>OZ026593.1:15310444-16625444 GCA_964020215.1 Aurelia sp. 3 sensu Dawson et al. (2005) | reverse complement strand
AGAATCAAACTGACATGGAAATGGTAGACTGAGACAGGCTTTTCAAACGAAAGACATTCAGATGAATTCGAATGAACCGTGACGTGATTTTTTCGTGGACCTTTCAAGCAAATTTCCAAACGGTAAAAAGACTGCTTTGTTCGTGTTACAACTTCAAGTTCAAATTTCGATTGACGGTGTCATGGTCTTAGTAAAGTAAACTGAACTTAACCAAAACATTATGGTCGGATGTTTTTAATCGAAATTTACTAACTTAGGATTTTAGTGGTCAAATTTGACTCATTAGGTGTATAATCTTATTTATCATTTTAGATTCTTTTCAGTAAATGATACCCTCATCATTAAATTCAATTTAACTTGAAATGATTTATCAGTAACTTTCTCTCCACAAATCTCTGTCGACTGCCTTATCTTGTCTGAACTATCAAAAAACAAACTTTGTTCGACATTAATTGCCAAGGCTGTTCATCTTTGCTTTACTAAGCTATCTTTAAATGATTTAGCTTAGGAATTGGTCTTTCAGCGTTTTATTGGCTTAGTTTTAAACTTATGAACTTATAAATTTAAGATGATAAGGCAAAGTTCTGCAGAAGATTTAGGATAGGCCAAATTATTTGGGAATGGATTGAAAAGAAACCGTAGGTGGCTGGTGCCTCCTTGTTTGAGACACAGGAATCGGTGGTACTGAGGGCATATGCCCCCTAAGATTTTGCAGCGATGATAATAAGTTCAGTATTTACCGAATCATGCTCATTCGTGCATTTTATGATAGCTACAGGAGGGCTTTGCCCAACGTTTCATTGACACCACTCCTCGTATTTTGTTAGAATATTGTCGTGAATCATGGGTTAGAATATTGACAAAGTGGATGGAGGTGGGAGCAAACAAAAAAACAAACAATTTGTTTATCATGAACTTGACATCATTTCTAATCCTTTCCTGGTCATGTTGTTGTTATTATATGTTCTGTTAATCTCGTTTGACTAATATCGTAAACTTGAAGACCATTAAGATTCTTAACGAAATAGCAATCAAGCTAAACACGAGGAAGTTATGGTTGTCTCCTGTCTCTGGAAAAGTGTCACCTTCCTCTTTCTGAGAGGCAAATCGTACTTCCAAAAAGAAGACGAGATTTCATGAGGAAAAAAGGATTCTTAGAAATTATAGCGAAAAGAAAGGGCTCTCCTGTAAAGCTAGACAAGACTTGCAGGGAGTAATGTCCAATTGGTCTGCCAATAATCGTCTCTTGAGCCGCTGGGTCTGCTTCATGGTTCTTGACATGAAGTTGCAGGTGTTGCTGTTTAGGCCTATTTTTGGCCTATCCAGACTCAAGACTACTCTATGAGCAGATAACTCGATTCGCTCATGACCAAAACTGAAGGACAAAGTGTCAGAATGTTCTTTCGACTTTGAGAAAGGAGAATGGCAACTTTACGTCTTTCTATTTCACGTCGTGCGCTGACCAACGAGATGCTTATAGCAAGTTTAGAAAAAAACTTCAACAAAGAAAATATAGTGATCTGTTCTTCAGTAGCAGTAGGCAACCTCCGCAAACAGATTCTTAATACTTTGTATGCTGTCTGGAACTTCTTTCAAATTGAAAATCCTATCAAACATTTAAGCCAAATCGAAGTTCAATGATCGAAGCAGATTCCGCTGACCATACAAAACATAGAGGAAGATAATTCGGCTCCAATCGAGTTTACCTTCCCATGCTGTTTTCACTGAGCTAATTACATTAGGCCAAGGGAGCGGGCCCTGAGCGGGCGTGTCAGTTCGACGTAAGGTGCCTACAACAATCATGTGCCGATAACGTACACTCGCCCACCTATCTCTCTCTTCTGACTCACCCAAGTGGCCTTGAAAGAACAGAAAGGAACGAAGGAAAAGTACGGCCTTTCTTTTACCACATCAGCTTATTAGCTGAATTTCTGACCTTCATTAACAACTAAATAATGTATGTAATGTATGTATGTACCAAGACCTCTTGTGCCAGTCCACAGCTTATGTGCAGCCATCACTGTATAAGTTTTGCCCAGGGGCATTTCATTACCAAAAATCTCGTACATCTTCCCACCTTTGGCAGAAATCATTTTGTTTTCAAGCAAAATCCGTAAAAATCCTTTTGCTCTTCAGTAACCTCGTACTCTCTTTCGAATGATTGAAATCCCCTCGGTTTTGCCTTGGGTGGCCTCCTTCAACTTCAGACCAATATAGTACAGATTTTTATTGTTGATGAATGGATATGTTTGATGTGCAATCTTGAGTTACTGCAACCGAGCCTTGGATAAATATCTTGTCGCCATAAGTGTAGGGCGAATTAAAATTTAAGGGGGCTGCCCAATGAAAGATTCATTGTTGACAAAAATTTTGCCCAACTTTAGGCCGATTTTCTGCCCGATTATGGCTGAGTTTTGCAAATTTTTCCAAAGTTTGGAGGAATGCAGCCCCCCAGCCCCCCAGCCCCCATGTCTCCTACGCTTTTGCTTGATGCACACCAGAAAACCAGGAACTTCAGAATGTCTCCAGCATATGATGATGCAATCAAGTCGAAACCAGGAACTTGAAAACACCTCAAGTCATGTAATGATGCCCTGACTTCACTCCATAACGACTCTCAAGTTACGCTGATCTCATTGAGTTGAATTGCTGTGGTTGTTGTGCTCCACAGAGCGTTGTGTTATCAGTTCAAGCAAAAAGCGAAAGTACGAGTCCAGTGGCAGCGCCACGGGGGGACTGGGGGGATTCGTCCCCCCAAATCGTCCCCCCCAAATCCCAAAAGTCAGCAAAAATTGTCAAAGAAAAAATGGCACAAAATTAGTTAGGTATACCTTTAGACTGAAAAAATACGTCAAAATCCCCCCCCCCCCCACTTCTTTCGGATTTTTCAGAGCTGGCGCCGCCACAGCACGACATGTAATCAAATGTCATGATGCCCATGCACACATGAATTTCCTTTAGCATCAGAAAATTGAAATGTGTGTGCCCATGTTACCTATAGAATTCGACGCCTAGTCTAGCCTGAAGGTCAGTTTCCAGTCAATGGTATTTCCGAGCAGGCAGAATTTTCCATTGTTTACGACAAAAAAATGTCGCTGTTAATTGGAATAGAAATTCTGAGTTGCATGACTTTATTGTGTAAAATTCCGTCCGCTCGGAAAACGACTCAACGTGTGCTAACTCTGTCTGATTTCGACGCCGTACCGTACGTTATGACGACTGTGGCAACACATCCATAGGTGTGGCTAAAATAGGAATAGGTTCCGAGAAAAGCAGATCGAAGCATGGCTATTTCAAAACGTAACTTTTTATTGTCTGAAATACCGAACCTGTTCATCTTGCGGGATAGTGCGAGGTGCGAGGCCTAAATCTGAACTCTTCTCTGTTTGGCTTGAAGTTGCAGATCTCAAAATCGAGTTTGCTTGTATTTACATGGTTTATCAACGTTTGAATAAAAACATTTCACAAAGTTGCGGAACGAGGAACGAGAAATTAAATTTGATATTATACTACTCCATCGTTCAATTCCACAATTCTATTCCGACTTTCTATGTTCCATGTTTTAGATATGTTTCCTGGATGTGTCCTTGCCCGCATTGGGATACAATACGAAACATATTACGAAAGCTTTGAAATTGGAGCCAATATTTCTAGGCATCGGTGATGAAAATATGGGCATTTTGGATGGTAAAACGATATAATTGATGATATTTCCGAGGGATTAAAGCTAAAAACATCTCAACCCAATCGTGAAACAGAGGATCAATTTGGATTTGCCTCGATCCACTTATGCAAAGCATTTCGGCAATATTGAAGATCTGTTTTTCAATCTTCAAGCTTGGGTAGTGAGACAAAGCGGCTGTGCTCCTGCGGAGTAAATTGATAGCTCCTCCGCAGTAGAAAAAATTCCCGTGTTCCAGACAATTTGAAAAGAAAAACTTTCCATTCTTTTCAAGTGATCTGGAACACAGTTTGCAAAGCGGTGGCAATGAAACACTTGTATCCAACACATTAATGCTTCGAGGCTGCCTGAAATGACCTCACATAAACAGAGAAGTATTGCGGGTGAGAGAAATGAAATGCTGGTTTGCAAAAGCTCTTGGGGGTCTAATGCTTGCTAATGCGTTCATATGAATACGCAAGCTGTTGCCAAGCCTGAGGTCTTGCCTGCATTCCATATGTATAAGAGGAAAATTGCACGGGAAATGTCCAAGGGACGTAGGAAAGAGCCATCACTACCCAGGGTCCTTGGCGGGTACACTGAAATTGCAGCTTTTCTGAAGATGGCTCAAGAGGCCCAAGTGGATTAATAGTTTCCGTTTAGAGCCAATTTGACTTCGGACGGACTGGAACTAAAACTGGAGCGTGCCTGTAAAGCAGAGCGTCAGAATGCCTTCGGACGCTCGGACAATGACCGCAGGAAATTTTGGATTTCGACAAAGTCACAGGAAATTCATTACCTGTAACTTACATATTTTTACCTTTGTGGTGATTACCCTGGAAAGTTTTGAAGATTGCGTACTGATAGCAGTGGCGTAACTGAATAAAGTTACCTTTAGGTAAAAAACTAAGGGCCCCCGACCTCTAAAGGCCCCGAAGGGGCCCCCAGCAACGAAAATTACTTTGTCGTTTTACTGTAAAGCTGGTGCTGTTGCTATGATAAAATGACCAAGGGGTCCCGTGCCTGCATGACTTCTCACTCTAAATGAATGGAAAGCGTCACTTTTATTGCAGATTTACGCTCTTTTCCGTCAACAGAAGCTTTGACCAGCGGAGTTGCCAAGTGAGAGGATGGGACATTTCTCTGTTTTGTCAAAATAGACTGGGTGAGCCAGAAAAATGTTCCCACTTTTGAACATTCAGAGCATCAAGAAAATTCATAGCATCATGAAAATTCATAGCTAGGGATTTGAATGATTCAAATTCCAGTTAAAAGCTTTTAAAGACTGAAGCATTTTTGTGAATTTTCTCGCCTTCTTACCAGGACTAGAAATAAGACAAAAATCAACTTTGCAAAAGTTTTATGGTTGAAAAATGGTTAAAATAGGGCCTAAAACATTATAAAATCAAAAGGACTCTCCTCACACAGAACAATAAGAAATGGCCTTGTCACCTTTCTCGAGAGTTATAAGACATTTATTTTCAAGCAAATACTGAAGATTTTTTCAATCCTATGGCAATAATTTTTGTTTCAATCTTCTTAAACATACATGTATATAAAGGTAAAAACCTACAAACAGCAAAGTTTAAGAAGGGTAACAAAACAAAACAAGAATACATTAAACTAATTAAATACTGTTGAAAGTAACTAAATTTACAAAGGGGGTGCAACAATGAGCTTTTCCCTCGAATTTTTGACAGGTTGAAAAAATATGAAGTGATTTCTTTCAACCAAGGATAGCTCTCATCCTTGGGAAATGGCATTTTCTTTGTTGTTCTGTGCGATGAGTCCTTTATGATTTGATCGATGTTTTAGGCCCCTTTTCAGTCATTTTGCAAACATGAAATTCTTATAAACTTGAATTTACCTATACTTCTAGTGCTGATAAGGCAGCAAGAAAAATCGCAAAGATACTTCGATCTTTCGGCTTTTAACTAGAATTTTAATGATTCAAATCGATGAAGTAATCTTCGTTCTATGAATTTTCAAAAGTGGGAACTTTTTCTGGCTCACCCGGTATAACTGAAAAAATTCCTCTAAAAATTTTCATCCAGGCTTTTGATCCAATGTCTGATCGTTTTTCATTTTGATCGATTCAGTTGTTGTGATGGAGAACTGACAGGAAATTTTATAGCAAAAAGTTTTCGTCCGCAGGAAATAAAAAATTTTCTGACGCTCTGCTGTAAAGGATCCTGGGTGACAAATACCGAGCCAGATTGCTGTCCTCCCTCGTTCTTGAGATGTGACGTCAGTATTAGTTATCTGTCACGTGACGGATAAACCGCTTATTCAAATGCTGTCGCCACAAATTGCAGAACCACAGGTCAAATTGAAAGGAGTTGAAAGTATGAGCCTTTTTGAAATGATCATTGTTTGTTGATTGTGTATTTTCAAATTAGATGGGAATCAAGATTTTATCTTCATTTGCAGATTTCTTTGGCACAAACAACATAGCAGACGTTGAAAGAGACACGAAAATTTCGCAAAGAACCTGAACTCGAAATTTCATGAATTTTCAAGCCCAAGAGGTAAGATTTCTGTCATTTTCGATATCTCTTCAAGAAGCAAATCTCCCCATCTTTCCCACTTTCTTTGGCGAAAATCCAGCTTTTTTGTGATCTTTGAAAGTCCATCAAAATCATCAAACAGAGATTTTCAGCTCTGTGCAACTTGCAGAGACAACAGCATCAGTCAATGAGCATTCCCCTTCTCTTTTGCCTGTAGTTTTGTATCACCTCTCGCTCAGTGTTAGTAGTGTAAAGCATCTATTACCATTTAGATCGATAAATCCTTCGTTCTCAAAAGAAATGTCAACTAATTCTTAGTGATTTGCTCCTTCCTCGCAATTTTTAGCTTCAGCAGATATTTCCATCTCGTAAATTTGCACTTGCACATTTCTTGCAAATTTAAAGAGCAACCTTTTCCCATTTTCGATTCCATTCCAAACAGTCCCACTCTGTCTGATGTTATTTCCTTGTCAGTATACATAAACCAAAAGGTGAGATGACCCTAAATATTGGTTCGCATGAAAGTCAAAAAGAGTCAAAGCTGAATGTTCGACACATGAGGTGTGAAAGATCCAGGAATCTTTTGGGATTCAATTTATTTACAAACGAATATGTTTGATCAGTAATTAAGCCCACACCGACTATGGAAAAATTTTCGAAAATCAGTCCCATTTGGGCAAAATTTTGCCCTTAGTCGGACAACAATGTAAGTAATTAACGGGCTTTGTTTCGGGCAGCCCCTCGATTGTTTCTTCCTATACGCTTATGGGGGGGGCCTTATGGGAGGTGTTCTCTATGTTGTAAAAGGCGAAAGGCATCAAAGGCTTGAAAATGCACGGTTCAACTTGATTTAGAGCGAATTATCACCCCTCACCCAATGACCACAATGACACAAATGATTTCACTTTTTTCCTACTTCATAGGAGGCAAATCTCAAAGGGCTGGTTTCACTTCCATCATCTGTCATTTTTCTTGGTCAGTTCCAATTTAGTTGCTCCAAAATTCCAATTATTTCACGGCTTGCCTGCAGCGGTTTACGTCATTCCAGGAATCATGATGAGAGAGTATTAAGGGACAGTGCAAAGTTTATTTTATAACATGGCCGGTGCAAAACGTAACGGGACAACTACTTTTTTGAGCTTGTACTCTACTGGGTCAAAACTTTTTATCAACCAAATATAACCGGGCTTGAACGGGGCAGTAACTTTTTATGAGCTCAACTTTTAAATGTAAAATCGCTCACTCAGAGGACAAAATTGTGAATCACACGAGTTGAGAAATGCATGCAAAGTTGTGAATAGATGACTCCAAATTTCCTTGTTATTTTCTTGCAAGAAGAGTTTATCATTCATTGACAAAGATTCTAAAAGAGATGAACTGCCTTTCTTGTGCTCTTCAGCTAATTCATCGATGGCACTATAGTACTATGCATAGGAATGGTACTATACAACATCTTTTGTTCATTAATTACGAGGCAGATGCGTACATTTTTTAAGAAAAAGGTAACTACAGGCAGTTGTAGTTTTTGCAATGATTTCATTCGGGGCGAGCAAATTTCTTTGCAACGACGTTTCTTCTCCACCGGCCATGTAATATAATAAATTTTGCGCTGTCCAAAACGATCATACAACTTTGGTTTCCTCAAGAAGGTTGGAGAACTGAGACCGCAAATTTTAAGATGGACTATATTGAAGTCTCACTTTCTGTCGTCAGTCGAGTGAGCCATGAAAACTGAAAAGGAAATGGCCGCTGCGGGGGAAGCCCACGGATAGGACAACCATAATAATTTCCCCCCCCCCCACCCCCCCTCCGTTGGAGGATAGTAGCCTACTTTAAAAAGATGTTTGATGGCATCCCTAACAAATGAATCAACACCTACTGTATTTGTGCGACTCTTGTATGCTGACCATCTGACTTCCCCGAAATTGCAACATAAAACATTCGGAGCACAATTTCTTTGCCGTTGTAAAAGCCAGTCGTGCAGAAACGTGTGGAATTTTAGCACATAGAGTTTGTAAATGTGAAAGAAACCCGAAAAGATAGATGCAGGAAAATCGACGTAACAGAATTAAAATTAGTTTTTGTCATCGGACGCCATTGATGTCATTTGATGGTGAAAATATTTATTTTTCTTGAACGTGTTACCTTCAATTATCGTAGATGCAGTATAGAGTTCATTTTATGTCTTTGCCCAAAATCAAAATATAACTTGAAACATTCCCAAGCCTAAAGAATTTAGAGGTGGCGGTATTTTGGTTATGGCAGTCAAGATTGCAATGCAGTTTAATTTTTGTCATATAGTTACAACCAAAACATTTCAACTTGCCTTGTTTTTTTATCATTCAGAAACCCAAAATTTGATTATGATAAAAATTTGATTAGAATTCAGTATTCTTTGCTGTTTTTTGCATTTTGAGGTCAAAACACAGCAAGTATTCTCCCGAGTGTGGCCGATTTTTTTACAGGTTCTTTAACGTTGGGGGCTGTATCCCTGTCTATATTGACGAAGCAACCCAAAAAACTAATGCTTGGTTATGTTCGAAAATTTTCCAGTTGAGGGGAGGGTAAAAAGGCATACCCAGACACTTCTATTTCATATTTCAATTTGGATTCTAGCTAGAGTTTTGAAAGTTGGGTGTGTATTTACCACGTCATATTTTCCCTTGCCGCTGCGCCCTCATACACATTGTTTCCCCGCCATTTGCTAATGTGTTAAAATTCTCATATCTTGCAGACCGAATCTTTTAAAAGGTTTATTTTATCATTAATTGTTATTTAAACGCAAATACATTACTTTACCTCCATCTGAGGTATGGCAACATAACATGAATCAAACAAAACAAACAGCTATGTCTGGGGGCAACAGCAAGACCTTTAGGAATGTTTTGAACAATGCCCTGCTAAAACATATTGCTAAGTTATTCCATGCATTCAATGCAATTTGAAGGTAGGCAACATTCAAGCCAGTTTTGGCATTTTTTTTCGTTTTAGTTAAATTCGGTCAATTTTTCTCTTAAGATGATATTCGTAATGTGAATCCTATAAAGGCATTATGGTTACGCTATTCCTAAATAACTTTTAGCAACTAAAATTGTGGTGACGATGTTATGGAAATTATTCAATATTCAGTAGTGTTCGAGGTTGCAAGGTTGGATTGCAAATGATTCAAATTTTGGTTATTTAAGAACATTTTATGCTTGATTGTAACATGTGTTTTGCAACTTTTGTTACACGTTTTTGTACAAGAAACTTGGATCAGGCCATAGTACTAAAAGTTTCTTAATTTAACATGAAATTTTGTCCATTTTAGTACTAAAAGTTTCTTAATTGGTTTCTTATTTTTTTGAATGCATGAATTGTCAATGTGGTCGCTAACACTGCTGCAGATATGTTTCTTGATATTTATATAGTAATAAACAGTGTTCTGTTATGTTGACAACACAAATGGTTAGATAATATTGCCCAATAATAAAGGTTCAACGATCTATTTGCAATAAAATTCATGCTTTTAACTTGGAAAAGTTTCTTAGTACTTCCCATACATAGTACTAGAGTTTCTTAAAATTTTGGCCATCTTAGTACTAGTTTCTTATAAACCAGTTTCTCATAAAAAAACGTGTATCACTGTTGTTTTTGCTGAATTTGCCGTCGGAGATTTTTTCCTTGCAGCCACCTGCCCCTAAAAATTGTTGGCTGGTATCGGTCCTTATTGATACTGTAGGGTCTACTGGGATAAATTGGATAGGGTGCAAAATTTGGATAAATTTTACCAACAGCTTTAACCAGTGAAGGTGAAGGTGAAGGTGAAGTTGAAGGTGAAGGTGAAGGTGAAGGTGAAGTTGCGTTTTTCAGCACCAAGCACTAGAATCGCAGAAAATGAGCAGAATCGAGTCCGTGACCCCTTGTCATGACGCTCGTGTGGTGGGGTCCTGCCGGGTGTCGAACACACTCCGCCTGACTGTTCTGGGTGCAAAGTCGGAGGATTACACCACTGCGACAGCCCATCTTCCAGTGTTTTTCTCTGGCTAGAACCGCTCAAATATCCTCTTAACATGAAGAATTTTCATTTATCAGATCTGGGTCTGCTGTTGTCCTGCCGTCAACACTACACTACCATTTTACCCTAACCTACTCATTTTACCACTACACCTTACTTAAAGTTTTAGTAGCACTGTTTACTTAAAGTTTTAGTAGATTGTATTTTCCAGAGATCAGAGTTCTCATTGTTTCTTATTCCTTTTAGGCATAGCAATATTCTTGTGAAATCGATACTTTTCCAACTTCTTGCAACTGCTCGTTGGATCAACTGGAAAGAGTGAGAACGCTGTATTTACTCCAGTAGAGGTATTAAAGTATTAAAGGATTTTTGGAGGATTATTTATATCGGCATTTTCAAGGAGCAACGTAAACTGTCTTTACTGTGTTGCAACTGGATTTTTGGAGCAGTACAAGTGCGTCGTCAAGGTAGCTTTTCCTTGCTGTTCTAGCCTAAATCTTTATTTTGATGAAGTGAAATTCAGAATTTGTGGGTATAGGCGAGTTATTCTGGAGTCTCGACGAGAGATCTGAAATCTGGAAAAATTCCTACAAAGCAGAAGGTTCATGTCTTGATTTCAGAAAGCTATTCGATAAAGTTACGTGATCTTTTATCATTGAACAATTCTGAAGTGAAGGAGAAAGTTCAAGCATCAAGTGAGGAAAGAGTTGCAAAATCAAGTGCCTCTGTGAAAGCATTTCAAGTAAAATTGGAAAAATTGAGGACAAGAACAAACTCAGCGTCAGTTTTTACAAAACGAAGATTTACAGATTTCTTCCTGTTTGAGGAGAGAAACAGTCGAACAAGTCCTCCTTTCCGGCAAAGTATTGGTAGTAAGGAAAATTTCGAAACACTAGTAATAAAGAGAATTTCGAGGCCCAGACAGACCTTTTCGTGAAAAGCACCTTTGAAACAGCTCTGGCAAAAGTAACCCATTATCCGAGAGATCCACATTGGACAAAGTAGATCAAATATAAGCAGCTTTTTCCAGTTGACTAGAAACCTACGAGAAGGTCAACGGATTCTAAATAACACCTCGTTAAGAGAAGAAGTGCTTGATTGCCAAATATCAGTTTGACGAGGGTCTAACTCACTGGACATTCACAAGATTAATTAGAGACAGCCTTCGTTTTGCAAGAAGCGATCAGTTCAGAAGTCATACTTTCAAATTAGCCATGTCCGTGACAATGACGAATGCAACGGGCCTACTCTCCGTTATTCCTTCAATGTCAGATATTCTGTCACTCAATACAACCAACGTCACGAGTGAACATGGTCTCAACGTATTCCCTACGAAAGCAGCTTCTCTGGGTGGTGTAAATTCACCAAAGCATACCAATCGTACGTTTAAGATCATCCTCTTCATTCTCTTAGGCATCGTGTCATTCATTGGTATTTTAGGCAATGGTTGCGTGTGCTACATCATAAAGCGTGGAAAGAAAATGTACACGGTGGCGAACGTGTTTTTACTCAACCTGGCCGTCGCTGATATATTTGTTTTGTCGTTTGTTTACATAATAATGGTAATCCGATCGGAAGCAAGCTGGCCTTTTGGGGAAGTCTTTTGCAAGATCAGTGTTTCGCTGTCCGATAGTTTCTTTGGTGTGTCCATGGGGTGTATAACAGCAATAGCGATTTATCGGTATCGAATGATCCTCCACCCTATGACAACTCACGTATCTTTTACGCATGCGCGCATTATCATCATTATCATATGGGTAATTGCCTTATGTGTTATCTCTGTGCCGCTCTGTTTTATCCTCCAGTTACAGCCTTCTTGTAAGCAAGAAGAAATGACAAATTTAGGGGAAGTTAACGTATCTAGCACACTGAGCCCGTTGCTGCTGAACAGTACAGCCGATAGGATGCTTCATTCGACTTTGCCACACTTGATGCACGGAAGCGGCAGCTCAATGCGCAGCAGCTCAATGCGCAGTAGCAACTACAGCTACGTCACATCAATGCCGATCCAGTCAAACAATTCTAATGGAAGTATGCCTTCAGGTTCCTCTGCGAGCGAGAAATGCAAACCCAGCCTCGTTCAAGTGAAGTGCAAATCCAATTGGTTAAGTGTTTCAGACAGTTACCGGAAGGTTTACCAGATTGTTCAACTCTCATGGTATATCCTTCCGTTGTTTGTTATCCTCTTCACGTATCTTCGCATACGCACACATCTTAGAAAAACTCTCAGATACGAATGGGCAACAGCTAACGGAAACAATGTTGCGCAAAGTGGACTTCAGAGCCGCGTCGTTGGAATCAAGCGGGCCTTGACGCTCCTAGCGCCAGTTGTTATAATATTTGCTCTGCTTCTTTTCCCGTTCAACCTGATACGGTTCCTTTCTCTCGTGATGGACATGTCAACTATCAAGCATATATACACCTATATTGACATTGCCGGAGCTCTGATGATCGCCAATTCGTGCAGTAACCCTTTTATCTACTACATTATGTCAAAGGATTTTCGCGATCAATTTCGTAAACAATTTCGCAAACTTATGCGGTGTAAAAGATGGAGAGGAGACGAAGGCTTTCTCCTGACGCGTAATAGCACAAGATCAGCATCATTCAAGAGTCCAACAAACGTTGAAACGCTCCCCGCTTGCCACAAACATAATGATATTAATAATCACAACGTGCTGAATTATACTTGGGAGAAGTATGCCGTGCGGGAGAGCGAATCACCGCTTACGAAGAAATCACCGAAGCTCGCCGTCACATTTTCAAGTGATTTGATGGTTGCCAACGACTCCGAACTACTCATTGAACCCGTTCCTGATCCTGATAGAGAAACAATTATATAGAATGGAGAGTTCAATTTGAAAGTGACGCGGGTACAGTGGGTACCCCCCCCCCACCGAATTAGACTGACGCTTTCAAACGGCGGCAGTTCATTTAGATATGCCATTGGTGACGCCCCAGAGGAAAATAGGCAAGCAAGGGTCTCAGGTTCAAAATTAGGGCTCAAGTACTGTAGGGCCAACTGGGATGCTTCTTTTTTCATGCTGCATTTCGATGTATCAAGAATTTCGACAAACGATCCATGAGTCGAGTGACCAGTTAAGAGGAAGTTCCTCGAATATTTGCAACGAAACCTATGGACAGCAGAGCTTCACAACGATGGGGAAATTTTGAAAGACAATGGAAAGATCATTGGAAAGATTGAACCTATTGTATAGCATACCCGGGGTAGCATAGCATTTTTAATTTTCTTTCAGAAGAGTTTAGCCTGCGAGTTTGGATTGAGCGACAGACAAATTTGTATAAGCTTGGTTTTCATTAAATCATAATTCATCGCCGATCATTGTCTTAGAGCATAGCCGATCATCGCCGCCTATGCTGTAAGACAATAGATCAATATAGTAAAAATCAGTCGATGCAATGCTCTTTTGTGGAATAGGTAAAAGGTTTGTTGATTGCTTATTTTGATACATGCCGGGTGAGCCAGAAAAAGCTTCCCACTTTTGAAAATTCATAGCACCAAAAGTACTTCACCTATTTGAATGATTGAAATTCTGGTTAAAGCTGAAAGATCAAAGTATTTTTATGATTTTTTCTCGCTGTCTTTCTAGCACCAGAAGTACATATAATGGTTGCAAAATGGCTGAAAAGGGCCTAAAGTATTGATCAAATTTTCGAAAATCTTAGAAAATCTCCTTACACATGCTTACACAAAGCAATAAGCAATGGGTGTTTCACCGTTCTCAAATGTTATAAGACATCAGCCCCTGGCAATAAATGTGCAGTGGATATCTCTAACCCATTGATCTGTGTGAGGATCCGCTTATGATTGATCTATGTTTTCAACCTCGTACCCAGGCCCCAAACGGTCTTCTCGCAATCTCAACCGTCGACCGATTTGGGCCCTGGTACGGATTCCCGATTCGTGGCAATATTTGCAACCATTATGGATTTTTAATTTATGCAGCCGGCTGTGATTACCATGGAGATAAGCACTTTCCCCAACTGAAACTCAATGAAACACATCCAGCCAGACAACATGTCACGTGATTTTACTAAGGCATTTTCAGTAATGAGAGTGGCGAGAAATTCAAAATAAATCAATGCCCAGAGCTGCGAAGCTCCACAAAACATTTACAAATCTTGGGAAAAAGACACGCGAAATGTCGAAAAGGAAGAGGGAGATTGGCTGCAAGCAAGCCGTTTACAGCTGTTGGACTTTCGTACAGCTTTCTTACAAGCCAGGAAGCCAGGTAGCTACGAGATTAAATTCTCTTTTGCAAATCACTTGCTTTGACCGCCTTCTTCCACAATATTTCTGAAGGGAAGCGAAGGTACGAACTTTTAACTTTGATGTGGAAGTTTCATTGTTTAACTGCCATTGCGAGGGTTCACCTGTAGAAGCTAGTCTCGTCTAATTGTGCTTGACCTTGAATCAACTTATTGTTCTTATGGCTTTTTTGAACATTTTGGGCATAAAGTTGCAGTCGTCCTTTTAGCTGGGTTCACAAAGTTGCCTGCCGTAGCCGCACATTTTGGAGTCTGAAAATATTGATATTTTGTTATTTTTTATTCGCTTTGTGACAACGTGGTGACAACACGGTTGCGGCTTTGGTGTTTGGTATAGATTGCAGAAGCTGGATAATTTTTTGCATGAATTGTTGCAGTACAGTAGGCAGTTACAGAGGTTAATTTCTAGGAATGCCTATCGTCGTTAAAGTTCATCGTTTTAGAATATTTGCGTTGTGGTCTTACGTAGCCTGTGTTCGTCCTTACGAAGACCGGGAAAGATTTTCTGTAGCCTCCTCGCACTGGTTTCATTTTTAACAAAATGCACGATAGCTTAAAGCAAATTTCCTTTCAATACTACACGTATGTTCTATAAGAAAATTCTTACAAGAAACTCAACTCTCAGATCGACAAAAAATTATCAAACTGACCTCCCGTACTGGGAAAATATAACTTAAGAAACTGTTTATTTCTAACAAAGGAAACCCTTGACATATTTTGCTTTATTTTTCACTTGTTTTCTGTGTTGTATTGCTCGAAATGTACTTGAGTGATGCCTAAACATCGGAAAGTTGTCAATACATTGTTTTGAAGAAGATTGTCGTGTCGTGAAACATTAAGAAACTCGTAAGAAACTATGAGTACTCAAAATCTGATAGCTTTAAGGAACTTTCAGTACTAGCCCAAATTCTTAGTTTCTTATAGAAAAAATACATGCAGTTTACTAAAGACGCAAAGGTTACTCTACATTTTTTTGCATTTTCAAGAAGCGAGAAAAACCAGGATCCTTGTCCTCAACTTTTAGCTTAGACCACTTTTCCAACTAACTAAGGTGCTCTAAAATCTTTTATGTGTTCCTCAAAACTCTGCTGCACCACACTCAATTTTTAGCATAATTTTAACACTCATTTACTGCGAATTTCTTGCCACAATTTCTTTTACTACACTTATTTTTCAGACATTTGTTTGAAAACAGTTTCTGTCGCGGTCTCGCTGCTCTGGAAGCAAAACTTATTGAAGAAGATAATTTATGCGAATTGTGACGTAATTTTACTAACAAGCCTCGTTTTGAACAGCCAATCAGATCTCGAATTAGCCTAATCCGTGCAAGGGTCATTATCGACGCAGGAGTAATGGCCGTTGTATCAAGGTTGCTATGTTTTAGGCCCTGTGTCTGTCATTTTGCAACGTTGAAATTTTTGCGAAGTAGAATTTACCTGTACTTCTATTGCTGTCAAGGAAGCGAGAAAAAGCACAAAAATACTTTGATCTTTTCGCCTTTACCTAGAACTAGAATCATTCAAATCTGTGAAGTACTCTTGATACTATGAATTTTGGAATTTAGTAGGAACTTTTCCTGGCTCACCCAATATATTCATTGACAGTTTCAGTTAATCAACGAGGACCATTGGAACTAAAGTGCAATTGTGTCTTCATTTCAATAATCTTGTAACATTTATTCATTATTTTAATAGACCTTCTGAAAAGAAGCAGAATCGAACGATATTTTGCTACATTTGTAGAATTTTCGAATGCGGACAATAGTGATAGAAACTCTAACGCCACTCGATCGAACCTGGCGTATAAAAATCACTAGATAAAAATGTATAAAAATGGCGCTCAATCCAGGCTCTTTTGGAGAGTAGCTAAAAAGTCTATTGAATAATTACCAATTCTGAAAGCGGTAAACTTGGTAGACTTGAATTCATGTTTGATTAAATCCGAGATTCTCCAAACGCAAGGTAGGTTTTGAAGACCTTCTGATCCGTTTGCTCATAAAGGCAGAAGGTTTTGGCAGACGGCAGACATTGGAGCGTTTCTGGTTAGCAAACCCTGGATGTGAATCCGAAAACTACTGTTCCAAGATCCATGGTTTTGATAGGGACTATGTTTCTGTTTCTGTACAGTCTACAGTTTTCAGAACTTGGTAAGTTTGGGATTACCATTCAAACGACTTTTTCTCGACGATTTGAAGCCTTAGTGTCTCTGTTCTTTCAAATCATAATATTACCAGAAACACCTTTATGAACGTAAGAGTGCCTTTCACAGAGCAATCAACATTCTTTTGACAAAGTTCAGTCATTTAGAAGAAAACTGATTAAAGCGGCGGCGAGTATTCTGAAATACAATAATCCGAACTTTACTCAGAATGATTAGAACGCAAATTTCGGGTTTCCCAGTAATTTGAGCATTTGACCTCAAAGTCTGTTTTGAAATTCGATAAGCAAATTTTTCCAGAATTTCAGTTTATGATTTAATGATTCGGAAAAACCCGGAACACACTGAGAATTATTAATTCTAGAAATTTTTGGAGTTTTCAAGTGATTTTTAAATTTGTGAGATCATTGTTAATTTTGTCAGAGACAACGAAGCAAGAGATATAAAATCATTTGAGCCCCGATATTTCATCATTTCATCGCCCCTTTTGCAGTGTGATCAATACAACGCAAATTTGCGTTGCGTTGCTATTGTCTTAAGTCGTTATGTTCTTGCTTTGTTTCATTCTAGGCTGATATACTTTTGATGTGCTTTTAATAAAAGAAGCTGTATTTATTCATGGGCTCTGGTACCCAGGGTGTATAACCCTTATATCGGAAAGAACAAAGACGATTCTTTCAGTGGTGGCGCCAGGAGAGGGCTAGAGGGGCCCCCAGCTCGGGGGGGGGGGGTACCTTAGTACTGTTTGTGGTACGGGGACGTGCCATTTTTTAGGGGTACTTTTTTCAAACAATTACGGAATTATGGGTATCATTTTCACAATTTTTTGACATTTCACGGAATTATGGGTGTCCTTTTCAGCCGATTTTTCATAATTTCCGGAATTATGGCCCAGATATTTATTGGATTTGTGGAATTATGGCCCTAAAATCCACAAGAATTAACGGAATTATGGGTACCAACTTTTCGGCAAAATGGCACGTCCCCGTCACATAATAGGCTGAGTTACCCCCCCGAGGCCCCCAGTCGGAAGCATCTATCCAACCAGTCGTTTAAAATCCTCCAACTCCTTTTACTCAATTAGACTGTGTCAAACATCCAAAGAGGACTATTGTAAATATTTTTTTATATTCTCATGCAATGTATTCGTTGCAGTATCGACGTAATTTGTAGCATTTCAGATCCATTCATATAGACAACTGTATTGGATTGAGACAATTTAATTTTCTTGTCGTTGGTAGATGCAGAATCTTTCGATTATTCATGGCAGTTGCCATAGAAGCTTTTCCGACATTGTTGCGTCGTTGCGTTCTAGCATGGCTCTGTTATTGCGTTGTTTCTGTCGTGCATCGCTCGATTGTTTTGTTCTTACGTTGTTACGTTCTGTCATATTGTGTTCCTGCTTTTTTTGCATCACTATCTTCTAAGCGTTTTCATGTTCCGATGCCTTTAGGCTCTTTCATCATTGCTACCTAGCGTTGTTACATTTAACATCGTTTTGTTCTTGCGTTGTTATTGTCTTAAGTCGTTATGTTCTTGCGTTGTTATTGTCTTAAGTCGTTATGTTCTTGCGTTGTTATTGTCTTAAGTCGTTATGTTCTTGCGTTGTTACGCTCTGTCATATTTTGTTCCTGCTTTTCTTGCATCACTATCTTCTAAGCGTTTTCACGTTCTGATGCTTTTAGGCTCTTGCATCATTGCTACCTAGCGTTGTTACATTTAACATGGTTTTGTTCTTGCGTTGTTATTGTCTTAAGTCGATATGTTCTTGCGTTTTTATTGTCTTAAGTCGTTATGGTCTGTTGTTTCATTCTAAGCTGATATACTTTTGATGTGCTTTGGATAAAAGAAGCTGTATTTATTCATGTTTCAATAGCTCAAGTGATGACTTCACTTCCTATTTCATAATTTGAGTAGACACATGCAGGCAGCACTCAGTCGCATGCTTTTTCTTCCCTTGTTTCCCTGCGTTCTTTGACCAAGTGATATCAGTAAACCAAAGAACGCAGGGAAACAAGGGACGAAAATGCATAAGGCTACGCAACACTCTGAATATGAATGCTACGATGAACTGCAATTGTTGTAATTTGCATGATTAAAGGGGCAGGGTCACGTGACCGTAAACAAACCTGTTATCTCTATTATCTATACGGCTACCCACACGTGGAGATTGTGTTCTGCACATGTTTTGGTGGATGGGGCGAATCCACAATAAGGTTACTCCTAAAAATCCACCAATATCTATCTCTGCCGTCGTACAACATATGAGTGTTTCATTAGTTTCTTGACGAAATTCAAGAGTCCATCCAGTCCAGTCCAAAATAACATTCATTTTGTGAAGAATAATGGAAAATCTCTGTTCACCCAGCCCCTTTAATATTTTTCTCTTTATCAAAATTTCTACTAGCCTGCGTGCAGACTTTACTTGCGGAGGAGGACCCTCCTCCGCAAGTAAAGTCTGCACGCAGGCTAAATTCTACAAGAAGTTTTTAATTATTCATGTTGCTGATGTCTACATTATTAATCAAAAGCAGCCGACGCGAGATTGATAAGATTTAGCGACAAAATAGACACATCTAGTAACAACATTATGTGTCATTTAAAGATGGTTATCTCTCACCTAATTTGAAAACATTAGACGATTTGAAGAGCCATCGTTGAGAAAATAGTATCTGCTGAAGGTTCAACTTTGAATTTTGTTTTCAGAGTTAATTTGCAAATGAAAAAAATTATGAATATTTTATTACTGACCTTGTATCAACCTCTCGTGTGTATGTTTGAAATACATAATATTCTTTGGATGCTGTCTAAATGATATAACAAAAAAAATTTCAGCTTTTGTCACCGAAAGATGTCAGTAGCTGGAAGTTGTTTGTCTAAGGATGTCACGTGTGCAGATATAAATAAAGAAGACAACCCATTTTGCACACTCGAAATTAACACGCTATTAAAAGCCTGATGTCGTGCAGGATCCTTCAATTGAGATTTGAATTTAAATCCGCCAGGCTCTGTTCTTTGCTCAGCTCTTTCATGCGAGAAGCTGGAAGTGCCACTTGCTCAAGCTTTAAAGAGGAGTATCTTTGCTCAAAGTAGCTTATTCTCATAAAATTGGACGCTTTTCGGTGGACTTTCCAAGTTACGGAAGCTTTAGATCCTGCCATCCACCAAGATAGTAAGTGTTGTTTTTGTCGGGAAAGAGTTTGTTGCTGAAGGTATTGCTTGTGTATCTGTGTCAGGACTTCTTTCTACACAGATCATCAAGGTCCTGAAACAATCTTCTGTGGACTGCACCTTGAGAGTAAGAGGAGAGTTAGCTGCAAGGTGGAAAGAAAAGTGTTTCAAAACAGTCTCTTCATAATCAGCTTTAGAAGAGAACGAAGCTATCGAAATCCTGCGGTGTGGGGGGAATTCTGCCGATGTTGAAGGAGGCATCCTCGCAACAGCAGCAAGGGACCCATTTTGAAGTTCCTTTGCAGATCTTTGGTGCACTGACTTGTGAAGACCACTGACGAATTCAATGAATTGCAAAGACACATTCACAGCAAATATTTTAGTAGCAAGATACTGTAACTGAGAAAAAAGAACCTTAGGAGAGACTCTTCCGATGTTGACAATAACAGAAGATATCTAAGATGAGGCAATAAAAGTCACATTT
Source organism: Aurelia sp. 3 sensu Dawson et al. (2005) (assembly GCA_964020215.1). NCBI lineage: Eukaryota > Metazoa > Cnidaria > Scyphozoa > Semaeostomeae > Ulmaridae > Aurelia > Aurelia sp. 3 sensu Dawson et al. (2005). The sequence goes on along the minus strand of OZ026593.1, from coordinate 16,605,177 downwards.
TCAAGAAGTTTGTAAGGGTTTACTTTTAAAGGGGAACATTGGACAGAAGGAATTAAAAAGCAGCTGTAAGAGGCAGCTGGGACAGTCTTTCTCGTGATTGATTCCAAACATCTATTCATGAGCAGCAAGCCAACAATTATAAAGAGTTTTTGTAAATCTCAAATGCATTGATTTGTAGTGGGAAAGATCAACCAGAACGATTTCCAAAACAGTTATCGCAGTTAGAAGTTCAGCTAGAATATATAACAAACTGACACTTAATAACAGATAACAAACTGTATGACACTGTATAACAAACAGACACGGGAAAATCTTTTGCTCTTAAATCAGCTGATAGTCCTGTCAACTTAACTGCTAGCCTACACGAAATTAGCTGCTGATATCAAACTTCCACAATCAAGAGGAATATCGTGATGCGGCTGCGTTGATTGAAAGAAGATAAGATTCTTGCAGAATTGAAGAAACAAGTTGCATCTATGTGCAGACTTGTCGATCAGGTGCTGCATTGATTGGCTAATGATGTTGCTAGCATTGACAAATTACTAGCTGAAATTAGCAAACTTTGGAGTACACAGAACACTCCAAAAGAAATAGTGATACTGACAGGTAGTCTATGCGAAAGATATTATTGTTAAACACTTATAAACGATCTGATGTTCATGACTTCATGCAACCTGCAAGTGTGAAAGAAATTTATCAGAACAGACATCATTTAAAAGCTGTTTACTTCAAAGGCTAATTGTGAGGAGGCAGTTGATTTTAAAGAGCAGACGAAAGACAGATACACATTTGACTGTCTAGACAACTTGCAAAGAATCATAAGAAAGAAAAGAGTGCATCTTGATGCTTGTATTCTTCAAAGACCAAACGTGGCATGATTAAAAATTTTGAATTCAACAGCAGATGAATGTTACAAAGAGTTTAAAACTTACTTTTAATTTTAGATTCAAAGAGTTAGGGAATGCAAGAGTTAGGGAAGCATAAGTGATAACAGAATACATCTAGAAGCTGTTGGGAAAACCAAGATCAACAGCAACTTATTTCAGAAGAGTATTGAACGGTTACAAATTTCATCACCATTCCTGATTTTAGAGAACTTACAAGATACAAAGAAATATGAATTAAAGCAAAGTTTATCCTGAGCTGTTTTCTTCAGACATACAAAGTTACACTGGCAAAAATTTTATCGAAAATTGGACACTTTAATCAGCAGAAGAAGAATGGCGATGTCATTCATCGATAAGCTTATCGCCTTCAGCATTGCATTTGTCATATGTGGGGCGCTTGGCTTGATAGCAAACATTGCACAGTCTGTCCTTCTTTATCGCAAGAGAAAGAACAAGAGTCTTTTTGATTTATCACTCTCGAGTCTATGTGCTGCTGATATTATTGTTTCTTTGGCCTTCATTGCTTTTGGCCTTGCACATATCTTGATTCTGTCGAAACCTCTCACTTCAGAGAGTGTTAAAGTATACAAAATTGTTTCTGTTATCTTTTCTGGTGCGATAAATTATTCTCTATTTTGCTCGTTGTTTCATGTTGTTTTCATCGCCCTTCAACGCCTTATGGTCGTCTTCTTTCCACTCAAGTTCAAAGTCATGGCCACGAAAGCGAGATGTATCATATCCTTGGCTGCTGTCTGGGTGTTTTCAGGTGGATTCCTATCTTTAGGTCATCTAAAAAAATCTCGTGCGATCAGTGAATTTTATGGTTACTTCATCATTGCATTGGGTGGCTTGCTTGTAATTATTTACATCGCAATCTGCTATCGTGTTTTCAAGAGCGCTAAAGTTCGCCTTGCCCCGAAGCGAGATGAAACATCGAGCCAACGCCTTGCCGTGCATGCCGTCGCCGTCACCACAATATTCATCGTCTGCAATTTCCCATACGCATCATTGCAATTACGAGGCATCGTTCCATTCACTTATTCCTGGTCGCTCAGAGTTATCCTCGCTCTAAACCCTCTCCTTGATTCTGTTGTTTATTTCTTTGCCGTTTATTGCCGAAACAAACGAAGCATGGATGCAGCGCCAAGTTCCAACACAAGACAGACCAACCAACATTCTTCACTTGCAAGTAGATGCTCCCCTCAACCATGCATCGAGAATAAGCAATCTGATTCCTCAAGATTGATGAGCAGTGACCAAAATGAAGCTTCTTCAACGGCCCAAAGCAAATTTTGACTTTACGTGGAAATGATGAGTCTGACTGAATACCAGGAAAAACATGATTGATGCTAAATGTTATTTATTGATGACAGTGCCCAGTTGTCAAACATTAGTTGTTGAGGGGGGAGTGACACCAACCTCCAATGTTTCTAAATCTATCGAAAAACCACATGGGGTAAGAGACAAAAAGTACTGCTTATTAACAAGTCTATGTGTCTTCAATCTACAATTCTAATATATTCTAAAGAGCTGCGAAAATAATTACAATGAAGTTTGAGTAATTAGCATTGGAGGTGCTTAAGCAGTTGATATATAGTAGAAAAAGTACGATATTTGGCAATTTATCAAATCAAAACAGATTTAATTTAAGACCACACAGCAGTTCATTCTGTGCCCTTCTTTATTTCTTTCAACTTTCTGTGATAAATTAGTTCTGGCTTTCCTTCACAACTTGACGCAAATCTTGCTGCAGTAAATAAAAAGTCGCTCAATCTGTTGACATATTTGTACACATCATTTGGTATATCTCCTCGTTCTAAAACCGGTACCATGGACCGCTCTAGCCGCCTACATATTGATCTTGCTACATGAAGGGAGGCACTACTTTTCCCACCTGATGGTAAGATAAAGTTTCGAAGTGGGGGTAACTGTTGGGTATAAGAGTCAATCCACTGTTCCAACTCTTCCACATTGCCCATGAATTCTGTCCTGCTTTTATGTTTTTCACTTGCCGTTGAAGATGGAGTGGCTATACTTGAACCGATATCTTGAAGAATACATTGAATATCTTCAATCTTTGTTACAATATCTTTTGAATCAGTTTCCAAGCAGAATTCTCGAGCAAGTCCCAAAGCTGAATTAAGTTCATCTGTTGCTCCGAGTGCTTCGAAAACATTGTCATTTTTAGGCCGTCGTTCGCCTGTGAATAGACTTGTTGTTCCTTGATCACCAGTGCGTGTGTAGATTTTAGGTCCTTTTGCTTGGCTTTCTGAAGAAGTTGAGAAGCACTTTCGTTCAAATCGTGCAGCTAATAACGCAATCGTAGATCTAAAGTGAGGGATAAGTCTTGGCATTCTTTGGAGTTGTGAGGTAGCCATTTTGATTTTCGCGCAAACTTCAGGTCGCGGAATGATTCTCGCTTTGATGGCGAGGTTATCTGAGGAGCCATTATGTTGTGACCTCATTCTGGCTTCCCGCCAAATTCGTTGCTCCTTCGAATTATGCAAGTTTCTGTGCAGTGAAGAAGGCAGCAGGGGAAGGAAGAATATTCTTTGCCACAAAATGAGGGTATTAAGAGGCACCACCGCACCAAGCAAGAGAAAATTAGATGCAACTGATGAAACAAGTCTTGGAAAATCACCTAAGAAACTTCGAAGGAAGATTGAACAAGATGAGGTATGATCAAAAGTGCAATCTTATTTTTTGTCATATCGTGCGCGCCTGTGCTTTTGGTTGGGCCTAAAAAAGAACTAATGACTATCTAAGAATCGCACACCTCCATAAGGTTTTGGAATGATTTTGGTAGGGTTTCAGTTAAGATCAGTGCGGCGACAGGTGTGTGATTCTAGGATAGTGCTTGCGTTCGTGCAAATGCCATAACAGATGGGAAAGTTTGAAAACTGCGCAGTATTTTAAAGCAGGGACACAAATGGGGCATGACATCCCACAAATGGCGCAGATAGTCTGCCAATTTGAACTGAAAAGGCGCTTATCAGCATAGCACAATTTACATACGATACAGCAAGATGCAGAGTTCAGTTATTGCAAATGCATGGAAAGATGGCTGCACACACACAGATTACATAAAAGTGTGGGGGGTTATTTCCTAGTGCATGTCAAACTTTCCAATTTGGGGTGCTAGGGAGAACTAGAGACTGCTTGACCAGATTATACTTCAAGATTAATCTGGACCCCAAAGCTCAAAATTTAAGTTTGAATTTTGAATTTCATATTGTGTTCCTCAATTTGTTTCAGAGTAAAAATTCACTTGAGAATTTTTAAAACCGTCTAGAATATGTGTCATCCTAGTCCTTGTGCATTTTGCAAAAAGCAATCTTCTTGCCAAGTTCTTACTTATTAAACAAGCATCATTGCAAGATCATCACAAATCAAAACCGTTCCATAATAGAAAACGAAACAAGCTGTACACAAAAGAGAAGAAGATGAGAATGAAATTGCAGATGATGATGATGATGATGATATTTGCAGCAATGAATCCTCAGATGAAAGTGAAAATGAAGATGTTGGAATATCTGCATATGAGCAAGAAAGATTGAAAAATATCCAGCAAAATGAATTATTCTTCAAAGAATTGAAAATAGATCAGGTATTTATGTATGACAAATATTATTGTGTGGTATAACGGTATAACAATATTTTTTCATCACTGGACTTGGAAGGTACTAGGTCTGAGAGAAAGGTGGTTTTTATATCCTTAAACTCTATCAATTTTTAATGAGATACTTGGTGCCATGGATTGGTTGCTGAACTTAGGGCCATGTTGATTTGGTTTTGTGTCCTGCAGGTTCCATTTATTGGTAAATTTATCTTATGGAATAGATGTAATTTACCATCCTACAGTTCGATGTGAATGTACTGTTCATGGTGCATTTCAGAATTTCATGGGAGTCTCAAATTTGAAGTTTGAAATCTCCATTTGATACCAAGATGGAATGTGAACGTATCATCTTTACTTTTAACTATGGATTGGTCTATTGTCTAAGCAATATACTACATGATGTAAATGCTAGTTACCATCTTCATGTAACAATAATGACCTTGCATAAGTTAATGCAGTTTTGTGCTTGAGGATTCTTGAGAATGCTTTCTGATTCTTAGGAATTATCATTTCATAAATCTTTCCAGTCCTTTATACCGCTCAAGAATTCTTGTCAGACCATGAACAATTTTAAAAGTCTTGAGAATTCTTGTTATGTTAATATGTGCTATGCCTGAACTGTAGATCATTGAGCTTCTTTAAATTTATATATTTTATGAAATTTTATCTGTTGAATAAACTAATCAATGTTTCGATTTATGATCGACAGGCCAAGTCTGATTTTGCATTGTCAGTTGGGAAACAGCCAAAGTCAGAAAAATATGGTCTTAAAAAGAAAAGGTATGGTGTGATTGTGGTATGATTTATTAACTTTCATCATATAATTATTTTTTTACCTGGTAGATTTTTTTTATTTTCTGAAATTTATTGACAATAGAAAGCTCAAGTTTCTGGCATATTGAGTACTTTGCAGTTTGAGAATGATGATTCCAAAAATTTTTTTTCAAGAACTTTCTAAATTTGATGGTTGGTATCTTACATTTTAAGGATATTTAAACCAAAAGAAGTCCTGCCTCCAAGACAACTATCACTGAGGATAAGAAAGTTAGATCCAACTGGCGTTCCATTGCCAGATGTACAAGAAAAGGAACAACAGCAGAGTTTGTCAGATCAGGTTTGTGATTAAAATATTGTGTACATGGTATTTTGGTACCATGTGTTCTAGAAAGTCCCCAGTTGAAAAATTTATGAAAGCTCCAGTCTAAGCCTCTGAAGTGTAGGTGAAGTTGTGGTTTTTAGTGCTGAGCTCTTGGATCACTGAAGTAGAGTGAGACCTAATCAAGTCCACAACACCTTGTCAAGTAAACTAAGTAGTAGGGCTCTATCTATGATATTCTACAAGATCCTGCATGTAATCAATTTTTGTAGATTTTTTTGTTAATGATCTAACAGATGAATTCAGCGTATGTATATTGTTTATACCCACTTTAGATAAAGTGACCATAATACCCATAGTCAACCGTCTCTTTATCTTTCCTGCATCATTCCTCCCCTGGTACAATGGTCTTATCTTGGATGAACAGAAAGTTTCCTCAAATGACATAGTGAGAATAAACAATCTTATAAATTTGTCTAATCATCTGTAAATATGATGAAATGCTTGTTCTTGTAACATGAGGGTTATAAAGTTTTTGAAAGCACACTCCTGTTGACCCTGTGGATAATGTGACATCAAACTCTATCATGGTAGATTAATCATATTTTCAATTAATTTGTCCAGTTTAAGAGAGTTCATCGCTACATTAAAGGAAACACTCCAAGAGTTGGATTGCATAGCTTCAATATCACTTATAAAGACCCAGAAAGAAGGGTAAGTCAGACGATATCTAAAATCCATGATTAAACCTTCACCTTTGAATAAGCTCCCGTTGATATACCCCTACCTCAGACAGAAGTAATCTTAACAGTAAACTCCCTCCTTGAATTTGCTCCCATACCCATAAAGTCTTGAATGAAGTGAAACTTAGCTGCTGTAACCTGTAAGGAGATTTACAGTAGTGTAGTTATTGTAAAGTAGTTAATTTAGTCTACTTTTTTCTGCTTCATTTTTTTAGTGGTTTTAACCTTTTGTTAAATAGTGGTAGGATAGACAAAGCCTTTTGCTCCTTACGATATGATTTAGTAGTAAAGTGGTGCAATTTTATGAGGAGTGTAACTGCATGCTCCCGTTTGATGGTGCTCCCGTTTGATGGATTGTGTAGCTGCATGCACATGCTCATGATGTCAAGTTTCCATTACTATTTTGGGCCATTAGCTTTCTTTTGAACATGGATTGAGCAAAGACTAATTTTTAAAACCAAAGATTCAGGTTTTTAAAAGAGAGGCAGCAATTTCTCTTCCTGAAAAAGGTTTTCAGTTTGAAGAGAGAGCAAAACATGATGATTGGTTGCACAGAGGGTACAGAATCTATTATTGAGGCTGCCAAATTGCTCTGTCTTAGCCAGATCCGGATCATTTTTTTACAAAATTCACTTTTTGCTTGTGGATTTGCCGCAAACAAGGATTGTTATTTTAGTGATGGATTATTAAATGGTATTGATTTAGGAAGATTTGTGTGTATTTTAATGATTTCTGTGCTGTTTCAGGGAAGAAAAGATGAAGCTTCCATTGAGATGCTGTCATGTAATGATATTGATGAAGATGTCTGCAAGGGCGTTGTTACAGAATGGTGTGACCACAGTGCAAAGGTACATAAGCCCTCCCACACTTCATTTCAGTTTTGTGTTACTTCTGAAATTTTTCTTCATTTCTCAGTGCAGGAAAGGGAAGCAACACCTTTGTGGAAGCAATGATCAAGACGGTAGTGAACAAGATACATTAGAGCCAAAATAATCATAGAAACTTCAGCAAAATCTCTTTCTAAAAAGATACTTTTAACTTTTATCAAATTCCATTTGTCTGTGGTTAACTTGACTACTGATGAAGGGAACAGTGTGATACGTTTAGTTGTTGCATTCTGTAGTATTAAGAGTATTTTAGATAGAAATTTGGAAGTAATTGATCCACAGATCAAGTGTATTTACGGCAGGTGAATATTGCTTCGATCTCTTTCAGTGTTCAAAGAAGACGACAGTAAAGGTTGAGGAATCAAGTTTTGACTTGCAGGAGTAAGTATCATCGAAACAGATCCATTTGTCTTCCTTTTTAAGCCAATCTCTAGGAGGCGATTTTCTGGACGATCGTCATAGAAATTCGTGACAATATATGTGTAGTAGAACATTTCTGATCATGAAATTCGCTGGACAAAAGTAGAAGTGATTTCTGCTTTTCATCAGACTTTTTGTTGTGTGTGTTTGGTCAATGGAATTGCTGGATTATCCAACCTCACTCGACTTCTTTTTTATGAATTTGTAACAAAGGAAATACAATTTGAAGGTCAAAGTAGTTTTGTGCTGTGAATTTTTGGATGATCGTTGAAAATATCATCTAGATCTTTTTCCGTATTGCCATGCCGAAACATTATTATTGGTAAAGTATACTCAAGTTTTCTTTTTTGCTCCATGCAAATCGTAATTTTACACTGATTAGGATGCAAGTCCGACAGGCGGTAATATTCCCATGTCATTGCCGGCATTTCCCAATTCCCGAATCACCCATTTTCTTATCTTCTGAATGTTTGATCTTTCTATGGTAAATTGTTTGCAGGTATAGAAAGAGCATAGAGAGTCTTAGCATAGCAGATAATCATGCAGCCAAAGTAGTGCCGGAAAGAATATTTTCAATCATCATGCATCCTATGGAAACTAAGATGCTTGTTTTTGTTGGAGATAAATGGGGAAAAATTGGAATTAGAGATGTGGTGAGTAGACCCTTCACTCCTAAAGTTAGATTCTTGAAAATGTTCCTCGAAATGTTTGAAAACGATTTAGAAGAACTGGTTGAATCTCAGTCTCTCCTACTTTAATCTGAGTGATGCTAAGTGAAGCCATGAAAATACATTATGAGGGATTCATTTGTATCATATTTTCCATCCCAAAATTAAGGAATATCTGTTCAACATTTCTATTCCTTCATCCTCCATGTTCAGAAAAGGCTCCGTAGCAAAACCACTGACAAATTTAGAATAAAATAAGCTATTTTACGGCAGTCTGTCTCAATAAATTCCTTTTGTTTGCAGGATTCAACAGAGGGGCATGATGGTGTTTTCCTTTTCGAGCCTCACACAAAACCAATCAATGTCCTTAGTTTCAAACCAACAGATTATACTAAAGTCTACAGTTGCTCATATGACGGAACAATTAGATGTGGGGATATGGAAAAACAGCAGTTTGTACAGGTTTGTCTTCAAAATGTAATACGCTGATATTCAATGTTTGGGCCAGAAAAGTTTTAGAATTACGTCTCTGACATTTTTAAAAAATTCAGAAGTATCGTTAAAGTTTGCCGATCAAATATTTCACTTGTAATGTTATTTTTTGATAGGATTAATCTAATATTGATCAAAGATTGTCACAACATGCTTCAACTAACAACAATATAAGCAAGAAACATAGCCGCAAAAATTTTCTGACACTTTTCAGTATTTTTTCAAATTCTTAAATATTCTATGACATACTTTTACATTTTAACCAGTGCAATCTCAATCTTGTATCTTCTTTATATCTCTTTTATGCACCTTCTCTGCAAGCTAAAAAAAACCTTCTTTTGTAGCTCGTAAATTTTTGTCACATTCATAATTCTTAGCGTTTAATTCCAGGTATATGCCACACCCGAAGAAGATGATATTTTACTGAACGGCTTCGCCTGGCTAGCAAAATCAGACAGTTTGATCATGGTTGCAAAGAATGATTATACTGTTGGGTTGGTCGATATACGAACAGGGTGAGCTCAAAGTTTCCTCTGCGTGGTACTTGGATGTTGCAATTACCACCGGTAGATTAGTGGTCATCTCTCTCCTGTGTTCTCGATCATCAGCCCACCTAACACATTTCCTGATGTTTGCTTCTATCCTCTCCTTGATATCTGACAACAATGCTCTGCAGCATGGTCTTTCTCTCCGTCTTGTTTCTTTTACTTTTCCCCCTGTCATTGTTGTTCTTTTCGTAGTGTATCATTTCTTATCAGGTGTCCAAAGTATTGCACTTTTCTCCATATCATTGTTCTTTTTGAGTGATCTGCCAATTTCTTTGACCCGCCAATAATTTCATTATTTCAAAACATTCACGGATTCTATCTCAGTCTACATTTCCTCACTGAGCGCCCATGTCTCACTAGCGTATAAGAACACCTGATAGAACATAAAATTTCATGATTCTTATCCGTTTTTGAAGGATTTCCACTCTGAAGGATGTTTTGAAGGATTTCCACTGAAGGATGTCACTTTGAATTTGAATAGAGCGTTACGTGTGAAAAACATTTTATTGTGTACAATTCAGTCCTCTCGGAAAATTCTGCTACGTAGAAATCAGCCTTAAGGCTTGTTGTTGTTAATGGAATATATTTCATCTTTGGAAAACGTTGTCTGGCTATTTCAATACTTTCTCTTATTTCTTCCTCGCACTTTCTATCATCTGTTGTTGTCTGATCAATATATTGGAATGATGTCACTTGTTCCAAGGTTTTGCCCCGTATTGATATTCTCAGCTTTTTGAAAAAGATCAAATTCGCCCAATTTTCTGTCAGTTGCAAATTCAGCTACAGCTTTAGAGTGGTATGGTGAAGACAAGTGAAATTAGATTTTTCGTATCAATTGGTCATTCCATTTTAGCGGGTATGCTTGAAAAGTACTCACCAGGAGACAAATAGAAAACTATTTCTGTTTAGGAAATGCCGTACATTTCCAGCCGACCTATTACAACTTCAGTTTTGAGGTTGTTTAGCTTTAGTATTAGATTTTGTTTTTTACCTATATATGATAAAGGTAAGACTTTTCAGGTAGTAGTCTTCATGAATATTGGAAACAGAATTGAAATCATGTCATTAATCTCCAGGAAAGAAGAGAGGAACTTTGTGGCTCATGGAAAATCAGTGAGATGGGTTGATTGTCATCCTTTGAATGAAAATTACCTTGTTTCAGCTTCCCAAGATGGGTAAGTACATTCAGTCTTTGCGAGGTGAGTGGCCGAGTGGCTTATACAGTCTTTGTCAGGTGATTTAAGTTAAGCTCGGTCGAGTGAGGTCAAACTCCGGATGGTGACCTCGGAGGCCTGACCTCACAACTCACCCTTGTTGTCCTTCGGAAGGGACGTTTAACTAGGGGTCCCATGCCTGGATGCAGCATGCACAGTGGGCCTAAATTAGCTTTCAGTAGCTAGGAATCCTGACAAGCCCTGTCAAAACAAATTGAAAAACAAAAGAAAGTTCTCATTCAATGCACCTTCTAAAAACGGAATTTTGAAACTAGTACCATAGAACACCGCTATTTGATTTTGAGATATCTTTGCAGTGATTCATAATTTCCTTCTGAGCTCTTTATTTGTCGTAAAATCTAGAGAATGACATGCAGCAATACCTTCGGCAAATAAACACAAATTTCCGTTATGGTTAAACTGAAAAGCCAGGATCGGGCAAAACTTTTCATCAAAAGTCCTCATGAACCGAAATGAATGGTTTTGCCCGATACGCTTGGTGTATTGTGTTCTAATTTCAGCTTTTTAGTTTACTCATTACAGAAATTTACATTTCTTTATTATTGTATCAATAGTTTTCATTCTACTAAGAAGACAACCCATCTTGCATAATTTATTATCATTTGTTCTGTAATTTTGAATGACTGTAAGCGGATATTTCCAAGAAAATCTTCCTCAATGTTGCGATAAACTTGCCAGTTTAAGCCAGGTCCCTTATGAGACCTATTTTAACATGTCCCCGACAGAGCAGAAACTGCGTAAATCCTCGAACAATCTTAGATCAGGAAGTTTTTGAATAGATAAGCTTTTGAAATGATAAATCAAATGTTTAAGGCCCTAGGAAGAAAATATAAAGTGTTGCTGGATTTTAGGATCTGTTGTAAGGAACTAAGAGAGCTCAAAGTTACGAGCTTTTGCGCGTGCGTGCGCAGTTTCTGCTCTGACCATGACCCCTAACAGCATCCGCCAATATGACTATTCTGATTTCCAAGGAACGGTGGCAGTTGCAGCGGGGCTTGTTGTTTTCCCACCCTCCAAAATCTTGTTGCTGTTTTAGGTCAGTGGCCACGTGGGATCTTCGAAACATAAAGAACATAAAGTCGAAAATCAGCGAAATTAGATGTAGTCGTGTTGTTTCTTCATCATTTTACTCGCCACAAACTGGAAACAAAATCCTCGTCACTTCTCTTGATGATACCATAAGGTAATTAATGTTTTTTGTAATTCAATTTGTATTTATGCCTTTTGGTTAGTGGAGAATTTCGAACAAAAAACTGAAGACAAACATGCTACCAAAATGAAAGCATCGACTGATTAACGGTAAAACTAGCTTTAAACGAAATTAAGAAGGTGCTGCCTTGTGTGAAAAGTTCGCAAGAAACTGTTCAAGGAACCAAACTTTTATATCACAAAATTCAAGGAACTTGAGCACTCCTGGCAAAACAATTATTAATTTGCTTTTTATTTTATGTTTCTTTGGGCTTTTATATTTTCAACAAATTTACAGCTTTCAAACAAAAAAACTTTTGAATATTACCAGATTTCGGGCAATGAAACTTTCAGACAGAAATTTTATCTGCAACTTTGATCATCCTAAAGTTTTTGATTTTAATGTAATTTAGGCTTTTTGCAAAAGTTTATGTTATAAATCTTTGAAATTTATTAAATAATCCATTTATCATAGTCTTCCAAAAGTGGATATTTTATTTTGCCGCACCTGGCATCACAATGGTGATAAAGGTAGTTTTGTTTTATTTGCCGCAGGGTCTATGACGTCAATGCAAAGGGTGGCTTGGAAATTCCTCCAAAATGTGTAATCAAGTGAGTTAACATTCACGAAACAAATCTTATATCTATTTTGTTTATACTTGAACTTTCAAGTTAATGCTTATATGGTGTGACTACATTTGCGTGACTTTCCTTTTACAGTATTCAGTTTTATTGCATTATTAGAGCCCTTAGCTATTCTGCAAAGGATTCTGGGTCAAGTGATATTTTCTACAATTTTATACAAAAAAGTTTGATGGTGTGTAGAGCTTCTATCAACTTTTTTGTGCACATTAAAAAGTTCCATAAAATCTATCAAAATATCATCCCATTCAGGTTCTTTTGTAGAATAACAAGACAATCTATTGCAGGATTGTGGGACTTTAAATCTGCATAAGAGAGACCTTGTTGTGAACTATTCAGTGATTAAAATAAGGTCATGTGAAAACTTTTATGAAAACATCCTGCAATTTTTAAAGGCTTCTCCTTCTTCTATATTTGATAGTCTTGTTATAAAAGCTCATTAAACATGATGAGGTTGTTTATTTCAATCCTATTTTCCCAGACACAACAACCAAACTGGACGGTGGCTGACAAAATTTCGAGCAGCTTGGGACCCAAAGACAGACAACTGTTTCCTTGTTGGCAATATGTATAGACCAAGAGCTGTAAGTTCAAATCCTGATTACGCTTAATTACAGTTAGGTTAAGGGTTTCACAATCAATCTTTCCCAGTTAAAAATTCAATAATTTTTCTCTTGTTCTGAACTGCAAAAGACACAGGAAATTAGACATTGCATTTGGTTGGCATAATGATCTGTAGTACCCAATGTATGATTGCAAATAGACTGCATTTAACAGTTCTGCTGACATTGTGTGGATCTTTGATATGCTGCATTCCAGGGCTGTTACATTGGTATGTAAATTAGAAACATCAAAGGCCTTAGACAAGATCCTTGTGGTACATCAGCTAATGCTTCTTATCTCAGCTTTTGCACCCCTGTATGATGATGACATTAGACTGCCCAGTATAGTTGGCCTTTGCTTCTTTAGCATGCACTACTTTTGAAAAAATTTCCTTTCTCTCTGTTAGATTTAAGCATTTGCTGTTTCAAGCAAATTTCAGTTTCTATGCAATATTTGAGATATGGGATACCAACTACTACATATGTGTGTTGATGCAAATGCAAATTCTTTTAGTTTTAATGCAGCTGCTGATGGCAAATCCTTACTAAAATGAGGAGAAATGAACATTTGGTCAAAATAACAAACATGTCAAATAACAGCACTCAAGCACATAGATGTGAAAAACATCAATCAAAGTTTTGACTATTCATGTGTGTTTTAACAATTCATGTTAATTTCAGGTGGATTTCTACACATCTGAAGGCAAAGGAAGTCTCATCACACAGATGTCACATGAAAATTTATCTTCAATTACTTCATTGAACGTTTTTCATCCAACCCTCAATGTCATCGCAGGAGGAAACTCAAGTGGTAAAGTATTTCTTTGGAAGTAACTTCTTTGGCTAAAGGTAATATCAAAATAATTTGTAAATATCATGGTTGTACATACAGAAAACTTTGTCTTATGAACAGTGAAATTAATTACTTGTTTTGTTGACTTTTATAATACATAGTATTAGCCAAGCAAACACTTGTTGTGCAAATGAGCTGTTCCAAATGAGTAGGCTTTATCAGTATTTGATGCCTGCAAGCAAATGGTCAGGCAAAATGTGCTTGTAATCAAAAAGCACTCCAAGTACAGTTAATGTGCCAGCAGCTACTGTTGCCTGCCATAAATCAGCAACCACTTGTCAGATTGACTCATGCAAGGAAGGTCCCAAACTCTAAGTTGAAGCCTGGCCTATGCAACTATGTAAACACTACGATAATTGAATCTACAGCTCCTCCACAGCAGCCCCACCAAAGGGGCACAATTTTTCTAAGAAACCCAGCAGAACGATAGTTTGTGCATGTGAGCAGTGCTCGTGTGCATTTAATGTGGCTTGCAAATGAATGAATCAGTATCACAACAGCATTTACATTGTTTATGGCTTAAACTCAGAAACTTTTCTATGATTAGAAAAAACTTCCATATTCATTTTAGAATTTTAACTCTCCAATTAACACAGGGCAAAAGGAGAGCATATTTAGTTTTTGAAATTTGAAGTCACACTCTGATATGAAGTAGCGTTGAAAGGCCTCAATGTGCCAGAAATTTGTCTGGTTCCTTCGGGCCATCTCCTTCATACTATATAACTCAATATATTTAGTACCAAGCTATTTTTTAATATGTAGTTGTCGTTTCACAGACATTTTAAGTTGTGTATTTGATATACAGTATATAATCCGGTGATAATTTCTGTTTTGTTATGGAAAATTACAATTTCATATTTCATACAGTAGCTATTTTAAGAAGATAACCTTGTTCTGTTGGTGGTTTTGAAATAATAATGAAACATTATTTATTCCATAAGAAAATGTATTTTTATAAACACCTGCTTTAAATCATCAAGGCCCCTTTTCATTGCTCACAGCACAGTATTTGTGTGCGCTAACACTCACCTCTTACCTAAGAACTCTTGAGAAAATATTTAATTAAGAACTCTGAAAAAAAATTGCTGTAGTGTTCCATGCCTCATATGAATATTTATCAGAACATTCTTGCAAATTCTTATTGCATTGACTGTTATACCCTATGTATTTTCTAACTAACAAAAGTATAATTTTTCCTAAACCATATGATGGATACAATACACAGATACAGTATGTAGTGCACATATGCAGTGTGAATAAAATAGTCACACAGTAATATGTATGTTGTAGACAGTCTCCTGCCATGGTTTGCAGTTTCTTGATGAAATCAATCCTTTACAATCTTGTCCATTTGAGAATCATTTAAATTTTCATTTACATATTTCAAGACATAGCTGCATGATGGTATCACTTTCATGTTGTTTCCAAAAGCATAGTCAAGGCCAGCCTGAAAAACGAAACACATCTAAATCAAGCTAGGGAAGTTAATTATGGTGTGAGTAACTTAGTTATCTGCTCTAGGACCTTGTCATTACTAATTTGTCTCGTAAAATGGAAATGTTTGCAGAATTGTTCCCCATTATTTTTCTTTTTGAAACTTAAAATGCATTAAATACTGACATTTCTTAACAGCAGAGGGTTACCTAAGAGCAAACAAAACTGACAGGCAAGGACTAAGAATAGATGTTCGTTTTAGCGTCAAAGCTCAAAGATTCTAGTTATGGGACTGGGCCAAAGCCAATGGGGACTGGGAGGTGCTTTGTCATACATGTTGCTCTCTTGTTGGATTTTTTGTGATTTAAATGTCTACTTTTGGAGGACTTTGAGGAGAAATGATGCATGAGGGCATGAATTTATTTGAGTTAAAAAATAAATTCCAACAGGAATTATTGAATTTCTGGCATGTTATTGATTGATCTTCACTGATTGTGTGGACTGCAGGGTTGGACTGCAAAATATGGCTAAATTTTAGTTACTGAGGAGTTATATAATGCATTAATGCATAGATTTAACATGCATTCCTACAACTGTTGTTGTTGCTGTTAATGGTTTTATCATTTGAAAATTTTAGTGGCTTGCCCTCCTATGAAGTCATGGCTGATATCGGCTCTGTTATGGAAGCTGTTAAAAACGACCTGGCCAATGTCTTACCAGACTCAAATTGATAACAATCTTGGCTTCAAAAATTACCTCAACTAAGTGCTGTGCAATGCCTTGCCCTCTGTGAGTGGTAGGGACACCAGTATGATAAAAGTCCATGACATCAGCTGATGTTCTTTCGTATTCTAAAACTGCTTTCCCTTCAGATAAAGAGAAAAATAAATCAAGTTTCCATGATTTGATTTTAATGAATTGTAAGGTAAGCTGGGGGTAGGGATATGTGCTGCCTATATGGATTCTAAATGAAAGCAAGTTTCAGTAATTAGAACAGGGTACTTTACTTTTCTGCATGGCTGGTGACAGACCCCCATTCCATCCACCCATCATCATGTGTACCGTGGTTAATTTCCACCAGAAAAACTTCTCTTGAATAATCCTATTTTTATTTCCTCAATATCTAAGGTCTTTTCTGATCTTAGCATTTATATTTCTGATGCATGAAGTTGGTCATCAGCCAGTGTGGAAAGTTGGTTTTTGTTACACCAAAGGTTTACGCCACGCCAATTGTCTAAAGACAATAGACCTGATGTTCTTCTACTGTTCTTTACGTTTCCCCATATCAAAGATATATGGCGTAACATACATGTTTTCCAGCGTGGGTCATCAGAGCAAGAAGGTAGTCCAATGGGAAGGTAGCATCCCGAAAGCATGCATACAAGCTTGTTTGATAATGACCAACTTTGACTTTGTGTTTATAAGAAATGTAACACCAAGATCAGAAAGACCTTACAGTAATTTGGTATCTTAAATACCTCCATCATTTGTCAAATCCACATAAAACATTTTATTTTGTTCATCATGTATTATGCTGCCATTCATTTTGGTGCAAAACGCTCTTTGTTTATTCACTGTTGTTGCTGTTGCTATATTTTCAGTCGTGTTTCGCAGAACTGCCCTCCTTTTTCTGCTCACCGCAGTTAAGCTTTGTCTTGCAATCCACGTTGCCTTAGTCCACTTCAGGCCTTGTAACATCTCTTTCAAGATGAGACAGTGCTACACTCAGTACAATGTCCCTTTTCTTCGCTTAATAGATTTTTGTGTTTTGCTTAGGCCATAACATGTGAACGTTTTGACTTTCGACACATTACCTCGTTTCGAAATCGAGGACAGTTCGATAGGGGTTCGTAGAGGGGTGCGAAAGGTGAAAGAGGGCATTTCCCCTCCTCCCCGCCATTACTGCAGAAGTGTGGGGGGCAATTATTAGGGGCTCATCCCCTATGTATATGACGTCTTATATCTTGAAGAGTCGTTGTCATCCACGTTCCCTTTTGGACACGCTGAAATTTCACACCGTCAAAGAATCAAACTTGGCCATAGCAGGAAGGACAAAATATGGATTGCTACTGCAAATGAAGTTTTGAGTTTACTGATAACAATTTGTCGAAATTTCGCTCATCCCTCCTATATTTTTACATTAACCTTTTTGCTCAATCTTTTTACGCAATTGAATTCAATAAGTACATAAAATAATTCAGTTCAATAGATAAATAGGTTGAAAAAGTTTACGTAATTGTGAGCAAGAACTGGGACGAATTGTGGAAAGGCTAGAGTTTACTTGACTTTTCTATCAGTTCAGTTCGGCCAAATTTGATTTTCAGATATGTGAAGTTGCATCGTGTGCGCAAAGAATCCTGGGTGATAATGACACTTAAAAGAATTTGCATTTGTACAGCATGACATGGCATATCGACAAGATTTCATGTGCCTAAGACGGTGTTGTACAATTCCTTTTATAACATCCCCGGTAATATCCCACATGATGCCTTTACCATAATTCTTCCGCTGAATATGATTGAAATCCTGAAAACTTTCACATTGAAATAATTCAAATGTTTGGTCAAGCCGTTTCATTCAATTCCTGCATCGTCATGCTTCGGCCAATGGCGTCATGCTTCGCTCGATCGCATCTTGCCCACTTTTCTTATCGTTGTTATGGTTACGCGGCATAATTTATTTATTAGGACTTCGCGTGCATGAGGTCAAAAAGTATTTTGTTGATCAGGATGAAGTAAATAAAAACATTTTTATCAGTTATTTATTTACGTGACGAAATAAGGAGAGGAAAGTGTTCGTGACTTGGTTTTGGAGGTAGAAACGTTAGAGTTGCAGATTGCATTGCATTGTCAAGGAGTTTAATCGACGCATATCAAGACTAGGTGATTTTTGAATAAGTTTTTGCTGAGCTCAATACTTGTGCAGAATTTTGAGACATTTTTAAGTGGAAGTTTTAACAGGGATCAGAACTTTAGAAGTTTCTGACAGAACGTCTCTTTATCGAAACAATGGTATCCACCAAAAGCTGTTCGAGCGCCACAGCGGTATCGCTCTTATTTCTAATAACACTGTCCTCGCAATTAACATCGGGTCAAAATGTCTTGCAATGGGAAAAACTTAATACAGCCGGACCAGCACCTAAAGCTCGCATGGACAGCACGATAGGATTCGATTCATTGAGAAACCGTATTGTTGTTTTTGGTGGTAGATCAAATTCAGAAGTTTTCTCCGATACTTGGATTTTGGATATTTCTGCACAACGGTGGATGAAAGTTAACGATACCCTTGTGAACACATTGCCCATTCCAGGACCAAGATATGGCACAACTTTTGGTACTCACAAAGACCGGCTGATTGTCGCGTTTGGAAAAGGGACGACAAACTCTGCAGTCTTTAATGAAGTCCACAGTTTCGACTACAATACGACAACTTGGAGTCTCGTAGCTACGATTAATACCAGCCCTGGTAAACGGCATTTCGCTGCTGGTGGCGTAACTGGCGATTATCTCTTCGCAACTCATGGTTACGATGTATCGAGTCTCCAATCTGATTTACATAAACTTGATTTGATCAATTCCAGATGGGAAAAATTGCACGATGATGTTAATCAGTACAGCCCAGTTCTGCCACATGCAAGGTACTTGCACGGAGGAGCAGTGTTGCCTGGTAACAAGCTGTTAATTTTTGGTGGCTGCCTCAGGTATCTATTTAAAACTTATTGCTCTACTATCATTCTACTATACATTAAAACTAGGACAAGATCACAGGGAAAAAAGTTTTCTATCCCCTAAAAGGATTTCGCTTAAAATTTTGTGCTTGGTGAGCTGATTTACCAGCCATTGGCATTAGAGAGGGTTTTTTATTTCTTGAGTAGACTTTTTTTCTACTGTTGGCTCTTTTAATCTTATCGTTTCCAGTGCTGGCAAATCTTCCGGTCCCTGTCCTTCGAGTGACTCCTGGTTGTTCAAAGCAGACGCAAAGAAATGGCAATATTTAGAAAGTTGTTCCAGTGCACGTGTTTCTTCTGCAATCACAGTGTTACCAAACAGTACTGTTAATTCTGCTGTTGCTGTTTTGTTTGGTGGAAAGCCAAGTGGAAAGCAGATTATCAGGGTAAGATGTCTTTTCAATTATGTTACGCTTTGTCACGAGTCCTTTGCATTCCATGAAGTGAAGACATACATTTTTCCGTACAATTTTATTTTGTCCAGGATTTTAGGGCCTTTTAAGTTTCGTTACGATTTGTTCTGCTCTAATTTTAGGTGCGTACTGAAGCGAAAGCTGACGAAGTGTTTACCTTTGATACTCTGGATGATAAATGGAGACGTAGAGCGGTTCTCAAGGTAACCTTTATCATCAAAATAGATCATATTTTAACGCAAGTTGCAACTACTGTTGCCTTTATCGTTTACAGAGAAGATTTGCTCATGTTCAGTTCCATCTGCAGCACAACTTTTGATATGTAATTTTGCTGAAAATCTGTTCCATACTTTAATGACCATATTGATTCTTAAAATGTCTCTAAAAGGCAAAGAAATACTGACTGAATATGTCTCGCCTAGCGCTGCCCTTACCCAATTCTCTGCTAATACTATCTATCTGTCTCATATTTTGGCCGTGCGCTAACCCGAAGCATTTTTGGCGCATTTATGATTTCCGAAGGCAAATACTCAAAGCAGCACCTGCTGCCCACCCCGAAAATTAAAACTGAAGATCTTAATTTGTTAATTTTTAATTTTTTGAGTAAAGCCAAAATGGTTGCTCTACTGTTTTCCTCTCCTTTTCCTCACATCTGTTTTGAATCACTGCAGGATTCTACATATGGCTTGCCTGAGCTTCGTTCTGGACATGTTATGGCATCAACAAATCAAGGTCTGGTCATTTTTGGTGGAATCTCCTCAAGGTATCCGATATCTTCTCTTGCGTTATGAAGCTTATATGAAGGATTGATTGTAAGTCTATAACTGAACTCTGTTCTATCCAGACTAATGGACAGTCGGTAGTTTGTGTATTTTCTAAACTTAGAAGCAGTGAAATGTCTCAGATCACTTGAACTGCAAGCCGTCAGTCCGTTGTCGTAACTTAGGTATGCTGTAGATCAAATTCAAGTAACCAAGAAACAGAAGAAGAGGCAGTTTAGAGGAAAAGCTCTCCATGATTGAGTAACTTCGAATCCTGTTCTCAGAATCGTTATAGGTGAACCTTGAGGTCTAATCAGACAAAAGCAGGTCAAATGTAATATATCTTGTAATGGTCTTCTTTTACAGCAATGGAAATCTTCTGAACGATGTTTGGATCTTGAAAGGTGATGTAAATGCTGCTAGGAATTCACCGAATCCTGGAAAATGTGATGGAACAAGTTTGAACTTCATAGCTCTTCATTCATTGTTTATGATTGTATCATGGGGTATCATGATTCAAGTTGCTGCATTCGTAGCAAGATATTTCAAACATAAAGGGAAGATTTGGTACAATACACATCGAATTCTTGCTGTAAGTATTTTTAGCACCCTCTGCTATAAGCATCACTTTTAACCCATAGCTCTTGGATGGAAATTTAAGGGAAATGGACAAGTCTCTATGGGAAGTTTAAGGGAAACCGAAATTTCAATTTCCCCTTTGGTAAATTATGGGAAGTGAGTCCGTTTCCCCAAAATTTCCCCAACAAAAAATGTGGTGAAATTTCATTTAACAAATAAAGAAAAATATAACGATATAGTCCTTTGCTCAACTTTGACTTTGCCGAAGAACAACAAAGTGCTGTTTTTCTTGCAACCACTTATTGCATCTTTCCTTTATCATAAATCAACAGTCACTCGTCAAATGACTAAAACAAGCTCTCAAACTCTGAGATGAAGACTTGCCTATACAACTGTGTTAAAACTAAGACAATTTAAAGCTAGAGCTCATCCACAGCAGCTACACAAACATGGGACCACCATTTTTGGAGACCCTGTAGACTCATGAATGCTATGTTTTTTCTTAACATTTCAGGTTCTTGGACTGGTTTTGGCCATTATTGGTTTAAGTCTTGGAATAGTATCAGTGAGAGGTAAACATTTTTCAAGTGCACATGGTGTAATTGGATTGGATGTCATGCTTGCAGGGTTGTATCAACCACTCAATGCAATATTGTAAGTTATTTGTTACCATGTCTATCAATCTATGACATTTTTTGAGTTTATATTAGTAGCGTTTTTTAAGCGATTTTGGACGACTGATGTTTAGCGGACCAGCTTTATGTCATATCTCTCAGGAAGTAAAGGTAACCTAGCCGTATTAACCCTAACTTAACCCTAATTTACCATAGATTACCTCAACTAACCATAACTTACCCTAACTTATTCTAAATAACCCTAAGTAACCCAAACTAACCCTAACTTATCATAAAGCCCCATTTCCAAAACCTAACCCTGACCCTTACTCTTACACCATGGCACATAGTGTGCCCGATTTTGAAAGCTGGTCCGCTAAAAAGTGCATACATTTGACATGAAAAGATGAATGTTTGCAAGTCATATATGCTTCAGATGTGGTGTCAAATCTTTAACTACCAATGCCCAAATAGACTTATGACCTGGAGTCCCTTGTTTCACTGTGCTCTTTGACTTGATGATAGCGCTTCTGTCAACAGGGACTCATGATATTACACTGAAAAGTCTCACCATATTTAGCTCCAAACTCTGACCTTCCTAGAGTACCCGTCAGATTGCGAGATTTGCGAATTGCTATGGTGTTGGCAAATATGATGGATTGGCCAACTGATAACATTCGGACAAGATTCGAAGTTGGAAGCCGTGATTCCATCATAATTCGATTGATGAATGCAGAAAATAGGGCCAGCTTTCACATTTTCATTATGTGTCCCTGCTGAGCAAGGTTTACCGCAGGGATACAAGGGACTCATCGTCATAAGTCTAAATAGCTATGACATTCTTCCTTCGAATAAACCCTTTAGCTATTCTACAAAAGAGTCTGGTATGCATAATGAATTTTATACCATTTCTTTGTCAAATCTAAAGTTCATTTTCTTACAAAGCATCTGTCTCACTTTCAGTCGCCCTGCCGAACCACAAGAGGGTGAAAAGAAGAAATTATGGCGAAAGATTTGGGAAATATCACACAAGTTCACCGGTCGAACTGCTCTGATCTTAGGCCTGATAAACATTTCACTTGGAATGTTCCTGAGCCTCGCTTCAAAAGCTCTTTGGATCACGTGGTTTGCATATTTAGGGATGGTCATCATAGCTTATGTGATTGCAGAAATATGGTCTCGAAGGAAAGCTAAGAAGATGAAAATTGGACATGATGATAATGTTGCGATGTAATTCTTGAATGTACCGTGGGGGGGGGGTGAGTCAAACAGTTGGTTTCCAAGATTATACTAGACTTCTGCCTCCTTCTTTTCTTACCTCCCCCCGTCCTGCCTCGTTTTCAATTCTTGCGCCTTTGCATCTCCTCCAATAAAATAATTTCCTCTGTAATGTACTGATAAAGAAAATGGACTGGAAGCAAGTCTAAGATAAAACTAGAAATTAAAACATGAATAATCAATAAATCATATTTGAAAAAAAATTTTTAAGCCTAGTTCACACTAGGTCGTTTGGGTAAGGGTTAGGGTTTGAGTCCTTTGTCTTTTGGGTATTTCTGCACGATCCTAACGACTCAAAGGCCAAGTGTGAAGCAGACTTTATTGATAAGTGCACCAAGAACGTATCATACAATCGTGCTATTGACTCATTGATTGCTAAAAATGAGTTATGTTGGGCAGATATCTGTTCATTGTGCTACCAAAGCCTTATGGTTCAAGTTCAAGTGCAGATGTAACTCTGTCGTTTCCTTACTCCAAGTAATCGTCGCTGTTTCCTGCTTTGTAATTTACTTTCATCCTCATGCCCTACAAGTGAAAAATATGCATTAACACTCGAAGTACCAATAGTAGCTTCATTATGAGTGGAATACTGGAGAGGAAAGACTAAGGACCGAAAGAGATTGTGGCTCGAACCCTGTCTTCTTGACTGTTCTGGCATTCAGAAGCCGAGTAGAAGGCATTATTATTCTCGGGTATTTGGGGCTGAAATGAAGCAAGTACCACATAGCCCCTCAATGAAATAAACAAAATCCGCAAGACAGAATCAATCACTTTCTTTCAAACAACATGTCAGGGCTCTTTGCAAAAAGACTGGCCAAAAACTCCACGCTCTTGCCAGAATATCACGTTACATGGACACTGAAAAACTACAGCAGTTAATGAGGGCGTTTATCTTATCTCAATTTAGTTACTGTCCACTTGTTTGGATGTTTTATGATAGAACTTTGGACCATAGAATAAATCGTACTCAAGAAAGGGCATTACGCATAGCATATAAAGATTACGGGAATGATTTTGGCTTTCTCTTGGAGCAGACCAAATCGGTACCAATCCATGTAAGAAACCTGCAGTTGTTAATGACAGAAATGTATAAAACCAAATCCGATCTAAACCCACCTTTCATGAAGGATATTTTCAAGGAACGAAATATTAGCTACAATCTAAGGCGTGGCAATGATGCTCAACTTCCAAAGGTACGAACTACGTCATTTGGAATTGAGAGCATAGCCTACCTTGGAAATAAACTGTGGCAGCTATTACCGCTAGGAATAAAACAATCAAATACCCTTCCTATTTTCAAAAAACGAATTAGATGCTGGAAAGGTGATAAATGCTACTGTAGGCTCTACAAGACATATATTCCTAAAGTGGGGTTCCTGGCAAGATAGATGTTTTTATCATGTAATCTTTTTGTATATATACGCATTGTAAATTTCTTTATATATATATATTCTTTCTTTTTTAGATATTTGTATTAATTTTTAAAGTAGGCCTTAATTAGCTGTAAAGTAGCTATTTTCAACTTAGCCTACAAAAAATAAAGTAATGATGATGATGATGATGATGATGATGAACTTTAGATGTACCCTCTTTCTTTCGTTAAAAGCACATGAATTCCCTTTAGATGCACCTGTTGCTTGCACATGGCGAAAGTTTTCCCTACTTGTTTCGGGGCAACTTTTGCGGCCGTGTTTGTTTTGATTTACTGGTTGAGAGAATTTCCTTTGTCTGCAGTCAATCGCTTTGAACTGAGGTGTCAATTAAAGAAACTATTGCTATTGTATTACAAAATCGATCCATGCTTATCCAATCAGATATCATTGCTTGAGCCTGGTTTCCATATGATCGAAACAGTCGGCGACGCGTCGCCGAGGCAGGCTCGGGGACACATCGGCGACGATTTTGTTAAATGGAAACATTTTCTGAACGACGTCGCCGACGTCGCCGATCAGACGGGGACGGTACGGGGACGCATCGAAAGAGTTGAGATGAGTTTAAAGCGTGGTTTCCATATGATAATAACAGCGATCGTTTCCATATGTCGCCGACTGATCGGGGATACGTCGCCGAAGCGTCGCCGACTGTTACAATGATATGGAAACCAGGCTTTATACACTAAGGGAGCGGTAGCCTTTTAAACGGGCCCCTTTCAAGCCTCTTTTGACTGATCCGGTCGAGGGGCATTTCACTCCAAAAAATCTCGTACACCTTTGGCAAAAATCCTTTTGTTTTCAAGAAAAATCCATCAAAAATCCGTATAAATCCTTTTGTTCTGAAAAAATCTCGTACGCTTTTCCAGTAAGTGAATTGCCCCTCGGATCCGGTAGTGTTTTGGGTGATGCCAACAATCAAAATTAATTGTTTCATGCTCTTTACTGAATAAATTACCTTCAAGTGATCGTATCTTAACAGTTTTTTCTTCTCCTTGATTTTCCTTTGCTCTACGAGAGCATCGTAAACCTGCAAAATTGTAATGCAGTTTAGGTTTCGATAGAATGTACTTAACAGCTTTTTACATACGTATTAAGTAGTGTATGATTTAACATTACAACGCACTAAGTAAGATAATGCGAACGAAAGTGAATAAGCAAACATGCTAAAGATCTGCAGTTAGGTAAGTTCAGTTCGAAATGAAGCCTGCATTCCCAAAAGGAAGTAAATTTCATTGCTGCAAACAAGGCACTCTGTTTTCAAAACTAAACATTGCTAACAAATTTCGTGGGTTGCCGTTAGAATAGACTTATGACGATGAGTCTCTTGCTTCCTTGTGCTCTTTGACTTGATGATGGCGCTTCGGTCAATAGAGACTCATAGTATTACTATGAAAAACCTGGCCCTATTTAGGCCAAAACTGAGCAATTTCTTCAGTACCAATCAGATTGCGAGATTTGTGAATCACCATTGTTAACGTGTAAATGTGATAGAATTTTCGATTCGATTGAAGAATTAAAAACACTCCCACGGGATAGATATTCGAAGCCGTGATTCTTTCCTAATTCCATTGATGATTGAAGAAAATAGGGCCAAGTTTTTTACTGTTTCATGATGAGTCCCTCTTGAGCAAGGTTTACCGCAGGGATACAAGGGACTCATCGTCATCAGTCTACCGTTAGAGATGCACGCCGTAGGGTGACTCCAAAGCGAGCCAAAACCGGCGAGTCAGTATTTTAATAGATTGCTGTGATTTTGTGTAAAGTTCTATTCGTAACTTACTTCGTCGTTCTTGTAGAAATAGAAGATAAATATCATCACGCCCTGCAAAGAAATACCAACATGCTCAGAATTTTGCTAAAGTTGAAGTCTCATCATTGCTATTTCGCTTCCTATGAATATCAATATAAAGCAATAAGGTTAAGAGCCCGAGGGGAGGGGGGCGGACAACTATCATTTATACTAGTACAGGATTTTTTGCAGGATGTGCTATTTTTCACAAACACTCATAATATATGATCACAAACACTTATAACTTTGTGGTGTCATTTTAAAAACAGCTCTGTTAAGGTATTAGATTTGACCCAGTATCATATGATTTGTTAAAATTTTTTCTGGATTTTGTTACAATTTTAGAGCATTCGTTTTGAATGACCTGAAATTTTGGGGTATAGTTTTCGGAAAATTTATGAATTTTAGGGTGTCATTTCACTACTCACAATATTACAAGCTCCTCTTTAGCTAAATTACCTCCGGGGAGGCCAATTGCGTGTACAGGTCCACAAACCAACTACGCTCACAAGAGTACATCAAAAAGTCAATTCTTTCTTTTGATTTTACTTACCACAATTGCATTCAAAACAGGCAAGCACATCAAATACATTCCAGCCTCAGAATCTTTCTTTGTTACTCCATGTGTTGCAATATACCAAAGACCGGCAATAAGTGGCAAGAAAAAACAAGATGCAACCAGACTGCGCCTGCAAAGAGATTATTCGTAGACGCATTCATTTGAAAGGAGAATTAATGCAGTTGTTGAAACTTTTAGGTTACAGACCATTCCTTGTCGTGTGTACAACGAGACAGTTAGCCATATGCTTTCGGAGACACTTGTCTGATTCAGATGCTGGACAATAGGCATAAGAGTTTTCGTTTATTTGGTATTAAACATGAGTGGGCTACCACTAGAGTGAAAATGCGCTCCTGTGAGCAATATTCAGGGCGTAGATAAAATGGTTGGTTGAGTGTAACTTTTGAACGAGACTACGTTACGATGCTGGCTGGCTCGCTTTTTTTCCTTCTTCCATTTTTGGCGCGAGAGAGACTTGTTGCAAGTCCAGATGCTGGCACGTTTTCATAACAGTGAAAATTTGACGGAAAGGCCTTCCTTTCGCACGAAAACGGCAAATTCGTTTCCGGCAGATTTTGAAAACAGTAGATTTTGAAGCCAGAACTCTAACCGGTACATTTTGTAAACGATATCGTGTGAACGTTAGCTCAAATTTTGCTACCGTCACATTTTTCACCGTTTCCAAAATGTGCCTGCATCGTGTGAACACAGCATCAATTCAGTCTTTACAGAGTTCTAAGGTTCATATCATGATTCGTTTACTCATATTCACTAGAATAACAATTTTTGAATAGGTATCTGACAATTGACAGTCATGCATGAAGTAGCTGCAATATTATTGATATGTCTTCTAACTGAAGAGTATGAGAGAGTAAACAGTAAAACTAGACTAATTACCAAGCTCGTTGATAGTTGATATCTCTTTTGAGTCGTTCAGGGTGTTTCCGAATCTCGTAGAATGTGATCAAGCGTAAAATAACACTTATCTGTGAAGTAAGGTTGAAACTTTACAAAGAAACTGTTTCAAGAAATGCCATCGAAATCATTATAGGTTCCAAATGATGATGAAGATGACTATCACTACTTCCTTCAGTCATAGACTTGCCCCCGGTCTATTTCGTCGTCTGTAATAAGTCTGTCTGAAAGTTACATACGAAACATATTTCGCTTTTCCTTTTCCCAATTTTTTGATTGACAAATGGACTTTGGGTAAGTCTACTTCTGTCATTGAGTCAGACAAAATAAGACACCTCCATATAGCGGACACCTCTCTACAGCAGACAATGAATTTGATCCAACAGTCTGTTGCATGGAGGTTACATGGTACATCCTATTGTTGTCTCTTTGTTGTCCCATTTCAACGGTCCACGCAAATGGCCGCCAACAAGCAGATACGTACAAGGCATCATGGCTGCAATGACCCCTCTAGAAGAAGTTCAAAGAATTTAAATCATGGTAGCTTCCAAAATATTTAAAAGAACAAAATACCAGAATTTTCAATATAGAATTTTCAGTATGTAAGATGGGGGACATCATTGTAAAGCAGTACCATGAATGGTTCTACTTACTAAAAATAAGGCAGCAAGAGGTCCACCAAAGAACCACATGTCCATTCCTTTTACATAAACCCAGCAACTATAGAGAGAAACAGATTGATTTATGGACAACAAACAAAATAAAATTGGGCATAGAGCTACAACAGTATCAGTTCTTGTTACAGTTGTTCACATGAGGCGGCATCATCATCATCATCATCATCATCATCATCATCATCATCATCATCATCATCATCATCATCATCATCATAATCATCATCATCATCATCATCATCATCATCATCATAATCATCATCATCATCATCATCATCATCATCATCATCATCATCATCATCATCATCATCATCATCATCATCATCATCATCATCATCATCATCATCATCATCATCATCAGCAATGCAAGATATGCAATTTTCAAGAAAATTGTTCGATTAGAAATGAAAGAATGCCTATATTTAAAGATAAAAACCTTCAGACTTTCGATGTCTCTAGGCCTAGGCATCGCCATACTGGGCCGAAAAGACATCTATCCCTACTTACTATCTGATCTTCGTGAATTTCTCAAAAGGGTATCCAACCAAGGAAATTATCACAGCGACCGGGAAGCCTGCAAGAATTTAGAATTATTTAGCCAAATATGAAAGCACATTTGAAGGAATGCATGAAAGTATGCTAGAATAAACACCAGCCTTACTTAATATTGTTCCTTTCTTGGACAATCTTACAGCAAAAAATTGTTTAAGCTCTTTTTGCTTCATTTCGATCGACTTTTATTTGTTTCTGATGAAAAATATGCAGCCTTTTCTTCCAAATGACAAAATTAGTCTAATGCAGACAGGATAGTATGGTATCACATCAAGCGAAAGCGTAAGACTCAGGTAGTTTGTCTTTGGTATACTCACCCCAGCCAATGACGTTGTAGAAAGCCTCGATGTTGCTTTTCTCTTCATTGAAGAAATATCGAATACGAGACAGTTGATGGACAGATTCCAACATCATCCAACTCATCACACATGTATGACATAATTGCATCACTATCGACATTGTTGTACACATTGACTAAAGGTAAGAATGAGGTAGGATGTCAACAAGAAGACTAGATCATAGTCATTCACTAGATAAATAGATATATGAAATAGATACGTGGATATTTGGACAAATAGATGCGTCGATGCGTAAATGCGTAAGAGAATAAGCGAATAAGTATCAATTACTTACTTTGAGAGCTGAAATTCATTGAAATTTTATGCCATATTCGATTTAAGTTACTAGTTTACTGTAACTAAAAATATGCCAGTGAAGACATTGCTGTAGAACCCAAATTTTGAACATTACCCGACGAAAAGTATCTTCGGGGATCAACAGATGTCCGTATTCAGTATCTACTCGTATGTCACAGGAGGCTGTTGTATTCTTATACTCTTTTTGATTGGTTTTAGTTTTACAGTCCATCTTAAATGGTTTTAAACACAAGCGTCTTCATCGATATTTGTTCAGCTAACCCTGCCATCACTCGTAAGTTAACATAAGTTCTATCATCGCGTTTTCTGTTCTATGAAAGTCTGTCAAATCCAGTGTTTTTCTGAGTCATGGGACATCTCTCCAACTAACTTCAGACAGTCATTCTCAAGGATTTCTTGATTCCAACCTTGACTTTAGAACCAAAATTTTTGTCATGGGAAATTTATCATTCGTAGAAGCTCCGTAGCAGCCATTTAACTTTAGTTATCGAAATGGTCTATTGTTGATTTCATTAAAGTGCAACGTCAAGTTCTTGCTCAAATAGCTCAGATGATATTCATGTATGAAAACGAACTTACCCAATCATTCTTCTTTGTCAATGCGTACAAGAAAGCAACTTGAGATAAAATGCACCCAATTGCAATATACACATACATCCGACTGTATTTTGTTTTGATGCACCTGGAAGGAACTTTCAATGTTTACTGTTTAGCGATGTCAAAAGTAGGCCTAGTAGCCAAGATATAAAAGAAGAAGCATTGATTATGTCAAGATGGCGAGTGAATTTATAACTTATTTATTGACAGAAAATAGTATCCTGACAGCAGCTCAGCAGCATGTTCTCGTCTTCCTAAAAGCTCTGAAAAGATGCTCACCCTACCACTGATGGTGGTTTATTTCAGGATTTTCTTTGCAGTTTTACACAACGTTATCATGAGAGTTGAAAGTTCACATTTGAGGTGTCGCTCTATATATTAGATGTATGACTTGGAGTCCCTTGTTTCCCATTGCTCCTTTGACTTGATGATGGCGCTTCGGTAAACAGAGACTCATTACGTTACCTTGAAAAATCGGACCCTATCTAGGCCCAGACTGTGAGCTTCCTAGAGTACCATAGACTTAAGACTTAAAGTCTCTTGTTTCCCTGTGCTCTTTGACTTGATGATGGCGCTTCGGTCAACAGAACAACGTTTAACGCAAGAGAGCAAGGTTTACCGCAGGGATACAAGGGACCCATCGTTATAAGTCAATCTACCGATGCAGCAGAGTTAAAAGTAAAATATGTTGACTTACCCAAGAGAAACCATGGCAATTACAAAAACAATCATCGTTAAAATTGATGCAACTGTCAGTAATATTGTTGCCAGAGTAAATGGGTCAGTTGGTTCAGGAGGCTGAAAATGAGTTCATATATCAATTGGATGTTTTGATCTGTTTCAATATTTATTTACATTGTCAGCCAAGGAACGATTGGAAATGCTTACGTTCACGAGACACCTTGCGCAGCTTACCTTTTTGTTTCTATTCTAGCAACGAGGCACTGCACCAGCCATTTCTCCCGTTTGTAGGATTTTCGCCGTGCAAATGCAAATGCAAGTATATTAGAAACCATGGTCTAGAAAGAGATTACTGTTGTCTGACTTTAACTCAGAAATGAGACTGTCCTACAATACAAGTTTGAGGCCTGTTTTTCGCAAGATCTTGTCAGTCATTGTTTTGGGCTGCCCAGAATTGTACGTTTGAAAATGTCCAGCTTGATTGTTCCTTTCTCAGTTGATGCATTTGGCTTATCTATCTAGAAACCAACAGAAGTAAGAATGCAATCAACTTGATACTGTACCTAAGCTGCTTCATGCAGATTGCAGAGATAACAATATCTTGTAGATTTGAAACATTAACGAGATTAGAATATCCTTAAATAATGGATTCATAATGCTGAACCTACAGACGCAACAAAAACACCGCGATCCGTAGAAAGAAGACTGGTAACTCCTATAAAAGAATAACAACCAAAATAAACCTATAATTAGAGGGAAAATTGTTGAAACCTGCAAGTGAAAAAAACGAATAAATCTTGTTATTTGAAAGGAAAGAAATCAGTTAGTAACTCACCATTTACTACAACATAGAACAATGTTAAATAATCAAAAACGTGTTTCATCGCACACTCATCAGTTCGGTTGATGCGAAGAACAAATTAATGATACAAACTGGCTGCTTTATTACCAGACAAACAAGAAAAATTGATTTCTTTCTCAATGATATTGCCAAATAGATTTCTTTTGTTTGTCTGGTAATAAAGCGGCGTGTTTGTATAATTAATTTATTCTTCGCTTGAACCAAACCAAAGAGTGTGCGACGAAACGCTTTTTTGGTTATGCAACGTTTTCTATTTTTTTAGTTACTGGCGTGATTTGAGATACCTGGTCATAATATGGTTCCATAATGACTGCAAATGATGACATGTAAATGTAACTTGATGAACATATTGTAGTTGTATCATTTGTTTTCACAACTTTCATACCATAGTTTGTCCAGTAACCATTGTGAAGGCGAGATCTGTCCAGAAGGAAATGATGCATTATTATTTACATGAAGCCATTGTCAGCACAAACTATTGTCCTGAAAAGTTGATAGGCTTGAAGTGTTTAATGAAAATTATGTGGACCGTAAAGGCTCTATTTAGCCCCCCTCACTATTAAGTCCCCCTCTCTAATAAACCCCTCCCCCGAGTCAAAATCTTAAATAAGACCCCCTCTCCATTAAGTCTCCCTACTTAAATTCGGCACCCTTATTTTCGAAAAAGGAGATTGAGAAGCACCCTTCGTTGGGCAGCTTTTTGAATTGATCCTTTATGACAGCAAGGAAATACAGAAGAAAGTGTTCAGTAATATAGTTTAATATCCCCCAATTTTCGTAGAATAAAGTAATTCTTAGTGGTGTGTTGGATAGTTACCTACCGTCTGCTATCTTAAAGAAATAAAGAAAAGAAACATACTTAGCATCGCTTGTCTTGACATACTGCCAGTAAACACACCATGGTTGAAAATAATTTTTCTGAAACAAGAGAAAACACGATTTGATTAAGAATAGAAAACAGCCACTTTACCGTCTTAACAAAAGTGCATTCCATCTTTTGAACAAAATCAAACCCAAATCATGCCTAATTTGAACGGTTGAAACTTTGAAGCAATGTTAACAAATACCTTTTTATGCCAGAGTGTAATGATGATATCGGATGCCACTGGTGCTTTTGGGATTGGTTCCAGGGAGAGTGAGATCACAGCAGTATTGATAATATATTTTGAAGAATAGACAAGACCTTGTTCAGCATTATAGTCAATGAATGATCCGCTTGAAACCAAATGTCCAGCGCTAGAAAACAAGGAAACAATTTTCTTTAAAAGTACCGGGTGAGTGAAATATGTTTACACGTTCGGCGAGCTGTAGAATATGAAGTACGCGACAAATGTTCAAAAACTGAAATGTTTTGCTATCAGTCAAACACTAGCCGATGAGTAGACCCATTATTTCGCAAATTGTAGCGAGTTGAATTTTCACGGAAGGTTTCCTGCATAAATGAAGCGTTTACCTCATTTGAATAATGGGTGTACACGTAGGCTAGTCAAAAGTCTAGAGCTTATGGAAATTTTGTTGGATAAAATCACTGATCCTTTAGACCCAAAAATAAGGAAAATGCTGAGAGGGAGATTGTATGGGAACGAGATTTCCACACTCTGTTCTGGCCATTTGGCCCATGATTTACCAGCTATCGATATATAAAGTTTATTCCTGAAACCAAGGTCCTGAAACCGACGATTGTATTGAATTTTAAATTTCTTTGGCAAGTAAATCATGGACCAGATTGGAACGTGGAGTCATCGTTCCCATACAAAGCCCTTGCCAGCATTTTTCTATATTCTGAATCTAAATGCTGAGTGATTTTCCCACACATAATTTTCACATCTAAGTTAGCCTTTAACTAATATATTAAATTTCAGTTTTGCATATCAGTCCCATATTTCTGATTTCACTCCCCGCTAAACTCGTTAACCTTTTCTGTTCACCCGGTTTTGAAAAGACCTCATGGACTGAACTGTTATCCTAACCCTAACCCTAACCCTGGGAAGGCAAAGAAAGCAAAGATTCCTGCCAGAGTTGAGTTCTTCTCTTCAAGTAATGATGAACCACAGGATCCCCAGGAAATTGTTTAAACATTCCCACTAATTATATATTCTTATATATTTATAATTCGACACTATATCATAAAAAGAATAATATATCAATATAAAAAACACTGTAATAATATTGATAAAAGAGAGAGGGCCTGCTCTTTAGCTTCTTAATGCATTACGTCGTAGCTTCGCAATCACAAAGGAGGCTACACACCAGGCCCTCTCGCTCTTTTTTATCGAGGGGGGGTTTATACAATTTCCTTGGGTCCCTGTGCATTTAGTTTGAAAATGAGGAAACACTCACCGCCATGATGTCTTCAGTCTGACGTCATCCCTAGCAATAAATTCGCCATGTACGTTGTCATAGAGATGGAACGAATATTTGAATACACCTAGAGAAGAAAGAGATGATACTTTCTATGAAACAGAAACAAATAAATATTGGTTGCTTGGTTGCCTGGTTGCTTGGTTGCTTGCTTGCTTGCTTGCTTGCTTGCAACATATGGAGCAGATCGACAAAAAGAATACAGAAGCCTCCAATGCACGCTTGTGCAGTTTGACAACTCCGATAGATCATTTTGCGACCTGATAGATTCCGTGAATAGTCTTCACTTGTCTTGAAGAAGGGAAATTAGATCTACAAAGTGTTTGAAATTACCTGACGGTATGGTAGCATAAGGAAGTCTTATCGTGTCATTACGACCATTCCATTTTGGTTTCGCAAACAACGTCTGACTTTTATAGTCAGGCCAGACTCGATCGGACAACTTATAAGCCACCCCTGCTTCAAATACTAGAAGGAAAACGAGCAAAAATATTGATTAAAAAAAGTACAAATAAATTATTGACGAGAAATAGAAATTACAACAACAAATGTAGCGCAAGCAAGAAAGACATAAAGACAAGAAAGATATAAGGACCGGAGGTCCAGAGATTTTCTTTTGAGAAGGAAAATTCTTTTCTCAGGAGCAAATAGTTATAGATAGTTCTATGTACCTTGAAACATGGATCTTGAATCTGTCTCTCATCTTGAAAACGTTGTTGTAATGATTGCACTAGCATCAGATTGTTTTAGTAAATTGAGATAGACACATCTATATACAATGACCGCTGTGAACAGGCTACAGAAAATGTCTATGCACCCATTCCTTCTTTAGCTACACGATGAAACAGCCCATGTCACTGTTATCAAATACAGTAAAGACAACAGTTTTCTTGATTGCCAGAATCGCATTCTTATTTACATAGTAAGAACACCTTCCATATCATTTTTCGCACATTTGCTGTGACAGATTGAGAGAGAAACAATGAACCTCTTTTACGTACTCATATTACTGTAAATGCTCCTCCACAGTCTATATTTTTCCTCTTCAGTTGTTGTTGCCCTCCAGCCATCGTAGTGTCTGGCAAGTTGCAGACCAAGATCGAACATTGCGCCAGGAAGTAGCATTTTTGGAACGGCAACATTTGTGGGCTAAAACAGAGAATTTTATTAAAACCAATTCCACAGTGGCAGAGGAGAAGCTTCTTGTAGAGAATACATGGTAAGGTGGATTTTTTAATGCTTCTTTTTCATTGATCAAACTGAAACAGACGTTTCCGCTGTTCGAAATAAGAATCTGAATTGAACTAGACTTGCTCAAAGTCCATTTATTTTCTTCATCAGTATCTTACAGAGGAAATAATCACATAGGAAGGATGGCAGATAACCGATGGGCAAAGAAATTAACGAAATTGAAACCTTATGAAAGGAAGCGCAGCAGCGATGAAATTGTAGAAAAAGCAGGGGTCGATTGGATGAGAAGAACTGGAAAAAGGGTAGGCTGGAAAACATTGGGGAGGCTGCTGGCCTGCAGTGGCCTGAGTGGCTGATGATGATGATGATGATGATGATGATGATGATGATGATGATGATGATGATGATGATGATGATGATGATGATGATGATGATGATGATGATGATGATGATGATGATGATGATGATGATGATGATGATGATGATGATGATGATACTTACACTTTTACCAAGCAACTTGTAACACAAGAGGTAACCATTTGTGACATTCAGTAATTTCTAGGATAGAAAAAGATCAATTTTTATTACAGATTTCATCAAATTTTTGAGTAACCAGTGGTTGATGCCAGAAGCAAAAATTTGTTTATTTCTAAAACATACTTCCATGCTACGCAGAAGCGTCACCAGGAGAAGCTTACTTTAAATTGTGCTGAGAGGTGTGAACTCCATTCTCCAGAAAGACAAATCACCTTGTCTTTACAGAAAACTGAATTCTTTATTGTGCAACATTTGTCTTAGTTAGAAGAGGTAGTGGTTTTGTAGCCTACGTGCAGACTTTGATTTCCAGTGCGAAGGAGAGCCGCAAAGTCTCAGAACTCAATAATGGACACTAATTCGCAGACTTTACAAGTTCTGCCCCGGCTCTCCTTCGCACTGGAAAGTAAAGTCTGCATGCAAGGTAGTGTTTTTTGTAGCTTATTGTTGATTCTTACTGTATGGCAATCTGTCTTAAACGTCGTTGTACACCCAGTCACGTCCGGGATCTTCCATGAGGCATAGGTTGCACGACACCATATTTGTTGTAGTACCAATGTACTCAAAGTTGTTGGAGCTGTAATAAAGATAGTGCAGAATGTTAACATTGAATATGTAATATGGGGCTATATAGATGCTGCCAGGTGAGTTTCAAAAATTTGCACCATTTGAAAATCTTGAATTTTAATGAAAATCTTGATAAGCAGGTCTAAAAAACTGATTTTGCTACACATCCCATTACAAACGGTTGCAAACTTATTCGTCGAATTGAAACCAATTTATGGAATAATACAATCATCCAGCAGCTCCCTTTTCTATTTTCCGCAACAAAAATCCAATTTTCATCAAAATGCTGTACTTTTATCATGATGGTACAATCAAATTGTGATTTGGTGGTGTATACCTGATGAAAACCTATGATGTATAACGATTCGTCCCACTGCATGGTTTGGTGGGGGAAATGTCAGTCCCATATGTTTGCTTTACCTGTTTGTACGTTGCCTTCTGTTTGCTTTGAAGATTAATTTGTGAATCGTAAATACCGTTCTTGGTGAGGGCTAGATCACTTTGTCATCCTGCGCCAAGAATGGTACAGTATTTGTGTGTATGTATTTATATTGTATGGTTAGATTTTAATATAGACAAGACCAGTTGTGCTAGGGACCTAATGGTTGGTAATGAATCGCACAATCCAGTGATACCTTGCTGTGTAAAGCTGATAACATCATTTCGATGTTTGTTCTTGGGTGCCGCAGGGATCTTGCATTGGCTTGTTTCTTTTGATTAATGTTACTATTATCTGCTAATTCGATTCCTGCTAATTCGATTCAACAATAGATCTCTACGGACACCGACGGTTAGTTAACAAAGATGGTGGATGATACTTACGTTTTGTTGTTGTTGTATTAAAAGGTGATGTCGTCACTGTAAAAGTGAAGAAATAAATCTTTCAGTGTGTTTGAGTAAGGTTACAGTGTTCAAAGCTATCTTTGAAGTTTTGTAGCAACGAGGACTTCAAAATTCAAATTGAAGATACAATCATAGTGTAAATCTGATACATATAGACAACCTTGACAGTCCACCCAACATATCTATTTTTTGAAATTACTTCACATTGGTCGGATTTCGCATGAGCCAGATAGTTTTTCTTGGTAAGAAGCGACTTAACGTATGTGTGATCTTAATTGTGGTTGGCAATACATTCTGGCAACAAAATATTTATGAACCATGCAAATTCAGCCTCATGCTTTTTCAGTTATCTACAATCTCTTACGAGATTTTTGGACATATCAGAATCTTCATATTTTGCTAACTGTTTTAGGCTTGTTTAGCCTTGCCTTGCCTGCTCACCAAGGGCTTCTAAACTCAACCGGGAAGCAATCTTTTTATTGCTGTAAGCATTTATATGAAGTTTCAGGTCAAAACATCGAAATTTTTATTAAGATTTTGTCAGTTTTGCTAGAGATTACAAACTTACAATTGAAATGTTTGCAAGGTTTTGCAAGTCAGCGAGAAGAAAGAAATATTTAGTTATTTTCCAGCTTTCGTTCCCTCTCTCTCTCTCTCTTTCTGCATTAGAAATTCTCATATTTTCGCAAAGTAGCAGAGAAAACTACATACCATTTGTTGAGTTCGTAGTTGCGTAAGAAACTTCTAAGATTGAAACAAAACAAAGAAGAAGCATCAACATTTTGACAAGCTCTTGCAACAAACTACAACCATCTTCGAATTACGAAAACATCGTATATCTTTTCAACAAGAAAATGATCTTGAATCGATCATTAAAATCTGAATCGTTCCACCAGTTAAAACATCCCACCGTTCTTCCTTTGCATTATTCAGTGTTCGTACGAATTGTATATTCAGGTTCTGGTTTTAAATCTATTCATCTAATGTTGAGTTTAGAAGTTGCTATGAAATCCACAGAATGCGTTTTATTTCAATATATACCCAAATGCCTTATTATTAGACTTGCCGCAAGGAAGAGCCCCATTTGCCTCATGAAGAAGAGGACTGGCTTCTAGATCGTCCGCATATCTAATCGATTTACACGTCTTTTAATAAGAAACTAGGATCAGGCCATAGTACTAAAAGTTTCTTAATTTACCAAAAAGTTTCTTAATTTAACATGAAATTTTGTCCATTTCAGTACTAAAAGTTTCTCAATTGGTTTCTTATTTGTTGAATACAGAATCATCAATGTGGTCGCTAACACCGCTGCAGATATGTTTCTTGACATTTATAACATCTCAAAGGAATAACAGTGTTCTGTTATGTTGAAAACTTAAATGGTTGGTTTATATTGATCAATGATAAAGGTTCAATGATATATTTGCTATAATATCCATACTTTTAACTTTTAAACGTTTCTTAATACTTCCGAGACATAGTACTAAAGTTTCTAAAGATTTTGGCCATCTTATTGCTAGTTTCTTATAAACTAAAGTTTGTTACACTGGCTATGACAAGAACAAAATCTGGATTATCTCAGCAATAAGTTGCTTTGTTCGAATAATCAGATTTGGTTAAAAATTTAGCCGCAAGAGCGCCATTTCGAGTATTTGTTAATAGGAAATTTATTTTATTTGGTCAAATGCCAGCGTTACTCTTGTTACTGCAAAGAACGCTTTTTCCTTTAAAAGTTGTTTCAAAAACAATGAAGCGTCGCTAAAATGTTTCTTTTAGAGAGAGTCTGGTACCCAGGGTAACTGTAAAGGAAGAGAAGAACAATGAACATCCAGAGTCCTTTTTGGGCATGGTGCAATTTTCGGTCTGCTTCGGAAATAAGGATGCCCTAGTCCCTACCACCGGTTATCGAACCCATTCCGCCTGACTGTTCTGAGTTCTGACAGCAAAATCAGGGCATTGCGCCACTGGTCCACAACGCCCTCAAGCATAGTTTTGTTGGCATGCTTTCTCTCCGTAAGACAAATCCTAGAAACCCTTCAGATGATGCCCCCACCAACGCACCCCATCAAACCCCCAAACCCCACGCCAACGCAAACCCGACCCCGCCCATTTTTATGAAATCGAGGTTACCCAGGAGCCTCCCTTTGTTTTGTGAACATAATTTGAATTCATAAATGGAGACGGGCGGCTTGTTGACTTGGACAAGGTGGAAAAGATCATTCACAAAAGGCGTATTTGCATTGCTAATATCGGCTCACTTCTGTCTATTCGCGTACGTTTATCACACTATTTTAATTATGTTCAATATATAAAGCTTCCTGCTGTAACTGAAGGCTGTTTTGGATGTCACAAAAGAGGGCCTAGAACCAGCTGACTGACTTTGCAGTCTCGTCGGTAGAGGGTACGGTAACAAGATGGAACAGTTCGAGTACTTCGGTGGTGGACGTTTCTTCGCCGTCACAAAAAGCCAGAGATGTGACATCCACAATGAAGATGAATACACCAAAGAAAGTGTGGACTATGAACCGGAGCCGGTGGAAGAAATTATCGAGCCACAATATCAAGAACAAGAGGAGGCAGAAATCAATTTCGATGCGCTTGATCAAGCCGAAAGTGAGCTATCGATAAACATTGAATACCATAATGGCTACGTTGAAAGCAACACTGAAGACGATTGGCCTGAACCTCCTCAACAAGATAAAGAGCAAGACATTGAAATATCTGATGATGATGAAGAGAAAGCCATCACTGAAGAGAGACTCCCCATGTATAAAACGGATTCTGCTTTGTACACGTCTTTCTTGACGATTGATGTCAGCTCTGGAAAACGAGATAGTCTGGAGAGTTGTGAAGATGGTGGAAAGCACAGAGCTTCTTTACTGAATTTGGTAACTGCAAGCCGTGAAGCTGACAATGTTGATGAATTTCCACAAATTGATAGAGAAGATATGGATAAAATCAAACATGATTTGGAAATGATTTCAAAATATTTGCAAAATATGCCACTGGGTGCATCTTATTGGCCACAGAATTATGATGTTTTAAGAGACCTCGTCAAACTGTACCTGGCAGCAAAAAATGCAAATAGTTCTGCTCTCAATTATTTGTTGGATTATTTTCTGAAACTGGATTGGCCAGCTATTTTCCTGAAGTGTACAAGAAAGATTATGAATAGCTATCCGCAAGTTTTTCTACATTCTTCAGATAGAAAGGTAATTTTCTATCCAAGATATTTTAAAACATTTCTATCCAGGGCATAAACAAGCATTCCACACATGATTATTGAGTTGATAATCATGAGGGGAAAGTTTGTATGAAAAACAAATGCTCACATGATTAAAAACCATCCTTTTTGGGGGAGCAATGTTTGAAGAAAAGCCGTGTTGTGTAGATTTGTAAATAGTTTGCTTCGGGGTGGGGGGGGGGAGGGGAGCTTTGTTTTGATTCAATTGTTGTAAACAACAAATGATAGCCTAGTTAAAGAGCATTTCATTTCCCTTGAAAAGCAGGTCTTAATTACAATCTATTGTTCTCATTTCATGCCATGCTAAATGAATCATCTTTGAAAAATAAAATATTCATGCTTTCTCTGTTGTTTATGTAAAAAAATGAACTCTTTTCACAGCTATATAATTGTTCTGACAGGTTTGCCAAAATTCTGCAATGTAAATGATTTAAACCTGCCAGCCTTTTCTGTAATTGATAAAAGAACTTGTTTTATCTAATTTATCGTGGAAGCAATTTTCATATGTGAGAAAGATTCAACATTTTGCATTAAACTTATACAATCTGATGACGTTTCTTGATACGAATTGACATAAATCCTATATTTGGCCCAATCAGGTTAACACCTTTTTGCAGGTACTGTCAGTGAAATCCACGAGCTAGTTGCACTTGTATTGTTCTGAGTATTGTATTGGATAAGATTGCCATTAGATTTGCTGTTTAAAAATAAATCAATTTGACTGACTGTCTTTAGCCACCTGCTTTTACATAACAACATTAACAGATCTCTCATTTCTGAATTTCTGGCGAGGCTGAGATTGAAGAAGGACCATAAAGGACTATTAAGCCCCCCTCTCTAAGAAGCCCCCCACTTATACAAAATTGTAGAATTTACCAATTATTTTCCATTTATTTTGCTACACAACCTTGCATGTTAATTTTAGTATGGTTTTGGATAAAAACTGTATCAAATTTATGTACTATTTGAGCTGTAAAATTGTATTTGTGAATAAGACCCCCTCTCTAATAAGTCCTCCTCTCTATCAAGCCCCCCTCTGGAAGGTCCAAAATTAAATAAGCACCCTGGGGGCTTGATAGAGCTTTTAAGGTAGCCCAACAAGCAGCTAAGGGATGATTCTTAGATTTTTCAGAAATCCACCCCTTCTTGCAAATAAATTGATAACTTCAGGATTTTGTAAGAGGTGCAGGATAATAATCTTTATTGGTTTGATAAGGCAAAAGTAAATCCTAAGGATTTGGATCAAAAATCATAAAATGTATCCATTTTTATGTATATCCATTTTTACAATTCAGGTGTTTAGTGGTTTTATTATTGGCTATTTTTAACAGGATGCAATGCCGATCTCTGCACTCTCTGTCTTAGTAGTTTTGTACAAATGGCATCAAAACTTAAATTTTAGCCTAAAACGATCAATAGACCCATTTCATGACAGCATTCAGTTTGAGGTAAAAGATGTGATTCCCTGTGCAGTGAGAAATCTACATCGTATAATCATGTTACAACTACACATACAAAACAATTTCATGTGTTGCTGAGAGCAATGCACGCTTTTGAGATTTTGATCCACATTAAATCGAGGCAAGTGATGTTCCTGGAAGAATTTCAAAAGAATTGACGTCATTGCGAATGGGGTCTATTCCTTGTCTGTATACCAATCCTGTGCAGTTTATGATGAATTGAATTTCAAAAAGGAACCAATTTTGGTTCTTACAGTACAGGTCATGCACACATTAACACGACAAGAATTCTTACAACAATACAAATTCATGAGCCACTTGAGAGGCTGTAAATTTTTCTGAACAAAAATTCTTTGGCTGGAAAGCCATGTTAGTGTTTGCAAAGCTTTTTCTGTATATATGCCTGAAAAATATTCCCATATAACTTTTTAATAAACAGTCATTCATTGCAGATCCCTTTTGAAGATCCAACCCCAGAATTTCTGGACATGACACAAGTCAGCATTGAGTATGCAGTTGCTGTTATATTTCAAGTCATTTTATCATTGGCAGCTGAGTTTACAGAAGTTCACGAGGAAAGTCAGAAAACTGGTCAAAAGGGATTTGTTCACTTCATTTTTCAAGAATTGTTCCCAAAACTGCATGGCATTCCATGGGGAAAGGTAAGAGATCTTTAGTATTTACAGTGAACTTTACGAAGGAAAATTAAATTTGTACATGTCATTGGAGAGCAGAATTGTGTCACACTGTACTAAACTGAACCTTTTCTTCCAGAATTATGTGCAGTTTTTAAGGGCTGTTCCAAATCAGAAGAATGGAAAACCTTCTGTATAAAATATGCTACTCTTCTATGCTGCTACAAGTTACTGTTTCAAGAACAAATTTTTTATCACCTTTAGAGAACTGAATCTCACAGATATCTGATCAAGGCACATCATTATTGATATCTGAGACTTTGAAATATTGAATACTGAGTTTGAGAAAAATCTCATTATTTGTCTTTCCAGAGCACAGCAAGGGAGGAGTTCTTACATTCAGGGATGGACATTTTATACAACTTCTCACAGTCATCAACAAACATTCCAAGTTTTTATGAATGCAATGCTGTGGAAGTATTGATTAATCTAAGGAAAGAAACAGATTACATTGGTGGCAACAGAGTTAATATTGGAGCATTGCTGACTCTTTCATTCCTTATTGATGATAGAAATAATCATGTGATATTCTGTGACCCAGGTTTGTATTTTTGTCTAAAAATATGACATTTCTACTTGCCCTTCATTTGCACAAAAATATTAGACACAACTTGAGGAAATTAATGAGAATTATTTGATGCTTGCATAAATTAACCTGTAGTTATATTAAAGCAAGTTTTCATCATTTCTATTGTGATTTCAGAAACCCATGTACAGATTCACTAGTTCTTGTCACACTCATTTGTTACTGAAGTCAGTCAGTTCAGGCCATAGCAAGATTAAGAATTTTAAACTTTATGGCAATCAATAGAAGTAGCAAGCAGAAGAATAGAAAAACTGACCCAGTAGAATTGGAAATATTTCGTAATGATTATATAAATGATGGATCTTCCAAATTGGCCATGATTTACCATGGCAGACAAAGTTAACTGTTTGTTCCCATCGCTTACAAGTTAATCAAACGAAAAGCCTTTCATTGTTCCAATGGAGTCTGGATAGAGTTGTGTTTCCTTACATTCAAATGTTCCCTTACATTTAAATTCCCTAGTAAGATGACAAACTTTACTATGTGTGTGGTTGAGACAAAAGCTCAGCCCA
This sequence comes from Aurelia sp. 3 sensu Dawson et al. (2005), assembly GCA_964020215.1. Classification (NCBI taxonomy): domain Eukaryota; kingdom Metazoa; phylum Cnidaria; class Scyphozoa; order Semaeostomeae; family Ulmaridae; genus Aurelia; species Aurelia sp. 3 sensu Dawson et al. (2005). The sequence goes on along the minus strand of OZ026593.1, from coordinate 16,561,780 downwards.
GCTCAGTCAAGCCTTTTGAATACACATACGAATACACATCTATATTTAGAAATATCACACAATACGGATTTCTTGTGGAAGATTTGAATTTATGGTTATGTCCTTCAAGGCTTTCTTCATATTAAGCATTCTTTAAAATCTAATCTTTCTTCCCCTAGCACCAATCAGTCATTTGATACATTACATTGAAGAAAGTTTGTCAAAAATTGATCACTGTTATGCAGATTTCAGTCTTGCAGAGTTACTTGATGGTTTGGCAAGGATTGCATCTAATGATAGAAATAAGCTTACTGTAAGTAAATTTTGTAAAAATTTTGATCATTGCTGAACATGAAAAATAACGATAAACGGTGGATCTATTCCTTATTCTGAGAGTTATAGCATTGACATATACGTTGGTTTTCTTGATTACATAGCATTGAAGGACAAGTTTGTATATGTACTGTTTGTTCAAGTGGAAACTGTGAAGTAGACGGTTGTATTGTGCAAAAGATTGTATCATGGAATTTTTTCCCTTTGTCCTTTGTGTTAGAACGAAAATCGTTTGATCGATTGGTCGATTGATCATGGAACACAATTGATATTAGTGAAGACAATTCAAGACTCCAGAAATCTGTAGCCCAGTCGAATAGGGAGCCCAAATCAATCCTCAGCGAAGAGGCACAATAATTTTTTCTATTGGGTCCTCCGCCACAAAATGTCTGTTCAGTCTTATAAGGCCCTTAGTTTTCAGTACGTAATTTGCCATTTATTTTGGACTGAGCCATACTCGCATGCATAAAGTTTGACTTACTTTTCGTAACTGAAACAGAGAAGCCACAGAAACTGGCGATTTTTGACCAGGCCTGACCTAAATTTGTACCTGACCTAAATTTGTATGCGGATGTGCCCACGAAAAATTTTTAACCCGGCTCCAGAATTTTCCCCATCAAATGATAGCCAGTTCTAGAAGAAAACGGTCAAAGGTTTACACCAAAATACAAAAATTGGATTAAATAACCAACTGGTTTAATACGAGTTTCTTTTTTGACATTTTTTGACAATCCGCTCCAGAAAAATTGTCTTCTTTTGATGCCCCGCTCTAGAAGTAATAGGTGAAACAACACCCTGTAAATGGCACACCCCCTTCAGACAAATATGCTCAGTACTCCAAGGATTTTTGCCGGGCAGTTCTTAGTCCAATGCTCACGGAAAAGAGAGTGAATGTAGGATTTGAATTTCCATTGATCGTTGGCAGAAAATTCACGTACATTTACCGATATTTCAAAGTCTATGTCAGCAATATTTTGAAAGATACTTCAGTTCTGAGGGGAATGGCAAACGAAAGCTTTTGTAAATTCATGAAAACAGACTTCTTTCTGTTTGTATTTCTATTCCAAAATACAAGTTTTCTTTTTTGACGTAGATTTGTTCTCATGGAGGGATCACAGTTGCTGCGAAAGTTTTAACGCAAACTAATGATAATGAAGAGAGAATCTCAGCATGTCATTTCATTTGGAGTTTATGTTTTGTTGAAAAATGTAAACAAAAGTTCATTAGAAGAGCTCCTGAAATTTTCGATATATTACGTGATTTACAGGTAAGATCTTAGAGAAACAGTGAGCGGGATCCCTCTCATTGCTTTGCTAAACAATGGCCAATGCAACATGCAAATTTACGTGGTTTGCGGACTTCAAGATGTTTTGAAATAAAACAGTGTGGGCCTTTTCATTGACTGACGACAAATTTTCTTGAGCACAACTAAGAAGCTTTGAGAAAGACGACATGGTCACCCTGATTAGCTATAGCCAAATTTTCAAGTAAGGGTTTTGTTATTTCTTCGACTTCCTACAGTGAACAACTGATATTTGAAGTGAGCGTTTAATCCAATCTACAATAACTGATCCTAAGAACATTCTGGAGGGGCACAACTGTCTTTTTTGGGAGAAATTTTCGGGCAGATTGATTAAGATTAGAAGTTAGTACAAAATTTTCTGATTGCAGCTTTTTGGAGGATGATTTTGAAAAAATTCATGTTTGGTTGTTCTTCTGGGTGCGTACTGCCTCTTGGAGTACTACCTACTTCAGCCTTTAACAGATTTCTTTCTTTCTTTAATAACAGTATTGCAGCAATGGCACTTTAAAGAAATTGGCAGAAGCGTTGATTTGGGAATTTGAAGAAAAATTCGACGATCAAGGTACTTCATTGTGCTACATGGATGAAACATACATTTTTTGACTGAATAATAACGAAGTTCTTTCTTTTTTGATTTATGTCGAGAAACTGGAAGGGTATCTCCATGGGGTGGGTCAAGGGGTGGGCAGAATTTTAGACAGGTAACAACAGTGTGTATGTTAAGTAGGCTTAATACTCAATACGTTATTGCACTTTTAATGTTTATGAATTGTTGGATTTTGTGCTCCCCCGCAGTGGTTAATCTCGTGCTTTGGATAAAAAATGGAGTGGAAACATTAGGACAATTGGAGTAAGTCTATAAGTCTAGTAAGGAGGTTTGATATTTTTTCCTCTGATAAGGGTCGATCAGGTGATCCTCCGCCGCAGGGCCAGAATGGAGTCCCCTTTGACTGCTGTTGTAATTCTGACTTTTTACGATCTTGCGCCAACGACATTGAATCAACAGTTTTACTCTTTCTTCTAGGACAGCCCCCTGAAACAGATATCGAGCATGTAATGCTGAGCTACCATCCAGATCAAAGAGATATTATGTTTAGAATCGGTGAGAGGCTAAAAGAAAAGGGTTACAAGGTATGGTTAGCAAGAAGCAATAGCCAGTCATATCCTGAGCATTTTATGGAGGCAATCGAGAATGCTGCAATTGTATTGGTTGGGATTTCAAGAAAATATAAGCAGACTCCGTCTATTTTTGCCGGTAAGCGTTGTTTGAAAATAGTTTCTCGCTGTTCTTTTCTTTTTACTTTATAAATTCTTCAATTCTTCTGGTAGGTGATGAAAAATGCCCCAGAGTTGTGAGCCGGGGGGGGGGGGTACATGACTTGCGGATGGACGAGGGTCTGCCGCCCGGTTTTCAGAGAGCTACCCTTTTCTAATTACAAAAACTTGCCGTCATACCTAGTTTTTATGATGAATTTTGGTGGAAAGCCAGCCCATTTTTTACTGTGTTTTGCCAGTTTCTGTCAAACCCACCCATGCTTAAGGAAAATCTGCCGAAAAATTACCATCTTTGAGAGAATTTGGAGCACCAAAAACTCGCTCATATGAGCAGCACATACCCATACCCTCAACATGTTATGTGCCCCGCGGGGGGTTGTGAAAGGGTAAAATAGGAACTAATATTTACTGGTATTGGCAACCAAGATTGGAGTACTATACTAGGAATTTGATTTTGAGGACCTTGGCTACTAACAGCAAAAGAATTAGACAAGGAGGTTGTCGCGGTACAGCTCAGATATATTAATTTTCACATTTCTCATAGCCCATTGCTAAATATTTACACTTTGATCATAGCAGGAGTTATGCACTATGTGAGTTATGAACAGACAGGTACCAGTTGATGGTCGAATTAAAAGTAGATAATGCATCTTCTAATGCCACTGGTTAACGCAATGGAAAACGTCAAATTCACCATAGAGTTCACCCAGTTGTGAAACGTGTAATGTTGCAACGCTCCAGTCCGAGGCGTGAGTTTCTGTCTGTCTTGTTTCTGGATAGCATTTTCATTGTTAGCACTGAGCTCCACGGAATAAGTCCAAAATAACAAATCGTTTTTCTACCATCCTGTACTCTCACCCAAACGCCGTCTAGTTGGACCAAGGAACGAGGCTGAATTTCTGCGACGAACCTGTACGTCGGAGCCCAGCTTACAACTGATCGGAACACGGAACAGGAAGTTTTTCTATTATATTTCTTCAAATTTCACTCCATGAAAAACATGCTGAAATTTATTTCGCAACGCCATTCCGAGCAAGTTAAAAAGCTTCATCGTTCAACATTACAGTTAATCTTTGATTTAATTCCATTCTACAGAGGCAGAATATGCATTTCAACTCTGCAAACCAATGATTCCAATCACACTTGAGCGAAATTATAAACCAGATGGATGGCTTGGAATGCTAGCTGGGAGTAAAGTATGGCTCGACTTTACTGAAAAATCAAGATTTGAAGGCCATGTACAAATGTTATTACGACAAATTGGGGAAAGAGGAAAATCAGAAAGAGCTGTCAATATTTTGTACATAAATGATCATAATAAATTGGGTATGACTTTTGTAATTCTGTGTTTGCTTTTCTCAGTGTCTTTTCCAGTGCTTGGATGATATGATATAGGAAGCCAAGTGACAATAAGGTAAAATCTGGACTTACTACAAATGTCGCCCATCATTAAAATCGCCCAGTTAACAGAGTGAATGAATTATAACTGTCATATTTCTTGAGTTTGTTATGCTCCGAAGACATCTGTTGCGCTGATCTTCTGAAAACGCCCATTTTTACTTTAGAAAATGGTGGGGAAATTCAAGATAACAGGTTGATTGACGTTTCAAGATGGGGGAACGAAGAAGTTCTTGACTGGCTACAAAAGAATAATTTGAGAGAGTAAGTGATTTTTGTTTTAGATTTCGTTGGCGCCAAAGGCTTTGATCTTTGGCAGTTGTTGATTGGCTGTTGTTGATCGAGTTTAGCCAATAAATGGCTCAGGGGTAATGGACGAATGATTTCAAAAATTTCTTTTCTTTGTATGGTAATAAAACGGCCTGTTTGTATCATTTTGGTTTGTTCTTCGGATGAAAGCCGAAGTTTCTTGGAAGCAACTCTGTTCAAAGAAATAGGTAATTTAAGTTTACACACACCTTCTTAAGGATTTGGAACGCATGCTTAAAAGGTTCCGTTGAGTTTCGTTGGAGTTTCTGCCTGTTTGCTTTTTCGAAAGTTGTACAAACTTTATAGAGATAGCTTTCGATTAAGACTGTTGAGGCAAAAACTCAACAGTTCATAAAATTCTTTTGAAAGATAATTTTGAATTTGCAAATCTAAGCATGAATTGTTTTAAACAATCAAAAATAATCCGTTCTCTCCTCAGTTTCTTTGTCCATGTTGCGAAAAAGTCTATTGTTTAAACAATCAAAAATAATCCGCGCTCTCCTCAGTTCCTTTGTCCATGTTGCGAAAAAGTCTATTGTTTAAACAATAAAAAATAATCCGCCCTCTCCTCAGTTGTTTTCTCCATGTTGCGAAAAAGTCTATTGTTTAAACAATCAAAAATAATCCGCGCTCTCCTCAGTTCCTTTGTTCATGTTGCGAAAAAGTCTATTGTTTAAACAATAAAAAATAATCCGCGCTCTCCACAGTTCCTTTTTCCATGTTGCGAAAAGGTCTATTGTTTAAAAAATCAGAAATAAATCTTTGTTTTAGCTGTGTATCTGATGAGAAATCGACAAAGCTTCGTGGTTCACATCTTCTACGATTGCATCATTTAAGAAAAGAGGTAATTAGTTAAACGATTTAAAAATCAATTTGCAAGATAGAAAAATCTCATGGGAACCAGATGTGAGTACCAAAATTTGGAATTTTTATCAAGTATAAATGTTGTACTGCTGAAGAAGGTATTGGTTTGCATAAGAGGCACAGACTGGACCTGAAATGCTTTCTCACGCTGTTGCTTGAACTGTAGCTAAACAGTGGTTGGTCTTTGGAATGAAAAATATGATAATGAAAATGATTATCGTTTGCAATTCTTGTTCTTCCTTTCCACGTTAAAGGGGCAGGGTCACGTAACCGTAAACTAACCTGTTATCTCTAGAATCTTTATTGTTTCCCACACGTGACCATTGTGTTCAGTACAGATTTTGGTGGATGGGGTGAATCCACACTAAAGTTACTTCTAAAAATCCACCAATATCTCTGCAATCGTACAACATATCAGTGTTTCGTTTGCTTCTCTACGCAGTACAAGAGTCCATCTTCAAAATAACACTTTCATTTTGAGAAAAATAGTGGAAAATAATTGTGATATGGTCGATCAAAAATACTGCGAAATCATCGTTTCGAAAGAAGTTTTTTTACATTACGTGACCCTGCCCCTTTAAACAGTCTCCACGCTCATGTCGAAACCATTTACACAAAAGGCTAAGTTTTAGACATGCATATGTAACTATTGAGTTCACTAGTTACATTTCTCGACCATTATGGAAATAGGGCCAGCATGAGCCTTTAATGCTATCCCTGTCACTGTAATTAGGGGTGCTTTTGTTTTACGATTTTAACCTGTAAGTTTTAAATGTATTGCATTGTATCTGTTTTAACTTGTAAATGTTTTATATGGCAAAATAAAACATACATACATAGGGTCGGAGAAAATTGTTACTAATTAGTTAATCATATTCATTTTCATTTCATCGCAGAGTCCAGACTTTTATTACAATTCTTTGGAGCCGCAACTTGGTTTCACTGACGTCATCGATATGATGGAATTCACACAAGCATTGGAAGCTCTGACAGAGCATGATTGGCAGGTCACATGATTAAAGACAAGTTCTGCTGACTAGATATTGTCTTGGAGGTATATTTATGCTTTGTTTATGGGTAGGAAATGAGATTTTGAGACTAGGGTTTAAGGGTTTATACCAAAATATCCTACTTACATGGGAAAGTCAATGCTCCACGACTGTTAGCCGAAGGAAGGTTCTGCTTGTCTATGGTATAAGCGAGGAAGGTTTAGTCATTTTTATAGGCAACCTAACCTACAAACGTTTGGGGTTTTTTTGACAGCATCAACTAGTTTATAAATGGTAGGATCATAGGTCCGTAAGGTGGTTGAAAAATCTGGTTACTGTGTCTTGATAAGATGCGGAAGATTTAACTAACCGAAATATGCATTCTGAGGGAGGTTTGACCTTTTTCGAAACTCTGCCAGGAATTTACAAAACCAGTTTCATACGATTTTTGTTTCTTTTAAAGTTCCACGGAGTCAACATTTTCCTAGCGACCATGTTTCACGATATTGCCCTACCTTCCCAAGAATCTAGCTGGGAGGTTTGCGTTGACTGATTCAGCAAAGACAGATATCTGTGAGTCAAATGTATGTTCACTTAGAAGGTGTACAAGGGATGTGCTCACTTGGCAATTATCTCATCTGGCTATCATTTGTAACTTCCAAAATGTACGTACAGTATTAACCCAGTAGGTTGATGTACATTATTGCATATATAGATAAAAATGACCTGTTTCCAATTGAAATCCTAACAGTCTTTACTCTCTAGTTACACCATTGGTGTTCTAGTTTCTTTGTATAAGGTTCTCTGGGTACATGATCAGAACTTTGTCTGGTCTTTCCATCACAACGTTGCTTTAGATTTTATCAAACTATTCAAATCATGTAAACACAGTTAGCTGGACAAAGAAGTTTTCCCAAGCCATAATGAATTAGCCACTCCAGTTTTCAACGCTGTTACACGGCTCTGTTTCTTTTTTAGTCCTTCCAGCCTTCGAAACTTTGTAAATACGCATTTTGTAAATATTTGTATTCAATTAATATCAATAAATGATTTTAGTAATGATTATCAAATTGATTGAGAAATACAAGTTAATATTCGTAAATCAATAATATTATCATGGTATTGATTACTATGTATTTTGTTTACGTTGTTATGTTATGTTCAATCGTATTACAGTAGTTGCATTGTATAATTTCTGATTCAGTAGTTGATTGTAAAGTTCTAATTAGATCATATTAGGTTTCACAAGATAGTTGATACAGTTATAGCTGCTTTAGGGTTAGTGCACATATGAGGTTTTCGAAACCGTTATGCTGATTAATGTTCCATTTCCTTCATTTAAACTTCCCAGGTACTAATAATTAACATTTCGAAGAAACGCGAGCGATTGTTTGAACCAGCTTCCTTGCAGTTTGCTCTGCAGTTTCACGGATTTCTTTCAGATAATTGTGGTTAAAGTTTTTGATTAGAACTGTTCCCTACTTCTAACAATAAGCCCTCTTTCTCCCGCAGAAAATGTAGCATTATTTAGGCCCCATTTACCTTTTCATTTCATATCGGATTGGCCTGTTGTTTACACGCGAACGCACTAATCTGATACGCCTCATACCTTTTTCGCTTTTATTTAGCTGACTTAATCTATCGATGAAAAATAAAGTTACAACAACAACATTTCAGATGAAAATGCTCTAAACGTGGCATGAAACCAATCCGATATCGTGCTGTGATTTCATCTTGAAAAACTCGCAGAACGAAATAGCAAGACTATGCTGCATTGCACTTCACTTTCAAAGGAGTATTCGAAGACTACTTTATTCACTTCGACTTTTGTTGTCCAAAAGGCCTCTTTTCCATCTGGCATAACAACAGTGCTTGCTTTTCTTTGGTGGCACACACTAATAGATTCTGCATAATTCTACACGAGTAAGCCAACAATTTTTATTGAAAGCAAAGAGCAAGCAAAGTCCCAGTTCTTCTAATACCAACGAAAATTACCAAAAATTTGTAAAGATTGCCACCTACTGTACAAATAATGTTATCAGGCATTTTACTACATATAAATAAACAAAAGTCGATGATTTCTGAATTCATTTAACCTAAAATAATCAATCAAACTGTCTTCATTTAAGAGATAAAATTAATCTATAACTGCCGTTTTACAATAATTTGACAAATACTGTCTTGATATTTTCAATCAGGAAACACTTCCAAATTCCTGATTTTGCAGCATCTTTCTTATTTATGCTGCTTAACAGCTCTGTGAGAGACAAAATTCTTTTCTTGATTCAACATTCAAGTTTCTATCTCATGTTCACTATGCAACATTGATCATGGCTTCTTTACAATTTTCATCATCACCATCAACAGCAACATCTTTCAACAAACAAAACAAAATTAATGCTGCCAGCCCAGCGAGGCATAGCAGCACTGCACATAATGCAAATAATGATGAAATACCATGTGAACTATGGGTATCATGTAACGCAAGTAGAACAACTGCGGCTATCGCATTCAATGGCACTCTGAACCAGTTGATAATGCCAGTATGATGTGCCTCTGGTAATGCATAATACCTCAATTTTCCCAAAGCAGGAAAGTAAATACCGCAAAGTAGTTCAATTATGATGAAAATGACAAAAGTTGCCCTTGGGTGGTTAGCACTTGCGTATGAAGCTGCAATATTTGCAATCATAGCAGCATAAATAACAACAGGGATGATCATTGTAACTTTGATTTTTCGGAGGTTCAAAAACTCGTAAATTCCACCACCAAGCATAATGCATGACATGAAACATGAAAACACAATTCCAAGTGGGGGGTTTGCTGGCTCTAAAACTGGTGTCCAGAGAAATACAAATAGGTACATGACACTCTCAAACAAAGCTTGCACTGCACCAATGACAAAGACTTTCCGATCAGTGATAATCAAGCGAAGGCTCTCACAGCATGGCTTCAATATTTTCCCTTGCTTTCCATAATTCTCTTGCCATGTGCATTGTATCAAAAGTCCAGCTAGGATGAGGAATGGAATTGCTAGAACAAATGGTGCAACTGGACCAAAGCCAAACCATTCTGATGTAGCATTAGCAATGATTCCTGCAGCGATTGCAATGATACTATTTGCAAATGTTGCTTTTGTAAATGTGACCTGGATCCACTCAGGGGGGAACTCATTAGTCTGGACATGTTCATGCACATACCAGGAATCAAATGCGGAGAACAGCAATGATGTTGAGATGCCTCCTATTACTCTCCCTGTTATTAATACTGTGTAATTTCTTGAAAGCTTTGTAATACAGCATATTGAGTACAAGATGGTGAACAGGACACAGATTTTCTTGCGCCCCAAGGCATCTGCTAAGAATCCTGCGTAAGTACCAAAGATGACACTTGATGCAAACCCACAAACGTAAATGACAGCAATCTGAGTGTCAATAAAACCATAATAACTGTACAGTTTGTACAAATAAGGAGCTTGAAACCATTCTGCTAGCAATGCAAGGTAGTAAACGTTGAAATATTTTCTTTGGAATTTAAGGAACACATCATTGTTGATTATTGGTTCATCATTCTTGTATCTCCTCAAAAGAAACTGAAGTGCAATAGCAGCAGTACCAACAACGGATAAAGTGAAGTATGCTATAACCAACATTGCAATGCCTGTTCAAGTACTGTTGAAAAAATGCAAAAACAAATGATATGATAAGTCCATGTCAAAGGATTTTCTAACAGATATATACATAAACGATATAACGTGGCAACGCCACACAACGTTTTTACAGATTTACATCTCGTAGGGTAGCAAGGGTGATGCCACCATGAGAGTCCACCACCAGAGTTCTCAGGAGCTCAAACCATGCATTCCAAAAGAAAAAAAAATAAAGACAAGCAAGACTGAGCAAAAAGAAAGGAAAAGTTTAAACAGTTTAGAAAAAAAAAAGATGGGTCTTGAAAATTTGTTTACAGTATTTACAAAACATTTTTGAGTCTATCTGACTTGTCAGTGCTCTGTTATTCTATTCATTAAACAAGCAATTCTGTAAGGGGCCATTGACTTTCGATTTTCGTATTTTTAATGGCAATTGGCTGTTATGGGGGGAGGGGGTCTTACCCAAGCTGTTAAGCAAAATAAATAATCGTACAGAAATCTCCGTCGCGGAATTTTTTGAAAAGTGTGGATAAAATCTCTGCAAATAATGCATAGAATATAGAACAGAACAGTTTTACTATGCCTCCTGATATATGGCATATCTTTGGTTGAATTCCAGCGTGTTCCATAAGATATCTATTTGCTGCTCCCCAAGTCTTCTTAGACCAAAAATTTTAGGCCGATCAGAGGCACTTTTGGTAGAAAACTGTTAATGGGGAGGGGGCCGGGGTTTTGATCTCAACGGCCAAATGCTGTTAAAAAATACAGAAATTGAAAGTTGATGGCCCCTTAGAACAACAGCATGTTTAGCACAAAACCTGTAGGGAGAATGAGAGGCTAATCCTTTTAAGACATTGCCCTTCTTCTTCACATTTTTCAACAAATCATCCCCCAATTTGCACGAAAATGTAAACAGACTTGATCAATCTTCACATTTAAAAATCCAGTTCTGTCTTCACATAACCATCCCGGCATGGTTACCACTCTTTCTTACCACCGAAGCATGATAAAATAGTCTTCAAAATACATGAGCATCACTATTACTTCAAAAAAGATTTTTCAGAGGCCCAATAGCCAGTTTGTTGGTTCAGCTGATTCCTTTGCAGTACTAAAATTTCATGTGTGTGTGTAATTTTATTTCAATTCGATTATTTACAGTAGCTAACAATATATACACTTAGGATATAAATATATACAAGTCAACTAATCCAAATCGAATTTACAAAAACAAAAGCTATAAACAAAATAAATAAATTTTCAAATATACACAACCAATTGAAACTGATTTGGTAGTCATTTGCAGGCACTACATTTGCAATTGGGACCATTCCATTGTTTTATCAAATCCTTAAAACTTTTCAAATTTTCTGCTGACTTTATTCTGTCTGGTAATCCGTTCCAAATCTGCGGCGCAATAGACGTCAGGCTATTGGACCCAAATGTTGTTTGGTTTGGCCTAACATGAGCTAAGTTATTGGGATTTCTTAATGAATAATTTGAAGACCGTAATTTAAAAATGTTCTGCATAAAAGGTGGGTTTAAATGTTTCACTGTTTTGAATATCTCTATGCAAAGAGTTCTTTGGCGAGCAACAAGCATCGTGCCTTTATCTGACTTCAAGAGCAAGTCACTATACGAACTGGTATGATCATTGTAGAGAAATCGTAGTGCACGTTCTTGTAACTGTTCAATTTTCTGCAATGATTTTGCAGATGAAAAATACCACACAAGGGGACAGTAGTTAAAATTAGAGTATACAAAGCTCTGAACGAGAATCTTTTTCTCCTTGAAGCCAATGAAATTTTTTAATCTTTTAAGAACATTCAATTGTGTTGCAGCTTTTTTGCAAAGAATTGAAATATGCGGGTCGAAATCAAGTCTATAATCTAATGTAACGCCTAAAAGTTTAACGGTCTCCTCAGATTTGATCATCTTGCCATTAATGTTAATTGGCTCCCCACTAGTATTCGTTTGATTTTTCCTGAGCAATATAGCATGGAATTTTTCAGGGTTGGCAATCATTTCATTGTTTTCTAACCATGATAAAGCCACTTCTGTTTCTTTTTCCAAAGTTTTTACAAGATCCGGCATGCTTTCAGAAAAATAAGCAAGTGTATTGTCATCAGCATAATTATGGAGCGTTGCCTGCTTCATGAAAAGAAATAGGTCATTTATGTAAAAATTGAAAAGGATGGGTCCCAATACAGAGCCCTGGGGTACACCAGATATAACCTCTTGAAAGGAACTATACGTATTATTTATCCGGACACATTGTTTTCGTCTTTTAAGATAAGAATAGATAAGGACTAATGCATCTTCATCAAATCCATATGCATGTAATTTGGCAATAAGCAAGTCATGTGGGATACAGTCGAAAGCTTTAGAAAGATCCATAAGGATCGCACCTACGAGATAGTCGTTATCTAGTTTAGATCTCCAATCTTCTATTAAACGTATCAGGACGTGTTGGGTTCCATATTTTTGTCTGTAGGCCGCAATAAAAACAGAAAGCGTTTTGTCTAAATGTTGAGTGAGTTGCTGCTTTAAGACTTTTTCGTATATCTTCGAAAAGATATTAAGAACACTAACTGGGCGAAAGTTCCTTTCTACTGTACGATCTGACTCCCCCTTATCTAAAGGGCAAACTGCCGCTTTTTTTGCATCGTTTGGAAAGCGAGAATTACGAATGCTACAGTTTATTGCCATGGTTAGAGTATTTGTAAGTTCATTTGCTGCTAGAGAGACAAGCTTTGGGGGTATTTTATCTTCACCAGTAGATTTCTTACCGTCCAAGGATTTTAATAGTTTTGCAACTTCTTGATTGCCTACCTCCTGAAAAGTGAAGGTATTCAGTAATTGCTCTGGGTTTTGAATGATAGCGAGCACACTAGAGTGGTTTTTATACTTATCTAGAATCAATCGAACAATTTGACGGTCATCAGATGATCCAATATCTTTAGCAAGACTAATAGGCTTCTTACCACTGGATTTCTCTACTATATTTACATAATGGTCATTGAATATCTCTGTTAATTCCTTGTCATCAGTTACAATGGTCTCATTTTTTACAAGAGAAATATCGCTACTCGTGAGTCCCCCTTTATTTGAAAGAAAGGGTTTAACAAGATCCCAAAATTCTTTATTAGACATTGTGCCATTTTTAGTTGCTTCTTTAAAGTGGCTCTTGATAGCCTTCTTTCTTATGGAGACACATTTATTTCGTTGCTTTTTGAACTTAGTTTTGTTTTCTGCGGTAGGGTTTTTATTTAGCCTTTTTTTGAGCCTTGATCTGGTATAGATTGCTTTTTGCAATTGCTGATTCATGAAAGGGGCAGTATTTCCCCTTTGAACTTTAGTTTTTAAAGGAGCATGCTTATCTACAAATTCTCGGAAAGCAGATGAAAGATTCCTGTATGCCAAATCTGCATCCTTTACATCAGCTTTAAAGTCAATATTCGTTACATCTTGAAGAAACTTTTCAGGGTCGAATTTCTTATAGCTACGATACCTGATCATTTTAGGTTTGAGACGGGGAATGTGTGTTTTCATTAAAGTTAAGACAAGCCCATGAAAGTCGCTTAAACCAGTTTCAAAAACAGTGGTATTTTGAAAACATCTCGGTTTATTCGTGAGCATAACATCTATGGACGTACTATGATTTTTTGTGAAACATGTCTTATCATTTACCAAATTGGACAGTCCAAAAACATCGCAGAAAGAGCTTAACCTAGTATATCCGGGATGCTGAATGTCATGAGTGTCAATGTTTATGTCACCCATAATCATAACATTGTCATATTTGTCCATGGCTGAATTTAAGGAGGAAGACAGTTCTCTAAAAAATAGTTCCAGATTGGAAGCATCTGGGGGTCGGTAAATGCTGAAAATAGCCCACCTCTTTTTGCAAACCATCAGATCAGAACAAATGATCTCGATGTTGGGACTCTCAAAAGACGAAACTCTATTGCAAACAACGCCTTTCCTGACAAATTGCATCAGCCCCCCACCAAATTCATTCCTATCACGACGAATTGGTTTTTGGTAGTTATTTACTAGAAAGATCTCAGTTTTGAAATCTGAGTTTAGCTTTGTTTCCTCTATCACCAATATATCAGGCAAGCATTTTTCCATCACTAATTTCAAATCAGTTATTTTGTTTCGAAGACTATTTATATTTAAAAAACCAATTAAAGGATTGCTTTGATATTTTGTTCTCAGCTTGAAAATCTCCCCAATATCACTCGAAATATTTTCTTGCATGGATTTGACTGAAGATACAGAAAAAGAAGATTCACTTGGAACATTGGAAGCATTTGAAGGTAGAGGAAGATAAAGAGTGTTGGTCATGTGACCGATAACCTGAGCAAGGGCTCATTATCGGAGACCCATTTGTTTTTGAAAATTCATCATTGCAGCTCTTTTCTAAGGAGTCTGGTGAATTTCCAAGGCCTGCTGGGCATGTTATTGTTTGAGACATTTGCGGAGATCTTTCTGTATAAGTAGGTGATTGTACTGATATCTGGTCTACTTCTTCATCTAGCGTAAATAATTGAAATTTATGTTTGTAAGATGGTCTACAATTTTGGATTGAAGAATCTAAATTGTCCTCATCACTTATCTGTCTTTTTTCTAGTCAAACAGTGGAATTTATGAAATCGATAAAATTACCTGCTAGTAAGTTGTTTCCATTGTAATTTAGGTGAAGACCCCATTTGTTCAAATGTTGCGCTTTAATATTGTCTTGAGCTATAAAATCTATTCCATGATTTTCGAGGGATTCTCTTACAAGGCGATTGACTTCCTTTCTTTTGACTTCTAGGTTGTGCGAGTCGGCTCTGTGAACTATGCTTGATACTGCAACCTTGTCAACTCTTTCATTTACTGTCAGTGCTAGATCTACGAGTTTGTTTGCAATTCGGTCTGGCTCCTCGTCGCGAAGGTTGTTCGTTCCACACATCAGAACAACCATACTTGGGTTCATATTAACTGTAGGCTCGACATAAGAAAACATGTCATCAATTCTTGCCCCAGGAAAGATCTTGACGTAAGATTTGTATGAAGGACATTCGTTGTTTATATCTTGACTACGTATCTTTTTGACCATGGAGTCACCAATTATCGTTAAGGTTGGTTTCCTCTGTGATTGGTTGCCTCTCTGATCTTGTCTCTCTTGGGCATTGCCATACACTTTCTTTCCCGATGTTCCGTAATTCCTTGGAGGGCCAGCTCGTACCTGCGTTGGTCTCATCTTCACTACTTCATTATAGTCGTAAATCCCAGGCATTATGTTTTTTCCTGTGGCAACAAAACGCTCCTCATGAGAATCAATTGCATCCATTTCTTCTTCTGCTCTCTTTCCATATTTTCCTGGGATTCCTTTCGGTGCTGAATTGAATTCTCTTGCTACTCTGTCTTCCACTTTTGATTTCTCTGTTTGCGGCATTGGTAACTCATTGTATTTGTTCCCACGATAATTGTTGACAGCGTTTTCATTTTGTAATACTTCATATCGATTTCCTATCGCCATTGTCTGTTCTGATGTCTCGATGTTGTTGTAAATTGCTGGGAGACGATTTCCAGAAATATATTCGTTGTCTGGCATCTTTCTGTAAGTCGCCTGAGACATCCTTGGCTCGAAAACTCTTGGGACTTTTGTTTGTACTCCCCATATTGAATCTTCTTTTGTCTTCTGCAGATCTTTCTGTTCTTCTCTTTTGTTTTCTAGATCTGCGGGTACGCTGAATCTGTTTTTGCAAATAACTTGTTGTTGCTGTTGTTGTTGTTGTTGTCTCGCCGTTTGCCCTGGGAACTTCCAGGGGCTCTCCAAACTACCTGTTTCCTTTTCTTGCTCAATTTTTTGGGTATTTTCTCTGCATTTTTTTTGGTTAAGTTGACTTATATCTTTCTTTTTATCATTATTTTCGTGAACACTTTTTATAAAAATTTCTTTTATTTCAGAATTTTCCAACTTCAAAGCTAGATTTTCGTCAGACAAGGCTCGGTTTTCTTTTTCCAGCAACCAAATTTTAGCTAACATCTCCTGGAAATCTTCATCTATAATTTGCCTTGCATCCTTTTTTTCTGAATCTTGGTTGTCTAATCGATTTAGAATATCTAAAATTTGCCTTTCCAGGATACCAATTCATGACCGTTAACTTCGAGGCTATTCTCGCCTAGATGGCTAGGGTGGCAGCACACGTTGTTTGTTGCCTTTTTTGGTTAGAGTAGGCCAAGTAACTAATTCAAAAAAAAATCTCAGGCCTAAAAACAACTCGAAACTTCTAATCTATTTCGAAATCAAATCCATTCTACGCTGAAGATCTACTCTGCTAAGTCTACACACAGCAAATAAATTAATTAAAAGTATACCTCCTGATCTCTTATGTCGACAGCTGCTCTCTAGATCAGTTCCTCCACGAAGTCTCTCTTTCTCATTCTCTCACCTCACATAAAAATTTCAGCAGCCATTTTGAATAGTGCACGTAAACTGTCGTAAATCAAAACGAGGCATTTCCTGTATGGCTTCATCGAAGCGGAAATAATCCTCAAATTATTGAAGAAAACAATTGTAGGAAAACACCAAAACAGCAAATGTGGAAGATAAAGGAGTTGATTATCCTTTGTGCTGGTGTGGTAACGCTAGATACGTAATTTCTTTTGTTTTTCCAGACAACGGTCTCTGAGGGAAGCGCGTGTTCGTGACGCATTCACAAAATGTAAACACGCGACTTTCAAAATGGAGGAGGAAGGGAAAGAAATCGTCTTCCTTGATGAAATTCTACTCAAAATATTTAGTTACCTCGGTGCAAACCAACTGGGAAAAATTGCTGTAGTATGTAAGCAGTGGTGTCGAGTTTCTAAAGCACCAGAATTATGGAAACGACATATTTTACGCAAGTGGACTTCACAAAGATTTTTGTATGAAAACATCAACATACGAAATTTGGAGTGGTGCAAAGTTTTTCAAGAATTGCACCAAAAATCATGGTTTTCTCCAGATGACATGAAATATTTCATCTGCTGCAAAACGGTTTCTGATGAACCGGCTTCAGAAGAAATCAGGCAAACGATGTTCGAGAGAATGGCCTATGTCTCTCAGAAATGGTTGCAAGTCCATCCATACGAACATGATGACGGTAGCCACAAAAGTTTCGACAAAAATGCAGAGCTTTATTTTGACACAACACTTCTAAAATGGGTTTTCCTTGACCGCCGACGAGGATACATTGGGGACTTGTTTCCATCCCAGAAGCTGAGAATGTTGAAGAGAAACAAGAAAACAAGGCATATCAGGCCCTACCAAGTAATTCCTAGCTGTCTGGTGTTGTACCGGTGGTTATGTCTCTTCCGGTCATACGCAACTGCAGAAGATGGACTGACCTTTTACCGGATTTGGAGATTCAAATTGAGGCATTTGGAG
Organism: Aurelia sp. 3 sensu Dawson et al. (2005); assembly: GCA_964020215.1. Classification (NCBI taxonomy): domain Eukaryota; kingdom Metazoa; phylum Cnidaria; class Scyphozoa; order Semaeostomeae; family Ulmaridae; genus Aurelia; species Aurelia sp. 3 sensu Dawson et al. (2005). The sequence continues at coordinate 16,544,261 of OZ026593.1, read as the reverse complement.
ACTGGGATGATATTTGAGATCTATGACTGGAAAGCTGCAATGAATACAACTTTTTCCAATGGTATGCCGGGTAATGTAAAATTTCGTGATGATGCATTAGAGTTGCTGCAGATTTTGTCGCATCCACACTTTATAATGCACCCTCTTGGGTTACAACCACTGCTTTCAAAATCAAGTCAGTATCTTGCATGTGCCTCTGCTGGGGGCATCACAAAACCGAAGATATCAGCTGAAAAGAGGATGCGCCGAAAACGGAGATGTCAAATGCGAAGCCCAGCTTTCAAAGATTCAAAAATGCCAGATGGTGAAAAATCAAAGCTACATAGCGATGTCAGTGATAATGATGAAGATAACACCATCAAAGAGAGAAGGGGTGTAAGGAGAAAGTTATCTCCTAAACCTATCCATCCACATCCAATCACCCCCACATCCCCAAGAGGAAACAGTTCATCATCTCTGTTTTCATTCGATCGCAGAGGATACTCACGCGAATCAAGTTGCAGCAGTGTTTTAAGTGATACAGAAGATTCTGAGCGTAGTGAACGTGAAAGTGATATGGAATCTGAATTCGAATTGCCAGAGCATGGCTACATTGTCAACTGTGAATACTTCATTATTACAACACACAGCTTAGATATTGAAGAGCAACATTCACTTCAAGCATCCGTATCAGATGGCTGGATGGTAACCCACAAAGCAAGGCCTTGCAATATCAAGTTATCATTCAATCCAATTGAGGGGTATTGGTATTTTCCAACTGATGATGACACGGATGCCTCGTTAGCAGGCGCTGCAAGAATGCTTGGTAATTTACAAAGAGGATCACCATTGGTAGGTGGATGTCATGGTCGCTCAGCTTCTGATTTGTCACTCCCAGGATTGTCAATGCCTGATTTTCCATTTCATGGGAGATCCAACTCGGATGTTGGCTTGCCAGTGGAACCGAAGTCTATCATGAGAGACAAATACGATGCAAATAAACGTCTGAAGACATCATTAGCCTCATTGCCCGTTTCACCAGAGCCAAAAATGGCCCACTCAGACGATCTCCTGTCACCAATGCTCTCCCCTCGTCTGGTACCATCAAGTGCCACAGGATCACAGTATTCAATATCCAGTATTGGAACAAACGCCTCATCAAAGTTTGAAGTTGGTGGAGGAAATGAGACGTTTGAGCCATTGGAGTCCATACCATCAAGTCTTGCATTGTACCGGCTGATTTGCCTTTTTGATCTAAATTGCTCAATGTACCGATCAACAGAGGATACAAGTGTTTGGTCAGTCAAATTGCTACACAAAAAAACTGGTGGCATTATCCAGTTCTCGGATTATAATGGTGAGTAGTTCATAAGGCTGCAACTCTTTGATCACACAGACAATGGGAACCTTTTCTAAATTCATTGCAGTGCGAGGAAATAGAACAGTGTTTTCCCAACCCCTATTTCCCAGTCCTCTTTTCGTCTCCATATTTTGTTCTTCTTTCATTTCATCAGAAAATTAACTTTCTGCTCGCCATACTTTGTACCAACCAAACATGTATGCCCAACATGTACATCTTTTGAGAGTGAGTAATTCAGCGACTGGTTCTTGAGCCCAGTCGCTCTAGTTAGAAAAAAAGCAGTTTACAGTAAGCTTCCATGCAGTTATTTCATATTTCTAGCTCCATATGGCTTGAAAAATCGTAGTTAGCTTGATCTAGCCTCCTTATATACTGCTTGTGTCTCTAAATTTTAAAGCGGTAGGAATCTACGCTCAATTGACACATTGAGTAAACGATAATGGTAGTGAAAGATTTCCCAAATGCTTCGACACTTTACCCCCACTGAAGGTTAAATATTTGACAAATTCTCGAACTTTATTCACGCAAATTTTGAAGGAAATGAGCTCCGTTTAAACGATACACAACTTGTTGCTGCATCAGTGCGAAAACTTTGCGCACCTCAAACATGTAAAATACAATTATTCTTTTAGGTTGGTTTCAAGTGCATGCATCAATCGAGCACACTCCTCCGCAGTCACAAGACAACTCAGGCGGCGAATCTGCCGATGAGGAGGCAACAAGCACAACAGCAAGTAGCTATGGTAACAGAGATGCAACACTTGATAAATCAGACTTCAAAGCTGCTGTACTGCAAATCATGGACTTGCTAATGGATGATAAGTTCTCACATCCATACGGGACTGTTGCAGGATCTGTTGCTTAGTGATGGTGGATTGAGAATAGTGGTAGGCCATGTGGTAGGCTAAACATAGATGAATCCCTAAATTATAGAAAGAAATGATAAATGAAACTTCCAGTTTCTCGGTGATTAAATGTGTATTTAGCTTGAGGAAAATTAAGGATGCGAATCTTTCGCTGTTTGATTTCGTAACAGAGCTGAAAGATTAGTGCTTAGAAGCATGGTTAACCACAGTTTATTGTTTGTTTAACAGTCATAATGATGCTGAATGCAGCACAGTGACTCACTACATTAGAATAAAATTACGAAGAACGCGTTTAGTCGTGCTGTGATAGGTTATTTTTGAGCTGAACATTATTGTGAATACATGCTATGCATGCAACAGCGAACAGTGTTTGTTTTTCATGCATTGCTTTACAGTTGGCTGCAAAGATTTCTTGCTATTTAAAAGTTAATTTAGGCCTACAACGCATGTCGCATCCAAGCAAAGAACCCCTAGTTAGCATCCACTCTGAAGTACCGCCAGTTTCGCGCCCCTTCGGTGTGTTTTTGTCCAATATCATTTTGTGAATATAGGTGTTCAACTATCGTACGATTTGCTGTCAATTTTGAGCAATAGCACGATATAGAGCTTCAGAGATGCAATAGGCTGCTCTGCTCTCTGTGTCCTGTCGCGTACTGGCAGTTTGATGGGTAGTGTTCTACCACTTTCTCACTGCAATTGCAATTTGTAAGCTAAAATGTTGTGCCTTCAGTTTGCAAAAGAGAAGTATTACCTTTAACGCGAAATCTTTTTTCACCAGCTGACCGAAAGCTTTGATACCGAAAAGGTTACATTTACCAAAGCTTGAGCTTCCATGAATAGATAAATTTGTAGTTTAGGTGATATGATAATGTATATTCTGATACACCAATGATTTGATGGTGGTCTTATTTCCAATCATGAGGCCTTTCCAGGTGGGTTACACTTCACTTGCTCACCAGCTATTTTTCAGCTTGTTCCGTTGCCCCATGTAAGATGAATGAGAAAGTTCATCAATTTGTTTCATAAAGATGTGATTTCTCACACATTTGGCCACTTGTTACCCTGGGTACCAGGCCTTACAAAAATAATAAGTAAAATCAAAATAAGAAGAAGAGATTTTACTAGGCTCTGGTACCTATAGGGTAGTTATGCCCTGTTTGCTAAGACCTGGCAGGCAGGGCCTCATTTACTTACTATCTTCAGTTTAGCGAGCGTCCAGCTCACGTCAGGTAAATATAGCTAGTTTAGTACGCTGAAGTTAACTGTAATCGATTGAATAAAATTGGCAACTGACTAATTGCAATCTTAATCTTTGTAAATACAACAATTTATTCAAATATACATATAAGTTGAATTTGTGTTGAGTACCAAATACACATTTTGTTCCTCGAAACTGGCCACGACAAATACGTTCAAATCAAAGACAAACGGGGAATAACAAGTTTAAGGGAACAGACATCGCTATATCGAGTGACCGCTACAAATAAGCCAAAGATAACGCCTGTACACACCCGTTGTCCCTTTAGCCACATAATGGCATGGCGTGTTGAATTTATCAAATACTATGGGGTATATATCTAACTTGACGAGGGCCAGTTTTTAACGAGCTTTGGGTCTGGTTAACAGGCTAGCTTTTGACCAAGTCCCCTAAATCTTACGTTCGTGCGCCTGGCTCTAACCGGGAGCAAACCTTGAGTTAGTGTTTCTTTGTGTTTTGAACTCCTATTGCTCATGATCTTACATGTTTGTTCAACGCAGTGCGTGAGCACGCGAAACGTAAGACTGTCTAGACACCCTAAAATCCGGCTTATTTTTTCTTCAACTTTCTTCCCTTTGGTATCAAGCGAGCCGAGAACGATTGCTAAGTGGGCCTGGCATTATTCATAGTTGAGGTTTGGGCTAGGGGTGCGATTCTATGTCCAAAGACTTGGAACATAAACAGCAAAATAATAGGCTGGTATTAGAACGCTGACGGTAAATCTGATACTGTTGGCTGGGATTTGCTGAAATTATAACTGGGGGCATGGAATCTCGGACTCCTTTGAGCAGTCTCTATATGCAGCGACACAACCAAACTTGACCCAACTACTGAAAATGACCATCTATTTATCCTTATTATACACGCATCTTGGGCCTCTTAGGAGATTGTATGTACGGATTTTCTTGTACGTCTTTGAGACTGTCATTTCTGTCCCTGGATTCTTCATCTTCAGTCTTCTTCGAATCTAATCGAATCCCATTTGGGCTCAAATCCTCTTCTTCTGGAAGTAATGCCCTTAAGTATGGTACCATTAGTTTTTCAGGAGCTACCACTGTGGAAAGAGATGAGATTATTGAAATATAAAAAGGTTGAACGAAGAAGAATAATTCTGAGTAACTATCGACTAAAATCTCATGCAAAATGCTATATATTAGTTTTTTACCAAGGAATCAGTTGTTCTATACCAATTTCATAGTTCGGCTACAAAGAGAAAATTGCTCGAAACACTTGCTTGTGACAAGCAGGAAATGCCTTGTCCCCAGTTGCTATTGGAGACTTTGGAAGAAAAGATCACATTTAACCAGAAACTAAACGCAAGATGACAGAAAATCACTGTTAGTTTGTCTTCGTAAATTCTGCGGAAGGATCGGAAAATTACAGGAGATTAAAGAGTATCGCTGCCTACTTTAGAGTTCTTGTCTGTTCCAGTTATTCCTCCCTAGATGATCAAGAGAAAGGGTTTGCTAGTTCCCTAGCTATCTTGAAGAAAAATATGAACTGGTTTCCTTATTGCAACAGAAAGGTACTGTAGAGAATGTCAAATAGGTAACGTCTTTCTTACTTGGATATTTGCTTCCATCTATACTATTGAAAATTTTTGTCTCGGCAGGCCTTGTTCTTGCCATAAATCTACAAGAAGGAATTCTTGAGTGAAATCAAAATCTTTAAAAAAAACTGAACTCTGCGATTTGCGCATCACTGATTCCTTGTTTCATAGTTTCATACAACAGAAAGATGGCCCGTCTTTTTACCAAGCAACATAATGTTTCATGATGTAAGTTCAGACATTTGTAAGGATTGAACATATACAAAATATGCAACAATATCAATGAGAAACAAACCCTGTTAATGAGGCTTCCACATCTTTCTTTTGTGATGCAAATTTCTCACGTACAATTTTATATTCGTTGACTGGCTTTCTTAAAGTCTGCAATTAAAGGAGGTCGTTAGATTTTTGAAGTTAAGTAACACCATATTCATTAAATGAACTAATACCAATGGCATAACAAATTTACAGAAATATGGCCATGGAGATGTAATGGATTCTTTGGTAAATCAACGATGCGCCTTAAGTGACCAAGACATAGTGCTTAAGGCATTAAAATGTTAAATACTTGAGCAAAGGAGGTATAGAAGATGGTACCTAGCAAATTTCTAAACACCTGATGTCTTGGGTCTCAAGTATCATGTTTAAGCTGTCGTTTACGATTTGCTTTGTTTGGAGAAGAATTTGAGCGATATATTTTTGAGTTTGTTTAGTTCTCAGACAAAACTTTGGAGGTAGAACATAAACTTGACGTTATCCTTCTTGAAAGATGATACTAATAGGTACAAAGATAAACCTGTTTTTGCAAGAACCAACAAACATGTTAACAAATAAATTAACAACTAAACTAACTAAATAACTAACTAACTTAACTAAATCAACAACTAAGTTAACCAATCAGAATCTCTTTTAACATAGCAAGTACTATAATCTCAACTTCATGGTATTTTCTCAACTCACCGGTGTTCTCACATAGGCATGAACATCTGGAAAAGGTGGCAAATGAACTGGAACATAAGGAGGACGCTGTTGTTTTGTAAGAGATGACTGCAGGGGGCGTGGTGTTGAAGGAGGTTTTGCTTTTCCAGCTGAAGATAAATGAGTTGAGTGTAAGTTTATTTCTTTTGATATATATACTATCATTAAAAAATCACCAAGATAAAATAGTCATATGAGGCATGTATTGTAATGCTGTTTCATATTGCCAGGTGAATCAAAAAAAAAAGTTTACTTGTTTGGAAGGCTGTGGAATAAAAAGTATGTGACTAATTTCAAAACTGAAATGTTAATCCATCCATCAAAGGAAAACTTGGTTGAGGAATTTTTGTTTGGTAGAATCACTCATCTTTAAAGGGTCTGTTTCATCCAGCATTCCTTGCACATGGCGTCTCTTGGTTTCCCTTTGTTGTGGCCATTTTCATGGGCCATGAAAATGGCGGCAAACAAAGGTTAGCCTAGAGACGACACGTGCAAGGAATGCTGGATGAAACAGACCCTTTAAAACCAAACAATAAGAAAAATGTTGTTAAGGGGTTTGTATGGGAATCAAGAATTCCACATTACATTCTGGTCCATGACTTTAAATATTTGGCATTGAAATTAAAATTCAATGCCATATTGTCAGTTTCAGTAATGAATTTTACTTTCAATAGCAAGTAAATCATGGACCAGAATGGAATGTGGAATCTTGGTTCCCATACGAACCCCATGCCAGCATTTTCCCTATTTCTGGGTATAAAAGATGAGTGATAGTATGAAACAAAATTTTCTCATCTAAGTTAGCCCTTGAATGATAGATAGATCAACATTTAGTTAAACTTTTTTTTGACTCACCCGGTATAATTTGAAAAAAATTCAACAGCTCATTTAAGAAGAAAATTCTTTTCAGGAAGTTGGTCAACAAACCCTAAAACAATAAGTAATTTCACAAAGACAGTATAGATGACTTACGTATCTTGACAGATTCTCTTCCTTTCCTTTGTGCATATGAATCCAAATTTTCCATGCCCATTCCTGTAATGGTCATATTTTGACTTTGAGAGTTTTGGAAAATATTTGCATGCAGCATCTCAATTACAGCCGATTTGTTTGCTGATTTGAGGGCAATGGGAGATCTAAATTTTATAACTTCCCCCCACCTTTGGTTGCATTTTTTGCATTACATTCAACTTTTTACAATTGTTCTTTTAAAAGGTTATCAAAGAAGAACTTCTGGGGATTTTTGAGGATTTTTCTAGTAAACAAAGAATGTTGCTAAAGATGTGCAAGATTTGCAAAGAATGTGTTTTAACATCTGATCATACTGTAAGTAACCCCTAAACATGTTTCCTGGCTCTCTTTCCTGCATTTTATACTCAATAGTAATCTTCAAGAAGATTTGGCAAGTTATGAAGAATCAAGCAATGTCCTTGGCAAAAAGCTCTAAATATATGGAAGTCTTTACCAAGGTCAGCAAGCGCCATTTTGACATCTGTTACATCAGGATAAGTCCTATGACATTGCTCACTATACTCTCTGCTGCATTCTGCTATTTCCGTCAGATCTGATGTGGACAAAGAGAAAATCATGAACAATGTTAGCCAAGAAAGCTTAACAAAATTGTCAGATGATACTAAAAATATCATCTATTTACCACATGTACTTTTCAATATTTTAAACCACAAAGAATTTTAGACCCAAACATTTCTGCACGTTTGACATCCTGATATCAACAATAGTTTCCATCTTTGCATATCTGCTGTATCAAACTTTCACATAATAAAGTAAACTTCAGATGTAAACATCAAACAAATGAGAACCTCTTTTCAGACACAATTCTGCATTTGTATATTTTGGAGACCATGTTGATATTTCCGTTGAGAAACTTTGTGTCCAGTACTATTGAAAGAAAATAGATTTTAGGCCTAGGCCTGTTTTCTTGAATTGAAGGCACCACTGCACTGATATCTAAAACTTTGTTTGGATATAGGACTAATAACTTACAACTTTGTAGCATTTCAGTCAGCGTCTCAAGTACAAGCTTCGATGCTGATTGAAATCCTTCTTCTCTACAAAGCGTGGAAACGGAATGAAGCAGAACTTTTCTGTGAGTAGAAACTCCGCTACTACTTGCTTGATTGGCCGCCATTGCGAAAAAGATCTGACTTCGATTGAGTGAGTGAGCGGTCATTGAAGTGAATTGTTAGAAATGCAAAAACTTTTCACTACCTCCCCCGGGATCTGGACGTTTCTTGCTGGAAGAAAACATACAACACAAGATGCCACAGTTTTTGTAAAAGCAGATATATAAAAACGACCAAATAAATCCTCTTCTGTATATTAGAACTGACTTTATTTGATTTGACTTCACTTAGAAAAATAAAACTGTTGTTTTCTTTCGTTTGATTTTACTGAAGAAACCCCCTGGAATCCTCCCGCGCAGCGTGACTTGTTTGTGAAAAAGAGCGATCGCAGCGATCAGATTTCTTTTGTTTTCGAAGCCGCATGTTTACTTCTTTGTCACGAAGGGAAAGCACGCCACTCTCAACGATATCATCACATTACCAAGAAATAACCGCCATTCATCGAAGACTCAAGCCTCAAGAAACACCAACGAAGGATACATTTATACTCGAATCAATTTCTTAGATATTTTAGAAGAAGTTTTCATTTGTGAAGTTTTCAGCGAGTGACTTTGAAGCGACTTGTGTGGCTTCATACGTTACGAGAAAGAATCAAAGGAGATTAGGCCTTTTGAAACCAAAACAGTTCCTCGTCACGAAACTCCAGAAAACTTCAAGAAAAGTCATCGAAAATATGCCACAAAGTCACATTTTCGGGAGTGAAAGACCACATCCATTCGTTGGACAACATGACTTCGTGTCTGATGGCACTTTCATGCAGAATTTTGGCGGGCAAAATGACTCCATGAAAGGCATCGGAATGAAGCGGAGTGTGAATGAAGGCGCGGGAAATTTTGAAATGGCACAGAACCAGTTCGGCCCATCTTCTCAGGTACAGGATGATGGTCTTAGGTTTGAAATACTGTTGATCTGCTTTATGTTCTGTAGGTGGTTAGAGCAAGGCAGAGGGTGTTTTTGAATTGGTTTTAACTGCGAGAGAACACAAAAAGCCAGCCAGGTCTGTCTGATGACGGTTGGGATCTTTTCAATATTCAAACTGCGCCGTTATCAATTGAACTGTGAACGTAAATCCTTGAATGAGTCCCCGGGGACTTGCCGTAAATTCTCTAAGGAACCCCTTGGGACTTACCAGAAAAAGTTGTTTTATCAAAACAGGTTCTGGGAGGAGTTCCCAGGAGGCTTTAATCAATTTGAAATAAGATTGATAAAGGGCTCCAAAAGATGAGCTCAATTATTGTATATTCCTCGAGTGTGTACTTATTTGTTTTATCTAAAGAAATCAAGGTGATGGAGGCTTGCATGAATTTAGCTAGAGTGAAAACAATCTTAGAACAATAGGGGACAGACTGCACTTACTTCAAAGAGAGGGGGCTGAGCTGAGGGGGGCTTATTCAAAGAATCAAATCATTATGGGGGCTTATACTTATGTTTTTGTTCAAAATGGAGGGGGCTTGTCAAAGAAATGGGGTTTAGTATAGAGAGTGAGAGCTGAATAGAGCTTTTACTGTATGAAATCAGTGACTGACAGGAAAATGACAATTTGTGTAAATCTGTCAGCAGAAAATTTCACCTGCCTGAATGGTTTGCTTTTTATGCAAATTTGAGATATGTAAATATGTGGTTACTGGTACTGTAATTATTCTCTATAATCAATCATATATTGATTGTTCATTAGTATTTTCCTCTCTACTGGTGGTTACTTAAAGAGCAGATGTTAAGTTTCAGGCAGGGCTGTTTGGGGGACTTTGAACCCCTGGGGCAAGATGAAAATATGGACCCTCTTGGATTAGAGAACAGACCACAGGGTGTGTTTCCGAAAATTAGGGAAATGCTCTTACAAGGGGTTTGTTTTGGAACAAGGATTGATATATATTGGTCCATGATTACTTACTTGCTTGCTTTTCTTACTTGAGTTGAACTGACATTGATATTCAATGCAATTGCCAGTTTCAGAAATAGAATTTAAATTTCAATGTGAATTAAATCATGAATGAGAATCAAACATGAATCCTCATTCCCATAGGAGTATTTCAATGAGTGATTTCATTCTAGCCTTTGGCTGATAGATTAGCATTTCATTCTTGAATATCAGTCACCATAAACATTTTATTCCACAGCCTGCTAAACATTAGGGAATTCTGCTTTCGGAGTCATTCATTTTGCATTTTAAAATCACTTCACATTTTATAGAAACGCATAAAGACCTCAATGAACAATGAAGAGCAGCTGCAATCATGGCATCCTGTTCAAGCAGACACATCTATGGATCCCATGTCACAGAATAACACAATGCAAGTCCCTAATTCCATGGTGGCACATATGACCATGTCATTCTCATCTACAAACCAAGAACAAAGACAAGTGCCAGAAGAAAAATCATGTGATATGGAGATGGATGATTGCACTGATATGATTGATCAAAATTCAGCTGCAGAACCATGCATAGATGATAACTGGTGAGTTCAAGTTGTAAAATGGCTTCTGATTTTGTCCATGCACAGAATTGTTCAAAATTATCATAATTTTTGCATGATTCAAAGGCAAACGTGCAGGCTACCCAAAGTTATCTGTTCTGTGAAAGACTTTCAGCTCACTGGTTACTGCTGATCTAAACATTTCCTTACCAGTCATTGTAATCTTTGTTCTTTATGGCCTTCCCCCATTGTAAAATGAATGTGATTTCTTTTGGGATATGCTTCCTATGGGCCAATCAGAATTCAGATTTAGAAATGTTTTTAAGGAAATGATTTGTTCTTGAATATATTCTTTTTGACTGCTTCGAGTTTGTTTCTTACACATTGCTTGACTAACCTTTAAACACTACACATCATTTTTTTCACTAGCTGAAAAATGCACACCACATACAATATACTGACAAATGCACACCATACATATCACATACAAAAAAGATGTTTTCCTGAATGTCCCCCAATTTCCCTCTTAGTTATAGCGTTGCTGATGTACAAGAACCAAATCAAAGAAAGTCACATTTCTATATCTACAGATGTAAACCACAGTATTATGTTTTCCACTAAGTATGTGTTTTTTCTTTATTGAGCTATATTCAGCAAATATGCTTAGTAGCGTGATTTTTAGAAATATCTGTATAAATGAATTATTGGATGGGTTAAAAGCTGTTCTTCTATTTTGGATTCAAAGTACTGTCATAGATACCATTCTGAAGCTAGCTTGTGTTGCTTTGAAGTGCAATAAACTGAAGGGCATTTCACTCCCAAAAATCTCGTACATCTTCTGCAAAATCCTTTTGTTTTCAAGAGAAATCAATCAAAAATCTGTGAATGTCCTTTCGTTCTGAAAAGTCTTGTTCACTTTTTCGAATGAGTAAAATATCCCTCGCAGTAAACTCTTGGTGTTTAGAAACCCCTTTTTGACTTTAGCCTATTGTCCACTCATTATTGTTTTATTGTATTTTTACCATTCTTGCAAAAATTAAGGGTATGAGTTTCTTAGAAAGTAGTTCCTTAAAGGCAGGACTTCACTGTAGTTTCTAAAATTTGACTTAGAAAAGGGATGACTTGAATTCCTGTATTTTTTGGAAGGAGCCTGCTCACCAGATGTTGGCTATATATTTTATATGCCCGTTTGAATATCTCACAGTTTCAAGGAGTTATGTAGGAGTTATGAGCCACGAGCTAAAAACAACAACAACATCTGATTCCTGGCGTAGAATGCATCTGTACAAAAAGACCAATCATAGTGATATGAATGACTTGAGCAAAAGTCTCATTCTAGACCATTCATTTCAGACTATGACAACTTCAGGAAAATTAATTTATTGTTTTTTCTTTTTAGGAAAGTATGGCCGGAAGCTTGCACATTTGATGGCCCTTGGTGGGATAACCTTATTGGATGTTGTCATGGTTCATAGGTAGATCTTGTTCATAATGTTATTAGATTTTAACGAGGTAAGTTCTTGAACATTTTTATGATAAACAAAACTTTGGAGATTTAGTGAATGGGACACTGTTACAGATGTTGATATTGTACATTTAGACTTTGGGGATATCGATGTATCAGATAGGGGTTGGGAAGATAGGGTGCAGGGAAGGAAAATAAGTGATCATGTAAAACATTGCTTGCAGGAGATACAACAATATTTATCCAGGTAAAAGTTTTTCGATGGAAGTTCAGTCAAAACTTTTACACAGCACAAAGAATATTTGACGCAAAAGACTGAGATTTCCTAAAGCAGGAAATTTTGCTCGTTATCCACCATGGGATATCTTTCAAGAGAGCGTAACTGGCCCCTTTGAAGTTAATAACAAAGCGTGGAGGCAGGCTACCATCTAGACTTCAAATACGAAAAATCTTACGTCAAAATAGGAGTCGTAGTTTAAACAACATCTATAGGAATATCGTATCAAATAGTAACAAGCCATTCTTATAAGTCGTGAAATTAGTAACTTTAGAGGAAGTGCAGGGAAGATACAGGAAACTTTGGAAGCAGGGATGAAAAATGTAAGAGAAGAAAATCAACTTTTCTCTGTTCTTTTGTTGAATTCTCTGAAGGTGTAAGGTAATCAGGTAACAGCCTAACCAAACTCTTGCAAAGTAGACTCGATTATTTGGCTGTGATAGGAGTATGATCTATCGAAAACTTTCATGATGCATTTAAAATGTTAGAAACCAGCCACACCACAAGTGAACATTCCCTCATCAGTAGTACGCCACTTCCTTAACACTAAACTATTTTGGTTTGGAATCCTCCGCAATGCAATATAGAATTCACAAGGACCACGATTAATCGACTGCCACCAGAAAATGGAAGTCACATTCCAGGCTGGTCTTGGTGAAGTAATCCATTAGCTGGTTCGTGTAATTGATTCCTGGTCATACCTTGTATCGAGATACACCAACTATTCAAGTGAAATTCATAGGAAATCTTAAATGAGGTATTCTATGCTGATTTTAAATCATGTTTCGTGATCCTTGGAGCTTCGACTTTATATTTATCGCGCAGTCTTTTACCCACACGAATTCCAGATTCTTGAACAAACTAGGACAACTTTTACATGGGTTTACTGCATCTGTAACAAGGCCTTTTTAATAGATACGTATTGTACTGTCCTACACGAAGTTTCTTTATTCATTCCGTGATTCCGTGGTCCCTAATCAATCATGTGGAGGATATTACATTTATTGGGTAGGCCTTGCCTCCAGCCAGTTCGTTTATCTTTTTCTTTCCACAAAATAGAGGCGTAGTGTCTGCCTCATCCATCCCATCAAGAAAGCATCAAGTGTCTGTCAAGCCCTTGTTGATTGTCCAGTTGCCTCCGTATTCTTGCAAACTTTCTGATCTTACGAGTTTTTGGATGGACTTAGTTGTTAACACAGAGTAAATCTGACAGTTCAGTAGCAGTTTGAAAGAAAATTCTTGTTTTGTTAGTTTGAAGTTAATTTATGTTCATTTAGGTTTAGTTAAAAAATTTCACAAATTATGACAGATCTAGTAATTCATAGTTTCTTCTACGAAGATATTGTCGATTTAAAGGCGTTGTGCTTCCCATCATCCTTTGTACGCTGGCAAGCTATCTCAACATCATATTGGCAGTAAGCAACGATCCTTAATAAACAAGAGTGGTAAAGAAAATAGCTACAGATAACAAAGCTTTCCAAATCTTTCAGTTACCATAAAAGCTCTATTAAGCCTAATAAGTCCCTCCCCTCTGAGCCAAAATTTTGATTAAACCCCCCTCTCTATCAAGCCTCTCGCTTACATCTAATACCAGAAGTTATCAAATTGTTTCAATTTATTTAGCCAAGACAAGTTTGTATGTTGTATGTTACTTTTGATTTACTCCGGGATAAAACTGTGTGGGATAAATATGTGTATTTGACTCATGAAATTGTATGTTGAATCCGCAAAATATGGGGTAAAATACTGATAAGGCTATCATGTATATCCTTGTCACCTCACTTTGTGAATAAGCCCCCTCTCTAATAAGCCCCCCTCTGGAGTGTCAAAACTTAAACAAGCACCCTGGGGGGCTAATGGAGCTTTTACGGTATTTTTCTGAAAATATTATTATTTAAGTTAAAAAGCGATGGCGTAACAACGTTCATTTGAAGCTTATGTCGACGATTGCGATTGCTAGGCCAGGATCATTTTTTCATGGCGATGGCGTAACAACGTTCATTTGAAGCTTATGTCGACGATTGCGATTGCTAGGCCAGGATCATTTTTTCATGCAGTACGAAATACACTGTGAGACAGCAAAGGAACTTGGGAAGCACAGAATCTTCAAGTTGCAGACCGTTATAGTTTTTCAATTTCAGTTTCTTTGATGTAGTTGGTCAAAAATCTTCATCAATGCTTTGTTTTGAGTTTTAACACCCGAAAGAACAAAACAGTCGATGGTTTTCAGTTCAAACCAAATCCGCCAACGCATGTTATGTGTGGGTAGTATTACTCATCAGATTCCTGATTATGCTGGATCCTGTGTTGAATACATCATCAACATAAAGTTTGCTGTAGACGGCGCCAGAATCCTTACTTGTTATTTCAATTATTAAGCAACTGTAAAGTTCGTGAAAATATGCCTCTTAGAATCTTTTTTAACTATCAACAGAGAAACAGGAAGGCAGATGAAAAGACATTTCGATTATCTTAAGATCCCACATTGAATATGTCATCAACATAAAGTATTTGATCGGCGGTCTTAAAATCCTCTGTAACTGCTTGAATTTATGAAGCAACTGCAGATTCCGTAAAAACATGCTCTTTTTAACCTTCCGCAGAAATACAAGAAGATAAATGAATAAGAAATCCTTACTGTTTAAGAACCCATGTCAAATGTATCATCAACATAACATGAATAACGGTGCCAAAGTTCTTCATTCCGAAATTATTGAGCAGTTTTGGAGAGGCTATGATAATATGCCTCTCGGATACATGCTTTTGCCCTTGTAATAGCTTAGATAAAAAGGAATTGCAATACGACAGTGGCACTTAGGAGAAGCCGACTTAGCTTCCTGACTTAGCGAGTTGTTAAAGTTGATTGTTAACGCCTTGGGGACTATGTTAGAATTGTTTAGTGCTTCATCTAAGCTGAGAACGTTTTATAAATGTATCACTTTGCTTGTCACTCTTAAAGACTGTTTGATCAGTGCAGGCCAGACGACATAGTGGGGGCATCATTCCTTAGATTACAAACAATATCAGATTCTACAGACATTTAGTTTTGATTTATAATTCTGTTTATGTTTATTTTGCACTTCATGACAATGAAATTAGAGTGTTTCTCAAAATTCTTGTCACACAAAATCGTGCGTGTAAAACGTTGAAATCTTGATCATAGAAGCATCAGATGTAGCAGTAAGTAGATGGGATGGATTTAGATATACCTGGTTAACCAAAAGTAGTTCTGCAGCTCGGCGGTAACACTTCACAAAAATAAGTGATTTTCAAAAAATGAATATCATCTTCCTTAAGAAATATAATTTCACAGGCCAAGCTGAGCTGGTTAACCAAAAGTAGTTCTGCAGCTCGGCTTCATGACTCGTCCACCTACTGCAACGAAAAGGGCGTCCTTTTGAACAAGGCAATGATTTATTCACAATGAAACTATCGAAAATCCTTTCTAAGATTATGGGTGATTGGATCCAGATTTGTTTGTGAGGATCCTTGATCCGGACGAAACAAGTCACTATCTATCCTAAGCAACCGGACACCCTAATCTAAGTACCACGGCGAGGTTAGCCTTTCGACGGGGTTCTGGTGATCAGAAGAACTATTAAATTTTACCATGGATCTTCAGTTTGTACCGACAACATCATAATGTTTGATGGGGAACTTCAGGTTTGCAGAATTTGAAAGCCCAGGATTCACTTATGAGGTGTTTTGTACCGGGTAGACTCACGGGGCAATTGGATAGGACTTTAACCTACCTTAGCATTATTTGAATAAATCCGCAAGAACAGATACCCACTTTCTTCGGCTGTGACCCAAATTTTGTGTGACAAGAATGACGAGATATTCTATAGTTGCGCACCTTAGAGTTTATTAGAGTTTATTAATGGGTTTAGTCTATCAAGAGTTTTATCCGAAGTAGGCTTTATTGCATGTAAATGGTAGATGTTGTTTAAATAGGTAGTTATTTAACATTGATAGGACCTTTTCAAAGTTTAAAAAAAATCTTTCAGTTCGTTCATATGATAGACGAGGTTGGTAATTCGTTTTTATTGTCATATTTACCTCGACTGATCCACGGGTAGTTAGACACCACAGTTAAGCTTGGTTCTGCGGGAAATTTGCATTGCTCTGCGGAGCAGGTATAGAAGTTTTCCTTCGCAGAGTCGTAAATCTGCAGACGTCAAGTGCAACAGCAGTGTCTATCGACCTATGATGGAGAAGCGGTGATTTGGCTCAAGTAGGGATTCACACGCCAGTCAGGAACCTCGATATAACGGACATCTGTGAGACCAATGTTATGGTTCGTTGCACGGAGGTGTCCGCTGTATGGAGATGTCTTCTTTTTGCATACTGTATTTTGGGACAATAATGTTTGTCCGTTGTTTGGAGTTGTCCGTTGTATGGAATTGTCCGTTAATAGAGGTTCAACTGTATGATGGTTTTTGAATGTGTTTTGGCACAATTGTGTAATCGTCTGATTTCGTATTCAGAACAGTCAGGCGGACAGGTTCGAGCCCACTTCGAGTCCACCACTTTAGCTTCATGAAAAGAAGTCACGGACCCGATTAGGCCTTCTCTTCTTCTGTGATCCCTGAGCATGACCCTGAAAGCCCCAACTTCACATTCATTCCACTTCATCTTCACTTTATTTGGTTAAGGAGCAATTTGACACGGTTGGCCTTCCCATGTTATGGCTAGATTAAGAGTGTAGTATTCAACCAACAACGACTGCTTTTTCTTTGACGTTGCCAGTCACACAAAATCGTGGACAACTTGCCCCCCCCCCCCCAAAAAAAAAGTTTTACAAACCTGCCGGCCAGTTCCGGTTCGTCCTGGTTAGAGATGTAACACAGAAAAAAATTTAGGAGACCATGTGATCGATGAATAACATGCATCTTTTTTCACCAAACCATCATTTATGTACAACTAAGAACTAATTAAAACAACATTTTGTAGTTCGCATTTTCGTACATTGCAAGTGTCATTTATGTCCAAGACTAAAGAGCTACCTATCCTTTATACGTATCTTTTTTATGCGAGAGTCCAAGGGTGGGTACTTCACTCTCCAGTCATACGTGGATATGGGCTAGTTTTGGCGTAGTTCTTGGCACAGAAATTATTGGAACTGGATGTACCGTTTGCAAAACTTTTATGACACAGGAGTCGAATTTTTTCTAGAAATTTTGGAAATGATGATGAAAACACTTGTCAAAAACCTTGTCCTTATTCATTCTTGGATTGGATCTCACAATCCCACCCAGATTGTACAATTGAGTCATAGAAATTCCTGCAGCTTACACCCCCATGTGAGCCCATAATGAAATCACGGGTGCTAGGAACCCTTTAACACGAATATTCTGAGGTCGCCTGCTTCTCAGAAGAAAGTCATATTTCATAGGTAGTAATTAACACAATCTAAAGTTTTAACTTATCGCCAAGGTTCAGCGTGAGTTTGAAAATCATCAATATTCTTTGCTTTGTGTTTCTTCACTACTGCTGAGACAATTCGAATTCTCGTAAACTGATATTCGAAAAACTGGATGGTACACTGCAATTACTTCCCTTTGGTGTACTTTGGCCACTAGATAGCTCGTCATCAGAATTCTCATTCGAAGCAATATCGATCCCTTCTTTCTCAAAATATTCCTTCGTTGATTTATATGATGAACTGTCCGACATTTCAGCGTCTGCATTTTCAGAACGTTCAATTATCGGCTCGAACATTTCCTTCTGTGAGTTGAATATGTCCGACAGGCGTAGCTCCCTCCGTCCTGGCCCCCCAACAACCGGGTGGTCCCCCAAAATGTCTGGTTCGAATTCGTATGTCGTGTTCCAGAGTTGCGGGAATGCAACTTCCTCATCACCCTCGTTTTCATTCGGATTTTCATTTGAATCAGGACTGGCAAACGAGGCCATGAGCTTCTCTTTGTAGTCTTTGGAATACGACTGGGCCCCAGCTTGGTAGCAGAATGTTATACTTTCTCCCCCAGTCATGAAACCTACAATCTCATCCAATGCTTGTTGGCAGTTGCAAACGAATACCAAAATGAGGCTGTGCATAAACATCAATAGGAGGCTGAGCAGGAAAGAAAAGTAGACCTTGACAGACAGGCCTCTTGTTAGGATTGTCTCGTTTCCAACGAACGTCAACGCATCTAACGAAGTGTAAACACCATAAAGGTAGCTTTGGTTCTTTAACAGTGAAAATATTCCTCCAAATTGGATGATACAAACGCATGTCGTGAATGAAATTAGCAGAATCTTCGTGTTTAGAAATCTAGTTTCTTGGTCTTGTTTATGTTCGATGCTTGTTATACACTTGAGCATTGCATCTCGGAGATGATAGGCCAATGTTACGATAATTACAATGTAAAGAGCGAATCCGAAGGGAATGACGAAAATATAGAATAATTGAGTGCTTGAGGTCGTTGGTCGTAGTCCACTGTTGCCTGTAAAGAAACATTAAATTGTGTTTAATAACGGAATGAATTTTAAGTTAGCACTTTAAAGGGAGTACAAAGACCAGCAGCCTTTGCAATCGTTTGTTTTTGTTTTTGTGAATTTCGTACAGTCAATTATTCTGGAAGCTGTGGAGAGCAAGTCGTTAACTTCGCGCAAAGCATGCTGCTCTTTGTACTCCCTTTAACGGATTCAAATGGGAACTTCTGTACTGTCTTTGGTGAGGATGAACATCAAAAGAAAGGTATAAAGTATTTGTTTGTGCGTGTGGCTATAATAACCAGTGAATACATAAATCACGTTAAATATAGTAAATACTATATACTACATACTATATATATATATAAAAAAACAGCGTGTGTCCCTAACGAAAAGCTCTTTTTAGGGTTTTTTTAGGGTTTTCTGTTCTGCCAATCCGCCCTCGGATCTTTCTATTGTTAGTTTTGTTGTAACATGCGATCTTTTTCAGCTTCGGCGAGACAGACACAGCCACCGACTTCAGCAGTTCTTAACTCTGCGCTTTCTTTGATCTTTCTCTCGCCACCTTTGTATCACCGGCTGCTTTAACACATTTTATTACGCATTGTATTAGGTAGGACCCGCTTCGGCTATTGTTTTGTATTGTCTTTGAAATTCATAATCTATATGTATGCTCCATCTTATTTGGAAAAGTTATACTGATGAAGGCTTTGGCCGAAACGTTTACAAGAATGTGTTTTTTCTGAGTTTATATATATATATATATATAGAAAGAGGGTGGAAGATCTTCGAATGAAAAGAAACATGATCGATCCTACAATCCTTGACGTAACTACAGGAAAGTTTTATTCTCTAGCAGAAACTTAATTAAAGCTCCTCCTCTCAACTCGATGTTAGCCAACGTTTTGACATCAGGGCATCCACAACACACTTCAAGCAACTAGAAATACTAAAATTGACTTTAGGAGAGGGTTTTCTTTATGCTAAATCACCCACTTCTTACGCCTGAACTGGACTAAAGTGGTAAAATTCCCCACGTCCAAAACTGTTGTCCATTGCTCTTTGGAGCCTTTCACATTGCAGTCGAATGCATATCTCTAACTAGCGAGATGGTCTATCGAACAAATTGTATCGAGATCCCCGTGAAAAAAATAAATTATCCTGTCGACATTTTTAGAAAAGAAAGTTTCTGAAATAAAAACAACAACAAATACGAGCGAATCTTGCTGCGCAGGAAAGGAAATGTTAAGCCACTTTAGGAAATGTTGCTAGGATCATATTTGCTTACGAGTTAGGTTTAAAAGCAGGAGGCCAAATTTTATTCATATTTGCACAATCTTTTGCAATAAAAACTCGCGCTTTTCAGCTTTATTTGTTCCGAAACTAAACTTTTCACGTCAGAGTGAATGCATCTGCTCATACCACATGCTTCATATAAGCAAATGTGTTTTATTTATTCATTCATTCAGGAATTAAGATGCAGGTGTTTTCGCTTGAACTATGAACACTTTACACCAATAACATTGTTCTGACGAAATATATCGTCCTTTCAAGTAAAAAAATTGCTGAAGCAACGAGGAAATTTGCGGAATCAGGCACATTTTTTTATAGTGTTCACAAATTTCGTGGACACCTCGCTTGGGCAGATAGAAAGACTTAACCTGCGTGACAGAGCAGAACAAAACTGCGCGCCTATGCGCGAAAAGTTGCAACTTTGAACCCCCTGGCTCCCTTCGAGAGATTCCACCATAAGGCAAGCAGCGTTCACATTTTTACATGAATTGAATAACTCGAAAGGAATTTTGGGTAATTTGTTGTAAATCTCAGTGGTAAATATGCCATGGCAATTTGTTGATATCTTGGCTGTTTTCAAAATGGCGGCATTTTGATTATCTTCGTAAAGATTAGATCTAAGAAATACATTTCTTCCCAACTAATGAGAAACCTAAATTGATTTAATTGTTGACCTCCCTCGGAATCAGCATTAAAGTCGATTCAAGAAAATTGTTTTCAAAATGATATGAATCCGTAGCAAACAGATGCAAATACGTTTTAGTGGGTGGAAGTAGGCGTACGCAGCAGGAAAGAAAGGCCTACAAGGCAAGGCCATACCACAGGCAAAGCTTGTTCTCAGTGCGGACCTCTTTACTCCGTTGGAAAATACACGCAAATCATATCCCTCAGCAAGTTCCGATAAATTTTCTTTACTTTCGCTGAAAGACGTTAAGGATTTGCTTTTGTCTAAATCAGTTGATTAACGAAATGTTTGAATTCATCGTTTAAGCAATAAGTAGTCACCTACACAGCTCCGAAAAACATTCACAGGCAAATTTAAGAGTCAACTAAATGAAGTTGGCTGAAAGAACCACGGTTTTCTATTGTGTAAAAAGATTTTGTAAGGAAGCGGTCATTTTCAATCATGGGTACTAGGGCGGAGGAAATTTTGGCCATCTTTGTACCAGACCAGTTTCTTATAAACCAGTTTGTTATAAAAGAAACGTGTGCCGATAAAATCCTACTCAAAAGATGTTTTCAGGCAGTTTAGAAATCTGTAAGCACTTAATTCTTAAGAACATACGACGTTACACAACGTTTCTAGCATTACTCTTCATCTGCTGTAAAAGTGATTCTATGGTAAAAGGGTGAACTATCCCCGGTCCTTACCTGTTAACCAGACGTTATTCCACGGACCCTATTTTCCCTAATTCCCTATTTCCCATTCAACGAGACCAGCATTGAAGCTTGCTTTTCTGTCAGATTCAAGCATGCTTTCCTACAAACTGGGAAAAAGGATCTAGTTAACAGGCTAGGATCGTGGATCGTTCACCCTTTTCCCTGACATCACTTAGACGTTTACCGAGTATCCACCACAGTGTCCGCCGAAATGCACCGCAAATTTGAACCATCCTTTTCCTTGACGCAGATAACCACTTCTGCCAATTTGATTACACCTGTTCTTCTGATAAGAAACTAACAATTTTGTGCCGGACTGAAAGTTTCTTAACGTTTTATCATTTGAGTACTCAAAGTTTCTTGGTTTTAATTTTTATCTTTACGTCTGTTTACCTTAGTGAACATTTAACAACAAGATTTTGTAGATAAGCCAAATAAAAGAGAACAAGAAATAAGAAACATATGCCACGGATGGAAGAAAAAGCTTATTGACTGATTTTAACCCAGCACTGAAGTTTCTTGGTTTGGGAGTTAAGTTTCTTACAAAGAGTTCCTTACTAATCTAAGTCAATAGTGAAGATCAGTCTATAAGTAAAAGAAAATAGGTCACAGAATTCCTGGCCAAAATTTACTCTTTAATTGCTTCGTTGTGTCTCGATGTTCCAGATCATATCGAACTCACATCTTGGACTAAACTTCAAAACAACACTCACCTAGGGTCGTAAACGACATCATTGTGAAGAGATAAGCATTTTCAATCCCTTCAAATCTTTTTCTTATGTCCAATTCTTTTTCCCTCTCAAATACTTTCCTCAGTTGATCAACAAATTCATAACTGTTATTGTTCTTGATAACTTCAGTCTTTACCCTCAAAACAGCTTCAAAAAGCTCATCTTTCGATACTTGACTTTTCTTCTCCAATCTTTGGAATATCAATGCAGTAATTACGATGTAAATTTGCAGTAAGGCAACAAGAAAACAAATTCTCACAAATGCTGGTGAAATTTTCATATTTACAGATTCGTAAATCCTAATTCACCTCACGTCAAAATATTTTTGGATGCAAATGACCTTGAACTTGCGGGATAGCAAATGAGAAATAATTTGTTTATTGATCAGATGTTTTGATTGGTTATCCTTTGCAATAATGAACAATAGAATTCGAATGCTTTTCTTACTCATAACGGGGGTTTGTTGTCTCTTCTAACAAAGACATTCTCCTCCTTCGCAATGTATCTCGTGAATCCTAAACACGTTTCCGAAGAATCTGTTTGTTGGAGGCGGAGTAACTGGCTACTTTGATGCAGTCTAGGTCAAAGTTCTATCCACGTTTTGTTCAAATTGTTTTCTGAAGACGTGGCAGCTCTCTTGAGTCGGAAACATGTTTCTTGTTGCCTGTTAAAGACTTCGAATCAGAATTTACAAGCAGTTTTGCTTAAAGGTCTATGTAATTTTCATTCAAAATGTTTTTGCATAAAAGGAAAGTTTCAAGATGTTTCAAAATTAGAAATATGAGTCAATCCTATTATCTAGATTTCAAACAAATCCTTAGTATCAGGCGCGTTTGTGTGGCCAAGCAAGAGTGGCAGCTGTTTTTCTAAACTTGTTTTCAATGACGTCGATGTTTCCCGATCATTCTGGTCGAAAGCTACCAGAGAAGATGGCAGATTGATGGATGATTTTGAGAATGAATCCTGCAAAATGTCATTATTCTCTTTCAACACTAATTACAAGGAAACTGATTGCACTTTCGACGGCAACTCTATCTTCTACTTTGCTCGTTATCTCGATCGAGCGATGTTTTTAAAGATTTTGTTACGAAGGGTTCGATCAGGCGGAGTTAGAGGATTCGAAATTCAGCATAACACACCGTACAAAAATATCGTTCAATCGAGATTCTTTTGTAGAGTAGTTCTTTCAAACCTTCCAGATATTTTTGGTGACTTTATTCACAATTTTGATACGTTATGTCTCCTAAATAAGGCGTTTTCCATTTTGTATCTTCGGAAAGGTTCACTCTTGAGAGTTGGGATTTGTGTTCTTTGTGTTCCTGGTTCCCAAAAGCAACTTTTTGGTTGGAAATAACAAATAACACTGTTGTTTAAGTTTTACTTTGCTGAGAGTGGTAAACTCCAAAAGTCTATTTAACACTCTACATATCAGAATACCTTTCTTTGGTATTTCATGTTCGAATCCCTTATCAATCTACCGTTTTAAGAGCATGATCTTTTAACTTTTCTCAAAGAGGAAGACTGCTGTCTGGAGATCTCCAAGAGTACAGATACCCCCCCCCCCAAAGAATACGCTTTCGCCATTCACACGATAAGTATAAAGTTGTCACTTTTCAAGGTCTTTCTTTCTCTCGTCTAAAAGGGTGTCTTCACCAAACTTTGGCGATACTGCAGTCCGTTCTGTTGCGGAAACCTCATTCTGGCTCGCAAATTTCTTCTTTATCTTGAATCCGAGTTTAAAGTTCTTCCACAGCAACGTGATCTCTTCGATTGCATTAACCAAAGATGAAATGAAACAGGACACAATTATCAATCCAATGATGTTGAAAAACATGTAAACAACACTGAAGATAAGCTGTTCTTGATCGTTGACAGAAGGAACCAAATCACCAAAGCCAACTGTACTTAATGAGATGAAGCAAAAGTAGATTCCTGTTGAAAGGAAAGAAATCATTAATTGACAAGTGATGAGATGAAACAGGAATCAGGTTTGGGCCCAATGATGTTGAAAAACATGTAAACAACACTGAAGATAAGCTGTTCTTGATCGTTTACAGAAGGAACCAAATCACCAAAGCCAACTGTACTTAATGATATTAAGCAAAAGAAGATTCCTGCACAAAGAAATAAAACCATTAATTGATTGGTGATGAGATGAAACAGGAATCAGGTTTGGGTCCAATGATGTTGAAAAACATGTAAACAACACTGAAGCTAAGCTGTTCTTGATCGTTGACAGAAGGAACCAAATCACCGAAGCAAACTGTACTTAATGATATGAAGCAAAAGTAGATTCCTGTACAAAGAAAGAAGCCACTAGTTGACTAGTGATGAGATGAAACAGGGATCATGCCTGAGCACGATGATGCTGAAAAACGTGTAAAACAGCACTGAAGATAAGCTGTTCTTCGCTGTTCTTGATCGTTTACTGATGAAGCCAAATTTACAAAGCCGATTGAAGCAAAGTAGACGTCTGTGCAACGAAAAGAAAGAATTTTCAAACGTTATTCCAAAAAAGATACCAGAGTTTAGTTGAACAACAATGAGATCATACAGGGATCAAGTTGCGGTTTGATGATTTTGGAAACACTCAACCGGAAGCTAAGCTTGGTAAGAGGAGCAGGACTTCATAACAAGCATCTGTTTCTTTTGTTGGCACGCCAGTAATAGGCGATAAGAATATTTGCTAACAATGGAATTTCTACGGCCTATTTAAGTCGCAAATGTAAAAGATGTGGTGCATGAAACGCCATAAACTTTGGATGGCTGATTCATGTGAAATGCTTCCGAAAGGGATATTTTTAGTTATATCCTTCTTCTTTTGATATGTACTCATGACTTCTCTTCGCGACCCATTTTCGCGCTTACAATGCTGTAGCTAGCTATACTGATTTTGACGCATCTTTATAGCGTATTCGATGTGTTGATTGTAGCTTGAAAGGTCCTTTTCATCCGGTATTCCTTGCAAGTGTTGTCTCTGCGTTGGCCTTTGTTGTCGCCATTTTCATTTCCCATGAAAGTGGCGACAAGAAAGGCGAACCAGGAGACGGCACGTGCCAGGCATGCTGGACGAAACAGACCCTTTAAGAGAATTGTCTTTGCCTGCGACCTGCGATTGCCAATCACTGCAGATTGGCGTTTCAAAGGTAACTGATGATATTGTTACGAAATCCATACTTGTTTATGTAACTAATTTACTAGTTTACTTGTTTAGTTACCTTCAAAATACGACCATCCAAACGAAAATGATCCCAAAGCACCAACCAATATGATTGCTGTCATTGAAACGAATGCTAAAACCATGATTTTTATATTCATATACTTAATTTCAGCCAATTCAGTCCTCTCTGTTATTCTTACTGCTTTCCGTAATACGTTGATGACTAAATCTCCGGCACATTTCAGGAACAATGCGTACAGTGGAATACCGAACAATGCACTTAGCATGCAGAATGACCTACCCGCGACTGTCTGTGGGACGATATGCCCAGTTCCTAGAAGAAAGAGAGAGAAAGAACTTTGAGGTTTGTAACATTTCAGATATCTTAATGTATTGCAGAGATTTGACGTATGGAGTAAAGACACGCGTATAACAACCTACAATTTTGCTAGTCAGCCTGACTAGGTTCTTATATATTGAGTATTTAGTGGGAAATGAAGCTGTCCAGGTTCTCAAATTGGTTCTTATTTCATTCAGGGCTTCCTTTCAAGAATTTCTTTTGCTCAGATTCATTACGCCTATCATTTAATCTCAGTTCACAGCACTAGAGTTCATAAATAAAGTCTTATTCACAACAGAGGTTTGTGGAAGAATCAGAAATTTCATAGAATCCAATGAAAGGCGTTCAAAGTATTGTTAGAGTTCTTTGTAATATGCACACATGGTATTATCAGTTTCCATAGGCTCAATGACAAAGCAAGTGGAGTTTTAACTTTATTTGATACAGTTCAAAAACGTTTACACTGGTTCGGAGCAAAATTACTCTGCAAGGAAACAATAAAAGTGTTGGAAATCAGCAGGAACACTGGAAACCGGAGGCTGAACCATTGCGGTTTTCTTACACATACAAAGTCATACCAGTGCAGTGTAAATGGGGTCTATAAGTTTCACCTTCAATATCACTCGACGGCTCTCCAGTTTCATTCCTCTCTGAAGAAAAATTCCCAGAATATATCTCAAATTGGAACTTACCAACAGTCGTAAATAAAGTCATGACGAACCAAAGTGCTTTTGGAAAACTCTTCCAAACTGAAGCCATCCAAATTTTCTGATCTTTAGTCTTTGCTGTAAAAATATCATCAATAATTTCCTCTGCCTCTTCTTCCGTTATATTTAGATCTCTCATCAAGGAAATCTTTGCCTTGTCTGTATGTGGTGTCTCCATCTCACTCGATTTGTACTCAAATTTTTGGAAAAGAAATGCTGATATTATCATGTATAAGTGAAGAATTACGCATAATATAATTGTTCTTTTTCCTGAAGCCATTTTTCGTATTTACTGCTTGCAACTGATGACAAATATTTCGCCACACTGCCTTTCTATGTGTTCTTTGCCTTCAATATCGTCTGGTATATTTCCTTTCTTGTTGTTGCTATCTTCTGAATTCAATATCTGTCTTGCATTTCTCTCCAATTCCGACTACCGTTGTCTTCAACGACATACAAATCATGCTTTTATTCATCTTTTTTAACTACCTTCTTTATTCATCTTCAACCATAATTTGTTTCACTAATTCTATCCTTTCTTCTTTAACTTTTCTCCTCTGTCTTTTATTTCCTCTTATATCTTCAATCTTTTTCTACTCATTTACAATAAAATGTTGTCTTGTTATTCTCCACTATATATTCTTTATAACAATATATAGTCAACATTTATTCTGTATATATTCTTCAGAACAATATGTTATTTGATTATCTTCTTCGTTTCACATTGTATTCACTTTCTCCTATCATTTGTGTTCTCTTTCTTTTGTCTCTAATATCGTTACTTTTACCGCTTGTTTCTCTCTTGCCCTACGAATCCAAATGTCAGTCTCTCTATTCTCGAACAAGATTTTAGATCTCATCCATCTCCTAACATTCGGAGCCGGTCTTCCAATTGAAATTCCTCTTCAAGCCTTGAACAGAATATTCTTCAAATTATGTAATACAGCAACCAGATTTCAGATACTCTAATGTATTTCTTTCTAATTTTCCCAACTCAGTTTGTCTGGAAGTTAAAGTTCTTTATCAAGCATTTGATAAAATTTTCTTCAAGATTTCTCGCTACAGAAACCAATATCCTATCTTCTTTAGTGCATAGTGTTCTATTGACTATGTTTAATGCTAGTCCTTAGAATGACCTAAATTGATCAGTATTCGCTCAGTCCGTCTTCAAGTTAAAAGTTCTTCACCATGCATTGTTGGAATAAGATATTCTTCCAGACTACTCAATGCGACTCAATGAAGATGCCAAAGTCCTTCTTCTTCATCCAACAGTCTTTAGTACGTCTGGCATAATTAATTTTCATCATAAAAGAAGATGTCAACACCGTTTCTTCTTACATGTTAACAAAACCTTTCTCTTTGTTTTCTTTACTACCGACAAGGTGTTTCAGCAATTTATACCAAGTGGGAAAACATTTGATTAGCGATTGTGTCATATCGAGACGTCAAACCAATATTTTGTCTGCGCTATCTTTTTAAAAGGCGGCTCTTGCTTTTAGTTATTCAGATCTGTCCATTAATTAAAAACATTGAATTAGTTTTATTCATGGTTTTTGACGCACTCCTCCACTGTAAACTTTTATCCTCATGCATGAAGGTGTCCCTTACCACTCCTTGCTTTGAAATTCAAATTTGCCTGTCGTACTTGCAAGCATCAAGGACAATGTTAATAAAACGAAACGTTCAAGTTTCCACAAAGCGATTTGCCTCTCTGATGAATAGTTCTCACACTTCTGAGCGCGCTCCATCAAAACAAAATAAACAAGGAGAACAAAGCATTCTGATTTGCTACACCGAACGTGTGAAATCTAATTCTTGATGCTACCAAATCACTTTGTTTTGATCCGAGCTGCATCGTTTGTTTTGAAAAATTCATGCTTGCACTTTGCTCTTGCTAGAGTTTAAACTCTTTCAGTACAACTAAGACTGAGCAAAGTACTTACAAAGTAATGCAGTGCACAAAGTAATTCTCCAGAAAATTCGCTGTCACATAGCAAAAAAGCTTATCCAAAGCGTAAAGAATCTTGAACGATGCCAAGGCCTCCTCGAAAGGTTTACTATGTTTGATAATGTGCCTTTACAAAAGACAATTTTGCATTGGGCCGCGCATTATTTTAATGCCATCAATCAGAAGTTCCTTCGATGCAACATAATTAACTCTGCATTATTTTCTAATAGTGTTCTAATTGATCATTGGGTGAAGTTTCCGAAAAGCGATTCAGTGTTTCCAATCACTCTCTTTTGAGAATTCGAAATTAGATATCTTCTTCTCTTCCAACGTTAGATAATCGCTGTTGACTACTCTTCATAAAGAATCGAGCTTAGTCACAAGTCTTGTAGTTCGTTTCTTCCTTTTGCATATTTCCTTTGTTGATTGGAGAATCTTGAAACTGCAGGAATTATCGTCGGATGATTTGGGCAATCACTGCTTTTGCTCACCAAGATCCTTCTTGAAAGTACATACTTTCTCCAGTATCAGAAATCTTTTGAGTCTAGATTTTCTTCAAAATTAGTTTCTCTTCTACCTGTCCATTAGACTACATTACATAAGCCCCTCTAACTTACGCTCGTTGTTGTTGTTGTCGTGAATTTAAAACATCAGATTATAAATGTTGAACGAATACAAGGAATCACGTCGTCAGTCTACCTGTCCATTGTGATATCATCAAACAATGTGCTGTCGTCTTTTTCTCATTTTAGAATTCATTTTCTTTCTCAGTCCTGTTTCCTTTGCCAATTGAATAATCTTGCAGATGCAGAAAATATCATCGGATAATTTGTGGTCAATCAATGTTTCAGCACCAAGATCCTTCTTGCAATTACGTACTATCTCCAGAATTAGAAATCTATATTCAGTACATTTTCTTCAAAATCCAGCTCTTCATCAACCTGTCCATTGTGACATCTGTGAGCAATTTTGCTAGATTCAAAAGTGCTCCAGTATCATATAACTTTATATTATCTTTTGAATGAAATGTATTGCAACCATATCAGAAAGATTTAACCAGATTTAGCATCCAATGTTTTATTAGTTTGCCTAACAATGCGGGAACCAGTACGGCCAAAATAAGATATCCTAAAGTACATTGTATGTTGACAATGGTAAGTCATATTCATATAAATGGAATGCACCGTTGATAGACTTTGTAACGAAAAAATTATCTTGTGGAGTACTCATTTATACTTGAAAAGCTTGATCCTCGACAAATGATTCCGAATAGGGTACTGAACTCCATCTTGACGTCAAGTGAATCAAAACTGGAGTTGCCCGCTGCTTTTTATGCAAAATTCTACGTTGATGGACGAGGCTCTGTGTAAATTTGGAGCGTTAATTTGGCAGATGCTGAATTCATTAATCTGCAAGAAGACAGTGACCTGATGATTTCTTCTGAAAAATCACTGTCAATATTCTTTGTTGTTTACATAATATATAATGAATGAAATTCATGCCAAATCTTAAACACTTGTTCCCGGCTTGCAACAGGCTTTACAAAAGGTCTTACATTAAAATTATTTCTACTTTTGAACTGATTGTCTTCAAAAATCTAACGCAATTAATTTTTCTTCAGCGAAAAATGTTTTTAAAGAATAATATGATATGAAACAGTGAATTTTAGTCGTTTCAGAAGAAGTCATTATTTGTTTGTAAATAATGTCTGGCGCTGTTGATCCTCGCATGTAGAAAGCCTAAAAAGCATAGCGCCTATTAATTGTTGTTTAATTAGCCAAGAGCCCGTTTTTGCATATTTATTGCAAATTTTACAGCTGATTATAATGCATACTAAAGGCTCGCATTTTCAGTTTAGATGATTCGACGCCGACGAATCTTAGAAACGCCGAGTTTCCAAATATTTGAATTACCAAAACTTTATTGTCACGTTTAAAAAGCATTAATTTTGGAAATCAGCTCAAAGTCTGTGTAGTCTTAATGGCAAAGTTATGCTTAAAAAATGATTTTAATACAGCCTCTAGAATGAATTTCACTCTTTCCGTGCAACAAGCCATATTGCTTGCTTTCTCTGTTTTTTTTGGTTTGACTGAGTGGCACAAAAATTCTTATCATTTTATGAAGAATTATTCTTGATAATTCTTAAAGGGGCTGGGTCAAGTAACTGTTAACAAACCTGTTATCTCTATGATCTAAATTGTTGCCTACAAATGCCCATTGTGTTCTGCACAGGTTCAGGTTCATAAATTTTAAATTCCACACAACATACATTTCATAACTAAAATACAACAAATTTAAATAACAAATAATTTTACAAGTCAAATAGAAAAGTTACAAATTTGCATGAGACAAAAAATATCAGTTTGATATGTATGGAGGGGAATCATTTAAAGGAGGAACTCCCTCAATAGCAAGGCTAATCGAGGAGGGAGACCCCCCTGCTCGCAGAAAGATTTTCACAGAGATCAAATTAGATTACTTGAATGGGAATCTCCAATTTGGTTATTTAGGGATATGAAAAGAGTGTGGAAAATTTCAAAGGTTAGTTGTCAATGCTTTTTGCAAGTAGATATGACTTTAGTTTATAGCGAAAGCAAACCAAGGATACAGATTCTTTAATAGTTGTAGGAATACTATTCCAGGATTTTGGCGGAGGTGGTGAATCCATAATAAAGTTACTTCCAAAAATCTACCAATATCTCTGCAATCCTACAGTACAACATATGTCATTGAGTCATATACAACATTTGTTTGTTTCCCTACAAAATTCTAGAGTTAATTTTCAAAATGACACCTTCATTTTGAAAAAAGTAGTAGGAAATCTCTGTGACAACATGGCTGATCAAAAATACAGCAAGATCGTTGTTTTGAAAGAAGTTTGTTTAATACATTAAATAGCATAGACGTACAAAACATGGCATTTCAAGCAGATTGATAAATTATCAAGTTGTAGCTCATTGCTGAGACACATCATTCTTAAATTTGACTTTTATTCCACATGAATTAAATCCACTAAGCCATTTCAACTGATACATTCTGTCTTTTTTGAATAACTGACTTATCACCCCTTTTCAGATCCTGTTGTATTGTTGTCCTCCAGACAATCTACCACATGATTATCATTCTCTCCATCCAATTCAGCACCATGTTTCTTCCCATAAATCAGGTTTCCCCACAAAGACTCAACGCCACATTTTGGGCATTCTACAGATATGGGGATGAGAAAGCTTTCTTGCTTGGTACCTCTGTTTTGTTTTGCAAAACATACTGTATGACTTTTAAATGTACATTTTGAGTCACAGCATTCTACTAAAATTGTTTCTTCAACATCTTCATCAACTTTGTCACAAAGTTGGCACTTTTTATCATTGTCACTTATTTTCACTGGACTTAATGCTTTGTTTGTTGACTTCTTCTCATCTACATTGATTGGCCCATATGCAATTGGCATATGAATAGGGGGTTGGCTAGTGATTGGAAATTCCCTTATGTATTCCTGTTTTAGCCACTGCACTGTAAGAGGCAATCTGTTCCATGGCCCAGTACTCAACATTTCTGACAATATTCTCAACTTTGCATCAAATGCTTTCTCTCTGCTCTTCTTTTTCTGAACATGTTTCAAGCGTCTTGATGAATTGGGATGTTGCCATGCCCACTCAAACCGGAGACCTGCTACCTCAGTAGGGAATCCATGGACAATCAAGACCATATCCCATGGCCCCTTCCCACTAGTCTTTGCTGCACCACCAGCACTCGTCCCAATATTATGTTGTTTTATCCTCCTTTTTGGGTTGACAGTATAACCAATATAAGTTTTCCCTTGGCGTGCAGGGTTCAAGCAGTACAAAAGATAGACACCATGAAACTGACGGTTTCCAGTATAAGGATTATCTGAAGGGACTGCTACTGTTTCCATAATTTGGCAGCCCTTCAACATGCTGTGGGTCCTTTTTCCAGCAAGAGCCTCTTTGCTTGGAGATGATGACAGGTAGGAATGGACCTAAATGACACCTCCTACCCAAAACTGTTTGCTCCTTTAGACCTTTGCAGACATGGAACTTTCCTTTCAAATGATCTCCACCCCTCTTGATCGATCCCCTTGGAATTGCTATGGGTTTTTGGGTCCTTTCTCCAAGCTTCCCACGCAGCTGACAAGAGAAATGGGCCTAAATGACTTCACTGTGTTTCAGACCTCTCTTCTCTGCACACATGGAGCTTGAGCTTATTTCAGATCATCTTCACGCCTCTTAATGCTTGCAGTTTAAGGAGTGTTTTATCCAGCGTTTTCTAGGAGAGGATTCGCTGCCAGCAACTTCAAGCAGTTGCAGTGAACAATTTGCCGCCATTGCGGTTTTAATTATGCAGATTTTCGCGGGAACTATTTGCCTCGAAAGATATTTTTGCGATTCTATTATCTGTTCGGAATACGCGAAAATATTGTCCATCTCAAATTCCCACAATGCTTTGTAAATTGCTGTTGTTGTTTGTTGAAGAGAAAGGGATGCCATTCACATTTCAAGGGCAAGAAGAAAACCAAGGGAAAATTCGGAGAACCCAAATTACTGGCTAAAGCCAAAAGGCAAAAATTCACAGATGTTCCATAAGAGCCTTGTTGCAGTAAATGACAAGATACTGGTGAGATGATTTTTCTTTGTGATGCCTTGCAGTTTTAGTTTGAAAATTAGGTAGGCTTTACGCTAGAGATGGCAGCAAGGCGGTTTTTACCAAGATAAAGAATTATTTTCATCGAAGAATCTTACAGCTTTTATTTGAGATGCATCTTGTAAAAGTTTCTTATCACCATCCTTGTCGTAATTGTCCGTTCCAGTGTGCAGAGTGTGGCAGCTGCAAGCACAAAATTATTTGCAATAGTTTTATACACCGACTTTGAGCAAGATCGTTTGTCTGCTACTTTGAAAACAAAGGAATCAAAGACCTTGCAGGCAAGCAAGTTTTGTTGGTCTTCACCCCAGATTGGAAAGTTTGCAGAATGCATGGGCACGGGGGATCTCTCCTACGTCCATTGCGCGGCTGCATTTGTGTCACTAAAATTGTTTCCTTTTGTTGTTTTACAAAAATTTCACAGCTGGAACCGCAACTGAAATTTAAAGTGCGTGGCAGAGAAATCGGCCGCGCAAGGCAAACTTCCCAATCTGGTCTTCAACTGCAAGAAATTTGATTTTGGACAATCCGTAGAATACACCCTGACAGAGTATGCTATGCGTTATATTTCATCATATCCCTTGAGATGCTTTCTTTTATAATACTAGGTCCAATTGCTCTCTAATCATTCCACCATAGGTGATTCAGCCACACAATGGAAGAGCAGTCTGTTAAAGTAATAAATACAAGAAGAACTGCAGATGATGAAAATCCAGTCAGTAATCTCCTGCTTGCATGTGGTGCAGTTTTTGGTGATGAACTAACTAAAAACCTCAAGAAGAAAAAGGAAAGAGATGAAAAAGGCAGAGCTGAAGCCAGTCATGAAAAGGAGGCTTTTGTTTCTATTGGTGGAACATCCATCCGGGATCTAATTGTAAGTAATATTTTCAGAACAGAAATAAAATCAATAAAAATCTGGAAAGATTTTCGGCAGTGGAACTTTGATTTAAATGTTCTTGTCTGACACTGGTCATTCAAATCATGAAGATTTGAAAGATGAGAAAGAGCACAAATAAACATGTGCATTCAAAATTCTGTCTCTGAAACTATCAATTATATTGAATATAAATTTCAATATCAAGTAAATCATGAAACCAGAATCAAATTTGGATTTTTCGTTCCCAAACGAACCCTTTACCAGCATTTTCTGATTTTTGAGCTGCTTTCACCAGACAAAATAGTCTCATCTGATCTTTGACTGATAGAATAACATTTATTTTTGACTGTTGGCCACAGACTTTTTATTTAGTCCATAGCCAACCAAATATGTTGTATAAATCTCTTTGATTATCCAGCATTAATGTTGGAATGATCTTGAAAGTTTATAAGGTATTAATGCTATGCAAATTTAAAGTTGAGACTTCTTGTAGTTTGAAGAACTTCTTGAAATTCTTAAGGATTGCTGAAAATTCTTGTAAATTGTGCACAGAGCCTGTATCATCTCTCCTGTATTAGTCAAATGTATTCATTGCAGAAGCCTGATGAACGCTATTCTTGTGAACACTGCAACAAGAAGTTTGCAAAGAAAGCCAGGTACATGGAACATATGTTTAAGGAAACTGGAAAGCACAGATACAAGGTGCAATTTTGTTTTAAAGTGGCTGAATTGTTTTGTAATAGTTGCTACCAGATTTTGCTAGCATGCAAGATATTTTGATTATTTACGGACTACAAACTGTGATCAACTTTAATTTCTACATTTCATGTCAGCACTTCTTGTGGAAAAATGATGGCATAATTGTTTCCATAATCCTATTGTCCCTTTTGTTATTGTTGTTGTTGTTGTTGTTGTTGTTGTTGTCACTTTATTTCGTTCTGCATGGATAAATCTCTAGCTTCTAATCATAATGTGCTATGAAAAGAAACTAATCAAATTTGATGATAAACTAAATCTATAAATACTTTTCCATGTCAAAAACTCAAAGAAAATGTCCTTGCCAACTGATATCCTACTGTCTGACAGTTTTGTTTAAGCAATGAAATATTGTGAGGATTAATTAAGTTTATACCTTTCCTCCTTTGAGAATTCATTGTTAAAGAGAATGTGCCAATTGTAATATGGCTTCTCTGTAAATAGATTATGGAAAAAACTCTGCTGTAGCATTATTTTCTTTAGCTATCCATTGCTCCTGTCATGTGCGCTTGTTCCTTTTGAATGAGATATTTTTGAAGTTTTTGCAAGCTATCCTTCCCACAAGCCCTTTAGCAACTGGTGCAATTTCTCAAGAGAATGACGGCTGATTATGACAGTTTCTTAACATCATTTTAAAGAACTAAATTTATTTTATCCTAGTGTGAACATGAAAATTGCAATTGGTCATTCAAAACAAAATATAAGCTTGAAAGACATAAAATAAAACATGGCGCTGAAAAGCAATTTGTGGTAAGTCTATGGTCCTTGTTATCTCTCCTAGAATGATGTTGCCTGTAGTAGTTAGGTATAATCAAAATTATAAGATAGTATTTTAATGAATGATAACAGTTGAAGGAAATTGCTTTACATTTTGCATAAATTCATCCAAAAATCTCCACTTTAGCTCAGTTTGATGCAATACAGAGTTTTGTCATCAAGAATTTCCTTCCTGCGGTCTTTATGGCAACACAACATTTTTTGTATGTAAATTGCATGATATTAATGTATAATTTTTAGTCTAAAAGAACATATTTTCTCGTTTTCTTTTCTGTTTTCGTGGCAATACTTATCTACGTTTTAGCACAAATATTTCAACAGGTCTTAAACTTAATCTTTGAGTTTTCACTATTTAGATGCATGCATCAATTTGTCGTAAATCCTACCTTATCTCTTGTCCATGCATGGACGAGTTCTTGGTGTACAATACAGCATTTCAAATCAGCCAAATACTTTGCTGTGGTTCTCATGGTTTCATTGCTTTGATATGTCAATAAAGTGATATTTTGACCGAAATCTTACGCTTTTCCATTTATTTTTTGGCTCTGTTGAAGGCTACTTTTCATCATTTTCTCTTGCAGTGTCCAGTTGAAAACTGTGGAAAAGCATATGCTGAATCCTACAAATTGAAAGCACATCTCCACACACATAGGACTTACTTCCAGTGCCCGGTAACTGAATGCGAGGAAATGTTCGTATCAGAAAGAGGACTGCAAAATCATAAAAAGAAAATGCATGTTCCAAAAGAGTGAGTAATAGCAAGCCCCACAAAACGTTTTTTTCAAGGGGACAAATGATTTGCTGTTTTATGCTTACAAATTATTTATAGAGAAAGTCCTTTGCTGGTTTGTTGGCAGGACGAGATATTATTAGTATTATTATCAATCTATTTACCAAGGATAATAAAATGCGATTATAGCTAAAATAGGGAGGGGGAGTAACTAATTTACTCCAACGTTAAAAGATGTATTTACATTTTGTCGGTTCATTGTTATTAATTGTACCTTTGTCGGTTTTATGTTTGTTGTTTTGTGTAGTCCCCGTGCTTGGAAAATCGTAGAAGCAACTGGCACTTGTGTTTAAAGTGGGGGTCGTAGGGGCTGACGGTTTGCGGTTTCTAGCCTTTTCTGAAACGGTTTTACGGTTTTTGGCTTTAAAAATGACGGTTTTACGGTTCCCATCTTTCTGAATGGTTTGCAAACTTTTTCGATGAAAATGGCTTAAGAAGTCAAACTGTGAACATTCTTGAAACAATTCTAAACGAAGACGAACAAAGGATGAGTCGAATATTATTGAGTAACACATCAATCTCGATAAAGTTTGGAAAACATAGGAGAGAAAATGTGAAGACAAATATAGGATCCCCACAAGGCGATGGAATTTCGGGAATATTTTTCAACATAGCTCTAGAGAATGCTTTGCGAACATTACGAGTAGATTTGAATGAAAAAAACCAAGTAGAAAGATCAAGCTTACCAACAGAAATAATTTACGCTGATGATAGTGATTTCTTAAGTGAAGACAACTCCCGCTCTGAAGTATTGAAAGAAATTGTAAAAGACTGCCTTGGAAGATTTAACTTGAAAGTAAATGAAGAAAAAACAGAAGAAACTGCTATCAAACGAGAACAAGGTAAAGCAGAAAAGTGGAGATGGACAAAAAAACTAGGAAGTTTACTTGGTGATTACCAAGATATGAAAAGGCGGGAGCAACTCTCAATTATAGCCCAAGCATCGGCAAAGAAATTATGGATGAACAAGAAAGTCAATATTCAAACGAAACTGAAGATCTACAAATCAATCGTAAAGCCAGTACTAACTTACAATTTTGCAACACTAGCACTCACAAAAAATGAAAGTAAAGAACTAGACTGCATCCATCGAAAACAACTTCGTCAAGTATGGAATGATAAGAGAATACACAACAAGCAACTATACGAGAAGAGCAGAGAAAAACCACTGAGCGCTGAAATGAAGGAAGCAAGATGGAGAACATTTGGTCATATATTGCGATTACCAACAAGCACACCATGTCAACAGTCGATGAATTACTACTTTGAATGTCCACCTAAAGCAAAGAAATTCCGTGGAAGGAAAAGAATCACCCTGCCTGTATTGCTTGACAACGACATCGTAGAAGCAGCAAAATACCATCAACGGTTGCAAATAAGACAGTTTAAGACCAGAAAAGACCTTGACATCTTGAGACATCTCGCGGACGATCGTAATGGATGGAAAAACTTGACTAATTTAATTTGTAGTGTCGCGCAAGGTGAACAATGATACAGTTGTGAGCCGAATGCGCAGTGAGAGAGAGAGAGAGAGTCAAATTGTCACAAAACTGGAGCTCAAGCTACGGATAATTGTCAAAACGATATGATTTGGGGCGAAATTCTACAAGTTTGTTCCATTTCCACCGGGTTTAAGGCATTGGCATGAGCTTGCTCTCTTTTGGGTCATAAGAGTGATATGGAGACAGTCGTCTACAGCACAGAACCCAGGTGATATATACATAACGTAGAAAAAATGTTGTGACGGTTTTAGCTGAAATTAGAGGCGGTTTTTCGGTTTCTCCGAAATATTTTGGCGGTTTTACGGTTTTTGGAACCCCCCTACGACCCCCACTTTAAATATCATTTGTATTGGATGCAGGAGGACACAAAGACGTACACACTTGTGCTTCAACTCTCAACTCTGAACAACAAGCAGCAACTTGCGCTATAATAATCAAAATCGATTTTCTAAAGGCCAAATATAATTTGAAGTACTTGTTGTTACTTTTTTTGGGAATTACGGGAAAGAGTGGTCCCTTGATAAATTCAAGAGATGAAAGGAATAATCAGAACAAACCAGAAGATGGCCTGAAATATACAATCAAATGCGCCTTTAGTTCAAATAAAAGAAATTTCTTTTTTCAGTTTCACTCATTTTTGCATCCTTGTCTCATTACTTACTCTTGATTTGCTTGTGTTACTTTTCAATCTATATTCCATTCGTAGAAAGATGCCTGGCCGATTTGTTTGTACATTTCCTGATTGTGGCCAACTTTTCAACAGAAAGTCATATTTGGATGTACACATAAGATCACACACCAACGAACGACCATTCAAGTGCTCTTTTAAGGTTGGTCAACTTGATTATTGTTTTGAACATCAAATGTAATGTTTTATGAAAATCATTCTTATTTCCGACACGAAATGATTGCAAACTTTGGTTTGCAACCAAAATTATCAGTAAAGTCTCAAACGCCGTTTCTTGCAAGATTTGGTCACTATTTTTGGCCCATTTTGAAGGTTTCTGGAAGGGGTTTTCCTTTAGAAAATCCCTCACTCTTTCAGAACGGAGCAGCCCATTTCAGTCAAATAAATTTTGAAATCTGTTTGAACATGTCCACTGTTGAGAGATGTATTTGCCAACATCATTTCATTGATATCCAGGGAGCTGTGATGTTTCAAAAAGAGAGTGCCAGTCTTGACTAACCCTTTTTATTCAATAATTTTAGGATTGTCATGCTACATTCACATCAGGCAGCAAATTAAACAGACATCAGATAATTCATGTTGAAGAAAAGCCATTTCAGTGCAAGTATGAAGGATGTTTTTCATCGTTTAAAAGACAAGATAACCTGAATCAACACATCAAAATGCATCATACTGATCTTAAAGCCTTCTTCTGCCCGTTTGAAGGTAAGATTACAACAACAATGACAACAACAACAATAATTTTATTTCTGCTCAAACTGGGACTTATAGACTTTCATATGAAAGTTTGAGACGGAAATGAATGCGTTTAGGTGTGCGCTCTGGAACGAGGCTTAGATGTAGTCTCAGAAGCGAGACTAACTACTCTCGACAGTTGGAAATTCTCATTGTCACGGTGAAGTTCGTGGAAGATAATTGGCCTTAAAAATGAGGAACTCCTGGTTTACAGTGAAAAGTTTGTTGTTTCCTGGATCGAGGAAACATTCAATTAGATACTTGGGGCTTTTGTTCATGGCTAGTATCAAAACACTTTATTTTTTAGGTGTTTTAGCATTGGAGGTTTGAGCCGGCTACTTAGGCCCATCTGTCATTGCCTGGAGCTCGTACAGTGTTGCTATGGCTTCCATAATGTGAAAGTCCGTGAGTCATGGTTTGAGCGTTCATCTGTCGGCCGATAGCGATAACTCTCTCTTTCAGAAATAGAGTATAAATAAACGAGGAATGAATTTAAGGGTATTTAAACGCAGGTATTTGAAGAGGGCTGAAAATATATTCTGCAGCGTTGGAGAGAAGATCCAACATTTTCACAGAAATTGGGGAGAGGCGAAAGAAACTCATATCAAATACTTGAGAAGGCCTTTCATTCCCTACCTGGTATGTTTTGATGCGCCGTCCATGAAGTTGAAGAAAAAATTAATAAAAGGAAGCTTAAAGTATTGGAGACGCAGTGTGTAGGTTCTGCTACTTAAACTTTATTTCACCAAGGTTGCAGAGGTTGGAAACATCCTTGAAGTCAAGTAAAGAAAGTAAAGTTGCCAAATCATCATTCCTTTCCAGGTTGCTTGTCAAGATTTTCTGCTGTTAGTTCGCTGAAGGACCACATCTGTTTACATACAAAAGAAACGTGCTTTGTTTGCCCAATAGAGGGATGCACAAAATCGTATTATTCCAAGAATGTACTCCGTACTCATATCAGAAGGCATCAAGCTAAAATCGAAAAAGAAGAAAAGTTGCTGCAAGAACAAGGTAAATGCTTTGTATTTTTTAATGTAATCTGTTTCAATTTAGGTATTACGGAACAACAGTTGAAGTGTTTTGCGAGAGTAATCTTAGGTAAGGACAACAATTCAGGGTGTCATAAAAACATGTGCATTGTTTGAGTGGTTGCTGCGGAGCAGCCATAACTCTGATCTTTTCTTTCTTAAAGTTTTTAATAGAAGGGAGTTCAACTTCAATGCCAAGTTTCAGTAAATCTAGCTGCAGATTTATGGAGCAAGAAGGTCAAAATCATTGGCTGCCTCAAAACCAGAGGATTCGTTATTCTACATTGTGTTGAATTTTAAAGAAATTAATCGAAAGAACGTACCTAGCCCAGTTTTGTGATGTTCATTAGTTATAGAGATATTCACAAATTGGATTTTGTGACAACTAAGAATATTGAACATGTTTAGGGTTGTCGGAAATGGTGATTTGGAAGACATGTGCTGCAGGCCATGGACATACGTACATCAGTTATTTTGCTTCTCAAAAATGATAAAGTCTGGTTAATATTCTTGATTTATGTGGCTATTAATTATTCCCAAAAGTGTTTCATGATATAACACTAAAGTTTGAGTCTATTTTATGCTAAAATCTAAGTTATAAAGTTGAGTACGAACATAAAATCGTCTGGTAGTGAAACAACCACTGATTTTGACTCTCTTTTCTCAATAAATCAGCAACTACAATCCTGCTGTGCGGATGGGTGGCTGCTGCCCTTTGTTTTCAGCGTTGTCCCGACTGGGATGGCACTTGCGGCATTGGGCGGCGGCTGCCCGTCGGCGGGGTGGGGCCTCCTCCTCTTTACCTAGCACCTGTGTCCTTTAAATTTAAATACTCCCTGATATTGTTGCCTGGCATCAGATGTGAGACAGACATTAAATTTTCCTTTGTAGTTTTTTTTCTGATAAATTGTAAATATTGAGTTGTAAGTGCCTTTCATGGTGGGAACTGCGATGACCTAGCGTCTATTCCCGCCATGATCGGCACAGTAGTTGTATCTTTTTGTGTTTTATTCTCTTAATTGATTATATGAAAAAAAAACTACTATCCAGATTTGCTCAAACTCGGTGCTTAACTCTAAGTTTCAACCTTATCTATTCAAAAATTTGAGAAAATGGGAAAATTGGACTTATTGCTCCTCCGCAGTAAGCATTCAAACGGCGTACATGTTTTTTGAGACACCCTGTGTATGGTACAGAAAATATTCAATGTGGAAGCTGCCTTTCATGGTCCTTGCTCCTAAGCTTTCTGAAAGATTGTGAATCACTAGATGGTAGAAAGTTTTTTATCGAAGATTGAAGTTTCTAGATCAGCAGCATCATAATCATCATCTCTAACTGCTACTTTTATTTTGTTCACAGAGATTCAAAACAAGTTATGCAACGAATCGCTTAATCGACGTTTAAATGATCACAATCAACATGTTGACATTTCGCTAAACGAAGTTTTGATTCCAGCGATAGATGACGTCACTGGGCTTCTCAATCCTGATTGTACTTCTGCCTCCTTTGATTCGGATAACACGGTTGTTGCCCTTGGGGAGGCGGTATGTTTTCAGTACATGAATGCTAGCAACGATATTTTGGAATCTGCGGATATTGTTGATGGTGGTAAAAGAGAGGCTAGAATCGCACAGGTAAGCTGGATAGTTCTTTG
Organism: Aurelia sp. 3 sensu Dawson et al. (2005); assembly: GCA_964020215.1. NCBI lineage: Eukaryota > Metazoa > Cnidaria > Scyphozoa > Semaeostomeae > Ulmaridae > Aurelia > Aurelia sp. 3 sensu Dawson et al. (2005). Next base: position 16,502,508 of record OZ026593.1, on the reverse strand, counting down.
CACTCTTTGGTGGCCTAAAAAATTTTCATGTCTAAAAAATCACCATAGATCGATTATGAAACCTTTGATAGAATGATATGTTTATTCGTTTTCAATGGACCAAAAATATTTTCAACCTTGATAAAACATTTGTTTTCATGACTAAAGGCTGAAATATTACATATTGAAAACCTCCTTTTTCATTATACTTTTCAAGTAACACAGTTAACCTTGCCTAAAAGCCAAAATTTTCAGGTTTTCCTTGTCTTTGAAACTCCAATGATAATGAGCGATTCGGTCTGTCACTTTTGACCAAACTGCAATTTTAAACAAGGACAGTTTAGTGTAGGATTTGTAAGTTTTGTAAATAGGTTTTCAACATGTATAAATACTCGGCTATCCTCTGGTTTAGTTTTACTGAAGAAGATTTTAATATCGAAACGTCTTTTTAAACAGTTGTGTTTTTACATCATTTTTTCTGTTTATTTTTGATGGTGGTTTAGTTAACACATTTAAACAAGGACATTAAGCTGTTAAGCATCAGTGCTCTTTTGCAGTATAGGACCATACATGTCCTGAATATTGCTGAACTTTCTAATTTTAAACCAATAACGAGGTCAACTGTACCTGGGAAAACAATTTGGCTTTTATCCACTTGCCTAGGCAAGAATAATAATAATAATAATAATAAAGCCACTTCTATAGCGCCATATATCCCCAGGGCTCATAGGCGCTTAACAACATAAATATTAAAATTAGAATCTAGGATAAAGCTAATTTACATAAGGCCACAGAAGTAAAATTTACTTAAAATATCCAAGCCATTCAGTTAAAATGTCCATCTCAAGATAAAATTAATCAATACCTCCAAAAACTTAGCGTGGCCCTATTGTTCCCATTTAAAAAAAAAAAAAAATCCAACATCTAAGAATAATACGACCTAAATAGGTATGTCTTCAATGATTGCTTGAAACTACACAGTGAATCTAATGAACGAATTGAATACGGAAGTTTGAAATTTGAAGTTGTGCCTTGTAATCAATTTGTGGGAATGTTTCAGACAGGACTGCTTTTTGGGACATTCAGCTGCATCAAAAGTTTTTTGCAGAAATTTTAAATTTGGTCTTGCATTTTAAAGGGAATCGACATGGGTAAAAGCTGGCCCGGGCCAGGTCAAAAATATAATCTCTTATACTCGACAGCTTAGACGCATCCGGTTTCATTGTGTAGCTAAGGAAACAATGGATTTTTGGGCGTTTCTCTGGCCTATTGCCTTTCTTGGAACCTGATGCAATCTACAATCATGGACAAAATAGTTTGAGACGAATCAAAAACCTAAGATTTTACTATTGAAGATCCCCATTTCCCCCTTATTCAATGTTGGTGATGCGTCAAGGAAGGTTCTTGGAGTCTTCAACATTGATTGAGGGGGGAATGGGGGAGAAAGGATGCTCAACAGGTGAAAATATCGGAAAAGATGAATTTGTCTCATAATTTATGTCCATGATTGTAGAGCGAGGAAAATACTTGTATTGTATGTCAAAGTTCTTCTAGAGTTTGTGCAACTTAGACTTACTCCAAGTCTATTCCGTGGTTTAACCGCATACCTCTGCGGGGGCGTACTCCTTCGCTTTCCTTTGCAGCGTCCTCTTCGTGCTTTACGCCCCCGCAGAGAAAGTTATTTTCTTAAATGCTGTTAAAACCACGGAATAGACTTGAAGCAAGTCTAGTGCAACTTGCCAACTTGAATGATTCCTGAGCCAGTTGAGAAGAACTAAAGGGGATTCGTCCACAGGTTTTAGTTTTGTGGGGATTCTCGGAGATGAACCTTGTTGAACTTGTCAATTTATTATTTTCAGAGCTCAAAACATAATCAAGAAACAGTTGTATCCCCAAATTCCCAAAACACAGCAAGTCCTTCACAAGCAAGTGCAAGTTCAAAGAAAACTATTACCAAGTCAGTCAAATTATCAGAATGCCATGAAAAAGATTCAAAACCAGATGATCTCAAACTCGATTCTCCAGTGTTTGACCCCACCTCAACTGTCGCATCCCGAACTCTGGAAAGCAGAAGTGTCGAAATATCATCCCCAATTTTCAGTTCTGGATCTGTAGCCGTTCCCTTGTCAATGACACGATTCTTACCTCGGGATATTCAAGTGAACGAGTTATTCCAACATGATTTCCCAAACGACCACGCTTACAATCGATCATTACTCCCAACAGTTCCTCGAACTTCTGTTACATTAGAGAGCCGAAATATCGACACAGCAATCGAAAATGCGCTGACATCTTCAGATTACGAGGGTTCGTTGTCTGTAAGTGGTGCAACTAATTCAATAATGGAAATGCAACCATTTCTCGTTGACAATGGAATGTCATCATTTTTGGCAAATGATAATGTTGGCAGAATGGAAACTTGTTCAAGTGAAGATCAGCTGAATATTAATAGAAAGTATGATTTGTCATGTGACATCAACGATGCTCTGATGCTTGAGGTTAGTTTATTGTCGAAAACCGTCTTGTTCAGGATATTTTAAAAGCACCTGGAATTAGGCCCCGTTCACACCACACAGCTCCGTTTTTGTACAAAAACGGAGAGAAACACCTCCGGTTCTGTGAAGGTGTTCACATTGATCTGCACAAAAATGCCACAAAAACGGCGGTTTTCAAAAACGCTATCAAACGTGGATATCCACAAAAATGGACGTTTTTGAAAACGCATTTGATCCATGCGAACGCACAAAAACGGAGGTTTTTAAAAACGCTCCAATATCCAACAATGAGCTTCACAGAACCGGAGCAATGTGAACGCACAAAAACGGATGTTTTCCGTCTGTTTTTGTACAAAAATGAAGTAATGTGAACAGGTAGATAGGGGGTAGATAGCTTTGATGCAACAAAAACGGAGCAGTGTGAACGGGGCCTTAGTGTCATATGAAAGTGTAATTAGTTGAAGCTGCTAATTGCCCCACAAAGTGGGGCCTTCCAGCCTTGCCGTGGGAGAATAATTTAGTCTTTGATCTACTTGATGAAAAAATTTATTTGAAGATTGGCCTTCTAGTCAGATTTTGGTGACTTTCATACAGAACTGCTTTTCTTGGCACACTGAGTATCAAAATTAAATGACTAATAGATAAACCAGAACTGTAGGAAAATAGCTGAAACTGGGACTTTGACTGCCCCAGTCAAACATGTTACCTATTCTTCTTGTATATCCCCTCATTTCCCATGATCCTATCATTTCTCATTTCACAGGAATCAGTAATTGACAATCGGTCCTCATCACTTGATTCTGGTTTCAATCATTATTCATCAAATGACAGTTATGTTGTTTCTCTGATGGAACCATCTCATGTTGGTAGTGAACATTTATTGAATATCTCACACAATCCGACCATGGTTGACCATATGTATTCTCAGCAAAGTCCAGAGGAGGTTGAACTACAAATTGCAAGTGAGGAACAAAATTTTGAAGAGAGTACTGTTAATATTCAAGATATCAGGTAGTTAGCTAAAAATATATAATAACTTTTAGAAATTCTGCTATCTTGGTGGATTCTCCACACATGGTATAAATGATAATAAATATTTGCAATAAAGTCCACAGGATGTTGAACTACATATAGCCAATTCTTTTAGAAATCCTGCTCAAATGTGCTTTGTTAGATTCTAAACGACTAAAAGCCCAAAATTTTTGAAAAGAGTATATTATTCATATCCTCCAGAGGGGTATATAACGTGTTGAGAGCACCCATGTGCCAACCTTGTTGGGGAGATGAGATACGCCTTGTCCGAGGAAACTAATGTGTCCCCCCATTTAGTGGGTTAAAGCTCATGCGCCTTTCAGAGCTTCAACCCCAAAACGCTACTGAGCATGAGCTATAACCTACTGCAGGGGGGACACATAAGTTTCCTCGGAAAAATCATAACACGTCTTCCCAACAAAACCATGTAGATGGGTTTTGGGCCCAAATTGCTCTAAACAAGGGTCATTTTTGGCAGATTGGCCTTAAAGATTGGTTGGTTTGGTGAGAATCAGTAAGGCTAGTTTTTCTGCAAACGTTCTTCATAAAAGTGCATATTAAAATGACTTTTGGCAAGAAGAAGTGGGTACCTTGCCAGCTGAAAACTGGGCAGCAGACCCTGATCAATCCACAAGTCATGCTGCTACCCTTACCCCAGGTTCTTATCAAAACATTTGTGTTTGTATGTTGCACAAGAATATTATTTGACTCTCCTGATAATCTAGCAATAAGATGTAATCAGTTTTAAAGATGACATCCCAACTTGACATGCAAAATTCAAAATGTTTGAAGAGGTCATCCCCAAGATAATGTACCTTTTAGCTATTCTCCAAAAGAGCCCGGATTGAGCGTTATTTTTATACATTTTTATGCAAGATGTTCAATAAAAGTGGCGTTGGATCTTGTATCACTATTGTGTTATGTTTGAAAATTCTTCAAAGTGCATCAAACATTGTTCAATTCAAATTCTTTCTTGGAGTAGTATAAAGGTCCATTGCAGGCAGCCCATATGCTCATTTACGTCTTGTTGAGGGCATGCAAGTCTACCCAAAAGAGTTTTATTTCAGTTTCCAATAGAATCTAGTAAAAGAATCATAGATTGACTCTGAGTAGCATAGAGCTCAAATCTTTAAAAAGACGGGTGTAAAATTCTTTTACGTTTTTCTTTGAATCAAAGTGCTTGAAAGGAACTTTGGGCAATTTGCTGTAAATCTGCCGTGGCAATTTTTTGATATCGTGATTAGCTTTAAAATGGCGGCATTTATTGATTTTGAGGTTGTGACGTCATCAAATTTCTAAATCCCCAACCAGAAGAGCTACAAATTTCTGCTTGCAATCATGTTGTAGACCTTCATAAACTATGGTTTTCTTGAAGATTGTGTCAATTTTCCTCAGGTAATTTAAGGGTTACGATGGATTTAATTTTCTCAAAATTTTTGATGGATTTTTACAAAAATAATCCAAATGCCGCCATTTTGAAAATAATCAAGATACCGTAAAAGCTCTATTAAGCCCCCGGGGGGCTTATTTAATTTCGGACCTTCCAGAGGGGGGGCTTAATAGAGAGGGGGGCTTATTAGAGAGGGGGGGCTTATTCACAAAATCAAGTGACAAGGATATATTTGGTAGCTTTTCAGTTCTTTTATCCCATAGTTTGCGGAATCACAATTTTACGGCTGAAATACGTAAATTCGACACAGTTTTTATTCCAAAACGTGCCAAAATTAACATGGAAGGTAGTGTAGCTGAATGAATGGAAAATATTTGGTAAATTCTAGAGTTTTGTATAAGGAGGGGGGGCTTAAAAGAGAGGGGGGGCTTATTTCAAATTTTGACTCACAGGGGAGGGGCTTATTAGAGAGGGGGGCTTAATAGAGAGGGGGGGCTTAATAGAGCTTTTACGGTATTAAGGAATTGCCACGGCAGATTTACAGCAAATTACGTAAAGTTTCTTCGAAGTCATTCAATTCATGGAAAAATTTGACACAATTTCACACCCACCTTCTTTAAGATTTGAAAGATTTGAGCTCTATGCTACTCTGAGTAGTAAGATCACTGTATATATACAGTATATAGTTTTAATTGCAATCAACGAGGCATTTCTTCAAGTTAGAAATAGCATTTTATAAATTCAACATTACTGTTTCAAGCTAAATACAGACATGAATTTACAGCAATGCTTCATTATCTACTTCTGTCCTTGTTGCCTAATTTAGTTGCAGAATTAAAATGTTGAACTATAACACTGAGTGTTTTCAATATTTCTACCATCTGATGAAGAAATTGTATAAAAAGGTGATAAATGTTTTGTTGGCACAAATCAAATTGTAGGTACACATTGATGAGAGTTTTCTCTCTTCTACAGTATCTATATACAATGAGAATGTTGAAAGAATAGTTTATCTGCTGCAGGACAAACCAGAGCACCCCTTCTTCTTGACATAGCTTCTAATCATCTCCTTTTGAAAGTCATTCAAATCCCAAGAGCCAATTATTTTCTCAAGCTTTTCCAATCCGCCATAACCTCCAAGGAATCCAGTTAATTTTGAGGCCATCGGGCTGCTTTTAACTTGCTCATCATTCAGATGTAGAGATTGGAAAATCTGTCTGTGTTGTCGCAAAATGTATTTCTGGTGGTAGCTATCAAGAAAGAAAATATTTTTAAATGATCAATAAATTGTGAAGGGCTGTGTAATCTACCTACCAAACAAGATACCTTAACAAGAAAGTTTATGTCAAAATGCCTCAAAGCTCTTCTTGAGTCCAGCCTGGACACAACACAGCAGCAGGAGAGGCAGTTGCCCCCACATTTCTAAAATATATACACAAGGTGATAATCACGGGAAATTTAGTCACTTAAGAGGAAGTTCTCCTTCATTGTCCCCTTGCAATTTTTGAGATGTTTGTGCCTGTGCTTTCTTTAGTACAAAGCTTCAGAAAAATATTCTGTCCAAACCTCTTGCCTCAACACCCTTTAAAAGTGTCTGACAATTTTTTGTTACATTCTCTGCTCACAAAAGTCAAATAACCACAAACAAAGGACTTACTCTTCAGCATCATAAAATCTCTCAGCTGGTAGAATTTGTGTTCTGACAGTCCTTGGCTTTAGTTTTTCTTTTACCATTTCAAGTGACTTTTCTGCTATTTGTTTTTGCCCCTCATCTTCATAGAATATGGCAGACATGTATTGTCTTTTAACCATGGCTGCAGGGTTGTGGTTTTCCCAGAAGACGTCCAGCAAGGTTTCATAATTGATTTCATTTGGATCAAACTCTATTTGAATGGTTTCTGTGTGGTCACCCCTGAAAATAAATATACTCCTGTCAGTATCCACTGTATTTTTTAGTAACTTTGCTTTCAGATGGATAAGAAATTAAGCAACTAATAGGAAGGTGCCCGCACCCCGGCCACTGGCTGGGGCTGGCCGGGGCCGGCCGGGACTGTCAAAATAAATGGAAAAGTTCTGATGGCTGGAGCCCAATTGTAGATGGCCGGGGCTGGCCGGGGCAGGCAAAATAAGCGGAAAAGTTCTGGAAATGCCCCGGCCAGTAGCCCCGGCCACTGGCCGGGGTGCGGGCACCTCCTTTTTCTTGTTTGGTAAATTTTCCAACTTTGATCACACTGGGAGGGAGCAGTTGATCCAGATCCCCTATTCTTTCTGCCTTAAAGAATATGTAAGCTACCTCTCAGAGATATGCTGAATTAAGCAACTGTGGCAAATTAGATCATAAATACACTTGAAGATAGCCGGGGCTGGCCGGGGTTGGCAAAATAAATGGAAAAGTTCTGGAAATGCCCCGGCCAGTAGCCCCAGCCTGCCCCGGCCATGCCCCGGCCACTGGCCGGGGCGCGGGCACCCTCCTCAACTAATGTATAGTTCACTTATTCTTAAATAAGAAATTGCTTTTATTTAAGAAACTGCAAAAGCCTCTTTTGGTAAATTGAAAAATTTAAGAAATTGAAATAAAGACACTTTTTAAAGGTTATTCAATTTCTTAATTCAGATATTTAATGATATGCAAAAAATTTCCTTTGCCAAAATGTAGTTTCTTTGGTTATATTTTCCCAGTTACTGAAGTTTCTTACTTTTTTGATGATCTGAGGCCAGGTTGGAAAGTTTGTCAACTGCGCACCGAATGCCAAGAGACTGATAAAATTTTGCGCACCAAAAATGAAATTAATGTGCGCACCAAAATTAAAATAGAAATAGCAAGGGATGGCCCAATTCCGATTTTTTATGATAATGTTTTGTAATCTTATCATGTTCAGCGAGTTCTCGTTCTGTTGGACAAATTTTAATTTCTGGCTCATCTCAACTTTAGGTAAAATACCAATTACAACTCAGAGCCCCTCTTGTTCAGACTCATTGTGGCAAGAATCCCCGTAATTTATGCGCTCTGCGCACCAATTTTTTTACATTCGCGCACCAAAGTTTTGAAGTGCGCCCCGAAGTTCTTCGGCGCGCAGTCCGAACTTTCCAACCTGGATCTGAGAATTGAGTTTCTTACAACCAGTCTCTCATCAAAAGAAATTCGTGTAATTTCATTGACACTGCCCAAACATTTGGCTTGCGACTCTTCAATGTTACATAATGGAATTACAAAACCAGCTTTCGCACGTGAACACTTCTGTTATTGTGATTACGCCACTGTACGATGGGCCTAAAAGTTAAGTGAAGACTTTCGACTTGTTTATACTTGTTCTTTCCACAACGAATAGAACAAGTAAACTATTCATCAATCTAAGAATGAAATCTTCCATATAGAATACTCACAAGTCATAATACGTAGGCAAAATTTTCTTCCCGCCTGTGTATCCAACTCTGGTTCTGACTACACCATCAATAGCACCAAACTGGGCCTCTGGGAACCAAAATCAGGCCATCGCAAATGTCGCTCTTTCTAGCCCACAAGTTAGAGTGTTATTTGTAGGCATCTTTTGTGCGATTACTGTTGAGGATCTAGCTGTAAATGATGGAGTAATCGCAGTGAGAATGGCTCTTAGGCTGAACCACACCATCACCAACTTCTTCTTTAATAAATACTGCATGAGGTCAGCTGATTTTATGTAACATTTCTATTAATGATGACACTACAATTAAAAGTCGGTTCCAGGGCTCTGGTTGATTAGCGTTGTTTCCAGAAGAAAATCAAGAAAAGGGAGGGGGTGAGAAACTGGGGCGTAAAGGAAAACCTTTAAATAACCATTTTCGGGCCAAAAGCAACCCTTTGACTTTTCGCAAAATGGTCCCTTTTTGAAAGAAACTAATTTTTGCCAAAACGTAAGGCTATAGCCTTTGTTTTTTTCGCAAAAATAGTCCCTTTTTCAAAGAGCCTCTTTTTCCCAAAAAAAAGTAAGGCTATAGCCTTTGTTTGTTCGAAAAAATAGGCCCTTTTTGAAAGAGCCTCTTCTTCGCCAAAAAGTAAGGCTATAGCCTTTGTTCTTTCGCAAAAATAGGCCTTTTTGAAAGAGCCTCTTCTTCGCCACCTGACCATTATGGAACCAAGGTCGCACTGACCTTTTAATGCTATCCCTGCCATTTTACCTAAGGGTGTTTTTAATTTAGATAGCTGTATATATTTTAATATCACACGCCTGTTATTAGATTTTTCTTTTCTTTTTAAATAGATTTATTGTATTAATATTTGATAGTTTCTGTTATTTTGGCGAAAATATACATACATACATACATGCTAAAAGGTAAGGCTACAGCCTTTGTTTTTTCGGAAAAGTAGGCCCTTTTTCAGAGAGCCTCTGTTTCGCCAAAAAGTAAGGCTATAGCGTTTGTTTCTTCGCAAAAATAGGCCCTTTTTCAAAGAGCCTCTTTCTCCACAAAAAGTAAGGCTATAGCCTTTGTTTTTTCGCAAAAATTGGCCCTTTTTCAAAGAGCCTCTTTTTCGCCAAAAGTAAGGCTATAGCCTTTGTTTTTTCGCAAAAATAGGCCCTTTTTCAAACAGCCTCTTTTTAGCCAAAAAGTAAGGCTATATCCTTTGTTTTTTCGCAAAAATAGTCCCTTTTTCAGAGAGCCTCTTTTTCGCCAAAAAGTAAGGCTATAGCCTTTGTTTTTTCGCAAAAATAGGCCCTTTTTCAAAGAGCCTCTTTTTAGCCAAAAAGTAAGGCTATAGCCTTTGTTTTTTTCGCAAAAATAGGCCCTTTTTCAAAGAGCCTCTTTTTAGCCAAAAAGTAAGGCTATAGCCTTTGTTTTTTTCGCAAAAATAGGCCCTTTTTCAAAGAGCCTCTTTTTCCCAAAAAAGTAAGGCTATAGCCTTTGTTTGTTCGCAAAAATAGGCCCTTTTTCAAACAGCCTCTCTTTAGCCAAAAAGTAAGGCCACAGCCTTTGTTTTCTCGCAAAAATAGGCCCTTCTTCAGAGAGCCTCTTTTTCGCCAAAAAGTAAGGCTATAGCCTTTGTTTCTTCGCAAAGATAGGCCCTTTTTCAAAGAGCCTCCTTTTCGCCAAAAAGTAAGGCTATATCCTTTGTTTTTTCGCAAAAATAGTCCCTTTTTCAGAGAGCCTCTTTTTCGCCAAAAAGTAAGGCTATAGCCTTTGTTTTCTCGCAAAAATAGGCCCTTTTTCAAAGAGCCTCTTTTTCGCCAAAAAGTATGGCTATAGCCTTTGTTTTCTCGCAAAAATAGGCCCTTTTTCAAAGAGCCTCTTTTTCGCCAAAAAGTAAGGCTATAGCCTTTGTTTTCTCGCAAAAATAGGCCCTTTTTCAAAGAGACTCTTTTTCGCCAAAAAGTAAGGCTATAGCCTTTGTTTTCTCGCAAAAATAGGCCCTTTTTCAAAGAGCCTCTTTCTCACCAAAAAGTAAGGCTATAGCCTTTGTTTCTTCGCAAAAATAGGCCCTTTTTCAAAGAGCCTCTTTTTCGCCAAAAAGTAAGGCTGCAGTCTTTGTTTTTTGCAAAAATAGGCCCTTTTTCAAAGAGCCTCTTTTTCGCCAAAAAGTAAGGCTATAGCCTTTGTTTTTTCGCAAAAATAGGCCCTTTTTCAAACAGCCTCTTTTTAGCCAAAAAGTAACGCTATAGCCTTTGTTTTTTCGTAAAAATAGTCCCTCTTTCAGAGAGCCTCTTTTTCGCCAATAAGTACGGCTATAGCCTTTGTTTTTTCTCAAAAATAGGCCCTTTTTGAAAGAGCCTCTTTGTCGCCAAAAAGTAAGGCTATAGCCTTTGTTTTTTCGCAAGAATAGGCTTTTTTCAAAGAGCCTCTTTTTCGCCAAAAAGTAAGGCTATAGCCTTTGTTTTTTCCCAAAATAGGCCCTTTTTGAAAGAGCCTCTTTTTCGCCAAAAAGTAAGGCTACAGTCTTTGTTTTTCGCAAAAATAGGCCCTTTTTCAAACAGCCTCTTTTTAGCCAAAAAGTAAGGCCACAGCCTTTGTTTTCTCGCAAAAATAGGCCCTTCTTCAGAGAGCCTCTTTTTCGCCCATAAGTAAGGCTACAGCCTTTGTTTTTTTGCAAAAATAGGCCCTTTTTCAAAGAGCCTCTTTTTCGCCAAAAAGTAAGGCTATAGCCTTTGTTTTTTCGCAAAGATAGGCCCTTTTTCAAACAGCCTCTTTTTCGCAAAAAGTAAGGCTATAGCCTTTGTTTTCTCGCAAAAATAGGCCCTTTTTGAAAGAGCCTCTTTTTAGCCAAAAAGTAAGGCTATAGTCTTTGTTTTCTCGCAAAAATAGGCCCTTTTTCAGAGAGCCTCTTTTTCGCCAAAAAGTAAGGCTATAGCCTTTGTTTCTTCGCAAAAATAGGCCCTTTTTGAAAGAGCCTCTTTTTCGCCAAAAAGTAAGGCTACAGTCTTTGTTTTTCGCAAAAATAGGCCCTTTTTCAGAGAGCCTCTTTTTCGCCAAAAAGTACGGCTATAGCCTTTGTTTTTCGCAAAAATAGGCCCTTTTTCAAACAGCCTCTTTTTAGCCAAAAAGTAAGGCTATAGCCTTTGTTTTCTCGCAAAAATAGGCCCTTTTTCAAAGAGCCTCTTTTTCACCAAAAAGTAAGGCTATAGCCTTTGTTTCTTCGCAAAAATAGGCCCTTTTTCAAAGAGCCTCTTTCTCACCAAAAAGTAAGGCTATAGCCTTTGTTTTCTCGCAAAAATAGGCCCTTTTTCAAACAGCCTCTTTTTAGCCAAAAAGTAAGGCTATAGCCTTTGTTTTCTCGCAAAAATAGGCCCTTTTTCAAAGAGCCTCTTTTTCACCAAAAAGTAAGGCTATAGCCTTTGTTTGTTCGCAAAAATAGGCCCTTTTTCAAACAGCCTCTCTTTAGCCAAAAAGTAAGGCCACAGCCTTTGTTTTCTCGCAAAAATAGGCCCTTCTTCAGAGAGCCTCTTTTTCGCCAAAAAGTAAGGCTATAGCCTTTGTTTCTTCGCAAAGATAGGCCCTTTTTCAAAGAGCCTCCTTTTCGCCAAAAAGTAAGGCTATATCCTTTGTTTTTTTCGCAAAAATAGTCCCTTTTTCAGAGAGCCTCTTTTTCGCCAAAAAGTAAGGCTATAGCCTTTGTTTTCTCGCAAAAATAGGCCCTTTTTCAAAGAGCCTCTTTTTCGCCAAAAAGTATGGCTATAGCCTTTGTTTTCTCGCAAAAATAGGCCCTTTTTCGAACAGCCTCTTTTTAGCCAAAAAGTAAGGCTATAGTCTTTGTTTTCTCGCAAAAATAGGCCCTTTTTCAGAGAGCCTCTTTTTCGCCAAAAAGTAAGGCTATAGCCTTTGTTTTCTGGCAAAAATAGGCCCTTTTTGAAAGAGCCTCTTTTTCGCCAAAAAGTAAGGCTACAGTCTTTGTTTTTCGCAAAAATAGGCCCTTTTTCAGAGAGCCTCTTTTTCGCCAAAAAGTACGGCTATAGCCTTTGTTTTTCGCAAAAATAGGCCCTTTTTCAAACAGCCTCTTTTTAGCCAAAAAGTAAGGCTATAGCCTTTGTTTTCTCGCAAAAATAGGCCCTTTTTCAGAGAGCCTCTTTTTCGCCAAAAAGTAAGGCTATAGCCTTTGTTTTCTCGCAAAAATAGGCCCTTTTTGAAAGAGCCTCTTTTTCGCCAAAAAGTAAGGCTACAGTCTTTGTTTTTCGCAAAAATAGGCCCTTTTTCAGAGAGCCTCTTTTTCGCCAAAAAGTACGGCTATAGCCTTTGTTTTTCGCAAAAATAGGCCCTTTTTCAAACAGCCTCTTTTTAGCCAAAAAGTAAGGCTATAGCCTTTGTTTTTCGCAAAAATAGGCCCTTTTTCAAACAGCCTCTTTTTAGCCAAAAAGTAAGGCTATAGCCTTTGTTTTCTCGCAAAAATAGGCCCTTTTTCAAAGAGACTCTTTTTCGCCAAAAAGTAAGGCTATAGCCTTTGTTTTCTCGCAAAAATAGGCCCTTTTTCAAAGAGCCTCTTTTTCACCAAAAAGTAAGGCTATAGCCTTTGTTTCTTCGCAAAAATAGGCCCTTTTTCAAAGAGACTCTTTTTCGCCAAAAAGTAAGGCTGCAGTCTTTGTTTTTTGCAAAAATAGGCCCTTTTTCAAAGAGCCTCTTTTTCGCCAAAAAGTAAGGCTATAGCCTTTGTTTTTTCTCAAAAATAGGCCCTTTTTCAAACAGCCTCTTTTTAGCCAAAAAGTAACGCTATAGCCTTTGTTTTTTCGTAAAAATAGTCCCTGTTTCAGAGAGCCTCTTTTTCGCCAAAAAGTAAGGCTATAGCCTTTGTTTTCTCGCAAAAATAGGCCCTTCTTCAGAGAGCCACTTTTTCGCCAAAAAGTAAGGCTATAGCCTTTGTTTTCTCGCAAAAATAGGCCCTTTTTCAAAGAGCCTCTTTTTCACCAAAAAGTAAGGCTATAGCCTTTGTTTCTTCGCAAAAATAGGCCCTTTTTGAAAGAGCCTCTTTTTCGCCAAAGGGTAAGGCTATAGCCTTTGTTTTCTCGCAAAGATAGGCCCTTTTTCAGAGAGCCTCTTTTTCGCCAAAAAGTAAGGCTATAGCCTTTGTTTTCTCGCAAAAATAGGCTCTTTTTCAGAGAGCCTCTTTTTCGCCAAAAAGTAAGGCTATAGCCTTTGTTTTCTCGCAAAAATAGGCCCTTTTTCAAAGAGCCTCTTTTTCACCAAAAAGTAAGGCTATAGCCTTTGTTTCTTCGCAAAAATAGGCCCTTTTTCAGAGAGCCTCTTTTTCGCCAAAAAGTAAGGCTATAGCCTTTTTTTTCGCAAAAATAGGCCCTTTTTCAAACAGCCTCTTTTTAGCCAAAAAGTAAGGCTATAGCCTTTGTTTTCTCGCAAAGATAGGCCCTTTTTCAAAGAGCCTCTTTTTAGCCAAAAAGTAAGGCTATAGCCTTTGTTTTCTCGCAAAAATAGGCCCTTTTTCAGAGAGCCTCTTTTTCGCCAAAAAGTAAGGCTATAGCCTTTGTTTCTTCGCAAAAATAGGCCCTTTTTCAAAGAGCCTCTTTTTCGCCAAAATGTAAGGCTACAGTCTTTGTTTTTTCGCAAAAATAGACCCTTTTTCAAAGAGCCTCTTTTTAGCCAAAAAGTAAGGCTATAGCCTTTGTTTTCTCGCAAAAAAGGCCCTTTTTCAGAGAGCCTCTTTTTAGCCAAAAAGTAAGGCTATAGCCTTTGTTTTTTCGCAAAAATAGGCCCTTTTTCAAAGAGCCTCTTTTTCGCCAAAAAGTAAGGCTATAGCCTTTGTTTTTCCGCAAAAATAGGCCCTTTTTCAAAGAGCCTCTTTTTCGCCAAAAAGTAAGGCTATAGCCTTTGTTTCTTCGCAAAAATAGGCTCTTTTTCAAAGAGCCTCTTTTTCGCCAAAAAGTAAGGCTATAGCCTTTGTTTCTTCGCAAAAATAGGCCCTTTTTCAAATAGCCTCTTTTTCGCCAAAAAGTAAGGCTACAGTCTTTGTTTTCTCGCAAAAATAGGCCCTTTTTCAGAGAGCCTCTTTTTCGCCAAAAAGTCAGGCTATAGCCTTTGTTTCTTCGCAAAAATAGGCCCTTTTTGAAAGAGCCTCTTTTTCGCCAAAGGGTAAGGCTATAGCCTTTGTTTTCTCGCAAAAATAGGCCCTTTTTCAGAGAGCCTCTTTTTCGCCAAAAAGTAAGGCTATAGCCTTTGTTTTCTCGCAAAAATAGGCCCTTTTTCAGAGAGCCTCTTTTTCGCCAAAAAGTAAGGCTATAGCCTTTGTTTTCTCGCAAAAATAGGCCCTTTTTCAAAGAGCCTCTTTTTCACCAAAAAGTAAGGCTATAGCCTTTGTTTCTTCGCAAAAATAGGCCCTTTTTCAGAGAGCCTCTTTTTCGCCAAAAAGTAAGGCTATAGCCTTTTTTTTCGCAAAAATAGGCCCTTTTTCAAACAGCCTCTTTTTAGCCAAAAAGTAAGGCTATAGCCTTTGTTTTCTCGCAAAGATAGGCCCTTTTTCAAAGAGCCTCTTTTTAGCCAAAAAGTAAGGCTATAGCCTTTGTTTTCTCGCAAAAATAGGCCCTTTTTCAGAGAGCCTCTTTTTCGCCAAAAAGTAAGGCTATAGCCTTTGTTTCTTCGCAAAAATAGGCCCTTTTTCAAAGAGCCTCTTTTTCGCCAAAATGTAAGGCTACAGTCTTTGTTTTTTCGCAAAAATAGACCCTTTTTCAAAGAGCCTCTTTTTAGCCAAAAAGTAAGGCTATAGCCTTTGTTTTCTCGCAAAAAAGGCCCTTTTTCAGAGAGCCTCTTTTTAGCCAAAAAGTAAGGCTATAGCCTTTGTTTTTTCGCAAAAATAGGCCCTTTTTCAAAGAGCCTCTTTTTCGCCAAATAGTAAGGCTATAGCCTTTGTTTTTCCGCAAAAATAGGCCCTTTTTCAAAGAGCCTCTTTTTCGCCAAAAAGTAAGGCTATAGCCTTTGTTTCTTCGCAAAAATAGGTCTTTTTCGCCAAAAAGTAAGGCTATAGCCTTTGTTTCTTCGCAAAAATAGGCCCTTTTTCAAATAGCCTCTTTTTCGCCAAAAAGTAAGGCTACAGTCTTTGTTTTCTCGCAAAAATAGGCCCTTTTTCAGAGAGCCTCTTTTTCGCCAAAAAGTAAGGCTATAGCCTTTGTTTTCTCGCAAAAATAGGCCCTTTTTCAGAGAGCCTCTTTTTCGCCAAAAAGTCATTTTTGCGAAAATGGGTCCGTTTTGAAAATCGATACTTCTAAGGCCAATTGCAAGGCGTTATAGTCTTGGCGTCATTCGTAAAAAATTGGCTGTTTTTGTAAATGATCATATCCTAGAAAAGGTCAGAAAAGGTAGTGATTCTCAAATAAAAACAGTTGAAGAAGACGTCAAGAGATCTTGTTTCCTTCCAAACACACCAGCGAAGTCAAATTTACCTTTCAGATTACTTATTCAACATATTACATAGCATATCACAACTGATGCACCTTAAACAGGAAGGTAATATGCTGTCTTCCTTTTTTGAACGCCCACAATGCTTTGGGTGGTTTACCATGTGCTTAAAATCTTATTGTCGCTATGAATATAGCCCTAGCCTCGCTTTCATCAGTTGCTTTTGACCACCACAGTCACCTCATAGACTGATTTTGATGAGTCCCAGTAATCGGTACAGTTAAGGCCAAAATTTTTCATACCCATGCCACTTTTGGAGTATTTCGGATCGTTAGCACAGGGCTCGAATTTTTGCAAAACTATAAAATAAAATGTGTAAAAATGTTATCACCTTAGTCTTTCAACGAAATAGATCGAAGGATACTTCAGGACGTTTACCATGATTCAAGAAAGAGCATTTTCGATATTATCATTATTTTCAGAGTTACAACATTTTTAACATTTCTGCTGGTTTTGAAGCTGTGACGTCATCAAAATGCTAAATCGTAAACCATAAAAGCTACAGACCTTTTGCTTGCTACAATCTTGTAGATCGTCAAAAACTGAGCATTTCTTTTATTGGTCGTTTTTACTTTCCTCAATCAGTTTACTATTTATGGTACTTTTAATAATCTTCAAAGCTTTTGATACCTCCTCTCGTACATCCTTTCATAAATCTTAAAACGCCGTAATTCCAAGAATAATGATGATATCGGAAACGCTCTATCTGGAATTATGGCAAAAGACCTGACATATCATTCGATCCATTCAGTTGAAAGAATTAAGCAACATTGTAGACACTAAATTAAAAATTTTGCAAAGACTTGAGCCTTATGTTTGGATCGTTACATTCGCGGGTCAATTCGTAAGATATTTCATTCGCTTAAATGTCTCTTGTTATGCTTATTTTCAGCCTTTTATCATATTCTTACAAAATTTCAGCCACAGCGAAATTCGTCCTGAAGTATACCGATAGAAAATACAGAGAATTTGCTATGGGCATAAATGATTTCAAGCTTAACTATACTTGCCAAAAAAGGGAACTGACAGTCAAAGCGGATGTAAAATACCATCTTTCTTTCTAATATTCAAACCAGAATCGTATCTTCATGGAATTTTTCTTATTCATTGACGATTCAAGGAGAAAGAACTCCTATTGTAATCCATTATACTCCATCCAACCGAAGCAATATTCGAACAAAATAGTGTTAGGTAACAAATGCAATATTCAAATAGTCACCCAATCATTAAAATCGGGCCCCGTTCACACTACTCCGTTTTTGTACAAAAACGGAGAGAAAAACCTCCGTTTTTGTTAAAGTGTTCACACTGATCCGCACAAAAACGCCACAAAAACGGAGGTTTTCGAAAACGCTGTCAAAAGCGGATATCCACAAAACGGAGGTTTTTGAAAACGCATTTGATCAATGTGAACGCACAAAAACGGAGGTTTTTGAAAACGCTCCAATATCCAACAATGAGCTTCACAAAAACGGAGTAATGTGAATGCACAAAAACGGATGTTTTTTGCTGCGTTTTTGTACGAAAACGGAGCAGTGTGAACGGTAGCTTCGATGCAACAAAAACGGATACTTAGTGTGAACGGGGCCTCAGTTTTCAAATAATCTTCGAATTCACATGGCACGCAACTTCCGCTCTGACTGCATAAACTAGCCTCGTAATCAAATGCTGGTGATTTTTCAAACAGGAGTGCTTTTTTGGTGAAACATGGCACTAAATATTATACCATATATATAAATATATCTATGATTCCTTTCCTTAAACTGAAACTAACATTCCTAGGAAATGTAAAATATTCATCTCTACCAATAAAACACGACATTATGTTCATTAATCTATTAAAGGTAATGTGTCCATGTAAGTACAGCTGTGTATACACATTGTCAAAATATGCTGACAAGACGCTGACGAAGAAACGTCCAGTAGCGCGCTGTGATTGGTAGAACTTAACTGATCACATGCAAATTAAAAGTCAAATTTCATAACGAGGCTTCCTGACGTAGTTCAGTTCTGGAAAAGCAACCGCAAGTAAGTGAGGAGTCTGTTTGTATTAAAACTCGCTGTCGCAAAATCGTATTTGCTTGAGTGATCACATGAAATATCACGTGAAATTGGTATGCCCCCCGCAGAGCAGCTGTACTTACATGGACACATTACCTTTAATCTCCAGTACAAACCATTTAATTGATATAGTGGTATGCATCAAAACATTGCCATTTAAAGAATATGGTTAGTATCAAAAGAAATTCCTGATTTAAATTCAAAGTTTACACAGAGAAAACCCGCATAAAGAACAGGCGGATTTCAGGACCATAAATCCTCGACTGAGCACTCTAAGGCCCCCCTCGAAAAACCGCCCACCTGACAACTTATTTTGACAAATAAGCCACACTTCTAATTAGTCCCCATGGGGTATCTGAATTCCATAAAAGGGAGTATTTTACACAAATTTATAAATTATTTGTTTTGGTATCATGATTATTCATCTCTTGTGAATTCTCGTTCAAAGCTGATATGTTTTTTCTCTTTTCTCCATGAAGTGAAAACCCGCGTACATTATGAGAACCTAGCCTGCGTGCAGACTCTACTGATCCCTTTTCAGACAGGCTCTCCTCATGTAGAGTCTGCGCATCAGCGACCAAATCCTTGTTTACAGTTCATTATAAACGTGGAACCTTTCCTGATTGGCTGACGCATATCCCCTTTCTTTCATGAGCGTCCCTGTCTTTGTTCGAGTCTGCAGTATTTAATTAGCGCTTCCATGGACAAAGCTGGCCCAAGACAGGCCCGTCGGAACGAAATTGATATTGGGGGGGCTTAAACGAGGTGCGAGCGAAGCGAGCCAAAGTGGGGGTCCGGGGGCTTGCCCCCGGGAAAATTTTTCATGACCACGCCCTTTAGATCGTTGGAAAACGCCCCATTTTTGGAAAATGTGCCATTGACGGAGGCAAAGGATCACGACTAATGAGGGTCTTTCCATGAAAGTTTTAAAATTTTTGACTTGTATGATATCAAAAGATATTGCATTTTGGATAGATTCTGGTAGCTACCTCGAATATATACGAGTTTGAATCTTCATTCTTAGGACCTTGGCTTTTACAGCCTTTTTCACTTACAAAATTATCAAACTTCTGCAAATTATTGGGGGGGCTGAAGCCCCCCCAGCCCCCCCGCTTCCGACGGGCCTGTAACCTTATTGTGTATGGGTGTTACGCCTTCCCACTCGCTCTCGCTCTATAGGTCGCTCTATTGAATCCAATTCAGTGACTTGGTTCCTCAAGAGAGGGAATCGCGCGTGGCTCAGAACAAGGATTTGGTCGCCGATGCGCAGACTCTACTGGACGAGACCCTCTGTGAAAAGAAATCAGTAGAGTCTGCACGCAGCCTATGAGAACCATGAGAACCTACGATTATGCAAGTGGGTTCTAAAACAATGGATACCATGCATAGGTTATCATAAAATGGAAGCCTAATCAGACAATTTCAGCCTGTGTTTTAATCCTCTAGTTCCCATACACAGTTTTTTACTGCATCTTCATCAGCAAGAATCACTGTATGCTATGAAACATCTACCCCAATCATCAATATCAGCCCCCTCCTCTCAAATAAACCACAATTCAAAAATTTATCTGTAAAAATAAGACCCCAATAGGGGGGAGGGGGGTTTCGAGAATTTACGGTATGTACATACATTGATTGCTTTTAAGTTACCGAGAATTCTTACGATTTTCTGAGTCTTTCATCAACGTCAATCTTGAGGAACAAAGCGATCTAAAATTATACGATTCAAAAGTGCTGGCTAGAATTTACATTAAAATACTAAAATATATTACAAAATATGGACAAAAAACTTCGTGACAAAACATATTCTAACGGATTCGCAGTGTTTCATTTCAATTAGGTTTTCAGCCTGCAGCCTGTTGCAGTCTGTCTTGGATACATTGGATTTAAAATCCTTTGTTTGAAAACCAAAATGTGAATAGAACTGCCTTAAACACAACTGAATTAACTGCTTAATAAATTCGTTGGAAAAACAACGAAGAGAACAGTGATGTAATAAACACGTTTAGCATTTAGGCCTATACTGATGGGATAGTGTCACGCACAATTTGTTACCCGCGCTTTGCGTCTGACCCGCGCTTTGCGTCTGACTTCCCTTTTACGCAATGGGCATCAAGGGATCTGTTTCGATAGAATAAGTTCGACTACTTATCTCAGACTGCATTTCAAGGCTCTCAGAGTCTTCCTCCTCCCCATCAGTTCTCTGTAGCTGCGCAAAGCTTTCGTCGTCTCGCAAGGCCTCCATTGAGCTTACTCTTTCGTAGCTATTATTCTGAATGAATGGCTCTGCAGGTCCTTGCTCGGCAATCTCTTCGTATATATGATCATCGTCTTGATAAACGCTATCTTCTTGGCACTGACCGCGTGGAATGATCTAAGAAGAAAGTCCGTTGATTAGTATATTAAGACTGCGTTTACACGATGCCGGCACATTTTGAAAACGGTGAAAAATGTGACGGCTGCAAAATTTGAGCTAGCGTTCACAGGATATCGGAACAATTAGAAAACGGTAGGAACTTAGACGGCAAAACTCGTTGCAACACTTTGATGCCAAAGAAGCTTACGTACACCCTAAGAGTCGATCAGTCTCGTTCCAAAAGTGTCTAAAAATTTTCTGTTTTCATCATTTTCAGGTGTTTACACGATGCCGTTTCCAAAATGTGTCGGTTAGAATTCCGTTTTCAAAATCTACCGTTTTCAAAATCTGCCAGCAAAAAATGTGCCGTTTTCGTGTGAACGAGAGGCCTATCCGTCGAATTTTTCGCCGTTTTCAGAATGTGCCGGCATCGTGTGAACGCAGTCTAA
Source organism: Aurelia sp. 3 sensu Dawson et al. (2005) (assembly GCA_964020215.1). NCBI lineage: Eukaryota > Metazoa > Cnidaria > Scyphozoa > Semaeostomeae > Ulmaridae > Aurelia > Aurelia sp. 3 sensu Dawson et al. (2005). The sequence continues at coordinate 16,481,886 of OZ026593.1, read as the reverse complement.
GTCTGGTAAATGGTAATGATGAGATAGAGTGTGTTTGATTTGTAATTCCAAACCTACCAAAATCCTGAAAACGGTAGACTTTGCAGAGACGGAAACACATTTCCCTATCAAACACACAAAGTCTTCAAAACAACAGGTTTCAGATTCATCCTCACCAAGGCGATAACAAGGTTTTAGTTAAAAAATCTGAAGACGCGTCTGGCGGTTGGCAGCACCGTAGCGCCACGAGCATATTTGCCTCGTTTTCACAGTTTTGCCAATGACAATGAGAATCCCTCCAAAGTCTTTCAAACCTTCTGTCTTTGGAGCAGAAGGCTCAGCAGGCCTTCCAAACCTGCCAAACCTGGCATTTTCGGAATTCAGGAGCCAATCAAACGCAAATTCCGAGTCTACCAAGTTTAACGTTTTCGGAATTGGTACCAATCAAATATACCCTAAATGAAGCAAACTTTGATTCCTTCATGTATTCCTATTTCATATCTACCGTAAAATCTCTATTAACCCCCCTCTCTAATAAGGCCCCCTCTCTAATGAGCCTCTCCCCTCTGAATCAAAATCTGAAATAAGTCCCCCCTCTCTATTAACCCCCCCCCCACTTATACGAAATTCTAGAATTTAGTTAACATTGTAATAAACTCTATTTCATTTTCAATCATTCGCAAAGAAACTGAAAACAAAAACATGGTGTCTAGTTTCTCGTAAAGGAGTAAACATGCCCTATTACAGCGGGCTGTAGTTTCTCGTACGTCCATTTCTTGTATGCGGGACTTACTGTATACGAAATAATTTCCCACTTACCACATTAGTATCTGGGACCTCAACGGGATCAAGACCTTCAGCAGAGTCTACAAGCCTCTGGAGCCTACACAAACAGATACATCAGATTAAGAAAGTAAGATTGCTTACAGTTTATCAAAAGAAACAACACATAGAGTATATAATGTGAATGACAAATCCACACAAACTCAGACTTCTTAAATCAATAACATTGCAAACAAGTAACAGCATTTGAGCATAGGCGCGGTTGTTTGAGCGATGGGGGCTCTGGAGGGGGGAGGGGCAGTAGCGGTAGCAGCTGTTGTCAGTGTTGTTCTGTCGGCCATGGTTTCTGCTGTTCTGCATTAGCGTCTATGCTATGGGTCCCATGTCTGGATGCGGCATGCACAGTGGGCCTAAATTAGCTCTCAGTAGCTAGAAATCCTGACAAGCCCACCCAAAAAAAATTGAAAAACAAAAGGAAAAAATGATTGTTGATGCTTGTGTGTTTGAGTATTGAAATATCAAATTTGTGAGTTCAAAGTTGCTGTCAACTCCAAACCAGATTTATGGCTATTTGGCCTGAGCCAGTTCTTGCAGCTCTAACATATAAAATGACGGAAAAGGAATTCTTTCACCAACAAATGGTTTGTAATATAGATCAATCCATCGAAAATCCAATACAAAAAATAGAATAAAACTTACTGAATGTTACGGCTTCGCTTCAAACATGACCTGACTGAAAACGCAATGACCAGAGTTAATATCACTGTTAGCACAGATGATCCTATCACAATTGATACAATGCTTCTCGTACTTAACGAATGACCATCTTCTAAAAAAGACAAATAAAGGTGATTAACAATCTCGTCGCCAGAGTCAGTTCGTTGCTACCTCTACTCTGGGATATAAGGGGCCGTTCTGCAATCTGATTAGCTGTTCGTCATTTTGCGCGGTAACTCCGTTTTGCGTGAGGTAAACGGCCTCGGCATGTCAAAATTCGACGTTAAACCATATTCTTTACCTATTCTGACCATCGTTTGCAATTCATATCCAAATTCGAAGAATAACGAGCCATTTCATTTTGGAAGCTGCGGTGAAAGTTTCTCTAATTTTCAACTTTGGCCCATTGTCAACCATAAATCAGCAACCATGTTTTAGATTGACTCATACAAGGTCTCAAACTCTAAGCTGAAGCATGATCTATGTATGCAACTGTGCAAAAGCCGAGAAAATTGAATCTACAGCTCCTCCACAGCAACCACACAAATGAAGCACAATTTTTTGGGACACCCTACAATTTTAGGGTTTTGCAAAGGTTAGACCACTATGCCAACTGTATCCAACAGAAAGCTGCTTACCATTGTTCTTGATCGAAATTGGGATTTCCTTTGTAGATGTGCATCCTCCTTTTGTACACAGCTTTAGGACAGCAAGATAATCAAAATCTTTTGACAGTCCTTCGATCTGATATCGTGTTTTCCCAATTGGTACGAAAATTTTAGGCATGGCCAAAGCGTTTGGCTTCTTGTCCTTTCTTATTTCAATTATGGTGTGTTTGACAACACCATTCCAATGTTCCTTTGAAACACCCTGAGAGAAAAGAAAAATTCTAATCTAAATGGAGTGACTGATTTCAGCCATGAAAGATTCTAAAAATAATCGAACATGTTGGTTATCCAATCAGATATTGCAAAATATCCTAACGTAAACATTCAAGGAGCAGTAGCATTTCAAACGCAGAGCCTGTGTTTTGACCCACCCGGTAAAGTTGACCCTTGCTTACCTCCCAAACTATTTCACATGCCCATGTATCCTTTCCAGTTGAAATTGGTCGTGGTCTGACCTTACTTGGTCCTTTGGATGGTGCTATAAAAATAAATGCATATTCACATTAAAGCCAAAAATTTTGGACGAATATGCGAAGGACAGATAAATGACACAATAAATTATCTGTTCTTTGCATGAACTAAACTGAAGAGTGTGTGACACAACGCGTATTTGGTAAAATAATTTGGCGAAATGACATTGTTGGCAAGTGATTACTTGATTTTCATGCGGGTTGAAAGTTTTCTCTCTAGTTACAGGTTTATCTTATATTTTGATTATTATTCTTTTACAGGAGATGATAATGTTTTCCCTACACAGGTTACAATTTTATTGTGCCTCCCTGGGTTTACTATGATGAGTCCGCTTTCAAAGCTATTTCAAAATTTTGTACCACAAATCATTTGTTTACAAATTTCAACAAATTACTATCGTTGTGTTGAGGATGATGAGAATACTTTGGCCTCACTCCATAAGGACCCTCATTGAATTGAATATATGTCGTTGTTGTCGCTTCACGGCCTAATTTCCCAACTGTTCTCAGAACGGTAAAAATTTCCTGCGGGGCACAGATCTTTTCCCTGACCAATCAGAATGGAATATTTCGAATAACGTGGTTGGATTGGCTGGCTTTCTTCAATTTAAACTTCACGCCAAAGCTAAACAAAAGTGCGGTTAGATTGAACGGCCACAACGATCTAAATCTCTAAGTAGCGAACGAACTTAGGAAGTCTTTTGCGTCCCTAAACAAGCAAAATATCACTTGTAGGTAGGAGCTTTTGCTTAAATAGCTGGAAGAAACATCCATCTAATTAGTGATGGCTTGTTTTACAGTGTAGCACTCCAGTACGACCGCTCTTTTGGCGTTTTAAGGTGGATGATTTGAGAAAGAACCGCAGGTGATATAGGCCATGTCCGTTTCTGGAAGCGTTAGGGCATGAGTCGTAGTTATATCGGCATATCAGTTCAGGCAAGGAACGAACTACGACATGTCTTCAGTCTAAGAATGATTGCTACGATGGTTTTATTCAAAGAAATGATTTGTGTTATAAAACATTTGAAAATAGCCCTGAATAATGGAGTCATTAACAAAACACAGCGATCTGTAGAAGAAAAAACTGTTAACTCCTGTAAAAGAACAACAACCAAGATTTTCCATGGATCTATACAAGAAAACAAAAATGGTTGCGGTCGTGCTTTATCCCATTGTTTATTTTCGAAATAACAGGCTTACTACGTTGTGGTATGTGACCGCTCTTTCTGTTCACATACAACGCTGTTACAACGTTCAGTTCCAAGGGCAGAAGTCCTTAACAAAAACTACAGTATCCAAAACAACGGGATAAACAAGGTGCCGATTGAAATTACAGCGTTGTCTAAGCTACATGAACCAATCATGATTTACCAAGGAATTCAAGTGACGATTACTTGCCAGGGAAAACGATTTTGTGCCCGAACCGGCACAATCTGACCGGGTATCGTTGTATCGCTATTTTGCCGTACTTTATAACACCCAAAGGATAAATTCCAAGGGAGTGAAAACATTCGGATTATAACAGTATGAGATTCTAGTGCGGCCGCAGGCAATATTTTTCACTAATAAACACTCTTATCCCATTCCTTTTTGACACACAACTATTCGTGAGCAATTCACTATGCCTTTAAAGAGTGGAATGTTCTTCTATGCTATTCTACCGGGTGAGCCAGAAAAAAGTTCCCACTTTTGAAAATTCGCAACAACAAGAGTACTTAACCCATTTAAATGATTCAAGTTCTAGATAAAAACCGAAATATTAAAGTATTTTTGGGATTTTTCTGGATGTCTCACGAGCACAAGAAATATTGGTAAATTCAATTTTCCAAAACATTTATGGTTGCAAGCTAACTGAAAAGGGCCTAAAACATTGATTAAAACATAAATACTTCTAGTGCTGATGGGACAACAAGACAAATCACAAAAATACTTCAATCTTTCGGCTTTTAACTAGAATTTGAATGATTCAAATCCATGAAGTAGTCTTGGTGCTATGAATTTTCAAAAGTGGGAACTATTTTCTGGCTCATCTGGTATGCTGCAAAAGATTTCGGACACTAAACAATGATCGGCCCACAAAATGTCTCTGACATTGTAATTTCGAGACGTATGACGTGTCGGAAAATATTAACGCATAATTGCCGCGTAGCGGAATCTATTCTCAAAGAATCAAAGCCTTGCGATCTTTCCCTCTCTCTGTCATTCTGAGGAAATGTATGTGGAGATGTGGCTTATTGCTATCTCGTCACACAATCATGAACACGTCAGACGCAGCGTCAACACAGCCTTCTCAAGCTGTCTCTTATTCTATGGAATACAATTAAATACGTATTTGTCTTTCAAAAGACTATTGTCTTATGTCGTTATTGTCTTGAGATGTGAGTGGAAAGGCAACATTGATTATGTGATGTAATGCCCACAGGATGGAACAGACAACAAGAATGAGCGGTCGCGAGATTGGTAGGGGGAGGGGGTGCACCTTGTAATGTCAAAATAACCAGAAATAAAATGCCTACCATCTATTTTAATTCCATTCCATGTTGGTGCAGTTTCTTTCCACTTCCCAAAATGCGGCACTCACTAATTAATGTTATTGCTAGTACTATTACTGTATAGTTTTTTTGGGACACCCTGGGCATCCACCTTTTCACAGGAACTTAATGATCGGGAGCCATGCTGATGAGAGCAGCATTGAGGAATGAAGAAAAAAGAGCCACTTACCAGCCTGAAGTGTTTGTTTCGTAACGCATGCACCTTTTATGAAATTTGAACCAAGAACTTCGTCATATGATTCCACGCACACTTTGTAAGTTGTATAAGGTTTTAATCTTGTTATATCTCGTTTAAAGCTATATCCTTCATCTTTGTAACTGTCAGATAATGTCGTCTAGAAATAACAAAATGATAATGATTAAATTATAAAAAATTTTTTTGTTATTTGTTGTGGAGTTGTACAAGTCATCTTGAATGTGAAGAAAGGATGACTTGTTCTGAATGGCTCACAGTTAGAGAGCCATATCGTTTTTGCGCAGGTCCTCACAAATAGTAATATGAAGTTAGATTTTGCGGAGAGTGGTTTGTTTGACCATCATCTGTCCACAATTGCACTATGGTCGCTATATTTTGCTCCCATGATACTGTACATTCTTAATCGTATTTGTCACCAAAAAACCTTGATCATGGCCAATTCAAGAGCTTTGAGCAAATCTATCTCCATAGATCTATAGATTCCTAAAGACATTGCAGTTTGACAGAATGCCAAAATGGTTTTTGCAAACCAAAGCTACAAATAATTCCCAATGGACTAAGCTCCCCTTAAGTTAGAAATTTTGTAGCCCTGACAAGCTTTGCATTCAACTCATAGTCTTTTGAATGATACCTAGTTTGCAGTATTTGCAACAAAAGACAGTTCTGTGGCCAAAAACAATCATTGGCGACAAAGTCTTTGGCAGTGTGTTGTTGTAGCAGAATCTCTAAAGTATATGCTATTATGTTTGGTTATTTTTAAGGACTTAAAACATTGAGTATTTCAAAATGAAATGAAAATGAAACAAGTCTCACTGAGTTAAGTGACAAAAGCAAAATTACCTCTAATGTGGTCCAAGGACCTCCTTCTGGTACTTTGTACGATGGCCTGTAAACATACTCCAGGTATTTGCACCTTGGTCTTTTCCAAACAACTTTTAGGTGTGTGGATGAAACAGTTTCCACATTCACATTATTTACAGAGCGATGAGATTTCATCACTGAAAAAAAGTAGAGTTACAATAGACTGATTATATGGTCATAGTTGTCACTATTGAAAGGCTGCCAAATGCTCCTAACTATGACTCACAATCAAACACCATTATTTTGAAATGATGATATCTGCCTCGTTTCAATAAGGGCCTAGACAAAGAACACTAACACAGACACTAGCATTTTTCAAATGAAACACATTGATTTGAAAACTTCACAGTAAATAAGTTAATGCCTAGCGAAACCAAAAAATATTACCTACATACAAGGTTTAACATTGGCGTCAACTGCTTTCATGGTATTCTTGTTTGTAAGACTTTGTTCTGTAAGGCTAAGTTTCTTGAAACTCTGCTTTGAGCTTCAAATTTCCGTTGATCAATATCAATCAATCAAATTTGCACACATTCTTATGGCTTTTTAATTTGTTTTATACTTTGTACATAACTGTGTATAGCAGTGCCTCATTCCAAGGGCATTCAAAAGTGAAACAAAGTCAGTCCAAAAAAAATTGCCATAGTATCATGAGTCCCAGTATGAGCAGTCTCGGTTTGGTGTAGAAGTCTCGTTTTGAATAGCGATTACTGGGACCCATCGTAATCAGTCTAGAGTTACAAACTGGTGCAAGAAGAATTTGGAGTCTGACCATGAAGGGGTTTAGGTATTGCATCATAAAACTTTGTATGCATTCTAGGTGAGTCAACAAAAACTCACACATTTGGGGGGCTGTGGAATAAATAGTGTTTAGCCGATATTCAAATCTAAAATGTACTCTATCAGTCAAAGGCTAACTAATGTGAAAATTTTTTTTGGTAATATCACTCATCTTACAGACCAAGAAATTAGGAAAATGCTTGAAAAGGGTTTCTGTGGCAACCATGATTCCACATTCCATTCTGGTCCATGATTTACTCGCTACTGAAATTAAAATTCATTTCTGAAACCAGCAATTGCATTGAATTTGAATTTCAGTGCCAAATATATAATGGACCAGAATGGAGTGTAGATTCTCAAATTCCATACCAACCCCTTACAGACATTTTTCAAGTTTTGGGGCCTTAAAAATGTGAGTAATTTTACCAAACAAAAATTTCTCATCTAAGTTAGCCTTTGGATGATAGATAAAAACTTCAGTTTTGAATATCGGCCAGACACTGAGCCCACTAAACACATACTGCTTTTTGTCTTACCCAGTACAGAAATATTCAATCTTCTGCCATACACAGCAAAAGCCTTTTACACACTTATAAGAGGATTTCTTCTTTAAAACTAACATTAGGTGTGTGCAGAACTATACACTTGTGCTTGCATAGCTAATTTTACCATGGCCATGTATTGGTCTGGTCTCCAAGGAATTCCTCCCATGAAACCTATTGAATTTGAAAGGTCTACTTTGTAAAGTACATACCTTTGAAAGGGGGGATCAACTGAAAGTGGATGCTTTTGGAGAGTCCAGCAATATTTACACCATAAACCATCATATTGTAAGGCTTCAAGCATTCAACAACATTTTTGTCTTTACAAATATCCAACCATTGTATTTTGCATGTCAAGCGCAGCAGATTCTTCTTGTTGTTCAGTAGACAGGGCACCAAATCTTTCTGAATGTACGAGGCACATCTTTGCTCTTCAGGTCTCACAAAGTGGTTGAAGGAATATTTTGCAAAATGAAAGGAATCTTTGCTGTGTATATTTGGAAATTGCAGGTGGAAACAAAGAGAATTGGTGTCATTGCATAACTTGTAATTTGTATCCGGCATCACTGGATAATCTAAAATTGAAAAAATTCCTTGGTAATCACGGAGCCCAGGTTAACGGAAAAGGAGGCAAAGAGAATGTTTCCTTGACAAAAAATATCTCTGAACTTATTGGCGAATACTATAATAGTTCTATCAGCCCCTGTGGGGTAATTCAAATTTGGATACCTGGAGGGGGTTTAAATAGAGGGGGTATATATCAGAGGGAAGCTTATACACAAAGCTGAATAATAAGGATATTGATGATAGCTTTTCAGTTTTCTTCTTTCATATCTTGCTTGATCAAAAGCTGCACAGTTTTACAGTATGAGTTCAAAGACACAAATTTTGACAAAACTTTAGCTAAATGAATAGAAGATATTTGGTACCCTCTGGCATTTGATTAAAATGGGGGCCCTTAATAGAGAGGAATTATTTGGAAGCTTTTCTTAGGCAAGGGAAGTGGGGACTGGGTGCTGGTAAAACAGAGCTTCAAAGTAGAATTTGAGTTTTCTTTCAGTTGTTCTCTAGCCGACAAAGGCTACCACAAATGGAGAATTAAAATGTGCCCCTACCTGGGATTGAGCCTGGGATCTTCCTGTCAAAAGACTCTCCAAAAATCCACTGTGCCACTCTAGCACAATGAAATTTCAGAGAAAATATAAATTATGCAATGAAACCAGACTTCCTTTTCCCCACTAGAAGCCTACACATAATAAAACCAGATGTGTTCAAAATGAATCTAACAATTAAAGATGGTAAAAACTCATCAGTCAAGCAACCAAGCAAGCAAACAACATCTATTAGTTAACAAAGGCTAGGTATATGGCAGCTTGCTAATTGTGGGCATGAGGCACTAAGTGGCTTGTGCCCTCTCAGAGTTGCCTCTGAGTACTTTTTTTACCAATCGTGGAAGGATGGACAACTGAGTTGGCTGCTGGCTTGTGGTTTGTAGTACCAGCAATGGGATTTGAAGCCATGCTGGTGGACCCCACAAGACTCAAAACACAGCCCCTTAACCACTTGGCCACTCCATTTCTTACCTAAAACATGTAATATAAATTTCCTCATGTCTACAGATCCATTTGAAAACATGATTTTTAATAAATAATGCCCATCAAGATCCCAAGCGATTTTTGTTTCATTCAGAATAATCACTTCAGAACCATTTGATGTTTTCTTTACTTTGATGCCAAGTTTTTTTGACACATTGCCAAGCTGATTAATGTTTGCAAGAGTTACATTCTCAATGGTTTCATTAGTTTTCCCTCTGAATCTGCACAATGTAGTCAACGTTGAGTCATTCAACTTGAGGAAAGTTTCATTTGTACAAGAGAGTTCATATCCAGTGACACCTGAAAGAGATTAAGCAATAAGCTGAGTCAGTTCAAGTTGAAGTACACATGTTTTTTCTATGCAAGAAACTGTTTATAAGAAATTCCAGTAATGGGAGGATGTGGCTTTAAAAAACTATTTATTTTGACAAGGGAAATCTTTTGCACACGTTTACGTTATTTTCACTTGCTCCTATTGTTTCATATTACTTGAAAAGTACTTTAGCAATGTCTTGTCACTGGAAAGGCATTTGTTTTGAAATGGTATGTTGTAGACATGAAACTGTTATGGAACCTAAGCTTTTGGTCCTCAAATGACCCTTTTAAATGTATCACTTTCATTCTTTTCTCGTTCACTTTGGCTAATAAATTAATGAACAGAGAAGTCTTTGTCTATCTCTCATGACAACAATGTTTGTTCATCTGTTTTGAAAGTGACTGTTTCTCTAATGTCTAAAATCCCGAAAATCGGATGAGGAGGTAACCAGGAACTTTCTGTTGGCAAAAGCATACGCCATGGGCCAACACGAAACAAGGTCTAAGCCATCTTCCTATTTCTATAGTCTAAGCCACAGGGTCTGTAACTCGCTTAGGCCCCTTGAAGGTCAAAAGGAAGGAAGCCGGTCGCTGCTCGCCGGTGAAGAACTGCAAAAAAAATGCATTATCAACAAGGAGAAAATTGATTTACAAATAAAAAGCAATAGCCAAAGTTAATAAAAATGCCTACCTGAATAAATGGAAGCAATTATGCAGACAAATGTTGAAATCGAAGCCATCATCTCAGTGGATTTATTTCAGCTCACTCCTTGCACATGTTCTACCAACGTTCCATTTTGTAAACAGAGGACTCTTATCCAAAGCACGACCGCATTGCCTGCTGGGATGGGACCCATCGAAAACATCATAATCATCATCTTGACAGACCAACACTGGCCACTGCGACAAAATTCATTTCTTTCTTTGTTCTACTTTCTGTCATTAGTTGTAGCGGTATATCAGTTAGGCAAATAGCGAAACTACGACTCTGGATAAGTCTAGCGACTAGACTACGTTATATAAGTCCCTCTAACTTACGCTCGTTGTTGTTGTTGTAATCGCTTCTTTGTATGAGTGGTGAAATTAAAACATCAGACTATAAATGTTAAACGAATAAAAGGAATCACGTCGTCAGTCTACACTGCGACGTCGGAGAGCCAAAATAATGGATTCGCAAAAAAGAACCCATCAAGGTAAAAGAAACTCTTAAGGACCCAGTGTCACCCAGGATGCTTTGCGGGCACACTGAAATTTTCAGTGCGTCCTTTCCTTTCATACAAAATACGATCTTGTCATTCTGAATTCTATGGGGCTACTAAAAGGGGAAATGTTTTCTGTCATCCTTACATCTTCCAAAGAATTGTTCGATGCGAGAAACAGGCCTCAAAAATGAGTTCTTACAGCAAATGATTGTACATCATTGGCTTTTTTCGAATTCCCATTGGCGCCTTTGACTTTTCCTTGGCTTTTCAGCTGAAAATTATTTGGCTCAATTTGGCTTTTTTCTTTCCTCGATTTTGCTTAAAACTTGCCAATACACCTGGGGAAAAGGTCTCTTAAATAGTTTCCAACTAAAAACGCTGAACGAATTTTAAGGTAGGCCACCTGTCGAAATTCTAAAATTGTCATTATTGCAGGTAAAGAGTCGAAACTAACGTCTCATAGTAATATGAATGAGCTGATTCCAAAAATGAAATCTAATTTTAGAAATTCTAATCTGTTTCTATGGAAACTGAAGAACAAAAGAAAATTTTTGCCTTCTTTAGTGAGCATAGATTTTCTAAACTACAGGTTGCAACGATAATCTTTGTGTGTCAATTTGTTTCTGAGAGGCTGGAGAGTGATGTAGGGTCATCAGTTTATGAATATCTACAAAATCTTTAAAAATATCCCTAGAAATGTCAAAATTGTGTTTTCGCAGAATTTTTTTAAATTTTTTAATTGCCACCGACTCACAATCACTCATAACATAAGAAAACTAACCACCCTACATCACTCTCCATTCTCTTAGGATCACAATGATATATAGGTCAATTCATTGTGTGATTATAATCATAATAATCTATGATCACTAAGGGTTTTATGTAACGCAAAGAACAAGTTTTGAGAAAAAAGCATTTGAAAATTTAGATTTTAGTATTTTAAGTTTATAGGATACAAAGAGCTATGAAACCTAAATATGGTTTCTTCACAAGGCCTCTGCGAGTCCCGACAATACGTCCTTCATAGCTTCAACTTTCATTAGATTTATTTAAGCACGGTGAAATAAAGTTCTCAGTGCGAAGCTATCCTTTGTAATGGCTTCATCATGGCAACAGGGTTAGTATGATTGACAAGGCCATCTGAGATCGCTGTCAATCAAATGGAATGAATATCGAACAACATCACGTAAGAATTGTGGTCTCTGGATCACTTTTTTGCTCACGTGACTAAAAAAGCATCTAAATACAATAAACGCCTTGGCGGGTTTTGAATTAATTCGGCAGCAGGGTTCATTTGATTGGCATTGCGAACTAACATCACTGTCAATCAAATAGAATGAGATATCGAACAACATCGCGTAAGAATTGTGGTCTCTGGATCACTTTTTCGTTCACGTGACCAAAAAGCACCCATATACAACGAATCATTGGCTGGTTTTGAATTTATTTGGCGGTTAGCATCATTTGAGCATAGATTTTCTAAACTACAGGTTGCAACGATAATCTTTGTGTGTCAATTTGTTTCTGAGAGGCTGGAGAGTGATGTAGGGTCATCAGTTTATGAATATCTACAAAATCTTTAAAAATATCCCTAGAAATGTCAAAATTGTGTTTTCGCAGAATTTTTTTAAATTTTTTAATTGCCACAGACTCACAATCACTCATAACATAAGAAAACTAACCACCTTACATCACTCTCTATTCTCTTAGGATCACAATGATATATAGGTCAATTCATTGTGTGATTATAATCATAATAATCTATGATCACTAAGGGTTTTATGTAACGCAAAGAACAAGTTTTTCTGTAATTAATTCGGCAGCAGGGTTCATTTGATTGGCATTGCGAACTAACATCACTGTCAATCAAATAGAATGAGATATCGAACAACATCGCGTAAGAATTGTGGTCTCTGGATCACTTAGTAACGCCTTAAGACTGGATCTGGTCTCTGGATATCTCATTCTATTTGATTGACAGTGATGTTAGTTCGCAATGCCAATCAAATGAACCCTGCTGCCGAATTAATTCAAATAACATAGTTTTTCAAGAAGTGAAATATCTGCTGTAGAAAGGCTTCTTAATTCGAATTCGAACCTTCGATTGAAACTAAAATTAAAGTGTGTTCAACTTCTTCTGCTTTTGAAAGGTTTCCTAATTCGAATTTGCATCCTAACACAACATCACTGACTAATTCCAAGTGAATCTGCATTTTATAACCAACAGAAAATCTTTCGGAATATGCGTTGCTAAGGCGTTACTAAGGTAGATATTCAACAAATTTTGCCTACTGCTTCAAGAAATAAAGCATGTATTACCAGAAAATTTTGTCCTATGAAAAAATCCGTGTTGGAAAAGTTTCTTTAATTGTTGACGATGGTATACGAGTGAAAAACAAAAGATCGATTTTTTTGCAAAAAGTCCGAAATTTCGACCGGTGGCCTACCTTAATAGACCTAATCGGCTAAGGTTTGTTTTATTCATTTCAAGTCATGTGACCATACCCTTGGGAAGTTTTAATATTATTCTACTTTTTGCATTCATGGCACAACTTTGCATGGTACGAAATATGTCAGAGAAATCAAAAGAAGTTTATCAAGAGATTCATCACATGACTTGAAATGAGTGTAAACAAACCTTAGCCGATTCTGTCTATTTACACGACATCGAGCCTGTAGGAAGCGGGGGGGGGGGGGGGGGCGGGGCTCAAGACCAACCAAGCCCCTCCAATAATTTTGAAAAAACTGATTCTTTACATCACAAGCATTAATTAGATATATTGTTCTACATCGTTTTAGGAACAGTTGCCCCCCCCCCCCAATCAGCAGCTGCTTCTTACGGCCCTGTACGACACTAAGTGTTACATAAAATGCACCTTTCAAGCATTAAAAGCAAAAATTGAGCGAAAAAAGTGTCAAAAGCTCCTTTCACTAACCTAACAATGCATTGTTTTTATCTCTACTCGCATCTCTTTTGTGAAATAGCCATCACATTACAGAGCTGCAAATGCTGATCAAGCATGTGAAAGTTAAGACAATTTTCATTCTCGACACTAGATTATATTACGTATGGACTACATTGGTAATGGCATCCTACTACTGTAAATATTAACTCAGTTTTTTCATACTAGCTGTTAATGACGTTAAGTGAGTGCAGCAGTTTGCAGAAGATATTGCGTCCAAATGTTTCTCTAAGTATTGGTACAAACAGTAAAAAACTGCTTGTTAGAAACTTGTTTCTCGGATCGCTAAAGATTTAGAAACGCCAGAATCAGAAAAATGTATTTTTAAAAAGCTTTATATTTTATAAAGGAATCCTTGGCATATCTTACTTTATATTCACTTGTTTCAAGAGTCATGTCACTCGGAAGGTACTTGCGAAGGGCTTCCGAAAACTTTGGTTTCGAATGTTCACAATAGCGCAGGTAGTGAGTATTAAAATCGTGATGGGATCTTTTCGAAGCTCGAAAATAACTCGAGTAGTTAAAATATGATAACATTGAAAAACTTTCAGTACTTCAACACATATTCTTAATTTCTTATAAAAATCACATAATCAAACTTACGAGACTTCTCAAGCAGAAAGAAACAAAACATAGATCTTGATACAATTACATGCAAAATATGAACACCTTTATTTCACAAATACAGAGACTTATTCACATATAAATACAAGTCACTACGTTAGGACTAATTCAGTCTAAACTATTCTACTTTTTATGAATGCAAGTCACACAAAAAGAAATAAATGTTCATAAAAAACTAAGAAGACTAATATTTTTCTGCAAAAGCCATTTCATTATTTGTAGTCCAGGCCCTGCTGGAAACCTGCAGGAAGTCACTGGGGCTGTCCCGACGGGGTAGGCGTCGTTGGGGCCGTCCTGACGGACTTTTCGAAAGCCTTCGATTGTCTAAATCACGAAGTATTGCTTGCAATATTGAATGCATATGGTTGCAGTAGATCTGCCTTGCTGCTCATCGATAGCTATTTCACCAACAGGAAACAGAGGGTAAAGGTCAATGTTTAATTCAGCACATCGACAAAAACCGTCTTGGGTGTACCGCAAGGCTCAGTCTTGGGGCCCCTTTTGTTCAATATATATCTGAATGACCTTTTCATGTTCCTGGAGGAATCAAAAGTCTGTAACTATGCGGATGATGCAACTAATTACGCGTGTGGTTCTAAGATCGGAACTGTCATTGCGCATTTAGAGTATGATGCTTCAAAATAACTGAGTGGTTTCCAAATAATTCTTTGAAGCTAAAGGAAGAAAAAATTCTACGATCTAAGATATGAGCTACAATCTAAGACATGGCAATGATGTTTAACTCTCAAAGGTGCGAACCACGTCCTTTAGAATTGGGACCATAGCCTATCTTGGAAGTAGATTACGGTAATCATTGTAGCAAGAAATAACACAATCAAATGTATCTTCCCATATTCAAAACAAGAATTAAATGTTGGAACGGTGATGAATGCAGCTATAGACTATGCAAAGCATATATTCCACAAGTTAGGTTCCTAACAGGATAGTCGTTTTATCTTGTAATTTATATCTATATAATACATACATTGTGAATGTTCTTAATATATTTTAGATATTGTAAAAATGTATAAAGTAGGCCTTAATTAGCTGTAATGTTTTTATCTTATTGGCCTACTTAAAATAAATCAATGATGATGATGAAGATGATGATGATGATGATGATGATGATGATGATGATGATGATGATGATGATGATGATGATGATGATGATGATGATGATGATGATGATGATGCTAGACCTGTTTGTGAAATAGTTCTACAACTAGAAAAGGCAGGAGAAACTTAGGTTAGTTGTTGTACGAAACACATAAGAATGTAGAAACTTTGGAAACCGCGAACCTTTGATTAATGTCTAAAACCCCTTGGGGGTACGGGGGAACATATCATTGTTGGGTCAAACAGGGGTGTGCATTTTACAATGATTTCAAAACCTGGAAACTCTGCTGCTCCTAAAGCCATTTACCTTCTTACTACGACGTTAACCTGCTCTAATTCTGTCTCATCGAGATTGTCAGTACCAAAGTCACCTTCTCTCAGTTGCAACTGTCCAGCCTCTAATCCGTGACTTGGTCCGGACTCAATCGAAGAAAGATCTTCTTCTCTCCTATTAAAAGGTGGCGGTTGTTCATACTGTGTACTTTGTATTGAAGGTACTTCGTACTCCGTAATACCATCGCGAGGGCATACCTGAATGATGAAGAGAGCTTGGGGTTAAATCAAATCAAATCAAATCAAATCAAATTATCGTAGTTTTGGGGTGAAATTAAAACACTTCCTACTTCTATTACTACTACTTACTACAATTACTACGCAGCTTCTGGACAAAAATGATCAAATGTCAGAGGCAGATATTTAAATAAACGCCATCCTTTCGATATATGCTTATATGCTTATGTTTGCTCTTGAAAACCACTTCCAGAGTGCAAAATAGACCTTTTAGCTGTTCTATAAAGAGTCTGGATCGGGTGATATTTTAATACATTATCATACACGAGGTTCCATTAAGCGGCGTTAGAGCTTCTATCAGTATTGTGCACATTCGAAAATTCTACAAAATGTAATCAAGTATCGTTCGATCCCAATTCTTTTTAGAATAGCTAAAAGGTCTATGAGCAAGCTACCTATCTAGATTCAAAAAAATTTTGCTGCTTTGTTTGTTTTGAATTACTGGTTGAGAGAATCTCTTTAGTCTGCGATCACTAGTTGCTTTGAGTTCTGTTGTTAATTGAAAGCAACTGTTGTCCATACCCGATGAAAGAAATTTTTTGAAAGAAAGAATTCACGTCGGATTAAGGAAAAGCCATTTTGCAGTCTTCAGGACAGATTTCATGTCTTCCGCGCGGCCGCACACTCTCCTCCCTCTCCCTCTCTTTTGATCTGATCCAGTGGACTCAGAGGTGTGAAGGGAGGAAAATCGTTTTGCCTTTTCATAGACCTGAGTATCGTTTTAACGAAATCCGCCCTTGCTCTCATTGCGGTAAAACTTTCGTGTTTACATTTTAAATGCAAAAAGAACAAATTATGACAAGGTCTACTTTGCATATTAATATCTATTTGAAAGTAATCCTTTACCGGTTCAACGCCAGGAGAGGATGTTTTGGTTTTGCCACCCTTTAACCTTCCATATTTTAACCTGCAAAAAATCATTGAAGAATAAGACTGCGTTCACACGATGCCGGCACATTCTGAAAACGGTGAAAAATTCGACGGATAGGCCTCCTGTTCACACGAAAACGGCACATTTTTTGCCGGCAGATTTTGAAAACGGCAGATTTTGAAAACGGCAGATTTTGAAAACGGAACTCTAATCGGCACATTTTGGAAACGGCATCGTGTAAGCACTTTAAAATGATGAAAATAGAGCATTTTCAGACGCTTTTGGAACGAGA
Organism: Aurelia sp. 3 sensu Dawson et al. (2005); assembly: GCA_964020215.1. Lineage (NCBI taxonomy): Eukaryota > Metazoa > Cnidaria > Scyphozoa > Semaeostomeae > Ulmaridae > Aurelia > Aurelia sp. 3 sensu Dawson et al. (2005). Next base: position 16,464,790 of record OZ026593.1, on the reverse strand, counting down.
CTGAACGATTCTTAGGATTTAGGTTCACTTATTTGGCATCAAAGTCTTGCAACGAGCTTTTTACCGGCAAATTTCTGACCGTTTTCAAATTGTTCCGGCATCGTGTGAACGCTAGCTCAAATTTTGCTACCGTCACATTTTTCACCGTTTTCAAAATGTGCCGGCATCGTGTGAACGCAGTCTAAGAGATGAAAAGCGAAAATCTATAAGTGGCAACAGAAAACTCCTTCAGAAATTTAAAGGAAAAATAATGTCAAAAATAATGTCTTTAGCAGGAAATATGGAGTCAAGAGTATGAAGACATTATAACATGAATTGATCCCAAGAAAAGCTCAAATTTATACACGATGAATCCAAACGGTGCTGGGCGTTTGAAAAAATACTAATAAAAATATAAAAGCAAAAACATTGAATACTATCTAGTTTCATTACCGATATGTTCAACTAGATTCGGTAATCTACCTGGCTTTAATCAGTCATTCCTTCCAGTGGATATGGGAGAATTTTTATAGACAGTTCCTTTTAAAACCTTCAAAAGCACACGAAAATAATGGGCAAAATTTCCTTGGTTTGCCTTGCTTCAGTGAGGTCCAAATACAGAATTATGACGACAAGTTCCTTGTATCCCTTCGGTAAACCTCCTTGCTCAACAGGGACTCAGAATGAAACAGTGAAAAAGTTGACCCTATCTTCTGCAATCATCGATTGAATTATGATGGAATCACGGCTTCGAATCTCGAATCCCGTGGGACTCCACTTCATAAGTCTTGTACAAGTAGCGGTATATCAGCTCAGACAAGGAGCGAAGGTACGACATGAAATCAGTCTGAAGCAATGTCATCAAGTCAAACAGTAAAGGGAAACAGGGAACTAAGGTAATCAGTCTAGCAACAAACAGCTGCGAAACTTACTCGTTATTTCTGCACCAGAGAACTGCACAAACTATAACAAAGATTAGCAATACAACGGACACAGCCGGAACAATGACAACATACAACGGGACACCTTGTGATTTCCCTGCAAAAAGGAAAAAAATACCTCATTAGAGGCCTTCGGCAAAAGACTTTTGCTAGAACTGTATACCTGGTCAGATGCATTCCCTTTCCTCATAATTTGCGGCCTAAATAATTTAGCGAAATTAACGTTTAGTTTAACAAAAAAAAAACATGCTACAAAAATTTAGGTATACCAGGAGCGTCAAAATATAGATATCTCTGACCCATTTGGTAGGGTGACCATCCTCTATCAGCAACATATAAAATTTTGAGGATTTGTATAAAAGCTTATTCACTCGCCAGATTGACAATCAGTTTTACAAACTAAAAAGGACGAAATTGGTTCTTACCTGCATCACGAAACCCAACATTCTTCCAAGCGGAGTGACTGCATCCTTTCACCGTGCAAATACAGACTCGAGCTAAATATTCTCTTTTCTTGAAGAGGCCTTTGATTGTAAAATTCGACTCTTTGATATTCAATTTCTCTGTTTTCTCTGGTTTTTCTGGTGTCTTTGTCTCTTTATATTCTATAATAATGAACGGTTTACCGTTCCAATACTGTCTCTCAGGAACCTAAAATAGAAAAATATTGTATCAAACTGAGTCCAACCGATAAAAAAACATTGCACGATAAGTTGATTAAACTTTCATTTGATCTATTAGTTAGGAAGGGACTCCAAAAAGCCAAAAATCCTTTTCTTATAGGGAAGCAAACCTGTGGATAGCCTCTCAGCTGAGTCTGAGCAGGCATCCTGTTGAAGTTGTTATAAAAATCGATTGAGTGAATCTTTTCTTTTGTAAGTATTACAACATTATAAATAGGATTTCTGGCTTTGGGTAGGTTTTAGTACAGTATATAATACTTTTTAACTCAATTTCAATTCCATTTATCAAAGGCCCGTTGAAAACCAGAACCTGTGCTGTAGGGCTACCCTTCCTCCCTGTGTTCATTGGCGATCTTTGATATCTTATCTTAAAAGCTCTGTTAAGCCCCCGGGATTATTTAATTTCCGGCTTCAGGGGGGTCTTAAAAGAGATGGGGCCTTATCAGAGAAGGGGGCCTTAGTTACAAAGTCAAACGACAGAGATATAAATTAGCTTGTCAGTTCTTTTATCCCATATTTTACATAGAATTTTACGAGTGAAATACACAAATATGACGCAGTTTGTCCCAAATCACACTGAAATTAACGGGCAAACTTGTCTAGTTAAATCAATGGAAATCTTTGGCAATCTCTGGCACTTGATATGAGTAGGGGGGGGGCTAATTTTAACTCGGCTTAGAAGAGAGGGGTATATTAGTGAGGGGCATAATGGAAATGGGGGTCAAATAGAGCTTTAATGGCGATTATTTTCAAAATTACTCTGCAGTTTTGATGTAGACGAGAAAAATATGAAATCATCATATAATAAGAACAAAAGAAATAATTATATACCTTCCAAAATATCGTAAGATCCCATCTTGGGTTTTGTTCCCCTTCATCTAAAATTTTTGTGCCAATTATCGTCGGTCCTTTGGAAGGAACTGCAACAGCAGAAAAAATTTTGCAAGATTATTAGTATGAATCAATTTTTCGTTAACAAACTAAAACTGAATAAATTTTCTTGGTTTCTGGTATGGACGAAAAAGGATGGTCATAGATTTGGCTGCACATTTTAGAGAAGCATTGTAGAGAAGGTTTTGTTCGTTAAAGGCCTGCAGGATGCAAGTCCTAACGTAGACATGAAACTGTAGTGTTGTTGTTGCTCCAGGATGTGTTAGATTTGATTTATCATTCCAATCCTACCTACTAAATTCAGAAAACAGTAGACATCGCAGAGACACTAAATAAACTTTCCAATCTAACACAAAATTCTTTAAAATGTTTTGTTTCGGAGTAAGAGTACGCGACCAGGAGGCTAACCTCAGTTTAGAGGTTAGATCGAAGGATTTGACTTTGTCCCATAGACCTTTACACAAGGTAAGTTCAATTCGAGGAGGTGAAGCCTGAATTCCCAAAAGGAAGTAAATTTCATTACTGCAAACAAGGTACTCTGTTTCCAAATCTAAACACTACTAACATATTTCGTGGGCTGCCGATAGAGACGCACGCCGTTGGGTGACTCCAAAGGGAGGCAAAAACGGCAAGTCAGTATTTCAATAGATTGCTGCAATATTTACAATGGATTGTGGGATTTCATGTACGTATGTACGTAAAATTTGCCATTAAAGTAATGAAAAGGATTTAAAGATCATAGAAAAATTAAAGGAAAAAGAAGAATCTAATTACAAATGCATACTATAATTAAAGTTTTAAAGGCAAAAAATAGATTTAAAACACCACCAGTTTAAAAATGGCAGGGATGGCATTAAAAGGTCAATACAACCTTGTTTCCATAATGGTCCCCCCAGAAGTGTCTATGAAAGAAAAGTTTTCACAAAAGAACAGAAAAAAACAATGTTTATTGCTGAAAAGTTGACAGTAAAATTGCATTTTTGATATTGTTGAAGGATAATTTCTGTTAAAGCTTTTAGAAATTTAATAATATATATATGGGCTATTTTCTCGATTCTGAAGATCATTAAAGAATTTATCCTTGATCTTATGCTAGAAGCTGTTGACATTATTAGAAGATTTTAGGCCCGACTGTAGACTGTTCCAAATTTTGGGTCATATATAGGATAGACCATTTTGCCCTGTGTTAGTCTTTCGAAATGGTAGATTTAAAGGTCTATTAACATTAATGTAATCTGTTATTTACCAGCAATCATACAAACCATGGACTTGCCCTTTACGTCATGATCAACAACTTACCATCTTCATTCGTAATAAAGATTTTGCACTTGGTTCCAGACTTGTCATTAGTCCATGCTTCGACACAGATCTGGTAGCTGGTGTATGGGGTCAAACCCGTCAACAAATATGGGCTTGTTATCCATGAGGTTCTCTGTCAGAACAAAATAAATTACAATGAATACCTGAACATAAGCTGCTCCCACATATAGGTCACTCTAGCACATACAGGTTACTGTAGCACATATAGGTCACCCTACCACATATAGGTCATTCTAGCACATATAGGTTACTGTAGCACATATAGGTCACCCTACCAAATATAGGTCACTCTAGCATATATATTGTAGGTCAGTCTAGCACATACGGGTCACCCTACCACATATAGGTCATTCTAGCACATATAGGTTACTGTAGCACATATAGGTCACCCTACCACATATAGGTCATTCTAGCATATATATTGTAGGTCAGTCTAGCACATATGGGTCACTCTAACATTTTAATTTTGTTGTTATTAGGATTTATAAATTGTTTATAAATATATGAAATTTAGACGGTTATTGTGATTAGGTTATTTTTGTTGTTGTTTTTATTTTTATTTTTAGTTGCAGGGTACATTGTAAAACAGTTATTCAAACTGAATTACTTTATGTTGGAAAAATATATGAAAATGAAAAATGAAGCACATATAGGTCACTCTAGCATATCAGCCACAATCTTGGACTGCGCTCAAACGTTACTGCAAAAACTAGAAAATGGTGAAAATGTGGTGGATGGGCCTTCCATTTATATAAATACAGCACACTATTCTACTTGCCGGTAGATTTTGAAAACGGATCTCTGACAGGCACATTTTGAAATAGCCTGTCAGCTGAGTCAAAGCAAGGAACCTCTCAGAATGGCTTCAAGAAAACTATTTTAGAAACGGAACCTCTTTTCCTTTCACGTTTTCTTTATTGTAAATCTTGAATACATAATTTTGAAGCATTGTAAATAGGGTTTTATAGTTTGATTTGATTAATAAATAGCTTTTTTATTTCTATATTATATTGTAACTAGAAGTAACTATAAGTTATCAACTGCTCGCACTCTTTCATATTTGTGAACTCAGATAAAGCCACACTAAATTCGTAAATGAATGTTCTGCTGTCCCCTTGAAGTGGAATTGTTCGTTCCATTATTCCGTATCGTTTTCCATGTTTTATGAAGGTAAAGGAGGGTATTGAACGCAGGTTCAACAGATTATTGCTTATTGTGTTGACTTAATCCTGTTGAAAATGTGAATGTGATTGCATGTAAACACTGAATGACGTCGATATTATTGTTGTGCAGCATTTGTGAATGTTTCGTATCGATACCACACGCCGCTCAAGGGTCAGGGCTCATACCAAGCCAAGCTTCGCTTCGTTGGGTGAAGTTGAATCATTGAACAAATCCGTCTCACAGTTATTTACGCCGTGTTTGGTATCTTAGTCTTTTTATGGCCAAACGAAGTAGCGAAATGTGTCGATGGAAGATCTGAAACAGGGAGCGCCGAAGGCGCGGGAGGGGAAACGCGCAGTCACTTGCGTGAATGATGTATGATGCGCATGCGATCGAGGTTGCGCTTGATTTGAGAAATTTTTCGAGTTGAGGAAGCTGGTTGACATGCAAGAGCTGCACGCGAAAAGGAGCCGAAATTTAGAGATGAGTACTTGGTAAGTTCAATTTTCTACATTTTGACTCTTCAAAATAGACCTTTCCTTTTTTTCATGAAATATCAGAGCGATCGGACCACAATTGACCCCAAAATAATGCATTCGCTTGCTGTTGCAATGGGCCTAATGCAAGGGCTGGTCAGAGCTTCACCTCGGCGGCATCTAATTTTCTCAAAATAAAAATCGAACAAGTTCTAGTTTTTAACATTTTCAGTGAGTGCAACCATCAAGGAAGTACTTCTGTAAAAAGCTAAGTAACATATTATAACATATTGGAGATATCGCTTGATATGGAGAGAGGGGTTGAAATTGTGAAATTCTGTCATGTTCGATTTATTTCGATTCCAATTCGATATCGATAGCATCTCGACTGGCAAGTGTGCAGTGTGCCTGTGGGAGGCAGTCTGTACGTTTGCATTAACTAAATTTTGCTGGCAATTATTTTATTGACTGGAAGGAGGAGCTCAGAAAAAGTTCAAAACAATGAAAGATATATCATCCCATTTTGCCAGCTGCAAGACCATGTTCGATTTGACAGTTACTAGTGAAAGATTACACGTTGTTTGTTTGCCTTTGGCAAGGATGAAGTTCTTTTCTCTTTCAATGATCTAGTTCCTTTGGCTATCCTAACAGGATTTATTACTGATCTCAAAGTGACATACAAATATAGGAAGACTTGTTTTGGATTTTCAAATTGGATTATTAACTTATATAGGTCAGTTTTTAGCATGTATTATGAAGCCCCAGGGCTTCTTTAAATATTCTGTTCCCCTAAGCAAGTGGTCACAAAAAGTTATGTTTATTTTCTTCTACAGCTATCTACTTTGTGCTTGCAAGAATTGGTTGCATACACATATTTTGTTCATAAGAAACTGCTTACAAGAAACTCATGCCTACAGTTGAAGAAACTCTAATGCTGGAAAAATATGTTTAAGAATGTGAGGATTGTTATGGAACCTTTCAGAAACTTGTAAGAAACTCAGATTATTCAAAATCTGATGACTTTCCAGTTTGCATTCTTTGATTTTGGCAAAGGGAAGCTCATTCTGAAGTAAATTTTGGCACATCTGAGGGTTGGGGTTAATCGTAAATTTCATAAACAGACTGCCAAGATGGTGTTATTAGAGGGTTATGGCACGGTTGTGGCTGGAAGCAGTTGGAGTGGCACCCCCGTGCACTACAACGAATGCAGACTGGATGACTTTAAAGTACTTGCAGTCTGAAATGCATCTTTTTAATTATGTTCAGTTTAGGCTCTATGAAATGTATGTATTGTGCTTCTGATAAAATGAAATAATGTGAAAAAGTACTGGCCCAAATTCTAAGTTTCTTATGAAAAATGTGTGCATCACTCCAGAGGAATCTCATGGACTGACTGAAGATATAGTGGAGTCATTCTTCTGCCTTCAGCACCAAATATGTGGTGGTTATCCTAAGACTAGAGGTTATTCTTATGCATACAATGTCAGTGATACACTGTTGTCTTTTCAATCATCAGCTCTTTTTACAAGATCTGGGCATGATATTGAAGATGTGGAAGTTACAGTAAAAATGCAATATATCAGCCAAAATGTCTAGACCTTAGGCTATGATTTATTGCACTGCTAATTTGTAATGTTCAACACTTTATCACCACAAGCATTTAAAGAGGTTGATAAAAACAAGCAAATTAGATGATGGAGGATAACAGTTTGAACAAATTTGATTTTTATCATTCCTTCTTTTATATAGATGCTTTCATATCAGTTTTTCTGATGTTATGTTGGCAGTATTTTAAGATTGACATGAGGAATTCTAAATATCAGATGGGTCTCCATATGTAAATTGTTTACTGTGTGCTACAATGTCAAAATCTGTTTGAAAATATGCACACTGCACTAGATGTCTCTTTCTCTCTTCACCTACTTAGATTATCAACTATTGTCTTGAAATATTAAGGTATTTGTCATGTATCATTGATTGCACAATTCACAAAGTGAATGATCCACAATTTTAAGAACCAAACTGGTTTAAGTCCATCTTAAATCAGATGTCACATAAGATTTCTGATAACAAACAGCCAAAACTCTTCATTGTTTTTATTTGTGGACATTTAGCATGACATGTGATTTGAAGCCCACCATTAGTCTTCAAGGGAAGAAACTTTCTTGGGCAAATACTTTTGTGAGGTGGCAAATCTGCAAAGACTTTCACAAAATGGAAATGTTTGAACTCTTGAGAACCAATTTTTCAACCCCCAAGTTTTACTCCAACCCCCTTTTATTAGTTGTTGAAAATTTGTGATGAAAGTGAGCATAATTTTTTAGTCTATTTTCATAGATATTGAAAAGATCACAGTATGTTTTTTACTAAGAAAAAACTAGATACAGTATATTCTATTTTTCTGATCACCACCCTGATTGTTCCAGGTCCCAATTAATATCACAGGGTCTACTAGAGGGTAAAATGGGCAGGCTGGGGGTAAAATTGGTAGTTGATTGCTGGAAGACAGTAAACTTGCAAGTGATACATCAACATTCACTACAGTATGTTCAGGAGGGTAGTTTGATGTGTCCCAGCTGGAGGAAAACCGTGAACATTGATCTTGGCAAAATTTATCTACATTTCAAGATACCTATTTTACCCCAGATTTATCCATTCTACCCCAGTAAACCCTATCAAACCATTGCCAAAGCCCCCTGATTATTTGGTAATCAAGAGTGTGTATAAAAATGTGCTGAATTTTGTTGATAAATAGGGCCACATGGTAAGACCCTTACAGGAAACCCCTTTTAAGAACTAAACTCTTGTATAAATAAACAAATACAAAAGATTGATTCCTGAAGCAACATGATTCCAAAATTTATTTCAAGCGGTCAAAAGAATTAAAAAAAATAGTTCCTTGTTTCAAGTTCAAGTTGCAAATTGAAACTCCTACAGTAATTTCCCATTATGAAATTTGTTATGTATACTTTATTCTTATTGTCAAAGACAAAGTTTCTGTTATTGTTTACTGGTGCTGATTGATTTGAAATTTTACTGGCAGGAACAAGTTCAGTGCATAAAACATAACAAGTGTCTCTCTTGATTACAACTTCTTCACACAACAAAGGCCAATGCCATCAACACGTAGCCATTGATCCTTTCCTTAATTACTTTAGCTTTCAAAAGAGAGCATGCCTGCACCATAGTGTCCATTAACTCTACTCGAAATTGCTTGATGGCTTGCATAACGCCCAAGAAGCGACCTCCACACTGAGCAACACAATCGTCTGAGTTTCTCGAGTCCAACCACAACAAAGCTTTAGGCCAACTTCACTTGCTTCAGAGTTAGAGTAGCTTCGCTGCATGCAGAGATGAAATTAATTCGGTATCTTTCAGAACTAAAGATAGCGTCATCCTCTTATCTTGTTTCACCTTCACCAGATGGGTTGATAACAAACTTGGAGGAAATGCTGAATTCTCTTGCATCACTATTTGCCCACAGCTTTTCAACATTCCGGCATTTTGCTTCGAGAGTGTTCGACCTCGTTTTCAATCTGCGCATCGATCATCGATTTTCAAAACAATAGGCGTTTCCCCTCCCGCGCCTTCGGCGCTCCCTGATCTGAAAGTAGTGTGAAGGTGCACAAACTTATTGCCTGTGTCTCATGAAACGTAAGGGAAGTTCAATTTAGTCGCCCCTTCTCTGGGATAGGCCCGACCGCCATCACAGTATCTTGGCAGGCCTTGGCAGACAAAAGAATATCATGACTATTGATCATTGTTCACGAAGACAAACACGTACACAATCACACTGTAGTGACAAAGGAAATGTGGCCAGCGAATCTTTCAATTTAAACTAACCAGCGGTAATAGATAATCAGAAGTAACAAAGCAATACAATAAACATATGCGTGGACATCACAGAAGGTTGGCTGGATCACTATAGTAATCTCGCTCCTTCGTCGCTCGCAATAAATGTTTTCAGAGGAGGGCCCCTTAAAAATCAACTTGTTGAAGGGCAACCCTCCTTGAAAGAATTAAATATAAGATAAATATGAAATATAAATATGAAGATACCTGGTACTGCATGGTTTGATTGACTTTGCCATATTTGATTTTGTAATTGTAGTTAAGATTGTAACACGGCTTCGACCATGACACCTTCATCGTTCTTGAAGTTGGTAAGAGGTTCAAAAGGTATGGTTTCAGAGCTGGAACTATAAAGAGAAAAAAGAAATGAGAATTGTCACCACTAGCTAATGGAACAATGTTTTTCACATTTTAAAGAATTTTCAAATGTGCATGAAAATGGGATAGAAACCCTAACATCACTCAATCTAACCTTGCATATGAAATTGTATAAAAAGCTTAAGCCTAGTCCTAGTATAATAACTGTTTTCAAGCGCAATACCATAAAATATTAATCTAAGCTGTCGGTACAAAACCGAGCTGCTTGCAACGTTTATACAGTGGCTGATTATGTCGTCCATTACCCTATGGTCTGGGCAGGGTGACAAGTCAAAGCAAGCATTGTTAAATGACAATGAAGCACACATTTACCTGTATATTTTAGCCGAGGTGTTGTAACACTGAGCTTAGTTGAGTTGCCAAGCTTGTTTACTCCCTGAAGAGTTATGTGTAGCATACAATCTTTGATTGCTGGCATCAAGCAAAGATCAAGGGTTTGGCCTTCATTGGATGCTATGCAAACCAGATCTTTATCCACTCCATCTGTGTCATTTAAAAGCATGCAGTTCAACTTTCCAGACAAAAGTTTCGTGTTTGGGGACAAACATCCAAACATTTGGTACTCTGAGGTGTAATTTGTTAAAAGCTGATATTCACAGTTGTTTTTTCTTGGAAGAGTTGCTTCCACAGCAAAGAAGTGTGATGCCAGCAAGAAGTTGACATTTGTGAAAGTCAGTTTGGCTGGCATTCGTGGAACATCTGAAAAAAGACACAATCATTGTAAATCTTCCCTAACAGTCATCATGTTGAGATTCTTTGCCATGCTTTGGTCAACAATGACAATTTGCGCAATGTAGAAGCCATATACAGCAGGAAATTAATCTTGAAGTATATACTCAGTGCATTTCACAGTATGCTCCAAAACTAGACTGCCCTAGAAAAGGCTACATTTGCCAATTTCTTGGTCTTTGATTGACATATATACGTATGTGCTAAAAAGAAAAATTAAAAGATCAGCCCTAAATATCAAATTTTGGTGAGTGCTATTGAACACCTGGATGTTACAAACTCGCCCTGAATATATTATGCAAAGGGATTCTCCAAAATCATCTTTGAGAGGTATCAAAGACTGCAAGAATTTTTGAGCACAAATTCTTAGGTTAGAAAGGTGAAGTGAAAGTAAAGTTGTGGTTTCTAGCAACAGCACTGGGTTTACAGAAGTAGAATAGATCTTTTGAGTCCATGATTCCTTGTCATGATGAGTTCATTTCACAAGAGGTGGAGCTCTATGGGGGATTGAACCCCGTCTGCCTGACTATTCTGGCTACAAAGTCAAGGCAGTACACCACTGTGCCACAACATCTTCCAAAAAGGAACAGAGAATACAGTTTAATGTGCAGAGATAACTGTTGTTTCTACTTCTGGAGCACAACTCTACATGGCCTCCCTTACCTGCAACCTTGATCTCTATCATTTGTTGTTCTGTGATATTTCCCATCTTTACTTTCAACATATACTGTCCACCAGTTGCCCAACTGACATTGCCAAATGAGATGGTCAGAGTCTTTGTGTCATTCTTGCTCTTGAAAATCATCAGTTTGTAATTTGATGTAGTATCTGGGCCACAGTTGTCTTGTATTTTTGTGAGATTGGACTCAATTTTGCTAGAATTTGTTGCCAATACATTACAGTTTACATTCCCTGCACTTTTCAGCTTGAGTATTACCTCTTCTGGGCAGGATATCCTTCCATTGCTAAAATCTGTAAAAGAAAAGCCCACTATCTTTATTTCCTGACAGCATAAGGGGCCATCGACTTTCGATTTTCGTATTTTTTAACGGCAATTGGCCGTTATGGGGGGAGGGGGTCTTACCCTTAGGCCGTTAAGAAAATAAAAAATCGTACGAAAATCTCCGTAAGAGAATTTTTTCAAAAGCGTAGGTAAATTCTTTACAAATAACACATAGAGTGTAGAATAGAACAGTTTTACTATGCCTCCCGATATGGCGTATTTTCGGTTGAAGTCCAGCATGTTCCACAAGACATTTGTTTGCTGCTCCCCAAGTCTTACTTAGGCCAAAGATTTTAGGCCGATCGGAGGCCCGTTTGGTAGAAGGCCGTTAACGGGGAGGGGGGAGGGGGTTCCGATCTTAACGGCCAAATGCCGTTAAAAAATATGAAAATCGAAAGTCGATGGCCCCTAAGTCAGTTATTCCTGTCTGGTTTGGCATGTGTCATGACCAAACTACCTCAACCAGGGCCAAAGCCAATAGGGGGCTGGGGGCAGAGAGCGTCCCCCCATTAGGCCATTTTTGGGAAAATTTGTTCTCACTGCTATGTGTAGGCCAAATCATGCATGTTTTCCAACTTGGGCTATCAGTAGCAGCCTTGAATCCAGACATGAAAATCAATTGGAAATCATGACAGCCAGTTTGCATTCTTTGATTTTGGCACGGGGAAGCTCATTCTGAAATAAATTTTGGCGCATCTGCGGGTTGGGTTTTTTCATAAATTTCATACAAAAACTGTTACAGGTGGTGCTATTACAGGGTTATGGCGCGGCTGCGGCTAAAAGCAGTCAAAGTGGCGCGGGGAAGATCTTCCCCACGCACTACAAAGAAAAGAATGCAGGCTGGCATGACAGGCCAAACAAATTTGCTTTGACTTGCTTGTAAACTTTCTCTTCGTTTCGATTGGTAATTGTAACGTGTTTTAAATGTAATAAATGTTTGTTATGTAATTAGCTGCGGTGTAGACATGTATCTAGCGTTATATAGACCCCTTTTCGCAATGACATCAGTTCTTTTGAAATTCTTCCAGGAACATCACTTGCCTCGATTTAATGTGGATCGAAATCTCAAAAGCGTGCATTGCTATCAGTATCAGCAACGCGTGAAATTGTTTTGCACGTGTAGTTAGTTGCAACATAATGATATGATCTAAATTTCTCGCTGCACTGGGAATCACATCTTTTGCCTCGAATTGAATGTTATGGTGAAATGGGTCTATTGATGTAGCAATGAAACTGAAACTTACACGAACTGATGGGGCTTGTTCCAGCAGTTACTTAGACCTTTTTAGGCCTAAAATGTGTCGATACTAATTAATAATGGCCAGCATCATTCTACACACTCGGCCAAGATGCAAGTTATAAAAAGATACTGAATGCAAAACTTAATCATTTACATACCTGTTAAAGCCGAAATAAACGGCAGCATTAAGCTTATCGCAATTAAAATCTTCATTTTGCTTCCTTGATCAAACGGATTGCTTCGTTCAAACTGTCTTCGATCTGTTCTGAATGCTTTGCAGCTCGTGCATTGTTATATATTGAATTGCATTGCTCACTGGGACAAAACCTCCGCACTGCGCAACTTTCCTTTTCTATTGAATTCTAAGAAGGAAATAGCATTTTCTGAGGAATTTACTTTCGAATCTTGAAAGATAGATAGAGGGATAAAAGCGTTTTTATTCTGCAATTAACCCTGAGTAATGGCCCCTCCTTTTCCCAGAAATTCTGAACATAGAACACTAAAATTAGACTAAACATATTTTTTGTTTATAAGCAGCCTCAAATAAGAAACTCAACTATCAGATTGCCAAAATTCATGAAACCCCAGAACAGGACTGGTAGTGGTATGTAAATACTACTTTCTTAAATAAGCAAATCCTCAGCAAGTTTCACCTTATTTTCGCTTGTTTTTTCTTGGACATAAAGCAACGCTTCAAGAAACCCTTTCAAATGTTCACGAGTCCACGTGGCTAGCAAATATTGTTATAGCACTTGTAACTCATATGAAACTCCGAGTGCTCAAAATATGAGATTCTTAATCTGCAGTTTCTGTGATATGGGTTTTCTGTACACTGTGCAGCAAATAACCGCAAAAATAGCGTTTTTTGAAAGCCAGGCTGAAGTAAGTTCATAAGAATTTACTTGTTTTTCTTTGCACCTTGTGCTAGCATTTTTGTACCTTAGTCCCCTGTGTTATAGTATTGCGCAGCAGAGATTGATAGAGAGGGCTCTGTGGAATCACAAAAGGAATCACAAAAAGTGGGCTGAGGCACAAAATTGACCGACAGCAGAGGCAATTTTATTCTTAGCAACAATTGCTTCGAAAGAAACTTTCTATTTCTAGCAACAATTGTTTCCTGGTTTGCGCGTTCTTTTTCACTATAAATGTATAGAACAAATTTTAGCATGTTACAGAAAATGGAGGGGTTTTACAACCGGGTGAGCCAGAAATAATTTCCCGCTTTTAAAAGTTCATAGCACCAACAGTACTTCACAGATTAGAATAATTTAAATTTCAGTTAAAAGCTGAAAGATCGAAGTATCCTTGTGATTTTTCTCGCTGTCTTATCAGCACTAAAGTATCGGTGAATTTAACGTGATAAAAATTTAATGGTTGCAAGAGGACTGAAAACGGGTCTAAACATCGATCAAATTGTAACGACTCTCCTGACACAGAACAGTACGCAGTGGGCATTTCACCTCTCTCGAGAGTTATACGACATCAATTTTCAAACAGATACTAAATAGTTTCAGTCCCATGGCAATAAATGTGCAGTGGATATCTCTAACCCATGAACAATTGCATTTTCTTTATTGATCTGTGAGAGGAGTCCATTCTGATTTGATTAATGATTTAGGCCAAATTTCAGTCATTTTGCAACGATGAAATTTTTGTAAAGTTGAATTTTACCTATGTTTCTAGTGCTCTTGAGACAGCGAGAAAAAACACAAAAATACTTCGATCTTTCTGCTTTCATCTAGAATTTTAATCATTCAAATCTGTGAAGTACTCTTGGTGCTATGGATTTTCAAAAGTAGGAACTTTTTTCTGGCTCACCCGGTAAATCAAAAGAAGAACAGTAAAAATACGAAAAGGCAGGCGAGTTGGTTGCTTGAGTAATACCATGAAACGTTAACACATTCGTGAACTCAAAATACACAATACTCTTTCATAACCTCTGTTTCATAACCCATGCCCACATCATTTACATAATGTCCAAATAGGCTATTTACAGAACAACATTAAACTCTATCAAACAGATTTATCGATTTATCAATCGATCAATCGATTGATCAACGATACGTAAAAAGATGGCTAAAAGTACATAACTCTGCTAATTAGCTTCCCAACCTTACAAGCACCCCTTGCATACAACATCCCTTTATCAATAGATCATTTAGTTGTTCTACCAACAAGTCTGCATTAAGCGAAATTTCCATTTGCCAACGAGTAGATCCATTTGGAATAAAGGGTCCACAAGCAGGCTACATTTCACTGAGAGCGATTCCACCTCGGGGGCGGGGGGGGGGGCATCCCTAGACGTGACTGGATCGCTCAACAGGGTGTCCTTTTCTGACAAACATTATGCGACTGGGTATCACAATTGATAAGAAAATTATGCGACAAGTTACCTTGTGGAAGGAAACATTTTAGAGTTCACTTGAAACAATGGATCATGTATACTTTTGGCAAAAATTTTTATGCGATATGGTATACTTTTGGGGCATTCTTTATGCGATAGGGTGCAGGTGGGGAGAGATATTCCACACACCCCCGTCACTTCCCTAGTCAAGTACCCCCCCCCCAAGTTCACGGGTTAGATTGATGCTTTCGTGTCGATCATATCGCACATGTCACATAAAACTGACCACGGTGGTGCTACAAATTTCTAAACTTTAGAAAGTCACTCGCTACAGATTCCTTTGCAAAACAGCTTTGAAGTTCTATCGTAAATAGAAGCTCTTAACACGAGCAAGGGCAAATTCGGAAAACAAAAGATTCAGGTTTTCAACGAGGCAAAGCGGTTTACCTTTTTGAAGAATAGATTTCACACCTTTGGGTGGAATCAATCCGTTCAAAGAGCAACCAAAACATTACAGTCTGTTGCGTTGATGATTTGGAATGCATTCTTGAGGCTACCAAATTGTTTTGACTCAAACAGAATAGACCATTTCGACAATTAAAAAAGGAGACTGGGGAGAGCGGTTTGTTCTGGTAAATGGCTGCCACGAAGCTTCTACGAATGATAGATTTCTCTCCACAAAAACTTTTAGTTTTAAATTCATGGTTGAAAACACAGATCTTTGAGAAAGAAGTCCCTAAAAAGTAGTCGCAAGGATGTCCCATGACTCATATGCCTCGTAACGAGGGGGAGACCTCGCATAAAACAGTTTTGGCGGGAAAGCGGGAAGGTATTCGTCATTTTCCTTCGAAGTTGCTCGAGCAGATTAGAAACGAATCAAGAAACAAGAAACATTGTTGTGATAAATATGGAGAAGAACTCGGCAGTTATTTTATCTTGTGTGCAAAGAAGACATAAAATTTGGTGTAGTACTGTTTAGGCTTGAAGGTAGCAGCATAAATAAGTCATTTCTGCAACGTTTTTCTTGCTGAAAAGTTGCTTCTTAATGATTATTAATTGAAATTGAAACTCAACAGACGAGGTCGAGGAGCCCCTGCAGAGAATTTCTTGATCCTTATACAGGTAAGCTGCATCCTTATTTTTAGAAAGCTTTTTATGTTGCAACTCGCTGATAAAACCGAAGGTTTGATTTGGTTAGCTCGTCCGTTCTTTAGACTTCTTTATGGTGGTAGAAATCAGTTGCTTTGCTGCGCTAGCCATACCTATGTTTCTGCAGCGCAAGGAAGACATAGGCAGCAATATTCCTTGCAAACAACTAAAATCAATATGTCAACTTACCTCTACCAGCGAACCTTGGCTTGGAATCTGTCAGATTTTTGAAAATCCCCCTGACTTTCGTTCGAAGCCTACCATGTCTCAGCAAAACAAAACAAATGCGTAAATTGACTTCGTTTCATGTAGGTTCTTCCTTTATCAAGCACAAGAATATTTCTAAATTTGAATTCCTATCTCATCAAGCCTGCAGGACTCAGAGAGGCAAAGCTTTGTCGTAAGGAACCTTTTCAAAATCGCCAGGAACAATATCGAAACGTTTGTTCATCTTGCTTTTACATTCTTGCTTGAATTCTGATCTGATTGCACATCTTCGAAGGAAAATGACGAATACCTTCCCACCTTCCCGCCAAAGCTGTTTCATGCGAGGTCTCCCCTCGTTACGAGGCATATGAGTCATGGGACATCCTTGCGGCTACTTTTCAGGGACTTCTTTCTCAAAGATTCGTAGTTTCAACCGTGAATTCAAAGCTAAAAGTTTTTGTGGGGAGAAATCTATCATTCGTTGAAGCTCCGTGGCAGCCATTTACCAGAACAAACCGCTCTCCCCAGTCTCCTTTTTTAATTGTCGAAATGGTCTATTGCATCCTTTGTTTTAAGAAATTCAACCTAGCTCTTAAAACCCATTAAAACTGAAGTGAAGGATAATACAGAATTAAAAATAAACTAAGCCTAAGTCCAAATTACAGTAAGGAAAATAAATTTATATAAAGTAAAATTAACTTTTACAATAGAGCTGGTTGATTTCAAACAAGATTCATGTTAATTCTTATCGATTATTTCATAAATTCCATCAGACAATTTTCATCTTAATTAAACTTTCTTTGAGTGAAAACACAGAATGAAGCAAAGTGTTTGCCCAGTCTGAAAAGACATGCGGCCAGAGCTCTCGTATCGAAACCACCAAACTTTTCTGGGGTTTAAAATCAAGACTGCTTGATTCCGTCTGCAACGAAAAAATAATTAAAATAACCCTGAATTTCCGAATTAATCGGAAGCCAATTTTGAATTGCTTGCAACGTCTTGCAGTATAATTTCAAGCATTTGTTACAGAGTCATTGTCACCCACTGTCCTTTGCGGGAATGCTGAACTCACAGACTGTCCGAAAATCAGAAATGGCTCAAATGGAAGCAATCAATCAACAATCCAGTAGTTGGACTGACAAAAAGTTTTACTTTACACGTTTTTTTTTTATAAGAAACTAGGATCAGGCCATAGTACTAAAAGTTTCTTAATTGGTTTCTTATTTTTTGAATGCATGAATTGTCAATGTGGTCGCTAACACTGCTGCAGATATGTTTCTTGATATTTAAAACATCATATAGGAATAAACCGTGTTCTGTTATGTTGAAAACACAAATGGTTAGATAATATTTCCCAATAATAAAGGTTCAACGATCTATTTGCTATCAAAATGATGCTTTTAACTTTGAAAAGTTTCTTAGCACTTCTCAGACATAGTATTAGAGTTTCTTAAAATTCTGGCCGCCTTAGTACTAGTTTCTTATAAACCAGTTTCTTATAAAAAAAAACGTGTAAGTGAACTGTTCCATCATTTTAAGTACAGTAAAACCCCGCAAACAAGAACACACTTTTCTAAAAAACAGAATGACTAGGTTCTTATGAATGAAGTACTTATGACATTTTCAGGGTGTGGTTCTTATCACAAGGACACTTATTACTATGATGAATATATAGCTATACAGTATGTGTTTAATAAACTTGCGGGTGGGATGACTGCATTTAAATATTAGTGGGTATGGTATTTTGTTGTTGACAAAGCAATTTATATCATACAGCTTAATAAAACAATTTGCACATCCCTAAAGCTGTTAGGGGTGTTCAGTTACCAACAGCTGGGAGTTTGTTCACACTGATATGATGAAATTCTTTAATTAAGTATACCATTTCATAAGAACATTGAAGTAAATCAGTCTGTTTTTGGTTCTTATCTTTGGGTGTCTTTTCTACAAAATCAGTCTGCAGGTTCTTATTCTGTTATGTTCTTGTTTGCCGGATTTTACTATACTGTTTAAGTCTTTTGTTTTGGCAAAATTTGATTTTCAGAAAATCCGAAATTGAAGCGTGCCCGCAAAAGACCATGGGTGTCAATGGATCTTTAAATTCTTTGACGACGTTCTAATATTGGAATAGCAAGATAAATTAGGACCATGCTTAGTGACCACCAAATAGCCTATAGAAGTTTAATAAACAGAAATGTCAACAGAAACCACCCTAGATCTTAAATGTTTTTGTGTCATCCATGGAAATACCAAACCATGCATGCCCAACCCATATATCACACATCAGCGACCAAAGCAAATCAGTTGTATGCTTGCTGCCCAAAGAAGTTTCCAGCACCTGGGTAAGTCACATCTGCAGCGAAATTTGTGCCATCTGATGCCCCTCTAGCACGTGATCCACCCAATCCACCGTACCCACCGCCTGAGCCATACCCTGAAGCACCACTACGCCCATATCCTCCTCCGTAGCCACTACCATATCCACCAGCGTAGCCACTCTTTCCGTCACCATCTGCAAAATAAAGAAATACATTCAGGAATTTAAGGGTCCTAAGAAGGAGCGTCGCTAGGACTTGAAAATATCTGGAATTTGAATTTGCCAGGACTTGAATTTATTCCAACTATATCAAAATTAACATTCAAGGTTGTGTCGCTTTAAGTAAATAGAAATATTTGGTAAATTCTAGAAGTTTGCATAAGTTGGAGGGGAGGACTTGATAGAGAGGGGGCTTATTTCAAATTCTGACTAAGAGGGGGCTTAATAGAGAGAGGGGTTTATTAGAGAGGGGGGCTTAATAAAGAGGGAGAGATAATAGAGCTTGTAAGGTAAATGTTTCGTCGTTAAATTTAGCTTGGTGTGCACGGGAGAAACTCTAGATATTCTTAACGATCAAAGAAGACAACATACCCGAATTGCCAAAGCCACCGCCTCCAGATCGCAAACCACCACTCCATCCACCAGAATAACCACTTGGACTTGATTGTAAGAATAATTCAATATATCGACGACCTGTTATTGACAAAGATGGGTATCATGTAAGAAGGAAATTAACACAAATCAGCTGGGGTTTGTCTTAACCATCCCAAGTCAATAACCACAATCTCTCTGGAGGTTAATGTATTTTACTACTTCTTGCATTCATGGCACAAGTTTTCATGCCGTGAAATACGTTAAAGAAATCAAAAGATGTTTTATCAGGAGACCGATCACCTGACTTGGATTGAGTGTAAACAAACCTTCACCGATTTTGTCTACTGGGGTGCCTAAAGATTTAGATCATCATAAAAATTTTGTTACTTTCTACTGTTTTCTTTTGGTGAATAAAAGACCACTTAGACTGCGTTCACACGATGCCTGCTTGTTTGTTTGTTTGTTTTAAATTTGTTTTTAGTGGGCTTGTCAGGTTCCCTATAGCTAATTTAGGCCCACTGTGCATGCCGCAACCAGGCACGGGACCCCTAGTTTAACGTCCCTTCCAAAGGACGACGAGGTGAACTGTGAGGTCAGGCCTCCGAGGTCACCCATCCAGAGTTTGACCTCACTCAACCGAGCTTAACTTCAGTCACTTCGACCACTCACCCCTTTACTGAGGGTGAAAAACGGTGAAAGTTTGCAGAAGGCGGTGAAAGAAGTGCACATTTTGAAAACGGTGAAAAATGTGACGGAAACAAAATAAGATTTGAGCTGGCGTTCACACGATACCGGCACAAGTTGAAAACGATAAAAAATTCAACGACAGTAACTAACTTGGTGCGATCTCTCCAAGAATTTGATGCCAAAGAAATGTAACTACACCTTAAGAACCGCTTAGCCTCATCTTGAAAGCATTGAAAAATGTTCCGCTTCATCCAGAAGACAAAACTAATTTGGGTTAAACTCAAAGCACAATGAATACTATTGTATGTATGTAGATGTTTTGGCCTTCTCATGGGATTTTTGGGGCTATCTCGAAGAAACTGAAAGAAAAAAAATCATACCCATATTCTGTTTGTGTTTTCCCATTGCAGCAGAGGCAGCCTCGTGTGTGGCAAAATCAACATCAGCCTCGCCTTTAGGCCTCCCATTTGGCTCGTAAATAATCCTGATGCTCACAGGGTTCAAAGGTGTGAAGAACTGCATGATGTCATCTTCAGTGGAATCAAAGGGAAGTCCTCTCATATGAACACTATGTCCCGTTGTGCTGTTCATCACTTGCATCGTGCTTGAGCCTCCGCGGCCTCCATTGCGTCCGCCTCCTCCTCCTCCACTTGGACGCGCACGCGGCCCACGGCCCCGCCCGCCGGAACCGCCAAATCCACCTGATCCTAAATCATCGAGTCCAAAGTCATCATTGAAGCCACTTACCCCAAGGCCGCCACGGCCACGTGCCCTGAAATCAACAAAATGAGTGATTATTACTTGGCAGTTCAGACGAAGGGATCCAATGTGAATTCAAAGGCTCACACAACTTATTCATGCTGTTGAAAATCGGCTGAGTGCGAAGAAACAATGAGATATTGCCTCCACAAAGGATGCAAGACACTGCTTCATGTCGGGAGTTCTGGAGGACCTATTGATATATTTCCGAAGTAGAAATGCCTCCATAAATGTCAAAGCTCCTAAATTTAATATCCTTGAAAAAACTGTTCTTCAAGATATTTGAAACAAAACTTTCTAAATTTTTACCTAGCGTGGAGGTGAAGATGCGGTTTTTAGCGCAAAACGCTAGGATCGCAGAAGTAGGGAGGCGCTAATCGAGTCCGCAGCCCCTTGTCACGACGCTCAAGTGTTGGGGCCCTACCGGGTATCGAACCCACTCCACCTGACTGTTCTGACTGCAAAGTCATAGGATTACACCACTCCGCCACAACATCTTCGCATTCAAAGTTATTCAAAAAATACTGGGAAATAAGCCTATCGAAGCGGCGCCCTGGTCCTTCCCCTTGAGACAAAACTACGAACTCACTGAAAGTGAGGTAAAAGAAGATGGCAGAAGTTAGGATCCAAGTTGTAAAGACAGGGTAAAGGAGCGGGGAGATAATTACAGGAAAGCGCTCAAAAACCAGCAAATACATGGAAATCCTTGGGAATCCATGGAAATCCATGTGAAAGTGAAAAGTTGATAACATTGGGCAGGTTGGCTTATTAATACACAATAGCATTCTTGATAGGTTTGACGAGAAAATACGATTTTAAGGTTAAATAGTATTAAGCTTGGTAGGATAAGAGATAAACCATTGTGAGATTTCGAACAGGCTTGACATGTTTACTGGGAAAAATCAGACAATCGCAAGCAAGGTAGTTCAAATGGCTGACGTTTGTCACAGCCCTGTTACTTGGAGTCCCTTGTTCCCTGTGGTTTAGCCTGATTACCTATCTCTTGTATCCCTGCGGTAAGCCTAGACAGAAGCGATATGGACTTGCCAAAGTCGTCCTGGAGGAAAGGAGACTTTCTGTCTTATATGACGACTTGGGCAAGTCCAGAAGCGATATCGCTAAGTCAAAGAGCACAAGGGAACAAGGGACTCCAAGGTAAAACATCTACCAGCGCTCTTTGAACAAATGATGTCACTTCGACCAACTTTTGGTCTTTAAACAAGGAAATTACCGCAAAACAAGACTTATTTTGCACTGAATAGGTAAAATGAACTTTCGCATTGGGTAGACTAGAGTGGACATGGCTGCCCCACGATGGACTTGTGTGTACCCAAATTTTCTGTGTAGTTGTTATTACTTGCAAAAATGATGCAAAAATGGCCGGGCAAACCTAGCAGAACTTAACAGACCTAATCGGCTAAAGCTTGATTTACCTATTTCAATTCATGTGACCATACTTTTTGAGAAGTTCCTCGTTAAAATATTACTATTCTTCTGTCTTCACTAATGACACAAATTTGCATGGCACAAAGTATGCTAGAGAAATCAAAAGATCTTTATCTGGAGATTGATCACGTGGCTTGATATGGGTGTAAACAAACCTTAGCCGATTTTGTCTATTCTCTGTCAAATCCATCGCACTTTTCAACTGTGGTGGACAACTCTGCAGCACTGCAAAAACAACAGACAGCGAAACGCAACTGATAAGATGGTTTACCATAAAAGCTCTAATAAGCCCCCAGGGGGGCTTAGTTAATTTCGGATGCTTCAGAAAGGGGGGCTTATTAGAGAGGAGGGGCTTATTCACAAAATCAAGTGACCAGGATATATTTGGTAGCTTTTCAGTTCTTTTATCCCATATTTTTTTGCAGGATCAACCTACAATTTTACGGCTTAAATACATAAATTCGACACAGTTTTTATCCCAAACCTTATCAAAATTAATATGCAAGGTTGCATAGCTAAGCAAATGGAAACTATTTGGTAAATTCTAGAATTTGATATAACTCAGAGGGGAGGGGTTTATTAGAGAGGGGGGCTTATAAGAGAGGGGGGCTTTTACGGTAATTCAACTCAATATTCTTATATGCTGTTGGAGCAAGCCATTTAGTTGTTAAAAGCATTGGTTTTTCCTTAACTAATCGCAGTATAAAAGAACACACCTTAGAGTAAAGCTATTAAATCGCAATGCACCCTGGTTGAATCAAAACATATTACGATGACTTAAAAGCTTAACATGGGTAATTAAAAGAAACCCATACACTGTTGTCGAATGATATGACTAAGCGATCATTGCTGTGTGGAACAGATGCAAATAATCCCATGGGTAATAGAAAAAAGTTCGTCAGTGGCTGCATGATGTCCTCAAATTTCAATACTTAAAAACTATTTCATAAAAAAATTCAAAGGGAAGCTCATCAAAAAAGGAATTCAGCGACTGTAGGACAAAATATATTTGAAAAAATGAATATAAAGTTATGAAATATATATGAGATATCAATTATATTTTGAAATAGACAGAGAAATTAAATCTTCATTTAAAAACATTCATCACTGAATAGCAATGAATAATTCAGTTGCTGCGAGTTAATTCCTTGCTTTCTGAAGAAGAGCGGTGTTGTCAGAAATTCTTGATGTGTTTCCCAGTATAATTTGATTATTCTACTGCCCGCCAATTCTGCCTAAAGAGGATGAAATCTATGTCCAATGGTGAACAGATAAAACCATTCTTAATTGGCATGGATATGTTCATCTTATTCTTGCTTGGGTCATTAAATAGTCCCCAACAAAAACTAAACAGTCATTCAAGAGCGAACAACACAGACAAACCAGTCCCCTTACAGAGAAGAACAAAAGGTTCAAGTCTAACGAGAAAAAACTTGTTCAAATCACTACTCGACAGAGAGTAAAACACAACTGGTGAGTCCCTTAAGTGAGAGAACAAAAGATCAGGGCCTTCGTATCTACAAAGTTAAAGATTGCTCATACCATATTTTCTCGAAATATCAATCAAAGCTCCTCAGGCACAGATTTAAAATCGATGTCACAAACTCCGTTAAATGAATTCCTTATTAGGTCATGCACAGAGTCACAGTTCAATGGCTTCGGCAACGCCCAACATCTTGAATCTCGTTACTATGTCGATGATTAAATCTGTGGCCTTGACTCCATGATAACCGAACTTTCGAAGGTGTTGTGGCGCAGTGGTTTAATCCTCTGACTTGCAGCCAGACCAGTCAGTTGACCCCATGTAGAACCCCACCACTTGAGCTTCATGACAAAGGGTCGCGGACTCGATTCGGTCTTCTGCACTTCTGTGACCACAGTGCTTGGCGGTAAAAACCGACTGATGTAGGCCTGGCACGGATCGCAGCCGCCCCAGCTCCTATCGTGCAAACAGGGCCTACATGACACATCAATATTCAGCCAACACAGCAAATGAGTTTAAGAGCACAGATGGACTAATCCCAATCTCCGCCTTGGGTTTATCTCCTTATTGGCAAAATCGCACGCCTCCGAAACAACACATGGCCTCACATGAAACGCATTTTATGAATTAATGATATTAAAGATGAGCTGGAAAATACACAACTCGCAAGGTGGTTGGATTTAGGAAAGCTTTATAATACAAACTTTAATTGCGATATATGAAGCTTTACCTCCAGTCAAAACGTTATGAGGAGGCTGTACTAAATATCAGGACCATGAACTTTAAAGACGAAGGCGGCCTAATAGCTGGCACTCTGGGACTTTAGTAGCTTCACTTCGTGCGGACCCTCAAGTCATGCTCATCTCATTGAGTTGAATAAGTTGTTGTTGTTGTCACTCCCCTGAGGCGACAACACAGTTGACAATGGTTGACAATAGTCGTAGCGAGATCAGTTCAGGCAAAAAGTGAAACTACGACATGTAATCGCGCCTTGGGCTGCAGTAGACTTATGAGGATGAGTCTCTTGTTTCCCTGTGCTCTTTGACTTGATGACGGCGCTTCAGTCAACAGAGACTCATAATGTTACTCTGGAAAACCTGGCCCTATTTAGGCCCAAACTGCGCGATTCCTACAGTACCAATGAGATTGAAAGATCTGTGAAGTACTATTGTTGCGGTGTAAATGTGATAGAATCTTCGATGATTGCGATTCGAAGCCGTGATTCCATCATAATTCCATTGATGACTGAAGAAAATAGGGCCAGGTTTTTCACTGTTTCATTATGAGTCCCTCTTGAGCAAGGTTTACCGCAGGGATACAAGGGACTCATCGTAGTCTAGGGCTGCAGTGGTATAACAAAAACAGGCTCTACAAACATTACGTAACAGGGCTGCCAGAGTCGTTACAATTAGTCCATATATCTATATATCATTAGGAACTTTCCGTTAACAGGGCCAAATTGTGCGACAACATTTATCTATTTGATGTATTTCATCTATTGGTGTATTTCATCTATTGGTGTATTTCATCTATTGGTGTATTTCATCTATTGGTGTATTTCATCTATTGGTGTATCTGTATCCAAATATACAGTGCTATAGCCTATTCTTAGCCCGTGTTGTGCAAGTTTAGGTTCAATTTAGTATCGAAGAAAACCCCTCTTGTGAACACCACAGTAGAATAGAGTGCAGAGCCATGAGTCAGCCTCGTATGGAAACAATATGCGCACACTTGAATGTGCATTGGTCAAAGGCCAAGGTAATATTATGCCTTATTAGGACATAACGGAAATACATATGGGCCTAATAGATCCTTAAGCAGAAATCGTAGTTTGGTCACTGAAGAAGCCTGTGCAGAGACCCGTTGCGCGCAGGCTATCAATGAAGGAGATTCAGGAGAAAGGACACAATGAAGAGTGCCACTCCCTGGCGTAGGCCAATGGATGGGTGGGAGTAACTCACCTTGGATTTGTCGTAAAAGTTAAGTAAAGAAACTGGATAGTCGATGCAAATAGTGCAAAAATAGTGCGAAAGACGTAGTTTTTCGCTCCAAATGGTATTGTTTTTGTGGTAGGGTGTAGTATTTTGTAAGTAGTAGTATTAGGTAATATGTATTGTAAGTTTTTAGATGGAATGTATATAAAAACATAATGCAAAAATTTTGTATATGGCGTCACCGAAGTGTCTTCATTGCATTTGCCCTGAGATTCGGACAGGAAAGGGAGATCTTTTCAATAGATTGCTACAGATTGCTGCAACATGTAGAGATGGTATGATTTACAGACATGAAACCACAAAAATATTACATTTGTAGCTAGTACATTAGCAAGAAGTTCGAGATCCACATGCGTCTACCACATCCAACACAAAGTATCTGCAAATCGAGATATGCTGCAATAAATGCATTTCTTAAAGATGTCACGCGAAGCATAAAAGATATGCGAATCAATACACAAGATTTTCGGTTTCGCAAGTATGCAGTAAGCTTCTTTTGTTGATTAGTAATTTACGTTACAATGACATCATGAATCAAATGGTGGAGATGATCAGTCGAGGAGGCACTGTTCCCAAACAATGGAACAGTTGTTGGTCCAATAACAGTAACAGTCCTTTCCGATAACTTGTCACTCTACATAGCTTCGACAGGGCGAAGACTCGAACCAACAACCTTCAAATTGGTAGTCAAGGGCGCCAAACAAAAACTGATCCATCCTCACTTGACTTGAATTGCGAAGGGAAAACTGTCTTCGATTTTGGTCGGTACCATGCCATTGATTTCATTGTACAATTTAGTCCTTTAGTGACAAATGGCTGTGGATCAAGAAATTCAGATCTTTCTATTAGATTAAAATGTATTAGATTTAACATCAGACACTCTGATGATAGCATTAACTTGAAAGGCCTTAGTGTGCTAAAAAACATCTCTTTTTTGTTTATTTCTCGTTCGTTTTTCATCCGCACTATTGGTATCCAATCTATACATCATATACACATATATACATATATATTCGGCAGCATTGCCGCAAAGGATCACTGTTTCTCAAGAGTCTTTAATCTCCGTCTGGAAATTTGTTTTGAAATAGGCCGGCAACTGTAAAGACTTCTTTGTTATCGCCATGAATATTTTTTATGCTATGCTTTGAAATGTTGAAAGAAATAGAAATGTCTGCATGGCGACAATGATCTACAATTTATAAACTGGCGCACATTTTCCAGCTAACATCGTGCATATTTTATAAGTTTTTAATGAATTTGTCTTAAAAATACAAAGCTTTTTGCCTCATCAAGAGTAACAGCCTTTGTTTATGTCGATATAGATAATGCGTCTTCTGCAATTAAGAAATATTCCAAAATAAGAATTAGACCATCAAAGATATATTTCGAAAGGATAAAAACACCGATGCAGCGAGCAAGCGATTGCAAGCTGCCGGTTTAATAAAACATCTTCATTTCCTGCAATCAGACTTTGACAATAACCCAGAGGGGGGAGATTCCAGTGCAGGTTATAGAAGGCCAAAACAAAAATTGCGAGAACTACCCTCAAATTGTAGCATACTTTTACAAAACTCCTCAAAATCGTAGTTCTTGACCTAACTTGGATCAATTGGTAACATCTAGAAGTGAAATTTTTATTGCCTTAAAATACCGTGCTTCTGCAAGGTACTCCCTGCGGCATAAGCCCACTCAACAGGACCTCAACAAGGAATAAAAAAAGACAACTTCAGATGAGAACAAAGACAGCTGGAAGGAATGTGAGTTATCAAACTCAGTGGCAGACAATGCGCCAAAAATTGCGGGAGGTGCAATTGTTTCAATTGAAGGAACTGTTTATTCATATTTCTTTCAAACAAAAGACCCTTCTTCTAACTAACATTGGGGGTCATCGCACCCCCTCACTTCCCCGAATGTCCGCTATCGATTGACTTTGTGCTGTAACCTGAAGCAGATCGCTTTTCATCTGAAGCTTTCCAGAGTTAGCAAATATGTGTCCGGAAAATACAACTTGAGCATATAAATTGCAAATCCAGATTTGTACAAGTGAAAGAGCAGACCAGGAAAGAACTGTGTAACCAATCAACATAAAAGAGTAAAATTTCCCAGGACAGCTGAAGTTAAAGCTAATATGACGATAAAAAAGGTCAGTGAAAAGAGTGAAGCCTCCCGTTTCAAACTTCAAGCAGTGATGTTGAGATTCTCGGCCAAAACATGCAGTCACAAGCTTTTTTATAATGCCTTCTGCAGGTGTTTGATCGGCTGGTGATGGCACACAAGCAAAGCCACTTTTTCGAAAAGCCTGACCATTTAAATGAGGTCTTAGGCAAAAAAGTGCACAAGCCTGCCTATAATGTCCTCCGCAAGGGCTGTTGTCAGGAGTAATAGCAACAAATAGGCCTACAAAATGGCCAAGTATGGAGCAAAGAATCCTGAGCTGATCATTTGTACCTCTCTAAAGTCAAAAGTGTGACTTTTGTTAAGAGCAACACAGAGGTAGATCAGTTTCACACCAAAGTACTAGCAATACTTGAGCTCATCAATGGTGTTCCAAACTTTCTGAAGTGGAAAAAGTGAATAAATTTCCACTAATAAAATGAATAGTTTCTAAAGTTTCACAATTTTTGGCGATCTGAGAAATGAGTTTCTGTAAGCAGTTTCTCACAAAAAAATTGTTAATGACTCCATTACAATACAGAATTTTATTATGCAGCTTTCTCTATGAAAACGATGAATGATTCTAGCAGCTGTTTTCACAGAGACCTGGTGATAAGAAAAAAGCTTTCAACATGCATTATGACTTCTCGTGCGCTCGTTTGTCTAATGTAGAGATATGCATGGCAGATGTAAAAAGAATAATGAACAAGCTGAGTCACCGGAGATGAGAAATGATATGCAACTGTAAATAACTGAGGATAATGGAAATCAAACACAGAAGAATACATTTTTAATCTGAACTGCGTTTGTAAAAAGTTTTCAAATATATAACACAAATAGACAAAAAGTATATTTGACTTCAAAGACAGGATATTTGATAATCAGGGTCTTTCTGTTATGATGGGCAAACTTATTTTAGCTTCGCAACAAATTCGAAAGAAAATTTAATGATTTTATGCTGGACTGAAATTTTAGTCGGAGACATGTAGAAGTTTAAGGCAAACGCATCTATTTTTCTTAAAAAAACCAAGAATTAAGCCAGTAATTCTTAAGATCTCAAGTTCCTACAGTTTCTTACGAGTTTCTTAAAATCTCCATAGCAATCTTCACATTTCTCAAGTACTTTCCAAGTGATATGATACAGAAATCAAGTAAACATATGCTGAGGAATTTTTTAATTTTCTGGCGATCTGAGAGCTGAGTTTCTTTCAAGCAGTTTCTTATAGAAAAATGCGTTGAATTTGAAAGAAAAATTAAAGTTTTTAGATTTTATGCTGGACTGAGATACTAACTGGAGACAAGACATCGGCGGGATGTTTTCGGTAAAGTAGATCAGAATCAGTGTGAGAATGAATGGTAAGAGAGCAGGCGAGCAAAGTAATGGAGAAGTGAGTCTGTAATCTTTCTTTCCCAGTGAAGGGCCTAGGCGATCTGAAAACAGAGTCCAACGTCAGCTTTTACACAGTTCATGCTACAATTCGTGTTCACTTAATGTTGAAAAAGTTAATGCACCCAAGCACACTTGACAAACACTTGCAAATGTTACTGTGCCTTCAACCTTTTCTTCGGGACCCGCCAAGATGCCAAGATGCCAAAGGCCTTATCTTTGGGCCTACTCACTTGCAAATTGATATAATAAAAATCCAACAACGCGAAACTTTCTGAAATCCCAGAAAAAAACACAGGCTTCTTTTCAGCAGAACTTGTAAGAATAGTGTGTTTGCAACGAGCAAATGAATTGTGGGCTGGAAAGAAAATTTGTGCTAAATTTCTTGAAAAACAGCAACCCTTTTCTCGAGCTCTTTGGTGAAGCAAATCCGTTCGAGGCCACTTCCGGGGGTTAGGGCGCTCTGCAGACAGAATCTTGATTAAAAATATGAATGCTATGAAGATCATTACCAAAAATCCTCACGAAGGATGCAAATAGTTGAAACATCTAGACTACATGTGGACAAAAGTTTCTAAAGCATTAAATTCTCAAGAATTTTGCAGAAACTTCCCCATGAAATCAAAATGGATTTCTGAGACCCCCGTCTGGTTCAAGAAGTGTATGAAATTCTGTGAATTGCAAGAATGGACTGGAATAAAATGTTGGAAAGCCACAACAAAACAAGAATATAAGAACGTAACTGACAAATTTCCTAATACAGTTAGTTGAGTATGCCAAGGTCATATCTTCGGAAGTTTAAAGTGATACAATGGTCTTTTAATTTAACAAAAGGATCTCAAAAACAAGAGCACAGATGTCTCCAATTTTCTTCCGAACAGTGGGCTAAAAAGCGCGAAACGCATCTTTTAAGTTTCTTGGTAGTTTCTTGGAGGATTTACCAAATTCTTATGGTTTTCAATGGGGGATCTCGCTAGAATTTTTGTCTTGCGCCCTTGACGCGCCTGAGAATATTGCGAAACTTCAGATTTCATTGACAATCCTATTTTACATATTCATGTCTGTTCAAGACCATTTCGTAAACGTTGAAAAGCTTCCAGGGCGTACGTGAGAAGAAGCCAAAGAATACAGTAAAGGAACCTTTATAAAGACTGGCTGAAACTTCTATACAACTTTCAGGACGAAAAAGATTGTCAATTTTGTTAAATCTATCACATATATTCTGTTTCTGAGCAGTTTTGATCACAAAAAGAATTCCGAAAGGTTAAGACATCCTTGTGAAGTATTCAAAAGTTAAGAAAGAATTACTTTCCCGGATAAGAGCAAAGTAATGAATTAACATGTTAATAAAATGCAAAACAGATTGAAAATGCTTATTTACTAATCCCAAACAACACCCTTGCCCCACCCAAAACAGGTGGGAAGGGCATTTAAGGAGATAAATTTTGCAGAATTTTGCTAGCAAAATCGGAGACGTAGATGGGCATTAGGCAGTTAAAATCATTACAAAAAGTAGTCATTTTCTTCGTCTGGTTTCACAATGTCATGGACAAACATTCTTATCCTTTACTAAACCCAAAACATAGCGCAATTTCAAAAATAAACAGGCCTATTTTCTCCCAAAAAGGTACCTTAACATTTAACTTAAATGCATTTTAAAAATAATGTTTCAAATTATTTCAACTGCTTGGCTTTCAGCATAAAGAACTAACGAGTTCAATTTAACCATTCTGAAATGATCGAAACAGTTAGGTTCTATCGCTATGCGGGCACGAATTATCTCGCCTCAAACTAAACGCAAAATTGTGCAACAAAATACAAAAAAGGAATAATTATCTTTACGTATTTTTGAGGTCAACGAATTAACATTGTGGAATTCGTTGATAGCTAGGAGGAATGATTTTTAAGTTACAAGACACATGTTTTGATTGGGAGCAAAACTCTCGGATCAACAAAAATTAAGGCACTTTAGCACTGGCTGAGAAAAGTTTTGTTTCACTAGGTTTAGAAACTCTACCAACTATTTTAGCTTGTTTTTGCACAACTGTTTACTACTCGGAATTACTCTCAACAGTGGTATGGCTTCATAAAATAAAAATTGTGACAAAGGTACAGGAGATCTTCCTCAATAATAACTAGAGCTGGGAAAAAATTCCAAGAAACTATCAAGAAACTTTTAGCACTCAAATAATTAGAATTTTAAGAAACATTTGAGTCACTCAAACTAAATAAATCGAAAAACTTCCAAGAAACCAGCAAAGACTTCTATACTGTAATCAAAATGATAAATAAGAAACTTCTGGCACTAGAAAAGGGGTGTGTTGTTGTTAGAAGTCATTAAAACCAAAAAGTGGAGTCATAATGAAGTAGAACTTTCTCCATATATCGTAAAATATGAATGTGAATACTCAACAAAAACGAACTCAAAACGGAATAAAACCGCTTGTGTTAAACACACTACATAAAATATCTACCTGCTTAAGTATACTGTTACCAAATGATAGTCTTAAATTCCATGAAGTGACTAAAACACGAATTAAAATAATAAAATTATTGCAAGGAGATCGTTCGCTGCACGTTTTTTGCAGATTAACATTTGATGTTTGTTAGATCAAAAGTGCGCACATTGTCTAAAATAAACTCCGCATGAAACAGATGTCAAAAACAATAAGATTGCTTGAAAATCATATCCATTCCCGCTGTATGATAAAAAAGATATAATCACCGATCAATTAATCAAAAAGTTCAGTGAAAATTAAGCGAAAACATTACAATACTTACCAGCAAATGAGGCACAACTCTTCTGTGGCCATGTATCAGCCTTTGTTTTGCTCCAAAAGTTAAATCCAAGTCAGCAATGATAAACAGTTGTTTGCTAAAAGCTTTGGTAAACTTCGATGATCACTCTGTGTAAATCCTTTATTAACACGCGGCCTGAGAGCTCGAATACATGTTACTGTCTATTTACCGCTTGCAAATATATAATACATAGATCGATCGGGATTTAAAGTTAAAGAAGTAATCCGCAAGCCTGACAAAAGACGGCTAAGATCGCCAGCTCAAGCTTTTAGCTGGCTCTCTATCGATGCATCAAATAAATACAGCGTATAAACTTGCCTGCTTCCACCATACGATCCCGATGCTCTCTCATATGGATGAGGTCTAATTGACATCAATGGCTTCAATTTCGGACCGACGACATATTTAATTTCGCTCTTAGAGCTTTTGAAGATTTCAATATATCTAGAATGGAGAGAGAAATGAGAGAGCGTGAACAATGATTTTTATAATGCTCTGGCTGGTTGTAGCAGCAGTTTAAATGGAGTGTTTTAAACTCAAACGGACTTTGCATTAATTTCCAGCAAATATGATTTGCATATTATAATGAATATCTCATAACAAAAGATCGCTTTCGCACGGGGGTCACGATTGCATTTACAATGACGAAATCAAGGGTGTGACATAAATGGTACCCTTATCCATTCAAAGGGGGTCAAAAAGAGGTTAATTTTTCCTCAATCACTTCTGCATGGAGGTCGGTGAACATTAGTTATTTAAAAGTTTGTAACTACTCCGAAATGGAGATTTGGTATTTGATATCATTATTATTAGGAGCGCGTTACAGTGACGAAAGCAAGGGGTGACATAAAGAATGACACTTTTAGACTTGTAATTCAAAGATGGTCGAAGGGATTTAGTTTTCCTCTAAATTGGAATTTTTCTTCTTATTGGCTACATGGCTGGCAACAATGCAAAATCGCCTCTCCACGGGGGTCACAAATCAAGCAAGATGTTATAATGACGAAGTCAAGGGGTGAGATAAATGGTACTTCTGGCGTCGAAAGAGGATAACGGGGGCAATTTTTCTTCTCGAATCTTTTCAGCTGGTGACATCTGGTGACTTCTGTATGGGGTCACAAATACGGTAACGTGCTATAATGACGAAATCAAGGGGTGGTGACACGAAATGGCACCTCTAGAGTGGCAAGGGTGTTAAAAGGGGTACATTTTCTTCTTATTTGCAACTTTCAGGTGGTAGTAACGGGGCATCGCTTTTGCACTTCTGCACGGGGTCACAACTACAGCTGCGAATTAGAATTTCAAAATCAAGGAGTGACGTAAATTGACACCTACTGAATCAATGGGGGCAAACTTAACCTCTTCCCAAGACCACTATTTCGAGCTAAAATTAATATTACTCCATTTCCGAGTTTGTTTTCATGAAAAGGGGTTACTTCTCACGCTTTGTTGGATGGTAACTTGGACAGCTTCTTTGCGGGTGCAACAAAGACACCAAGGGGTGACAGAAATGATATAGGGGAGAAATTTTGATCCACCCTACAAAAAGGATCATTTCTGCTTTGGGATTAATGAATATCACCCCTTTTCCAATTCCAAGAAAAACATCGAGAAAAACTTTCCTTCGCACATCTTAGGTTATGAACAACCATCTCTATTCCGCACGGGGCGGGGGTTCTAGCAAGAGAACATTGTCACAGATTTTATGATCAACGCTGGTAAATTCAGGGACGGGGGCTAAATCCTCTCTAATATGTCGCTGGCCAGATGCAAAATGACGGCAAAGAGTTGGAGGAAGGGGGCGGCAAAGATAATGTATTGGTGCAATGGGGAAATATTAATTGGATGGTGAATTGTCCATTTAAGAAAAGCAAAACAACAAGAACCTGCGCCAGAAATGACTTTCACGTCGCAAAGATTCATGGTTAGCGATGCGTCGTTAAAGAGCCATTGTAACCCAGGGTCCTTTTCGGGTACACTGAAATTGTACGGACTATCTGAATATCAAATCTGGGCTAAGCAGAGGTCATAAATCCACACTGTTGTTGTTGAACTGATCGAAACTTCTACTTTAGTTAAACTTTTCAAATTTGATTTTCGTCCTGGGGCGGGGGGGCTCTTCCAAAGTAAAGGCACTGGGGATGTGCCACCCGCAAGGGACCCCTTTTTCGTACTTCTAGTCTGGCCAAGGCACAGTGGGCCAGATTATGATTTTCTTGGACAAAAATCGTTCAAGGCATAATATGGTACAGAATGCTGTAAAAGCTGGAAACTGACAAAGAAAAACGTCCTTAAGACAAAATTTCTCTGCTTAGTTATGTGCACTGGTGTCGGAAAATTCTCCTAAGTCGTTATTGAAACAGGCAAAGTCAATTCATCAAATAACATATGATTAGAACACATAAATAAGGAAAGCAGAATTAATGATTATCAATCCATATAATCTGAAATGATTCTTAAAAAGGACAGGCTTTGAAATAGACTGGTCAGAAAAATTAATTGAATTTGACATCGATCTGAAACTTATTCGACGGTGCTCTGTTCCCCATACACCTCATTTTTTTGCTGTGGCAATAACCAGCCTTGCATTTTCTACGGCACCTCTCGGCAGTCAAATATAAATCAAATGGTTAAAGGATGCTTTTGTACTTGTAAATATGCAAAGAAGATGTTTGGCGTTTGCAAGCGAAATTTTGAATTTAGCTTTAAAGCACAGCGTACAAATTGTAACAACATGAATATAAACTGCTTTGAACAAAATCATGAATATGGAACAGGAGTCTGTGCTCAATCGAAATGCAGTCAGGTACACTTAAATCACTGCCTGTGAACGTTACGAAGAGGCTATCGAAATATCTCTTGCTGAAAAATCAGTGCCTGAAAATGCAGTTGGTAAAACTGAAGTTGCGAACTGTAAGGTGCTTGCGGCATTCAATAACAGTTAACATCCTGTGATTTGAAATTGATTAATTGATAAAAAGCAATTTTTGGGATAACGTTGAAAGTGATTTCCTTACTCTATGAGGCATATGATATCAGATTCCACTGATAAAACTTTTATTTGAATTTTTTCATTTTTGTATTTTTGTCCACCCTCTGGCCCACTGTGCAAGGGTATACTCTTTGGTCAAGGAAAGTCAAATATTGGTAATTCCTGCATAGAAACCCAAAACTTTGGTGATATTTTCAAGAAAAGCGAAAATTGGCAACTTTTGTCTAGAAAACGTCAACTCGTGGAACTTTTGATGTAGAATTTACTCTGCCAAGGGTACCATTTTTACAAAATTGCTCTGTCCAACGGGTACCATTCTGAAACCGTGGGAGGCACACCCCCCACCCAAAATGTAGCCGATAATCCCCCGTCGATTTTCGGAGTGTTCCAAATTGTATCGTGCCTCCAAAGAACCCTGGTTAACAACCCAATGGCTCTATAAGGACAGAGAGGCAGGCTTTTCTGCGCGCAGGATATCATATGCTAGATCATATGTAAGAGCTTTACTGTTTCACAATCAGTTTTTGAACATGTAAATCGTGCAAAACGACAATCACTTTCGCCCACAAATCCGCCCTTCATGAGAAAACATTTCGCCTTCAGTCACTGAACACACCATTTCGTCGACTTTGAACATTTCAAATCATATCTTCGACCGCTCCCAATTACATATATTTACACAGCGCGGTGTGGTGACATCTGCCCCTCAATTACCCCCCGTCTACACTAACAATACCAGTTAAGACATCACTTTTTCGTCTTGAATGAGAATAAGAAACGGCTGCTTAGTTTTAATCTTATTATACGACAGGACACTTTTGGTCAGTCTCTTTTCAAAGCTCTAATAGATACGAGGCTCATCTCCTCTAAGCCGATATGTTGCAAGACACAGTCTAATTTAACTGCATGTTTTCAAGTAAAGCTGCAACTTAGGCCCTTCTAAGGCACAAAAACACGGCATAATGACCAACCAAAGCGGGAAATTTCTTGTCATATGCTTAGCCTTGGGGTTTATAAAGGATTTAGGCTGTGTCTGTCCTTGACACCAAAAAAATGGTTAAAAGTCACGCTATTGTTAAGCTGACATATCCCTGAGAAGTTGAGAATTTCGTGATCCCCTCCTGTTGTCCTGGATGCCCCCTTTGACGTTTGTTCATCTATTTTCTCACATATTATTAAACGACAAGTCCAGCGTTGGCATGACTCATGATAAAATACAAGGATATACTGTTATGAATCGTTTATTCTACTTTTCCCCACCATTTTTGGTCTTTTCTCTGTGAGATTGCGTACCTGTTCAAATGAGCGACCAGAGGACGGTGACGTCAAAGCGCAAAAAACTCAAAGCGCAAAAAATTATGTCAAGCTCAACGAAAACGAGGCCACCCTATCTTGGCCTGCGCAGAGACTTCACTTTCCACCACTTGAGCCAATGTAGTGTTTTAATGAAGAAAATAGCAACAAATATTGCAACGAAGTGTTTGGCCTAAATTCGCGCAATGTTTAACTAATTAACAGCTGTTAAAAACGTCAGAATGCAGAAAGAAGTTCATAATTCGTAAGTTGGTAAGTTTTTTCGTAGCATTATTCATATCAGCTCCGGACTTGCCTTAAACATGCCTCTCCTGCCTTTCACACGACTTAACATGCAGCCTCTCCTTTCATTCGAAGTAACGGGCGTATAAAGTATCAGACAGGGTTTCTTGAAAGTAAGGGGACGGGGATGGGAATAAGGAAACGGGACTTTGAAAAGGGGGGATCAGGGATCACAGAAATCTGTAGGGGAAATGGGAAAAGCTAGGAAACTACGTCTGATTTCGTAGTTAAGCATAAGGATCGGCCATATTTGTGAAAATCTCAATACAATAGAGGAAGAATTCAACTTCTCATCTGTGGAAACGAGCCCAATTATAAAATCTCTTGTAAATTCTCTTGATAAGGCAGCATCTGGTGTAAAACGTGTTCTTTGTTTGCTTATTAAGTGTAGCATAGAAACAGACTCGCTGTTTTCAAATCACGCTCTGTTAGCGGCTTGAAAACGCAGTATTGTATTAACTTATTTGAAGCCCGCTGAAGAGTTAAGACTGACATTACCCATGAAAGCTGTGTTCTTGTTTTGTCTCCCTAAGATGGGCTGTTTAGGAAGTTAAGCGAGAAACACAGTCGAGTTTCACAGATACTGTTCACGTTGGAAGTTGCATGTTGTAAAAACCGGACCCTAGATGACCTGTAAGATGAAAAGGACTCAGAACACCAGAGGTTCATCTGCAGGACAAAATCGTCGATAGAAATCAAAACAGTATTCTAAATGCACTTACCTGCTGGATTCCTGGCGTTGGTTGAATCAGCAGACAGCAGAAGTTCGTGGGATGAAAGAGGAGAAGCTGTCGATAGGCAACCTCGCGTTTGACCGCTTGGTAATGACCCTCTCGTGTTGAGAATGAGTTCTGAAGGGTTCTGGTGGTGTCAAGGGTCCGATGTTTACAACATGCCGTTTTAAAGTAATAGGTCTGACTGAACTGAGTGTACGCTGCGAGACTTTTAAGCGGATTCTATTTCTACTCAAATGTCCCTTTTCATAACCCACCGCTAGCAGGCAGTGCCCCTGGAACCTTGTTTGTTAAAAACTACACTCCTGTTTTGTTGAAAGAAACTACCATATGGTCCTAACGGCGAATTTTCCAGTCAAAAAGTCACATTACAGTGGAACCTCCATATAACAGACACCTACAGGACCAATTTTATCGTCCGTTGTAGAGAGGTGTCCGTTGTATGGAGGTGTCACCTTTTGCCATAGTGTATTTTGGGACGAAAATATCTGTCCGTTGTTCGGAGGTGTCCGTTGTATAGGGGTGTCCGTTAATGGAGGTTCCACTGTAGATTAATTGTGGAAGGATCGTTGAAAAACTGCTTCTGGGGGTTAAGTGTCGCTGGTTTCAAGAAAAGATAACAGCTGATTTACGCCATCTTGATCCGGAACAAGGCAGATACGCTTTTGGAAGAGAGTCACGGTTTTGCAGCGGTATCAATTCAGTCAAAGCGCTAAATTTCGAGGGTTACCTAAGTTATTGGCGAGATCACGGGACAGTATCAGACAAAATTGAATAAATAATGCAAAGCGGGCATTATTACAATGTTTTCACATAATTACGCTTAACAATTTACATCTTCTGTTTCCAATCCTGTTAAAAGATAACAAATTAACAATCTCATGAAGAAAATTTCCCGATTTCCTTTCTGGAGAATAAAATCATTCTTTCAAGTTAATGTTATCATGACTGTTAAATCTTACGATTCTTTTATGGACAAACTGCCGCGCGTACGATAAAGAAACATTGCCGCGTGAACGATCAATATGCTCGGCGCTTTCATCTGAGGTACTTCAAACACCAGGCAGCACAGATTTCTGACTTCCTTTCTGGAGAACAAAGCCATTCCCAAGTTAATGGAATCACGATTCTCAGAACTTTAGCCTGGTTCACACAAGGTCATTTGGGTCGTTAAAGGGAGTGTGCAATGATAAATATGCTTCTCTATAAATAGAACAAAGAAAATGCCCAAACACAGCACTGTTTCTTTAGCTATCAATTATTCCCAACACGTGTGAGCCATCGACTTCAATGGGCTATTTTTAGATTTTACTGCTCTGTGCAAATGCAGGCTTTTAGCCTTGCACAAACCCTTTAAGGTCGTGCAGAAAGACCCGAAAGATAAAGACTCCGAGTTTGAGTCCTTTGTCGTTCGGGTCTTTCCGCACCACTCAAAAGACCTAGCGCCCCCGAAAGTACCGGGTGAGTCAATAAAAAGGCAAGCAGTGTAGGAAAAACGCTGCTCCCAGAATATCAAATCAATGATATTGAAAATGTCTTGTTTTATTCCCGATATGTCCAGTTAGTTTCAGGTAGTTTACCCGACATTAATCGGCCTTTCCTTCCCGTCGAAATGGAAGATTGTCTGCTGGCAGACCCTTTCCGAAACCTGCAAAAGCGAGTGAAAACAACAAGAAAGATTTCCCTTTGTTCTCCTTCCTTGCAATAATGACATTTTGATGTACAGAAGAGGACTTTTTCATTCCCCAAGAGGAGAGCACGTGCTAAAGCGTGCTCAAGTCATCGCTGTGATGTCGGTTAACACATCAAAGAAACTTAGTAATCTTGAGCATTTTTTATGGTTCTCGAAGGGAATTCTTTTTTAGAAAATCCATCATAGAATCTGAACGGATTTACTGATTTCAGTCAGGAAAAATTCTAAAAATCATTGAACATGTTACGTTTGCAATCAGATATAACAAGATATCATTGTTTATATACTCAGGCTGCAGTAGCCTGTCAAACTTCGGGCCCTTTTTTGACTCACCAGGTAGAACCAGAAACATTTACTACCGCCATTGCTCAGCTTGTGTATGCGCTGTTTTTCTCATGCGCGGTGCGCAAAGCCTAATGGTTAAGCAGAGTGTCTGTAATAGTGTGCTGATCATGACAAACTGATATATGGTTTAAGATAATGCACTCAAAGGCGCAACACGTTTTGCTTGATCTTTAAGTCACTGTCAAAAGCTGATCACAGAGCAAAGCAGTGATTTAAAGCACTAACACTGTTGGCCTACGCAGTGATTAAAAACACTGATGTCATTAGTCTACGCAGTGCATTGAAAGAATGAAGCTGATCGCTGGCCTAAGCGGCGTTTTAAATCACAGACCACGGCAGCGACGGAATATCGATATTAGAGAGGATTTTGGAAGCCGAATTGTAATACTCAAAGACAACACAGTCACGAGTTCGTTGTCTTAGTCATTAAAGAACGTTTGGTATAAGTCGCTTGATTTATCGAGCATTTCCTACTAAAGAGGACTCTAAGTGATTTCAATCGTTATCCGGCTTAACATTTTCGTTAATTGGCAAGAAAATGAACTGCCCCCAAGGCATGCGTGAGAGGTCATACCGTTAGAAGGACAATTAAGCTCCTGGGGGGCTTAATTTTATTTCGGACACTGCAAAGACGAGCTTACGGAGACCCCCATGAAAAGCAGATTTGTCGAGTGCTGTAACGAATTCGCTACCTTGACTTGACCAAAAATTTGACTTGACACACACTACACATTGTTGCTTCGACCAGAGAAATATATATTTTGAACATTTCCAAAAGAATCGTATCCTTCCATAAATTCTACTCAAAAATCAGATGCTTTGTGTGACCCCGTGAGAATATTCATGATGAGCGCTGTAACGAATTTGCTAACTTGACTTGAAAAACATTTTGTTACTTCAATCAGCGAAATATATTTTGAAATGTCACAAAGTATGGTAAACATTAATAAATTCTACTTGTAAGGTTAGAAGCTGTTTTGCGACCCCCGTGAGAAGCTGATATGTATGAATTTGTAACATGAAAACAGCGATATTGTCGCCCAGAGGACAGAGCAGAAGCTGCGGACGCATGCGCGAAAACTCGTAACTTTGAGCCCCGCTAGCTCCCTACAACAGATCCCGAAATTCGGCAACACTTGATACTTTGTTCCTTGGGCCTTAAACTCTTGATTTATCGTTTCGAAAAGCTTATCTATCCAAACACTTCCTTATCTCAGATTGCTCGATGACGTCATTTTACGCAGTTTCTGCTCTGTCCGCCCAGAGTCCATTGCGGGCATGCTGCCATCTTACACTGTCTGAACAAGTGAAAAATATGGGTATACACCGTACCAAGAAAACCAGCAAAAAGTTCCAACTTTTGAAAATTCATAGCATCAAAAGAGTTAACAGATATGAATGATTCAAATTCTTGTTCGCAGCAAAGGGCCTAACACAGTTTAGTTCGTCATGCCGTCATGTAGATAAAATAAAATGCCTTTGAACACAAAATGAGATGAAATTTGCAAAATCTGTAACACACTTACCATTGAAAGAATTACCCTTTTGCATGGTATAATAAACCCCAAAAGGGTAAGAACTTAAAGTTCATTTTCTCCATCACAAATGTCTTGCATCAATGACTAGGTTACATGCCTGCACGAATGGGTTTCACTTTTTTGGCGCACCCGGTAAAAAATTTGAAATTACACGTTCTGTGAAAATTCAGTTACGTAACGGAGACAAGAAACCCACCAGCCATCATATATGTTTTCGTGGCGAAAATTTCATGACGTTTATAAAAAGATACTTGAAACCGCTGTCATACGCGTTAAAAGCTCGAAGAGAGCCAAAAATTTGAAATATTGAGTACAATAAATCCCCGCATATAAGAACCTTTTGAGAGAGAGAGAGAGGCTGAAATTGGTTCTTATTTCGAAGGCAATAACACTTATTTCGAAGTGTAGAGGTTCTTTGAAGGGTGCCTTGTGTAGGTCCTTCCAGAGTCTTACAAAAGATGTTCACCCCCATAATTCATTTTGAAAGGGTTTTTATCGACCTAATAACTAATTGGGGAGGAGAATGAAACTCTAACAACTAATTGGCACCAAAATAAACTTCATAACAATCAAAAATTAACTTTGCTACCCCTGTAACAAGAACCTGTGTTT
This sequence comes from Aurelia sp. 3 sensu Dawson et al. (2005), assembly GCA_964020215.1. Taxonomy (NCBI): domain Eukaryota; kingdom Metazoa; phylum Cnidaria; class Scyphozoa; order Semaeostomeae; family Ulmaridae; genus Aurelia; species Aurelia sp. 3 sensu Dawson et al. (2005). The sequence continues at coordinate 16,423,304 of OZ026593.1, read as the reverse complement.
CATATACCAGAACAGGTTTATAATTCCAAAGTGCATGATTTAGGGGAAACAGCGTCTAGGATCTTAGCCTGCTAAGTTATTATATGCGGGAATTTACTGTACAGACTTCGATGTATTAGATTTTTAGTAAGCAAATAAATGAACACATTGCAGACACTTGTGATGGAATCACAAATAACAGCGAATGAAAGGGACTCCGTCTCTCCAACTTCTTGCCAAAAAAAGGTGATTTGCAGTTTTTTAAAGGCAATATCACCCAGGCTTTCCATTTTTCTTTCAAAATGAAAGCGTTACTTATACGATAAGTCCATACACATCACAGGGGAACAAACTAAACATTCACATCTTTTATGATTGCTCAGATACCAACGGATTTTTCGGCAACCTGTTGGTGGCTTGGGTTTGGTTGCTTAAACCATCATACAAACAGCAGAAAACGATAGACACATGCCTAAGGCAATGGTGTTTGGAGATTTGTTCACAATTTGGTCGACGGAGCCCCTGTTAACATTTAAAAATGAAGGTGCCTGACCAACCAGGTCCCTCCCATAATAAACCACATCCCACCTGTGCCCGATTTTTTCCTTGTGCTTTTGAAGTGCTTGCTCGGCGTCTTTTGGTGAGGCAAACTGTACATATGCATCCCCCGTACACCTCCCATCCTGGTCTAGTGTTATGGTTATCCCATAGGGAGCAATCTCCAACCCTTTATTCCCAAATTTGGATAGAAAGAAAAACCCATATTAGACATCAATCATTAACCATTGTAAATAAGGGGAGGACTGGTACGGCAACTTGACTAAGGGCATTCAAATGTTAAATTTTGTCTCAAATTGCATCTCACCACGGGCAGTAGGAAACGCTTTTTTTAGAAGAAATTCCTCCAAGGCACTTGAGGTCATGTCAATCTGCCGTCACGCGCGGTGATTAGAATGGCACATTTGCAGGAGAAGTAAAAACAGGAGGAAACAGGTCGATGTATCGCGCACGAGATAATAAATTTGGATAGGAAAAACTCGATTTATAAAGCGTTTCCTGCAGCCCGTGATCTCAACTAAGATTTGCGATAACGCAAAATTGCTGCTGCAAAATTCTTAAATTGTGTTTATTCGCGGGCATTTTCACGTGACATCTAACTTGAGACAGACGTTAGTTGACGGAGATAAATTGAAGCTATCTATGAACAATAAGAAACGCCTATGCACGCTATAGCCTCACGACATAGTCCCAGATATCGCAAAATAGCAACGACGACAACAACAACAACAATAATAACAACAACAACATTTCCTTTTTTGCTCAATCTGGGCCTTATGGACTTTGATATAAATTTTTGAGACGGAGATGCACACGTTTACGTGTGCCCTTTGGAACGAGGCTGCAGTGTAGTCTCGGAAGCGAGGCAAGTGACCCTTTACAGTTGGAAATTCTTAATGCTGCGGTGGAGTTCATGGAAGCTAATTGGCCTTAAAACTGAGGAGCTCCTGATTCACAGTGTAGGGTTTGTTGATTCTTGGATAGAGGAAACATTCGTATGGATACTTGTGGCTTTTGTTCATGGCTAATATCACTGTAAACTTGAATTCTGAGCTGTTTTAACATTGGAGGTTCGAGCCGGCAACTTAGGCCCATCCGCCATTGCCTGGTGTTCGTACAGTGTTGCTATGGTTTCCAAATCTAGTTATGAAATCAACAGGGGAAAACTTCATCCCAAATTTTAGTATCAAAGTCCATAAGCCGTAGTTTGAGCGTCTATCAGTCTATCAATAGCGATAACTACGAATATGCAATCAGTCTATGCATGCTATTGTCTCTCTAAACAAAAAACACGCGCATGTTGAAATCATCACATACACTAATTTGACTTAAAACCTGCATATGGAAGACATGAGTTAGCTATTCATCTCCGTCAACTAACTTTCACAAAATTAAACATGACAAATTCAGAGCGCATTCTCTTGTCACGAAATGAAAAGGCTGTGGAAAGATACTTGGGTAAGCAGTTGTCACTCTTAAGAACTTATTAAAGACAACTGAAAATTTTTAACTAAAACTAACTTCACACGATATGAGCACAATTTAAAAAGGCAAGAAACGTGATAGTACCAGAATCTTTGCCAGCCTTCATACAACAACGGCAGAATTTGAAAACAGTAAAAAAGTCATAGCAATCTGCCCAACAGCGAGGCTAGAAATTTGCGGCAAGGAAATATATCCACGCCCAGTCTCGTTCAGGAATCATCAAGAAATGTTCAGTTTTCAGCCTGCGTCTTCAAGTCTTCACAACATTTTTCCATTTGTGCTAGTTAAAAGTTCCATTTTTCATATCCAAGGTTTTCAAATGGTGCTGTCAAAGTGTGCCGTTTTCGTGAGCACGGATGACCTATCCGTAATATTTTTATAGCTACCGTTTTCAAAAAGTGCTTGCATTATGTGAACGTAGTCTAAAATTGTGCTTTTGTATTTATGATGTGATTTTTGATTTGATGCTGTAGAACGTGATTTCTTGTGCTGATTCAACTGGCACCTAATGTTGATTCACTCCGCAAAAAGTAGGATAACACTCCTTCTTCTAACAACGATGACGTAAAAAGGTAGACGTTTACCTCACTGATGGGAGCAGTGAGAAATTCCGAAAACGTCCAACAAAACTAAAACTACGGTTAGCAAAGATCGCCTTTCAACGATAAGCACAGATTTTCAGCAGTTTTACGCACGGAAATTTCTTGCGGTAAAAGCGATGAATTTTTAATAGCGCACAGACATTTTGACACTTGAAGTCCTTACATTTCAAATACAGTCAGTACGTGGCAGAGATTTTTAACTACATATTTAAAGAGTTACCGGCAAATCAGCTAGTAATTTTCTATAAATCCTCAGAGATTAAACTTAGTTTTGGCAAACTGACCCTTCAGTTAGCTTATTTTTGGTTATGCAAAGCGTGAACGGCACGCTGAAAAGCAATAGGTATTCTACCCTACGCGCAAGCCTAACACAAGAATTATACAAACTACTCTATGTAAGGCTCTAGCAGCCCAGGGATTCTTTAAAGATTAACCTCAGTTTTGACATATGGCCCTTTAGTTAGCGCGTGTTTGTAATGTAACAAGTATATGGCATGCTGAGAAGCGATAGGGAATCTGCAACTACGCGCAGGCCTTGAATAACAATTATAATCATTATAATCTCTAAATAGGCTTTCGTCCCGGGTAGTCCAAAGCTAAATTTATATGTGATCTGATTCCTTACTTTAGCTCCAAACTTGATTGAATTGAATTCATCTTTCTGCCCAAACCACGACTCATAACCTTAAAGGGGCTGGAGTACATACAGTAAAGGAATTTTTCTCGAAAAGGAGGATCTCGCAGTTTTCTGGCACGGGGTCTATCACAGTTCGGCGATTACGAAAATTCGGCCATATTTTAGATGCGGAATACGGTTTCTGCAAGAAAATCGGTGCCGCATGCGGTTTTTCTATTGCTACGCGGTTGCGGAGAAATGGAATTCAAACGAACAGTTAGCGGTTTTTCGCTAACTTCATGGCGGAAAGTGGTTTGTTCCGTCCTCGAGACGTTATCTTTAACGTTGCTTTTTACTGGATAAACGTCATTACCCATTAAGGCTTTGAGAAACAAGCGAAGCATTCACATGTTGTAGAATTAAAAAGATGTCGGCGGATTCTTAGAAGTAACGTATGGATTCACCCCATCCACCAAAACTGGCGCAGATAACAGGTTGCTTACTATCACGTGACTCAGCCCATTAAATGCTAGAAAATCTGAAAAAATAGCTGCGAATTTCTGGCACGAGGATAACTCTCGATGGCATGTTGGGACAACGGCTATAAATAGGCTTGAGGTTTTTTGCATCGGTTATAGAAACAAGAGAATGCGGTCTGAAAATGCCATTGTAAATAAGGGGTCTAATACAATATAGAGACATCAATTTGGTAGGAACAATGACAGGGGATACGCGATGGGGGACCGTAGTACTCCTGATGATTGTATTAAGGGGACGACATTTTTGCTTATCAAATGCATTTAAGATCAAGGGATATCAATTTGGTGCCAACAATTATGGCGAATGCGGGATCGGATAGGGGCCAGTAGCACCCCTAATGTTTACAGTAGGGTAACAACATCCTTGTCAACAAACACGTTTAATGGGTTTTCCAGAAATCTGTTTACAACAGGGTAAAACGTACTTTTGGGCTACTTAAAGAACCCCTTAATGGGGCATAACCTGTTGAAGGGAGCTTGCTTTAAAGGACTACATGTGATCTCGTTGGAGAACGGTTAAAGATGTAACCTCGTTGGAGAACGTATAAAGATGTAACCTCGTTGGAGAACGTATAAAGATGTAACCTCGTTGGAGAACGTTAAAAGGCCCATGATCCTTTGCACCATGAATGAAAAGCAAAACAACAAGAACCTAGGCCAAAAACGATTTTAATATCATATGAAAATCAATGCTAGGGGCGCAGACGACGATGGTTGCCTGAGGGTCAAATGTAAAACTGTCGGTGTACAACAAGAGAATAGCTAATAACGAGTTTGTCAACAATCTACAGGATCTAGTCGATTGATGAAGCGAAAGTGGAAAAATTGAAGCAACGTTGAGCTTCTATACCATCTTGATTTAGGGATGGTGGCAAGTCACCTAAAATCGCAGATATTGGCATTGAAAATATATGCCATTAGTCTTTGATCAAATAAATTTTGATTATATGTCAAAGAGACTCAACAAATAGTTGACCAATGAAGGAAATGTCATAATAAGGGGGTATATTTCTGAAGTTCTCTTGCATCTTGATGTATGAATCTGTGGCAAGTCACGTGAAACGTAGTAGAGGATATAGGCTTTGAAATACAGGCCACAATTCTTTTTATCTGTTTTATTTTCATTATGTTTCAATGAGCTTTAACACAAACCCAATCACGTGATGTCATTAGGTTATTAATCATGTTTAATTTCATTAGCAGTAAAGGCATGAACTGTGCGATTTGAAAGACTCAGGGCTTTTAAGAAGGATTTGGTGGATATGATAGTGAGGTTGACCATGAGCTGTGCAGCAATTATGATGCAAAATAGGGAGACAGATTGAAGCACCAGTTGTGGTTGGTTTCATATGATGACTCTTTGATCCAATACACTTGATTGAAATCTATACCAATATGGTAAGACTTTGCTAAATTTCCTGCTTTTAATACCATTTGGTGGTTCTTTACCATCAAACTGATGAGGACCTATTCATACTTAAATCTAGTGCCTATGTAGACTTATGATGATGAGTGTCTTGTTTCCCTGTGCTCTTTGACTTGATGATGGCGCTTTGGTCAACAGAGACTAATAATATTACTCTGAAAAACCCGACCCTTATTAGAACCAAAGTCCGCGATTCCAAGAGTACCAATCAGATTGTGAGGTTAGTGAATAACTACTGGTACGGTGTGAATGTGATAGAATTTGTGATTCAATTGAAGAATTCAAAACACTCCCATGGGATTAAGATTTGAAGCTATGATTCCATCAACTCCATTGATGGGTGTGAAAAACAGCCCCAGCTTGTTCACATTTCATTATGAGTCTCTGTTGACCAAGGTCTACCGCAGGGATACAAGGGACTCATCACCATAAGTCTACTGCCAGTGAGGTTCATCTTGTCAAGAAAGATAAGAAGGGCCATCCTGACTTGTTTGTGCCTAAATTTGTTCACTGTAGTGACTGAAAGGTGCATCTTGTTAGGAAATTTAAATTAGGCTCAATTTGTTGATATTGGACCTGTTTATGCCAAACTTTGTTCATAACAGTGGGTGAAAAAATGTCCATCTCATCATCTTAAAATTTTTCCTAAATTTTTCAAAGGGCTAGCAGTGTTTTCTATTCATTGGAAAGCACTTTGTTTCTTACAAAAATGTAATGAAAATTTTAATACGATGCCAGAACCCTTTCTTTGAAAACTGACTTCATTTTGACATTGCTGGAGAACAATAGAAGTGCTCATTTTGAAGCAACCACATATTTTGCATTTTCTCTGCCACAAGTCAGCAACCACTTGTCAAATTGACTCAAACAAGGTCTCATACTCTAAGTCAACGCCTGGCCTATGCAACTGTGAAAACACCGAGATAATTGAACACACAGATCCTCAACAGTACCCACACAAACAGGGCACAATTTTTTGGGGACACCCTGTAATGTTCAGGCAATTTTTTTACTCCACTTGCCGACCGAACTGCTAAAAAGTTTGCTTGTGTGTGCAAGAATGCTATGTTCAAAATTGTGCCAAAACAATACCCCAAGGCAAGAGCTCTGAATAATTGAAGCATTTTCCAAAGCAGAAGGACCACTGTAGGAAGATTTGGAGGAATGAGTCTTCTGTGATTCATTTATCAGTTTTCCATTTTCAACAAAATGCCTTGGTACACACTTCCCCCTTTTCAGAATCCTCCCCGAATTGTTTTCAGGATCTGTTTTGGTCACTATTTGTTTCATTTCAAGGATCATTTGTTTTCCTTGCCTGCATTGAATATTAACATCCCACACATTGGTTGACAAAAATTCACTATTAACTCCAGTGAAAAGATCATAAAGATAAATTCTTTGACAAAACACCTGGATCATCTTTGTACTTTCTCCAACAAAGGTTATCGGGATTTGGAATTGCGGTTATGATAGTCCATTGACCATATTTCATATTTCTGCCACATATTGCAAAGAGAAAATATTGGTTTTAAATTTGGGAATTAAAAAGTGCAAGCAAGACACAAATAATATAAGATGGGTTACAATAGCACCTGGGTTACCATATTCATTGCTGGCATGTGAACTAAAGACACAACATGGGGACAAATAAGAGTTAAGGGAAGCATCCAAAAACTTGCTCAAAGAATCACAAAATTTCAACCTACCTGCAAAAAATTCCGCGATATCTTGTTTCTGTGCACCATATGGTAACCCACGGAGCCTGACAACAGCTTCTCCATCACCTTCCCCACCAGCCATTCTTGTTACAACCCATTCCATCTCAGAGTATTTTGATGCAAAGACTTCAATGTATCTCTTGCCCATGTGCTCTTTGTCATGAGCTAGTGCCCTTGTGAAAAAAAGTAATTTTAAAAATGTATAAAATAAGCGTATCAAAAAATATATACATACCCCTTTTCATTGGATAATGGAGCAAGGACACTGAAACTTTCCAAGCACATAGCTATATCTGTTAATCTTCAGTTTGCATGGAAAAACTTTGCATTCAAACTAGATACAAGTTTCCAATGTCAAAATTCACGATATACATCTCTTGATCAGATGTAATAGCATGCTCCAAGGCTGGTAGGAAATTTCTTGAAATTTAAAGCAGTTCATACTTTGTCTAAAAATGCAGGTAGACAAAAATAACGGTAGCTGATCTGTGAGAACACCACAATTTTCTCCAACACCTCTAACAACTCTGAGACAATCCTGATGTCTGTGACATCTCTGATATTTTCTCTAACAACTCCAAAAATGTAAATTTTTGTCTCCAACATCCCCAAGAACTCCAACATCTATGATGTCTTCAAAAACTCTGTGTCTTCAGCATGGAATAGTTCACTCCCCTCTAGTTTGTTCTTAGATCCAAACAAATACAAATAAACAAACAAATTTTGGTTTTCCATCCATCAAGAGGGTAATCCTATTTTTACAAAACAGATATATACATAACATTGCAAGACAGCACAAAGCTTACTTTTCATAATCTTCTTGAGTGTGAAGTGCAACAAATGCTTCTCCGCTTGGACGACCATCTTTTGTGTATGTCAGATGGATATCTTCACTTTCATTCAATTCACAATCTAAAACAAGAAATTTGGAACAATTTTAGAACTGCATTGCAGTTATGGGCAAACATCTTTGCATTAAACATGTATTCTGTCATACGTATGGATGTATGTATGTATTATGAATATTTTTAAAGGATATGTACATTTCAGTTTAATATAAAACTGCTATCAACATGTGTCCTTTAAAGAGAAAAATAAATACATAAATAAATGAATAAGTAAATAAGTTGAGATACAATTACAATTCAATCAAAGCCTATCAATGTCTGGAAATCAAAATTTACTTAAAAATGAATTTACTTTGTTCTCAAAATCATCTGCACTTTCTCTGATATCTTTAGGAAGTGAGTTGTATAACCTAGCACCCATAAAGAAAAATCCATTTTTAGCAAATTCAAGTTTAACTTTGCGAATTTGTAAAAGAATGTTTCTGTTCCTTGTCCTCACATTGTGTTCGTTGATCATAAAACAGTCTTGAAAGTTTGTACACACATTTCCATTTAGACACTTTCTCACTAATAGAACAGCATGCTTATCTATCTCGTGTTTTAAGTCGCATGTCTTTGACTTCAATATAGAGGAGGCTTGTGCTTCTATCGATTTCAGTTTCTTAAGCAGGGTTCGTGTGATGGTACCACCCTTGTTCGAGCAAGACTAATGTTCAAATGTTGCTTTTGGGCTCCCCCTAAGCTCACAAGTAAAGGAAACCAAGATGTCCCTATGGTGATGTCAACATTTAGACCTATTGTTCTCAAAATCTGTATATATGAGCTGCGTGATAAAATTTCAATTCCTCCCAATTCTAACTTCAGTTCCTTAACTGAGGCCTGGACATAATTTTATTAAAGCTTCTTCAACAAATCATTTAAATTGTACCAAATCATGCCAACAGGTTGGGTGGCTCTTGGGTGTGGCTTTGTAGGCAGGTGGTACACATTTCGTGATTCAGCTGGTGTTTCTATTTCCCTCTATGTTAATTCCCACAAGGTTTTCATAGTCTATTGCTCTCCCTGGTCTGGGTCAGAAAACATGCGTGATTTGGGCGAAACAATTTGAAGGTGCAAGCTGTAAGTAGATTTTAAAAAAGCTGTGACAGATGCAAAATCAACAATAGATCTTTTGTAAGAACATTTTAATTAAGCTGCCATTAGTGAGTTTGACACAGTTTCATAGTTGTGAGTGAGTGGAAGTTTCCCAATGTGGTGCCTGGTATTATCATCCTTGTAGTGTGTCGTAATTAGTAGGTATATATATATGATAAAATGTGTCTGATAAATTTTCAATGGAACGTGGAAAAAGGATTTTGGATACAAGAACCAAATGGACCAATTTAACCAGATTTCATTTTCAATCCAACGTGGCAAAAAGCAATGTTTAAATCAGATTTTCAGAGAAAGTAGATTCCGCCATTCATAATATAGATTGATTTGACATATCTCAAAATGATAAACTACGCCCAAGATTCTTACCACTGAGAAATGATTTGATTTCTTCAGCAGTAACAGACCATGGAAGGCCTCTGAGTTTAACAACCATTGGCTCATCATATTGGTCATTTCCTTGTTCGCTATATTCTTGGTCTTCCATTTTGATCCTTTTATCAGATAACTAGACAAAATAAAACAAAACAACATTAGGAACAAAACTGACTCAATATCAGTTTTCTGTTTTCTGACACAGAAGAAGTGATGCCCAACCTCAAAGGTTCATATTTTTTCAAATTATTTGTTGCACCATGTAGGTTGTTCATTTGTTTAACTCTAAACTAGCCAAACTGCAATGATTACAAACAATGACAAAGAAGCTAACAGAGGATGCCAAGTATAAGGATGAATGGACTTGTAAATGGCTTATTGTGTAGGCTTTTTCTCCTTTGACCAAGGAGTCATGACATATAAAATTTTGCTTCACCTCTGTTTGACTATCTTCACCATAAGTTCACTGAAAGATCTCAGATTTCAAATCATAGAACCAGAAATCACAGAGATCTCCCAGACTTAGGTTTGAGTATGCAGGTACACAATTGCACACACTTGGCACTTGCGCACAGAAAATTTCAATAGACTATTCAAAATAGACAATAGAGAACATAAGAAATTTCTCCTTGCACACCAGATATCTTGTTGAAAAGTGCCATACCTGACAGCATTAGTGGAGAGATAAAATCAATCGCTTGTTATAAAAGAGTCTAGCCATGCTGATGGAAAACTAGTATGTTACGCCTAATAGCTTTGGCATCCAGACTGCTAACTTTCCAAAGTGCACATGGAAGATGCGCGCCTGGCCATTGTTTTTAAACAACGAACTATTGTTCTTCCTAGAGCTACATAGACAGTCTGGTCCACGACATAGTTAGCATTCTGGTTTGGCATGGAGCAACATCAAGAACAATGGAAGAACAATAAGTCTATTTTCTTTATACAATTGGTGTGGCATAAACCTTTGGCGTAACAAAAACAAACACTGGGAGTCTAGAGAATATCTTTTACCCTTCTTGGCCAGGTTGGAAAACATGCATGATTTGGCCAACATGTAGTAGCGAGTGAAATAAATTTGAAGGTGCAAGCTGAGAGTAGACTAAAAAATGCTGTGAGAAATGCAAAATCAACAATAGATCTTTTGTTCTCAAATGCGAGAAGCTGTTGATGTAGCTGCGAGCAGCAAGTTTCACAGAATTTCATAGTTGCAAGTGAAGAATGCAAGTTTTCCAACCTGGCTTCTTGGGTTGGCTTAGGAGGGTGCCCGCGCCCCGGCCAGTGGCCGGGGCTACTGGCCGGGGCATTTCCAGAACTTTTCAGCTTATTTTGCCAGCCCCGGCCAGCCCCGGCCACCTACAATACACCTTTTCAACTAACGGCCTCGTTTTGGAAATTTTCGAAAGTTTCTTGATACAAAATTTCTGACCACGGATTTGGATTCAGCACCCCAAGTTTAGTCTAATTGCAAATTTTCATATTCCGAGAGTATGCGATTTTGATTTTATGGCGATAATAAATTTGAGAATTTATAAGGGATTTGACCATGAAAATCATTTGGGGTGTAACTTTACACCCTCAGTCATTATTCACGGTCAAATCCTTTATAAATTTTCAACTTTGTTATCCTTATAAAATCAAATTCGCTAACACTAAGATCATGAAAATTTGCATGTTGACTAAAATTAGGGTGATGAATCTGAATATGGGGCCAGAAATTTCATATGAAGCAAGCTAAAGAAATTTTGAAAAATTTCAAAACGAGGTCGCTTAGTTGAAAAGGTGTATTGGGCCCCAGCCATCAGAACTTTTCCATTTATTTTGACAGTCCCGGCCGGCCCCAGGACTGTCAAATCTACCAATGCACCAACAGGAGGGCGTGGGCACCCTCCTGTTGGCTTGAGCAGCAGCACTAGAGCATATAGGACCACCTACATGCGATGCGCTTTTCTTACAGCAAGGCTTACATTAGTCAGATCTGAAAACGAAAACAGTTCTTCATCAGTCACTCTAAATCGCATGTCACTTTGAATCACATGTCCTTTCCATCCAAGCTGAAGGCAAGCCCCCATTGTTTGTTTGTTAGGCCTGGTTTGCCTATAATAGGCCACCTTCACTGTGAACATTGATTCAGGGAATTCGGACTGTTTGTACCTCGCAAATCATAAATAAGTAAGCTCAGAACGAGCTAAAGATACTAAATTACGGATTACTATTAAACCAGATCGATAGCTCACAATAACAGTAGTATTTTGTTACCTTTCTTCAACTTTCCTCCTCTCTGCTTGGCAGTTATTCAAAAGAGAAATCGGCGTGGCTTGGCGCACAGCAATGCACTCATCATCTCGCAGAACAACGCGTCTTCTATTGTGCGACGCGCAGAGTAAGACAATACCCTCCTCCGCCTCCGTTATTGTGCAAAACATTTCTCATCCTTCCGTGTCCCTGCATTACAGGAATTTTTTGTTAGAATCTGCTGAAACGAAACTCATAATCTCAGATCACCGAAAAATCAAGGAACTCCAGCATGTTCTACTCCATCATTCTTGTTTCCCGCATCAAATTACCCGGAAAGTACTTGAAAATAACGGCTAAACATTGGTTGTGGGGGGGGGCAAATTTGATTATTTTAGGAAACTCCCAGTTACTGACACAAATTCTTATAAAAAATACTACGTGTACTCGTATTTGGCAGTTGCAAAAGCTAACAAATTTTTCAAAAAAGTTGTAAGCAAAGTTTCAGTCTCCTTATTTCAGAAAGGATCTTATACACAGAATCAACATAGAATATAATTGATCCAAACCTGTTCGCTCAGTCGATAGATCTCATAGAAATTCTTAAAATTGGCCTCACAATTGGTTAGAAGGAAACGTAGATCCTACAGAGATTTGTACATCAAAGAGAAGCCAAAGACTGCATGAGATATACCATTGTTAAGAATTCATTCCATAATTTGAAAAATGCATGCTTCAGGAAATAAAATCTGCCACAGTAAGGAAGATGGCAAGAGTTGCGTCTTGTGTACACAAAATGATTACATTCAGAAAAGTTTTAACAACTCTTCATCAAGCCCATCATCGAGACATATGTCCGACAATTCACATCTTACTACAGAAGAGTCTACACAATTCTGTTTACCCAATAACGGAGTACTTTGTACATTTTGATCTGATGAAATCAGCTGCGCATGGCAAATCTGATCATTCAAAAGTCGCGTGCAATTTGTCTTGTTGTACACGGCCTCTGCAGGGCAAACGTTTCTGTCAAGACGCAAAATAGGGCAGCAAGAATTTATATCAGAGTTTACATCTGCATCGTCTACGTTGTCGTGCTTACAGCGGTCATACTTTTGATGTATACGACGATTATGTCCTGTTGCCTCACAGTCGTACCCGACTTCCGACATTTCCTGAAAGCATGTTGAGTCATCAAATTTTTCTTCTCTCCATTCTTGAAATCGTAAATAGTGATCTGTTTCAGTCCCAGCAAATTCATGAGACTTTCCTTGCTCTGTTTGTAATGAAAATTCCTTATTCAATTGCTCCACGAGGCCTTCCGATATTTCCTCATCTAGACAACTTGAATGTATATCCCGTTCAGTAATAGCAGAGATTTCCTTTCCTTGCAAAAAAGAAGCATTGAAACATTTCTCGTCAGAATAAAACTTGTAAGCCCGTTTTTCATGAATGTCTGCTGCGGTAAAAATATTTTTCAAGCTATCTTCTCCTTTCACAGTTTGTCGACAAGACAAAGTATCACTGACACCTCCAGAGAAGAATTCATTTGCGAGTTCATCTGATTTGAAGTAGTTCTGTTGACTAGATTCACGAAGTTGTAAACATGGAGGTTTTTCGAAAGACTTTGCAGACAACTCCGTGGTTGCACTCGAGTTATATCTAGGCTTGCAGTTAGGCAGATCTATGGTGGCTTCGCAGTTACACCTAGACTTACCAATATTACACGAAGTCACCTGCACGTCTGCAAATTCTGATTCTGTATTCCCAACACTTGACATATTCTCGACGTCTAGATCATCCCATATAAAATCCTCTTCCGTACCAAATAACTCTAATTCCTTTTCAATTCTTTTGCTACCATCATCATGGATTTTCATTTGGTTTGCAGAATCCTGAGATCCAGATTTTGCAAGTCCCTTCTCAGGGGATAGATTAAAATCCCAAGATTTGATGTCGTCTTCAAAATTATTTCCATCAGATTCCAGATAGTCCGAGATTGATAATAGTTGTGAATCTTGGACTAAAAAATCTTCTGTTAGATCATCTGAATTTGATAAATGTTCTGTGAAATCTTGTGAGATTCTGTATCTATCATCTTCAACATTTTGCACTTTCCAATGACAATCACCCCTCTTTGTGCTTTTTGGATTATTTTGTTCCTCAATCATAAATGAATCTTCACATTCTGCAATCTCTACTGCTTCACAAAGCAATCTAGAGCTGTCTTCAAATTCATCAATCATATAGTCACTGTCATTTAAAACTGGATTAACCTCATCTGGAAGTAATCTTTCTTCAGATTTGAAGTCATGACAATCTGGATCATGACATTTTTGATAAAACACTTTAACTCCCATGTCAACAATAAAATAAATATGATTGCTTCTGTGCGGGCGGTTGACATTGTCACACCAGTGATTCCTATCAATGTCATATAGCATTAAATTTGAACTTTGAAAATGAATCCAGCGACGGATTACCCCTTGAACACCACCTTTGTTGATTTGTGTTTTAATGAATTCATCAAGTTTTGGGAAAGGGGAAGCTCTGTATCCTTCTTCTGTCCTTTTTTGCATATCTGAAAGACAAGATTGAAAAATATGTTATCAAATTGTCTTTCAAAGGCTATCAAAAGCATCTGATAGAAGGTATAAATGATGATAAAAGTTGAATCTCCTCTTTATTCATAGAAATACATAAAAAATATGTTAAATATGTACTTTAAATGATGCAGGAGAAGAATAGCTTGATAAAGAAACCTCATCCAAGCAGAAACTGCATATAACAATTTCATCATGCACTCTCACTTAAGAAAATGTTTAGATACATACTTTCAAAGTGCAAATCAAGAGTTTAGGCCTGTGGAAGGAAATGTTGCTTTATTTGGGATATGTTGCAAGGAGCTAGGGGTGCCCAAGGTGATGAATTTTTGCCTGTGCCTATGCAGTTTCTGCTCAAACATTTGATAATTTGTTTGAAGAGAGTTTGATAATTTGAACAAGATATGTTTTCCTACCTGTTTCAAGTAGGGTAACATATTGCAGGTTATTGATCCAAGAAAACATGAAAATGTGACATAATTTTTCTGGAAGGTTTCAAGCAGCCTTGGAAATTGAGGTTGGAGCAATTTTGCGGACTTATGTAAATCAGTGGTGGGCTCTTTGCCAAAAATATTGGGAGCAAAACTATTGTTTCCAGAAAAAGCATTGCTCATTTCTGTCATTTCGGACAAAAGATCTTTGCTCTAGCCCACATGGGGAGTTGACTGCACCCTCTTGCCCGGTGCTCCCTGCTCTTGCCCCCCTAAGTGTCTGCCACAGACTTAAATATCAAACAAACTTTTTGACTTTTCATATAGGAATTGAAACTGTCTAATGCATGCCCTCTGAAGTCTATACAGTACAGTAAAGTCCCAATTTTTGAAAACCCTATGTTTTACATTAGCCTATTGTTCTCCTTTAGTTAGCATATTGTCCTCCTGTTGTTTCAGCAGAAAATTCAGAATATGAGTAGCTAGTAAAGTGGTTTCTTAAATGAAAGACTTCACTGTTATAACTGTTCTCATATTATTGCAAAAGATGTCAAAGTCATACCATTACAAAATCTTCTGCTAGGAATCGCATTAACATCACCAAATGTCAGCACTTTGATGTCACTGTCATGTTTGTCATCAAAACATACCAAAGTGTCTAAGAAGAACAATTTTTCTAACTCATCAGGATTCTTTTGGAATTTCTTTCTTTTTTTCAGATCACCATGAAAACCATTTTGTTCTGAAACAACCAAAGCTGCATTTTTGCCAACCTTGGTTGAACCATAAAGTCTGAAATTTCTATTTCTTGAATAAACACCAAGATCACAAAAGAAGGTCATCTCTCCATCTCGGTTTTTTACAAAAAGTTTCTCAATATCCAAGGAATCTGGTGGGAGAGTCTCCTTCTCACAAACATTCATTGTTTTCATATTTCCAAATTTTGCATCATCTGTCTTTGAAACTTTTATTCTTGTCATCTCATAAATATATTTGACAAAGTTACCACATACAATGTTGTTAGCAAGCACAGCACTTGGTAGGTGGAAAATTAAATGTCTTGAAAATTTCACTTTAGTGCTGGAATCCAAGTCAATAATGTGCCCTCTGTTGCATGATATTCCAAAGATTTCTTGCAAATAGTAACATGCAGTTTCTATAAATACTTCCAAGACCTCAACACCATTTAAATCAGGATTCACATCTTTGTAGAATTCAAGATCAAAATACAGTCTGCATTGTTCACCATCTTCAATCATCTCATAAAAATTCCTCTTAGTTCCAGGAACTTTTTTATAACGCTGCCAAAACTCTTCATAACTTGTCACAATATATAATCTTTTGCCATCAGTTGACAATTCCCTTGCAAAAATATGAACGTTTTTGTTTATTTCTTCCTTGCATTTTGCAGCATGTTCTTGAGCTTGCAATTGTGTTGGAAATTCTTCCCAGACCTGATGAGGTGCAAAAAAACTCCTTCGTTTGACTGTCACCAATGGCCTTTCTTTGAACATCTTGGCTTCTTCTTCGATTTTCCGCAGTTTACAATGAAATGAAATATTTTCCTTGCTTGTTTTTTTAGGCCCATCATTCCCTCCATAGAAGGCAGACGTAGAAATAATATCGGCCATTCTCGTCCAAAAATCGTTTTTGCGATATGATGTAACTTCAAAGTGATGACTAAAGAGCTATTCTAACTGCTGAATCGTGTGATTTCATCTAAGCTCCACCTAACTTCTGTTGTTTAATGGTTTTGATTCTGTCTTCAATTTTTCAGCAAATGCCTTGGCGGCCATTTTGAAATTGAACTTTCCCGCCAAATCCTCTCCTCCGCAGGCTTGTTCCACGTTCCTGATCCTGACCTGGGCTCAATGATATTGCCTGGGCTTCTTTAACGAGTCATTGTCACCCAGAGTCCTTTGCAGGCGTGCTATAATTTCAGACTGTATGAAAATCAAATGAGGCCCAAACAGGATCGATTCACAGCGCAATTTGAACGGCTGCTCAACTAACGTTTACTATCAGTTAGGCCCTGTTTATATGTGGAAAAACACCTCACTTGCCAGACCCGGGGCTGAGAGGCGAGATGCCACCTTCCAATAGAATCCTTTGTATTTTCATTTCGCGTTTACATGATGAACGCAACACCACCGGTATAGCGAAATCCCACCTCACAAGAGGTGGAATCTCACCTGGGTGAGGTGAAATTTTTCCATATAAACGAAATACCACCGGTATGGTGAGGTGAAATGAAATTTTTCGTTGATTCTCATTGGTCAGTTCTTTCTGATTTCACGGAAGAGAGACCTTAATCCACCTCACCTCTCAGCCCCGGGGCTGACAGGTGAGGTGAAAAATCCATATAAACAGTGACTGAAATCTACCTCGCCTGTCAGCCCCTGGTCTGGCAGGTGAGATGTTTTTTCCCCATATAAACAGGGCCTAAAACTACAGCATTTCGGACGAGGGGCATTTCGCACCCAAAAATAAAAAAATCCATCATTAAATGTTTTGAATCCACGTAAAATTTCAATTTTACCGCACCAAGTAGGACTCTAACTCGGGTCAATAATTTACAAATCCTTCTTTCTGAAAAATCTCATACACTATTTTGAGTGCGTACAATGCCCCTTGACTTGGAATCCATGGTTTCCGCTTGGGACCCCTTTCATATTTTCAGACCATCTGAAATATCATTGTGCGCGCAAGAGTCCCTGAGCAACAATGATTCGTTAAACTTTGCATCTTTATATATATTTTGCTTTTATTGAAGGCTTTATAAAAAGCCCAAAGCAATACTCCGCATCATTTCTTGTGCAATTAGCTTTCTGTTTTATGAGAAACTGCCCCATTTCTTCATTAAGAGTTTGCAAAAACACCAGTCTTATGCATACACAGCAAAGTATGAAAGTTATCTCCACCAATTTTTAATATTGCTGTTTTCTGCTTTTCCTACTGATCCAGCTTTCTTGCAATTGTTTATGAAGGCCGTTAAATGATTTAATTTTGAATAAATATAGAACTGTAAAACGTAGCAGGTAGCACCAAGATCTGAAGATCGTAATGTGTAATTCAACCTCGTAAACGCAATCATGAGCAAGACTTTTCCAAAAAGGCACACTGATGCTTACATTAAAAATGTGGCATTGGAACAAATCTAACCAGTCAATACAAATCGATACGTGCTAACATCAGATTGATTTATTTCTTTATCAGAATCAACATTTTTTGCAGATATAGAGAAATTTGAGAAAAATGTCATGATTAGGCAAAATGTGCATTGGTCGATTTTGTTGATTTCCATGGATGTGGTTTATTACATGGTCAACTCAATGCTATCAAGACACACCTCTGACAAAAATAGTGATAATTGAGCGTTTCACATGACAGTATCTTTATTTAGTGCTATGCGTTAGAATCAAACACTTTTCAAAGGTCCTTGCGGAGGAAACAGGAAAAACTCCTTTCGTAGCTGCGTAACAATCGAGGCAATTTGTCTTTTGTTGTTCGATACTCTTTGTCCAGTTGCAGATTTCTTTGTAGCAACGATTGCATTAGCTCTTGTCAGCATGCGCAGAACATCCATCTTGTGAGCATGTGCTCGGAATACTTCTACAATGGCTTGAACGAACCTGATGACGAAATTAATTGCCAAGGTTAACATTGCACCGAGAAAGGATACCATTTGGGCACAGAAGAATAAAATCGTCAGATATAAGGTATAACAAAGACAATCAACAGGTCTCCTTCGCAGCCAAACTGTAAACAAATCCATAAGCAACAATAGTTTAGGCACGAGTCCACAGTTTTGTGCAGTTTGTTTGGTGGCTTCACCGAAGCCAGCAGAAAGTAACAGTAAAAATCCACTAATATCAAAGATATTAAAGAGAGTACAAAGACCAGCATGTTTTGCGCGAATTCAGCAACTTGCTCTGCACAGCTTCCAGAATAACTGACTGCATGAAATTCACCAAAACATAAACAAACGATGGCAAAGGCTGCTGGTCTTCGTACTCCCTTTAATGCTTGGTTTGTTCTTTTGTGCAGTAAAAAAAGTCATCTTTAGAATAACGCTTTCATTTCGAATGGCAATGACTATTTTTCAATCACCAAGACCCTAGCCATCATCTTGCCTCTCACAGGGGCACTTAGATGGGTGTTAATTGTTTCACAAACACAACTGTACTCACCAAGATCCTCTCTGAGAATTCCTCCAAGAGTAATATCCAGGAACAGTCGAATATCCATAAATAAAATCAGACTCAGATGGAAGCGAAATTTCATTTGTACGATCATCAACAGGACCATCTGTCACATCTACACTCTCCATGTAATCTGAACCTATGACATAGGAACGGAAGACTATTTCAAGGTGCGAATAATAACATACATGCGACTATTAAAAGTTCTATCGTGTCTAAGCCAGTCTAATTTTGAAGGTCTTATTCGAATTATTCGAGTTAACTGTCTTTTCTTAACGTACACAATTTTCAAGTAAAACTGTTGACAAAAAAGGGACCCAAAATTTTTGTTGGAATCACTACAAAAACAGCGTACGAGATCACCAGAAAGCGTCTGAATCAAATGTTTGAATGAGTAGAGTTAAATGTTCTATTGCTTTGTGCATATTCGACAAATCTACAAATCGTTCAATCCAGACTCTTTTTTGAAATAGCTAAAACGTCCATCAATGAGACAAGTTCTAAAAACGACTAAATCGAACTTCCCGTATAAAGATGTATGAAAACACTGCTTGATTCAAACTCACATGTAGTGTAAAATAGTTATGTCTGTTAGCTCAAAGAATCAATTAAAACTACCATTTGAACACTTATTCAAATATTCGATCCGTGCCTCAAAGTAGAAGTTTGCATGCAAATTAACAAAGAGAGATTTGAACAATGCACTGCTACAAAGGTTTAAAAAATTTTTTGATAATTCAGCTCCATCCTATATGTCCGAGATATTCTCACCAGCTGGCCAGATCCGGGTCACTCGAAGATCTAAAAACAAACTTGATAAACCTTTTCGAAAGAGTAACAAAGGACAAAATTGTCTCTCCTACCTAGGACCTACGATCTGGAACTCTCTAAACTCAGACCTAAAATCTGCCAAGAATGCCAACAGCTTCAAGCATAAGATCAAGGGCAAATTCTTTAAAGACCTCCATACTCAGGAAATTAGTCCCTATATATTTTATTAGGATTCTAAAAGCTGTAACAAAACAGTCTATCAACAATCTTGAAAAGGCAGCATTTCTCTTATTACCTTTCGAGATAACATTTTTTTTTTGTCGAACATTCTTTTCTTTCAAAGACACCTCTGGAGGGACCATTATGGAAACAAAGTCGCACTGACTTTTTAATGCTATCCCTGCCATTTTAAACTGGGGGTGTCTTAAATAGATTTTTAGCTTTTACATCTTAATTTCTGTAACCATTGTAATTAGACTTTTCTTTTATTTTATTAGATAATTAGTTTTAAACTTTAATTTAGACGGCGAATCTTACATACATACATACATTCACAAGGAATCTTAGGTACACTATACCTTGACATGCCTGAAACAAAAACATCTTCGGTTTCCCAGACAGATTTCTTCCTCTGAAATACCCAGTTAGCTCTCTGATGTCTACCGTTCCGTCTGTTCCATAAACAACTCCTTCTTGGCCATGACTCAGAATCGCACATGTAAAACAACCCAGGTTGCTGTAGTCCATAATGGCTGCTTGTTTACAAAGCTTTCTCATTTCATGACAAGAGACATTATTATATCGATGGACAATGAAGCCTAAATCTGTAAACAGTTCTTCAAGTGCATTAGCATCAACACCTGTTCCATTACGGGGGTAATTCTCCATTCCAGAGGCAGGCAGAAATTCTTTGTTATTTAGAAGTAAAAACAGTCCTCTTGGGTATTTGTCCATAGGATAATAGGTATCTGAATCAATGTTGTAATCAATGCCTTTCAAAGATGGAAGACGTCGCATTGGCTTCGGTGATGCATCTTTTTTGTCAGATCTTCCAAAGAATCTACCATCACCTTGATCTAGACAAGAAAATACAGCTTTCAAATATCTTCTCATAAAGGGTCACTAAAAGGTTACTTCTCATAAAAGTTTACTCAAAAGCAGATTTTTTTTGTCAGATCTTCCAAAGAATCTACCATCACCTTGATCTAGAAAAGAAAATACAGCTTTCAAATATCTTCTCATAAAGGGTACTAGGGTTACTTCTCATAAAGGGTTGCTCAAAAACACTCAAGGTCACTAAATTCCACCTCAAAAAATGTTAAATTTTTTTGCCTGCCATGTGAAAATTTCCACGAATAGAAAAATTGAAGGGTTGTGCTCGAGCAATTTGCATTTTTTCAAAAATCTGAGGTGACATCTAATTTGTGACAGACTTTGGGCTATGAGGCAAAAGGTTTCACCATTTAAAAACAAATATGAAAGAAAAATTTAGAGCTTATTTCTTCTTGGTCTGTAGTCTGAATTATTGCTTTAAACATTGATTGAAAACAGTCTTGATTATAAACCTGCAATATTCAAGTGTATATTTCAAACTTAATTCTTGCACTATCATTTTCTGAAAGACTGCCTGAAGCTCAATTGTGCTGATACACGAATAGAGATGTTGAAAGTGCACTATTTTTGCCATGTCATTTATCAACAATAATTTCTTAATCCATGAAGATGAACTTTCCACCGATGCTCAATTGCACATCTAAAATCTTTCAGGCGCTCAGATCATTTAGCACCTTTGTTCTTCTCCCTCACAAGACATGCCTGCATTTAGTTCTTTACACTTTGGGAATCCTCTCAAGGAAAACGGAACTCTTCAGGTGGCAGTTATGGATCCAAAACAGCAACTTCCACTGGCAATCCAACACAGCAACAATATTGCCAGCACCATAGAGCTGAGGATATGAAGCATTATCTATTACTCTGCCATAGTTATAAAATGCAAAGACAGGGTCTTCAGGATGCCATAAACACTACTTTAAGGCTTATCAAACCTCTGTAATAAAGTGCTTCTCAAAACCCTCCTTTGTGTTGATGAGGTTGCCATCGATGTCATATACTAATGATCTTTGAGGCTACATTGAAGTAAATATAAGCAAGAGAATGCTTTGAATAAACCAATGCCATCTTTTCTTCAGTGTACATGTACAGAGAGCTCTCCATACCAGATCCTCTAGTTATTTAACCCTCACTTTTAAGGACCTCCATTTTTCAATGACATAATCCCTTGCATATTAATTCTTGGTTCCGAAACCCGCTGTTTTATGAGGTTTGGACCAAATCTCAAATCTGAATATCTAATTTCTTAAGATTTCATGCTCCAAATCTCAAGAAAAATTGGCCATCACAGCTCCTTTGACACTATTTTTTAGATGACCCCTTAGCTGATAGTTTTCAATGTTTGCTTACCTTCACCAGCAGGAGGCCCATCAGATTCCATCTGTTTCTCTTCTGATTCTACAGCCGTCTGTTTGTCTGGATCCCCTTTTAAATCATTATCTTTTGTCTCTTGAATTCTGCCATCTGTAATAGTAACATTTAGTTTGATTAATTATAGAATGGAGTAGACCTAATTCACTGGTAAAGCTCTTGAAATTATATACATATATACTTTGGGGGCAATCATTTCCTTTTTGATGTAGAATGAACCTTCAGAACTCAAACATTTTGGTAAAATAATCTGTCAGCACTGTGTGGCTTACATTTTGTTTGGTTGTATCTAAATACAGATCGTTGGTCACCACAAAGAATCCCAAAATTTTGCAACTCGTGTGAGAACTGATGTCACTTTCCCAATGGTGCAATTTTTGCCATTATTTGTTAACACCATTCAATAATTTCCAATCTGTACACCTTTTTCTTATCGCATCCTGAGAATAAAAGGAAATTGCAGTTGTATTGCAAAACTTCTAGTAGGGGTCTGGCACTGTACTGTGAAAAATTACCACAAGTTTAAAAGGGCATTAATAACTGATTTGCATTTTTCCAGAATTTGGCAATTAATGAGAAAAGGGCAACACTATCTATCACAGGTGTGCAGACATCAAAGATCCTCTCAGTATCTCCTTTGGTTAATCATTTAAGGACTTTATAATAGTAAAATATATACAATTGCTCTACAAACGGCAAAATTGAAGGATAAAGTCAGCTCTTACTTGGCTGTTTTCAGTTCAGTCAAACTGAGCACAATGGGTGAGTAAGATTCCTTTGATTTTGGCAATATAATATAAATCTGATATCTATTTAAGCTCCTTGCCCATCACTTTGGCAGTTGAAGGTATTGACAAAGGAGAAGGGGTATACTGTATCTTTTATTTTAACAGCGGCCAAATTAACAGCTCTTGAAACTATGAAACACAAATTGAAGCACTTTGCATAACAAACAAGATTTTTGTGAATCTTCCCTTTAGATAAGGCTGCTATATACCAAGCAACTCACCAATGGCAGATTTGTCTTCTTCATCCATTCCAGCTTCAATCAATGCAGATGCCTTTTCATCATGTCTTAACAATACTTCTAAATGAAACAGCTTTAACTCTCTCAAAGTATCACAAAATGCTGTGAAGGCTTTGCCACCCCTTTTTGGAAGTATGTCAAGTAGCTTTTCATTCTTCCTCTGGGGGGTTGCTTCAGCATTTACAAGCTCTCTATCTTCTTCACTCAGAATTTCACTGGAGTAAAGATAGGATGCAACTCTTTCCCCATCCATGTCTCTTATAAGATCCATTCTGTTGGAACGCAAGAGTTTTCTGTGCTTTTCTTCCATTCCTACCATTTTGATGTCTTAAATTGACAAACCTGAAAGAAAGGGACATAGTGTTTTGAAGGCTGATCTCATAGGGACCTTAATATTGATTATCATTGTAAATCTGGAGGGCTTATCATAGATACTCAAGTTTAAAATGCAAGCAGAGGAAAAGCATTTAAAGACCAAAATGATGGAAAATGCTTTTCCTATTGGTGTTTTCACAGTATAATGGAAATTTTGGTGGCCTCAACAAAAACAAAACAAAAAAAAAACAAAACAGCCTCCACTTGTTGAATGAAAGATAAATTCTGCAAGAGTTAGGTTATTATCATTCCTTCTCCCTCTTGGCCGACATTCTGTCAAAGTATGTCCTGCTCAGAGACACTGGCTAAAGTTTGCGGAAACAAACTGCTTTCCAAATATACAAACAGCCGTAAATTTCGCACCTTCCCAATAGTATGGTCCCCCACCGGCATTTCTCTTGCAACACAAACAGCTCTTGCTCGTTGGGCCTAAACTTTGCTCAGGTCTCTAACTATTCAATCTATTATTAACAAACTTCATTAAATATACTAAAAGCTGCGCAAACAAATGGTGAAAGTCATAAAGTACCAAATATTTACCGTAAATGCTCTTGAATCTTTTTGCTGCGTGATTTCTTTCAAGTGTGCGAAGGTTCGTCAAGCTACGCCCGTCTGTCTTCGCCTTTGCATCGACTTCCTGGAGAAGGCTTGAAATAGCCTACGTCATCACAAGGGAAGTCGAAAGTGAAATTAAAAGTTTTTGTGGTTTCAAATAAAACCCCTTCTGAGGGCTCACGTTCACGTTCACCAGCCATGAAAGTTCCATCCAGCCTGGGGGTAAATTTCCCGCGCCCAATTCTCGATGCAAGACGAAAGAAAACACGCAAAAATAGGATAGGATAGGCGTACGGCAAGGGGGAACTGCTCAATACAACCTACTTTGATCAGAAGTTACTTCGTCTGAAGCAAAAATGAAACGTGGATCGAGGAAATTTCCCCTTAGCTTCGGAACCAATACCTTGCTTTTTCCAAGTTGATGTGTCTTTAACCGCTCTTTGCGAATAAACATAAATGCCTTGCCAATTAATTACCTGCTTGCTTGCTGACTGCTTGTCTGAATGAAAAAGGTGAAGGTGAAGTTGCGGTTTTAGCGCCAAGCGCTGGGATCGCAGAAGTATGAAGCGTAATTTAGGCCAAAATTAAACTGCAAAATGAAAAGCCATTCGAGTCGATTCTAAATAGGATATGTAAACTAAAAGACAAAATGAAACGACATTCTTAAAAGTCAATTTGATAGTTTGCTTTGCTGTTCACATGAATTGCTTTTAGTTTAATCGTTTCAGTTTGTCTATTCATGTTGCTCTATCAGAATGTCTATTCATTTTGTGCATTCGAATTGGCTTTTAGTTTAACCGTTTCAATTTGTCTATTCATTTTGCTGTGTCAGAATGTCTATTCATTTTGTCCATACAGTTTGTCTATTCATTTTGCTGTATCAAAACATCTATTCATTTTGTCCATTCAGTTTGGGCATTCAGTTTCATGTAGCAAAACGTCTATTCATTTTGTCCATTCAGTTTGTCTATTCATTTTGCTGTATCAAAATGTCTATTCATTTTGTCCATTCAGTTTGGACATTCAGTTTCATGTATCAAAACGTGTATTCATTTTGTCCATTCAGTTTGCGCATTCAAAGTGTCTTTCAATGTTGTTGATTCAGTTCAAGTTACTAATCGTGCTCAGTCAACCTCTAAGTGATACCAATTTGTGTTCAGTCAACCCCTAAGCGAATGTAGTTATTAAAATGTCATTACCGCAAAAAGCACGCCTGAATGTTTGCTGGAGGATCTCTGCCCTTAGTGGAACACACACACAGTATCCTCTATCACTTGCTACTGTAACTTTCCGTTGATCACCCGGGGGTGGTGTGGCTCTGGGAAACGTACTAAAAGTCTAGGTAAACCAAAAGTTTTTCCATGAAACTGCAATTGTTGTTACGAAATACAGTACTGCAAACTAGGCATCGAAGTTTAATTTAGTCGTGAAATTTTTGCGACTAATAAGGGCCGTGTCCCCTAAAGATTTTAAGAAATTTTTGTTTGACGGAGCTTTTTGAACTCCTGTCATAGCAGGTCTTTGCAGATAGTAATAGGGAGTCGCCGTGCATAGCTTTTGCAGATTTAGAGTGACTAGTTAAGCTGTTGCATGCTACAGATTGCAAAACAAACATTGTGATTAAATTTGACACAAAGAACCCTGACCACGGTCCGTTCTGAGCACATCATATGGAACTATTCTTGCGCCAGATAAAATTCAAACTCCTGGAAGCATTACCTTGTTAGAGGGTGATGAACTGGTCGCTGATGATAAGAAGGTTGCCGAAATCCTAAATGAATACTTCGTCAATATTACTGCTAGCCTAGAAATTTCAGGGGTAGAGGAGAATCTGGTAAAAACAGACGAACTACGTGACCCCGTTGATATTGCCGTAAACATGTACAAGCGTCACCCAAGTATACAACTGATAAAGCAAAGGGTATCAATCTTACAGTACTTAATAGAGCGTTCAAAGTTTCCTTTTCTTCAGCTTAACAATGTCAATATCCGTCCCTTGTTCCAAAAGAATCCTCTAGGTCTCCCTGTCTACCAATAAGAAGCTACTTACAAGAAACTCAACATCACATCGCCAAAAATTAAGAAACTCCAGTACTGGGAAAATATTACTTAAGAAATTATTTAGTTTTATAAAAAACCTTAAACATATTTTTATCCCATATCCACTTGCTTCCAGCATCATGAGGGCACAGGTAGTAAACATGAACATTGTAGTGAAACCTACAAGAAACTCGCAAGAAGCTCTCCCAGGGGGGGGGGGGGGTACTCTATAAAATTTAAGATAGGGATGCTCATTTGGACAGATTTTTAATCTACCCAAAAAAATGACAGGCCCAAGATTTTCAAACCCAAAAAAATGACGGAATTATTCGAGAGCCCCCATAACTATCCTTTTTGTAGAACAAGTTAAATTGAGAAAATTGCACCGTGCAATTCTGCACAAGATAGTCAAACTGATATTGCATTTGGAGACCATCACAGCAACTCTTATGATTTGTCAAAATCATCATGTTAACAACCAACTATTCTTTCTAAAAACCATATCAATGAATTGACACATAGAGTAGGCTGATTCAGTGTAATTGGGAAGAAAGAATTATTCAACAACCTATAGTACTTCCATTAACCCTATTTTGGTTGGGGGGCAAATTTGCCCCCCCTAGTAGATTTGTTTAAATAACTCTGCGAGGAAGAATTTTATAGCCATGAAACTTCTTGACTTTTTGCAACTACTTATTGTGCAACTTCTCAACAAGTTTCATTGAAATATTTTGAAAAATGATGGGGAGGGAAACAATTTTCTGGGACTGACCCAGGAAAAATCGCAAATTCTCAAATCTCAATTATCGCGAAAAAAGGAGCAGAAGTGGAATATTTTGCAAATTTCTTTTTTAATGTTGTGTTATTTGATGCATTCTATCATAAATACCATGTTTGGATGGAAAATATGCTCCAAATTTAATTTTATATCGATTTTCCTGATTTTGGCCAATTTTGCCGCTTTTCTTGACCACACAAAGAAAAATGCTGACGTAAGCAAAAATGGTGGCTATTTTTAAGTAAATTTTTATATTTACAGAAAGTACATGCCTGAGGCTCTTAGCACACCAAATTTGGTCACTCTATCCATTAGCAGTAAAGAGTTAGGTAGGGGGGGCTTTTTTGCCCCCCCCCCAACCAAAATAGTACTATCAAATAGCCCAACCACTATAGGGTTAATTGATTGAGATTATAATTTTCTAAATTCAAAGTTCAGTAACCCAAAAAAATGCCACAAATTTTCAATGAACCCAAAAAATGACGGCAATTTTGTCAACCCCAAAAAAATGACGCCAACTTAGCGAAACCCAAAAAAATGACATTTTCATAAATTTCAAACCCAAAAAAATGACACGAGCATCCCCATCAAAATTTTCACAAGTGCCCCCCCCCCTGGGGAAGCTCTGAGTACTCAAAATCAGATAATATTAAAATACTTTCAGTGCAGAGCTGGCCCAAATTCTTGGTTTCCTATAAAACAAATACGCGTACTTATAACAAAACAGCGAGGTGAGCCAACTAAACGGATTGCAAGAGGAAAATTCCAGTTTCGTCTCTGTGGATCCAGGAGAAAAGATGTCCTTCGATCATTGAATTCGGCTGAATTTATCCCTGAGTTCGGCTTTGATAAGTATCCCCAAATCCCCACCCCCCTGTCTCGCCATTAGACATCGAATTTGTCTTAAAATGGAAGTTTGCTCTCTGAAGTAGATGTTTATGAGAGTAGCGATTCATTAAGTTGCCACAGAATGTAAGCTATTTTCGGTTATTTCAATGAGGTAAATTGAGGAACGGAAAAATTTGATTCTTGGGCGTGGAGATACAAGGTGTTGCGCTTATCGTGTGTCCAGAAATTGAAACTTGATAGCAATATGGATAGATCATTTAGAATACCCTCACATGAGAAAACTCAAACCGATCTGAGTTTCAGATCGGTTTGAGTATTATATTGGCCTTGTTTGCTAATTTGCTTCCCCCTCACATGAACAGTTTCAGACCGGTTTGAGAATATCAAACAATGCGTGCTTTCCTTCCGCTTATTGAACAATTGTGATTGTTTTATGGAAGATATTGGCATTGATTCATAGCATTTAGATCCAGCTGGGTGACTTTGAATGAAATCTTTATTGTTTTGATTGCCAAAGGAACGCCTGGAATGTCAATAACACGTGCTTTGAAAAGTCATTTCGCCCCGAAATGAAAAATTTTTCTGCTCACATCACATGAAAATTTCAGGTCGACCTGAAAACTCAGACCGACCTGAGAAAGCGAAATGAGTTTCAGGTCGACCTGAGTTTCATTTCGCCTGTGTCATGTGAGCGCGCCAAGGGCTTTGACCGTAGAGCAAAATGAGTTTCAAACCGATCTGAAACTCAGACCGGTCTGAGTTTGCTCATGTGAGGGCACTCTTACTTAGATATACAGTATGTGCTGATTTTGGTTAAAATATGAAATTTCTGGAAAATAGCATTACGACATTCTTCACAAAAAAGGGTTGTTCTATTTAAGACCGTATGTGAGAGGCGCATCCACTCTTCTATGTGTAACAGGAGAAATCATACCCAGTGAATACCGGCAGCCAATGTAGTTAAGAGCATCTACACAAAATATCTATCCTGCTCTAGATTTAAAACTGAATAAGCAATCCTGGTCTTGCAAAAATTCAGCTTGTCTCCACCCAGTCGAAACAGGTCTCCTTCTCTTGCAACAAGGGAGGTGGTCCGCATTGTATAGCCTTTCTTTGATGGGAAAGGCTCATATCCGGCTGTCCCATCTCACTCTTTCATGTGGCATTTTACTCTGAGTGAA
The DNA here is from genome assembly GCA_964020215.1 of Aurelia sp. 3 sensu Dawson et al. (2005). Lineage (NCBI taxonomy): Eukaryota > Metazoa > Cnidaria > Scyphozoa > Semaeostomeae > Ulmaridae > Aurelia > Aurelia sp. 3 sensu Dawson et al. (2005). The sequence goes on along the minus strand of OZ026593.1, from coordinate 16,394,478 downwards.
CCATTTGTATTGCATAAGCAAGTTCAGTAACTTGAGTCGGTCTCTATCCACGACAAGGCAGAGATCCTCCAGCAAACATTCAGGCGTGCTTTTTGCGGTAATGACATTTTAATAACTACATTCGCTTAGGGGTTGACTGAACACAAATTGGTATCACTTAGAGGTTGACTGAGCACGATTAGTAACTTGAACTGAATCAACAACATTGAAAGACACTTTGAATGCGCAAACTGAATGGACAAAATGAATACACGTTTTGATACATGAAACTGAATGTCCAAACTGAATGGACAGAATGAATAGACATTTTGATACAGCAAAATGAATAGACAAACTGAATGGACAAAATGAATCGACGTTTTGATACATGAAACTGAATGCCCAAACTGAATGGACAAAATGAATAGATGTTTTGATACAGCAAAATGAATAGACAAACTGAATGGACAAAATGAATAGACATTCTGACACAGCAAAATGAATAGACAAATTGAAACGGTTAAACTAAAAGCCAATTCGAATGCACAAAATGAATAGACATTCTGATAGAGCAACATGAATAGACAAACTGAAACGATTAAACTAAAAGCAAGTCATGTGAACAGCAAAGCAAACTATCAAATTGACTTTTAAGAATGTCGTTTCATTTTGTCTTTTAGTTTACATATCCTATTTAGAATCGACTCGAATGGCTTTTCATTTTGCAGTTTAATTTTGGCCTAAATTACGCTTCATACAGAAGCAGCTAATCGAGTCCGCGATCCCTTGTCATGACGTTAAAGTGGTGGGATCCTATCGCGTATCGAACCTACGCCACCTCACTATCTGGCTGCAAAGTCAGAGGATTGTACACCACTGTGCCACAACACCTTCAAGAAGAAGCAACGGATACGCCTGAATAGTGAATAATTTTCATCGAAATTTACCAGAGAATATAAATAGTTACAGAATACAGTTCAAAATATTGTTTACACCTGCAAAGTACAACTATATGTACCTCTTTTTCTCGTGCAATTAAAAATTACAGCTACATTAATTGAAAATCCTGCTAATATTTGGAAAATTACATCAGTACGTAACAATAACATTCAGGCCCTCGATTAATCGAATAACCGGCAATTTTGTATACGATGACCATGGGTAGTTAGACAACGCAGTTATGATTTGGTACATATGCTGCTGCAGAGGAAAACTGATAGGTTCTGCGGAGGAGGTTTGAAGTTTCACGCTACTTCCTCCGTAGTAGGAAATAGTTTCATACTCCGTAAAAGAACAAGGCGGCAACGAAGCACAACAACGGTGTCTAACCACCCATGCAATGACATAATCATCATCGATGGACAAGCCTTGTCCTAGTGCCCTATCATTAAAAATCTCTACATTTGTTAGTGCAACTACAGATTAAGTCCCCGCTAATAAGAAACTGACATCTAAGAAACTGCAGCCTGCAATGAAGGGCATATTTGCTCCTGTATAAGAAAACAAATGGCATTTTCGTTCAATTTCTTGTGAATGGTTAAAACATAGTAATAGAGTTTATTCAGTGTCAACGATGCTATCTGAACTTTCAATATTGAAATTTTAGTACATGAATTGATATGTCATTATTTACATATTTAGAAGTTTAACACTTTTTCTATCACGGTTAAAAACTACAATATATAATTTGATATTACACTGTGCCATCCATAGTGAAAAAAGACAAAGTCACCGGGTCTTCACTATGGATAGAACTTACAAATCAAATAATTCTCTATGCAAAAAACAAAGAACAAAACCACGAAACCTTTAACATTGTTTACCTTTGCAACTACTCATTACGTACGGCCAAAGACCTTTAAAACATTATTACCTGATAGGGGAAAGTATCTCATAGTAAATGAAATCTTCATAGTGGACAAATAAGAAGTCTGCTAGCCTCTTCTAAGGATATTTTCTTACACATAAGAAACAAAACAGCATGATTAAAAATTTTCAGTTTCTCGTAAGCGGGGGACTTGCTGTACTCTGCACATCAAAATCAACTCGGTGCTGGCAGCAATTCCCGGCTAATCAGTTTGTCCCCCTTCTTTTTATCAAGCCATTGATTACAAGGAAATTCAGTCGTTGAATTGTCTGATAGATTTGTGACAACAACTTTATCTAAAAACCAGCCAGCTCCAAATCCTTTATTATCGTGTTCGATATGTAACTTTGTCAGCTTTCCTAAATCAAGTGCTTCTAATTTGAAATCGTCCACTTGATTTCTCTCGAATAGATCTTTAAATTTCTTTGATAGCTGTCGCTTCCCGGTGTCTCCATTTTCTCCAAAGATGTTTATGAAGACATTAGCGTCAGTCCCTGCGCTTGATACGTCTCCTGTGTAAACTTTAATGTCGTATTGCACTGGTTTCAATTCTGAAAAGTTAAAACATTTTTCAGGTCAAAATGTGCTTTAAAATTGTCTTCTGTAGAGTTTACAAATTATGAAATATCGTCTTGTAGCAAAGAACATTGATACGTAGAGAAGTAAATAAAAGTCTGCATAAGACGTTTAAGTCTTACTCAAAGAAAGACCCCTAAATGATACAAAACTGTTATGTTGCAAACTTTAGATTTTGAAAACACTCAGCAAATGTGAAATAACAAATCTTATTTTGTTTAAATCCATGTTTTCTTGCTTGACAAGTGAAACTGCTTTATACTCTAAATGTGGAAAACCTGATCTGATCAAAGAATCATTCGCCTGCAGAAAAGCTAACTGAAATTTGATAAATATTTAATAAATACTTCCATCTGAACATATTCACAGATTGATAAATTTGATGCAACAGGAAGAAATGATACATGAATATTGAAATAAGTACGCCAGGAATCCATTTCAAACATGTGATCAAATTCAAAATTAAACATTGAAAAGTAAACCCTGTGGCAGAAAATCAAACTATTACAGCTTCAATCTCACCTAGAGTCCTACTTAGCTTTGATTTCTCAATTGACGTGCATTGTAATTTGACAGCTCCCTCTTTTCCTTGTGATGGCTGTAGCCACTGTTTACAAGCAAATGTGTAGCTGCAAAAAAAATGAAAAAACTAATGATTTAAAGGGCGAGGGAAGGGTAAGGATTACTTATCTGGCATGGAATAAAGAGGCAACACAGTAGACTTCCGCCTTTAAGAAGCCCACTTTTTCTGCCAGCCTATCATTCTCTAATTGTTTCAGCAAAATTCAGGAAATGAGTTCCTGTAAAGTGGTTTCTTAAAGGAGGGACTTTACTGTAGCATCTTAGGCGCATTTCAGGATGAAAACAGATATCATTTGGCAAAAGCAACTTACAGGCTGCAATTTTCAGAGAAAAGCCGACGAAATGGCGAATTATTGGTGTCGTTTTTAAGACAGACGAAGTGGAATTTTAGGACTGAGACGAGATATCTAATTCTGTTCACAGACGTTAAATGATAGTGTCCTCATTAAAGAAAAGAGCAGGATTGCGCTTCAATTTTTATCTCAATAACAAAAACTATCCCCAACGTCAACCAAGAATCGCCCAAAGCAGATAATTGTACCCTTGTCTAATTCAAACATTTGAAAATTCCCAACTTCTTGGTCCAAGAAAGAGTCGATATTCTTCCACAACGATCCTAAGCTAGCAGAATCTATGAAGATTCAGAAAATATCAAACTAACCTATCTTCCGTGTGCAAATTCTTGACGATTAATTCATGTAAATGCCATCTTTCATCATCTGAAGCCTTCTTCAAAGTAGCTCCTTTCCTGTATCGGTGTCCTAGAACCAGTGCCTTTAAAGTTCCCAATGGAGCAGTTGCAACTCTTACTGTGTTGGTTTCTCCTCTACTGAATAACTTATTCTTTGTCTTGTTTTCAATAATCATTTCTTTCGATCGATTTCCTTCCTCATCGATAAACACTAACCATGCATTGTGGTTGGTCCCTGCACTTTGTTTATCTGAAGTCACGAATGTTACTTCATAGCCTGAAATGTAAAGATAGTACTGCGTGAGGAATATTTACAGTTACATGCATTTGTGTCTTTCGTCCTCTTGAAAGAATGGAATCCCCTTGAATAAGTTATTCAGACCAGGTGAAAGACTTGCAGAAGCCACTGCCATCATTTTGAAACTAATCAATATATAAAAAAAATTCCACGAAAGATTTAGGGCGGGGTAGCATGGGTTCCTTTAAGGCCACTCAGTTCAAAGAACAATGTGAAATATTTTGCAATCATCTTTCAAAGATATGAGCACCAATGCTGAAAACAAATAGAATACATACCAATAACAGACTTTGCAGGAGATCCATTCTCTTCCTTATCATTATTTGTACATGGCAATTCTCTAACAAGGCTTCCATCATCTTCATCTTTAGCCAGCCATCTATTGCATGGAAATTCAAATGTCTTCTTTTCATTTGCATCTTCTATGTCAACTTGTCTTAGAAGCCATCCAGAACGAAGAAACTTGTTGTCATGCCAAATACGAATCTTTAATAATTTACCTGAAACGAAGGCACTTTATTGAGAAATATCTTACCTGAATGGGGTTCAGAGTTCCAAGCAAGATTATGGATTAAAGGTCATAGGGCTTTCGGCTTGTGTGAACTCCTGCTCTCCATATCCTATATGAATTGTTTTTTCCCAAGCCTATAAATTTCTAAAATACTACTGACATCTTAGGCAAAGTCCCTCATGAAGTTTCGTCTTTCATTTGTATTTCAACCGTCGTCTTTCAACCAAGCCCCCCTAAGCCTTCCTCAACCCAGCTAATTAACAACAATTTTTACTAGGCTATAACGCCACTTGATCGAGCGTCCTGCATAAAATGATATAAAAATGTAGCTAAATCCAGGCTCTTTCGTGGGGTTGCTAAAAAGTTTTTTGTGTGAAGATGTTAAAACTTACCAAGACTTAACATTTTGAACGTAAAAACATCGGTTTGTCCTCTTTCAAATTTATCTCGGTGTGTTTCCGAATTCTTCAGAGCTAATTCTCCAGAATCTCCCTTATCACCGAACATGATCATGAAAACATTTGCATCTGTGCCAGCACTTCGAATGTCGGATGTATGCACGTTAATTTTGTACGTTGTATCTGCGAATAAAAGAATTGTATGTACGATGTGTAGTGATAATACATTGAAGCAGAACTAGGTAAAAAAAAATGCAACTACTCAACAACAGTTTTTGCAGTGATGTTTAACAAAATGTCTAAAATTGAATATTGATCATGTTCGTTTCAGAAAAATTTCAGAAGCAAATCTGGAGAGAAATCATTCTGTAGTGATTGCCAAAAATCGTTTTGTGATGAACGCAAGTGAGAAGAATGGAATGAGCCTTGCAGAAAAAATATACAAAAATGTTTTTGTCAACACCAAACTTCAAGTATGATTTTGTGTAAAAGTTGGCGAAAAAATTATCAGCGATGTTCAAGAAATTTGTAAATGCCACAAATTGAGCTCGTGAATTAAAATTATATGCTCATCAAAAGTTGATTTAAAACGGGGTCAAAATTACGTCATCTACTTCATTGCGAATGCCTAAACTGTCAAGTTTAAAATCTCAGAGTCAAATACCTTCAATTATTTTCTTCCCTTCAATTTCAGCAGCAAGTTCCCTCACCAACAAACCATCTTCATGTGATTTCGACAACCACTGATTGCATTTGAAAACAGCAACTTTGTCAGTCAATAAATTCCGCAATAATATCTGAGAATATAGAAAGGAAAAAATTTTAGAACGTAACGAAAGTTAGATCAACACAGATTCTTCAAGGAGAGACAGAATTAGTTTGATATTTGTGAGCCTGTAAATGTGCAGCTCGTTTTTGGATTCTAACTAACTGATGATCCTTGTGTAGCTAACATGCACACATCGATGCAAAAAACTATGGCTGGCCAGAATTGATCTTTTTTCCTTCTGTTTTCTGATTGCTTGCAGCTTTGGCTACGTGGCTAGCACCCATAACAAATGAACGTAAAAAGACTCGAGAATTCTTCAAATACGAGCTAAAATCTTTGACAAATTGTGTCACAAAGTAGAAGTGGGCCTAGACATACCCTTTCCAAGAACCAGCTAGGGCGGCTGCCTTTTCCATCATGACCAATTCTGAGTTTTGTTGGACTCCCAATATCTTCTACTTCTAGTTTGATAATATCAATTGATGCTCTTTCAAACCTAAAGAAATGAGAAATATGCAAACGTTTTCTGAAAATGTCTGTTACTAAGACTCTCGCACCTTTCAAACAGAAGCTAGGAGAAAGATGACGGTCTATCAAAGCTCTAAAAGCTGAAGAGGTCTACGAAGGAAGATAAAATCTCAAAATTATCAGCAATGCTACAATATAGTAAAAAGCTGCGTATAAGAATCTAGTGATTAGGAACCTACAGGCTGAAATTTTGAAATTAGACCCCCATTATATAAGAACTCAATCAGCCAAAAATTAGAACTTCTTATTTGTAGAGGTCATCAAATTAACTTGAAAGTCCAGTTTCTTAGTCATTGAAACTACAAACGATAATACCATATGTGCGCACTGCAAAAATATCTAAAAATGCGTTATTCAATGCCCTGTTCAGCATTTCAAGCACTTCTGTTTCAAGTGGCTCTTTGAAAGCTTTTCATTGGATTGTATAAAATTTCTGATTCTTCCACAAACTTCTGTTGTGAATAAATCCTCATGATCTCAAGTGATGTGAACCGACAGTAAATAATAGGCTTGAAATTTGAATCTGAAGAAGAGGAAAAGCTGAAAGCCCTGAATAGCCTCATTTCCTATTAAATACCGAATATATAAGAACCTAGCCAGGCTGACTTGCAAAATTGTAGGTTCTTGTACGCGGGTTTTTACTGTATTTAGTAAATCGAAACAATATAAAAATATGAAGATCGGACTATCGCAAATTTGCATGAAATACAGCCTTCTCCTCAAAAATTTTAGCTCTTTTTGGCATGAAAACATAAACTCAAATAAAAGTATGATAGCAATACCTGTCTTCTCCTTTTTCAAGTTTCATTTCAGACGATGTACCATCCGTTCCAAAAATTGTGACAGTGATTTCGCTGTCTGTGCCAGCAGATGCAACGTCACCAGTGTATATGGTTATCTCATGGGGAATTTCTGAAATGCAGATGGAACATATGATCTATTGATGTGAATAGACGATTACGCTAAAGATGACGGAAAGAAACATTCTACCAAGTTGCATTGCGCTCTAACTACGAATCTCCAGTGATTCTACAGGGATCTGATTAAAGAGCAAAAGGCATCTGGGTAAACATTTCCATGCTGCAATCTTTAGCGTAGCCATCTACTGGCAGGGAAGACACTTTGTTATATGGCGTTCGAAAATAAGTGATGGTGAAGACTTGGTGACCTCGTGTCTTTCCTCGCCATGAATGTCAAAGTTTAATGTAATTGTAGTTTTGTATTTTAATATTGTTGTTTTTAATTGATAAAAAAATAAGTGTCCTCACACCGGCAACGGAGCAGTTCGATTGGTTCTCGATCGGTCCACAAAAAACCATATTTTCGAGCCGGTTTGGAGTAGCATTGCTTTAAGCTAGACAAAAAAACAACCAACTCAATCGAAATAACTCCAACAATTAGACCAAAACAAAACACGATAAAGCGGTTTTGTACTGTATCAGTTGTAACAAAACAATGGGATAGTCGTTGTTTTTTGGCTCCCCTCGGTATAGTCCCTGTAGTGTTGTATAGTAGCTTTTGATAGGTGTAGTAGAACGTAAGCATTGTTGTAAATTATCTTATATGAATAAAGAAAAAAACAACAAAACAACAAAATGGATTGGACCTATGATACTCACTTGGTTTATACGTAATAGTATGATCATCACCAACAGTAAATATTCTCGCAGTTTTCCCGTCTTCTTTATCTTTTCCAAGCCAACATTCACAAGTAAATAAATATTTCTTTCCAGTTGTAGGCACATCCACCTCTACCTCTTTTAAGAGCCAGCTGTCTTGTGGGCGATAGCCATCGTGGCCAACCTGATGTCAGAGTAAACAAATCGAGGGTATACAATATGGTTGCAAGTAGAAATCTGTAGCTGTTCTGGTTAAGGACTTGGAGACTTGATGACATCACAGCCTCAAAATTAATAAATGCAGCCATTTTGAAACTAATGAAGAAATCAAAAAATTTCCACAGCAGATCTACAGCAAATTACCTTAACTTCTTTTCAACCCTTTCAATATAAAGAAAAATGTAACAGAATTTTACATCCAGCTTTTCAAAAAATTTGAGCCCTACACTGTTCAGCGCAAGATTCTGTTTGTCAATAACGTCTACGACCTGTTCACCATAATAAGCCTGGGGATAGTTCAATAAGAAATAAGTGGCATTCAGTAAATGTAGAACTCCTAACGGAAAAGCCTCATACCTCAATCTTCTTAATATCCCCACAATCTGGTGCTTCAACGGAAAAACTCTCAACAGATTTGGGTGCAAATCCATCTTTACCGATCAGCTCCAATGGAATCTTTTCTGAGACACTCTCAGTACCAATGAAAACAATGAAAACATTAGCAGTAGTCCCTTCATCATCTTTATCACCAGTGACGACCCGAACAGTATATGGAATAGCTTTGAGGATTAAAAAAGACGTTATAAACGAGTAATACAGCGTTTAAGAACACTGGACTGACAACGTAATTCCTAGTATTTGTTCGACGTTTTCAATCTGATGTTTTTCTTTTCACTCATACAAGTTAAAGGATCATCAGTTTGAAGCCATTAACATCATCCAATTCAATGTGAAATCTGAGACTAATGTAATCAGTCTATTAAGAACAATAAGCTAAAATTGTGCACTCAAAAAATATCTTAAAGAGGCGAATGAGCCTGTTAGAAATGACGCCGCCGACTGAGGAGTTTCCGAACGTGCGATTTACCTCTGACAGGAAGCCTTCTTCGATGCCTTCTCTGAAATCTTCCATTCCAGCTTTACGAGCAAGCGTGTACTGAGCTAAGCCCCAAAATGAAAGCAGTTCTATTGAAAGCAGTTCTATTGTTTACAGAAGAAAATTAGAAACTTCTGTTAAGCCTGACTTTCGAGATCCTAAATTTCGACTATGCCTGCCTGTGCGGTTCTGATAACATTAGCAGCTTTTAAAGCCTGATTATAAAAATCACAGATATGAATAGAAACTTACTCTCTAACAAACTCTCAGTTGATAAAGATTTCATGGAACTTTTTCTTCGCTTCTTCAGTCTCCCAAATTCTTCATTAAATATCTTATCTGCGACTGAACTTCTCCTAGCCTTCTCAGAAATCGACCCCTTTCTTGATAATGTGGGACTTTTATTGCCTCTACTAGGAGACGAGGGGCTCGCGGCTGCGATGCTGTCTGTACTCAAACTGAAAGTGCTGCCTCGGAATGACGTTGCAGTTGATGCGATGGAGATACGGTCACCCTGAAGATAAGAAGTTATAACTTAGAATATGATATACAATACTGGCCAAAAATAACTTGGCTACTCTGAGTCCAAAAAGTTACACCCTCAGTCATTATTCACCGTCAAATCTCTTATAAATGTTTAAACCTATTATAGTCATAAAATCATACTATTAAACACTAGGATTGTGAAGATGACAATGAACTTGCGGCTCTCAGCACCAAGCACTGGGATTGCAGGAGTAGCTAACTGAGTCCATGACCCCTTATCATGACGCTCAAGTCGTGGAGCTCCACATGGGATCGAGCCCTTACAAAGTCATTGCACTACAACACCTTCAAAATTTAAAATTTGAGAAATGATGATCCAGTAAAATTTAAATCTAGGCTAAACTATGGGTGCTGAATCCAAAATCTGTGGTCAACAGTTTCCTATGAATGAAGAAATTTTGAAAACTTCGAAAATATGACGCCGTTAACTAAAAAGTATATCAACTCACTTCATAAGATTTTTCATAAATTTGTCTTTTGATCTTCTTATCATCCTTACTCTTAGATAACCATCTTTCACATAAGAATACAAATCGCCGTCCATTATCACTTGTGTCTACAACTTCAACATGGTCAAGAAACCAAGATGGATTCAGAAGAGCGTTGTCATGGCGAATCAAAATTTTGTAAATATATCCAAGATCGACAGCTTCGAGGATGAATTTGTCCTCCTGGTGAAAAATAAAGAATAATCATTGTCAGCGATATATGCACCGAAAGCTTGAGACTGGACTCGAACAGCAGTTAAGAATTTATGTTGTATTTTCCTCATGCAGTTTAGAGTTTATGTTGCTGTCAATGTTTTGTTTGCTTCCATTTGTACATTTTTTTTCGTAAAATATCAAACTCTGTAATTCCAAAACTAATGATAATATCAATAATGCTATCTCTGGAATTATGGCCAAACACATGAAGTTCCTCAACCAATTCAGTTGAAAAGGTAGGGTACAGCATTTTACGCATCTCAATTCTTACTGCAAGACTATGCTTCCTACTGCAACACTTGACATCGAGCAATATTCTAGCACCCTTTTCAAGAAAAGAAATAATCTTATGGACAAACAACTTACAGAAGAGAAGTAGTAGTTGTAGATAACTGATCTAAAATTGGGCGTAATACCAAATGACAGTTGCCTGCTTTCCCTCGACCGGTATGGGCTTGATATGTATGTATGTATGTATGTATGTATGTATGTATGTATGTATGTATGTATGTATGTATGTATGTATGTATGTATGTATGTATGTATGTATGTATGTATGTATGTATGTATGTATGTATGTATGTATATTTTTGCCATCAAATAAAATTACAATTTACGATAAAAAAAAACCAAAGCGAAATCTATTTACAATAATACTAAATTTCACAGGCAAAAAAGCTAAATGATTAATTTAAAAAATACCCCAGGCTAAAAATGGCAGGGATAGCATTAAAAAGGTCAATGCAACCTTGTTTCCATAATGGTCCCTCCTGATCTTGTAGTGAACAATTTATTAATCTAAATAAAATAATACTCTACGATAACTCACTATTTTTGAAACCATCCAACTAACTCTGTCAGCTTATCATTTAGAACAGAGATGATATCACAGACATTTTCAGATCTTTAAATTTGCAGCAATGAACGGTAAGGAAGCAGATTTTCGCAACACATCTTTTCATGACTGTAGATGTTGCGACACATGGACAACCAGATCGATTCTTTTAAGAAAATTATCTGATCTGAAGATTTCCATACCTGTCCTCTCTCGAATTTATCTTTATGTAATTCACTCTTAGATAGAGGTCTTTCTCCAGTATCACCATTTTCACCAAACATTGTCAGAAAGACATTCGCATCTGTGCCTGCACTTTTTACATCACCAGTGTACACGTGGATCTCATATCGATGCACTGCAGGGAAAAAATGAAATAAAATTTTTGCACTAGATTGCTCCACTTGCTCATGTTTTCACAAATTTTCTTCAAATTCAAAATTAGGAAGTTTGTGCGGCTGTAAGTTAGCATATTTATCAAATTACTTCGAATGAGTTTAGCTAATTCTTATGTGGCTAACATGCAAATGTCACTGCCAAACTTTAGTTCAGTGAAATGGGGCATCTGTTTCCTGAGCCTCGAGAAACTTGATAAACAATTCATAACCGTTATACTCAATATTAGAAAAAGAAAACAAGAAGAGAAACACGCACCTGTAGGACATTCCAAAATGTATGAACTCATGCAGCAGGTTTTTTATTAAACTATCAAGTAACTACTTCATAATTACCCTGAAAAAATCCTGTGTTGCAGAACAAAACATTGGCAAGATTATTCATTGCCATTTTCGTGGTTTTGCGTTGTTCCTGACCTTACTTATTCTTTCTTTCTGTAACATAACAGATAGTCAGGCGACTCAAATTATGATAACTGTGATTAAAACAGATCAGCAAATTCTACTTACTAGTTAAAGCATCAACTCGTTTCTCTTCAGCTTCAACATTTCCTTTCTTTCCAATCGTTTCTTCGACAATTCTAGCAGGAACAAGTTCTCTAACGATAGCTCCATCTTCTTTGCCTTTGGCCAACCATCGATTGCAAGGGAAAGTAAAAGTTGTCGATCCAGAACCGTCTTCGTTTAAACGACGAATTTCCACCTACAAGATCAATATCAAAAATTAAAGTTGTTCCGTATAATTTGCTTTGCGATTTAAGTTACAACACGATTGCGTTCTCGTGTGACGGGGCCAACTAAGAATTCATTCAGGCCAGTACTTAAATTTATCAGATTTTCAGTACTCGGAGTTTCCTACAAGTTTCTTTCAGATTTCATAACAATTTTCATGTTCACTACCTGTGCCCTCATGAACATTCCAAAATAATTTCTCTTGACGCCTTTCCAATGCCTTGGCTACCTTTTTGTAGACCTGAAAATTCTATCCTTTTCCGTCAGTTTTCAGCAATGCTAAACCAATCTGTATGAAAACTAAGAGAATGAGAACTTTTCAAAGCTTGTGTTCGCTTTGTCCTCTTCTACCAGAAAGTTTCTAGGAGTTTTATCGTTTATGAATGCAAAAGACAGGATTACAGGACATAAAATCAATTAACAATGAATTGTACCTTCGCTAGATGCCATCCTGCAGCAAACCCTTTATTATCATGGCCAATACGAATTTTTTCGATGACTTCTCCAATGTCATCAAGCTACGACAAACAATAAAACAAGAATTACACTCACATGTTAGCATGGCCGGTTAGCTCAGTCGGTAGAGCGTGGTGCTAATAACGCTAAGGTCGTGGGTTCGAGACCCACACTGGCCAAACCTTTTCTTCCATCAGATCATTTCTAATTTTTCTTAGAAACAAAATAGGTAGTTCTCTTTGTTTTGGCAATCGTTTTCAGTACGATTTCTGTCGATAATCGCCTTGAGATTTCAATAAACAATCCTGAAGCCCTTTCAGCAAAGGCAGGTAAATTCTAGACTTTCGAATATATCAACTATATATTTAAGAAACTCATCTGAAGAAAATTTTTGGTGGCAAAGATGTCCAAAAATGGAAGACACTGGCTACCAAAGCAGCACACAGGTAAGACAATTATGTTTCATTACCTCTCGAACAAAAGTATCAACAGATCCTCTATTGAAACATTCCTTTCTCTTCTTCTTTTTTGATTCAGCCAAATCGACTTGCTCTGTACTAACTCCTCCCATTCCATAAAGTGTGATGAAAACATTTGCATCAGTTCCACCGCTTGATATGTCACTCGTGTAAACTGTTATTTCGTATGGGACATCTGGAAACAGGCAAAATAATTCCATAAATAAGTCAGTTTTTTCAAGTACAAACTTCATTTTGAAATTTCGTATAATGATGGGGACTGACCAGCAATAGAAATAAAGTTAAACATTTGGCGGGCAATGAAATCAAAAATATGCGGCCAATATTCATAAGTTAAAATGTCAAGCTATCAGTCTACGGCTAACTGAGATGTCAAAATTTTGTTTGGTAAAATAACTCATTATTTAAATCAGGATATTAGGAAAATTAGGAGCAGTTACGAGTCGCATGTTCTTAAATCCATAGCAAGTCCATTATTCTGAATGATAGGCTGATTATCAGGCAAGTTGCAGGGGCGGATCCAGGATATTTTGTGACAGGGTTGAATTGCGGCGAAGCCGCAATGGTAATACGGGGGTCCGTGGGCGAAGCCCCCGGAAAAATTTTTTAGGGCCACGCCCATTTATTTTTGAGGGAACGCCCTTTTTCAGTACAGTTTTTGGACATCGCCCTTAGTTTCTTTTAGGGAAGTCTGTTTTTAATTGAAGAATTCCATAATAGACCTTTCAGCTATTCTGAAATTTTAATTTTCTTTTTCATTAATGTATTTTTAGGGTCGATCTATGTATTTATTTGCTTATGTAACTATTGTAATCAGGTTTTTAACAGGGCAGTTTGTAAATCAATTGTTATTGTAGACTTTACCCTGTATAAAGAATTTGAAATGAAGTGAAATGAAAAAGAATCTCAATCGAACCATACATTGCTACATTCTGTAGAATTTTCGAATGTGCAAAATTATGATAGAAGCTCTAACACCACTCGATCGAATCTCGTGTCAAGTCTAGGGAAGCACAAAGTCCATGTACGCTGAATGCAAACAGAGTTTACGAGACAGAATAGTCTCTGCGTAGGAGAGTTTGAAGCTCTCATCTGTCTTGCGCAATAAGATTCGGGTTGGAGCGGGTTGGCACCGGGTTGAGAGCTCAAAATGAATGTGCCACCGGGTTGGTTTTTCCTTCCACCTTTGTAAAATTTCGCAATTCATGGGTCATGCTATCAAACTAATGCGGTATGACGACAGATAATTATGATCTGTCTTCTGAATGCAGCACAACAAAAGAGTGATTGAATTCCTCACTTATCGTTCAGCAAAAGCTGATATCAATTTTCATAAGGAGAAATTCACGGTTTGCGCCTCCGTATGATAGATGTTCATGAATGGAACGGCATTTGAAAGAGGGGGGAATTGTTCTCTGGAAATCTGACCGGTTTATTCAAACCTGTCAACCCGGCCTAGATCCGCCCCTGAGTTGGTTCCCTTTTACCACAAATTTATAGATAAAGTCAAAGGACTTGTCCTAGAATCAAGTTCCCCTCCATGTTATACCTCGTTTCAAATGGACATTCCTGTGCATATTCATTCATATGGGAGCGAGAATTCCACCTTCAATTCTGGTCCATGATTTACACGTAACTAACTGTTAGTCGGACTTCAACATCGGCCTCACGCTGTTTATTCTAAAGCCTACCGAGCGTATTAAATGTTTTAAACACCTGGTATATCCCCAGTATTCATCTGAAATGATACTCCACAAGACTATGATTGAAGTAATGGAAATACAACGGAGCCTACAAATCTCGCTAAAATTAGCTCTGTCCAAATTGCGCAGTTCTTCATTGCTGGCATTTTCTCTGAAATTTGCTGTTCCCAGCAGTACGTATCATTCTTCAACGAGCCAGTACAAATCACACTGCTATTGGCTTGCGATTCTCGTACAGCTTTTTCCAGAGCACTCATTTTCATCACAACATAAATCTAAGAGCATGCCTCTTAACACTTGATCGGCTGTTTGTTAAGTTTTCCCTTTGGATTATGGACTACCGCTAATAATGACAGTAATATACTAAATAGATAAGTGCCACATGGGCATCTTAAAGGCAGTCTGTCACTTCTCTGATTGGCCGCGACAAAGTCAGCGCTCAACACAACAGATTTCTTCGTGAATCTGTGTATTTGAAACAAAGGAGGGCTAACCGTCTTGACTTTCTACGGCAGGAGAAAGTCAGAGGATTAGCAGCCGTTGAAATTTCCTATTCCTTGTGTCGTCCAAATCACCCAATCAAATGCGTGACAGACTGCCTTTATGCCATAGGATTTTTGACAAATAAAAAACGAGAAACAACTTATGTGGAAAGCGCAGCTTTATGACAAATCGAAGAGAAAGACAACAAAAATCTTGAATGACATTATAGAAAAGACTTACGTGGAACATAGCTCTCTTCCTTATCTTCACTTGGAAACAATTCAACATCAGTTTTCCCATCATCTTTTCCTTTATCAAGCCATCTACCTGCGGGGAATGCCCATTTTTTACCCAACGAAGGAGCATCAATCTGTACATTGTCTAAATACCATCCAGCAAATCCGCCTTTGTTGTCATGTTCAATTCTGTGAGTGAAAAATACGATGTTAGATTCACAAAGCACCTCATCTCATGTTTGTTTCAGATAAGATACTAAGTGAAAATCTCCGCGAATGAACTAATTGAAATGATTGCATGAATAATTTTTGCGTCATCGCAAATCTCACGTAAAGTCAATTTTGAGACAGGATCTAATAGACGATTGCGCTAAAGATTGTTTTGTTTTTTAGTGGGCTTGTCAGGATTTGTACCTACTGAAAGCTGATTTAGGCCCGCTGTGCATGCCCCATCTAGGCATGGGACCCCTACTTTAACGTCTCTTCCGAAGGACGACGAGGTGAGTTGTGAGGTCAGGCCTCCGAGGTCACCCATCCAGAGTTTGACCTTACTCGACCGAGCTTAACTTCAGTCACCTGACAAAGACTGTACAAGCCACTCGGCCACTCACCCCGCAAGGATGGCGGCGAGGAGATTTTCACCACGAAGCAATGCGTTCAAAGCAGAGCTCTTAAACGAATCTATAGGAATTCGATTATAGAACGCAATGCATCTTGGTAAAAAGCTCCTCACTGACATCTTTAGCGTGATCGAGTAATATGAAAGTTTGGAGACAAAAACATGGCAGGATATTTTCCAACAGAGAAACAACTTTACCTAATTTTCTTCAATGACCCGATGTCAACTGCTTCAACATTAAATATATCTGTCTGATTTCTTTCAAATTTGTCTTTATGGGTTTTGGACGTCTTCAATTGAATTTTACCTGCAAAAAGTGAATGAATTAAAAATTAAGATTTTGTTCTTAATCATTAGAACAACCTTGTCTTTGAAAATGGTACATAACCCAGCACAAAAATCTACGAACTGATTGGGCAATTTGATAAACAACGTATCTCCCGCTTTTTCACACGATTTGAAATCCTGCAAACCTGAATATGATGCCGGCCTACCATCTAAATTACATAAAATAAACAAAACTGTTAATTAAGTCCTTTCCCGTGGCGGATGGTACATAACGGTAGGTATGGTTTTGCTTAAGTGTTCTTTTATGGAGAAAAATAACAAAAATGAAATTCCGTCTGAAATTCTATCTGACCTGTGTCGGAATGTTCGCCATAAAGTGTTATGAACACATTTGCATCTGTTCCTGCACCTTTGACGTCGCCAGTTGCCACGTAGACTTCGTATGTCGTCATCGCAGCTATAACATATGAATAAAGAATATATAACTCATGGTGTCCAACATCTTTGTCAGGTTAGCGTTAGAATTCTGTTGTTTTAAATGGGGTTGAAAGAACTTGGGCTTCTAATAGAAAAAGGAAAGAGCTCCAAGAAACGGAAGCATCATTGAAAGGAATGTCACGCTAAAAATTGCAAAAAATAAGACCTTTCAACATTTTGTATAACCATATAAAATATTACAATACATCTTCAAATTTTCAACTTTGATCGAAGGAAAAGTGGAAACTTTAAAATTAAACACAAATTTTGATAGACTCATCTGAAATAACTGAAATAGGAATTTTTTTATACCTTTTTGTTCCAAATCGACAGCATCTCCGCCTGCTAGTGACAGTCTGCTACCACTTCGCGACATTCTCCGACTTTTCCTTCTCTCAAAATCAGTTTTATCAACAGCAGCAAGATCTCGACAAATCTGACCATCATCTTCGCTTGTTGATAACCAACGATTACAAGGGAATAAGTAATCTTTTCCTTCCTAAAAAAGACAAAAAAAAGTTTCATCTGATCTTAAAACACTTTTCAGAGAGTTAATCATCAATTCAAATGCTAATTCAAAGATAAAAGGTCCACACAAAATACAATATGAGGTGCTGTAAAGATCTCCAGACCCCTAGATCAGGACAGAAATTGCAAAAAATTAAAGAAGGCCTTCATTGTGCAGCTCTCAAGTTAAGGAATGATACACCTGCCGAAATTCGTGGGCTACCGATACTAGATCTTTTTTAAACAAAACTTAAAAAGCATCTAAAAAGGCAGACTCTCAAACAAAACTTGCAGGAAAAACAGCAGTGGCTACATTTAATGGGCTATGAGTTAATAAGGTTTATATAATACCAAATTCGTGACATATATCTTAATTTGCTGAAGGGTTAATTTTTGCATTACATGAAAATGCAAAAGGTAAAGTTGCCAATCTTCGGAATGAATTTAAATCCCACCCACCTTCTCATCTCTGACTTGGATCCTGTCAAGGAACCACGAAGATTTCATTCCTGAATCATCATGTCGAATTTTTGCTCTCCTTAATTCACCCAATGATACGAATTCGAATTTGAACACGTCCTCCTAAAAACAAGAATTTCTTCATTTAACGGAAATATACTGAGCGTCCCAAAAAACATGCGCGCTGTTCGAGTGACTGCTGCATAGGTACCAATTTATCATGAAAGTGAATAACGGCGATAAACTCGCTGAATAAATAATCATTACGTAACTTTATCAACTTTCTAGTCACAGATGACAGTTGTGAAACTTTTGAAACTTTGAAATCAAATGATAAACTCAAATTTTGTACCTGCTCTCTCTCAAATTTATCCATGTGCGTTTCAGATTTTGCTAATTTCCTTTCTCCAGAGTCCCCATTGTCTCCGTAAAGTGTTAAAAATACATTTGCATTGGTTCCACCACCTTTCATGTCACCAGTAAACACACGAATCGTGTATGGTGTTGCTGTAATGGTAAAACAGAACTTAGATCAGGGGCAAATTTTGCTTTTCAAACACCGAGTAAACATTCATGAACCAAACATAACAGAGACTACCTGGTGAGTCAAAAAAGTTAACACTTTTGGCGGGCAATGGAGTAACAAGTATGTGGTCGATATTCAATACTCAACCAAAAGATTGTCAGAATATTTGACCGCAATTTGAGAGAATTTTTAGATCATCGAAAACAAGAAGTTTATCACTCTTAAAAGCCCATGAAATATTTGGTAGCAACGGAGTTTCTAACGATTCCCTTCCGACCGAGCTTAACTGCAGTCACCTGACGAAGACTGTGTAAGCCACTCGGCCACTCAACCCGTTATAGGTGTATCACCCTTGAAAACCCCACGAAACCTTTGGTAGCAAAGGAGTTTCTAAGGATTACCCAGGCATTTTTCTTGACAACGATAGGACTTTTTACAGAGACGCAGGAGGTTTTGCCGCTTGGTCGAAAAAGCTTAGTGAAATTTTCTGGAGTTGTAACGGTAATCATAAATTGTCATAGAGATATCTTTCATAATATAGACGATACCTGCAAGTGAGTCTGCTCGTAATCTTGTTCCAGTTGCATCAGTTGGAACTAATTCTCTAACAATCTGTCCATCATCTTCATTTTTAGCAAACCATCGATTGACAACAAACATATAATTACAATCATCATCATCATTAAATTCCTCCACATTTTCATCTTTCATTTCACCTTTCTTGAGAGTTTTCTTTCTATCCTTTTTCTTCTTTTTCGGTGCTTCCAAACGACGTATGATAATCTATCATTCAATAAGAATAGTTCAAAATAAAGTATCGTTAAATATTTAGATGCCTTTTCAAATGTATTAGGGTGTTAACGGGTGTTAAACGAGAAAACTGTCTGATATATCCTGCAACGTCATAAATTCTGCTCGTAGTGCCCTACCTTGGACATGAGACTAAGCTCCCCTCTCCGTTAAAAGGGTTTTTGAACACATCTGAAGAAGCAAGTTAATTTTCCTGCCAAACCACCGTATTGACATAAAGGATGCCTCAAAACTCACTATCACTAGAGTAGACAAAAGTATATTTTGCATTTTTGTAGAATCTCTGAATGTGACCAATAGTGACAGAAGCTCTAAAACTACTCAATCGAACAGTTCGCATAAAAGTGTTTAAAGATATTGCTCGATCTGAATTTTCTTTTCAGAGCAGCTAAATGGTCTGTCTACATTTTGAGACAATTGACATAATTCACAAGAAAATGCTGTCCAAGAAGAATTACAAGATGCATGAAACTGGATCCTACCTTCTCTAAGTACCAGGCAGCATTAAAACCACCATCATCATGCCCAACACGTATTTTATTTAGCCTTCCAATTTCGTCACTTTCCACCTGAAAATAGATTAATTTTGATCAGCTACGAACGAAAAAAAGTTTCGTCATGGTTCCTCCTCTAGGTAGATTCCCCATCATCCAAGACACTCTGCCTGTACTATCATGTCTGGGTTTCTGGTCGTCCACAAAACTAGTCTTGTGTCACGTCCAACCAAAAAGTTTCCACCCATCACAAAGCAAATTATAGCACAATTTGATCCTGTATAAAGTAGGGTAGCCAGCTTACTATATAGCCAGCTTGCAAACTCGACTGGTTTCTAGGAAAGGAAATCGGTCGAGTCCGCTTGTAGGCTAGATTCGATAATGAATAACAACAAATATATAAAGAATGTGTTGAATACCTTGAATTTATCAACTTGTGCTCTCTCAAAATTATCTGTTTTGCTCCTCAACCAGAATTCGTCTGATTTGCCTTTTTCTCCATACAAGACCAAAAAGACATTTGCATTTGTTCCAGCACCTCGTATGTCTCCTGTGTGAATTTCAATCTCATAAGGAGTTTCTAAAAGAAAACGAGAAATATTGTAAATAAATCCAATTATCTAAGAAAAAATCGTTTTCATTCTTGATTTCTTAAAGGTCTTACTGAAAATCTACATTGACCCAGTGACAAACCTCCATCACCAAGGTCCATAAAATAACAGCCAAAATTTTGTGGGTATCAACCCGGTATCAAATTTCAACTACATGAAAAACAGTTCATAAAAATTCATAGAATATATAGTAAAAAGATTATATATATATGTTATAGAAAAAGTGGAAGTACAAGAATGTTTCCAGCATTCCATAGAGAAAGCTGTTTTAATCTACATAAGACCACATTGAAGTCTGATAAAATGAATGCAAGGAAATTTTCACTCGAAATTAGACGTTCGAAGCGAGCTCAAAGCTAGAGACCTGAAAACGGGTCAAAATTAAAAAACTGAAAATTAATATTCCAAAATCGAAAAACTTCATTTGACAACATATTTTGTCCGTAAGGGACCAAAAGTTTCCGATAAGATTTACCAAAGAATCTTGCGGTTGACATTGTCAAAAATATGCAGTTTTTCAGATCACAAGTTTTGTTGTAAATACATGAAAGAAATCAATCCAGGTTCAACACAAAGTACGAAAACATTTGCCAAATAAAAATGTCGTACTTTTTTCTGAAACTCGTTCCTCGGCTGGGTACAATTCTCTTTCGATTTTGCCATCATCTTCATCTGTCGCTAACCATCTGTGACATGGGAACACAAGATGTTTCCCAAGAGACTCAATATCCACTGTCACTGAATCAATGTGCCAACCAGCACCTAATCCCGCTCCATCGTGACCAATTATAATTTTCTCCAACTGAAAATAGACAGAGAAATGAAATATGATCCAAATTCTTCTAAATATCTAAAATTGAGGACGTGAAAGATTGCATACTTTTCCGTTCAAGTTTAGATTTCAGATGATTCCAACATTATCTTTGCAGCAAAAAATAATCTTATGAATAAACAATTGTTTAAACAAATATATTGCAAATCAATATCATAAAATATTTCTGCAGAAAATTGTGTCTATAACTGGAAAACCTTCATACGCAAGGACTCTTCAACTCTCAAATCGCTAAAAACTAAGAAACTGCAGCCTGCACTGGGAAAAATTACTTCGGCATTCATTTATTTTAGTAAGAAAATCTATGCTAAGTTGGAATTCTTTCATCTGTTGGGGCAGGTAGAGTGTTACTGATTTTCTAGTTCATATTCATTCCCATCTTTGCATTTTGCATTTCTTTGATTCAGCAAAATGTTATAGCGATGCTCGGTAGTGGCGTTAAATTAGATTAAATTAAATTAAATTAGATTAAATTAGATTAAATTAGATTAAATTAGATTAAATTAGATTAAATTAGATTAAATTAGATTAAATTAGATTAAATTAAATCCTTCCTCGGCATGCTTTTACTTTATCTTCATTAGTTTCCTGTATTATATTTCTCACAAGAAAATTGAGCAATATGTAAATGTTAGGAAGGCTGCAATACTTCGTTTTGAAAAGTTCACGAGCCGAGCGCACAGAAAGTAAACATGATGATTTTTATGGAATTCGTTAGAAAATCAGAAGAAACTCTGAGTACTCGAATTTAAAGGGGCAGGGTGACGTAACCGTAAACAAACCTGTTAATGGGGGTTAAATGGAATTTAAGCCTAGTTAATACGGCTCAGGAGGTTATTTCTTACTGTTTCGTCCTTGACCGGGAGCTCAGCTCCTTGTTCCCAGGTCCGAGCCTGGCCTAAAACATGGAACGGTAAATAAATTTGGCTAGCTTTCTGGGAACGGCTCATCCCGAGGCAGTTTATGCTTGTGACTTGTAAAGGCGCCATATCCGTCCCGTTAATCTGTAAGGTATAAATATGAATTGTCTAATATCCAACAAAAGGAGAGCACATTAATCATTAGGCAGCTCGTTGGGACCGCCCCTAGCGTCTTGTCGGGATGTTTCATCCTCTGGTTGAGCAGCCAGCATGCGTCACAAAAAGCACTAGGATATTTACCCTCTGGGGTTCTGTTATTCGACCTCATTCTTCAAATGCAAGCCAGCCATGAAGACGAATTCTCCCACCCTCCCTGTGCATTGGCCGGAATTTCGTATTCCATGTCATCACCGACCGTAAAAGCTACCCCTGTTCAGGCAAAAGGGCC
Organism: Aurelia sp. 3 sensu Dawson et al. (2005); assembly: GCA_964020215.1. Taxonomy (NCBI): domain Eukaryota; kingdom Metazoa; phylum Cnidaria; class Scyphozoa; order Semaeostomeae; family Ulmaridae; genus Aurelia; species Aurelia sp. 3 sensu Dawson et al. (2005). The sequence continues at coordinate 16,372,064 of OZ026593.1, read as the reverse complement.
TAGTGCACTCTCCCCCGCGGACAGTTCAACCCGTTGGGGCGTGAGAGGCCGATGCACTGACAGCCCATTTTCCTGAGGTAAGTATTAATCTCTATAATCTATATCGTTGCCCACACGTGGCCATTGTCTTCTGCACAGATTTTGGTGGATGGGGTGAATCCACAATAAAAATACTTTTAAAAATCCACCAGTATCTCTGCAATGAGAGTTTCGTTTGTTTCTCAACGAAGTATAAGTGTCCATCTTCAAAACAACACTTTCATTTTGGGAAAAGTAGTGGAAATCACTGTGATATGGACTATCAAAAATACTGAAAATTCTTCGTTTTGAAAATAATTTGTTTACATTACATGACCCTGCCCCTTTAAGAAACTTTCAGTGCTGGCTCAAATACTTAGTTTTCTACAAAAAATGTATCTTTCTCTGCAGGCGATTGTGTTAATAGCTGCAAAATCTTTCATTATTGATATGAAAACTAAATATGTGAAAAAATTCTAAAGGAAGAGACAGACCTCGCCGATATCCATGGCTTCAACTGTAAATTGATCAACTCTTCCTCTTTCGAATTTATTTTTCGTATTATCAGATTGTTTCAAAGCAATTTGGCCCGTATCTCCATTATTTCCAAATATTTTTATGTAAGCATTTGCATCAGTCCCTGCTCCACGAACGTCTCCAGTTTTCACCGAAACGCGATATGTTGTTGCTGCAAAAAATCAATCGAATTAGAATGATTAGAATGATAATCTTTATTAGATACTTTTAAAATTTTTCGGCAATCTTCCTTAAATTTGGCAATTCACCAATGGCATTAAAATTGTTAAAAGATAGGAGGCCTTGGCCTAGGTATTTATAAAAATTTCAAGAAGGAAAAATTGATTATTTGTGTAAAGCAAAATGAATCAAACATGTCTTACAATGTTGATCAAATTAAATAATAATAATAATAATAATAATAATAATAATAATAATAATAATAATAATAATAATAATCATCATCATCATCATCATCATTGTAAACACCGATGTTACAGGGAACCATGGGCTAAATATTTACAAGATATGTAACAATGCAGCAAACATTAAAAAACTAAACATCTAACTAATAATCCGCGACTGTGAGAGGAATTATGAGAGCACTGATATGTCCAGTGAATTAGGATATGGAATTTCACCCAGGAAGGTCTTTGCATACAGGTACATGTACCCCAAAAACTAAGGTACCCCAAAAACCACAAGGTCAGTTGAAAGGCAATATCTATAGAAGATCAACATACAACATAAAACTCTTACTGATCAATGATGCTTAGGTAACTGGGCTACCTAAAAATGTAGGTTTGCCATGAATAAATTGGATTAAAAAAAATTATAAGGTGTAAACGCAAAAATTTGAACTTGAAATTTTACAGATTATTTCTATGAACGAGTAGCAAGTCGCAAATTCTTACTATAAGTTTGCAAACAAATGTTTTTCAGTATCTTTCATGTGTCCTCTTGCCAGAAAAGCACAATGGTTACCTTGCAATATAGTGAACCTATCGAATGGGCATCCTGACTTTTGTGATTTTTTGTGTGGTTTTGGGGTAAATTTCACTGAAACATGGAAAACACAAGTACAGGGTGTGGGTGTGCCACAGAGAAACCAAATGAAATTATGTATTTCAGCAAAATCACATCTATATTTATATATCATTAACACTCTCTGAAAGCAATTAACATAAGGTATTTGTCCACATAACAAAATATCTTCTGAAAGTCAAGGTTTGGTCAAGTTTTTAACAAAATTAACAAAATAACAAATATTTCCTGAAAGTCTGTAAACAAACAGCAAGTAAATATTCCATTTTCAGCAAAATAACGAACACATCTTCAAGACAATCAACATACAGTTGGTAAAATGGTATATGTTTTAACAAAATAATAAACATTTTATGCAATTCAATTAACAGACAGTTAATTAAAATTGCCCATATTTTAACACAGTAACAAAAATATCTTTCTAAAAGTCAATCAACATAGGTATTTGCTGTCCAGATATCATTAACTAACCAATCACTTTAGAAGACTTCTGTTAATTTTGGATACCACTGGAAAGTTACTCTCATTTGAGGTTACTCTCATTTGAGGTTACTTTGAGGTTAAACCATTTGAGGTTACTCTCAAACATTTTGGGGGTGATAAATGAAACCTCTGAGGTGGTTATAAGTCTGGTAGACTCTGAAATGAATGCAGTTGTGAAATTAAAAGCAAAGAAAATTTATCCATGGAATAGAAACATCAAAACTTTTCATTATTTATGAAAAAATTACCAGGAACATTGATATTCTCAAATATTTTGATACTTTATACTTGGAAAAAGCATGCACTTTGTAATTGCTGGTAAATGAATAACACAGTTCCTCTCTGTTAGGTCAGATTGTCAGCAGATTTCAAAATATATGCAGAATCAAGAAAAATAATGCTTTTGAAGATTGATATGCTGCAAACGGCTTTATAAGTGAAAAACTGATGTGGTTTTTGGGGTACACCCCATGTGGGTTTTGTGGTACATTAGATACTTCCACTGAAAATAAGTTTGCAGCTATACTTTCTATCCATTACTGATTTATAATGATGACTTCTTCCCAAATATCACAGTGATAGGTGCATCAGCTGTAATCTTTTGCGTGTTTTTGCTTTTGTGGTTTTTGGGGTACATATAGTGAAAAACAAGAAACTTTGTAACATCAGTACTCGGTCAATCTTAGGTAAAAAATAATAATACCCAACGGGAAGACCTCGTTTTCTGCAGCCCTTCATTGACACAAAACCATTTTTGAAATCAACTAGTAGGAAAAAAATTATATCCACACGCTTTTTTGTGGCTTTTGGGGTACATGTACCTGTATACACAATATTCTCTGTAAAAACGTAATAGTTTCAGTGTTTGTTGTAATGTTCATGCTACCAAGCATTTAATATTTCATTATCACCCTTATCCCATTCCCCATCAAAACTATCACTCATATTTCCAAAATACTTATCCCTGGCTTCTAGAAGACTCGGTTCAGAGCATCTGAGTATGAAATGGGCCTCATCACCTAATGGGGTATCTGCACAAAATGTACATGTGCGTTGCGACCTTGGTTTTTGCTGCATCCTGCCTAGTTCAATGGGCAGAAAATGTGCGGATATTCTAAACTTGGCAACTATAGACCTATGTTCATGCTTCAATTCACTATTTACATATAATTCTTCCCCATACCCCCTTTTTATGAACTGGTAAATTTGTGACAGCCTTCCGGATCCTTGTATATGCTCTCTGAACCTATTTACATACAGCATCTTAAGGGATCTATTAAATGAATAAATGAAAACAATACATCAATTAAATGAAAACAATGCATAAAGGGTAGACTGGTCAACCAGTATGATGGAATCGGGCCCCTTTCCGCCAAAGATCTTTGGCGGACAGCCAGTATGGAAAGTACGGCACTTTTCGACGAGATCTCGGGTGTGCACGAAGAAAATTTGAAGTGTGCAGTGTGCAACGGCTAGCAAGTGGGCACTTCAAGTGTGCACATCTTGAAACTTTTCAAATCCGATGAAGTTTGTTGATTTTGTAAGTGAAAAAGGCTGTAACAGCTTAGGTAGTAGGAATGAAGATTCTAACTCTTATTTATTCGAGGAAGCTACCAGTATCTATCAAAAATGCAATATCTTTCGATGTCATAGAATTCTAAAATTCTTTCGATGTCTAAAATTCAAAATTTTCAAAATTTGAAAAGTCTCCCATTATTAGTCATGATCCTTTTTGTTTCCCTCAATGGCACATTTTCCAAAAATGGGTCGTTTTCCAGCAGTCTAAAGGGCGGGATCATGGAAAATTTTCCCGGGGGCAAGCCCCCGGACCCCCGTTTTTTGTTCACTTCACTTGTGTTTCTTTTCAGCCTCCCAATATGAAATTCGTTCCAACAGTCATAGAAAGTTCTTTCAAGCCACTGCCAAATCAAATGTCTTGAGTACTTTTTGTTCCTTATCAGTATTCCTAATGACACTCTTATTCTTCTTTTTTTCCTCAAATCTTTGGTCGATCTATGCATCTATGCTGTTCTATGTATCCCGTGATCATCATCATTTTCAGCTATGGAAAGGGGAGCTCAAAGTTGCAAATTTTCACCCTTCCGCACACAGATCCTGCTCGGTTGTTTTGTCGTAAATCACTTAGGTGTGCAACTAACAAGTCAACCAAAAATCTTGGGTGTGCATCTGCCATACTTTCCATGCTGGGCGGACAGAGTCACTCTAAACAATAGAAATGACAAGAGAACAAAAGAAAATGGCGTAAGTCTTTGGCGGATGGCGTACACCGATTCCACCATGGTAGCAAATTCAAAACAAAATCCCAAAACGATTGAACAAAATTAAAATTAGCGCCCAGTGAGGGACTCGAACCCGCGACCCTCAGGTTAAAAGCCTGATGCTCTACCGACTGAGCTAACTGGGCTTGAATAACCAGGATCGCAACCCATTACATACTCTCTAGAAATATTGCTCGTGAATTTCCAAAACGCAAGTCCAAAACAAGTTTTCACACTCCAACTTTTTGTTTTATCATACTTCTCGCTTTCGCAAGGTACCTGAGTACATTTCTGTCTGAAACATTGGAAAGGCTTCAAAATACTTTATCTTTTGTGGTACTTGCAAGAAAGAAACCCTGATCTGCAGAGTACTCAAAATTGATAATTTTAAGAAATACCAAGTGCTGGCCCCAATTATTACTTTTTTATGATAAAAGAATGAGTGTAAATTGGGCCTTTCTTACTTTTGAGCAAAGTTCCATGTTCTCCAACAGGCAGTTCTCGAATTGTTTTCCCGTCATCTTCATCTGTTGACAGCCATCTATAATGTGATATAAATTAATAAGCTGTGCGGTTTTCAGGACATTTTCTGAGAAGATTCTTAAAACAGTTTCATTTAACATCTCTAGAAACTGCAGCAGGGAAGGTTAAGAAAGAAAATTTTAAGAAGCTTTTTACTGGGCACTCCATTAATTTTTTAGAAAGCTCTTAAAATTTAAATTTACACTCATCCACATGACATGGTTTCTGAAAAAAGAAGATCCCATAAATATGCGTTTGCCATGAGAAACAATGAATCAGTAAAGAAAGTTATTTACACTTTTCACAAGTTTATTCCATGTCTTCAGCAGAAAATTAAAAGAAACTTAGTGTGATCTTAAAACTTGCGGCAATCTTGCAATAATATATCACTCAAGGAAACCGTCTGCAAAGGGCCACCTAACCTCCATCCCCCGCTCTCGTTGAAAGCACAGCAAAACTTGATTCTGGTAGGAATAATTCACCTCTGACACAAATTGTAGTAACTCTAGGAACTTCATAATTCATAATAAGAAAACGACCACAAGATGTAAAGTTTGTAGAAGAACAGAAATGACCTTACCTTCCACAAAGGAAAGTGAAATTTTGATCAGTTTGCTCTGGATTCTTGATGAGAACTTTATCCAAAAACCATGCATCACCCAGACCAGCTTCATCATGACCGATTCGAATCATCTTCAAATCACCTAATCGCACTGCATCAATCTCAAAATCATCAACCTGAAATTGCATGAAACATAGGCTTCAAAGCCGGTTTTCAGCAATCCTTTGCTCTCGAACCAATAGGTCTATCGAAATTCTGTCAAAAGTATGGTGTTACTCATATTCATCGCAATCGAAAGACATATTGAACAAAACTGTTTGTTTTCACGGCTTTGGAGTTAATTTACTGGCGTCAAAAGGACTTCATTTTCCACTCCGCTAATCTAAAGATTTTGATCAAAAATTTTTACCACATACATCATATGTTCATCAACACACATGCCAAATTTGAGGTCGAAAGCTTGGCCGGTTTTTCCGCAATAAAATGCTAAAGTTTAGTATCCTACTCGACAACAAACACCAGAAGAACTGGTCAGTCGATTATGGACTGAAAAAGGCGAAAGAATCAGTGAAGCGCTTGCAAGTATTTTCTCAGAAATCAGTTTTGCTTGCACGAGCTATGGGATATAATGTTTTTAGTCCCATGGTGAAGAAAAAAAGAAATTTCTGGTCATTTCTTTCAAAATTACCTATCTCTCCAGTTTTCTTATTTATTTCTCCAGTTATTTATTTATTTATTTATTTCTCTAGTTTTCGAAACGGTTTATGCAGTTCGAAAAGAATATCAGAAATACAGAATGCATTTGCAACAATTTTGTGAGTTAAAAAGCAACAAAACATGACAACCCCGTACCTGATTTCGTTCAAATTTATTTCTATTTTGCGATTTCTTCAAACCTCTTGGTCCTGTGTCACCAAATTCGCCGAAAATGTTAATGAAAACATTTGCATTCGTTCCTGCACCTCTTTTGTTGCCAGTGTGAACGGATATTGGATACTTCAAAACTAAAAAATAAGACAAAATGATTAGAATAATCAGATTAAGCACAGTGAGAACCATTTGGCAGTGAAGACTTTTACAGATATCCAGGGTGTCTCAAAAAGGCGTGCCCTATTTGTGCGGTTGCCGTGGAGGAGCCATAACTCAGAGATGCCTAAAAACCATATTTTTTTCTTTGAAGACAAACATTCAAAAAGATTGAGTTTTACTTCCGAGGCCTAGATCTGCAGTACAGAAGGCCAGAAGTAGGATTTGCAAGTTGAAATTGAAAAGGACAACTACAGACATTCTCAAGGGAAGCAAATTTGAACAGAAAACAAAGGAATCTTTTGAATACAAAGTTCTGAGACAAAAGCAATATTGCTTTGCAGTTGCCGTTGCCGTCGTGGTTTCGTAAACTCCCAAGAATCAAGTGAATTTAAAAGAACCTGCACAAATGTTTCTACACAGGAAAGGCAAAAAATGGTTGCTTCAAAACTGACACATCCTTTGTTCTGCAGCAATATTAGAATCAAATGAATCTCGAAAGAACGCAGCGGGTTCTCGCGATGTACACAAAGAATTCTATATTTGTTTAACAGAAATGTAAGTCATTAAACATATGAAACAGCTGAAACTTGTTTCGTGATGTTTGCTAAATTAGGTGAAAATGAACCGGATTAAGGTTAACAGCCAATTATTTACGAATTGGTTATACCTGGAGCCGGTTTGATACCGCTTCCTTCAGCCGGTAATTCTCTTAAAAGCTGACCATCATCTTCACTGGTAGACAACCATCTGGCACAGTTGAACGTGTAAAAACCGCCACGAGTCACACTCTCTATTTCAATCTAAATAAAGATATACTAAAGTGATTGACTCCAAATTTATACACAACCAGTTAAATTTCTGTATGGATATAAAATCATTATAAGCCCAAGATAATTATGATGTAAAAATGGCCCTAAATGGGGAAATGTTCCAAAAATTAAAAGTGGAATAGCAGTAACGATGGGAATAAATCTTTCCGTCTCATATTGGTCACAAAAAATCTTCCGATAAGGCAAAGGGAGAAAATGTAGCACATAACTATATACTATTTCCTTTCAATCGTACAATGTAACGTGACCACTTACAGAAGAATGGATATTCTGGAAGAAAACTCTTAGAAAAATTTTAAAATACTTTCGAGGAAGTCAACTTAAAAACTGTAACAAATATTGAAAAATTCAAATTTCTAGCAAAATTAGGCGCATTAAATTCTCTCTATATTAATTTGTCGACTCAAATATCTACCAATAAAGTAGTCAGAATAAAAACCTCATAAATAAGAAAAAGGTTTTAATAATTCAAAACCTACCTTATCAAGATGCCAATCAGAAAATGGCTTTGAATTATCATGCCAAATTCTGATTTTATAAGGCGTTCCAACATCCTTTACTTCCATTTTAAATTTGTCGACGCTTCCTCTTTCGAAATTATTTGTTTCATTATTCAATAAGATTTCTTCAGTTTTGCCATCACTTCCATATAAAACCATCATGACCTTTGCATCCGTTCCTGCACCTCTGATGTCACTTGTGTACACAATCACGTTCCAAATTTCCTCTAAAATGCAAGTAATTACAAGAATGATGACAAGATAAGAAATGAAACAGAATTAAAATAACTTTGAAAATTTTTAACATTGTTAAAATGCAGTAAATTTAAAACTGAAAACAATGTAAATATTTTAGGTGGCATAATCGATACCAAATCAGTGGCGGATTTGGGGGGGCAGATGGGGGCAACTGCCCCCCCTTCACGATGAAAATTCAGCTTTGGCGCCCCCTTTTTGGCAAGAAAAGCGCCCCTTATCCTGACACGAATGCACTCTTTTGTCAGTGATTCGTTTTGAATGCGGCGAAACATATAAACTAAGGCGTTATTCAGTAGAAAAACCAGATAATCTTCTCGAATAAAGCCCCAAAAATTTTCGCGCGCCTTCGGCGCGCTAACTTTTCATTGTGCTTTTGGCGCCCCCTCTCCAAGTTGCCCCCCCTTCAACTTTGGTCTGGATCCGCCCCTGTACCAAATTTCCTACCTTTTCTGGGCTACAGCCATGGCTTTAACATCTGCTAAAGCATGCAAAGTCATTGCTGAAACGCAGAAAATTTGGTAGTCATTCAAGTCAGTTTTGAGGCATAGGGCTCAGATCTTTCAAATCCGTAAAAAGGGGGAAGTAAAATTCCATTACATTTGTCCATGAACTGAACGACATGAAAGGAACTTTGGGTAATTGGGTGTAAATCTGCCCCGGAAATTTTTTGGTATCTTGATTCATTTTCAAAATGGCGGCATTTTGATTATTTTTGAAAAAAAATTCATCGAAAATTTGAAAAAGTAAAATCATCGTAAATCTCAAATTACTTGAGGAAAATTGATACAATCTTCAAGAAAACCATAGTTACTGAAGGTCTACAATATGGTAGCAAGCAGAAATCTGTAGCTCCTCTGGTTAAGGATTCATCAATTTGATGACGTCATGGCCTTAAAAAATAAATGCCGCCATTTTGAAACTAATCAAAACATCAAAAAATTGCCACAGCAGACTTACAGCAAGTTACCCAAACTTCCTTTCAAGGACTTTGATTCAATTTCAAAGAAAAACGTAATAGAATCTTGCAGCCAACTTGTTAAAGATTTGAGCCTTATGCTCAGTTTTGAAGTTTCTTCAAGGAGCTTTCTTGAATTTCAAAGCATATTTGAACATGCCCACTATAGAATCATAAATTTCCTAATTTTGTTACTTTGATATTTAGGGAGAAGTGGCTTTTCAAACGGGCTTATATTTATTCGCCGGTACATTAATTTATCCAGACTTACTTATTTCTCGTTGCTGTCTCCAATCCATATCTTCAAGGAGATCCCTTTCTATCAATCTATCCCCCTCGTCATCTGCTAGCCATTTTCGACAGAAAAATGTTTGAACGATTCCAGTGCTGGGACTATCAACCACCGCCTGGTAACGAAAAAATGATAACAACTTCAAAAAAGAATCAGAGAGCTCTGTTTTCCTAGGATTGGTTACAAATTCTTCGTGCTCGCAAGAAAAAGCTAAGGAAACGGGAAAGTTACATGATGATGAAATAACAGTTTATAAGCAGTCAAATATCACTTGCAGGAATATGCACTCCTTTTAAGAGAAATGAGTAAATATAGGGAATCAAAAGTGACTTTCTTGGAGGCGTTCCTACTTTATATTCGAGGTTTATTACAAGTCTCTAAATTTCGGGTGTTTGTCAAAACCGTATGCAATTTCAAGAATATTTTATTGTAAAGCGAAACCCTTGCTTTACATCTGAATTTTTGTATAAAGTTCAAAACTGGAGTAGACGTACTGTTGTTTCCAAAAACGTAGCTAGCAAATACTGTTTAGGCAAGACGTGTTTTCGCTCAGCATAAAAATGTATAAATTTTTTAAAACGTCACTGGCTGACTTTTGCCCTGAAGTTTCTCTTCCCATCAACGGCAAGAGATCCTTATGAACGAGTTTTATAGAATAAAAAATGTGTTGTAGTCATTCTACCTACTCTGTATTTCTATTTGAATCAAGGTTTAATTGATCGGCCAGGGAGATAGAGTTTTATGGTCAATTCAGAATTTGACAATCACACTACAAAATGTAGATAAATATGGCCCAATCCAGCATCTTTGCAGACTATAGCCTATTTCCTATCAAAACCAAATTCAAAACTCAAATTTTCAAAAACAGCTAGATAATATTGTACCTTTTCCAAATACCATCCCGAAGCAGGCCCCGAATTATCATGCCCAATTCGCAAATGGTGCAACGGACTAAACTGTTCTGAACATTCAACAGTAAACAAATCAGTTTTTCCTCGTTCGAAATTATTTTTTCTTTCATCCTCAAGAAATAGCTTGCCACTGTTATTTTCTCCATCCTTTCCACCAAATAAAATAACGAAAACATTTGCATCTGTCCCAGCACCTCTGATGTCACCAGTGGTCACGTGAATATGGTAAGGAATTCCTGAAAGGAAGAAAGAGAAGTGGGTTTAAATAAGTTCGATAATTCAATGGGTCTGACGTCAACAAAGGCCAACCAAGAGACAACACGTGCAGGGAATGCTGGATGAAACAGACCCTTTAAGAGCCAATTCACCAAACTCTATAAAACTTTTAATAAATAATCAAGAAATATACTACAACTCTGCTACACGCTTGATGTTCATCTTCTGCAGTAATTATTCCTGTAACAACTTTGGGACTTACCTAAAAACCTGAACTACAAAATGGTAGCAAATAAACAACCTAAACAGTGACACAGGTTGTAAACAAGTGGATAAGGAAACTCTAGAAACTGAAAAAATAGCCGGTTAGTCAGGTAAATAAAAAGATAGATAAGCAAATAAACAAACAGATAAATTGGGAAATAAATGAACAGGCAATTAATAAAACATAAATAGATGAACAAACAAACAGATGAAAAAATAAAAAAAATCGATAAACAACTTGATAAATTGATATATAGATAGATAAATAGATAGATAAGAGTTAATTGAAAATAGATTACCGGTAGATCCCTCAATTCCTGATGATCCTGACAAAATGAGATCACGTGAAATTTTCCCATCATCTTCTGTTTTAGATAGCCAACGATTACACGGGAATTCGAATGATTTGCCTTCTCCATCTTGAACCACAACCTGGCGATTGAGGGAAAAAATTTCAAGAAGGGTGGACGTCATTGCTTCACAACAAATATCCGTGTAAATGTTTCGAAAAAGGATTGGCGTGATGTCTCGAGAAATTTTGAAAAAGATAAACGAAAGTTTAGAAATCATCTAAATGAATGTTATCAACTCTGGAATTCATTTTCAGAATTATGCATCAACTAGAAAAAAAACAGAAAAATACTGTAAAATATTAGAATATCGAACTTCGAAAATTTGTGGCACGTTGAATTTCATTCCTTTAAAAACCAACTTCTCGAATGCTTCCAAAAAATCATACATGTTTCCAAGGACCAAAACTTTGAAATTTTCTTAAATAGTTTTGCAGTATTTTCTTAACATTTTTCGTTATTTTTTCTAGTTGAAGATGTGGATAATTTCTGTTTGACAAAGTGAGAGATAGAGTTTACTGCATTCTTGTAAATATTCTCTTAATTTTTTTCGTGCTTTTTCAAAAGTTCTCGTGATAACAAGCAGGGTAAGCCAGAATCATAAGAAAAATTTTCTTGTCAGAAAACAGAGGAAAACTTTAACCTTGAAAATGATATGATGACACACAGAGTTTGAAAAACATTACTCCAGACTGATAGAGATTTTTCAAAGTAATCGAAATAAAAACATTACACAACACACATGCAAAATAAAAAGTGTTTTTTGTCAAAAAGTGACAGGAGCGGGATTCGAACCCGCGCCACCGAAGTGACTGGTGCCTTAAACCAGCGCCTTAGACCGCTCGGCCATCCTGCCGTTATGCTCGATAAACAGCATTATTCAAAATCTCTCTCAGTAGCAGGTGACCAAGTTATCAAATCCAGCTCAAAGTACAGAAAGGTCGTTAGAAAATATTATGTTTCAACGAACCTTGTCAAGAAACCAGCCCGCAGCAACACCTTTATTGTCATGGCCAATTCGAACTCTCTTTAGAGAGCCAACTGCCAAGGTCTCAATCACAAAAGTGTCCACACTAAAATTGAAATAAATAAATTTGCAAATTCGAAAATGTTGTGAGATTTTGTTTCCAAAGTCTTTCAGTAAATCCCGTGTCTGACGCAATGTTGAGACAGGTAACGGAAGCAACTTACATTCATACGAATAATCCGGAATTGAACGCTAAGGAGGAGTGGGGGAATTCGAACGTTCCTAGAACTCGGTTCGATCAAAGATCAAACGAATCGAACTTATTCAACAACTGGCAAGCTATCAATTCGATTCATTAACTCACTGATGAGGCTGCCGATGGGCAGCGAAATATTTGAGGTAATGATGTTTAGTTTTAACATTATTGTAAAGTTATTGCATGTGTCTTAAAGAGAATGGTCACCAAAACAAGATTACCCAACTACAAATTCGAAAATGTTTGCGCAAAATGCCAGGAGCATGAAAAAACTGACACCGCAGAAACACGAATATCTATAAACAATTAAAGAGCCAAACTCTGAGGTCATCATTAGTCGAGAAATACCAAAAGCATATCTTCGCTTGCTTCACTTGAAAAATCTACAACTGTCAGAAAATTCACGAAAATTCACAAAAAAGGTGTGAGAGAACCCCCATCCCCTCCTTTCACCGATGTAAACAAAGTTAATTTGAAAAATGTTTTAAAGAGCCCCAAGGAACCTTTTAGTTCTCAAAGGGAGTCAAACTTTCATGCCGGTTGAGTCTTAAAAAACTGGGAGACTTAAACTGTATAATTCGAAAATCTATATACAATTTACCTCTTTCTTTGGAAGTTGTTTTTCCACTTGTTGCTCAACTTATGTTGCCCTGTGTCTCCTCCATCCCCAAATAAGGTTATATGAACGTTAGCATCTGTTCCAGCTCCTCGGACATCTCCAGTATGTGTCATTATCTTATATTTGTGAGCTGCAGAAATAAAACATTCGAAATTCATCTGCATGCATGCTAAACGTTGGTTGTGTTTCAGAGGATTAGCAATAGATACTAAGTTTTTCGCAACTTGGAAATCCCACTTTTGCCATCTGCACTTCACAGATTTAGGCCTCCAGAGTAAAGCTCGCTCATTTCAAATATTAGTTTTCAAGGTTAAAACCATCTGATGGCTGCCACGCATTTAACTGAGAAAGGTTTCGTCTGGGCCTTTTGAACGGCATGTAAAAGATATCGCATCGAAAGAATAGTTTTTGCAGGATACAAGATGACGTCCTAGTTGGCAAATCCTGCCATGAAAGGTACGACAGACTATTCTCGAAATGTTGTGCGAATATTTAACTTTTGTCTTGCTGTCTTTAGAAATAAAGTGCGACACTGATAAGCCAAACACGGAAACTTAATTAATGCTATTTCGTGAATGACCTACAGAAAAACTGAAAATATCCTACTGCAAGCAACTTTGGAAAAGAAAAATGGGAAGATATACTAACCTTGTGCTACATTATCCAAATTTCTTGTCCCTAAAAGTTGTCTCACAATCTGTCCATCATCTTCATCTTTTGATAACCATTTGTTACACGGAAAATAATAAATTTCTTTTGCCTTGCTTTGATTCTTAACAATAATCTGCAAAGAGAAATCATTCTTTGTCACAGGGTTCAATAAAATTTTTTCCTTCCTGGTAGCAAGCTAAGCACTTTCGTTTCTTCTTACACAATTCCTTCTTCTTTCCCTATATACCGCTCCATTCTATCCCGAATCTTTTCTCTCTTACCTTCATTCCCTTCTTTTCCCTTTCCTTAACTCTCTATTTCCCCTTTTCCCTTTTTCTTTCCTGGGAAATTTGAGCATTTCAGCTATCTTCCTAATAGCGCCGCTACCACGCTATTTCGTTTTTTTGAGCCCTGCTCTGTCATAACTTTGGTTGAAAATTGTTATTGAAATAAGCAATCTGATAGAGATTTGAGTAAAAGTGAGGGTGTGTTTGATTGGCACCAGTTCTGAAACAGTAGACTTAGTACACTACGAATTTATGTTTGACTGAATCTGAAATTCTCAAAAGCGTAGGTGTTGTAGGGTCAGAAGGCCTTCTTGAACCTTCTGCACATGAGAGAGGTTTGGCAGACTATGGAGACATTCTCGTTTTCACTGGCAAACTCCCTGGGTGAATCCGAAACCTAACGTTTAAAGTCTTTCATGTTTGATTGAGAAATATCTTTCAGTCTCTGCGAAGCCTACTGTTTTTCAGTGGTAGGTTTGGAATTACCAATCAAATACATCCTTGATGGAGATTTGATTGAAGTTAACCATGTGTTTGATTGGTACCAGTTCTTAGGAATTTAATGTTTATTTCAATCTGTAATTCTCAAAACAGTAGGTTTGGTAGGTTTAGAAGGCCTTCTGAACCATCTGCTTCAGACGGCAGGAGGTTTGACATACTTTGAGGAGACTCTCGTTTTCAATGGCAAGCCCCCAAACTTTCGTTTACACCACACAGCCACTATGTACTATTCCCCGTTTGTTTGTAACTTTATTTCAGATTTAATCTTAGGCAAATGACATGTAAATGAAGCTTCATCCACCATCCGCATAAAGTCGAAAAACATTTCAGATCAATGATATTGCGAAGCAGGAAAACTGACTTGACTGCAAGGTGGGAACTCTGAGAGGTGGAAATTCTGGAGGAGGATCAGATTGTGTGACATGCAAAACAGACAATGTTGTCCTCTGAAGCATTTCTGGCATTGAGACTATCTAATCTTTTGGCCCCCCTGGGTTCCACAAGGGCAAGGTCATTCCCTTCCATAGTTACGAAGTTTCTTCTTTCACATTACTACGGGGGGGCATTTACTTTTTACTATTGCTAGTACGGCAATTAGAAAGCATAGTAGGATGTAGATCTTACTAGGTCGTCATTGTCTTTTGTTCCTTGAGGTCCTGTCCCTGTAGTATAGTATAGTTATATAGTAATTCAAAAATATGGTAAGATGTAAATGTAACATGGATTGCAATATTCTTTATGCATAAAAACTCCCTGGGTGAACTCGAAATTGCTGAATTTACCTTGTCGAGGAACCACCCAGGAGCGAATCCAGCGTTATCATGTTCAATTCTAAAATGGAAAAATGACAAAACTGAATAAATAAACAAATGGTTTATGGTAAAGAATTTTAAAATAACCTTGAATGATGGGCTCATCGTACTAAACCCATAAACACAACAAAAACACAGTAATCTTTAGAACGAATCTTAAAGTACCAACCAGATTGCGAGATTTGTGAATTACTATTGCTTCGGTGTAAATGTGATAGAATTTTCGATTTGATTGAAGAATTGAAAACACTCCCACGGGACTGAGACTCGAAGCCGTGATTCCATCATAATTCCACGGATGATTGCAGAAAATAAGGCCAGCTTCTTCACAGTTTCATTATGAGTCCCTGTTAAGCAAGGTTTACCACTGGAATACAATGGACTCATTGTCATAAGTCTACATCGCAACTTCATGTGTCTTTTACACAAAACTTGAACTGAATATTACAGTAACTTACATTAATTTTTGCAACTTCCCAAGCGATTTTGTCTTTATTTTGAAAACATCTGTCTTGCCTCTCTCAAATGTATCCACACTCCTGAAATGAAGTAAATAAAAATGTGAGCAAAATTTGCTTGGATTTATCGAAAGAAGAGATCGCCATGCAAATGGCTTACGTCATGCAAATTGCCATACAATCGCTTCAAGAGATCGTCATGCAAATGGCTATCTTTGGATGTTTGATGACTTTTTCAAAGTTACAGCACTTTTTCATTTGAAATGCATGACTTATCATTTTTGTAAAAATTGCTTTTATTTTCCAGCCATTAACTTTGAAACATAATGGTTCAAATTTTTTGACACTTTGTGCTGAATTTTTTCAAGAAAAACTATAAATTGGATTACTTCCAAATGTTGATGGAGAGCATTTATCAAAAACACTGCAAAGAGAAAACAGCTCCTCGAATTAATACGTCACATTAGTATATCAATTAACTCAACAGCAAGCATTCAAGTAAAACTGCTGTATCATTCATTGTGCAAAGGAGAACAAGTACATGCAAGTACATAAGGGTTGCATTTTCGCATGAAAAATTACTGATTGCATAGCTTCTTAAGAGTTGCTAGAGAGATCTTGATCAAAAACGATGCAAAGAGAAAACAGCTCCTCAAATTCTTCACTCGTGTGTTTCATAACACCCGTATGGCCAGTCTCTAAACTTCACGAGAAACTGTTTGCAATATGCGTTGGGATTTTATCTCCACTGACAGTAGCCTCAAACTATCTTTTGATTTTGGCACTGCGGAAAACTCATCAACTGAACACATATTCTAACAAATTTATACAAGTGATGAGCTGTTGTGACCTGACAACGGGCCTAATTTTTCAACCAGCTCTTATCGTCATGCTCCTCATGAAGGCAAGTAAGACAATTTGTTATTCGATCTCAATCATCAACCTCGGCATATCTATCCTGTTCCAAATATCCTGCTTATTGTCGGTTCTAATTTCAATTGGTAGGTACCTTCAGATAACAAAACTCAGTCGCTACGATATTTATATGAATGAAAAGCGAACGAGGGCATCGATCGGACTTTGTTTTGTCATGGGACTTTTCTTCGTATGCTTGTTTATATTCTACGAGTCATTGGTCACGCGCACGCTGATAGTTTTGGCGAACATCTCAATGCTATGGTTCATGTTTGTTATGTATTGTTTTATTTTGCACAAGTTACAAAAGCACATCAAGAAGGGAGATAATATCAGCGCAAAGGCTGGAGAAAATGCTAGTATAGCATCCAATCAGATTCGAATTGACCCTCGTCATAACTCAAGATCACATCTTTCTGCCATAAAAACATTATGGGCGCTTCAAATGGCGATACTGGTTCTGTACTCTCCTTATGTAGTTCTATCAATAATGCTGAATTTCTACAGCCTCCACTTGCGAGTTCCCCCAAGCCGTAGGCTAATTGAAGCTTTTAACTGGTCGCAAATACTTCTTGAATGTAACGCTTGGGTGAACGCTTGGATCTTGATTCACGGCAATCGCAGATGTCGCAGATTTTTGCTCTCGTGGATTCGTAGCAGTGCTCGCAGTTTTTGGAGTCCTAACAGTGTCACAGCACTTGCCGATGTCCAAAAACGACAAGCGAAACCAGAAGAGACTGAAACTTGAAGAAATTTGAAATTTGTCTCGACAAAGTTCATAGTCTAATTGAAGACCTTGATTTAGCTAGTCGCAACCGTTTCGAAGCACTTATGGTTTAGCAAAGGACGAAAAGTGCAGTTAGAAGAGACACAACTTTGATAATCTTTGTAAATACACTTGTTTCGACAAGGTTTATCGCCTACTTGGCAGAGAAGTCGTAGTTTGGCAAATCGTGGCTGTATCACAACAAATTCAAGGTGGCGAAAGGAAACAGGTGCGGATAGAAGAGACAATACCTAGATAACATCGCAAGTAGTACCATAAAAATAATTTTTTTATCGAGATATTACGAATTTTAAATCAGATTCAGATTTAAGCGGTATAAACAAATAAAAAGAATAGCAATGTGTTGTTCTAGCTGTGCATACAAGTTGTTCGATTTCACTCGACAAAAAGCTTTTCTAATAAAATTCGATAATCTTATTGTAAGATCGCCATAGCTAAATTGGTTTTTAATCAAATGGTAGTTCGTTTTCGAGTCTACGGTAGCTTTATCATTTTGATTCCCCTATTGAACTCATTTTGTTGTAGTTGACGAATATGCCCACACGTCATATTTGCTGACAAGATTACATATCTATCCAATAAGAAATAGCCTTGCCAGCTCGATCATACAAGCAGCTGCCCCACATAAGACCTCCTTCACTTTGGATTTTCATCCCTAGCATTGAAGTACTGCTTTGAGAACAGCCATTCGACAGCCACTTTTCTTTTTTCGGTAAATACTTTCGCCGCTTAGCGAAGAGATAACAGATTAACATTGCCTGCCAAGGGTAAACGTGTACGCAAGTATAAGAACGTCGTTTTGCACAGGACAAATTATAGATTACACTATTTCCAACAGTTGTTAGAGAAACATTTACCAAGAACAACGCAGAGAGAAAACAGCTCTTCGATTTAATACAACACTGATGTTTCAAGTACCTCCAGAGCAGGCATTCAAGTAAAACTGCTGTATCACTGTGCAAAGCATAACAAGTAAATGCAAGTGTTTACAAGGGTTGTATTTGTCTATGAAAACTGATAGATTACATTACTTCTAAGTGTTGTTAGAGAAGCATGGATCAAGAACACTGCAAAGAGAAAACATCTCCTCGAATTAATACTTCACAGAGGTACCCAGTTACCCAAGAAGAGACATTTCATTAGTTCTATGAATTCCTGAACAAACCTCTATGAAGAACACTGCAAAGAGCAAACTGCTCCTGGAATTAATACTTCACAGAGGTACCCAGTTACCCAAGAAGAGACATTTTATCACTTCTAAGAATTCCTAAACAGACCTCTCGGAAGAACAATGCAAAGAGAAAGCAACACCTCAAATTCTTCACTCGTATGTTTCATAACAATCGTATGGCCAGTCTCCGAGCTTCATGAGAACCTGTTTGCAATATTCCTTGGGATTTTATCTCCACTGACAGTAACTTCAAACTATCTTTTGATCCTCGCGCTCCGGAAAACAAATCAGCTACATACTTATTCTAACAAATTTATACTAGTGATGAGCTCTTGTGACTTCATAATGGGCCTAATTTTTCAACCGGCTCTTATCGTCATGTTCTTCATGAAGAAAAATAAAACAATTTGTTATTCAATTTCAATCATTAACCTTAGCACAGTGATTACGTTAAAAACGTCTTCCCTTCTGTCAACCTTGATTTCGATCGACAGATACCTTCAAGTAACGAAACTTAATCGTTATAATATTTACATGAATGGAACGCGAATAAAGGCGTCAATCGGATTTTGTTTTGTCTTAGGAGTTTTTCTTTCCTGCTTGTATGTATTTGATGAATCTGCACGCACGTTGCTGGTGATATCAGAGCTCTTACTGTTATGGTTCGTATGTATCATGTACACTATCATTTCACGAAACTTACAAAAGCACCTCAATAACAGAAATAAAACGAGAGGAAGGCATGGGGGAAATGCCAACACAGCATCTACTCAGAATCAAATTGACCCTAGTCCTAACTCAAGATCACATCTTTCTGCCATAAAAACATTACGGGTGCTACAAGTGACAATGTTGATTCTCTACACCCCCTTTCTAGGTCTTTCAATACTATGGAACTACTATCGTCTGCATTTACGAGCTTCCCCGAGCCATATATTCAATGAAGCCGTTAGCTGGTCGCAAATCCTCTTTGAATGCAATGCTTGGACCAACGCCAGCATCTTGATTCACGGCAACAGAAGATGCCGTCGATTTATATTATCGTGGATTCGCAATAGTGCTCGCAGTATGTGGAATCGTAACAATGTCGCAGCAATTGCGATTGGCGAACGACGAAACGTTCAGGGAGAAGAAATTCAGTCTTAATGAATCCTCGTTTCGATAATGAATATCGCTTCATTCAAAGAACATTCGTAGCTTAGCACGTCGTAACGAACCGTATCGAACTATATATGTTTGGCAAAAGACGAAAACTTCAGGATTGTGTTGTATCGGAGATACAGTAGATCGTTTCCCAACGACACTTACAACAAGGAATCAAGGAGAAAGTAGTTTGTAAAAGTTGCCCTTGGGCTTAGGCTGGGGTGACAAAAGTGTAACTCGACTGGATTTGTCGTCGTGGTTTTTCTACAATGTTTATAAAGACAAAAGAAGAAGTGTCCCTGTCTTTGCGTTTGAGCTTCTGTTATTACTTTGCACATTCGAAAATTCTACAAAATGCAGAAAAATATAATCGATTCGGATTCTATTTAGAATAGCTAAATAATCAATAGACCTTTTAGCTTGGCGATTGAGCTTCTATTTTTATTGTCCACATTCGAAAATTCTACGAAATTTATCAGAATATCGTTCGATTAAAATTCTGTTTAGAACAGCTAAAAGGTCAATAGACGATTACGCTAAAGATGGCGGCGAGGAACTTTTTACCAAGATGCACTGCGTTCTTTAATCGAATTCCTATCAAATCGTTAAGGATTCGTAATTAGAACGCAATGCATCTTGATAAAAAGTTCCTCGCCGCCATCTTTAGCGTAATCGTCAATTGTAATAAGCGTAAAAATACCTGTTGATTAACTGCACTCTTGGGGTTTGTCCATGATCACCAAATATAGTAACAAAGACATGTGCATCTGTACCAGAACCACGTTTATCGCCCGTGTAGACTTCAACTTCGTACACTACAAAATAAGAAAATAGTAAGGTAGCGGAGACATCAAAAGGAAAATTAGTTCTGACTATGGAATACACTGTTCAAAAAACTGGTTCTAAGCGGGCGAGATTTCAGGTCTGTATTAGAGGTTTTTTTTGAAGGAGCTTTCTTGATCAAATCTCTCCTAATTTCAAAATGAAGTAGCCGATTTCTGTCAGGTAAATTCAAAAATATATTTGAGCATGTCCATTAACAGACAATATACCTTCCCAGACAATGATAGCCTTGAACAGTGGCTTTTCAAACGGAGGTAGTTTTTTACTCGCCCAGTATATCAAGAACAGCTCAGACATCTAGGGTTAACAGGAGCCTCACTCCGTAAGGACCCTTAAATTACGCTTATCTCATTGAGTTGAATTGCTGTTGTTGTTGTCACTCCACTGAGGGCCTTATTCCCCTACAGCTGAGAGCTGTAAAAACGGCAAAAAATTCAATCGGCGACGAGTTTCTGTCGCCCTGTCATCTACCGATCACCATGTGGCATAGAGCAAGGCGGTGCTTTTGTGGCAAAAATGATCCTTTACCGAAGTACTGACACCTGATTCTATGGTACAGCATTTCTAGAAAACTGATTTTACAGTTACAGTTCTGAACAGCAGTTCTAGAAGACTACGACATATAATCGAGTCTAGGTTAACAGGAGGTCACAAAATTCTCACCAATTCGTTCAGCTTTTCCACTTGCTGCAGGTTTCAACAATCGTTTTACTTGACAGTCACCATCATACAGGGAAAGCCATGCATGACATGGAAATACAAATGTTTTGCTGTTCTTTTCATTTGTGATTCTGATGTCTTCTAAAAACCAAGATTGATTTCTTTCCAAACCATCATGCTGTAGAAAAAAACAGACAATAATCAATACATACATAATAAATACATACAATAATCAATTAATAGCCTATGTTTGAAAAAGATCGTTTCAAAAAGACAAGGTTTGTAAAAAATCTGAAACATACAACACATCAACAAACTGAAACAAATCCAGGACTTTCAGAAGACAATCATCAAAAAAATTAGCTAAGCCCTTCATTTATACAGGAAGTCTTCCGTGAAAATACAACTCACTACAATTTGCCACATAATAACGAATTTATTCAACCCAGAGTGATATCTGTCAGTAACGGGACAGATAGCGTCCGAGTTAAAGTTCCGCAGCTGTGGCTAACTTTGCCATCAACAGTGCGGAATTCAGAAACCGTTTGTCAGTTTAAAAGAGAGATAAAAAATTGGTACGGAGAAAGCTGTTTTTGTAAATTATGCCGAATCTTTATTCCAAACCTGGGCTATTTATAATGATTGTTTTTAGATATCCGGTTTTAATTGTATGCTTTGATGACTTGTAAATATTTTATCTATTACTCTCCTATGCCATATTGTAAATACATCTTGTAACGTTGGAATTAATTAGCTACTTCTTTATTTAGCTACTGTATCCTATTATCTAACGATAATAAATTGCTAATAAAAATAAAAGAAGAAAAACTTTACCTCCACTTCAATAGCAACAAGCTCCCCAATATCAGTTCCTCTAACAGAAAAATTCTCAGTACTCCCAGGACTGAATCTGAACACAGAATGTTCTCCATTCAAGGCTGCCACACCATCTTCATGTGCCTTTTTTGTGAGATGCTGTTTTGTAAGCTTCCCTTTGGTTCCTCTCATTTGAAGAAAAACCTGATGAAACAATGAAATGTTCTCTTACTCTTTATTTGCATTTTGCTATCAACAAATGCTATCAATAATTTTGTGCAAAAATAATTTCTCAGAATATTAAAACTTAAGGCACACGGGGTGGACAAAAAAGGTTGAAATTGCTGAAAATGTTGAAATAGCAAATTAAAGAAAACAAATTAGTGTTGAGCCTTACCCTTGCATCTGTTCCTTGGCCTTTCTTGCTACCAGTCTGCACACTGATAAGATATGTTGTTCCCTCTGCAGACAAAATGAAACACATTAATTGCCAAAGTAACAATCTTATACAATATACAATACAGGCCTTGCACACACTAACATGGCAAGAATTCTTCACATCTTAATAAGAACTCTTGAGTCACATGACAACAGTAAACCTTTGGACAAGATTGGTATAAGAAACTATCTGAAAATTTCTCACAAATCTTTGAGAATTCTTAGGCAGGGAAACCATGCACAAAACCTGAACTGTATAGAAAACATCTATGTGAATAAAAAGAAATAAAATATTCTGCTAAAGAAATTTTAAAGAATTTCAATTCTTATGTAAGATACATATCAATAATTTGCAAACCTCTTCTCTTTGCATCTCTCATTTTCTGAAACAAGAAAACAACAAATTAAAATCAGTTATCAAAATGATGATATAAATGATGACCTATATACAAAACCTGATCAATTTTTTTGATGGATTTAGGCTCTTTTTGGCCAAAACATCTTTCCCAAAACCACCTTTTATGTTTTCAGAATAATTCTAGAAGTAAGCGGCTAAAAAATACAAAAACAATCTTGCTGTATTAGGGCTTTTGACCAAACATTTTAAAAAACCATAAATCTTGAAAATCAGCTTGGTGTATGACTTATCATCACGTGTCCAAAATGGAGACTTTTCGGTAGGGTCTATTGGGGGTAAAGTGGGTAGGTAAGGGGTAAAACGAGTAGCGTTGATTGCTGGAAAACAGAAGGCCTGGGATTGATAAATCAACATTCATTATGTCAGGGTGGGTAGTTTGAGTGACAATAGCTAGAGGAAAACTCTGAGCAAAGATTTTTGGCAAAATTTATCCAAACTTTTCAACCTAACCATCTTACACCAAACTGACCTTTTTACCCTCAGCGGACCCTAGATTTGGTATCTGCAAACCGAACAAGAAGCAATCATATCAAATAGACAGAGCAGAAACTGCATTCGCATATGCAAAAACTCATAACTTTGAGCCCCCTAGCTCCGTGCAACAGATCTCAAAATTAGGCAACACTTGATATTTTCTTCCTGGGGCCTCGAACTGTAGATCTATCATTTCAAAAAGGTGATCTATTCAAACACCTTATCTCAGGTTGGTTGATGACATCATTTGATGCAGTTTCTGCTGTGTCTATTAAAGATGAATGAGATAAATGTATACCTTTTGCTTCGAGTCTGACAGACTTGGCATCATCCCAAGCTTCCTTGCATAATAATCAGATAGATGGGGATCCTCCAATGGATTATATTCTTTCATTGTGTATTGCTTTCCATTTACAACTTTTGGCAAATCAAGTGCACTCTGACCAAGAAAACCTCTTGGTGCAAACGGAGCTCTTTTACTAACGCTTGATTCCAATGGTGAATGGTTTAAACCAACATGGAACTTTTTTGTTGGTTTTGTCAAACTTGCATTTGGGTTCTTCCATGTTGTACCAGCTGATAAAAAACAGAAGAGAACAATAAAATATAAGATAGAACTTGCAACATCAACTTTGCAAATTTTTTCTGATATTCCAGAAGGTCTTGGGCAAATTAACATGTCCTGCCTAGAGAAATTTCACAGAATTTCAAACTGCTCGACAAGAATTTTCATCATATAAAGTAAAGAATTCTTGTCATGTTAATCAGCACAAGGTAAGTACTGTAGCACATGCTCAATTGCTCTCTGTGAAGTCACCCTAACATGTTGCTAGTGTGGACTTTGTATGAGAAATAAACAATCTTTTTGTCGATAGTTAAAATTTTGATGAGTTTATAATTCTTTTCATATATTTATACTAATAAATCAATGTCCCTCAAAAGAGGATTGTGCTAAAGATGGCAGTGAGGACTTGTTTACCGACATGCATTGTGTTCGAATTACAAATCTTTAACAATTCTATAGGAATTTGATTAAAGAACGCAGTGCATCATGGTAAAAAATTCCTCGCTGCCATCTTTAGCGCAATCCTCTATTGATGAAAGTGAAATATCAGTTTTACCACCAAGCGCTGGGATCACAGAAGTAGGGAAGAGCTAAGCACATCCATGATCCCTTGTCATGATACTCAGTAGTGGGGTTCTGTTGAGTGTCAAATCCTATCTGCCTGACTCTGTTCTGGCTGCAAATTCAGAGGATGACTATGGCAGTCTGTGCCACAGAAATATCATTGGTGCATACTAGCATACAAAAACTATTATGCTCAGAAGAATTTGATGCAGAGCAACAATAAGATTTACCCCCAGCATCCAAAAGCATATTTACCACTTGCTGGTCTCTTTATTCCACTGATTCCTTTCTTTGTAGAACCAGCAGCAGTTTTTGGTCTTGTTGGTTGATCCAACAGATGCCTGTCCCTCAATGCATCACTCATTCCTTTCGAACTGTGCATCTTTCTTTCAAAAATTGTACTCAATAAAATCAATCCTTGTTATGTGCATTCCTTTCATTTCCTTCTGCCTTAAACTGATTGTACATGGTCAGGAACTATAAGCATAATCCAGAATCATGTAAACACATTTTGATAGCAACTGCAAGCTATTTTTCGGATCCGTTCGTCTTAATTTCTGACAGCTTCTGAAGCTCCATCATTTAGGCCAGGCCATTGAAACTTGCGTTGGTCTTTGACATTGCCAAAAAATATTCCAGAACCGTCTAAGAGCTTCCAAAGGCCTCCTCGTATAAATAAAGAATTAAATGGCAACCTTCCTCCTTTAACAAGACACTGTTATGATGTTGTATGAATCAAACAGCCAACCAAAGACTCTTACGAATCTGCTTACAATCAATATAGGCAAATTTAGGCCATCCGTCTGATCGAGCCTTGCGTGGGTCTTTTGTCAAAACGATTTCAACACCACTTCGTAGGCCGCTTGTAAAAATGGAGGATTAAATCATTAAATTGTTTCTTTGATAAGACACTGTTACGATATAGTACTTGAATCCAACACAGCCAACCTAAAGACTGCTCACAATCAGTATTTATCTCAACCTTCCTTGCCAAGCAACATCAACAATACAACAGGTGAATTTCCCGCCCAACTGTTACTTCATGTGCAAATAATGAATTCATAATGGCAGATTCAAAAAATTCAAAACACTTTTCAAATTTCAAAACACAATTGACTATGTATACACTTGGGAATCGTCTTCTCATATCTTTAACAGCTTCAACTTTCTTGGTATGAAGTTATTTGGAAAGAAAGTATTCACAAGAGGGTAATCAAATGATCTGAAGTAGATGATGTAAACTTAAACAATGTTGGCTCATGGCTCATCCCTGTTTCTGAATTTTTGAACATATCGACCCCTCCCTTGAGCTTATTTCGACCGACTAAATGATAAGAAACATGAGTTCAGGAAATGAACTATACTTTTATTTGTATGTTTACATACCTCATATTGGATAACAAACTTCAATCTCTCTAATTTATTGCGACCGCTCCGCTACGCGCGTATTTGAAAGTCGGATTGACTTCAACTTTTCCGCCACGTCCTATGGCGCCAACCAATCAAATCGCTCGAAGGCTCTGACACAAGACATCAGTATTCCACGAGAGGGGGAAAGCCACGGCTATTGACAAAAAAACAGCTCTGAAAATATTTTTAAAAAATTCTTGGACATTGAATTTCTTGGAAATTGAACATCTTTGTTAGTACGCGTGCATTGTTTTAGAAACAACAGCCGCTCCGCTGCGCACGCGCACGGAAAAATCCGTCTAGTGGAAAACCGGCTTAAGAAAATAGAGTTAAAATGCGGTGATTCGAAAACATGGACCCTGACATGGACAGACATTTGTTACTTTATCTTTTGTTCCAAAGAAGAGTTTCTTCGTTGCCCTTCATGACTTCGTTGTCATCTCCTTAGTTACATCGACTCATGCAGTTAACATGGAAGTCCTCCTGTAAAGTCAAAGCCTTATTGCACAACAAATAGGAAAATGAGGAAGTAAGAATGAACTTGGAGCATTCTATGTTCTTCGAAATAAGCCGGAAAGGAATAGAGTTTCTATCCGTTTCTTAAGAGCCTTAGGTGTGTTTGACTGGAAGTTCGAAACCTACCAAATTCTGAAAACAGTAGACTTTGCAGAGATGGAAAATATGATTTCCAATCAGACAAAATCTTTGAATGTGTTCAAACGCAAGTTTCGGATTCACCATGGCACATGGCAAAAAGGAAATTATCTAATCAAAACGATAATCTCAAAGAAGCTGCCAAACCTTCTGCCTTTTGGCACAGAGGGTTTCGAAGGCTTTGCAAACCTATGAAACCTACCATTTTGAGAATTTCGTATTCAATCAAACAAAAATTCTGGGACAACCAATTGATACCAATCAAACACACCCCT
The DNA here is from genome assembly GCA_964020215.1 of Aurelia sp. 3 sensu Dawson et al. (2005). Taxonomy (NCBI): domain Eukaryota; kingdom Metazoa; phylum Cnidaria; class Scyphozoa; order Semaeostomeae; family Ulmaridae; genus Aurelia; species Aurelia sp. 3 sensu Dawson et al. (2005). The sequence goes on along the minus strand of OZ026593.1, from coordinate 16,345,351 downwards.
TAATTAAACGCTGCGTTCTACACATGTGGAAGCTCCTCCGGTACACTGGGCATAGCAATGGTTTCCAATGAATTCGTGGAATTTGATTGGTTAATTTTTTCCCGCGTCGAACGAATTTCCATTCTGACGCCAGAAAATAGAACACTTGTTACACGTTAATAATTCTTTTCCAACATTCTATTTCTAACATTCTATTTCAACTATTTTCTTTTTGCTGCGAAAGAAGATATATCGAGATAAACATTGTCTTAGAAAGCATATTTAGTGAAATAAAAGCCTCCTAGACCTGTCAGGAGTAAGAAAGGAAGTTGAGAAAGTGTTCAAGAGAATTTTGAAGAAACCTTGACAAGAAAAGAAAAGAAAATAGAGAGGTGAGAAAAGTTTTTTGTGAAGAAGAAACTTTCTTAGGCCTTCATGGCGGGCCAAAGAACGTAACTCCAAAAATTTTCTGTCTACCTACGAAAACTCCTTTGGAGCTTCTAATAAAGAAGACATCTTTAGGTATCCCAATGCAAAGGTGCCCAGCAACGTACAGGAAAACATTCTTTACCAAACAGTCTAGGCTACTTTCCGTAGAAAATTTTTTGGCCTACCTTTCCTGTTTACGCGGTGCGTTTTAACGGGAAAGGGCGAAAATAGAGCAAGTGATAGCTTTTTGGGTTAGTTTTGTAGGGTACGGTGAGGTGTCACATTGTTTGGAAAGAAAGTACTTTTTGTTGGAACAGTATCCATGGCTTTTTTCAGTAGACAAGCGTCCTTACCTGTGACGTTTGTTCCTTGCTTGCTAAAAGGACAAACCGTTAGCAAATTTCATAATATAATAAAGTTACTTTCTTTGAAGGTCTCTGCAACAGTTGTTCCACTCCTTCTCTTGCTTCTTGGCGGGTCAATTTGGGGACAAAATCCCCTTTATTGACTTGGTATCTACCAGAAAAAGGAAAAGTTGAGCAAGTGTTGTAGAGAATTTCGGGGACAATTTTGCCAAAAAGGATGCAAAAAGGAAAAGGAAGAAACAGTCCAAGGTAGCTCTCTGATTGTTGTGAAAGGATTTCGCCAGGAGCTTTTCTTTTCGTGTAAGTACTCGCTACAACCTTTTCGGTGTAAAATCGAAGTATGCAATAAAATATATTATTCGGCGCAGATTCAAGCGTATACATAAAGGCTAACTATGGCATTATTTTTGTCCACAGGAAATCGTTGACTTCACACAAAATGTCGCTAATTCCTGACGAAAACCAGTCACCGAGTATCACATCACGAAAATGCAAACCAATGAGTCCATTTGTGGCGAAACTTCGCCTGTTACTACAACAACAGAAATATAACAACGCGATACGCTGGTCACCGGACGGCCGTTCTCTCATCATATCAGACATTGAAACTTTCAAAGACCAAGTCCTGGAAACTGATGATGAAATGTTCAAAACAAAGAATTTCGCAAGTTTCGTGCGGCAGTTGAATTTGTATGGTTTTCGAAAATTGCAGACGAATAACACAAAAGGTGATCCTACAATTGACATGCATTTCGAGCACCCCAATTTTCGACGTGATAGGCCCGACCTGGTGAGATTAGTGCAACGAACATGTAGTTCGGCGAAGAAGAGAGCCTTGATTCGAAGTTTACATGATACCTATAGCCCGAAACGACTTCGTTTCGAAAATGATGGGAGCTTGGGAATAAGCCCTTTGACTGAACGACACAGTAATGAAATGGCAACACCGTTATCTGATGAAAAACCAATTTCAAAGGCCTTCTACACCAATGAAAACATTGTGCAGAAATTCTTACCCCAAATTGATACCATACACAAAGTGAAACCAATCTTTTTTAATCAATGTTTCAAGCAAGCCCAAGAACATGACTATGCATTGCCGATGTATGATAGTTTGAATTATGAACCGTTAGATGAACGAAGAATGTTTGAATTTTTGGACAATCATTTTAGTGATGAAGTAGCCGTTGTTCAGGCACTTCTTAGTCTGTCGTCACAAAACTGAAAGAATTAGTAAATCTGCAGTATACATACAGTAAGACCTCGCATTTAATAAACCAAGTTTTCACACCTTAGCCTATAGCCTAAACATTTCTGATATCTATAATTTTCAGTTTTTAGGCTGAAAGTTTCTTAAATTCTAAATTTCTTTTCTGGAAAATCCTGAGAAAATACGTTAAATCAGAATGGGATAATTTATAGATCTTTTACCCTACGTTTACAGGATGTCTAAAAAATTGTGCCTTATTTGTGTGGCTGCTGTGGATGAGCTGTAGATTCAATTATTTCAGTTTTTACACATTTTTATGTGCCAGGCCTCAACTTAGAGTTGGTGATCTTTTTTTGCGTCATTGTGACAGAAGGTTGTTGATTTATGGCAGAGAAAAGTGCTTGATTCAAAAACAGCACTTCTATTGTTGTCCAGCAATGTCAAAATAAAGTAAGTTTTCAAAGAAAGGGCTCTAGCATCGTACTGACGTTTTTACTAAGTTTTTTAAAGGGTCCATAGTGCTGTCTATTTATAAGGGATCTGTTTCACCCTTTACAAAATTGAGTAAAGATTTTAATACGATGCAAGAACCCTTTTCTTTGAAAACCTACTTTCTTTTGACAATGCTTGAGAACAACTGAAGCAACCACTTATTTTGCCTTTTCTCTACCATAAATCAGCAACCACTCGTCAGATTGGCTCATACAAGGTCTCCAAATCTAAGTTGAAGCCTGCCCTATGCGACTGTGTAAAAACCGGCATAACTGAACATACAGCTCCTTCACAGCAGCCACACAAACGGGGCACAATTTTTTAAAGACATCTTGTATGTTATCAGTGATTGTCGAGAAAAATCAGTTGAAATTTATTCCAGTGACAATCTGTTAAATCTAAGATATCTTGGCAGCAATGTAGTATGAACTCTGAAAGAATTGGAATGCTCCAAGACCATCAGCCCAAGACTTAACATCGATCAAAATGCGAGAAGCGTTGTTTTGAATGTGAGCCTGACGAGTTTCTGTAAGTATAGGCGCTATTTACTTTTCAGTAGCTTAAAAGTTTCTTTCAAATGGTTTCTTAAATGCGGGGTCTTAAAATGATAAAAGTAGCTTTTCACAAAGGATTAATACTCGTCATTTCGAGCAATTTAGCCCACTTGAACAAGGGCAGATTTTGTAATACAATAGCATCAGTCGCTTTGGTTCACACCTCAATTCAAAGCGATTAGCGAATGCAGACAAAAAAAATTCTCTCAAGCAGAAATTGAAAACAAACGAAGCCGCAAAATTGTCCTGAAACCAGGACGGCAAACTCTCGTTTGGTGCGGCCGAAGGGAGGTTTTTAAGAGAAGTTTTGTGCTTATAACGAAAGAAGAAGGGTAAATCTAAAGTTCTGTCTCGCGGATTTTGTTTATTTGATTCAGAAACCGAGCAGAGGGCATTACAATTTTTGCATAGCTATTGCTCAGACGTACGCAGTCACTTCTCAGCTCCTGAATCAAATAAACAAAATCCGCGAGACAGAACTTTAGGTTTACCCTTCTTCTTTCTTTATAAGCACATAACTTCTCTCAAAAACCTCCCTTCGCCCGCACCAAACGAGAGTTTGCCGTACTGGTTTCAGGACAACTTTGCGGCTTCGTTTGTTTTCGATTTCTGCTTGAGAGAATTTCTTTTGTTTGCATTGGTTAATCGCTTTGAATTGAGGTGTGGACCAAAGCGACTGATGCTATTGTATTACAAAATCTGCCCTTGTTGCCCACTTGTAATATATCAGATCTATTGTTGCAACTTACTGTAAGTTAGAAAATAGTAGAAATTAGCTTTATTGATAATCGCACAACAAAATTTGATTGTTATCATAATGATTGCAATGATTTTAGGGATCTTAATGTTTCAAATTTCACTATTCATTTTGTTTGAAAATATCTTGTTAACAATAAAAGTTTTCCTAAAATTCGTAATTTACAACTTCTGTTCTCAAATTTTCAAATGTATTCATCTTAACACTAAATTGTAAAATGCATATAAATAAAGATGGAAAATAATGAATGCAATAAATTTCAAATGAATGAAGTAAACAAACATTATGTGTCTTCAGTTTGCAATACCCTTTCTGTTATCATTTACACGAGGAACAGGCCATTCTGTTTTTCTCTGGACGTCTTGGACGACCCATGTTATTTACAGCATCCCTTACAACTTGACTTTTTCATTCGTTTATTCTATGAACAAAAACACTGGCCTGACTAGGCTATGCAGACTCTGAGAAAATCCGACTCTCTTTCCTCGATGCAGTATGGGGCAGCTACAGAACGCAAGGCCTCGTAGTTAGCAGAGGGACTTTAAGGGACCATTGAGATAAACTGAAAAAACCTAGTGATATCCAATTTTCGTTGAAAACTTCGTACTAAAATGCTTGGCCATTAATTAATTCGTTTTCTACACCAAAATCACACGCATGTCCATAAGCAATATTGCCCGTTTCATAATTTGGAATGTAAACATTATCTTGCAATTCATTCCAAGTGTGGTTTGATACCATATCTTGCAGCGAAGGCATCTCCTTCATCAAATAGGCCATCTCAGTCATCATGTCAGTACTCTCTTGGTGACTAGCTCCTCTTTGATGTTCAGTAGCATCTGATCTTTGATATTGGATAACTGAAGTGTAATGATTTCCTGAACGAGATCTCGCTGTTTTGTTATTGTGATTCAGGCCTTTGCGTTGTACATCAGCTGGAGAAATTGTTGCTTGTTGAAATGGCATTTCTTGGGCTTGAGGAATCCGTGATCGTTTTTTGGGTGGTTCAAAGTCACCCGGTACAGACAGAGAGAACGAGTCTTGTGTATCTGTGGGAAATGAAATGGAGCATAAGCTAACTGAAATGATTTATAAGCCATGGATGAAACGGTCAGTCCTTAGGACAAAATCTTTCTCGTTATTTTACGAAATATCCACATTTTTGCGCTTAAATCTTCTGAATTTTCCTGTTATCTTCTGTAAGCAAAAATTCTGATATAATTCCCAAGTTGGTAAAAGATATGTCAGTTGATATGCAAAAAAATTAGATAAGAAAATGGTTATGTTACGCCGTAAAAATTTTGATGTGATTATCACAGAAAAAAGGTTCGTTCAATGGCATATTTGTGATAACAAGCATTGAAGTTACCTTCCATAGACTTCTTCAAGTTTAGCCATTCAACTAGTTGTTGCAAAATAATTCATGAAGATTATTAAAAGGCAACTTTACATATTTGTTGCAACGGAAGATCTTCCAAAAAGTTTTTGTTGTGATGGAAGGGTAATTGAATGTTATACTTTCTATGCAAACTGAGATGGCTTAACAAAAAATACTCAAGCATAGACGCATCAAAATGTAAAAACTTAACGTACGACCTACCCTCCATCCTGGTGGTCGCGTATGACTTGATGTTCTTCCAAATTTCGAGTTCTTTAATTTCTGCCATTCTACTTTCAACAGCCAAGAAAATATATTCCATAGCCATTGAAATGAGAAGATGAATTGACCCTGAAAATAGGATCACAGGTTGCTTTCGAGTGTACTTGCAGATTAAAAATTTGATAAAAGGGGTACTTTCATCCTTTTTATCCCTGTTATCCCCCCCCCCCCCCAAGAGATATTCTCTAGCCATATAGCATCAATGCCAAAAACATTCCTAGTAGCAACTAACCTGTAACAAGGTCCTGGAGTCTTCAGTCTCCAGGCACTGGCCCAGCATGAAATCATTTCAAGACATCAGATTCTCTAAATATGCAAACGTCAAAATAGAGATGACACATAAAGTTGCTTACCAAAAGTCTCAGCATTCCTCAATGTCAAATCTCCCATAATCCTTGTTAAAAGCTGTGACCACTTTAGGATAACAAATGTATTTATCATGTGACAGCCGGAGTCTTTGTTTTCAGCTGGCTGTAAATACAAATAACAGCAATAGAATTAAACAATTTTCAATACGTCAATTTAACAGTGGGTGCAAAGAACGAATCAGCGGTAGGGTGGGGCAATTGCGTCCTTTTTACATTGGTTTCATCTACAGCCTTCACCAAAATCCTTGTTACAAAACATGAAGAAATAGATTTGAACAAGAAGTACCCTCCCTTACCCGCAAGTCAATGAAAAGAGAAGTTAGAAGAGAAATGAAGATATTGATTTTAGTAAAACATTTGTACAAACCTTCATCATAGAATCATAGATCAGTTTATCCAATAATAACAGATATGCATCTATGGAGGCTTGTCTACTGAGGAGGTTTACAATATCATTGAAATCTAAAGAAGAAAATTGGCAATGAGGATAAATTGGACTGAGATCTTACATTAAAATCAAGAGCAAGCAAATAGTAAATACTTGCAAGTGGATCGTAGAAAAAGTGAATTCTTCGGTGGTTTTTACTTAAAAAAAAATTTTTTTAGTTTTCTTTTATGGGGGGGGGGGGAGGGGGTCCTCTCTCGATTAGTTTATCTATCTCGAGGACTCCTCCTTAGACAATCATTCTAAATACAAATTGTAAAGTTGATTTATGTAAAATTTTAATTCTAATTTTATATTGTATGTAGATTTTTAATTTTCATGTATTTAGATTTATGTATTGTAATTGTTTTATATGTTATTGTATTTAGGATGATTGTTGAATAAAATGAAAATGAAAACTGAAACTTTCCTCTGAAGATTACTCACAATTTTCAAAACTTTGAACAAATTCTTCGTTCTCTTTTTCTGCTCCCCTTTTGAACAAACTGACACCAAGAATCTCTTCTAAATCTGTTTCTTCCAGATCTCTAACAATGTCACAGGTTAATTCATTTTCTGATAGGATGGCTTTTATCGGCTAAAATAAAGATTGAACTGCATCTATAAAGAAATATACGAAACGCAACTGTCAATTGACAACAAAGGCCTACGAAGAGATGGCACGCACGAAACAAGCTGGTTCAAACAGGCCCATTAAGGATATATTGAAGCCTCCATATAACGGACACCTGTAGGACTAATGTTATTGTGGTGCCATCCTTTTTCATACTGTAGTTTGGGACGAAAATATTCTTCCGTTGTTCGGAGGTGTCCGTTGTATAGAGGTGTCCGTTAATGAGGATTCCACTGTATGTTAAACTCGGGACCTCCAAAATCATCTGTAGCTCTGAAGATGAGCTAGTGAGCGGAGCAAAACTAATAAGTATTGGAAGAGAGGCTGCAAGATCAAACTGATGCCAGAATCCAAATATTGAAACATTCACACGAGATGATGCTTACCTGTGCAAGAAGCAAAAACGAGATCTGCCTTTGGATGAGTTTTATGTATGTTCTTGCGACTGTGAAGTTGAAACAAAGAATCTTAGATTCGAAACAATGTATCAGATTAAATCTTTCATAATTGTAATGTTGAAATTAGGATGCCAAAAGGACTATTATGTAATAAATTGTATTACATTGCAAAACTGTCCCTTAAAGGTTTCAGCAAGCGAGATAGAAATTTTAGCTTGCAAATTTAAGCAAGGCGCAGAAGCATTTTCGTTAACTGGTGGTGTGGCCAAGTGGTTAAGGTGGAATGTTTAAAATCTTGTGGGGTCTACCTGAGTGGATTCGAATTCCGTCGCTGGCATTACAAACAAGCCAACATCATCTGCATAGCTGCTAGCAACAAAGCCTGCGTTAACAAATAAATGTTGCTAGCTTGCTTGCTTGCAATCTATGCATATTTGCTCACCTGAAAAAAGTGTGCCTTGGCCTTCCCTTCTTAGGGTAGGGAAGTAGACTGATGCCTTTTCGTCCCTTGTTTCCCTGCGTTCCTTGGTCAAGAGGGACTAATAACATTACTCTTAAATAGTGGGCCCACTTTAGGCCCACGTAGGGTGGTTCCGTATTCACCAATCAAATCGCTAGAATTCAGTTTTTAAACAATCAGGGGCCGCTATTCAGGATGTTGTTGTTGTTGTTCGTAAAGAACGGTTGAAGCAGCCTTGAGTTCTCGCAGCTTCGATGGATCTATTTTGCTTCTACAGAGGAAGATTACTGCTTGAAACGTATACATTTTGCGCTTTGTAGGTCAACACAACATCATTCTTTGTACTAAAACTTCGCTTTTCAATGTTCGAGCTCTTTAAACCAGATTTTGAAGCGATTTTGTTGAGTGTACGAGAACTCCCACCTGTTTAGGCCATTTTGAAAAAGGGGGCCCATTATATAAGCGTAATATTATGAGTCCCTATTGACCAAGTGATATCAGCAAATCAAAGAACGCAGGGAAACAAGGGACGAAAAGGCATAAGTCTAGTAGGGAAGCGCAATTATCACTAAAGAATTTATAGAAGCATCTAATGCTTACCTTTCATCTTTGATGCAGCAAGTTCTTTAGGCACGTTGATTAAACATATATCGAGCCATGGCAAGAAGCTTTTCGCAAATTTCACGACTTCCAATCGAAAGCTGAAATGGAAGGGAATAACGTTGGATAAAATTTCCATTCGGCTTTGAAATGGATTAAGCATTTAAAATGATAAATCATGAATAAAAAATGGTAAAGTAATTCTTAATTACCTCTCTGGGATGTCTAAAACTGAAGTTGGAATAAGAACGTCAGTGAGTTTCTAGTGAGAGAAAAATTAAAATTGTCAAAATCTTAAATAACGATGTAATTATTAAGTAAGAGAGTGCCTCACTCGGGCAGCAGCCCAAGCAATTCTGTACGCATTTTAATTACATTTGATTTAAATTGCAGTGGGAGTTTCATCTAATGGACGCCTATGGGACAAATGCTATTGTTCGTTGTAGAAAGGTGTCCGCTGTATGGAGGTGCCATCTTTGTTCATACTGTATAAGGTGTCTATCGTATAAAAGCGCCCATTAATGGAGGTTCAAGTGTAGTCAATTTTATATATGTTTTATGCAGTATCAACAATGTGAATGTCAAATTTAAATAAATAAACAATAGGAATTTGCAAAAAAGTAATGCGAAGACTAATTGCAATGAAAGGCTTTTCGACTAGACATTCTGAAGAAACAGACGATTGTTACAAATACATAGCATATACGATAACGGAAGGATTTTTCCAAAGGTGTACGAGATTCTTTTGGAGTGTCACGAGATCTCATAGGCACCAATCTTTTGAAGAAAAATTTATGCATCAAGCAAGTTTTTGCTAAAGGAAAGAAAGTACCTTGTAAAATATGGCATCACAGGCAACAACGATCTCAGGTATTCTCTCATTTTTAAGAATTTCATTGACATGGTCAGGAACGCCACACCAAAAATGCATCAGAAATGTTTTCACCTGTAAAATGGAACAAAACGATCTTTGATTTATCAACATAAAACGTTACCTCATCATTTTTTCAATACAAAGTTCGTAGGAAGAGAAATAAAGAGTTAAGGTAAATAGGTTTCACAGAGCAAATATTAAAAGGAAAATTTTCTTACATCATTGAAACAAGCGGCAACAACAGCATCCAGGATTCTTTGACAGTGAGCTTTATACATCACCAAAAAGCTATTAATCTAAAACGAAATAGACAAAATCTCAGAAAATTTCAAAGCAAATCAAACAGGCTAGATTTCAAACACTCTTGAACTTTTATATAGATGTATACAGTAATACGAGATAGATCCCTTGAACAGACAATCTCCCATTAGCCCTTTATGATATTCTCTCTAAAGCCTGGTTTCCATGAAATCGTATGATGTCACAGGTCTCGCAGAGTGTCGCTGAACCCCAGTGTTTACTAACCTGGTCTATTTGATTGAAGTCTTGTCCATTATTTTCTTTCATTGTCAGTCTTGGAAATCCATCCAGTGCAGTTTTTACTTTCTGTCTACTGCACTTGTCTGACTGCTCATGCTATAACAAACAAAAATGCCATGAAAACCCAATAAAATGTTTTTTTTCGTAATTCCATGTAACAAACTGCTTATAAGAAACTCAGCTCTCAAACTGCCAAAAAACTAAGAACTTCAGAACTGAGAAAATAGTACATAACAAACCTTTAATCTTGATAAAGGAAGTCCTTGACATATTTTTAGTTTATTATTGAAACTTTAAGCAAGAAGACTGCTATGGAAGCTTCAAGAAACTGGTAAGAGACCCTGAGTACTCAAAAACTGATAATATTAAGATACTTTCAGTACTGGATGAGTGGCCGAGTGGCATATACAGTCTTCGTCAGGTGACTTAAGTTAAGCTCGGTCGATTGAGGTCAAACTCCGGATTGGTCAACTCGGAGGCCTGACCTCACAACTCACCTCGTCCTCCTTTGGAAGGGACGTTAAACTAGGGGTCCCATGCCTGGATGCGGCATGCACAGTGGGCCTAAATTAGCTTTCAGTAGCTAGAAATCCTGGCAAGCCCACTCAAAACAAATCAAGAACAAACAAACAAACAAACAAACACAAGTCTTAGCTTTTCGTAAAAAAATATTTGCATCACGTTCAAATATCCTTACCGACTCATCTTCTTTGCCAGAAGTGAACCTGTTTGGAAAACAACCACAATAGACCTTTTAGCTATTCAGGAAAAGAGCCTGGATCGAGCGTTATTTTTATAAATTTTTATACGCGAGATTCGATCAAGTGGCGTTAGAGCTTCTATCACTATTGTGCACATTCGAAAATTCTACAAAATGTAGCAAAGTATCGTTCGATTGAGATTCTTTTTCAGAATAGGTCTATTCATGAGAAAAGATCCAAACAACAGCACACTGAAACTTTTTGAATACAATCCTTGCAACAGTAAGCTGTTCTTGAAAAAAGGATGGAAAATTATTTCATAAAAACCTACCAATGAAATAAAAAAAGAATGAAAAAAGTGAGGGTGGTGATTGGCAACTGTTGGTCTTGGTAGCTCTATAAAGTAAGCTGTTCCTTAAAAATATGCAACAGCTAGCTTCTAGTTATCTTCTTAGCGTCTTAACTTAGCTTCTATTCAACAGCTAGCTTCTAATTTATATTAACGCTGCTTGAAAAGGCGAAAGCCGAAAAGCAACCCATAAGGTGCTAAAAATCGAGAAGATTAAGACGTGTTACGGTCGTCTAATGGTTAAGACGCTTGCTGGAGAGCAGGAGATCCGTCGTTCGATTTCAGGCCGAGGTAAGTTCAGTTTTCTCCATTTTCCAGATAACTTTTCCGCAGAAAGATTGACAATTATTGCATCAAAATTTTCCAATAAAATGGAAAACAGTGCAAAGGGTCGACACGAATTGATATCCCGACTGACATGAATGAAGATGACATGAAGTAGATTGTACCTCGTAAGACCTTTGACAAGATCTCGAGAATAGATGTAAACCGATTCAACTTTGACTGCTAGGCCGTAATAATGGTATCTGGAAGAGAGAGAGAGAGAGAGGGAGAGATAAATAAGAGAGTTATAACAATGGCTGAAAAAAGCAGAGTGTGCACTTGAAACAAAAAATAAATTGATGTGAGAAGAAATAGAATTATTTTCAAGCTTACTTGGATTGGCCTCTTGTTCCCAACCTCCTTGTTGTTAGAGTTGGAAATTTCGTTCGAATAAGCTGAAAGAAACAGAAGTTATAATCAGAAAGGAAACCAGCGTGAATCAGATTATATTTCATTTCATTTCATTTATCTTATTTATTCACGATATCCATTCAGATAATTTAAGTATAATAAAAAAGTATAATAAAAGGGAGAACGTTTAATAATAGATATAAAAGCCAATATTGTTCTTCCATGGATTCGTGTGAAAACGTCTTTTTTCCTCAGCTTAGAAAATGACTTTTTAGCCCATTCTTAAACCGGGTGAGTGTGCCAGACTCTCTTATGTGTGTTGGAATAGAATTCAAGATAGCTCTTTGATCACTCATAGAGTCGATCTAGATATCTGTCAACAGATCCTATAAACACGGAGTGGTAACTCGAGTCTTGGGATAACGCGTGCCGCCCAACATTTAGGGGCATAATTTCTACAGGGCCCTTGAGGTCATGTCAATCTGCCGCCACGCACAGGGATTAGAATTGAGCCTTCGCAGGAGAAGTACAAACAGAAGGAAAACAAGTTGATGTATCGCGCACGAAATGATAAATAAGGATAGCAATAACTCGATTTATAAGACGTACATGTTGTTCTAAATTCAACGTTTCCTACAGCCCGTGCTTGCTCTGAGATTTACGTACCTTCCCAAAAATAGCAGCTCCAAGAGGCAAATTACCACTACGTTTGCAATATTCAAGGTAATGAGAATACAGCAAACATCTGGGAAGACAGGAGCCATCTTTCAGTTCATAATTGTTTCCAAGCCTGTAAGATAGAAAGAAAGTTCGGAAAGAAAGGCAATATTCCTTTGTGGGAATAAGAGCAAATGAAAAAAAATCCTTTTGAGGAAACACGTAGCCTGATTCACAGACCAAATGAGGTCTGTGAATCAGGCTAGGAAACACGTTACTTACTCGATAAGCTGGTTTAGTCTAAACTGGGTTAACTTGCAAATGTGAATAAGGCATATTAGAGGGATGAAGAAAGAGAGGAAACGAATCCGTTTCTTCCATTTCAGAAACTTTAAACTTCCTCCGGAGAAACATATAAATTTTCCTCCGCAGCAGCACATACACTAAAACAACCAAAAACATAGCTCTTCAAAAACTTCAAACCGCCTTCGCAGAAATATATAAATTTTCCTCCGCAGCAGCATATACACTAAAACAACTAAAATATAGCTATTCAAAAACTTCAAACCTCCCCCGCAGAAACACATAAGTTGTCCTCCGCAGCAGCATATACACTAAACATAACTGGTGTTTCTAACCACCCATGCTCAAAGTTTTGACGACCATTCATATTTACAGAATAATAGGCCTGCAATCTTACTCAAGATCTACTATCAACAAACTATTAATAACAGACAACTTATGTAAAATTAGGATCAAGGTGAATCAACAAAATAACTTCCGAGAATGGGAATCTCTTATGGGAAACACCAGTAGTCAAGATTCAAAATGGCCTAATAAAGTATTTCAAATTTTCGATTGTCTTAAATCCTTCTGTTGCTCATTTGTTTACACAAGTGTCTAAATATTATGAAAAGATTGTTATGTTACTTAGCATACCACAACAGGTGCAGCTGTATAAATAAACTATTTAAAGTTAAGTGTCATAAAAGGGGCGGCTGCCTCTTTGGAAGAGTAAACAATCTAGTTATCTGTAAATCTCTTTAATCGAAGTACTTCTGTTCTTTACAAGAGGAAATTAATTCCAAAGAACATTCATCTTATTAGTGAAGATCTAATGTTGATTAAATCTTAGCCTACGTTTGATCTCACTGAGCAGGACACGAGGTTACTGACCTTTTGAATATGAAGTAGTTACAATGTGTTTACTGTAGATAGCAATAACTAAGGACAGTTGGGAAGCTCTTTCCACAAAATACACCTTCGCCTTACAACTGACATTACACACACACACACAAGTTGTCTTCAAGCTGAAATTCAGTTGCAAAATTCAGCATGCAAAATTCAAAATTCAGCTGCAAAAGCGAAAAATTCAAAAGGTACAAGTTCACACGATAGTTTTTGCATCCAAGTGAATTAGTTCCACCAAGGCCAACTGTCTTTAGTAACTAGCTTCTAAAAATCTTTGATTCTATCTAAAAATGTTCGAAGGTGCAGACAAAATCTCAAATTGAAGTTAAAATGATGTTCAAGGTTTTCCGTTGCATTTGCATTGCATTTCTATGACGTTCTTACCGTAGAGTGAATCAAGCGTTAGGCACAGATGTTTTCAATATTACTATCGTCAAACAAAATGCCGTTTGTTTCGCCACACTCTATGTGGTAAGTAGCAATTGGTGAATGATTGATAGAAGTGAATACAGTTCGGTAAATGTGGATACACCTCTTGTTTGGGTCAAAATTTACAAACGAATAACAAAGTGCCTACCACGTCATAACCATATCAGTGTGTACATCTTTGCTTGATGCTTTATCGTCTAAAGAATAAATGCAAAAAATTAGTTGTCGAAAATATGGACATTTTGAAGAAAAGCTACAAACCTAGAACATAAAGACTTCATTCTGTTGTATAGTTCAGTCATTTGCAATTTTAAACATTGAACTTGACAACGTAAAAGTGGAAAATCATCGCAATCAATAAAGAGTTAGAAGAAATGCAGAAAGGAGCAAGACTGTCTCAAAGATACCATTGGAGCATCAAATGAAATTTCTCCTAGTAAACATTCATCGATCAGTCCTATATGCAGATAACATTAAATGGTTCCACAGACCGCTGTATTGAATGTATTGTCTTGCAAGGTAACTTACAAAGAGCCAGTTAAAAGAGCTTTCTTATCAAAAGAAATTATTTTCATTTGTCAGTCTAAAGAATGTTGAAAACTGCATGGAGTAATGGAAGTATTTTTCAGGTTTCACCGGTGAAAAAGATTTGTTCCGCATACGATGTCACAGAGAAAAAACAACAAGCAAAGAGGTTTCACCAGATACTTTGTTTCCATTTGCTTGCTACAACTTTTCTCATTCTTTCGATCATGTTCTATCGACAGTCAGCGTCAGATCACAAAGCCTGTTTCATTTTAGACGTTGCAATTTCTAACCAAACATTTGTGATTCAGATACCATACCTTGTATACAAACAGATGATCGTTCAGTATGTCTTTCTGCCATTTTTCTACTCCTCTTCAGTCTTGTTCAAGTAGACCCAAAGCTGCCAAACGTTTCTTAATCTTACAAACAAGATCTTTATACTTCTTGGAGATCCTTTTAGCTTCAATAGAGTGCAATCAGAACTCCAAAACTTTCTAAACCTTGCAAGGTCTCCTCGACGCCTCAAGCCCTGATCGTGCAACGTTGCAGTATTCTGGGTTCGACTCTCCCACTCGTGCCAGTTGAAAAGAAGAAAAACCTCTCTCACAATTCTTAAACTTATTTTCATTCAGGGGGTAGAAATCGCACACTTCTCTTGATGATGCCTCATAACCCCCTGCCTTGTTGCAATGTTACGTCATGTCAGCTGTCTAGTTCCCAGGCTTCAAATCCGAAGTCTATGAAGCAAACAAAGAGAACACGTTCACATGTTATTAATTCACGGGCGTTCCTTTCCTTTTCTAACGAAGTCAAGAAGTGGTTGTCAAGGAAAGAGTCGTTGCTTTCTTTGTAGAAAACGAATATATTTGTAATGCTGTTGTTGTTGCTATTATTGCTAGCAGGCGGTTGATTCGAAGTTGATTCGAAGTTGATTCGAACTTCCGTGCAAAGTATCAAAAGAATCAATAAGCTGCGATATCTTCTTTTCTTTGTTTGTTTGTTTGTCTGTTTGTTTCTTTTTTTTCTTGCTTTCTCACCTACTCACTATTTTCTTTCTTTCTTTCTGTCTTTCTTTCGGTTTGTGGAAATTGGGCCATCCTGCAATTCGCTTTGCTCCAGATAACCTACTTCTACGAAAACGTCAGTAGCTGTGCCATCAATGCCTTCTTAATTGTCACTTATTCCATGGAATGAATGCATGTTTGACTGACTTCGTTATGGTCTTGAAGTAGTGGGCGGGGAGAAGGGCAGTGATTTTGTGATGCAATGCCAATAGAACTGAGCTGACTGCAAGAATGAGGTGTTGCATGGCAGGGGCAAAGGCATCTATAGTAATGTAAACAGAATGAGAAAGGCCTGTTACTTTAATTAATTCTATATGTTGGTGCAGTTTGTCCCATTTCCCGTAACGCAGCACTCAATAGTTAAATAAGCATTACCATGGAGGAAAAAATCATAATGGATAATAAAGGGAATGCTTGCCAAAGCCTAACCATATTTCTATCTAGGGAAGTTCGTCTTCCAGGAGCTTTGAGATCAATTGAATCAACATAATAATCCCATCTTCCTACAGTAACTGTTCCTTTAATGCCCAAATAATCTTGAGCAACCGAAATGGACAAAACACAGCTCAAAGAGTTTACATTATCAATTAAGAAAGAGGCAGCAAAATATTTCATACATCCAAATCGAAATGTTTTCTTCGAACAATGAACCGTTGATCTTGTTTACATGAAATGAGGAAACCAAGATATGATATTAGTAAAATATGGTTTGGTATAAAAACATAAAATATTAGAATATAAAGAAATGGAAAGATATGGATCATAACGATAATATCGTTGAAATGAACAGAAGGGGGGTAACATGAAATCAACTACTGGGTGTCCAAAACATCTATCCACATTTGACTCATTGTAATGATGTATCAAGGCAAGGGTTCTAGGACACGGATGTTTTGATGGATTATTTATTTACCTTGATTTGATTCTTGTGACTTCTCTTCTTGTCTGTTTTCTGCTCTGTTTCGTCTTCAAACTGATGTGTGCAACTGAATGTGCACTTAGGCCCAAACGCTCTCAAATAGTTCGAGTATTACTCCCTTATATTTCTGTGTCTTAGTGCGCCTTCACACAGGAAAGGTTTCAAACCAAAGTTTCTTGTGCGAAGGCGCATTAAGACACAGAAATACAAGGGAGTGATATTCTGAAAATTTGAGAGCAGTTGGACCTAAACCGACGTTCAGTTGCACACACCAGTTTGAAGACGAAACAGAGCAGAAAACAAGACAAGAAAACAGTCATGAAGATCAAACATGGTAAATAAATAATAAATCAAACATCCATGTCCTAACACCCTTGATTAAGGACCTAACAGCAACAGATTTCTGCGCTTGCCATCATTTTAGATCGTCAGATTTTAGATCATCAGTTTGAGAAAAAAAAATGTTTTTGTTGTTTCATCGTTGTTGTTGTTGTCACTACAGTTGTTTTGATAACTGGGACTATGTCGTGAGTCCAAATTTAGGTCATCATCATAAACAATGGCTTAGTTGAAGTATGTATCATTTTGCCTCTAATGATTTGGCTAAGACCGTGGGATTTGTCTACTTTCTCAGCAAATGAAAATCCTGGGCCTGTGCTCAGCATATGAAGAAGCTTTCTTATCTCTAGGGCATTATGGGCCTAAATTAGCTTTCTTTGTTGATTTCACACAACGTGACTGGCGCAAATCTCGCGTGTTTGTCTAAGTTGTCAGCGAATCGAATTTGGTGCCTATGATCAGTAGCCGGAGGGCTTCTTTATGTCTGAACAAGAACTGATTGAGTAAAACCGAGACATTAAAATGCAGAGCAAAGATCTTCGTTTTAAGACTAACCATGTGACTGCGAGCTGTCCACGCATCTTACGTGAGACGGATAAACACAAATCTCAAATTAACCAATGATGTGGAATTTCTAAGGATAAATCTAAATAGAAACCTGTTTTTGAAAGACACAGCTATATGCTGTATGAGTACAATTGCTCTTTTCATGAATACGCATTAGTGGTTTGGAAAAATCAGGAGGAAAACGTTACACAATTTACAATATACACAGTGTAAATCGAGTTAGTATTGATCATAATAATAATCATCAGAAATAATGCACTGCCTACGAAGCTAACACGAAAGATAGTGAGGGAAAACAAATATCTCAGTGGAACAGAAATGTGGAAAGTCGAGGGAGGGTTTTAGTGAGCTAGGTATTCCGTTTTTTCACAAGTTTTGTCGCGAAAGTGTAAGCAAAGCATTTCGGTGTACGCTCGTGCGCATGATGTCTTTATTGCGCAGATTTGCACCAGTGTCCTTTCCTTGAAAAGGTTATGAGGCAAGACATGACGGCGGAATTGCAAACCATAGAGGCCTGGTTTTTGTTTCCCTGTTTTTCATCGAGACTTTTGTGCCTTCGTTTCAGAAGTGAGACCTTAGCCTCGCATCCCTCGCATACACTGTATTTCTAAATCAAAGGTCTTCGTCCTACAGTGGTGGCTTGTTTTTCTTGTACACCGCGTAACTTTGTGACGTGGTATCAGGCAAAAACTGCAGGAAATGTCTTTCATCGGGGCGTGAAGGTAAAGGTGCAGGTGAAATTGCATTTTTAGCGACAGGCACTGGGATCTCAAAAATAGAGAAGACCTTGTCATGATGCTCAAGTGGTGGGTGCTCTACATTGGATTAGATTTGCTGCGTAAACAACGAAGAGGACGCTGCGAAGGTAAAGTGAAGGAGAAGGAAACGTTTCCTCATTTTCCCTAGTGCTGATAAACCATGGAATAGACTTGCAGCAAGTCTACATCGAATGGAACCTTGTCAGACAGACTGTTCTGGCTGCAAAGTCAGAGAGTTACACTACCGTGCCATCACACCTGCTAAAAAGGCGTAGGAACCACGTAGGAACACGCGCACACCACGTACGTACCTTGGAAAACTGATTCTAAGGATAATTTTGTTGCGTTTTAAAACTGTTTCATTATCCCCAACTCTTCATCAAACGTGAGGTCTTTTCTTATGGTGGCCTACAACTTTCTATGAGAGATAGATACAACAATAGCTCTGGGTTTTGATCATTGACCTCAATGGAAAAGCAGTGGGAAAACTTCGGGCGATTGTCATGCTTAGCATTAGCTTGAGAATAAAAAATAACTTCAATGTAATTTTGGAGAAAATAGATATTCTATGATTCTCGATTCTCGTGTCCCTTTCCTGGAGATGGAGACAAATCTCTCGCCAAAGTTGAATGAAGATCGTTGGGTTGTAACAGCTTTCTGTCCGATCCTGTCCGGAGCTTCGACGTAGCGGCGATGAAAGCAAATCAGAATGTTAACTGAATTTAGTCGATACCCCCTTAATACGGATCAAAAGGCGATTGAATGAGGAAAGTAGGAGGCTATGAAATCTTTTATGAGTAAATCAAAAACCTGACTGAGTTGTGGAGAATAATAAAGGTTTAAAAATTTGATTGTGTCTTAGTGACAGTCTGCTGCGTCGTACATTAACGAATTTATTCTTCAAAGAATAGTATAAAGCAAATCGAGCCTAAAATCTTGTATTAATTCCGTCAGATTCAGTTGAAAGAATCTTAGGTACGGCTTGAAAGATTCATCCTCAAAGATCTTTCGATCTCAGATAAAAACAAGACGAAAGGGTGATTCATAATGGATGAGCATATGTTGAAATATGGACGTGAAAATTGAAAAATTCGATACGAATTAGAACGAGCTTTCTGGAAATACTGCAGAGGTAGCAGTGGCGGAAGAGACTGGAAATTTATCGTCAAGAGTCTTTCGATCATAGATCAAAGCAAGACGCGAGATATCATTGAAGACTGGTGAACACACGTTAGGATATGTACGAAAAACTTGGTGCCACTAATACGAGCAAGAAGACCCTCAACTGGAAGACTCTCAAGGCAGTTTGGCTTTTCATCCTTAAGATTTTGACATTCTGAGATTCAGATCAGAGTCTGCTCAGACACAAACAAGACGAGGTCTTTCACTCATAATGCATAAACAAATGCTGAAGTACACGCGAAAATAGTGAAAAATTCGCCATGTACATGAATACGAATTTCGTGAAATTTGACATATCGTGATAAGGTAAACAATAAAGAGACTTTGAAAGAAATATCATATCGGAATGTCTTCGTGGAGATCACGATTTCGAAAGACCAAAACACCGGATTCGAACGAATCAAAACAACCATTGAATTCATCCAAGAATGCAGAAGATCCTGAACATCAGAGAACATGGAAAAGCAGATTTTTAAGGCGATCCAAACATGACGAGGGAGCAGCAGATAGGCCTAGGCCAAGATCTGCATTCTTTGAAAGAACCAATCAAGAATTGAATAATGATATTGAAAATCGCGAGGCATTTTTGAGAAATATCAATGAGCCGCCATCAGTTCAGGAAATCCTGGATAGAAACCGGCGAGAACGAGGTGCTTCAAAAAGTCCAAGACACTGGCGCAAGATCTTAGGTGGAGAGAGACTGTCGGGTATGGGCGGTAAGACGGAACATGGTAGTGGTGGCGGAGAAGAGCAGTATTCGCATAGAGACAGAAACAGGGACCATAACCACAACAACGAACATGAAGCGAAGCAAGGAGGATTCGAAAGTATCGATGA
Organism: Aurelia sp. 3 sensu Dawson et al. (2005); assembly: GCA_964020215.1. Lineage (NCBI taxonomy): Eukaryota > Metazoa > Cnidaria > Scyphozoa > Semaeostomeae > Ulmaridae > Aurelia > Aurelia sp. 3 sensu Dawson et al. (2005). The sequence continues at coordinate 16,325,411 of OZ026593.1, read as the reverse complement.
TGCGTCAGGGACTAGAAGAGAGAGAAAATATTCGTCATATCGCAGAGACGAGAGCGCCGAACGGCAACAAAAGTCGGAAAACGGTGACACCAGAAGTGGTCGTAGGACTTCTGCTACGAGAAGACAGAAATCCATACAAGGCGATGATACGTTATCGATAAAGTCGGATTCAAGTTTTGGTGGGAAAGCTGAGAGTTCCAGATCTGCCAGTCCATATGATAATGTAAGTGAAACATCGAGAAAGGAAAGATCAAAGAGACGAGACAGGAGGCCACGATCTTTGTATCTTGAAGAAAAAAGAAGTGGATATCGGAAAGATTATGATATGACGTCATCATATTTAGAAAAGCCTACCACATCTCGACGAGAAAGAAGGCAAAGGTTACAGAGATCTGAGTCTCAAGACACCGCATGTTCTGAAAAGAGCAACCAAAGTCAAGCATTCAGCGAACAAGAACCGTCTGTATTAAGAAAGCCAAGAGCTGTTTATCCTGCAGATGATGGGGATGACAAACGAGGCTGGTCTCGTATTGATGGCGAGGTGAAGGCTGAGAGGAGTCCTAGGAGTGACAAGAGAAAAGAGATTTCTGAAATTAGGAGGAGAGATCAGAGTAGAGAGTACAAGAAAGAGAGAAGCGGGGAGGGATGGGAGAGAAAAGAGGGGAGAGAGAAGAGGGAAAGCTGTGAAAGTAGGGATGTTTACGAGAGCAGGAGTAAAGATCATGGTAGAGAATACAGAAAAGAGAGCAGGGGAGATGGCTGGGGCAGAAAAGAGGGTAGAGAAAGTGGTGATAAAAGGGACGGTTATGAAAGCCAGAGAAAGGATTATGGTAGAGAACATAGAAAAGAGAGCAGAGGGGATGGCTGGGTCAGAAAAGTGAGTAGAGAGAGTAGAGAGAACGGGGAATCAGCGGATAGAAAGGAGAGTATAGTGAGCAAAGCTAGCAAAGAGAATAGAGATTATGGGTTGGTGTACGGTCGAGAGAACAGAGGTGAAAGCATGAATAGGAGAGAGAGTAAAGAAAACAGAGAGGGAAGGGACACGCGTGAAAACAAGAGTTTAGGTGAAAGTAGCGAAAAAAGTGCGTTTGGAAGGTACAGAAGGTACGATTTTGAACCCATCAAAGCGCCAGTTGAAGACAAAGAGTACAGAAATGGCGCAGGGAACAGTGACAAAATTGACACTAAAGAAAATGAGGACATGGAGCTTTTGTTACGTGACCTCGATCTCGATCAGAAGAAAAATGAAAGCGAGACTAAAGACAGTAAACAAAGCAAGGGTAGCAGGACACCTGATAACATTTTAGGACTAACATCGGATAGTCTTGAGGCGCCACAATCTTCTGAATTGAAGAGTCCCGCTGAGATCATTAATGAAGTGGTGGCCTCTGTGGAGGAGGTTGAAAATAGTTTCAATGAATGGAAAAAGAGGTTCTTGGGAAGGAAAAATGAGAAAAAGGAAGAACGCAGGAATATTTTGTCGCAACCAGTTAATCAAAACAAAGCCAATTCAAAGAGTGGCAGTGAAGCCAAAGTTGCTGAATCGAAGATTGAGCCTCCAGAGAGGAAAACGGAGGAGCAATGCGAATCTGGTTATAAGTCATCCATGGAGACATCGTCGTATAACGTAAACCAAGAATCGTCTGTATTAACAAAGAGGGAATCTTTCGCGAAAACACGGCCTAAGTCTCTATATGATGGTCGAAAGCCAATCGATTTCACTGACAGTTTATCAAAATTCCAGCAAATATCAAAAGAAGACAGCGAGCTTGATCGGAGCTCATCGGTTTGGGAAAGATACAAGCCTCGCAATGATTACGAATATAAGCAGAACTTTACAACGAAGGTCAGCAATGAAGATGCAAGTGAGGCTGATCGAAAATGGCGTAGACCAAAATCCATGTTCATGGTTGAAGATGAGAAAAAAGACAGTGCAGCATATAGGGGAAACTGGTCTGTTAATGTGCCCAAAAAGCCGAGTCATTTGATGGATTTCTTGATGCCTGATGAGACGAGTCATAACTGGAGAAAAAGCAAAACGGAGAGCATTGAGGCCGCGGAGGATAAGAAAAAGAGCGACCGTGCTAGCTATAGACGAAGAGAAAGCCAGCAACAAACTGTGCTGAGTGACTCGAATAAACCTGAGGAGAAAGCACCAGCATTTGAAATAACAGTATCAGAGCCAACGGATGACGGGCCTAAATCTCCAGTGATTGTTGATCAACCAAAGGAAAGCATGCTGACGCCCTCATCTACAACAAATATCGCTGTTTTGGACGAAGAAAATGAAGAAAATAAAGAGAATATTGCAACGGGTACAGATACGGTTGTGAGAAGACGCAAGAAGGAACATGCTCCACCAGCTAGGCCCTCCTCTTTTTACTACATGAAAGAAGAAACTTCACATCAACCGTTGTCTTCTGGGAAGAGTTTTGACAATGATAATGATGATGATGATGATGATCTCATTTTGGCTGCTTATTCTCGTCGCAGATCTAAAACGAGGCCAAACATCAACCTCGACTCTGAAGACATCAAAACAGGCTTGCGAAAAAAATCTGCCGTTGAACGTCGCTTGCAGAGTAAACATTTCCGCGAACGGCCTAAATCAGTCAACCTTGCGGACGTATTTGCTGTTTCAGATGGTACAAGTTATGGGTCACGTGTCAAAGCGCATGATCCTTTGCGAGATACGGTCGATGACGTCAAAAGACAGTTCGAGCGGTTACTGCGGAGGACTGAAGGTTGGAAATACCGGACTGAATCACTGGATACCAGAGCAAATGCTTTGTCAACAAGTTACCGAAGCTTGAACCGAGCAATAATCGGCATTCGAGATGAGTCCGATGATGTCCATGCAGTTTTCGATGACGTCGTAGAGAGGCTGACAGTGAATGACAGCATTGGATTTCCGGATACCGAGGAAGAATGGAGAAAGGCATTTGAAGCAGAACGCCTCTTAGCAAAAGCAACAACACTTCTTGATTATCAGAAGAGGAATCCAAAGCCGGAATTTTATTATTCCGAAAGCGAAAGTGAACCGGAATCGCCGGGGAGGCCATTTTATGATATGCCAGAAGGAATTCCTTGGTACTCACCGAAGCATGCACGGTCTAAAAGGCTCAGCAGCAGTTATGATTATTTATCAAGCAGAAATACTGATGACTATTTGTACGGACAAAGCAGTAGAAGTTACTCTTCTTATAAACCCTCTCTGGACTTGACCGGCCTAGGTTATTCATCCACCACAAGATTTTCGCCCACATTGAATACTGATGCGTACAGCAGACGAAAGAGGCTTGAAGATTACTCGTTTGATTATAAAAGAGACAATATTGGCCTAAGTAGCTCTTCATCTTCTGGGAGAATAATACCAGAAACTGCCGTGTGATATTGTGAGTTTCTTAGTGTTTCTTAGTTTATTATTCAATTTTCTTCACTTCTATGCAATGACTATTTTCAACCGTACCGGGTGGGGCGAGTACAGTAGAAACCCGCATAAAAGAACCTGCTTTTATAAGAACCTTTAGGCTGAAATTTAATCTTTTAAACCCCCTATATAAGAACCCTCCAGAGGCTGAAACTAGGAGAGGTTCTTATATAACAGGTTTCCTGTGTTCAGAATTCCTCAGAATTTGAAGAATTCTTACCTTCTGATCAGAATTCTTCAGTAGTACAAAAGGCTGCATGATTTTAAACAAGGATTCTAACCTAAAACTGTTCTCATGAAATTAAAAGAATTCTTCAGAATTCTTGCGCTGAAAAATGGCATTAATGTATGCAAGGTGCGTACTGTATACAAGAACCTTTTTTAAGAACCTTGCAGGCTGGAATTTAGAATAACAACCATTTAATTAAGAACCTATTCAGGCTGCCCGAGAAAAACCTAGGTTCTTTTATGCGGGTTTCTACTGTTTTATTATTCAATTTTCTTCACTTCTATGCAATGACTATTTTCAACCGTACCGGGTGGGGGGGGGGGTGGGGGGCGAGTAACGGGAGATTACAGGTTTGTCTGTCTGCGGAACAAAAACTACACGGTTGATATTCATTATCAAAATATTTATCTATCATTCAAAGGCTGGATTACATGTGAAATGTTTTTGCTAAAATAAGACTGCGTTCACACGATGCCGGCACATTTTGAAAACGGTGAAAAATGTGACGGATAGGCCTCCCGTTCACACGAAAACGGCACATTTTTTGCCGGCAGATTTTGAAAACGGCAGATTTTGAAAACGGAACCGTAACCGGCATAAATTTGAAACAGCATCGTTTAAACACTCAACAAAGATGAAAACAGAACATTTTTCGACACTTTTGGATCGAGACAAGTCTATTTTTAGGGTGTAGGTACTATTCTTTGGCACCAAATCCTGCAACGAGTTTTTATCGTCAAATTTCCTATCGTTTTCAAATTGTGCCGGCATCGTGTGAACGCTAGCTCAAATTTTGCTACCGTCACTTTTTTCATCGTTTTCAAAATCTGCCGGCATCGTGTGAACGCAGTCTAAGTCTGCTTTTAGACCTAGAAATGTGGCAGATGCTGGTAAGGGGTTTGTACGGGAACGAGAAATCCACGCTCGATCGATTCTGGTCGATGGTTTACTTGCATTTGAAAATGAAATTTTATTTTTGAAACTGACTGTTGCATTATTACCATACAAAACCTTAACCACCATTTCCCTAATTTCTGGGTCTATAAGATGAAAGATTTTGCCACACAATATTTCCTCATCTAATCTGATTTTGACTGATAGAATGATATTTCAGTTTTTAAATCTCAGCCGTATAGCTACTTGATGTTCCACAGGCCACCAACCGCTTCAACTTTATTTACTCATCGCTGTAAGAACCTCTTATGCAGTAGCGAGATTTAACTTGGGTAGGAAACAAGCTAGCTTCGCTGCAAAACGTAACACCCAGACTTTAATGATCATCAAAATTTTACCTGGTTGTTTGAGCCATATCAAGACTACCAGGTGAGCAAGAATAAAGTTACCACTTTGAAAATTCATAGCACTAAGGGTACTTCACAGATGTCCATAAAGCAAATTCTAGCTTCTCCCATTTTTGGCGTGAGAGAGACTTGTAGCAAGTCAAGTTGAAAGCCGAAGATCGAAGTTTTTTTGTGATTTTTCTCGCTTGGTGAAGGCTATATAGCCGTAGTAGATTACTTTTGCGTGACGGAATGTCACATAAGAAAGTAGCAGAGTAGAAAATATAATTGATCTAGATCAAGTTTATGTCCCATTCAGACTGGAAGTTAAACCAGCGTAAATTAAACCAGGTTTTTGAATAGGGCCTTCTGATTGGTCAATCAAACAAATCCAGTCCTTTTGATTGGTTGAAATCTAAACTGGTTTAGATAAAGCTCGTTTAACAGTGTCAGTGTGAATGCGGTATTATACAAGCCTAACTTCGACAAATATACAGGTTTATGAAAATTGAGTGACTCTCCAACAGAATTATTTTTTGATTGTAACTATGATCCCAAATTTAAAACTTGCATTGGCTGGTTTAACTTCCACCAACTTGATAAATTTGACAAATCAATCGTAGAGCTTTCACTGTACATTTTATTGGAATTCTCAGGCCACCGGGTGCATTTATATTCTAAATGAACGTGCATGTAGAGGCCAGTAGATTGAGTGCATGGTTTTGTTTGATTTTGCTAGAATAATTATATGAATGAAATTGCAATGAATTTGAAATATTTATAACGTAGAATTGTTTTGCTAATGTTTGTTTTTGAATTTTGTGAGTTTGTTGCGATTTGGTATAAAATGAATAGTTGATGTGAAAGAGAAAAAAAATCAGAATTTTTTACGTCTTATTTTCCCTTATACCAAATGTTGCGGTTAAAATACGGAGAAATAGACGGTTCAAATTTTCCTATGGGGGAGGGGGCATGAATAGACCTTTTAGCTATTCTGAAAAGAACCAGAATCGAACGATATTTTGCAACATTCTGTAGAATTTTCGAATGTGCACAATTGTGATAGAAGCTCTAACGCCACTCGATCGAGCATCGCGTATAAAAATGTATAAAAATAACGCTCGATCCAGGCTCTTTTGTAGAATAGCTAAAAGGTATATTATCTCAATATTTCGGAAAGTTCTAAATTTCGTAGTTATTCGAATTTTAATTCATTTTCCCAGGCCGACTATTACGAAAAATTGTGTCGAGAGGCATTTGACCAAGCTAACCAAATCTAATTGCGATTTTCATGATCAGTTTGAACAAAATGTATCATCACGAAAACAAAAATGCCAACAAAAAGCTAAATCGCTCCATGTCAACTAATGCAGCTTACAGAGTTGCTCCTGGCTGGCTATACCATGCCAAAGCCACATGTAAATAAACATCAGTTTCATATTATGGAATCTTGAGACTTAATTTTGCTACATGGAGGCCCTGTGCCCTGTTAGTGCCCAGGCCTCCAGTTCATCCTCCTCGTTCGTTTCTCGATTCACCAAGATGGCCTAATTTGAAAACGTGCCTAATGAAAACTCAAAAAACGGGTTCACACCGACCGAGAAAACTTCAAATATCCTTACAGACAGCGAGGGAGGCCAGTCTCCAACACAACACAACTTGATAAACTGCAGCCCTAAACACTAACAAGGCAAAGGGTATCAATGTTGACAATTAAGTCCTACTATTCAATAAGTATGAAATCCAAATTTTTTTCAAGCTTTCATCCCTAGTGAAATTTGTGAACTTTGTTCGATGAGGCGTTTTGCGCTGACCCAGGGTGAATACTACCCGTGTCTGTGTAAAAGGGGCCTTACAAGTGTGGATATTTCATATTTCCTTAGAGGCAATAATAGACCTTTTAGCTATTCTTAAAAAGAATCTGGATCGAACGATATTTCATGAGATTTTGTAGAATTTTCGAATGTGCATAATACTGATAGAAGCTCATGCCACTCAATCGAGCCTCGTGTATAAAAATGTATAAAAATAACGCTCGATCCAGGCTCTTTTGTAGAATAGCTAAAAGGTCTATTGTAGCATTATTGGTTTAGCATAGAGTTTAACATCCATAAAGTAAATTCAACAGCAAAAACAGCGGTGAATGTTAAAACCTGTACTATGTTCGAAAACATCTATCTGCGCTAAGCTGACTTCATTTCTCGTCCACATGACTGAACTTATTTTTTCTAGCAAAGAACAACTCAGTATTGAAGATTTCCTTGTGGTTCTTATCAAACAAATGGATGAATTTCTGCACAGGAAACCCCTCCCAAAGCCTAAATATCTAGCAGCAAGAAAATCTGGCTTCTCAACCTTGAAATTTCGGTGCTCAATATGACTTTGAGGGAGCTTAATTCAACGATCATGAAGACTAAAAGTTTTGTGATTGATAATGATAAAGATTTGCATCGATGTAGCGCTTTATTGTGGGAACAATTTTGGCTTGCGAAATCTTAAATGTCGTGTAAACATAGTTGGATAACAATTTCTTATCCAAAGCTCGCGGGCTGAAGAAGCTCTTGTCTACGGTCAAATCGAAATTACTGATTTTTTGCGGCACCAAAATCCAGGATTTTCTTAGGAGGCCTAAATGAGTGGTTAGAGCGGTCATCATTTCTCGAAGCTCTGGTATCTTAGAGCATCTTCATCTACGATCAAAGCGATACCTATTGAATTCTTGCGATACACATATCTGGAACTTATATCATAGATAAGAGGTCCCAATGAGTGGTTACAGCGGGCTTTTTACTGAATCTCTGATATCTGAGAACGCTTTCATCTGCGATCAGAAGGACATTTCTTGATTTGTTGCGTTACTGTAATCAGGGATTTTTAAAGTATATCAAAGGGGATTCCCAGATTTATTACATGTGTCCTTGTTTTCGCTCCATTCCCCACCAACGATACCCCACAATACCCATTCTGAGCATAAATATAGCAGTAAATAGCAATTCAATTCAATAGAGCAAACTTAAACGAATTTTATCAGTCTAGGGGATTCCTAGGCGAAGCAACCATGCATCTTTCTTCAAATGCTGGAATCCAGTATTCGTGTAGAGCCAGAAAAAGCTTTGTAAAAGATATCGTAAAAATATCATTTTCCCTAGACTAACTACACGACCGTAGTGATCGCTATTGATAGGCTGTCGGATGCTCCCTGACAATGGTGTTTACTGTGGTTTTCATACAGTGTGATTACCCACTGCAGCAAAAGCGTGTACATTCTCCTAACCAATCAAGATTTTGTGCCTATGCTGAGGAGGATGTAACCACACCGTATTCATTTCCAAACCAAACATGTAAGAGGAATATTTGCAGCACTTTCATACAAGAAATTAAACAAATTTGGTATCAATTCTGATCATGAATCTTGAACTAAATCAACATCTTTATTCATTTATTTGATGAACTCTTTATACAGATTTTACAGTTCTAATCACGAATCTATACATTTAAATATTTCAGCTAGGGATAAGGCTAACACACAGGGCCGCCAAGAGGAGGCAGGGGGCAATTTTCCTGGAGGCTCCCGTGTGTTGTTTCCTCATAAAGTAAGATCACAATATTTATTTTTAGTCAAGGGGTCTCATTTCGCAGTTTTGTCATCGGCGGCCTTGCTGACACAAAAGTGAACGCAATATCAGGCTCCATCTAATTGAGAGTAGAATCTACAGGGGTAAACCGGGTAACACTGGGATGAAATGGGTAAAACAAATAATTCTGACAAACTTCTAAACTTCAAAGAAATCTTAGAGCCATCACATCTTTCATGCCTCCATCAACTTATTCTCCAGCTTATTACTCCAGATTTCAACACCTGCCACAATTTTACACCCCAGCTTTACACCTCCCTAAAGTCATCCACTTTGCCATTGCAGACCCACCCCAAAATTGCTTTTAGGCGACGCCCAGTAGGACGATTCAAATTTATCGACCACGGCTCTAGAAAACTGTTGCTTACGAACAAAATCTGCGGTAGATGTGCTCTAGCTATCATTCTGCTGACTATAAATTCACATTCTAAAATTTAAACAAGCAAAGTAACTAAACTAATCATTATTATTAATTTCAACAACGCTTTACAGATCAGTATGCCCTAACTAACTTTTAATAAAGGTTCTTGGGCAACCGGGGTACTGCAGCCATATTTGTGACGGTGCGCAATTTCATAATAAATGAAAAGAATTCTGTGATGCCAGTCCAATTAGCAGCAGGGAGCAACATATCAATTTCCTTCGTGGTAGTAAACTAAACACCTTCGTTTCTTTTTAAACACTTTCCTTTCCCTATATTCCGTCCCATTCTACCCATTTTCCGTTCTCTTCTTTCTTTCCCTTCCTTTCACTCCCTTTTATCTCTTCCCATCCGTTTCTGTTTCCTTTTCCCTTCTTCCTTCCTGGGAAAGTTCAAGTATTACAGCTATATTTTAGGTAGTGTTGCTACCACGCTACATCGTGTTGAGCCCTGGTCAGCAGAACGTTGTTGCAGCCTTAGATATGACCAAGGGCGGATCCAGGCTTGAAGTTTGGGGAGGGCCACCAAGAGGGAAATATGGGGGTCTGGGGGCGTAGCCCCCAGGAAAATTTTTCGCGGCCACGCCCTTCAGACTCTCGGAAAACGTGGGAAACGCCCCTTTTACTTCATTTTAGATCATTAAGCTCATCACTTAATCTTCATTCCTTTTAACACACAAACTGGCAATTTTGTGCAAAACCTAACGGGCCATCAGTTTGGAAAGCAAGAGACCATCAAAAATACTTATCATAAGCACCGGTTCGGGAATGTATATCGCGGAAATAAGCTGCACAACCATATAAATGAAAATTTGGCATCAAAAATGAAGTTGTTCTCAAATCCATGATTCAAAGAAAGTTCAAAGTTACGTGGAAATCCCGTGAAATTTCCCATGGTAAGTTACCTCATTGGAGTAAGCAATCAAAATTCTCTTCGCTTAATAAGTCACCTTCTAGAAGCTTCACTTGTATTCAAAAATGTGTTCTACATCCAGTGATATTCAAGTGACTTATCAACATTTTATAACTATCACAACAGAAGACACGAGTCTTTATCAAAGTCTTTATCAGAACGAAATTTATATCTATAAAAGACGATGGTTTTTACGAGAACTCTTACACTTTGGGGGGGGGCCATGGCCCCCCCGGCCCCCCCACTAAATCCGCGCCTGGATATGACCATACTTCTCTTTAAATGTGTTAAACATAGGATTTAAATAGAAAGAAATCTATCAAATCTACGAAAAAGGAATTAAACGATCAAAATGAATGCTGGTTGCCCAACAGCCTTTAATTCCCTAATTCAGTCAAGTCAAGAAATCGAAGGAAATCTATGCCTAGCTATTGCAAAGAAGTTTTTAGAATTGACATTTCGATCTACTGTTTGCTATGGCAGTTGACATGAGTTCTAAATGCGATGTCAAATTGCATTGGAATGGGTTCCATGGTTAACCATACTTTCCACGGGCTGTTGTTGAATTTAGCAGACATAAACTCAAGAGACACCTCATCAACGCGAAATTTTTCCCTTATCACTTGATTTGCAACCCAACACAGTCAGCAAACAAGTGGTATTTCGCGAAGCGACGTTTCAACAACTGTTGATCGTTCGCTCAAGGCTGTGGCTTTCGCATCAACAGACTTTGTTACTCTAGACTTCCAGAACATGTGGCATTGTGAATCATGTGCTATTTCATCAACAACTTCTGAATTCCAATGATGGATTTCATAGTTGTAATCAGTCAGTTATTAAACGAGCTGAAATTTCCATATTGTAAGCTTCAATAACAAATGATATTTCAAGTAGCTAGTGTGATATTTCATCAGACTTCAGAATTCAAACGACAGATTTCACATTGAGAGGACAGTTTTACTCAGTCATTTATCAAACAAGCCAGAGTTGTCATTTTGTGACCTTCAAGAAAATGTGATATTTGACGGATGAAACTTGAAATTGCGCGATAACTCATCATTGTTCAGCCATATCTCGCCTCACAATTGCAACCGATGGTTTCACATCCAAACGGCATCATTCAGTCATTTATTAAAAGGCCCGGAGTTACCATTTTGCGAGTTTCCATTCCCCTCACGATTCGTCGGGTAAACTTTATCGATATGAACAAGTCCGGCGTAACTTCGCCCAGTGCTCATTTGCGCTGGCATTGTCATCCATTCATCATTTCGAGGATTATATATTTCGACAGTCGCTAAATTGTTCGTTCCATCATCACCACCAACGACATATATCACGCCATCAATGGCTGTTACGCCGGCGTTACGCCTTGCCATTGACATGTCCGCGACCGATGTCCAAGTATTATTTTCTACGTTGTAATATTCGACACTTTTCCGCACATGAGGCCCATCATGACCGCCAACGGCGTAAAGTAGACCGCCAAGAACGCCAACTCCTGCACCACTTCGTTTCACCGTCATATCTGCTACCATTGTCCACTCATTTCGAGCTGGATCGTAACGTTCAACTGAGTTAAGGCATTGTCTCGATGCACCATCGTAACCGCCAACGGCGTAAAGCATTCCCTTCAGCACACCAACGCCAACTGAGCTCCGCCGGACACTCATTGCTGGGACTTGACGCCATTCATTGGCTCTTGGATCGTAAGCTTCACATGAGTTCAGTCCTGCGGTTCCATCGAATCCACCAACGGCGTAAAGATGACCGTTTAATACAGCGGCACCTAAAGTGCTTCGACGGGCTTCCATTGATGCGATTGGCCTCCATTCATCTTTACGCGGATCGTAACAGTCAACAGTCCGGACTCGTAATGATCCGTTAAAGCCCCCTACGCAGTATATAAGACCATTTAGAACGGCAACACCAGCTCGACAGCGACGAGAATGCATGTCCGCAGAATTGTACCATTTTTCGAACTGGAAGTCATAACATTCAACACTGTAAAAGGAAAGGTTATTGAAACAATATTCTTATATCGTGGCTGCTTTAAACTTAAACCATGTTTGATTTCTTAATAAGAAAAATTTCGATACCCCCATGACCTCATTAGAGATTTTTCAGATGAAGTACCACAACCGCGAAAAAGTACCACAATGCATTCAAAATTTTCGAGATCTTTTGATATTTGATATATATTTGATATTTCATCTTATTAAGGAGGGTAGCCCTTAACCAGAGTTTGAACTTTGAACTCTTCCTGAACGACTTCGCTCTCAATATCACAGGGCAGGGTTTCCTTGAGATTTTTAATCTAAGCCATCCATTTTGCAAGCATCTACCTTGTTTCTACTAAAACTAAATTTCTTGCTTGGAATGTACGTTTATAATTCTCATCTAATAGCAACGATTCTATATCTTTCCTCGCCTTTAAAGCTGAGCGACTTACTCATAACTTTTTATGGCACTGCCTACAGCATAATGTGACATAAACGACAACTATAGACTCCAGCACAGACTCCAGCTACTCTGTAATTCTGCGTTTCTGAAAAAGCTCCACGACATTCAGTCTTACTGAATTGAGTTGTTGCTGTTGTTGTTTAAGTTACCTACTTGTAGCAATGCATATAAATCGAAGCTACGGCTCCCGTGGTAACTTCGAACCGCTTCATTTCAATTTCATTCCATACAAAGAAAACTAAGAGGCAATAAAACATAAAATTGACAACATACCTTCTGATAGCCTTTGGTGCTTGCCCGCCAACAACATACAGAACTTTCGGAAACCCTACAGGAGCTCTTGACCTCGTTCTCGGCGATTGGATATAACTCCTCTGAAAGCGAGGCACAAGGTGATACTTTAAAGCCTCGATTAGAAAATCCTTACATGCAAAGCTGCGTTTGATGAGAGGTTCTGCTTCGACTCTCTCGATCAAATAGTCACGTGGTAATAATGGTAAACGAACATACTCAATCAGCTTTGGTAAAGATGCATCACGATTTGCAACGTCATAGTTCACCCATGCAATCACAGCCTCGAATACCTATGGGAGAAGCAAAGCAGTGGTTTAACACAATAAAAATCAATCAAGCTACCAATCAATCAACCAACCTTATCAATAAATCAATCAGTCAATCTTATTAATCGATCAATCATTTGTACCTAACTTTTTGATGCCAATGCTCCTATGATAAGGTAGGGTAGGGTGGGTAATGAGGGTCTATGCGATAAAGTGGGTATATTGAGGATTTTGCTAGAAATACCCTTCCTTGTCAAATCAAAGAAATTATTCATTCACCCTCTCAAAATCTCATAGTATTCAAGTTTTAAAAATAGACCCACTGTTCCCACTCATTGGGAAAAATGGGCCTATTTTGGTGGTTGACTTTTTGAAATTTTTACAAAAAGCTAACTGCCTTTCTCAGTTCTGAGATTTTTGGCAGGAAAAACATATCATTGAATGTCAATAGAATGAAAAGTTTGAAATTGTTTGCCTTTTACTCTCGGGTGCCTAATACAAGGGGGGTCTTAATAATAAACGGGGCGTGGGAACCACTCAAAGAAACTAATAAACGGGTCTTAATAAATGGAGGGGGGGTCAGAAATTTGCAAAAAACGGGTTTTTACGTTACCTACTGGAGACAAGTGCAATAGCTACAGAAAACAGCTGCACTTTTACACTTTTGACAAAAAGAACTTTCTTCAACTGCTTTTGAAAAAAAACATTTGAATTAGTTTACGAGTACACTGCAATGGTTTATCTTTCGAACAAAATTTTGTATAAAAATCATATTGAGCTTTGGACATTGTTTTGCCAAAAGTAATAAACGGGGAGTCTTAATAAGGGCCGGGGGGGTGGATAAAATTTTTAAAAATTAATAAGCATCCCCCCTTGTATTAGGCACCCGAGAGTATTGCCCTTTTATGTTGAGACTTTGCTCAGTGGAGGCTGGCGCTATCCTAGAATCGCATACCTGTGGCTATACTGATCCTAACTGAATCCTACCAAAAACCCTACCAAAACCCTATAAGGTGTGCAATTCTATCTAGAATAGTCCCTTCGGACCCACTTTACCCCCATCCAACCCTATATAATCAAAAAATTTAAGGACATCTAATTCTATTTGATCAAAAATAAATCTCACCTTATCTTCAGAAGGCACAGACAGCCTGTCACTTGATATGAACTCGATTATACTTTCAGCTGATAACTGCAGAAATTCTTCACAAGACATGACTTCAGTAAAATGTTGCTCAATGTAAGAATGTGCTGCTTGCATCAAATCACGGCAGGAGTGCATGTCCGCAAATAATCTAATACCAAGACAGTTGGTTGGATGCAACTGGGACTTGAGAAATTCACAGCATGCATTGATTACATCATTTAACTGAAGGAGTCCTGCAGCTGGCAAAAGTGTCTGTAGAGAGAAAACATTTTTGAGATCATGTTGAAAACAAATAACACTTTTTTGCCTGCCTTACTTAGGCCGCTATACCTTGCAGGTTAAAACCAGACTCATTAGGCTCATCAAGCAATGTTATCCTGAACTTAAGTTGGAAGTCATTTTTACTTCCCCTAAACGTATTTCTTCCCTGTTTAGGTTTAAAGACAAGCTCCCATCTCTCATTTGTTCTTCTGTTATTTACTGTTATAGGTGTCCTGGCTGCCATGCCTCGTACTATGGGAAAACAACCTGTAATTTAGTTGTCCGCTGCAGAGAACATTTGGGAATTAATAAAGAAGGTCAAAAGATAAAGGGCAGTTATTCTGCCGTTGGGGACCATATTTCTAAGTCTGGCCACGATGCGTCCCTTGAGAACTTTGAAATCATCAGTAGGACTGACAACTCGTTTGACCTTCTTATCCACGAGAGCCTCCTGATCCTACGAGACCAGCCCTCACTTAATTCACAATTGTCCTCTATTCCCTTAGCGCTGTTCTAATTTAGTTGTTTACCTGCTTTTGCTGTTTCCAAGTTTACCCCCTGTTTTTTGGTTTACCTTCTTGATTGACATGTTTCCCCTTTACTTGCTGTTTTTGCATGTTTTTGCCTTTTTTGGTGCCCTTTGTCACTGCCTTACATAATAATGGCTGTTTACGCCCTATCTGCACACTGATGATGGACCTTGGAATTGGTCCGAAACGTTCGTAATCAAATTATGGTTTAGCCACTTATTTGTCTCATCATGGATTTGTCTCTTGAATTCGCTTAATTATAACATGGATTTGTCGTAGAGTATGGAAAGCTGAAAATGAATTAAATGATTTTTTTGTCGTCGTTCTTGTCCTCCAAATAACACTTAACAAAATGCTGCTGATGAAGATAGAGTCAGGGAAAAATTTCAACTGCAGTTGTACAAAACTAAAATAGCAGTTACTAATCCACGCAGTCCAAAATGCATCTTGTCCTTTCCTCTTTTTATTAAAGCATGATTAATATCTGAAGATGTGAATAGGATGTAAATAGGATGCGACTGTTGAATTTCTTCAAGAGTTGAAGTTAAAAAGTTTCACATTTTTGCATTTGTGTGGAAAAATCATCAGGAGCTCATTGATGCACTTATCTACTCTTTTTGTCACTGATACACTTTCTACTTATAGAGTGATATATTTATTAGCAAACTGGAAAATGTCAACATGGCTATTCTAAATTCTAGCAATGGTTCAAATGATACAGAGCAATTTGATAAGAACAAAAAATTTGATGGCACAAAAGTCTTTTTGATCTCCCTAGTAACAAGGCTAAAATTTTACACTAAAAGAATGCATTGGCAGGTTAGAAAAAATGAGCACATTTTGAAAGCATCAAAACATTTCCTTTTCATAATTTTTGAGGATTCATACTGAAGCTGCTCTCAAATCATGCTTGTTTGAATTCTGATTTTAAATTCTATCATTTTGAAATCTTGCATGAAAAACATGTGCCATCTACAAGCGAAAACAGTTATGAAAAATTCATTATCAGCTGTGTCTCAGAATCTTGCTATCGTAACCAAGAAATGGCATAGAGCAAAGGATTTCAAAAATGAGAAAATTACCACAAACCTGAACATTTTCTTCATTTATAGGTACTTCAGCAGTGTAACAATATTCAATAAGCAGTTCTAGGGCATCAGGATCCACCTCTTTCAATATAACAACTTCCTGTCTACTTTCAGAAAGATCTGCAGTAAACATTGCATAAAAGTATGGACTAGCTGATGCAAGCACTGCTCTGTGAGCTTTTATTTCTTTACTTCCAGCAGAAATGGCAACATCTGTCAGGACATGCTGCTCTCGCATTGTTTTCAGCACACTAAAGGCTCCTTTATGATGCTCTTTGTTCTTGTATGGAGGGACAGGAATTGTCATGTCTACATCGCCAAGAAGGCTAATCGGAGGCATCTTGGTACGTTAATCACCTGTAAAGAAATGGCATATATTCAGTTGTCATTTGTTATTTACATGCATTAGAATTGAAAACTTTCAGATGAGAAAGTTATGGCAAAAAAACTTAGGACAAAAAACTTCTGGATACTTTTTCGGGAATTTCGGACAAAAAACTTTTGGACAAACATGACATTAAGAAACATTCATGATACCAAAATATATGTTAAAACTAATTGTGATTCAATCATAAATATCAGTTTACTTTAGGTACATGGTGTTTCTCACATCTACAAGGACATTTAAATGTAATTTTTGTCAGATTGAGCAACGGTAAACCATCTGTAAATCAAATTAAAAGGTGCTGCCAAATTTTTTGAAAAAAACCAAACTTTTAGATAAAATTCGAGTCACAACTGGCAAAACATTGATTTATTAAAATTGTTATGTTTTGTTTTTACTTTTTCTATTTTCAATGAATTTAAAACTTTCAGTCAGAAAACATTTGGGAAATCACCAGATTTCAGACAATTAAACTTTCAGACAAAATTCTGTCCAAAAGTTTGATCATCCAACAGTTTTCAATTTTGATGTAAAGGCTCAAATTTACTATCTTTAAAAAGGTGGATGTAAAATTCTATTCTTTTATTATATTTAATTAAACTTCTTGAAAGCATTGTTATGGCTCTTTGCTGTAAATCTGCTGTGAAAATTTTTAGAATCTTAATTATTTTCAAAATGGTGCCATGCCTAATTGCAATAAAAAACCATAATGTTAAGAACCTATTTACAACAAGAACTGATTATTCATAAACACTAGAGATAAAAATATGACAGAAAAACAAATTCTAAAATAACAGTTTAACATATTTTTGTTTCAAAATTATCAAAAAATGATTAGAAAGAGGCTAAAAAACTTGCAGAAACTGGACAAAAGCATGGCCTAAAATTAACCTTCCAATAAATTATTTGTGTTTGCATTTATTGTCAAATCTTTGTTCTCTTTCAATAATGTAGGATTTCAAACTTACAGTTTATCCGAAAGCAACTTCCTACACTCTTTGTAAACCACGAACACACAGTCACTGCGAGGATACTTGACATCAAAGCACCTTTTCCTCAAATCATTTATAATTCTGTGGGCCTAGTATTATCTCCTCCTCATTCAGTCATTGTCAATTTGATTCGAAGTTTGCCAGAAATGTCAAAACTACGACCTTAAACCAAAGCACATAATACTTACCCACGTTCTCTGTAAATTATGGCAGCCCAGACGGGGCATGAAACCCATTCGAGTTTGTCTTCTAACACAGTTTTCTTTCTAACATGCAGTCTTGTCTGCTTTTGTTGACTTCTTGCTTTGCTTCTTGTTGTGTTGGCCCCAGGCAGGAGGATGCGCTGTGATTTCTGGCTGTGTGGGACTGGAAACGAATCTTAACTTTCGTCCCAAATTTCTGCAAATACCGTAAAGGCTCTACTAAGCCCCCTCCCAGGGGGGCTTATTCAATAGAGAGGGGCTTATTCCTTAGAGAGGGAGGCTTATTCCTTATCCCAGGGGGGCTTATTCCTTAGAGAGGGAACCTAGGGGGCTTATTCATGAGTCAAGTGACAAGTATATACTTGCGGACTCATTTTAAGGGTCAAATACATAAAATCGACACAGTTTCGATCACGAACCACGAACCACATAAAAACTAGTATCAAACCTTGTTTAGCTAAATTAATGGAAAATATTTTGGGGTTGGATAATGGATATAAGTGGCGGCCTTAACAGAGAGGGCTGGCTTAATAGAGCATTTACGGTAAAGGAACTTTCTGGGGACTCACGAAACTGTCTCAAACTAAATCCTCCATCCATGCAGGATATTTTCAAACTAAAGCAGACAACAAGGTCAGCAAGGAACCCAAACGAATTGATTCATCATAGTTAGTTTTAAGCTCTTTGTTTCGTGGCGGACAATATGTCCTTTTCATGGGCTACTAACAACTAACCCTTGCTTTTCTCGAGAAACAGAACGAGTTTATTCAGAACGAATATTTGATAAGAGTCAGTTTTTACCGAATCAGTTTTTTTCGCACTAAGAATGGATTTACCCTTGGAACTAGACTCTCAGACGTCGTAAAGTTTATATAACGAAAATACAATTCATATTACAATTAAATCTACTGCTTATTAAGCTACATCAAATTAACACATATAAATAAAATTCAAAATAAACATTGTAAGGACGTGTACAATGATGTTTTAGATATATTAAGTTTGTCCTTGGATGAAATTTATTGGGAAATTCTTAAGAGATTCTGCATTGAACAGGGAAGAGCGTAACGGATGAAGGGTGTCAGTTTGGGAGTTGAAGTATACTGTATTCGCTTCATTCATTGGCCATTAGCCTAGATGTCATTGGGATCTAGGAAGTGGGAATTTTAAGTCCATAATACAAGATAATCCTGTTCCAAATTACTTTAAAGGACCGCCTGACTTCGTACGCATTCCCGTGATACGTTTGTCGTAACAAAGGTGAAACCAGAGAACGTAATAAGTTCTAAAATTAATTTGGGCTCGGAGCCAATTAAAAGTGAAAACTGCCGAAAATGGGACTTTTTGTGCACATAAGGACATGTTCTTATTCTGACTGCAATAACGAAGGCTCCCATGCAACGATGTACGGAAAATCAATCACTTTATAGCTGAGGGGAGTCACCTGGAGGGGTCACGGAACTGGCACTTTATGACAGACAGAATGTCACAAGCGCGTACGTAATAACCAGGGTAAATCTACGATGTTTTGTACAGGCAGTTCTCTGCGAGCAACGATTATGGCACACTACCCTGTATCCGAAAGTACGGCTATCTACTTCATATCCAAAAATAAGTTACAGGCGATACCTTCTCTTTCTCACCAGAGCAAAAGAACAGCTTTTAATCTTGCACTTTCAAAATAACGCAACTTTAACCTTTAAATTTCGGTTCTTTGTAACATGGAAGTTACATTATATGAAAGTACATGAGATATTTTCACCAAAATTACTTACTTCAATACCACTATAAACTACGAAGAGGTGTATCACTCTTGAAAAGGTGTAACAGATTCTTTAAATCAATAGGATTTTAAAGGAATTTTCAACGGATCTTTATTACAGAAGGGTTTTCGCTAAAAGTATTAGAGATTCTTACAGCGTGATATCCCCTCGCTATAACAAGGTGTTTCAGAAAAAACGTAACACACTTTCATTCGAGTTTCATCAGCAAATGATAGAATTTGAATCAATATGGGGCATACCATCTGAAAGTACAATCTATCTTCTTTCCACTGAAATCTAGGTTGGGTGGCTTAGACTGCGTTCACAGGATGCCGGCAGATTTTGAAAACGGTAGATTTTGAAAACGGAACTCTAATCGGCACATTTTGGAAACGGCATCGTGTAAGCACTTAAAAGTGATGAAAATAAAACATTTTCAGACGCTTTTGGAACGAGAGTGAACGATTCTTAGGGTTTAGGCACACTTCTTTTGCATCAAAGCCTTGCAACGAGCTTTTTACCGGCAAATTTCCAACCGTTTTCAAATTGTTCCGGCATCATGTGAACGCTAGCTCAAATTTTGCTACCGTCACAGTTTTCATCGTTTTCAAAATGTACCGGCATCGTGTGAACGCAGTCTTCATTGCTTAATAGGCCTTTTAGCTATTCTAAAAAAGAATATGGATCGAACGATATTTCATTACATTCAGTAGAATTTTCGAATGTGCACAATTGCGATGTATAAAATGTAAAAATGTATAAAATGATCGCTGAATCCAGACTCTTCTGTAGAATAGCTAAAAGGTCTATTGAAGTTTTCGTAAGTATGGCCTATTTTAGATGCTGGAAAGTGAAAAGGCATTTACATAGACGATAATCCACATTTTTGAGAGCCTAATTTATCATTATCTACAAATGCATCTCAGGACGATGAAATTGTCTTTTTTCCCTCCTCAATGCATCACATCGAGTGCATCTAAGCCTGAAATACTTGAAAAATTTTCGTTATAATTTTTACCAGAAAAAGGGGGTTGATTTTGCTTTTGCAGGAAGCTGCATTTGAAGTTGGGCATATTTACTAAAATATAAATTAAATGATAAATAATTCCATGAAGGTATACAAACTACACATCATCAGACAGAAGGAAGATTGTATTTTGTACCTTCAGATGGTATAGACAGAGCAGAAACTGCGCACGCATGCGCAAAAACTAGTAACTTTGAGCCCCCTTAGCTCCCTGCAACAGATCCCAAAATTAGGCAACACTTGAGATTTTCATCCCAAAGCCCTGAACCCTTGATTTATCACTTCAAAAAGCTTATCCCTCCAAACACTCCATTATCTCAGATTGGTCGATGACGTCATTTACGCAGTTTCTGCTCTGCCGATGGTATACATAACGTGTACTCAAATTTTGGCAATTTTTCTAACATTAACTAACATTTTCTAACATTTCTAACATTTTAAAATATATTTGGGTTGCGTTTTTTTCTGAAACACCCTGCAGATCACTGACGTACACGATGAAGCTAAAAATACAATAAATGAGACTACCCGGTATTAATGCAACTGACTTATGTGCAAAATTGTAAAAACAAAGATGAAATAAACGGGATCCAAGGAAAAATGATAAATAACACTGTCCCTAGATTCATTCTAGACATAAGATTCTTGTAAATCCGCTAAAAATGCACTGAATTTTTGAGCTGTTGGACCACAGCACTGAACTCGCGCAGGTTTCAGCTTTCGAACAAACTTGAACTGCAAAGTTTGTAACTCTGGCAACATTCAGCAGATTTGAAAGATCCTGATGTCCAAAATGAATTTAAGATCTTAGGGGTATGGTTATATCACCATTGGCCTCTTCATTCTATCAAATTTCTTAAAGGGGCAGGTGCAGGTTCACGTAATGTAAACAAACTTCTTTCGAAACGACAATTTTGCAGTATTTTTGATAGGCCATACCACTGTAATTTTCGACTACTTTCTTCAAAATGAAAGTGTTTGTTTTGAAGATGGACTCTTGTACTTTGCAGAGAAACAAACGAAACACTGATATGTTGTACGATTGCAGAGATATTGGTGAATTTTTAGAAGTAACTTTAGTGTGGATTCACCCCATCCATCGAAATCTGAGCAGAACACAATGGCCACGTGTGGGCAACAATATAGATTCTAGAGATAACATGTTTGTTCACGGTTACGTGACCCTGTCCCTTTAATATTTATTCATAGGTCAAACAATTTTTCCGGGATACCTTGCGGTAAGGGGACAAAATGGATCGGGGGTGGACAAAATTTGTCACTTAATTTTTTGCTTATCTAAATGGAGGCAAATGTCCTTGATTGTAAACATGCAGCTTCTTTATTCAATGAACATGATTTTCTTTGTTGATAATAGAAAGTAATTTCCTTTTAATAAAATGCAATAGCTTTATATTTGCTCCAAGTCCATTCTGTGGTCTATCACAGCTACAAGAATATAATTACTTCTGCCAAATGTACTGGGTGAGTCAAAAAAATTATGCGTGTTTGGTGGATTGTGGAATAAAAAGTATGTGACCGATATTCAAAACTGAAATGTCAATCGATCAGTCAAAGGCTAACTTTGATGTGAAAATTTTGTTTGGCAACATCCCTCATCTTATAGACCCAGAAATTAGGGAAATGCTGGTTAAGGGTTCGCTTGGAAACTAAGATTCCACATTCCGGTTCGTGATTTACCTTCCATTGAGATTAGAATTCTATTTCTGAAACTGACAATATAAACTTCAATGCCACATAAATCATGGACCAGAATGGAACATGGAATTTTTGACTCCCATACAAGCCCTTTACAAGCATTTTTCTAATTCTTGGATGTTAACGATGTGTGATTTTACAAACAAATTTTCTCATCTAAGTTAGCCTTTGACTGATAGATTAACATTCTAATTTCGAATATCGGTCACATAATTTTTATTCCATAGCCCGCCAAATACATAAACGTTTTATTGACTCACCTGCTGCCGATGACCAGAGAATAGACTTGGTGCAGGTCAACAATAACCCTGGAATTAATGAATTTTCAAGGAACAATTTCATTTCACTGTCGCTCATTTGTCCCAACTTTACCCTCAAGCTAAAACTAAAAAATACACTAAGAATAATGTAAATTAAATTCTGCAATTTCAGCATACACAGCACTTTCAGTATGAAAGACAAAATTCAATGAGTTCAAATCATTCCAAATAATAAGGGGCCTGTCAATCTTGAAGATATGTCATTCACTCCACAGAGGAACAAACTGAATGTTCATATCCCTCACAATAGAAGATGGCGGCAAGTAATTTTTACAAAGATCCACTGCATTCTAATTATGAATCCTTGATGATTCTATAATTCAATCAATGGCTACTTTTTGGTGGTTTTGGTGAAGAAAGCAAACAAATTGCAAACAACAATGGACATGTTCCAATTAAAGGATATGTTTATCCTTTGACACTGGAGCCCTTTACATAGGAAGAGCTCCAGCTGTGAACAGGGACGTATGAAGCATCTCAAACTTGGGGGGGGGGACGACACTTCAAGGGCACTTTTTTCCTTAGGAAAAAGGGGGTATTTTCTAAGCATGAAAAGGACACTTCTTTGTTTATCACAAAGTCTTGGGTGCACGTGCCCCTAGTGCCCCTAGTGCCCCCAGTTCCTACATCTTCTATGGCTGTGAAGATGGTGCATATAGTTGCATTATTATCAGCACCATGTTCTAGCAACTGTTATTTCTTGGCATGTGAAAAAGATGCTCATGATAGATTAAAAGCTTTTTACTAATAAACTTGACAGTTGCATTTTAATAATTAATGTGATAATGTATCCCCTGCAGAGAACACTGTTATGGAATAGAATTTAGCAGTAAACAAATGTAAGCATAGTACAATACAGGCCCTGCACGCATTAACATGCTAAGAATCTTTAAGAGAATTTTTCAAGCATTTGAAGACTTTTCACTCTAATTTTAAGAATTTTTGGTTGATATGAAAGGTGATGCTATATATCTTAACCAAGAATAGATGACTGCGCTAAAGATGATGGTAAGGAATTTTTATGCATTGAGTTCTTTAATCGAATTCCTGTAGGATCTTTAAAGATTCGTAACTCAAATGCAATGCATCTGGGTCAAAAATTCCTCACCAACATCTTTAGTGCAGTCATCTATATTCTTAAGAAACTAAAAATACTCTTGAGAGTTCTTAGACAAGAAGACCACGTTAGAGTATGCAGCAGGGTCAGGGCCGAAGCCAATGGGGGGGCTGGGGGGGCGGAGCGCCCCCCCCAGCAGACCATTTGTCGGAAAATTTTGCTCTCTTGTCGGAATTTTTGTGTTCTAAATAACTAGTTCTGGAGGATATTGAGGAGAAATAATGTAGAAAAACATGAATTTTTTAGTGTCAAAACATAAATTCCAACAGAAATTATTGAATTTATGGCATATTTTTTGTTGATATTAACTAATTGTGTTGATTTCAACGTTGAATTGCGAAATGTGGCCAAATTTTAGTTACCGCGGAGTTAGATCGGTACAACTGTTGTTGTTGCTGTTGTTGTTGATGGTTTTTTCGTCGGAAAATTTTGGTTTTTTGCCCCCCTACGCAGGCATAGCTGGTATCGGCCCTGAGCAGGGTCTACTGTAATAGTCTACTTATATTTTTGCTACGCATAAAATCCCACTTGCACTGCCCAAATATTTAAAATCATCAGCAATTAATGTCTGAAACGAAGAACTCTGTCTCTAATGACAGGATCAAAACATCCATAGCAACCATCAAGGATACATGACCCACTGTGGTACTCAACTGGGGGTGTTGGACCAACCCAAATGAAATTGTGCAAATTGTCACCAATGCATACCACTTTTTGCTGTGAGAAGTCATCAGCTTGAGCGCAAATGTATACTTTGCCAGTACTTTTGCCAATGAACAGGCCCTGCAAGACAAGCAAAATATTTATATTGGAACTGAACTCTGTTGTACAGTGCCAATCATAGTAAAATCTTTACATACAATACTTTGTTTTTCTGGTTATGTGTCAGATTTGCAAAGGTCAAATTGAGAGTTTGGTGCTGAGATCGACACCATTTGAATAATTCTTAAATATATATATCTGTATTTTTGGAGTAGTGCATCAAAATGATTGGATTGTTAAGATTGAATTGAGGCAATGTCACAGTCTTCAAATGGATTTGGGCTCTGATTTTTGGATCTTGTCATTGGAATTTAGATCGAGCTTTGGATTGATTTTGAAACTGTAAAAGGGCTTTCATAGAACAATTTGCTGGAACAATTACATTTTCATACTTTATGAGAGAGAAAAATAAAGAATTGTAACACCTCATTTACTTTGGATTATTTAATTGGAGCTAAAATGGTGCAGAGCTTGGCTATTTTTGACATTTTAAGTGCATAGGAACATGATTGCATTTTATGCTTTGCGCACAGATGTCCTTCTACACATCTTCTGTGCTCTGACAATGGAGGCAAAATTTCAACTGAATGTGCACAAAATCATGATTCCTTTTTATAATTCAAAGTTTTAATCCTTTCAGTTTGTGAATGTTTTTGATGGAGTGCAAGGGATTTCATTTAGTGCAGTCTATCTGATGACATACTCTGTATCCATAATCAGCTATATATTCATCATATCAGGGCACAGTGTGGTAAAAAAATGTGTCATTGTCATATAGTGGTGGCGCCAGCTCTGAAAAATCCAAAAGAAATGGGGGATTTTGACGTTTTTCAATCTAGAGATACTCAACTAATTTAATGCCATTTTTCTTTAACAATTTTTGCCAACTTTTGGGATTTGTGGGGACAAGTCTTCCCCAGTCATCCCCTCAACGTTGCCACCGATGTCATACCAACTAAACATTTACCTCCAGTGGTGACTTGTCTTCCAGTATTCCCAACTGATAAACATCTTCTTGAACATAATACTGCTTCCAAAGATCAAGTGAAAACTGTTCAAATTCAGCAGATGCATCTGTTCGGCTTCCGGTGATCATAATTCTCTCACTTATACCAGAAACTCTGAATTTCACTCCTCTGAACTTTTCAAGAAATGCCTGCAAACTATCCTCATCTTTCAAATCAAGATTTGCAAGCTGCCTGAAAAATTTCTGGGCATCTACATCCTCATTGATAAGTGAGGCGCATCTTGGTAGGTGAAACATTTTGCAGGGCCAATGCAGGGGCTGTCAGTCTGTGAGATAGATGCTGGGGCAGCAAGGCCAGCAAGTCAGCAGCCAGTTTAGAGAGAACAAAATGCAGCAAATTTTACAACAAGAAACTTTATTGCGAATGCAGTACACAGTTATGAAATTGGCGTTATGAAACTATGAGATCAATATTAAGAAGAAAGGCTTAATTGATGTCTCCGCTCTGGTTGGTATAGCTTAGGCCAACATACGTATGCTGTATTCCCAGACTTTACTTAGGCCCACGGACGATGCAAGCACCTTGGAGAATCCCTTTCTTTGAACTTTAAAAGCACACCTGTCTTGCAATTAGCAAACCTATGGACATTGAAATACTTAGTACAAACTGCTCACATCTGCAACCTTCAGTGAATCATGTTTTGAGTCAAAAATTTGAGTTCATTCTTTCGACAATCTTTATCTTCCTTTGCAACTGCGTGATGTTCGACATGACTTTGTAATGTTAAGGTAGTAGCTCCTGTCCTGTTACCAAGGTTCTATTTTGAACGAAGCGAAGGAGCGTTTGGAGATCCAGATCGCAGGTGGACCACTGCTGCCTTGATAAATTATAACCCAAATCAAACGGGTACTTGTGTTTTCAATGGCGCAGAGTCTGATTAAGAATATTTGAGAATTGTATGCCTACTATTTTAAGCAGTATTTATTATATTACATGGCTGGTGGAAAGAAACATTCTTGCGGGGGCTACTCACCTAGTATAAATCTCCTAAGAATGAGAACCAACGGCCTTTGTATTCCAGGGCATTAGATGTCATATATTGTATTACTACAGATGAATTAGCTATAAATACAATAACAAAATATCTCTTGCAAGCCTTTGTCAACAAAAAAATTGACTTTGAAAATTGAGAGATATGCGGGATAAAATGTCTTGCAAACAACAAGCATAGAAATTTTGCATTATTTCATATTCTTGTTATCTTACTTGATTCACTATTTGTCCTCAAAATGAACAACTGTATGTTTCAAACCTCAGCTCAAAAAATTAATGCGAAACATCACGGAGCCCCGTACATATTTGCATTTCACAGTCTTTCCCTGGGCTTCAAAAACCTCTCGGCGGCCCTGTTTTTTAATCTTGTATTTTGTCAATGGCGTTGTTTATGTCTTTGTTATTTGGTCAAGTTTTTTTAGTCACTTTCAACCTTAATTTTCCAGAAACATGCCTTCTTCTGCATGACTCTTTGTGACTTACAATCAATCTAGTTTTTAAGTAAACTTGCATTTTGAAAGTGGGATTTTGAAATAAAACTGGACTGTTTGAAATTGAAAAAATGTGCTGCTTTGAAAGAAAGAATCAGTTAAACGAACAAACACATCACGATTCTTGTTTTTTCGTTTCTCACGAAAAGTGATTTGGTCTAAAATCGTATTGCATGACATAACATCTTAACTCTAAATACTTGAGATAACTTAATAAACTTTCCATCAGATGTATACAACATTCTAGCAAAATTTTAACGAATTTTACGAAATTAAAAGCCACTTCTTTTCAGTTTATAATCACATTCACCGTAATTTGGTTTGCTGTCGCAAACATTTGCTAAACGATCTAACAGAATCAGTCAAATAACAATGAGACAGTAGCCTGCTATCAATCATAAACTTCAATTCAGTTTGTGCAGACAGTAAACATTCTTAAAGAGCCATTGCTTAACCATGATCCTTTGCGGCCCTTTCGTATGATGTAAACAACTTTTTCTGGCCTTGGTTCTACTTGTTCTAATTTTCCTATATCAATGTTAGGACTAGAACAACAACGAAATACACGGTCTGGCTAAAAGAACGGCACTTAACAATTTTTTGACAACAATCTAAAAAAGAAATTAAAATGTAAGCACTCTGTGTACCATGGCACCATCCCATTTTGACGAGCGCTACCATGCATCAGTTTAGGCCAGGTGAATTGCTTTATATGAAAAAGTACGTACTGGTAAGGCCTGTGCTGAGATGGTTCAGATACCAACAAGTGATGAGTGCTTTAAAGGATTTTACTCGACCAGCATGCTTTGCTGGCACCATCTCTTGGTTGGCCTTTGTTGTCGCCATTTTCATATTTTCATGGGCATGGCGACAAAAGAGGCCACCCAAGTGGCGACACGTGCAAAGTATGCTGGTTAAATAAGAGCCTTTAAGTGTATGCGTCGTGCAAATTATAAAGGTTAGCAAAGGGTTAGACTTGCTCCAATTCTCGTACCGAGTGGTCGACCGATTGGCCCGAATAACGAACGGACGAAACTTGGAGCAAGTCTAGCAAAGGGTCTTCGAAGGGAACAGACATAGCTAAATCTTGTAACCGCTATACGCTAAACATAGAGTAAAGAAATGCCTACACACCTATTTTTTCCTTAGCTACACAATGAAATCACACGTGTCAAAATTGGCATATACAATAGATTATATTTTTATCGTGGTTCAGGCCAGCTTTTGACTATGATGATTCCCCCTTAAAGGGGCCGGGTCACGTAACAGTAAACAAACCTGTTATTATCTCTATAATCTATATTGTTGCCCACACATGGCCATCGTGTTCCGCTCAGATTTTGGTGGATGGGGTGAATCCATAATAAAGTTACTTCTAAAAATCCACCAATATCTCTGCAATCCTATGACATATGAGTGTTTGGTTTGTTTCTCTACAAAATGATAGAGTGCATCTTCAAAATAACACCTATATTTTGAGAAAAGTAATGGAAAATCTCGGTGATGAGGACTATCAAAAATACTGAAAAATCATCGTTTCGAAAGAAGTTTGTTTACATTACGTGACCCTGCCCCTTTAAAAGTGACGTGAAGAGAAAGTTTATTGATGCAAATGAACTGCACTATCGAATGATAAGAAATCCTGTTTAAATTTCTTTGATATCTCATTTTGTTTTCAAGTTATCCACAATCCACTGATTTTGAATGTCAGCTGATGATGTATGGATGGATAACACAGGAAATCATTGGATACCATATGGTCCATATAGAAATATAACTGTGTCTTACTTTTGAAATATTATAGTTGTGAGAAACATTTCAGCTGAGCTAAGTAAATGTAATTTAGAAATTGATAGAAATTGTATTGAAACATTGGGACCAAAAGAAACATTGGGAATCAGAAGAAATCCTCAAAATTTTCTACATATATTCCACCATGCATCTGCAGTTGTAAATAATCATTTTCAACGCAATAGTCAAATTTGAAAATTAATCTAAGCTCTTTATCCTGCATTGCATTTGTAAAAGTAACTCTTAAGTCCATTGGCATTTATCTACAGAAAAGTCACCTTCAGTCGGGTTGATACTCAAATCAAATCAATCTTCTTGTTTCAGGCCAGCAAAGAAATACCACAGTGGCATATTAACGTGGATCGTAGCCCAGAAATACAACCATTGTGGAAGCAAGTTACCAACAAATCCCTAGAAAAGAATGGATTTGAACAGATTAGTAAATTTGATAAAGAAGGCTAAAAATTGTTAACTTTCACAAAACAATATTTCTGAATTTAGGAGTCTACCATGGGGGCATGTGCCCCCATGTTAAACGAAACTTGACAAAAAGCATTTGGGGAACAAGCAGGGTCAGAAGGGCCTACTTTGGCGACTTTGGCAGACAAGCGAGTCTTTTTGGGCAGCCTCACGTGCCAATTTATAGTACCTAAAGGTGTGTTTCATCGGTAATTCCTACCAAACCTATAGAATTCTGAAACGCAGAGACAGAAATCTATTTCCCAATGAAACCCAAAATCTTGGTACACGATAGGTTTCGGATTCACCACTTGGGTTTGCAGTGAAAACAAGAAGCTCTAGGAAGTCTGCCAACCCTCTGCTTTTTACAGCAGAAGACACAGAAGGCCCTTCAAACAAACTAAACCTACCGTTTTGAGAATTTTGGAGTCAATCAAACGCAAATTCCGAGCAGGATGCAGCTCCTGATTGGGAGGGGGCGATTGTTCTTAAAACAATAGAGAACAATACATTTGATTAATGCTTGTGACATAGCACCATTAATTTCAAAATTATTGGGGGGCTTGAGCACTACCTGCGGCCCCCCACTTCCTGCGGGCATGATTCCGAGTCTACCTGGTCTACCGTTTTGAGGAATGTTGCCACTCAAGCACATCAAAAGTTTACTTCTTTACATGTTTTTGAAGAATTTGAATCAGACATTTATTGTGGCAAACTTTGCTCAGTATCCCGCAGTATCTTTATTCAAACGCTGTTATTTTTGAAGCTGTTGATTGATGAAATTCAATGACCAGAAATTTAACAGTGATCATTCCTTTACAGTTTCAGTTTACAGGAAAGTTGTCAAGGAAACTCACTTTTATTTTTCTTCACGGCCTTCAAGGGCCCACCATGCTGCGTCCCATGATGGTGTAACTACTCAATGGTAGGGTAAATGAATAATGGTCTTCGGCAGATGAGAAAAGAAACTGCATTTCCCAAAAATATTTCAAGCGTACCGTTGAATTGTAAGGGTCATTCATGGCAAGGACCAACCTTGTGTCTTTCCCCGCCATGAATGGCACATGGAAACAATATTTCTTTTTATTTAGAATTGGGATTTGTTGTTATAGAAAAAAGGTATACAGGTTTGATTGGACCCAGCAATGTGAATTTAGCTTGGATCAGTGCTAAATCACTCTCAAAGTGTTCCTCTCTGTTCAACCTACCGTACATAAATACCTAGTTTGTTGGTAGAAATGCTTTGAGAGCAAGAAAACTAATCTTAAAGATAAAGCTCAAATTTGTGTCTACCTTCAAACATGAGTTTTAGGACACAATTAGCTTAAATGAGATCGGATGAGATTCTTTGCCTGCCTTGAAATGCAATAAAATGATCTTCCTTGACATTGGCAGCCTTTCTCAGCCGTATTTTCTGCCGTTGAACTGCAGAACTCCGTGGACAATAATGCGCATGAGATGCCAAAGGTCGACTTAGGCCTGAACATTCCGAAAAGTACATATGACGAAACTCTGCAGTTCAACGACAGAAATATGGCTGAGAAAGGCTGCCAATGTCAAGGAAAAGCATCTTTTATGGCATTTTAAGGTAGGCAAGGAATCTAATCCGATCTAATTCAACCTAATTGTGTCCTGTCACTCATGCTCCAAACCACATCTTTGGTATTTTTGAATAAACAAATTCTTGAAGCACATTGAATAAGGGTGGGTGCACCAAATAGATCAACGATAGCCTTGATCAAACTTGACCAATTTTAGATTATGTTACATTCTGATTAGAATTCACTCTGGCTAGGCTAATCTTCTTTGACTGCGTTCACACGAAGCCGGCACATTTTGAAAACGGTTGAAAATGTGACAGATAGGCCTCCCTTTCACACGAACACGGCACATTTTTGCAGGCAGATTTTGAAAACGGTGGATTTGGAACAGAATTGTGAAAACGGCATCGTGTTAACGCTAGCTCGAATTTTGCTACGGTCACAATTTTCACCGTTTTCAAAATGTGCCAACATCGTGTGAACATAGTCTCAGTTCCTATTTGATCCTCCGAAGGGGCTTGATATTTTGCAGATTTGCAGATTTGCCCAGCGAGCAATCCTCTGCGGAGGACAGTGCTAGACTTATGCCTTTTCGTCCCTTGTTTCCCTGCGTTCTTTGACTTGCTGATATCACTTGGTCAATAGGGACTCATAATATTACGCTTATATAATGGGCCCACTTTTTCAAAATGGCCTAAAAAGGTGGGAGTTCTCGTACACTCAACAAAATCGCTTCAAAATCTGGTTTAAAGAGCTCTACCCTGGGTACCAGACTCTGGTACCCAGGGTAAAAGAGCTCGAACATTGAAAAGAGAAGTTTTAGTACAAAGAATGATGTTGTGTTGACCTACAAAACGCAAAATGCCTACCTTTCAGACAGTAATCTTCCTCTATAGAAGCAAAATAGATCCATCGAAGCTGCGAGAACTCCAGGCTTCTTCAACCGTTCTTTAAGAGCAACAACAACAACATTCTGAATAGCGGCCCCTGATTGGTTAAAAACTGAATTCTAGCGATTTGATTGGTGAATACGGAACCACCCTACGTGGGCCTAAAGTGGGCCCACTATTTCAGAGTAATGTAATTAGTCCCTCTTGACCAAGGAACGCAGGGAAACAAGGGACGAAAAGGCATAAGTCTAGGACAGTGCTACATATCAGGCTGGCGAGGCGGCAACTCGAACGACCAACCTTCAGATTCGCAGTCACCACTGAGCAATCCCCGCTGCGAATTATATACCCTGGGTACCAGACTGTCTGGTACCCAGGGTACGAATTATATCGCTCTGCCGAGAAATTTACATCGCACTGCAGAGGAGCTTGCATAAGACACTTTACAAATTCTCCTACGCAGCGCATGCAGTTGCAGCAATCAAGCACAAATGGAGTGTTTTACCACCCATCATTTGACTTGAGACATGAGACATAACGTCATCTTGTTGCCCACCTTTGCTCTTTTGCGGCTTGTTATTGTTGGTGGTTATAAAATCATGAATGCTACCATATCATTCCTTCGCAACAAAGCCAATATTTTCATACGAAAATAATACATTATTAAACAGCATAACAATACAATCAACACAAAACAATGCATACAATATCCATTTGTTATAAAGTTGAAAAGGTTGCATTCAATGTGGTTTGCACGCAAATTATTCCCAGAGCCAACGAGAAAAGGCGTCACCCAACCCACTCTGAAAAAGTCACATTCTACTCTTAGGCCACTAGCAGTGCGGACGTCCTTTGCAACTCTGTGAAAACCCACATTTAAATTTGTCCAAAATGGCAGCAAGACCTAAAGGATTTGGCTTAACACGAGAGCTCGAAAACAAGAAACGTAGTACTTACGACAGCGACTTAGCTAAAAAAGTTTGCGATTGGTTCAACGCTGTTTGCGAGCAAAGTGCTGAGTCAAAGTACGTGGTCGACTTCGGTGGAGATTATGACTGGACTAATGCTCACGAGAAATTGAAAGATGGAAAACTTCTCCTCGCAGTTGCAAATCGAATCTCTCCAGGCCAGAAAAAGAAAATACAGACATTGAATTCTCCCTTCAAATTGATGGAAAATACTGGTAACTTTCTTGCCATAGCTGGTGCTATTGGCGTCAATGATACTGATCTGTTTCAAACGGCGTCTTTGTATGAAGGTGTGTTTTTATCTACTGTCTTTATAAGGAAGTCTTTATAAGAAACTCAACTCCCGGATCGCTAGAAATTAAGAAACTCTGGTACTGGGAAAAGTATTGAGCAAATGTCTCTATCAGTCAAGGATATAAGAAACCCTGAGTAATCTAAATCTGACAATTTCAAGACATTATCAGTACACGCTTTTTTATAAGAAACTGCTTGCATGAAACTCAACTGTCAGGTCGCCAAAAAATTAAGAAACTCCAGTACTGTAAGTTGTAATGTAAGTTGAGAAACTATTTGTTTCCTGTATGTTATTATTCGGAAGGTATGTTGGTAATATCTAAACACTGGAAAAGCTCAAAAACATTGCTTTGAAATGATCCTATTTGAACCCTACCAAAAACCCCACCAAAACCCTGTAACCCTGTAAGGTGTGCGATTCTAGACTAGTGGAAAAAAATGCGTATACTGGCTCAAATCTTTAGTTCGTCATTAACAAATACATGCATTTCTCAATCTCAACTGCTGTTGTCCAAGATCAGCTTTCGCAAAGAAATGTGGGGCACTAAGAGGGCGGGCGTAGGGAGGGAAATCAAGGAAGAATATCTAGCTAAAAAAACTGAGTTCTTCGTTCAATGGTAATTTTTCGTAGGCGTCTCGTCTCGTCCGGAAAAAGGTCATAGGAGTCATGTTTGTTAAGCCTAGTCTCAAAATGATAGATTCTAACTATTTTTGTTTATGACTGAACATTTTACTCATGGTAATGGAAATCCCACGGGATATTAAAATTTCTACAATCTTAATTAAATTCTTTTGCAGAAGACGAGAAGAAATTATTGGAAATCTTTTGGTCAACCGCTTTTGAAATCGAATATGTTTGTAGACTTCTACAAAAATTCCTTTGTGGTTTAAAATTGTTTGATGTATAAATGTAAAGAAAGTAAATCCTATACAATTAAACCTTACACTTAAAGTTTGCACAAAGACCCTAAGTTCCGGATTTTAACTTTCAACTTTGTACTACAGGGATGGAAAGCGGGCTCGTTTCCTGACAGTATCTATAAGGTTGGGCCCAGTCCGCGGTGCATCCCCTCCCTTTTTCTTGTCTTTCTTAATAGTATCGCTTTATCCTGAACCAAACTGCATTATTTGTTTCTCAAATTCACTCTTCTTGCTGCTCAAATTTGTACCGAGGGTGTTTCCCCAAGGACCTGCAAAACAGGTTGCCGAGCAAAGCGTCTCGACAGTTGTGTTAATAAAAAGCCTTGCGAACATTCGAACATTTCCAGGTGGCCACATAAGAATCAATCAATCAATCAATGGGGAAACAGCTTGTGACTTGCTCTAGTATTACTAGTTTTCATGCTTAATTTGGGTGGGGCTTGCTTCAAATAGGAAAAATGCAACGGAAACCCACAGAAATTCAAAACTTGAACCAAATTCTATACATGATATGCATGGTTTTTTAAATAATTCGCAACCATTGTATTTGAAGTTAAATAAGCTTTTCCTGCAACATCTCTGTGAACTCTGATCCATTACTCACAAACACCGGTAACCTCAAAAAATGTCAGGGACAGCCTGTCTCCGTGCCAGGAAAATGACTGAACTTTACAGAATTTTTTTTTCATTAGGGAACACCACCCGTAAGTTATGTAAGTAAACTTGGATTTTCAGACCACCTCTGCCTCGTCTGCACGGGGTTTGAATAGAAAATAGGCGCTTTTGGGTGTGATGTGATGGAAATGTCGTTGTTGAACTTTCACGTTGACCTCTCGTGCGACAAAAATTGTCACAAATAACTCTTCAAAATTTAATCAGTGACCATTCCTCTGTGTCAAAGTCCCTGTTACGTCCATTTTTTATGAACGTTTAGCCTCTGGTTGCCCTGTCACTGGGTGTGCCAATAATCGCAGTTTTCCGTGTCTCAGGGCTTGTGTATGGCTGGCCATATGACTCTTCACAGCCCAACCTCACTTTCGTATTATATGACGTTCTGTCGCTGTCGCCATTTTACCTTTTCATTCGCCTCGCAAAGGATCTTGGTTAACAATGTTGGTTTGTGATTGCAATGTGTGGCAACCAGAGAGATGGATCAGATCAGACGAATAACCCAATTGAAAGAATTTGAGAAAATTTAGATAAGATGACCCTGTAATCCTGTAATCTTAACTTATCTTGTTTTGAAATTCTGGAAAATCAGTTTGTCAGAGTGTACTCGTTCGAGCAAGAAATTGTTCCATAAAGACAGAACCACGGTTGCATGCTGCCTGTGTGTCAATATTCTCTCAGTTTTGACTCAAGAGTCAATGATATAGCTAATAAAATCCTGTCTTCTAAATCGTAATGTCTAGCGTCTACCATGCAGTGTGCAAGTTTCTTGTGTTTGGTTTTTGTCATGGTGGAACGGGTTGTTTTGGGAGTGATTGAGTATGGAGTCGACACACAGATTGATGACATCTGAGCTATACTCAGATCGCTCATTTTGTATCCAATACTCATTGATGCACCCCTGAAGGTCTTAGGCCTATCTTCGCCTAGTAATTACAGCTTCTCGGCAGCTTAACTAAATGTTATTATTTCCAAATGGGTCTGATCTCATCATCTGCTGTCTGTGCTTTTCCATAATCTTTCAAAATGAGTCGTTCTTGAAAATTGGGTTCCCATCAGCCACGAAATGATTCAGTGGCTTATCGCTTTTCTTCTTCAAAAATCTTAATTGGATCAACAACAAAGTCAAGAACTGAAAGACTTAAAACCCAGTAATGATAGTCTTTCAAGTTTGTAACTGTGGGTAACGCTAGTCCGTGCGCAGCCTCAACAATCCTCCTGACACTGCGCGCAAACCTCGTCCCCACAAAAACCCCTGGGGACGAAGTTGGCTGCGCGCAGGCCAGATAAACCCCAACATGGAAAAAACCTTTCTTGTGCGAAGACGCACAAAGACACAGACATACAAGGGAGCTGTATTCGAACAACTTGAGAGCGGTTGGGCCTAATCCCATTCAGTTGAAACAGAACAGAAAAAAGACAACAAAACAAGACACAGGGATCAAAACAAGGAAAATAAATAATCAATCAAAACATCCGTGTCCTAACACCCTTGCTTTGAGAGCTAAAATATCAATCTTGAACAGAGCTTTGGCCTTTTACGCCTGCGCAAATTCCTTTTGTAGGTGTAACTAATGTTAATGCTGCAATCACAACAGTCTAAAATGTTGATGAACCCATTTTAAACCCCATTTGTTTCTCTTCAAATTCCAACCGCGTTTGTTTTATAAAACTAAATCTTCTTGAGAAAATATTTACAACGTGTTGTTTCATGTTTTTGATACTATACTCTAAACAAACAACAAAGGAACCATTGATAAGCGGTAAGAAAACCTTTCTGTATGATTCTACACGATCCCATGTAGTGATCAATTCAATGCCCCCAATTTTATGCGGAATGCGCACAGTGGTTTGAACACTGTCATGTTTTGAAACAAGAAGGGTGGTCCGTTTATGTTGCAAGGCCTCTGCTAACCACGAGGCCTTGCGCGATATTTCTGTCCCATAGCTAACGCATTGCAAAAGGACTTTCAGACTATCTGAAATTCTGCTTGCTTAGGCCAGTGTTATAGACCAAATCGGCTAAGGTTTCTTTTACCCATTTCAAGTCATGTGACCATGTCCATGGGAAATTTCGGTAATATGCTACTTGTTGCATTCATGGCACAACTTTGCATGGCATGAAATATGTTGGAGAAATCAAAAGATATTTTATCAAGAGAATGATCACATGACTTGAAATGGGTGTAAACAAACCTCAGCCGATTTTGTCTATTGTTACGTTGCTCCTTCCATAAGACACCCAGATGAAAAGCAGAGTGGCGTGATCTTTGTATTCTTCCTCGAGCCAGGAGAACCGTAACCATTTACTCATGTAATCATGTTCATGCATTCTGTCCTCTTTGGAGGATGAAACCCTCCTGAATAAGTTTTTCACGCTAGGGGGCAGACTTTTTCATTCCCCCAAGAGGATAGCACATGCTGCAAGCGTGGTCAAGTCATTGCCATAGACCTGGGAACCGGGCGGCACTGGGGGCACGTGCCCCCCAAGGTTTTGCAATAAACAAAGAAGTGCACTTTTTATTTCTAGAAAATGTCCTCTTTTCTTAATGAAAAAGTACCCTCGAAGTATTGTGCTTCCTCCCCCCAAGTTTGAGATGCTTCCAACGTCCCTGGTCATTGCTGTAAGGTAAGCATTCAAGGGAAACTTGCTCGTGATCTTAGCGAATTGGTTAAGGTTTCTCGAAGTGACTTTTTAGAAAATCCATTATAAAATCAGAATGGAGAGCTCGATTTCAGCCTCAAAATTTCTAAAAATAATTGAGCATGTTAGCTAATCAATCAAATATTGCAAAATGTAAGCAAAATATCATATATAACTCAATATATAACTTATATATAACTATACCAGGTGAGCCAGAAAAAAGTTCCCACTTTTGAAAATTCATAGCACCAAGATTACTCCACAGATTTGAATCATTCAAATTCTAGTTAGAAGCCGAAAGATTGAAGTATTTTTATGATTTTTCTCACTGTCCTACCAGCACTAGAAGTATTGGTAAATCTAACCTTTATAAAGATTTTATGGTTGCAAAATGACGAAAAAAGGGCCTAAAACATTGATCAAATCGTAAGGATTCTATTCAAATCGAACAATAGGCCATGGGAGTTTCACCTCCCTCAAGAGTTATAAGACATCGATTTTCAAACAAATGCGAAAGATTTTCAATCCCAAGGAAGTTAATGCCTAGAGGATATCTCTCACCCATGAGAAATTGCATTTCATTAATTATTTTGTGCGAGAAGTCATTTATGCATTGATCGATGTTTTGGGTCATTTTCCAGTAATCAATCAACCATGAAATTTTTGTAAAGTTGAATTTACCTATATTTGTAGTGCTCGTGAGACAACGAGAAAAATCACAAAAATACTTCAACCTTTTTGACTTTTAACTAGAATTGGAATCATTCAAATCTGTGAAATACTCTTGCTGTTATGAATTTTCAAAAGTGGGAACTTTTTTCTGGCTCACCCGGTATATTCAATTATATACGGAATATATAACTTATATATTCAGGGGGTAGTACCCTTTCAAACCTCGGGCTTTTTGATTCATTCGGTCAAAATGTGAATAGTACTAATGGGCTTAATTCAACTTTGAATGATGTTGCTTTAACTTTGCGCTACCGGCAACCTGGTACATATTTCGTATTCTTGTTTACAGGCACAGACATGAAATCTGTCATCAACGGTATGGATGCATTCGCAAGGAAGACAATCAAAATGAGTATCCCAGGCATTCCTACGTACGCTGGTCCAGTTGAAGCCGACAAAAATACGAGAGAATTCACTCAAGAACAACTGGATGCTGGCAAAAATGTCATTGGACTCCAGATGGGTACAAACAAAGGAGCAAATGCGTCTGGCGTTAGCTTTGGAGCATCAAGAAAGATCATGGACATGGGTCACTAGAGACATGACGTATAAAGTAGTTTAGAACTGAGATTTTCCAAGCTACTAAAATGGTTGTAGGTTTTATGAACTTAGTTTAAATGTTTTGGAAGTTGTGTGTGAAGTAAACGTTATTAATCTTGCACTGCAGTGGAGTCAAGTCTTCGAAATTTCTATTTGTAAAATGTCGTTTTGCTCTGATTCGTCAAAAGTCAAATTATCTTCAAAGAGCCATCGTCATAGAATCAGTTTCAGTCTGATGTGTTTACTTATACAAGAAGAACTAAAAACCAAATGGATTCTAAACATGGACTAAAATCTTACGAAAAACCTTCAGTGACATCGAACTTCTTCTATCCTTCGACCGTCAAAAACAGAAGAACGTTGCTTCGAACGTCACTTTGAACGTCACTTTGCATCGAAAAGTCAAACTTTGAGCAAATCAGTTGATGAAAGGCTAAGAATAGGTACGTGTGGTGACTATATTAAGAACGTAGCGATCTGATTGGTCGCGCCGTAAGCACAGCGCGCTTGGCCTAAATTAGTCTCCGCTTTGAACACTGTCTAGCCACGAGCCTCAGTTAGAAGCCATATCATCCAATTCAATACGAAGAACTGAGACTCATGTATTCAGTCTACCATCGTTACCCAGAGACCTTCGAAGGCATGCTGCAGTTTCAAATTGTCGGAAAATCAAATTTGGCCTAAGGCCCCGCTTCCTTTACACCATGTTTCCGTTATTGAGTTGGTGTTTCAATTTGAAACCATCGAAAACGGAGATATTTGAAACGTTTTTCAAAAAGACTGATTTGAAAACGGAGACAGTTGAAAACGCATCATTTTTAATAGAAACACCGAAACTGGAATCATTCGAAAACGCTACAGCATCAACAACCGACTTGGCGCCAAAGAACAAAGCAAATAAGATGTGTTAATAAAGGAAGTAAAAACGAACAAAAACGAAGTAATGGAAACACCTCCGTTTTTGTACCAGGCTCCCTTTGGTGGGTTATGGAATAAAAAGAATGTGACTGATATTCAAAACTAAAACGTTAATCTATCAGTCAAACGCTAACTTAGATGAGAAAATTATGTTTTGTAAAATCACCCATCTTTGACACCCAACAATGAGAATACTGCCTGTAAGGATTTTCTATAGGAATTGAAAATTCCTTGATCCATTCCGGTCCATGTTTTATGTGTCATCAATATTTGCATTGTCAATGTCACAAATAGAATCTTAGGCCCCGTTCACACTGCTACGTTTTCATATGAAAACGGAGTAAAACTTCTCCGTTTTTGCCTTGCGCTCCGCTGTGAAAACGGGGCTTTTCGAAAACGCTAATGAAAACGCATAAATTTGAAAACGGTGCGTTTTGAAAACGATCCGTTTTCAGTGTGAACGCCAAAAACGGAGACATTTGAAAACGCTTCACATTCCTTTGTTAATAGACTTTTGATTACAATGGCATTCAAAGTCGCGATTGGCGCCTTGAGGACAGCTATTAACAAAAGGCTTTAGTTTGAAAAGAGGATTAACAACACCGTTTTGCTGGAGCAATGTGAACGCCTATCGTTTTCATAGCGTATCTATTTGAAAACGGAGCAATGTGAACGGGCAGCGTTTTCATCAACAAAAACGGATAGAAATGAAAACGGAGCAGTGTGAACGTAGCCTTAATTTCACTAGCGAGTAAATTATGAACCAAACTGGAATGTGGAATCCTTGCTCCCTAAAATCCTCCTTACCAGCATTTTCCTAATTTCTGGGTGTAAATGATGAGTGATTTTACCTAGCAAAATTTTCTCATCTAAATTAGCCTTTGACTGATAGATCAACATTTTATTTTTGAACATCGGCCTCATACTTTTCATTTCACAGCTTGATAAACGCGTAAACATTTTTTGACTCATCTGGTAGATTTATGCCTTGTCGTCCCTTGTTTCCATGTGTTCTTTGATTTGCTGAAATAATTTGGTCAATAGGGACTCATAATACTTCTCTTAAACAGTTTGGAGTTCCGAAAATTCTTATGAAAACTCACCCAAAGGCCATGTGACCAATAACCAAATGTTCTTGTTGTGTATGGCAAAGTTCTGACAGCATGTTCAACAAAGCTCGCCGCATCTGGCACAAGAACGTTTGGCTTCATGAAATTTGTCATCCGCGTGGATACATAGAATGGCTGCACGCTCTGTTGAAGAGAGGTTACGTTATAAGAAATGTTACGAAAAGTCCCGACACAGGAAGCCCATATTACAGATTATTAGAAAAATATTTTGTTCAAGAAATTGTTTCCCTTTCTCTCACATATCATTGTGTGTTGTTCTCCTTTCGTTTACATTCACAAACAAATAACACGGGTTGGCTGTGGGTGTAAACGAAAGGAGAACGACACAGAATGATATGTGAAAGAAAGGAAAATAATTTCTTGAACAAAACATTTTTCTAATAATCTGTAATATGGGCATCCCCTGTGGTCACAAGAAATTATTTTATCCTTTTTTTGGGTGTCTGTAAAATATTGGGTTCGACGGTTACAGTGAAGGAGCATCGCGCTCAAACATCCTTGAATTAGGGTAATACCAGGTGTCCCAAAATATCGTTCAGTGTTTGATTAAACATTGAAAGGTAACGATAAAATGAACGGACTCTTTGGTAAAATAGCCTCTTCCTAAAATGTTAAATTAATCTTAAACATCAGATTCCTGCAAATACACCGTAAGGTCATCAAGCTAAGAGCTCCTAAAGATCAAGTTTGTGCGAAAGCTTCCGATTTTTGAATATACCGGGTGTGCCAAAAAATTACTCCTGTTTGAAAATCACCAAACTTTTACCCCATTCCTACTGACATAATTAAACCAGTTTTATCGAACCAGACTAAATTTC
This sequence comes from Aurelia sp. 3 sensu Dawson et al. (2005), assembly GCA_964020215.1. NCBI lineage: Eukaryota > Metazoa > Cnidaria > Scyphozoa > Semaeostomeae > Ulmaridae > Aurelia > Aurelia sp. 3 sensu Dawson et al. (2005). Next base: position 16,284,346 of record OZ026593.1, on the reverse strand, counting down.
AACCAATCAAACGCATTCGATTTGTTGGACTAACCAAGAGACCTTTTAGCTTTTCTACAAAAGAGTTTGGATGGAGCGATAATTTTATACATTTTTATTAGACTTATCCAGAGTCGTAGTTTCGCTATTTGCCTAACTGATATACCGCTACAACTATACACGAGCATTTTTACAACTATACCGTACATTTTTATACACGAGGTTCGGGTGAGTGGGCGTGGCATTAGAGCTTCTACCAGTACTGTGCATATTCGAAAATTCTACTAAATGTAATGAAATATCGTTCGATCCACATTCTTTTTTAGATAAGCTAAAAGATAAGAAGGTCTCATTCGATAACCTTTTTTAGCTCGTTTAAACATGAGTATTATGGACGCGATTTGGGTGTTGACCGTGTCCACAATACCTGGCTTAAATGTTCCTAAATGAATGTATTTCGTTACCTTACTTCACTTCAGTTCATTATCTTCTTTTCCGCGATATATCGGCTTGCTTTCCATCTGTTAGTACTCCTCCTGCGAAGGCGCCATTCTAATACCCGCGCGTGGCGGCAGATTAAAGGCAGTCTGTCACGCATTTGATTGGGTGATAATGACAATACAAAGAATAGGAAATTGGAATGGCTGACAATCCTCTGACTTTCTACGGCCGTAGAAAGTCAAGAAGATTAGCCCTCTTTTGTTTCAAATACACACATTCACAAGGAAATCCGTTGTGTTGAGCTATGATTGCAGCGGCCAATCAGATACGTGACAGACTGCCTTTAACATCACCTCAAGGGCCATGGCAAAATCAATGATCCAGGGCACTTGAGTTCATGTCAATCTGCCGCCACGCGCGGTGATTAAAATGGCGCCTTCACAGGAGAAGTACAAACAGAAGGAAAACAAGGAATAACTCAATTTATTATGAGTAAATCTTTCTTCTAAATTCAGTATTTCCTACAGTCCGTGAACATACATATCGGCAATGAACTAAGACAGCATATTGCTCTAATATTCAGAGAGCTGTATTTTTCAAACGCCGGGCGTTTCTCTTTGTTGACTCATCCGGCAGAAAAAAGATAGAAACAAGGAACATACTTGAATTGTGACTCCGTTGCTCTGATATTCATAATTCAGTGCTCTGGAGAAATAGTCTGTAAATATCTACAATAGAAGGAGAAATCAAGAGCTCAGAATTCTTAAAGCATAATATAAAAAGAATTAAAAATAAAATAATTTTTTAAAGACATCTCTGCTTATGATCTCCATCAATGAGCTCTTCTTACAAATATTTGGTGGAAGCTAGAATCATTTTGATACTCCCTTTTCAAACTAAACGTACTTTTTTGGCTGAAACTGTTTACAAGAAATTCAACTCTCAGATCGCCAAAAAATCAAGAAACTCCAGTATCGAGAAAAGAAGAAACTATTCATTTTGATAAAGCAAATCCTCATCTTTAGTATATTTCCATTTGTATCATGTACCATATTACTCGGAAGGTACTTGAGTATGTCTAAACATCAGAAAGGCTTCAAAAAACCTTGTTTTGAAATGTTCACGAGGGCACAGGTAGTGAAAAAGAAGATTATAAGGGAACCATCCCGAAACTCGCAAGAAACTCTGAGAACTCAATGGCCCAAATTCTTAGTTTCTTCTAAAAATGTGTATAAGACAAGACCAAAGAGCACCTGAAGTCGGAAGGACAAAACTGTGATCAAAATGTGATAAAAGCTATTTGCAACGAAAAAGGACATTGTACAGGAATCTCCACCTTATAACTGGCAGTTGTGAGAGCAGGGCTTTCGGATACACTCATTTTATGGCAAGAAACAGCTTAAAAGTAGAAACGGTAGGCTCCATTTTTGGAAAGTTAAGAAAACATTCTGCCTGCATTAGAAAAGCTTTGTACTTTAAAGCTTTAATTTTCTGAGGTCACCCTATGCTGCCCCATACCTGAGTTTTCCACAAAAATTAGAGAATTGCATACAATAACAAACAGCAAAAGTTTGAATCACCTTTGACGCAGAGTAGGCTGTCATTGTAGGGGTTGGATGCACGCATGCACCAGAAGATATATTGATTATAGCTCCTCTTTTCCTTCAAAAAAGAAATGAGACAAAGATTGAATCCAAGAGATGTATCACTCCCTCGCAAAGTGTAACAAATTTCTCGAGGACAAAAGGATTTCTAAAGGATTTCAAGGATCTTGAGGGACAACAAAAAGATTTCTGTCGAAAGCGAATGAGATTTCAATGGAAAGGTAAGTCAAGGTGAGTGACCACCCTGGTTAAAACTTCTTGAAAATTGAACATTTCTTGATCACGTTTATGTTGTCCGAGTCACTGGGTCCATTGCTCAGCATCCGATGAAAACATTTTAACATTTCTTCAGCTGCAGGAGGGCAAGGAAGAATGCTGCGGAGGACAACGCTACAACGGACAAAAACTTTCAGCCCTCTTATTATGCGATGGAGATGGCTAAATCTGGGGTTAATGGATTGTTCTCTTGCATGACATGACATCACTTTTGCAACCGGACCATTCTTCATGCTGAAGTTAGAGAAGCTATTCCCAGGTCTGTTTTCTGCAGTGGTCCGTCATACATCTGATTCCCCTAGTTTCCCTATCGACAGTGCCAACATTTCGTAATTCCCCCAGGGGGGACTTGGTAGTTCAAGTTGACGTATCCGTTGCAAAATGTTGCAAAACCCTAAACCCTCAGCGATACACGTTCTTTTTTATAAGAAACTTGGATCAGGCCATAGTACTATAAGTTTCTTAATTTAACATGAAATTTTGTCCATTTTAGTATTGGTTTCTTATTTTTTGAATGCATGAATTGTCAATGTGCTCGCTAACACTGCTGCAGATATGTTTCTTGATACTTAAAACATCATATAGGAATAAGCAGTGTTCTGTTATGTTGAAAACACAAATGGTTAGATAATATTGCCCAATAATAAAGGTTCAACGATCTATTAGCTATAAAATTCATGCTTTTAACTTTGAAACGTTTCTTAGTACTTCTCAGACTCTCTTCTTTTTTATTTTTTTCTTTTTTTTGTTTCAGATTTTTTTCAAAAAGTACTAAAAAATACTCTGATCCAGGGTCTTCTCAGAGATAGTACTAGAGTTTCTTAAAATTTTGGCCATCTTAGTACTAGTTTCTTAAAAACCAGTTTCTTATAAAAAAAACGTGTAGTAGCTTTTAGCCTAAGCGGTAGTAACTTTACTTTTCCTTTTCTCTCGACCTCTCCTGCGCAGTAGTAAAGTCTGCACAGAGGCTACCTCGAGGTTTAATCTTGTGTGGTTTTGGTTCTGCAAATTGCTTCTCCTTTGCCCCGTAAGAATGGCAAGAAATTTACAAAAGAATGAAACACACATGCTAAAACATTGGTATAGGAGGTATACCTTTGCATTTGAAATCTCAATACATACAGTTATGGCATGTCAATGAAAAAATGCAATTTTAAACAGTAATTGATGCAGGATAGATTTGTTTGCGCAAGAAATGTACAAAGAAATGTTTAAAAAATTGAAAAAATTCACAGCAAAATTCTACGTACATGTATGCAGTTTGTGCACTGAAAATGCTTGTCTAGTCGTAAATGAAATGGTTCTCAAATACAATCAACATATTTTTTCTATTACTGGTTAGCTAAAGTCTACATTTAATTTTAACTATATCCTGAACACACAACCCTCCTTGTGAATCACCCTGTGCACAACCTCATCACCAATGCCTTTGTCATACTGTATCCTTTCCATCCCAATAGGACAAAAGGCCCTGGGGATAAGGTTGCTCCGTTCCAAGCCTTTGATAATATGCACTTAGACAGACAAACACCTTCCTACTTTGGGCCTTCTTTCATGTAAAAATAGATGAAAAACATTTCACTTAAAATGGTTTTCTAAGGCAGCATCACTTAGAATTTTTCAAGGGCAGAAGCCCCGAGGTTCAGAGGGCCCTTCAATGACAATGATGAAGCAGAGAATGAAATGGAAAAACTCCATTTAACATGTTATCAAGCACATACTGAAGCCTTCCAGTAAATGATATCAGTTTTTGAGATCAATATCAATAGATCATTTTCACACTATTGCATACTGTAGGTAATCCTCAAACTTTATAGCTCAGGATGGGGACTCCAGGCTGCATAGTGATCCAAACAATACCCTTGGCTGCACTTTAATATCCTACTGGATATGCAATCAATTCATTCACAAAATGAAAACTTTCATTTTGACAAAATTTAGTAATAAACAAGGTATATGCTTTTCTGATTATATTTCTCAGGTTGTAAATTATGAGATCACAGATAAGTTGTTTGGTGCATGATAAATATAAGTAAGTGGGCATCAACCTCAACTAAACCTTAGTGGGACTGGCGTACAATACACCTCAGACCCCTGGCATACTGCTTCTTCATCACTTTTACACCCAGTCTCCTTCATGACTGGCTGGCGTAACATCTGGTGCTTAAAATGTCAACATCCGTGTACCTCTTCTACTTAGCCTATGCGCAGACTTTTTGTGCTCCAAGGATTGTTGGTGCATTCTCCTGGCGTAACAACGAGCAGTTTTTGGCGTAAATCTAGGGTGTACAAAGGTAAATGGGTAGCATCAAAGGGCAGAATGAACAAACAGAACCTAGTGCTTAAAATGTCAACATCCATATATATATACCTCTTCTATTTAGCTTGTGCACATACTCTTTGTACTCCAAGGATTGTTGGCGCATTCTCCTGGCGTAAGAGCAGTTTTTGGCGTAAATCTAGGGTGTGCCAAGTTTCTTGATTCCATGGCAACTAAATAGGAAGGGCATGCGAGGTAAATGGGTAGCAACGAAGGGCGGAATCAACAAATATCAGAGTTTTCCACACTAAGTTATTGCCTATGTGCAGCAAACTTTCAAATATGGCCCTTAACATTAGCATAATATGCCTTAACCTACTTATTGGACCCCCTATTCAAAAGAAGGAAGAGTCTACAAAACAAAGAGCAAAGACTTGCTCTGGCCACCTAAGTAATTATATCTGATTAATCAATTATCTATTCAAATTAAGTGTTGAGCATATCCCAGCATTAGCAAGGTTTTGCTCTTTGTTTCATACACCCTTCTTGTGAATAATGGGTCGATTTGTCAGCTTCATACACCTTTATCCAAACAGCAATGAGAACGCCACAGTGGAAAGAAAGGCTGCATCCCAACCATCTTTGGGTGCTAACTATTCATAGTGAAAAATCATGGGACTTCAACAAACTTTCAATGAAGGCAAGAGAAACCAAGCCATTTTCAAAACCAAAAACATTGCTTGCTACCTGAGTTTGTCTGCAAGCCTTGGCTGTATTCTGGCATGGAGATGTAAGCCAGGGTGGAATCCATGCAGCTTACACCAAGATTTTAGTGAAAAGTCATAACAATCTATTGCTCTTCCATTATTTTGACAAAAATTTCCAGCATGGACTTAGCATGGTTTCAACAACTGGGGACGTAAGGAAACATTGCTTCAAATAAAAATTACATTTCCACTTGGCCCCCACAACCCTAAATTCTGCTAGTTGGCCTAGATGTGTGTGGGAACTCCCCCCTCCTCTAAATTGTATCGAAATAAATCAATTCAAAGCAAATGTTACTTCCTTGTCACTCAATTCAAAACAGACCCCCAGGGACACGCCCAAGCCCTACCATCTTAGGATGTGCACGTTTGAGGAACACTTTCAGTGTCTGATACTGTCTGATATCGGCCTCAAAAAATCGAAAAACCCCCTCCTACACGCCCATATTGCAACATCATGCCCTGATGTCGGTATTTACGCAGTTTCAGGCATGGCTGGCGGCTGCCTGACGTGAAATCCTTGAAGCAACAATGTTCTTTAAACAGTTTTCTGTGAGAAAATTTGCTGATTAATTTTAAGTCCTAGTTTATGGGTTAGTTTTCGCCATTGTCGTCCTCAGCACCGTCATCGGCAGTCCATAAGGTCAAATTATCCCTCAAAAGTTGCATGATCAGTGTACTGTCCTTGTAAGATTCTTTCGATACGTTATCATCTAGCTCCTGGATTGCTTCATCGAAAGCTGCCTTGGCCCGTTTGCATGCCAGCTCTGGATCGTTCTTGATTTCGTAAAAGAACACTGAGAAATTTAAAGCCAAGCCAAGGCGGATGGGGTGTGTTGGGCCTAAATGTTTCATGGCTGTCTCAAAGGCATCGTCGTAAGCACTTTCAGCAGACTTGATCACTTCATCGCGATTTTCCTTCTCTGATGCAACTTCTGCAAGGTATCTGTGATAATCTCCTTTCATCTTTAGGTAGAATACAGAAGATTCAGCCTTGTCTTTATCCTCTTTATCACACTTTGGAATCAAATATTTATCTAGCAGCTTGAGGACATCACCACACACACTATGAAGCTCTTGTTCGATCTTCTCTCGATAGGCCTTCGTGAGCTTGTCGTCTGATTTCTGCTCAAGGCTTGAAATTACTCTCCACGAAGACCTCCTAGCCCCAACCACATTCTTGTAAGCAACAGACAAGAGATTTCTTTCCTCACTCGACAGTTCCTGGTCCATCTCTGTTACGATCTTCATCGCTTCAGCCATATCATCGTATCGTTCGGCCTGTTCAGCAAACCTGGCTTTCTGGACAAGCTTTGCACGATCATCAGCCATCTTTCAGGTACAATTTGAAGCAAAGATCTACGTGTTTTGTTGAGTATTCTAGCTGTTGATCGGCCTTCCTTCAACCAAGCCTGTACACTCCCAGCTGAAACCTTGACAATGCAGTTAGGCCAAGCTGGGCGGGGAGCTTCTTCATATATGCGAGCTATTTATAAGTGGGTTGTTATTGGTTGTTTACAACTTTACAACTTATTTCTGCCAATCACAAACCAGAAAATGTACGCCATAGAATAGGGCATTAAAACGATTTACAAATGTTTGCCATATTTGGGGTTGGCACGAGATGGCGGGAAAACAACAATCAACAATACACTTTCGATGACGTACTTCCGCTTTCAGTTCCATCTATGGGCACAGGTGTACAAGGGACATAATGTCAGCCAGTTGGCGTTCAAAGAGCACCGCTCTGGGAAAGTTGATGTTTCGGAACCCCCCCCAAAAAACAGTTGCCTGAAATTCATTTGAAATTTTCCCACAATTATACAAAAGAACCTGGATCAAGCGACATGTTCCTACATTTTAGTTCAAAGGGTTTTTACAAAATTTCGAAAAATGTCGCTCGAAAAAATTTAACTTTTAGATGGACTTATTGGAGATGACGAAATAGACTAAGGGCAAGTCTACTCTCCGAGAACAGCTACAAGATTCATATGTTCTTTCACATGTGAAGATTCTTACTATTTTGAGGAAATTTTTTGCATGGGATTTTTGAAAAGAAACTTTGTACAATTAGCCCACAGTACTCAAAGTTTCTTAAATTCGTAAGAAAATTATATCTTTTTGATACAAAAGTCTCCTTATGTTTCTGTTTCTTTGGCGCAAGAATTATGATGTAGGTTCTGCACTGTTGACGATATGTTTCTCTAAATATGAATCAGCCAGGGTTGACGCGACCGGGGGTGCTTGGGGGGCACAAGCCCCCCAAAAATTCACTGAGCCCCCCGTCGGCACTTGAATTTTTGAAAATTTCTGTGCACTGTCGGCACTCCCGTAACTTGCTTGTTATGCTTTTAGAGAGTGTAGTCGCATTTTAAGCCAATCTGAAAGGTGTGACCCGTAAAAATTTTGCTCCCTTCGCTTGCAGTCGGCAAACTGACAGTTTTTGTCCCCCCAGCATTTCTTCCCTGGCGCCATCTCTGGAATCAGCACTTGGTAAGCAAAGGTTTTTCAGGTAAGCTCAAAACTTGAAGGAATAACGGTGGCTCAACAAAAAATGGCAAAACTTTAAAAAATTTCTTACTACTTATCAAACAAAGTTAAAGAGTTTCTCAATTTTTCAGCCGAGAGCATAGACTGAATTGAACTTGGAACATTTTCAATAGGTCCCTCATTTCACCGTTCATACATTTATCATGAATTTATACCACGTATTCAAAAACACCTTTTGTATCTTGTACTCCCTGTACTGTATTAATTGATTATTGTAGTTCTTGAAGAAAGGCCAAGGCACACAGCTTTAGTAAAGTTTAGGACCAAAATTATGAGGAGTTTTTTGGAGACTTTCAGCACTACGTCAAATTCCTGGCATCTCATTAATAAATGATACGCACAGAACGGACGTTCAGTGATAAATTATGAAGGAAGTCTTGAGGGCAAAAAATACATATTTAGGGACACATTAGGAAGGAGTATTCACAGTCTCGACTAACAGCTGCAACAAAAGTGAAAAACAATATTTCCTCTGTCTCCAACCAATTCAGTGTCTCAAATATGCTGTGCAAATGAAACTGCTCTTAGCTAATTCTCGCGGCTTTTGGGCCTAAATTCGTCGGCGGGACAGCAGATCAAATTTTTCTTGCAATTGCATATTTTGTGTTGTGTATTTGGGAACTTAGGAAATGAGTGAAAACCTTGAGATGATTGGTGTAAATCTAAGGACAAAGGTAGTAACAAAACTGCTATGCGAATGACTACAAAGTTTCTGATCCCTAATCATCAGAGGCTGACTTCTGACAACAAAATGCGTTTAAGCATTCACTGAAATTACGGTTAGGGGGATGGGTTATTGAGGGACCTGCCCCACTCGAGAGTACTCTTTCCCACTTCTAATCACTAGCCAAAAGTTTCAATTTTTGAGGATCGGGTACCGAGGGTAGCCAAGGGTATATTTTTCCAACGTGCGTACTTTCTGCAATTTCATATCCAGAAGGTAAGTTCTCCGCATTTTAACGATTTAGCACGGACACACTTTAACAACTAATTGACACCAAAATGAACTTCATAACAACAATGAAAAATCAACATTGCTGCCCTGCACTAAGAACCAATGTTTCATCATACTGAAACAGGTTCTTAATTACAACGTGCATAATTTAGAAAAACACAGCTTCTCGGTTCTTAATTTGGTAGGCTCTTGCATGCGGGGATTTACTATAAAGTATGCCATGTGACAAAACAGTCTTTATCTTGTTTATCAATAATTACGTCATATGAAGAACAAAGACAAAACATCCCATTGCTTGCAGCAAATCTCTGTAGAATCCAACAGTTTCATTGTGGTTCATTATAACATTCTAAGTATCAACAATGACGTAAAAATAACAACAAGATTTTTGAATTCATCAATCATACATCGATTTACGTCTCATCTGTCGGCTTATTCAGATGACTTTAGATGTAAACAATTTCAAACAAGTTTCATGTCCTTGGGAACAATAATTCTGCTTTGAAAGTAGCGCTGGTTCATGAGGTTCTGGAGAGAAGGATTTGGAAGTAAGAGCATAGTCATTACGACTATGGTATGAGCAATCATTTGTGGACAAAATTTAAGCCGAAGGGCATTTCACTGGTTCGAAAAGAAGTACGAGATTTTTTAACAACAAACTGACTTTTTACAAAGTTTTGATGGATTTTTCTTGAAAATAAAATGATTTTTGCCAAAGGTGTGGGAGATTCTTGGGAGTAGAATGCCTCTCGTTTCATCTCAAAGCACTTACGGACGAATCTCCTAAAGGAGATGTAATGGATGTTCCAGTTTCTCTGTCTCTCTGTAAAAATCACTGAAATACCTTCTGTCGCAGAAATTTTCACGTGATATCAAACGCGATAGAAATAGGGAAGTCACAGGAAAGTACAGGGTGAGCCAGAAGAAAGTTCCCACTTTTGAAAATTCATAACATCAAGAGTAATTCACAGATTTGAATTATTTAAACTCTAGTTAAAAGACAAAATATCGAAGAATTTTTGTGATTTTTCTCACCTTCTTACCAGCACTGAAAATGTAGTTAAATTCTACTTTACAACAGTTTCAAGGATACAAAATGACAGAAAAAGGGACTAAAACATTGATCAAATCATGATGGACTCCTCTCGCTTAACAAGAGAAAAGCCAATTCTCAAGGATGAGAGCTATGTATCTACTGCACATTTTTTGCCATGGGACTTAAAATCTTCAGTATTCGTTGAAAATTGATGTCTTACAACTCTTGAGAGAGGTGAAACGCCGATGGCGTATTGTTTTGTGCAAAGAGAGTCCTTAAAATTTGATAGGCTCCTTTCAGTTATTTTTCAGCCATGAAATTATTACAAAGTCGAATTTATCGATGCTTCTAGTGCTGGTATGACAGCAAGAAAAATCACAAAAATAATTCAATCTTTCCGCTTTTAACTGGAATTTAAATCATTCAAATCTGTGAAGAACCCTTGGTGCTATGAAGTTTTAAATTGGGAACTTTTTTCTGGCCCAAACAATAGTTCATAAAAATGTTAAGTGAATATAAAAAACCTGGACAATACTTAAAAGATACTCGAAAACAGTAAATATTTGTCAAATACTTAACCTATAATTGGCTATAAACGAGGAAAATAATTTCATTGTACACTCTGTATTTCTTCGTTTAAAAATGAATAAAAAATCGACTTACCTATCAACCATTTGTGGCAAAATCATTCTCGTCATCTGAAAAACATAACATGGGCAAATTTAGCTGAATAATTTGGAGCATAAGGAATACAATTTGAAAAGTCTGACAAGGAAATACAGAGCTTGAAAAGCAATAAAATTAATATGTTGCTGATCTTCAAGTCTGCAATTTGTGCTGGTACGCTGTATCCAAATTTCCTGTCGACAAATGAAATTACCTGCAAAAGTGAGGGAAGTAGAATATTTCAAAAATCATTCAAACTTGAAATTAGAGAATGGAAGAAAGTTGCCTAGAACGACCCGTCTCTCCTTTACTTGTTGAAGCAGTCGCCATGCTTGCACTGTCTCTCCCATGCGCGCTGTTTCGTCCCTCATAATTGTGGTGTCACATTTCCCAGTTCAATGTCGTGTTGAAATCGCAAAACCACTCAACATTGACACACAATGTCTTTAACTTAAACTCATAATTTCCATTTCAAACTTTAACAAAGTTTTTATGACACAATGAGTTATTTAAAAACATTGATGAAAAATCGAGGACCAAGCTTGGAAAAGTTTTGAGGAACTCACCAAAACCGTTGCTGTGATATTCAAGTTAACAATTTGCTTTAACCTCTGAAAAAAGAGACATAATGAGAAATATGACAGAGAAATTAGGAGTCTGGAAACAAGAGTAACATTGCTGCCATTAACTACACGGTTTTTATGCAGTTGCATAGGTCTAGCTTCAGCTTAGAATTTGAGACCCTGTTTGAGTCAATCTGACAAGCAGTTGCTGACTTATGGCAGAGAAAAGGCGAAATTAATGGTTGCTTCAAAAACAGCACTTTCTTGTTCTCCACTCCAGCAATGTCAAAATAAAGTAAATTTTCAAAGAAAGGGTTCTAGCATCGTATCAAAATTTTTCCTATATCTTTTAATGGGTTAGCAGTGTTGTCTATTCATAAGAGATCACTTTCTACCTTTAAGAACACGTAGTTAAAATTTTGATTCGATTCTAGAAGCCTTTCTTTGAAAACTTGCTTTATTTTGACATTGCTGGGCAACAATAGCAGTGCTATTTTTGCAGCAACCACTTATTTTTGCCTGTTCTCTGCAATAAATCAGCAACTCTAATTCATCTCTAATTCAGACAGAAAAATCCAGGTAGAGTAAGTCTTCCAACAAGTCCCCAGGGGCCTTACTTGTCAAAATGATTTTTGCATAGAGCTGTATCAGAAAACAGTAGGTTTGTAATGAAATACTGCCAATCTAGCTGAAACATTTGTGCATAATTCAAATACCCCCATGAAGTCTTGTTCAAGGGGCTTGTTTGTTGAAACTGATTCTGAAGTGGAAGCTTATTTGAGGGGGAGGGGGCCTATTCGAAGGTGGGAGGTTAATACTGCACTTAACGGTAGCTTTCGAAATCGATTTATAGAAACAGAGCGGTGGCGGGGTAAAGATTCTAGCAGCATTCTAAATCTCCAGTCTTTGAATCATTGAAAACTGTAAAGTCTCAAATTGCTCAAATTTTTTCCTAGAGACAGGATTTCGAAGATTTCAGCGCACACAGTTTTTAACCGTTTCGTGGCATTTAATAAAGACTTCTTGATCCCCTCTCTCAGTTTAAGCTTAGATATGGAAAGAGCTCCAAAGATTGATGCATACTTGTCGATTTAAAATCAAATTTATCAGGAAGTCCATACATTGTGTTCCATGGACTTTGGTAGTATTAACCTTGATTCCTGTAAAATCTCATAAATAGATCAATTGTGGATTCTTTGTGAAACTTTTTAAGGATTAAAAGGATTATAGGGAGGAGCTGAAAATAAGAACTTGTAGGTATCAAGCTATAAGGATTAGAAAATGCATTGGTTTGCATAATTCAATGAAGGCAACAATACTGCTTACTTAAAGATTGGAAGATGCACAGGAAAGCAATTGATTGATTGATTGATCGATTGATTGATTGAGTTAAAAAACTGACTTTGATTTTTCAAGTCTCTAAAGTTGTCGAAGTTTCTTTGACATTTTTGGCTCAATGAGAACAAAATATTACAGAAGGATAATGTTGCTGAGCAGGCTTGGAAAAGCCGCTGAATAGTAAAACCAATAAATGCTTCATTTTAAATTCTGTACCATAGACTTATTAAAATCGTCGTAGTTTCACTCCTTGATGGACTGATAATCTAGTGCCGTCATACTATTCAATAAACAAAGCTAAAACTGGGACTGAGGTAGTTAGTCTATCAACCCCTTTTCAAATTCATGCTGTTCAAGCTATATTTGGTAAAGGTAGTACGGTAAAATACGGTATTAAAAACAGTAATATATTGATTAGTTTCCAAATGCGGCATGGACAATGGGCCTAAATTAGCCTTCAGTAGCTAGAAATCCTGACAAGCACACTCAAAATAAATTGAAAACAAACAAACAAACAAACAAACAAACATACCTCTGAAGACACTGTTAGGAAGAACTGAAGGCGTTCATACATCATACCAACATTGTTTACTGAAAGAAAAAGATAACTTGGCAAGATCAATTCCCTGTTTTCTTGGTCATCTCATCTGTATCCAATGATGTGCCTTACATTAGCCTACGAAGTGGCAACAAACTTTTACAATTTGGTGCAAGGAGCACAAATTTTGGCATATAAACCACACCTTTCAGTGAACATAAATTTTGGCATCTGCTTCCAAATGAAATAAAAGTTTCTCTTTCTTTTTTATCCATATAAAAAATTATAATACATGATACATCTACGTTCTACTATACTTTCTAATTACTATACAACTATACAACACTACAGGGACGGGACCACAAGGAGCAAGAGACAATGACTACCCTGTGGCCATTAACATCAAGACATCCAAATAGATAAAGAATACGTAAACTAAGATTAGCTACATATTGCTAGCTTCCTTGCAGTTTTTAAAACGAGAGTAAAATGAATGAAAGGGAATAACATGTAAATGTGCCTCTGAATTGTAAACTTATTTCTCAAAATCATTTTCCGTTAGTAGGCCTTCATTATCTGCAACTTTCGTAGATAAGGTGCTTTAATGAGAAATTGTAAAGAGATTCCAATGCAAAAACAAGAAGATTTAGCGACTTGAAAAAATTCTGTTTTAAATTCGGTCATTCAAATCTAACTCTCTTGTCTTCCTGTGTGTTAGTGCACCTTCGCATAAGAAAAGATTCCAAACAGGGGCAAGATAAATAAATATCTCATCAAAACATGGGTGTCCAAGCACTCTTCATCTGATGAAGAATTTTACAAATGTTTTTTCTCCATCGAATTCGCCTATAGGATATGTACAGCCAGTCTGGCCTTTCTGGTAACAGCCAATGCATATATAGATTGTCCAAGTCTCTTCTGCAATCCAGGTAATGAACTCATCAACCATTTATAGGTATCTATGAACTGCTATAAAGTCCATTGAAAATTCAGCTTCTGATGTAAAGCACACAAGTAAACAAAAATAGATCAAAAAAGCATAAAAATCTGTTCCAAATTGCAAAATAATATGCACCTAAGATACCAACTTCAAGGCCTTCCAATCCTTTTTCCACCTTTCTATAACATTCAGTATCATTGAAATCAACTGTTACAATCTTTGTTTGTACATTAAAGTTCCTTTCTGAAAGAAAAGAGAAAAAAATATGTCAACATACATAAATGTGAAAATTGCTGCATAAGTCTGATTTCTCTAGTTGTAGCTCTCGTCTTTCGCTCGATTAAAAATACAAAAATAATTTTTGTTGATTGCTTGAACAATTACCAAAATTGCAAAATGCAACAATGTTAAAATGTTCCTTATGAAGTGTTCCAGTACAGGCCTTGCACACATGAACATGATTTGAAGGTGTTGAGGAGCCGTGGGGTGATCCTCTGATTTTGCACCCAGAATAGTCACGCGGAGTGGTTCAATACCCGGTAGGACCCCACTATTTGAGTGTCGTGACAAGGGGTTGGGGATTCGATTAGGTCTGCGCCTATTTCTGCGATGCCAGCGCTTGGCGCTGAAAAACGCAACTTCACCTGCACCTTCACCTTCACCAATATTATAATTAGAATTCTGGAGCCACGTGAAAGATGGAAAATTAAATTTACCAAACAAAACTTCCTAAACAGGAATACAATGTTAATGGGCGCAAGGCCAGTACTGTAAACGAAAGATCAAGTGAATTTTAGCACAATCTTCCCAGTTAGCGATATACAACGATGAAACAAGTTTTTGTAAGCCCTGAACCATACTGCAACTTCAATAGAACTTTTACCAGTTAAATCTTTGCTTCCGGGATTCTTTTAACATGGCTGAATATGCTAGAAATGAATCTCATGATAAGGGAAATCTGCAGTTGATTCTAAATTGCATATTTAAGGACTGTACGAAGGATTTATGTATATTTCGATTTGATAGCTTGCCAAACATTTCAAGTTCTCTGGACTTACGAAGAATATTCTGAAATGGATGTTCACAGCAAAGACTCTAACATCTAAAACAAATTAGCTGTGTCACTCCAAGAGAACAAGTGACAGAAACTCAAAAAAGTAACAAAGTAAGGTGAAAAATTACCAATCTCTGTGGCAACTTTTTCCAGTTTGGAATAACTTCTGCTCATCAGTATAACATTCATGCCACGTTTTGCAAGCTAAAATTAATATATTATAAATAACTGAATCAAAGGGAGATAATAAAATAGTAATACGTTAAAGTTAATTTCCTAGTATATATATACATTTCCAACAATCTTACAGTATTTGGTCTTAGGGTCAGTTAGGGCATTTCAAAGTAATGGGATTTTTTAAAACTTTGAAATCTTTGTAAAGACCTTCTGTAAGGACTTTCTGTTTTCAAAAGTGAGTGTTGTGAAAAGCCAAATTTTAAATGTATATGGAAGGAAACATCTTGCAATTGCTTTACCAGTATATTTTGGCTAGGAAAACTGGCAAAAAATTCATTCAACTTGCCTCAAGTGAATATGCTCTGCCTATTCCTTCTGAAGCTCCAGTGACAACTACAATGAAAATGTGCAAGCCTGATGAAAAGTCGTTCTGTGCATGATATGAGTACCGTAAAAGCTCTATTAAGCCCCTGGGGGGCTTATTTAATTTTGTACCTTCCAGAGGGGGGCTTAATAGAGAGGGGGTGTATTAGAGAGGGGGCTTATTCACAAAATCAAGTGACTAGGATATATTTGGTAGCTTTATTTTGTGAATTTTGTACAGTCAGTTATTCTGGATGCTGTGCAGAGCAAGTCGCTGACTTCCCGCAAGGCATGCTGGTCTTTGTACTCCATTTAAGAAAATTTTTAAAATAAGAAAGCCATCTTAACATGTACAAGGCCTGCACTGTAAGCAACTCACCTGCCCACTGTCCATATCTAGAATGGAAGTCCTTTATATTCCACAGTTTTGGGAGAATATACACTTTGAATGCTCTGAATGAGGAATAGCAAGCTTGAATACAGATCTTTGTGGCATAAACTGCTCCTAGGAATGAAAATAGATAAACAAAGTCAATAGACCATTCAGATAAAGATGGTGGTACGGGGCAATCTACCAAGATGCATTGTGGTGTCAGGTGGGAAGCACAACTTTGTGATAAATCATAAGGCCAGGAGAGAAACGACAAATTATCTCTTTTCAGTTATTCATTAAAGACACAACCATTAACGGCATAGTAACAAGGACACAGTCCATGTAATTAAGGCCAAAGGGCCAGATAACAGAGACTCAGATCATGTTTTATTAAGAACTGACAGCCCAGAACATTTCAAATCATACACAATTCACTTTCAACCCAATTGAAATAAGAGTAAAAAAGCTATTTATAGTAAATATGCACTATTGCAATTCTTTAATGATTCTATAGGAATTTGATGTAAGAGCAGTCCTGATGGAATTGGTGTAATTGCCATCTGCCAAAAAGTTACACCTATTTCTTTTGTTCTCTTGCTACATATTTCTTTCGTAGTCTGTCTGCAAAAATCATTCAAAATTTATACAAGTTAAAATGAGCTGAAACCACCTGAAATGAGCTGAAACATGCTGAATGGGGCTGAAACCACCTAAAACATGCTGTTAAAATTGATCAGGATCAAGGCTGAAACAACCTGAAATGGACTGATTATCCTAGCAAGGAGGGTGTAACAATCAGGGGACTCCTTTTGTTCTCTATGTATTGTCACATCCTCTCCATGATTTTTGGCAGAAGGGGATTAAATTCCACACTTGAAGAGCACAATGCAATAAGCTGGAATTTCTCTTTGAGACCAAGATTGGAAAGTTTGCCTTGCACGGCTGATTCCTCCACTGAGCACTGAAATTTCAGCCACAACAGTTGCAGCGGCAAAAATGTTGGTGAAAAAACAAAAGGAAACACTAGATCGATTGTTTAGTGGGACAGATACAGCCCCTCAAGTGATTTGGATGAAGGCCAGTCTCCAATCTCCAGTCACAAGATCTTGTGTGTGCAGACCAACAAACCTGTAGTGTGCACATGTGCAGAGTCTGTGATTTCTTAATATCTTTACAGTAGGGACAGTATGGAAATTACGGCACATTTCAGCGAGATCTTGGGTGTGCATGAAAAAATATTTGAAGTGTGCAATGTGCAACTGTTAGCAAGTGTGCACTTTAAGATTGCACATTTTGAAACTGTTTAAATAAAAAGGGACTGTTAAATTCCTTGTTCCATATCAGTATTCATTATTTTAGGGCCCCTTGTAAACCAGCTTTGTTGAAGGGCTACCCTTAAAATGAAATATGAATATATGACTAACTCTTTTTTGCTCAAATCCTTAGTCTATCTGCGTATCTATGCTATTCTTGCATATCCCGTAATCATGATCTGTTGAGCAAGGGAGGCTCAAACAAAGTTACAAACTTTCATACATGCACACACTGTTTCTGCTCTGTCATTTAAAAATTTTTGTTGTATATCACTTAGGTGTGCAACTAGCAACTCAAATGAAAATCTTGGGTGCCATTCTGCCATGTACTTTCCATACTGGTAGTATGGAACAAAAGATCTGGTTTAAATTTGGTGTGATATCAACATTCTGTTAAAACTCTTGTGTGTACAGTTGCAATGCTCTGCAGTCTATCTATCAGTCTGTGATGAAGGAGAGATCCCCATCACATTCTGCAAACCTTTCAGCATCTGCAAACACTCTGCAAACCTTGCCTTGTGCAAGAGGGATTTCGTAGATCTCAAAATGTATTATTGTAATTACCTTGTTCATATAAACCTCCAGCGGAGCGGAGTGGGAAAACAGCAAAGGAAAGGTAAATGACTATATTATTTGTGCAAGTTGCAATCTTGTTTGAACAAAGATTTGATACCACTTTCTCAATAGACCTTTTAGCTATTCTACAAAAGAGCCTGGATCGAGCGATATTTTTATACAATTTTATACTCCAGGTTCGATAGAGTGGCGTTAAAGCTTCGATCGCAATTGTCCACATTCGAAAATTCTACAAATTGTAATGAAATATCGTTCGATCCACATTCGTTTTCAGAATAGCTAAAAGGTCTATTCTCAGGCCTTTACTTTTATATTGGCCTAGCACTATTATGAAGTTTGTTCCTATATTTGGCGCGCGCGGGAGAGACAGGAGGAAAATTCATCTTACCAAGTATTGCAAGGATATCTCTGAAATATGCGAAGTAGCCAGAAACTTCGTTCATGACTGCTTCAACAGAGAGACGATCAACTGCGCTCATTTTCCCCATGTATCTCAGCAAAAGTCAGCTTGATCTTCCTGCAGAGACAGATGTCCAAATCAAAACAGTGGCCTGTGGCCTAAAAAATTTCTTGAAACTTGAAACAAACGGAAATAAATGGAAACGAGGCTGCATCAAAAGGGTTATCTAACCATGTGACCTCATTGAACTGTTCACATTTCCAGCGATGCAACGGGGGGGGGGGGGGGGGGGGCAGCAGGAGTCTGGAGCGTAGCCCGAGTGAGCTTTCGAGACCATGCTTTAGCCCTTTGGAAACATAAGACACGCCCTTTCAGCTATACAGTTACCCTCCACGCATAGAAACATAGTGGATTAAGAATTTAAATGGTGAAATCATCAAATTAAACCCCCATTTCATAAAATCAATCCATTCATTACCTATGGGGGAGATCAAGGTTAAGGGGGCTGCCCGATGAAAAATCTATTGATTACACAAATTTGCGCGACTTTAAGCTAATCTTCTGCCGGAAAATGGCCGATTTTCGCAACATTTTCCAAGGTTGAAGGGGCTGCAGACCCCTGTCTCACGCCTTATGAATCCATTGTATTCATTGCACAAGAACCCTTGCCTACGAGTAGACCCATTACGGGGTGTCCAAGTCAGACCCAAGGCACTTTTCAAGTTGGGTCTACTATCAATTTTTGGGCCTAGGGTAAATTTTTTGGGGTCTGTTACCATTTAGGTTCTTTCATTTTGGGTCTACAGATAGACCAAGCTTGGGCCTTCAAAATTACTAATCGATAAAAGAAAACAAAATCTTGTTCTTGAAGATGCCTGAATTTAGGAACACATTTAAGCCAACTCGAATCTAGATAGGGTCGTCAGAAACGAAATTCATAAGAGAGGAGTTGGAGCGATATTTCGATAATGGGTCAACACGTAGGCTAAAAGCGAAAAGAGCAAAGCTTGGCTTCAAGGTTGTATGTATGTAGGCTCTTGGACATATGTGAGTCTCTGCTGTATTTTCCATGAGATCTTAACTTGGAAATGTAGTAGATCATCACATGATTACACCAAACATATTTTGTCTGTCCAGCCCCTCTTTTATCATCAATTTTACTCAAGTTTCGCTCGAATCTCGAGGGCCATCGTTTGCAAAAAATTGAGGGGGTTCACTTGGATCTCCGAATGTGCTTAGAGGGGTATAGAGAGGGATCAAAACCTACTTTGCCTTGGAGCTGGGCATCATTTAATCCTAAATTAAAACAGAGAACTTTATGTAGAGCATGTGGGGCGAATCGTATTCCCAGAAAATCAAGTGAACAGCTGACACAGTGAATGATAATTAATTTCTAGAAGTCAATTCATGCAATAAAACATTTCAGAAAACAGGTGAGGATTTTTGTCTGGTCAATACGTGATGAAGAAAACATCGTCAATAGACGCTCAGGTTAGGCCCATGTGCAACTCTTTAGACCTGCAATGGACGCCCTAAGCTCAAAGTGAGCAGTTGACAAGAGCGATGGTCTAATAATGCAGATACCTAAATGAACTGGTCATAGTGTCGTTCCTAACACAAACATAACTAAATGAACATTCAGTGTGAGGACAGTGATATCGATGCAACCAGCATTTTAAAATAGTTTGATGACACAAAGTCAGAATATGATCCCTGGGATGTGATTCTGCTTAAACAACTGACGTTATTTTTCTGCCTTGCTTTAATATATGCAAATCGACAGTAAACACTAAGGTAAAGCTTTAAACCATTTATGTCGGTAATAACTGTGTAATATATTCAACGGACCACAAAGGACAGCAAAATTCAGGGCCCCAGGGCTGTCAGAGGGAAGAACAAGATGCTTGAACATCACCTTTGAGGAAGGTTTGGTAATTTTTTATAAAAATTGCCTCCAAAAGATGTTCTTGACACACAAATAATGAAGGTTACATGGCTCTTACATATACAAACTACGACAAGCCGATGGTGCTAAAAGTTTCCTAATTTTACGTGAAAATTCCATCTTTTGATACTATAAGTTTCTTAATTCGTTTCTTATCTTTTGGATGCATATACTGTTGTTTCTACCACTGCCACGTACTCTTCCAGACAACTTTTAGCTAGAAGGTGAGTTCTTTTGAGCTCAAAACATAAATTATCGTGAATATAGAAAGGCAGACTTGACGACAGTTTCCCATCATTTCCTTGTATTTGGCTTTTGGAAGTTTCATTGCAACTCTCAAAGATAGTACTAGAGTCTCTTGAAGTTTTCGCCATCCTAGTACCAGTTTCTTACAAACCAGTTTCTTATGTAAAAAGACGTGCATGAAGTTAACATGAAGATTGCTTTATACAGAACTCGTAAGAAACTCGTAAGAAACTCGTAAGAAACTCTGAGCTCGCAAAATCTGATAATTTCCAGAGCTTTCAGAACTGGCTCCAATAGACTATTACGCTAAAGATGGCGGCGAAAAACTTTTTACCAAGATGCATTGCGTTCGATAATCGAATCCCTATAGATTCGTTAATGATTCCTAATTCGAACGCAATACATCTTGGTAAAAAGTTCCTCGCCGCCATCTTTAGCGTAATCGTCTTTTCTCATTTTCCCATAAAATACGAAAAGGTTATGCGGCCTCCACTAGTCCTCAGCCTCTACCAATGCATAAAATTTCATTCCTAGCTCGGATCTAGATCGTCAAAAACACCTTCCCGAAGCTTTTGGTCTTTACGTAATGAAGAGCGTGTTATGCAGAAGGGCTGTTCTTCACCTGAACAATAACGTCACAACACAAACAATGCGAACCATTACAACAATACAAAAATAAACCAGACGTAATCTTGTAAAATGCCTATGGAGAGTCGAAAGGGGGATGCCCTGGGAACAAATATTCATCCCTTGGGGGGAAAATAGCATCAATTTTCGGGGTTAAAAGTTGCATCCCAAGAGCAAAATTATGTACGTTTGATATTACTTTTCGGGGAGCTTCCGGTTAAAAGAAGATGGAACTTTTGGGGTGAAATTTCGGAGAGATTTAGAGCTATCCAGGATCAAATCTCGATTCCCAGGGTTCGACAGGTGGATACTAAAAGAACAGGTGTTACAGGTTTTTGAATACAGAAGTTGCGAGAAAATGCTATCTTGCCTTTTAGGCCTCGATTCATCCCTCTTAATTTTTGCAACGTTTTACTTAAAATATCGCAAAATGCAAGCGTAGGTTGGTCGTTTAGACTACTCCGAGCGTGCATGGGAAGATTCAGAGCATTTGAGCTCAAAAGGGGGCCAAAGTTGGTTATTTCTTGGGGTGAACTGCAGCAGTTACAAAGCTACGTTGAGCATTATTTCTCGACAGGTCGATGACCTTATACGGATCGGCATGGAAACGGTTTGGCCAATGAGGTAGTCTTCTTAATTAGAAAGAGCCAATCAGATTGCAGGGATTTGAAAATTGTTCGATTCATGTGGGCTTTATGCGATTACTCAAGCGTGACGGGCTGATCAACGTACAAGAAACTTGCTGCACAGAGAATAAAGTTAATCCAATTCCTATACAGCAAATAAATGCATCAACATCACTAAAAAATAACAAAATACCTCAAGAAAACCAACCAAACAGCAAGAAAATCCACACAACACAACACACGCCAAAGATCGCTGCAATGTTCAGCCCATACCAAAGCAATATTTATGAATTGGACACACTGACAGCACAGGAAGTTGATTATGAGTTAAATTACAATAATTTTAGCGCGAATTTCAATTATGGAGATATGCTCAATCAAGATGCCGTACTTATCGATCAAAATCGAACTGCGATGAAACTGAAATCGGAGAATACAAATCCTAAAGATCTTAGCAATCTTCAATGGCTTCAGAGTGTTTCTTTGCCGGTTGATCAAGGAGGAAGTCGAACTGTCCAGCTCATGGTTGACCCAAACACGAACCTTCCTGTTCAATATTCAAGTAGGCCTATTCCAATTTCCATGCATCATCCTATATATCCAAGATCCGATCTTACCCTTCACGATGTGACTGGTTTAACTTCGCCTAAAATTCAAATAAAACCGGGAAAGGAAAATGGGAACCCTGATCAGAAGACTTATCCTAAACCAGTTTTTAGTTATTCCTGTTTGATTGCGATGGCTTTGAATAACAGTGATTCTGGAAGTTTGCCTGTCAGTGAAATTTACAAATATATGCAGTAAGTATTTGGTATTTAGATTCCAAAATGGTTTATGTTATATCTTAATTACCAATCGCGAAGAAAGCAGAAGTTTTGGGATGAAAATTTCAAATGAGCAATATGGGCCTAACACATATTCATTGAAACTGTCTGTTAGAGAGAAGGCTTTTGTTTGCAGTTACAGTGCCCAGTGGACTGATCCAAAGGGGAATAAAAATAAAGTTCAAAGATATTCTAAATTCATGATATTTTACCTCAAGTCTCAGCTGCTAGATCCTTGCCATTCAATTCTACAAAAGTAGCAAGTTCCACTGGGGTAAATGAGTAATATTAGGTAAAATCAGAATATGGGCAAGTGAAAAGTGGAAAACACTTTGCTAAAATCTTTGAGCACAGTTTTCTTTGATTAAAAATGTTTGAACTGCTCCCCTTCACATAGTAAATGTTGCTCTGTTAATTTTGGGTCTACTGTTTTCAGCAATCAAGCACAGAATGGAACAAATTTCCCAACAAACTAAATCTTGCACCAGCTCTTATGGACTTGCCCAAAAGTTATCTTTTAAGAAAAAAAGTCTTCCTTATAAGACCACTTAGGCAAATCTACAGCTCTTGCTACAAGAGGCTTGCATACAGTTAAAGATTTTTGAGTAATTTTCCCCATCTTGCAGTGCAGCTCATTACTGCATTTTCAATTTAATTCCATAAAAATTTTCACTGAATTTTCATGCTGCATGTTCATAATGATTCTGACAAAAAGTTTTCAATGAGCACAATTATAGAACAAAATCAATTGACGAGGATCATGCATAAAGAGTTTTGTACAAGAAGTATCACTAAAAATGAATTAAAGAGAGGATGCAGTTAACAAAGGAGCTGCACTGTCTTTTCATTGTATATACACATATTTTATCACACTGCAGTCAGTGCCTTTTACATACAAGATCTATACATGCGTTGGGAAAAATCTATATTCTTTTCATGACAAACACCTAAAATTCAGGTTGCATTTACCCAGGATATTTTATTTTCCAATAACAGATAGAATTAGTCACAAAATCATCTTCTGTGGGTGCTGCACTGAAGGACACAGATCTTGCAGTATGTGCTGCGACAGAGCAGAAATTACGTAAATGACATCATCAACCAATCTGAGATAAGGAAGTGTTTTGATAGATAAGCTTTTTGAAACTATAAATCAAGAGGTTTAAGGCGAAGGAAGAAAATATTAAGTGTTGCCTAACTTCCAGATCTGTTGCAGGGAGCTAGGGGGACTCAAAGTTGCCAGTTTTGCCCATGCATACGCAGATTCTGCTCTTTGATGTGCTGCAATTTCAGCACTGAAGGAGGCGTTAGCTGATTTGGGGAGGGGTGCAAAATATTTGTGCCTTTTACTTTTCTCACAACCATCTTCATTTTTACAGAGGCAAATTTCCATATTTCAAGACAGCACCTGATGGTTGGAAGGTAAGTGGAAATTAAGATAATTTTTGATGAAGGGGTACAAATTTTTGACAAATTGCATCAGCATTTGGAAGATGTTGCTGCAGCCAAGCCAAGAGGTTATCACAATTTGCTTCCAGGCTCTTGAATGATCTTATTCAAGTTTTTCTAGATATTTTTATTTTAGTATACATCATCAGGCTATCATCATCTGATTGAGTTTGGTTTGCAACACAATCCTGTCCTGATAAACAGCTCCAAACATCTGTTTTTCCAACATATAGCTCACAATGAACCATTAAAATTGAAATTATTGCGATTTTGAAGGGGAATGAACAAACAAAAATCACCCAGCACGTAATATTTGCAGTTTATGTGTGACCTTCAGTAGTTTGGAGTTGCTTTGTTACTCTCACCAGGGATCACTTCTAGATAAGGTACAGGCCTTGCAGACATTGACATGATTTTCCCTTCCAAGAATTCCCAATTTGAGGACTTTAGTTTCTTAAGAATTCCTGCTGAGAAAAATTTACAGTCTTTCATGTGATTCAAGAATTCTTAGCCTGCACACAGACTTAGGAGACCACCAAGGAGGAAGCTTGTTTTGCTTGCCCCCTAAAAAGGAAGCTTTTCCCTTCCTCCTCTGCAAAAATAGTAAAGTCTGTGCAAAGGATAACAAGTCTAAGTGGTATTCATAAGAATTGTTAAAAATACCAGAGAATTCTTAAAAAATTCTTAAGAATTCTTGAGAATTCCTGTAATCTTTATGCACACAAGGCCAGTACTGTACGACTAATCATTTCACTGAAAGTTTCATGCTACATCAGCAACCTTCCATGAATTAGAAAATGCTAAATTGAAAATTCTAGATCTATGACTAAGTGAAAATGATTCTTTGGTGTCTAATAGATCGATAGATAGATAGATTGATAGACAGGTAGATTGATCATGAATGCTGAATCACTCTGCTGTGACAGGTTGTATGAGTTGGTTTCACAGTTCACAATACCTTTTTATAAAACCAACCAATCAATTTTGTAATCTCCCCAAAATTTTCAAATCAGCTTCTTTGGGAAAATTCAGGATTTAAAAAATTGTGTGTGTCATGCATTGATTACTCATCAGGTGTTGTGGTGCAGTGGTGTAATCCTCTGACTTTGCAGCCAGAACCGTCAGGTGGAGTGGGTTTGATACCCGGTACTTGATTATCGCTTGGCTGCTTCTGCAATCCCAGCGCTTGGTGCTAAAACCACAACTTCACCTTCTCCTTTAAATTGTATATATAGGCATAGGTGTTGGGAGTGAAGATACCAACTGTTCTAAGAAGGTTATGCAAGCTCATAGATCTCAGACGTCTTAAATGGTGGTGCAAAAGATCATGAGCTTGCATTTACAAAGACTTTCAATAGTACAGGGGTTTGCACTCCAAGAGATTATTTTTCCCCCAGCTTTTGAGTTTTTCTCTCGAAATGATGGCCAGGTTTAGAAAAATTCGGCGAAAAGAATACTCCAAAACGTAAAAATTCATAAGAAAGCAGTAAAAAAAAATATTCGACAACTGGTTTTAGAAAAATTGCCTTCTTTTGATGTCCAGAATTAGAAAAAGGGGCGAAAACAATGCCTGGGAAGAAATAAACATCACGTCAACAAAATATACTAAATACCCTACCCGGGAAGGTAGGCCGACGAAGAATGGTAAACAAAAGGCGTTCCATACGTATCATGCCTCGGAACGATTTTACTTTTCGATCCAATTGACTTATTATGAAGTTTTCTAAGGAAGCGAAGTAAAAATAAAGCTTCAATCGATATGATATGCCGAATTCCTTTTTTCACAAAACAGTTGTAGGGCGACTAACGAGTGATAAACAGAGGACGTTCTACAAGGATCATGCCTCGAGCCGCTATTGCTTTTCGATCCAATTAACTTTAAACAGCCGTAGATAAAGTTTTCTAAGAAAGTGAAAGACAAACCGACCTGCCTTTATTTCACAATCGGGTGCCATACAATTAACTATTATCTGAAGGCACACTTGACATAAATATTTAAATATCGTGGTCATAACCTCAAAAAGAAAAACTCATTCAATATGATTCATAAATCTGGGTTTCTGTTTATAGAAATTTGCCAATAAATAGGCAAAGAAAATTTGTCATTTATAATTGCGTAGTGTGTTGAACAATCGGGTTAGTCGAAAATGACGCGCAGCGTTTGAAAAAATGCTGCTGTCTGGATATTTCAGCAATAATATAGAAAATTATCTCGTTTCATTGCTAATATGTTAAATATTATATTGCTTATATATTGCTAATTAGATTCAAGAATTTTCGCGACTTCAATCGGCCATTCCTTCCCGTGGATATGGGAGAGAAAGCCTATTATAAAACCTGCAAAAACGACGAGTAAAATTTCATCAGTTTCCTTCCTGACCGCAATGACACTGAAAATGAAACATACATGTGAGCATATACAGTAAAAACTCGCGTATAAGAGCCTAGTGATTGACATTTTGAAATTAGACCCCTATTATATAAGAACCCATTCAGCCTGAAACTTGAAAATAGCTTCTTATTTGTAGAGATAGACGGGAGCCGTTATGACATCACCTATTACACAATTCAAGAAACTAAAATAAGTTAGGGGTCAGTCACTATTAATGCCGTGTAGGGGATCAGAAGATATTCAGAGGGACCACCAAAATTTTTGGGCAGTGAAGGGGGCCAATGAAAACCTTAAATGTAAAAAGGGGGCCATGAAAACTTAACAAAGCTGATCTGAGGTATCTGAAGTGCAAACATCGTCTTTCTATGACCTTTGTAATATCTTGCGTTTCTCCCCAAAGTATCAATAACGAATATTTTTCTTTAATCTCTAGTTGCCACTTTTTCCTCTTGAAAGCATGTCTTTTTCGTCATTTGTCATCAGAAAATATCATTAGCTGCTTGGGAATATTTCATCAAATTTCATACAGCGGGGGCCACGAAAAATTACAGCTTAAAAATCAGGAGCCCTTGACAATCTAGTGAGTAAATGAACGGGTTATGAAAAATTCTTATTATCAATAAAAAATATCTTCCACCCCCCTATGTGGCATTAATGGTGACTAATCCCTTAGGCCATGCGCTGCTTTCCCGCATTAACAAAACTCATTCACCTCTCTATATGTTTGCAAATTTGCCTTCACAACAAATTTAAGTAGTAAACAAAACATGGAAATATAAACTAAGTATAAACAAAATATAAGCAAAATTTAAGCAAACCGCAGGAAAAGTAAACAAAGAAGAACAAATGATGTCCAGGAACTAAAAATGCATGCCTTCCCAAATTAGTTTATCTAAATAAGATTTGAAGTAAGGACCATTCCTTCGGGATTCTCATTAAGTATTAACGTCAGTTCACGTGCCTCTCATGGGAGTATGTTGCGCGCACCTGTTGCCTCATGGTGTAGCCGACGGGTTATTTCATTCTCAGGGGGGTCAGGTGGTTTTTAGCCTGTGCTTTCAATCGAGGGGCATTTCGAACGAGCGCACGAGATTTTTCCAAAGTAACAAGATTTTTACTAATTTTTTGATGGATTTTCTTGAAAACAAAATGATTTGGCTGGAGTTTGGCCAAAGATGTACGATATTCTTTGGGAGTGAAATACCCATCGTCTGCACTCCTGCTTGCCTCACAGAAACAATGGTAGCCTGAGTGCCGACCTTACTCTTGAATTTCATAATTTTATCACCCAGTGATAAGGTCTTGTAGTTTACAGCAATATTGTATTTACTAATTAATTGCTCACTACAAATCTACTAAACTGAAGCTGCTGAATCTCGTACGCTGCAAAGCTCATTAATCTACCTCATCAAATCTTGAAAGTTACCTTGAACCGTGTCCCGTTCTCACATAATGGTCCGTCCTGATTAATAACAGTCCATTTGCAGGTAGGCTACGCAGGGGACTATTTTGTTGTACTGTGTAGCATCTGTAATCATGTCAAATGAGAAGGGGTTTCATTGACAATACAATTTCGTTAACCATCTGTTCTCTATGGTTATCTAACTTCACCTGTAGACGATGAGTCATTGCTGAAAACAATCCATCCTAAACGCCCATAGGCCATAAATGAGTGCAGAATTTTGTAATACTAAGACCGTAAAAGTTCTACTCGCTGTTAATAAAGTTAAGTGAGTGCAGCTCAGAAGAGCAGTACAAGACAATCGTCTGCCAACTTTGGTGGGGGGGGGGGGGGTTACTCACTACCATTCACCAGCAGTTATGTATCCTCAGAAGGGAAGTTTGTGCAAGGGAAGATTTGAGTTAACGGACAGTTCCAAAGGTCGACAACTGTTTGCATATTCCAAGACAGCTTAGCATGACTCAGCTTTATGATATCACTCTCAGTTCAAATATTTTACTCTTGCGCTCCGACTGTAGACGTGCGGCAACATCTGTACCTGCCCTGTATCCTGCATATGGATGCGTGGCTGTATCTGGTGCACTGCTCTAAAGCCTTGAATGTTGCCATGAAGCAACAATAGTTTCGATCAGTCAATAGCAGTTCTTATAGCTCGATTTAGGAGACTCGATTCGCTAGCCCCAAAAAGAAGAAGACTCGTTGACAAAAGTCAGACAACAAGGATATAGCTAAATGAAGGATGTAAATTTTATCCTAGGTTTTGTAGGATCCACATACGATTTTACGAGTCAGGTACACAAATTTGACACAGTTTTTATCCCAAACCATATCAAAATTTATATGCAAACTTAAGTAGGTAAGTAAATAGAAAATGTCTAATAACCCTTCCTATTTGATATAAGTGGTGGTGGTGGGGGAGGGGGGAGGGGTAAGAGAGTGGGGCTTACCTCAATTTTGACTTAGAAGAAAGAAAATTATTGAAGAGGGGGCTTTGTAGAGAGAATCACTAAACAGAGCTCCCACGGTAACTGCTTCCTTCTCAACTAAAACTTGACAGATTCTGTTTCTCCTTCTAGAATTCAGTTAGACACAATTTATCCTTGAATAAAGCGTTTTGTAAGTTAGAAAGACCTGATGGAACTTCACAGAGGAAAGGTTGCCTGTGGTCACTTAGGCCAGAGAAACAAGAGACGTTAGAAAGAGAAATTAGAAAGTGGAAGAAGAAACATCCTGAGGCAATAAAAGCTGCAATGGCACATCCAGGTAATTATGGGAGTATTTTTTGGGCATCTGAAGTCTGCGAAGTCTTCTGAAAACGGTAGACTTTGCAGAGAAAATGTCAGTTACCAAGAATGCGAATTCTGCATACGGTAGAGTTGGCAGACTTCGCAGAGAGAAAATGCCAATAGAATGAAAATTCTAAAAGAATGAGAGTTCGAATGTTGTTGTTCGGCCGAGCGAATTGAAGCCATTGCAATACAATGTACTTTTGTTATGCCAATCCCAATAGAAAAGAATCTGCAAAGTGTCATTGTTTTCTCGAATGCTTTTGAAAACATTTTCATTCACGAAACAATGTTCTTTGCGATCTTTCAAAAGTCTGCCAGCTTCAGGAGCAAAAGGTTTCCGAAGCCTCGGATCCCTACCATTTTCAGAGGAGCCCTAAAGAATACGTCAAAAATCTCTCGGATTTCTACCGAAAACATAAAGACCAAAAGAATGGGCTTTTATAAAAAAGTGTTCTGATGTCTGCGTAGTCTACCGTTTTCGGTAGAATGGTACCAAAAGAACGAGATTTTAATATCTTCTACCAACTCTACCGTTTTCAGAAGATGCCCAAAAGAGTACGCCCTATACGGGTTTGATACTGCTTTGCAGATGATGTTTTTTCACCTCGTAGGAAGGAGCTCTTTGGCAAACAAGGACATCTGAAGCTACAAAGGATCCAATACATTTATTGACACCTAAATACAAAGTGATTTGTGATTGCAGACAAAGGGAATTCCATGCGTAGTTGGCCAAGTCATAAACAAAAACCAAGCAGGACGTAAAAGTTAATCCAGAAACCTAGGTAGCTAGCTCGCTTGTCGTGCATTCCAGCAAACAAGAGCACATATTGAAAGAAATATGTATCTAAACTTCTACCTTGAGCATTTTATTTGTCGTGTTCAGAAGCTGATTGGTGGGCGATTCAATTAAAATACTCATTGCTCAGCTACTGAACCAAGACAGTTTTCAAGAGAAGCTATTGGCTTATAACGAAAGAAGAAAGGTAAATCTAAAGTTCTGTCTCGCAGATTTTGTATATTTGATTCAGAAGCTGTTTGGTGGTTGTTTCATTTAAGCCTTAAATACCCGAGAGTTAAAGTGCCTTCACCTCGGGTTCTGAATGAAATTAACTAAATCTGCGACACAGAACTTTAGAGTTATGCTTCTTCTTTCGATGTGCGCTCATTTTTGCTCTTGAGAGCCATTCCTGGAATGCATAGCGAGCAAGCCAGCTACCTGGGATTTAGAGCAACTACGCGTCAGGCATGGAATTCCCTTTGTCTGAGATCACACATCGCTTCCTATTTATGTGTTACTAAAACGTAGCGAATCCTATTGTAACATTACCTGTCTTTGTCTTGGTCTTCTAAAAAATATCTGTCTTTGTCCTCGTCTGCAGAAACCTAGCTTGCACATATCTCAAAAACATATTCTCCGTTAAAGGTTGAATATGCAGAAATAAAAAATGCTGAAATTCGTTAATGCACTTTTATAACATCATATTTTGTAAACAGCGTATCTCCCGACTTTCCTGCACTGACGACTAAACAACTAAACAACTCCCCTTCCCAGAAACCAACTTAAAAATTGAAAACGTATTATCTTTGTTTGCAGAAGACTTAAGCATCTCAAGTGATTCAATGGACGATTCAATGGACACGACAAACAACACTCCAGAGCACACAGTTCCGGAAGTGACAAACATCCAGCTTGAAACACAACCGACACCGGTTCATCAAATCCAAATCCAGCAATCCACTAGTTCTAATGAAGATGCAGATCTCGCTGCTGCTGACGCTGCGAAGGATTTATTCGGCAGTGATCTCTTTCATGATGTGCAAGCGGAGGAGTTCTGGAATGATCTGCTATCCACTAACACAAGTGAGCATAATTTAAATTTCTTTGATAATGTTCAGGATAATAGACCGGATGTCTCGACCGTTGAATTGGACAGTTCTCTCAAGTTAGAAACGACGACGCAGAGTTATTATTACACGCCAAGTACGCAGGCAACACAGAGTACCTTAGCTGGAATGTGACTTGAGCAGGAGTAGTTGATGTCCTAACTGCCTGGTTTGTGTATTGGCTGGCTTGGCTAGCTGCTTGCTTATCTGCTGGCTTGGCTTGTCCATTTGCCTGGAATAAACAGATCAGCTATTTACTAGAGTTCGATTAGAGCTTGCCGATAGCATATTTCTACTGAGTGTGCCTAAAGCCCGCCGCACACGGAGAGGAAAATGCTCAGCAAAGTGGCATGAATGTCATTTTGCTCAGCAAAATTCTCACCGTGTGCGGATGATTTTTGCTGAGGAAATACTCATTTGTGCAGCTGAGGAAAATATCTATCGTGTTTGATAATTTCTGCCATTCGTGCCAAAATTCTCACCGTCTGCGGTATCACTGAGAATTTTGCTCACTGCCTTGGCTGATCACGTGTCCATGATCTAATCCTGTGACCTTTGGTCGATGCCATGGCAACATGAACACGTGATCAGCCAAGGCAGTGAGCAAATTTCTCAGTGATACCGCAGACGGTGAGAATTTTGGCACGAATGGCAGAAATTATCAAACACGATAGATATTTTCCTCAGCTGCACAAATGAGTATTTCCTCAGCAAAAATCATCCGCACACGGCGAGAATTTTGCTGAGCAAAATGACATTCATGCCACTTTGCTGAGCATTTTCCTCTCCGTGTGTGGCGGGCTTAAGGCCCTGTTTATATAAGGAAAAACACCTCACCTGCCAGACCCAGGGCTGACAATCGAGGGAAACTTTAGTCACTGTTTTTATTAGATTTTTCACCTCACCTGTCATGTCAGCCCCGGGGCTGAGAGGTGAGGTGGAGCAAACTCACTCTTCCGTGAAATCAGAATGAACTGACCAATGAGAATCAACGAATGATTTCAATTCACCTCACCATACCAGTGGTATTTCGTTTATATGGAAAAATTCCACGTCACCCAGGTGAGTTTCCACCTCCAGTGAGGTGGGACTTCACTATACCGGTGGTGTTGTATTCGTCATGTAAACACGAACTCAAAATACAAAGGATTCTATTGGAGAGTGGAATCTCACCTCTAAGCCACGGGTCTGGCAAGTGAGGTGTTTTTCCTCATATAAACAGGCCCTAAAAGATATGCACTTTCGACAGGCTACAATAAATGATACACTGACCAAATTTTAAAGATTGATAATAACAGCGACGGTTTTCTCTTTGTCCTTTCAAGCTACGTCTTTTAAGAACTTTATCAATATATTCTATCAATCTATGCTATTTCCAAATCTTCAGGGAATCGCTTAAAACTCGGGACATAGCCCAATAAAAATCATCGAGAAGCTGCTAAATATAATGTACTATAATGATTGAATCATCTTGAAAATTAGCCTATAGTGTATAATTTATCGCAGCCTATAAGACTGGACATGTTTCTTGGCACAACCAGTATGATTCTTAGAATTATGAGGGGATGCAAACCAGATATGGCTCAGAAGGGCAGGAAATGCATGCGAAGCTAGTGAAATTGATGCAAAATCATCAGTTCACACATGGGTTGCCACAAAAAGGGCGCATGTAATGCCATGCGGAAGCCAGCCTGCATTACATCCCCCGAAAATTACTGAGGTGTCTATAGAATATGACAAGTAGAGGTGGAATAGATTTATCCTGCATGTCATGTGTCTCATGGATGAAACAACTTAAATCAGTTGGTACAATATCCTTAGTTCAATGACAATATCTTGTTCTACACAGATGACATTACATTTCTTCTTGTGCATAAAGACTTGTGACAGTCATAGAAATATATCAAATCTGGAGATCTTGCAGCTTGAATGGAAGGGATATCATTTCCAGGGACGATGCAACGATAAATTTAAAACATGTCAAACAGTTTTTATCATTGCGGGGGGGGGGGTTGAATTGCAAACGTATGCCTGGTTCCTTGCGACGGAATTTAGAATTTAAAAGCTAACAAATCTTGTGAGTGACATGACATGCGGGTAGATACTAACAGCTAAGATAGCCAGAAGGAGAGGCTATAAAATCATTTTGCAATCAAGTAATTCCTTTCTCGAAAACAGCAAAAAACTCCTTTCTTGCCATGAATAACGAAGACTATCCATAGATGGCAGAAAACAACAAGTATTTATCGGGTGTCCCAAAAAATTGTGCCCTGTCTGTGTTGTTTCGGGGTTGTTTCATGGATAGCACCACTATTAACCCTTTTCAAAACTGTAGGAAAATTTGAATACAAAGCTAGAAATCTTTCTCTTTCCAACCCAAATTGATTCTGGCATCGCTGGAGAACGATATGGCATGATTATTTTTGAAGCAACTACTTATTTTGCCTTTCCTCTACTATAAATCAGCAACTAGACTACTTTTCAGATAACTCAAACCAGATCTCAAACTCTCCAAGTTCAACTCAGTAAGAAATGGCATAAAGAAAGTAAAGCTCCTCCACAGGAGCCACATAAATGGGGCACAAGTTTGTAGGATACCCCATTGCTCGATTGCAGAAAGATTTTCTGAAGCGTAGCATATGAATTTGCTTAGCAGTCACAAAGAATTTAAAGCAGCCGTAATTTCTTAGTATAACAGCTTATATTTAACAGAAGACATGGGCCTAAAAGGTTCCTGCAGGCTGTTGGTCTTAGGGCTAACAAAAGATAGGCTAGTTAATGAAAAAAGTGGAATATTAAGTGTAATGGGAGAGAGTACAAGGGAGGACGAGTTTAGTGTGAAGGAAGTCTTGCTAGAGCAAAACTCAGTATCAGGTGTGTTCTATCAATAGCCAATTGTCAACCATGATCATTTGCGGGCGAAATGAAAAGCAAGACAAAGTGAACCTAGACCAGAAACAATTTTAGCCCCGGTCAAACAGATCAAACATTTCACAGAACATTTTAAAAACAAATGTTTAATGAAATGTTGGGCCTGTTTGACCACCTTGTTTGGTAACCTAACATTTGTTTGATGACGTTGGACGACGTTTGATGAAAGTAAAAACAAATTTTATTCCATGGCTGTGTGAATTGTTGGATCTGTTTGACCACTCCAACTGAATTTCTGGAAAAAATAATGCATGTTGTTGGCCATCATGCCTACCATAGAGGCTACGATCTCTAGTCTTATTACATGTGTCCATGGGTTCGATGAGCAAATATTGCCTGATAAACTTAAGGTCTTAAGTTCTTGTAAAAATACGTGAAGGCGATATTGTTTGACAACGATGACTTCGACCACTCAGCAAGTAATATTTGCTCTTTCAGCCAAGATTTTTGAACAACTTTTGATATGCTTCGAGACATCATTTTATTGAAAGTTGTTTCACATTGTAGATATGATGCAGGAAAACCCGCATATAAGAACCTAGTAACTTTACGAACCGCTAAGCTAATTGTCTGGAAAAAGATTTTCTGAAATTTAGGAGAATTTTTGCAAAAATTGGAATGAAAATGTTTCAAAACATGTAATTTAGAAAATTGTTGCATGCTACAGGATCTTTCTGTTCAACTGTTCTTAGGGTATGTTCGATTGGTAAGTCCCAGCCTAGAAAATTATGAAGACAGTAGACCTCGCAGAGACGGAATTCTATTTCCCAATCAAAAACAAAAAGCTTCCAGATTCACCATGGCGAAAAAGAAAGTTCTCTCCAATGAAAACGAGAATCTCTCCCATGTCTGCAAAGCCATCTGCCTTTTGGAGCACAGGTTCTGAAGACCTTCCAAACCTACCAAACGTTCCCGCTTTGGGAATTTTGGGGTCTATGAAATACGAATCCTACGTCTGCAGAATCTACACTTTTCAGAATTGACACAAATCGAACACACCCTTTAATTCAAGACCCAAGAATTAACAATATTTTCTTGGCTAAGTTAAAAAGCGATGGTTCTTATCTGCGGGTTATTATTGCAGAAAACTTGTGGATTTGTCTCGTTTGTAAATCTGGTGTGAATATTTGTAAATGGATAAAAAACTTTTGAGAAAATATTTTAGTAGACATCAGACGCACTCCAGTTTCTAATTGTAGCTAAACGGACACATAGTCACCAGAATTTTATCATGTGATCACTATGACTTTGTCATGTGATAGACCTAGCAATAACATGTGATACATAGAGTAGTTACAGGTGATTAAGAAATCATGGCAATAGTCTTAAATCTTAATTTATAAACTGTAAATCGTCATATTCGCCTAGAAGCCATTGCAAAAAGATTTGGAAACAGCACACAAACCCCTGCTTACTTGCCCAAAACCTTCTAGTTGGGTAATCATAGCAATAACGAAGTGCACTGTAGCAACTGTAGCAATAATGAAATTCGCTTATAAAGCATAAGTCATACAAGAAACAGGAAAACTCAAAATACAACTCCGAAATGCCTTGGTGAAAACCAATAAAGTTGGACACGGTATAGCAGTTTTGTGGTGCAATAATTTGTGTAAACAAGTCTGCAAGATACTCCGACAAAAATCTTGATCTGCCTGCTCTCCTCCCGTTTTGCGCATTATAAATTAGTGTGGACCAAATTCTGAAAGAGATTTATTAGAAGACGCTTGGCAGCTGCCCGTTGTTTGTTTTTGTTTTTCAATTTTTTTGAGTGGACTTGTCAGGACTTCTAGCTACTGAAAGTTAATTTAGGCCCACTGTGCATGCCGCATCCAGGCATGGGACCCCTAGTTTAACGTCCCTTCCGAAGGATAACGAGGTGAGTTGTGAGGTCAGGCCTCCGAGGTCACCCATCCGGAGTTTGACCTCACTCGACCGAGCTTAACTTCAGTCACCTGACGAAGACTGTATAAGCCACTCGGCCACTCACCCAAAAAGTGCCGTAAAGGTGCACCGAGGGCAACGCTAACTCTAATAGTCTACTGTTTGCAATGGCTTCTACACTGTTTTATTCAAATTCCGAGCCTTTCATCCCTCCTGGACTGATCACATTTCCCACTGATAAACAACATGAAATGACAAGTTTTCAGGAGGTCAAGTGAGTCATCCGATGAATAGTTCATGCCTGACATTAAAGGGAGGGACCTCTGCAACCAGCACACCTTGCATGTGCCTTCTTATTGTTGATGACAACGAAAAGACAACAAAAGGATCTAATCAAAAAGCATGCTAGTTGCAAATGCCACTTCTATCAGCCAAGTTTCTGTCTTGTGATACCTCCTGCAAACATGCCTGTTGTATAGGATTTGCTTAAGCATCAGTAGTCACACCGGGGTCAAAGGTCTAGATATTTTCAATTCCACCCCATTTCCCTTGCCTATGGTTTGCATATTGTAGAAGAGGAGGAATGTTTTTAGAATATCATTGACACTTTTTTAATTCCTTTTATACTCATCTCAATTTCCAAACCAAGAAGTCATAGAATATCTTTTATTCATATTTGATATTACTTTTTTACTTTGAAACTTAATTTTATCCAAATCTACCCATCAAATGATTTTCATCAAATTAAAAAGGATATCATAGTTTAGTTTATAGTTCTAACGAAACGATTAAATTAATTCAAATAGTTGTAGGTAGAAATTTATATATAGAGATTATCATAAACTATAGCACAGTAAAGAATCGTTGAGCTTCTTTAGGGAAGAGAAACCGAATGACATGATACGGTTTTCATGTTGGAGTCCATGCAATCAAAGACACAATATTTTTAATATTTTGTAAATGCAAAAACCTTAGTTTGCTTGAAATAATCGGTAAAAGGAGTGTCTGTAACGGTACAAAATAACTCAACATTTTAGCTTATCACGGAGGACACAAATGGAACAAAATTAAAACTAATGTATACCAATTTAACTAAACAAAACACAACAAAACAATGATTAAACAGTACAAACTATAATGGAAATCATTGAATCAAATAAAACATATATGATACAAAGGTAAATTGTACGTAAGGGAATTTCTTTATCATTCTTGCAGCAAACTGTCTGTTACCTCGTTGCGGATTTCATTAAAACATAATTGAGATAAATTTGGAAAGATCGTGAAGGACGCGTATGCATCTTCGTGCCCAAGTTTTTATTTACTGCAAGCAAAATGCTGGCTAAGAGTCACTTCGTTGCTAAGGAGAACATTTCTGTTAGAGCATTAACAATTTAGATCTTTTAAACATTTCTGTTTGATCTTTATGACAACAAAAAAATTTAAAAAGTCAGGCATATGTCTGATCGAACAACGGTCCACAAAACACTAGTTTATTCGGTTTGTTTCCCAGAGAGGCGTTTTTGTATTATAAATTCCTGTAATGTTGCACATTTATAGCATTTTAATTCGCGCGTTTGTATATTATGATAATTTGACTAAAACTCTTAAGATTTCCAGTGTGAGTGTAATAGAAGCTGCACATAATAGCTACTATTCTTAGATAATCGATGTTTTATCAAATCCTATCGGGTGAGCCAGAATAAACGTACACCGTCTGAAAAGTTAATGCTCCCTGAGTATATAAGCAGTGATATATTGCAATATCTGATTACATAGCCAACATATTAAATTATTTTTAAGGTTCATCCTGGCATGGGCTGGAGGAGACTACTGTGTTAACCTAAAAATGCTTGAATTGCCTCATAAAGAGTTATATTCATTCATCTTTACGATGCTGTGGTTGTCTCTTTCTTCTCTATTGTCTTTGGCCAAATATTTCTACCAATATGCAAGTATACTGTGGCCTAGTAGGCGTTGTCATGCTGCCATGTTGAATTGATTCTACGCTGTGCCTAGCACAACATGCACATGCGTAGAATCAATGTATGGCCAAAGACAATGAAGAAGAAAGAGACAACCACATCGTCGTAAGTTTGAATGAATATGGTTCTTTATGAGGCGATTCAAGCATTTTTAGGCTAACACAGCAGTCTCCTACCGCTCATGATCCTGGTTGAAATCGGCCACTCCTTTCAGAGTTTACAAGGGATTTTCTGGAGGAAGTCGTTTCGAGGAACCTTCAAATATTTTGATATTCAGGGAGAGAAATTTTCAAATGCTACAGCATAGGGCTCGAATCTTTGCAAACTTTGAATTGATGTGTACAATGTTGTGTAAGAGAGGAGGTATATGAAGTTTTGAAAACGGTTAAAAGTATCATAGATTGTAAAATGATTCAGGAAAGTCTAGCCTGCGTGCAGACCAGGAAAGTCGAAATGACCAAAGCAAGAAATACACAGTTTTTGAAGACCTAAAAGATGATGGCATGCGGAAGTCTGTATCTTTCATGGTTTACGATTTAGCAATTTGATGACGACACAACTTCAAAACTAGCAGAAAATTTTATAGCTCTGTAACTCTAAAAATAATGGTAAAATCAAGAAATGTTTTTTCTGGAATGAAGGCGAACGACCAAAACTTCCCCTCGCTTTATTTTGTGGAAGGAACTAGGTAATAACATTTTATACATTAATTTTAGAGTTTTGCAAAGATTCGAGCCCCATGCTGAACATCGTGCAATCTTTGACTTACTCGGTAGATCGATTCGTATTTCTTAACAACTGTAAATATGTAAGTTTACATCTTAACTGGAAAAATAACTTTTACAATCAATATATCCTTAGATTTGCTTTGTTTTTAGAAGAGAATTTTTAAATTCTTAAAAACGTTTGTTTATCTTGCTTCTCTTATTATCTTGGGCATCATAAGATGCCATATCTTTTGATTTGTATCGTACACTTTTTACGGTCAGGGCTATCAAAGGCATCGTCGAAAGTGTTTAAAACATTTTTATACTCAATTGAAAAAATCAGCTGTTGGAATCGGTAAACTGCAAAAAAGTCGTCCATATTGCGCCGATTTGATTTGATTTTGATTTGATTTGATTTATTTATCTAACGGGGAGGGTAGCCCTTCAGCAGAAGTGCTGATTTTCAAGGGGCCCTCCCATAAATTAAAACTAAACTAAATTACAAAAATGACTAATATAAAAACTTCGGAATCTAAAAACCTAAGCCTATTTAACAATCTAAAAATCTATTTACAATATCTAATGTCCATTTAAAAAAAAATAAAAAAATAAAAAAAAAGAAGAAACCCTATATCGTCTGCTTAAATAAGCTAACGGTGGGTGCTTGCTTTGACTCAGCTGAGAGGCTATTCCATAACTGCGCTCCTCTGAAAGAAAAACATTTTTGACCGTTTGCTGTTTTTTTCAAAGGTAACCTCAGGTCCGTGTTTGTATTGCGGAGAATACGGGAGGAGCATGCCGAGTTTCTTGTGAAGAGACTACTCAAGTACTGCGGAGCCAACCCATTGAGGGATTTGAAGACCATTGTTCCAGAATCAATTTTAATGAGTTCCTGAATGGTCTTCCAACCAAGCCTTTCGATAAGTGGTCTGCCTGGGGTGTCGTAGCTGCTGTTTGTTATAATTCTTGCAGCGCGATTCTGAAGTTTTTGCAACTGATTAATTTCAGTTGGACCTGCGCATCCCCAAACAGAGCAACAGTATCGAAAGTGGGGCTCCACAATACCCGTGTAGAGAGTTTTCAGCGATTCTCTTGGTAGGAATGATTTGGCATGCTTCAAAAAGCCTACTGCCCTAGAAACCTTGGCAGAGACCGCCTTGATTTGTTCTTTCCAGTCCAAAGAGCAGTCAATTTGTACACCAAGGTATTTCGTTTTTTCAACAACTGGAAGCTCATTTTCACGAATTTTCAATTTCAAGTCTTCATTCCGACTTTTGAGAGTGGCATGTTTCTGTTTGGTGCAAACAAGCATGGCATGAGTTTTTGCAACATTCAAAGAAAGTTTGTTGCCTTGGAGCCAAGTGTCTAGTTGTCTAAGATCGTTGTTAATAGCCTCAGTCAGCTGAGTCAAATCATTGGACTGGTGGCATAAACTGGTATCATCAGCAAACATGGACACTGTGGAATCTCGGACAGCTTGTGGGAGATCATTGATATAGATCAGGAAAAGTAAGGGACCAAGACATGAGCCTTGTGGCACACCAACTTCTATATCCCCAAAGTCTGAGTCAACACCGTTAACCCTACAGAACTGTTTACGGTTGGTAAGGTAAGATTTAAACCAAGAAAGTTCTCGGTGTTGGACACCATAGTGGGCAAGCTTTTTGCAGAGAATATCATGATCAACGGTATCGAATGCCTTTTTAAGGTCAATGAATACTAGCCCCACAAGCTTACCGAGATCTAACCCATTGTACCAATCATCA
Organism: Aurelia sp. 3 sensu Dawson et al. (2005); assembly: GCA_964020215.1. NCBI lineage: Eukaryota > Metazoa > Cnidaria > Scyphozoa > Semaeostomeae > Ulmaridae > Aurelia > Aurelia sp. 3 sensu Dawson et al. (2005). Next base: position 16,244,166 of record OZ026593.1, on the reverse strand, counting down.
GTATTTTTAAGTAAACAAGTTACAGTGGACCGAAGGCGCAAAAAACCTGATTGGTCATTGGAAAATTGATCGTTTTTGTCCATATGTTGGTACAACTGGTTGGTCACAAGTTTTTCAAAGAGCCTTGAGATGACTGGTAAGACTGATATTGGTCGATAGTTAGACTGATCAGTCTTTGCTCCATTTTTAAAAATTGGAGTGACTCTAGCTACCTTCCATGAGTCAGGAAACTGACTTGTTTCAATGGATGTGTTAAACAAGAAAGCAAGCGAGTTTTCAATGAAAGGCAATGCAAGTTTCAAAAAGTAGCTAGAGATGTTGTCAGTCCCAAAACTCTTTGCTGTTTTGACCTTGGCAAATGCATCCCTGATTTCCTGAACCTCAATAGTCCTGAAGTGAAATTCAGCCTTATCTGGGTTGACTTCGTAGTCACCTGAAAGGAGGGGATTTGAAACCGGGTCAATTTTGTCAGCAAGATCCTTGCCTACCGAGCAAAAAAAGGAGTTCATTTTATTAGAAATTTCTTTTTTGCAAACAGTCTCTGAATCAGACTCTTTAAGGCAGTCAATGTTACTTGACTTAGACCTCTTGTTGAGAAGCTCATTTATTGTCTTCCATGATTCTTTCATGTTTCCTTCACAAGCAGATATCTTATTAGTGTAGTATTCCTTCTTAAGCTGAACATTCAGGGTATTAACCCTATTGCGTACCTGCCTGTATGAGTCCATAAGGACTGGGGATTTTCTCTTGGTTGCAGCCTTTTTAAGCCTGTCTCTAGTCACCATAAGGTTTCTAAGGTCCTTATCAATCCAAGGACAAAATTTTTCAGAGACACGCATTTCAGCTATTGGGGCATGTTTGTCTATAATCAGAGAGAGCAAATTGGACCAATTGTTGACAAGAACATTTATATCATCTGTTTCATTGAGCATTTGCTCCCAACATATGCCAGAAACATCAGCCAGGAATGCTTCTTCATCGAAATTCTTCATATTGCGAGTTTTTATCACTTTGTGGCCTTTTTCTACTGCGCCATTAAATCTTCTAACACAGTAAACCATAAAGTGATCACTCAAAGAAACTTCATGCACGCCTGATTTTGTAATGTTTCTGGCACATGTTGTAGCAATATGGTCAATGATGGTGGAAGTGTTCAAAGTAACCCTTGTTGGCTCCTCAATGAGCTGTTTGAGGCTGAACAGCTCATAGAGATTACACATATGCCTGGAATCATTGTCTATGGGCTGGTCAGCTATCTTCTCTGTGAGATCACAATTTGTGTCCCCAAGGAAGATCATTTCTTTGCCCTCTTTATCCAGAAAAGATAGAACCTTTTCCAGCTTCTCAAAGGTGCCAACAGGACTACTTGGAGGTCTATACCAAGCAACAACAAGAAATGGCTTACATTTTGGCGGTTCTATCTCAATGCAAATAAGCTCAAGATCATCTACAGGGACATCGTCTCTGGGCTTAAATCTTACAGAGTCTCTAATGTATATGGATACACCACCCCCATTGCAAGTCCTATCAAGCCGTACTTGTTGGTAACCTGAAATGTTGGTCAGTTCCTTTGCAATGGAACTGTCAAGCTTGGTCTCATTTAGGGCAAGAATTTGGATCCCTAGGTTATTCAAAAGCAATTGAACCTCATCAAGGTGACTACGAAGACCATTGACATTAAGAGATGCAATCACCATACCTTTTTTGAATCCAAGATGCTGATGAGACGCAGCAGCCACCCCATGCAAATTAACAGTTTCAGGATTTTCAGCACCCACCCCAGCTATTGTAGAATTGTCTTTATTAAAGGCACTGTAACTTATTAACTAGATTAGATACAAAAATAGCATGAACCTGCATTGCCTGCCAAACGTCCTTGGAACACTCAAGATATCTCCTTATGCCAAACAATGTCAATTTGCAAGGCTATTGTCCTAAAATTCCACAAGAGTCACGCACTGACCTGTCTTGCTTATTCTACCGTCACAAAACAACAATATCCTTAGGGGAGAGAGGGAACCGCAACACAAGGAGAAATTAGCTTAGATGTACAACGAACTTCGCAAGCACTGAAGATTCACAAATCGGTCGCCACCATTTTGAGAAGATTCTAGCTGGGTCAATGTCTTATGATGTCAATGCGATTAATTTCAGACAATCCTTTACATCTACTCCGCTAAACGAAGCAAATTTTAGTTTTTGATAAAAAGTTGGTACAAAATTATAGATAAAATTTCAAACTTACGTCGACAAGGGACTAAGCAACGACGCTATGTGTATTCCGTTAATAAACATTGTTTCAATAGTTCTGCCACCACGTGAACATTAATGCTATTACCAAGCAACTTGTATCTTTGCTTTCTTGTGATTGTCAGAGGAAATCCTGAAACGTAAAATACATTTCATCGATAGGAAGTAAATAGACACTTTGTATGCTGAAAACATAAATTTTGATCACAGCAAAATGATTTATGATAACAAAGGTAAATGTACCTCGTAATCCCCAGACATGTGCTTTTTACATCAAATTAAGAATTTGAGCTGGTACCGAAAGTTTCTTAAATGATCAGGTTTTTGAGTAGAAAGCGTCTCTTGCGAGTTTCTTACGAGTTCCATGATAATCTTCATATTTACTTCCTGAGCCTTCGCAAACAATTCAAAACAAAGTTTTTTTGAACTCTCTAATGTTTTGACACAATTCAAGTACCCTCTGAGTAATATGATAAAGGAAACAAGTGAAAATAAAGCAATATATGCCATGGATTACTGCGACTAAAATAAACAGTTTCTCAAAAAAAACGATTTCCTGGTGTTTCTTAATCTTAGTGATCTGAGAGCTGATATTCTTGCAAGAAGTTTTCTTATAAAAGATATGAAAAAGTACTTTTGGATTTCTCAAATGAACGGATTTGATTTAAATAATGGATGAATGACTTACCAAAGGACTTGGGAAAACACATCAAATTTGCAATTTCTCGAGGAGAGAAATATCTCAAATTCAATTCTCGTAAAATCTTTCCTTTTTCTTTATCATCCAGGTCAGTTCTTTGTATACTTTCAAAAACATTTTTTATCTAAAAAATCAAAGAAATGCATTTCAAAATAACAAAAACACGATCGGTTTGATTCAGGTAAGGTGTTGTGGTGCAGTGACGTGATCCTCTGATTTTGCACCCACAACAGTCAGATGGACAGCGTTCAATTCCAGGAAGAAGGGTCATGACAAGTTCTCAACGGAGAAAACAGGAATGATGAGACCTTATACGATTTCTTGTGAGTAGCAAATTGCAACACATAAAACACCTGGTTAGAAAATCGGATATGCGCTTAAAATGAAAAAGTAATGCGATAAAAGTCTCACCTCCACCTCTGACTTATCTGTTGTCATCACAGAACCAGTTCCTTTCACGTATGTACCATATCTGCGATTGAAAAGGTGACAAAAGTTAAAGATTAGTTTACTTTTTATGCGATTACTTTTCAGCTCAAATTTTAGAACAAGACGTGTATTCATATCGGTGATTAAAGAGGTAAAAAAGTTACAAATTAGTTGAAGAAATAAGATGGTCTATCAGCTCAAATCTAGTACTGATGAGTCACAAAAAGCTTATGCGTTTGGAGGGCTGTGGAATAAAAAGTATGTCACCAATATCCAAAACTAAAATGTTAATCTATCAGTCAAAGGCTAAATCAAATGAGGAAATTTTGTTTGGCAAAATCAGACATCTTTAAGACCCAGCAATAATCAAATGCTGGTAAGGGATCTGTATGGGAAGCGAGAATTCCACATTCCATTCTGGTCCATGGTTTACTTGGCATTGAAATATAAATTCAATACAACTGTCACTTCCAATAACAGAATTCTAATTTCAATGTCATGTAAGTCATGAACCAGAATGGAACTACGAATATTCATCTTTATGTTTACGTCAGAGATGAGTGATTTTACCAAACAAAATTTTCACATCTATGCTGGCCTTTGATTGATAGACTAAAACCTTAGTTTTCAATTTCGGCCACAAAAATTTTTCCCCACAGCCTGCTAAACATGCTAAATCTTTTCGACTCACTAGGTAACGATAAGTTGAAGCAAACAAAAACATGGTTGTCTTGGAAAAGGTGCAAAATCTTTAAAAGTGATTGTTCAAGTGGTCATTGCATTTTCCCTCAAACTGGTTTAAGATAATTTGAGGAGAAAGCAGGATATCAAAGCTGACTCAGACTGCATTCTTTCAACATAGATGGATCAATAGCATCTCTGTCTTAAACTAATGACGTAAAAGGAATACATTCATCATAGCCAGCAAGATGAAAGAAATTATCTAAAGAAAGAAAAGAATGAGTAGGAAAATTACAGGATAAAGAAAGTGAGATTTTGCCAGATATAAACAAAGAATTATAAAAATAACTTATAAAGAAGAAAACAAATATTGATAAGATTAAAAATTGTAAACTAAATAAAGTGTTTAAATGATTAAAGAATCAGGTATTAGATTCTTGAATCAAACGCCATCTAGCCTTTCAGATTCTCGGACCATGTAATCATATCCTTGGATAATCTAAGGATCATATAAGGAAAATCGCGGATCATAGGGCTTGGCTTTGAATCGAGGATAGGATGTAACGAGCAGCAAAAGTTTATAAATACTGAAAAATATAACGAAATCATTAGATGAAATAAATGTTAAAATTTGACAGTGAGAGATCAAAAGTCGAAAAGAAATGCAGGATAAGACAGAGGACCTATTAAGAGTGGTTATGAGTAAATTAGAGATAGACTAGGCTAGGTTGGGTTAGATTGATCGAGGAAGGGATACATGAGAGATTTCTTTCACCAATGACCTCAGAGTAAAGTTATTTCATTAATGACATCTCAAGGCGACGATATTTCCATAACAGTAAGTCACACTCATCATTGGTCATTATAATGAAAGTTGATAGTTCAATAAGCAAGATTTTATGTGGAAAATAGCTAATTATCAAGTTAGAAAGGTGATCTTTTAGCAAGATAGCTACTGCAAAAAGATGTTCTATGTATATCTAGATAAAAGCCAAACTTTATTTGGGTTTCAATGTTAGGTACCCAGCAACATTGGGGTGCATGAGAAGAAATCAGAATTTCCCCTTGTCTCGATATTCATTGATAGTAACTAGCCATACTCACGCTTTGGTAAAACAACAGGAGTTTGTTGATGATGGGGTAACGATATCTAGAACAAATTTAAACGAAAATCAGCAAAATCGAAGGGAAATATACTTATCGAAGGATAAAAAATATCTTTGAGGGTCTTGTAAACATGGGATCGTCTACATAGAAGAACAAAATCATAATCCAAAAGTCTGAAGTTGTCTGGGAGACTGTTACATTTTTTCGGATAATCTTCAAGCAAAAAGATCATACAAATGACCAAAGTTTCATCAAAAATCGAATACAGCTTAGCCTGCGTGCAGACTCTACTGATTTCTTTTCAGAGAGGATCTCCTCCAGTAGAGTCTGCGCATCGGCGACCAAATCCTTGTTCTGAGCCACGCGCGATTCCCTCTCTTGAGGAACCAAGTCACTGAATTGGATTCAATAGAGCGACCTAAAGAGTGGGAAGGCATAACACCCACACACAATAAGGTTTCATTGGCCAGCTTTGTCCATGGAAGAGCTGCAGACTCGAACAAAGACAGAGACGCTCATGAACAAAACGGGATATGCGTCAGCCAATCAGGAAAAGTTCCATGTTTCTCATGGACTGACAAAAAGGATTTGGTCGCTGATGCGCAGACTCTACGGGAGGAGAACCTGTCTGAAAAGGGATCAGTAGAGTCTGCACGCAGGCTAATACAGCTGCGACAGTGATCGTTAGCTTGGGTGCAGAATCTACTTTCCACTGCGAAGGCACCAAACGAAGAAGTAAACGAAGTGTTTAAGTTTTATGCAGTGCAGTTGTACTGAAAATGATTCTGGCTAAAGTCATCAGTCATACCCAAAACTGTTCCAAGTCGCCCAAGAATCTCTTCTGACAGAAACTGATAATCATCATCCTCATTTTGCTCCAGAAATTTTGAAAGCTTTGAAAGATTAGTGTCGTTTGAATCACATAGCTCTTGCTTTGCCCTCTTGCAATCAATGTTATCAGCTTTATGATCTAACGATGAAGTCTCTTTTGGAACATCTGGTAATGATTGGTTTGCTCCATCACAATCGCTTTTCTTGTATCTGTATGATTCAGGCATTGATTCCATCAGCTAAAAAGAAAATATCTTTAACTCAAAATAACACTTTGCAAATAATTTCTTATTTCAAAATAGCTTTGAATAGGGGACTCCTTGTACTAAACCCATAAAACGACGAACTGAACTGACGAGGGTGCGATGAAACGCGTTTTTGAATATTCCACGTTATCCTTTATTGCAGTTACTAACTTATTTCTTTCCTTTAGGGGTTTAAGATTAATTCGTTTTCTCTTGCAGGATTCAACGATTTCCTCTCTAATTACACGTTTACTTTGGTTGTTGTTCTTTTACAGGAATTAACAGTTTGTACCTCAAAGTAAAGTACAGTTATTGCTTTTATATAACGCCTTTACTATAATTCAACATTCCAGGGCGCTTTACAATTCCATTACCCCCTCAGCTCAGGCATTTTTTCTCCCTTTGGGCGCAATTCTTTACACAATGTGCAGCCTTAAAGTTGGCGATTCTGATGTTTTATTGCCTTCATCACCGAGGTACCAATTTTACACCTTGGTGAGGTACTGTACCTACGATAGCGGGTGTTTCCAGGTGGTTACCCATCCTGGTAATGACCTGGCCCAATCATGCTTAATTTCGATGATCAAATGGGAACTGGTGTATCCATGGTGAGCATAGGTTCCAAATCTTTAAATCTACGAAAAAAGGCGGGTGTAAAATTTACTTACCTATTTCTTTAAACTGAATGACTTGAAAGAAATTTTAGCCACTTTTCTATGATTCTACCGTTGGTTTTTTTTTTAGAAATCTTGATTATTTGTCGAAATTACGGCCTCTTTCATATTTCAGCTCATCATCAAATTTCTAAATCACAAACCAGAAGAGTGAGAGATTTTTGCTTGATACCATATTGTAGGCATCCACAAACTATGGTTTTCTTGAAACTTATTTGATCTATCGTCAAGAAGTTTAGAAATTACGACAGTTTTAAGTTTTTTTCGAAAATTTTCTTAAATTCTTAAAAAAGAAGAAAAACACTGTAATTCTGAAAATATTGAAGACTTCAGAAAAATCCAACAGCAGATTTTCTTTAAAATAGTTCAAGTTTCTTTGAGGCCGTTCACTTCAAAGAAATAGGTCATTGAATTTTACACCCAGCTTTTTAAAGTTTTGAAACCTATTCTTCCATGGTGGCAATTCGTTTGTTACAAATCATTTGGTTCAACACATTTTTATTTAAATGTGTGGATACCTAACAGGTGAGTGAAGGAAATACAGTAATCCTCATTTGAAAGATCACTGCTCTGTGCATATCATGAAGATAATATTGGAAAATACATCATTTAATGGCTGACATAGTCAAATCCATTCTGACATTCACTTGACTGAAATCGGCCACTCCAGGGGTGGATCCAGCCAGAAGTTGAAGGAGGGGCAACCTGCACAGAGGGCACCAAAAGTACAAAGAAGGGTAAATGCGCTGAAGATACATGAAAATTTTTAGCCCCTGGTTGAGCAAATTCTTTAATTTTTCCAACAAAATAAGGTCTTGATTTGCACATTTCCTTCACATCCTGTTTGAACAGTTAAAAAGAGCTCCTTTAGGTTACGATGATGGACGTACTTCTCATCAAAAAGATGGTGCCAAGCTGAGTTTTCACCATGAAGGGGGCATTTGCCCTCAGTTGCCCCCCTTAAATCCATCACTGAGCCATTCCATTCTGACATGATGGGAATTTTCTCAAGACAGCCTTCAAACGAGGATTGTTTCTACTAATAGCCCAGAACGTTGTTCCAATCTCTGGTCAAAGAAGATTTCAAAGATCTTTTTCATGCAATATTCCAAAACAAAGAATTCTCAAAATACAGCAGAGGCAAGACGTTACCTGTGGGCTAGTTTTAAATGTAAATTTCAGAGGTTTCAACTTTGCCAGAAGATAGTATCGTAGTCTTGAATTCGGGATACCAAACTGCAATGAGAAAATACACAGTATTATATTTTCAAGATAAGAAGAAAGAAGCTGAAAGATATGAATAGAAATAGAAGGAAAAATCAAGCTGGAATGACCAGTATGTAGTACTGACCTGCTTTGGTGAAATCAGGAACTCCTACAAAAAAGTGATTCCTTGATTTAAATACTGTTGTGAGGCAGAATAGCAAAGAGATCTGGAAAGAAGCTATAAAACAGCCATTCTTATTCCATCTAATCACTTCACAGAAATTAGTTTCTTTTCTCTACTAGTCTTAAATTCACTCAAATATTCAAAGTTCCTTGGAGAATGTCAACAATTTTGGTCACAAAAAACCATTGTCCAAAAGTTGTTGATGGAGTGGTACTGAGGAAAGGGCAAATTTTACAAAGTGTCCCAAAAGATTGTTCAATGTTTGATTAAATGTCAAAAAATAACTATGAAATGAATCTGCTTCTGGTTAGCCAGTGCTGTTCCAAAGATTCAAATAAATTGTTGAAAACAAAACCTTGCAAACCCAATAAAAAGTCATGGACTTGCAAGTTTTTGAAGTTCAAATTTGTGCAAAAGCTGAAAGGCATCCTTAACTGATTTAGCTTGCAATTAGACATCCTATAATCAAAGTAGAGGTAGATTACAAACTGTCATACCTCTCCTTGATGTCAGGGCAAGACAAATGGAATTTGAGAGTAAGTTAATTCTCGTAACCCTTGCCAAACCTAACTTGAGAAAGCAAGTATCAAAAAGGTTGAAAGGAAATTACGCAGATGAGACAAAGGATCAGTTCAAATTGTGCTCAACAAGAGTCCTCTGAGCATTGATATCCTTGATTTAATGTAAGGGAAAGTTAGTTTATTGAAAGTACTTTTCAATTTTTGTGTGATTTGCTTTGAATGAATGAGATTCTACTTTCACTACAAAATGCTATTCAGGAAGTGGCAGTGCCATGGAGGAACTGGAGGACTTGTCCTCCCAGATCCCAAAAGTCTGCAAAAATTGCCAAAGAAAAATGACATAAACTTAGTTGGGTATACCTTTTTAGACTGAAAAATTACGTCAAAATTCCCCTCTCCCCCCACTTCACAATTGTCCATTCTTACCTGATATGAATATCCAACTTTTTCAAGAGTGCCAACAAGTTGTTCTCTGCAAAAGATTAGCCAATATTTGAAAAAAATTTGATCAAGCATAATGTGTAATTAGAAATTCACCTCGAGTCTGGTAAAGGATATATATTGTTTGATAGCTTCTAGACTATTGTCAATAATCTTTATATACTTACCTTGTTATTGAAGCTTCAAATCCCTTGACATTTTCAAGCAGAATATATTTTGGTGGATCTGACATGCTGGTAAAAATGGAAAGACAAATTTTCACTGGAAAATCAACAGAGAAACAGTATATAAAAAATTATGTTTTTAAAACAGACTTGTTGCTTTAGAAGAGAGAGAGAACATTTGCATCTTAGCTGCTCAGTGATCTAAGAACTGCTGGAGGGCACTAGGGGGGGACCTGCCTTACCAGAAGACTTTGTAATAAAGAATTCTCCTTTTTATTTCTTGAAAAAAGTGCCCTTGGAGTGTCATGCTTCCAACATAGCCCTGATTTTGCTATTGCATTGGAAACAGTGTTTATAAAACACTACACATGTGAAAAAGTAATTGATAAAAAGATGAATGAAAATGGACAGCTCCACCAGTGGATAAAAATAGGAACTTCCAACTGTAATTTCTGGTTTTCATCTCCAGCTTTTGTTTAGCAGGTGTAGTTTTAAAAGCTGTGGTTCACATTTATTGTTGCTCATTTTGCTGTAATGGTTTAGTTTGTATTTTTGTTAGAGCAACGCTCTGATATTGTGAAGCAAGTCAAAGATTCTGAGATAAAAAACTTTAATGCTTGCAGGCCTCACCTTTCAAGGATCCTGAGGATATTCAAAAAGCTTCTTGTTCTTGGATCATCTGAGGCTTTTTGATTTCCTACTCTAGCAAAATGAAAAATTTTTTCAATAAACAGTAAATCGACAGCAGCACGCTTATGATATAGGAACAGAGAAGTGGACACCAAGAATTTCTAATTATCTGTTCCTCAAGTGCTAGATTTTCCTTCAATATCTACAATATTAAAGGAAGCTTCATGTAAATTGGAAATGGCATGCTACACATTGTTGAAACATTTCTAGCTATGTTTCAAGCTAAACTGTATACTATTGTATTCAAGATATCTGCAGACATATTTCAACAATTTTATTCACAATACTGACCTTGTGAAAGGCTGGCAAGGAGGAGACATCAAAATAACATCAGCATTTAATTCTTCCATTTCTTTCACAGTGAGACCCTGAAAAAAGAAGAAAGAAATATTTGCCATATAAATTTTGAAAGAACTGCATCAAATAGGGGATAAAAAGATTCCACAGTCAAATGCAACGGTGCTGTTTGCGTTGCATCTTGGGATCATATGGGAGTTTTGACAGATTCAAAATCAATTTCTAAGCCCCCATATGAATAGTTTCAGTTTCATATAATTTAAATTCTCTACATACGATTCTTAATTCTACTACAGTACATACAAATAACTAAAATAAATTACATGTAGGGAATTACTTAAAGGAGGAGCTCTCTCAATAGGTAAACAACCCGCCAATACAAGCCGCAACACACACACACACAATTGCTCCTAAAATATGTAATCAAACTAGGGATGAATTGAAATAACTACTTCAATGTTCTTCTGAATAAGGTTGTCTTGAGGAAAATTGTGCGCATAAACACGATTTGCAACATCATTTAGCTCCATTGCTGCCAGTATTTTGTATGGTAGGCCAGTTGCTGAAAGAAATATGATGAAAATCTTCACTCAGCTTTTTATGAATGAATGAATGAAATATGAATGGAATGGATGATGAATGAATGGAATGGGCATGTCTTTGATTCACATCGAGTTCAGTGGCGTAGCGGAGGTGCACGGGGCCCTTAGTTAAGAAGGGGGACTGAGGCCTCTTGTACCTATGTCAATGATGTAATTTGACGGTTGGGGGCCCCTTCGGAGCCCCTAATCAGTGGGGGGGCCCTTAGTGATACGCCCTAAAGGTAACCACCGTCGGCTACGCCACTGATCGAGTTCAGTGGTTTAAGGAGCAGTCAGAGGGGCAAAGTCTGAAGTAATTATTGCTGAATAAGTTAAAGGCAGACTGTCCCCTATTGTTCTCGATTTTTTTTCGTGGCCATGAATATTATGCATGAGTGACCTTCCAAACGGGAGAGCCAATCAGCGTGCAGGATTACGCAAAGAAGAATCTCTTCGAAAAGTTGATCAGATCGCAATGGCTGCCATCCGCAGCTCTGCGGAAGGGATGGCTCAACAGGAATCTCAAGGCTTGGTCGAGGGCGGCCATTTGGCAGTACTCGTTTTCAGAAAGTGGCACTGCGTGAGAATGGAACTGCGTGAGAAGACCTTCGATTCATGGCGTGAACTGAGGAATGAACTGAGCGTGAACTGAGGAATGAGCTTGGGTTTCCGACTGACGACAGGCTCCCTTGTGCTGGACGTGTTTGTGTTTGGACCAAACACCGACGTAAAGTCGCTAACCAAGCCATGTTGTTGGGAAGTGACTCTTTCCCGTCCAAAAACAAGCAACGGCGTTCCAACTGAAGATGGCGTTGCGTCATTCTCAATGTTAGGAAGAGCAAATCGTCTTGCCATGTTCCTCGCTGCAACTACATAGGCCTACTATTTTCGCCAACTCGCGCGGCATCCTCTTTCATCTCTGTCATGATTGAATGACTTCATTCGCCACACGCCTATTGTTAAAGTGACCAATCAACGAGGGGACAGTCTGCCTTTAATCAAGACAAAACGTAAGTATAATATACCATTGATAGCAAAATGCATCCCACCAATGCCGCTATAAAACTCCACAACTCTAACTCTTCCATCCGCCATTTCTTCATGGACTTCCTCGCTACTAAATACTTCATATATGCATGGAGAAACATCATACTAGTGTCCAGTCCCCTGTAAGAAACTCGCTTTCAACATGTGAGAAACATGTCCCGCCAGTGTGCGCTCAATGTGGGAAAATTGCCAGATGTTTCTGTGTTTATTCAACTACCTAAAAGAACATTGGGCTCTGTCAACAGAGAAAGTAAGACGCTTTCGATCTTTCGATCCGTGACCAAAAGGTTTCTTTCTACATTCCACTGAAAAGCTAGGATATTAAAGCCTGCCTTGAATTTGGTATCTCGAGAAAATGTCAGCCACCTTAGAAATTTGAGTGTTATGAATGGGTAAACCCGGGTGGGCGTAATGTTCCTCCTCCCGTTTACGCTGTTCCTGCTTCTCCATAACACTTAAGTGCCTGCTATCCGGGGAAAGATCAAAGATTTTGTTCTGGGGAAAATAATGATCTTGAACTGTAACAATTTTGCATGGGGTCAAAAATTTCCGGTACAGTACAAAAATGGTCTTATAGTCCTTAGGTAAAAGTGAGACACATGTGGACACATGTCCCCTCCATTTGTGCGATCCATGTGGGAAATTGCCAGAATGATTTCACTTTTTCACTTAATCATCTTAAGGAACACTATTCATCTTAGGGAAATTGATTGGCCCCTTTCGGCAAAGTGATATCTCTTAAATAGAATCGGCACAGAAACATCTCCAAAGGTGTGGAAAGCAGCCGATAAAACCGCTTAATACAGGAACTTCGGTGAAAAATATTTCGCCGACTTTATTCTGAAGATATCAAATACCGTGTATTTCGATTTACAGAATTCACATTCAAAATGATGTTGAAAATTTGTCGGTGACACTGCATAGCCTCAAAACAATCCAAGTATTCGTAGAAATAAACGAATTAAGCACATTAACGAACTTCATGAAAATTTACGAAAAAGATACAAAACACAAAACCTAAAATTAGTAGAAAAATATCTTTTTAGTATCTCTTAGTTACTCTTTACAAAACTACAATTCTTTTTGAAAAATTCTAAAGCTTTTTACAGCGAAATACCGAAAACAATAACGGTCCCTTGACTTCTAATGTAACAACAATTTTATATGACTTGACTACTCAATAATAATACCACAACTTTTCGTTGGTTTTCCAAGCAATCACTTCTAACTAATTCACTGAGTCTCTTTGAAGTATGAATTTTTAAGCCTGGTTGACAGTAGGTCGTTTAGGTCGTTAGGATCGTGCAGAAAGACCCAAAGGACAAAGACTGAAGAGTTTAAGTCCTATGTCTGCTGGGTCTTTCTGCACGACTCTAACGACTCAAAAGATCTAGCATGAACCAGGCTTAATCAGTGACTTGTTTGACAAGTCACAGCAAGGAAAGCTCTTCTTGTTGCATGTGGTGATAAGCCTGAAGATAAACTAAAATATGAACAGAATCAAGCACGACGTTTCGAGCATAGCCCATTATCAGCGAGAAAAGATTTGAAGTTGCAAACGTTCTTGAAAAGGCACAGTTGCTTGAGACAGTGCCTTAGTTTCGTTATGCAATGAATTTTGGCGCCCCCAGTGCTGTGGAATGCTGAAGAAGTATACATTTAACAGACGGGCCAGTGATCAGAATCGGTCTACAACGGAGTTCTGTGGCCCTAAATGAAATCAGAATATGCTATTTTTGCAAGGACATTCAGTAATCATGTATATAATTCTGCAGACTTCGTTGACTTCCTTGATCACTTCGCGTTCGCAGCAGATACAGGGACTAGGAAACTGCTTTCAGATACAAATCTGCAAACTCATAACATCGTGCATGATTGGTCTCTATTGCATCGTATTCTTTCAGCTTTGGATATGGATCCGTAAATATGCCATTTTTGCACCGTTTATCACTTGCCAACAATGACACAGGCTGTCACTCGTCCGCAGCCAACCAGAGGTAGCAGAATCGTTATCATTTACCTCTTTCCTAGATCCTGTTGCCACTGATGCACCAATCCTATGTTCAGCTTTTAAGCATTATACCGGGTGAGTCAGAAAAAAGTTCCCATTTTTGACAATTCATAGCACCAAGAGTACTTCACAGATTTGAATGATTCAAATTCTAGTTAAAAGTCGACATACTGAAGTATTTTTGTGATCTTTTCTCGCTGTCTATCCAGCACTAGAAGTATAGGTAAATTAACTTTATAAAAGACAAATCTTAACAAATCGTAAGGATTCCCTTCACACTGAACAACATGCAATGAGTGTTTCACTTCTCTCACAACTTATAGGGCATAGATTTTCAAACAAATACCAAAGAGTATCAATCCAATGGCAATAAATATGCAGAGGATCTCTCTCACCCATGAAAAGTTGCATTTTCTTTATTGATCCGTGTAAAGAGACTTTTTCATTTGATCAATAATTTAGGGCCTTTTTCCGTCACTTTGCTACCATAAAATTTTATAAACTTCAATATACTTCCAGTGCTGGAAAGACAGCGAGAAAAATCACAAAAATACTTCGACATTTCGGCTTTTAGCTAGAATTTGAATCATTCAGATCCGTGAAGTACTCTTGATGTTATGAATTTTCAAAAATGGGAACTCCTTTCTGTCTCACCCTGTAAATCATTGCATTCTACTACAGTTCGGATTTAACATGGCCTGATCCAGACCCGGTCATACTATCACTGTATTCAGCAGTTTTATCATTATTAACTTTACTGACAGTCTCGCTTCCTGCAACGTTTCTTCCTGCACTAAATTTTCTAAGTATTTCTAAATAATTTTCTCTGTTGTCCTCTACCTTGTCTCCTTGAAGGGTAAACCAAAGAGGCAAAGCACATCTCTTGCCTGATTTAACCCCAAGAACCCCGTGCAGGTTTTTACCTCCAAGGTTTGAGAATGCAACCATTCGACCACATTTCGGCTTCACTTTTGCCTGTTTAAATAAAGAATATTGTTTAAAGCGGGGGTATATTACTCTTTAGCAAATCATTTGCACTTCGAGTGGAAATCCGTCTGTTTATACTGAGAAGTTCATTTGATTTCTAACAGCCTTCCTATCCGTTGTATCGTGTGACCCAAACAAGGTACTGTAACACTCTATTAAACCCCCTCTCTATTAACCCCCCCAACTCAAATTAAATTCTAGAATCTATCAAATATTTTCCATTTATTTAGCTACACAACCTTGCATAAACTGTGTTGAATTTATGTATTTGACCCTTAAATTGTATGTTGATCCCGCAAAATATGGAATAAAGGAACCGAAAAGCTACCAAATATATCCTTGTCATTTGATTTTGTGAATAATCCCCCCCCCCTCTCTAATAAGCCCCCTCTATGGAAGGTCCGAAATTAATTAACCTCCCCGAGGACTTACTAGAGCTTTTAAGCAGGCTACTTATCTGAAGATCGTCACTAATTCCACATCCTCTTGAAAATAAGCCGTCAGAATTTGTTCTAAATGATCACATTACCTGTGGTGTCTTATCAAAGTCCGCGAAGATGAATTCTCCTCCTTCAAAATCATCATTCAAATATAATACACCGCTAAAATTGAAAGAAAATAAGAGGAATAAAGACTCGTGTGCCATTATTTGTCACCATAACAATGACTTTGAGGCCTTGGGGAGTCATATACAGGGCCTCTTGACAAACAGCTTCTGCAAACCTCCTTAAATAACATAAAATCAAGTAAAATCAAATATTTCTAAACTTGTAGTAGAGCATTTACATGCCTATTAAATACAAGTCTTCAAAGAATTATTCAAAAAATGAAAAATAGAATCCCATCCAAGGAAAAAACTAATCTAGCTTCATAAAAGATGAGGCCGCCGGGAATTTTTTTATCATGATGCATTGCGTTCCACAATCAAACTGACAGTTGATGTTCGATCTCATACACAATAGGCCATATGTCCTTTCCACTATTTATTGAGAAATCCACTATGGATAAGATGCAACAGAAGAACTAGCATATTTTGGAGCTGCGAAGGAAGAAAGAGAGAAAAGGGCCTGTAGGAATGAGTTGTATTTTCAAATTCCATATACCCGATTTGCGGTATATACCTTTCTTCGTCAATTTTCCTTGAAACTGACACTCTGAAGTCCCGCAATGACATTTTTGAGGAATACGAGGTAAGATTGATCAATAAACAATTTCGATCACTTGTGGTATTGAAATTTAGGACAAATGAAAATAGCCTTTTGCACCTTGGATCAGGTATATGGAATTCAAAAATGTAACCTGTTCCTACAGGCTCTCTTCTCCTTTTCGTATCATTTTGAAGCCTGTCCACGGGCTCGAGAAGAACCTGAAAGAAACGAACTTCATTTCAATTTGCAAATTATTGCAAAGTAAACGAATGAATAACATATAACATACCTATAATCTCGCCAAGTGTATGCTGGAGGTACTTCAGGACATGTACCTGGACCATTTCCATTAAGTACACAATTATCAGAATGAACAGGATGACTAATGTGTTCACCTTTCATGGCTGAAGAAAAAGAAAACAAATATATAAATGTTACATTTTTTTAAAGATCCAATTAATACTTGTGATTCAAGGAGTGGCAGGAGATGCTGGCCGGTTAACTTCATTCATTTTACATGTGGCGTCGGGGTGGAATCTCCTATACTCTTATGAATTTTCAAATGTAATTCTTATGAACGTAATGAAGTTGCAACAGAAGACACTTTTGTCTTTAGCTACAGAAAATTGCTGGATAGAAAATATGCGAGTACTTATATACGGTAAAGGGAATCGACAGACAGAGCAGAAACTGCGCATGCATGCGCGAAAACCCACGACTCTGAGCCTCCCTAGCTGCCTGCAATAGATTCCGAAATTAGGCAACACTTGATATGTTCTTCCTAGGGCCTTAAACTTCCTAGGATCCTAAAAATTTATCATTTCAAAAGCTTATCTATTCAAACACTTACTTATCTTAGATTGGTCCATAACATCATTTTACGTAGTTGCTGCTCTGTCGAATCGACATAGTTACAAGTTGGCCCCGGCCAGGTACAAAGTACGATCTGTCGTATTCAGCAACTTGAAGATTTGCGGCTTCATTGTATGGCGAAGGTAACAATAGGTTGTGGGCATTTCTTCTTCGTATTTATGGCATCTTGTCGATATAAATACAATGCCTGCCAAAAGTCTTGGAACACCTCTGCTAATATTGCCTTGTTTTGCGATTTCCCCCTCTCCCCCTCGAAAAATGTTGTTTTGTGGAAATAAAATAGGCAAGACAGGACGATCCACAACTCTACCAGAATGCTGGGACAATAACCAACCAAATCAACATTGTTTCGGGGCGAGGGGGTATTTAAACCTAATCGCTATGGTTAGAAATGCGCACCACCAAGAAATGGCCTGAGTGTTCGAAGGACTTTTGGCAGGCATTGTATGTCTATTCACGTTAAAACAACTTTCAAAGAAGTGAGGACATTTGTAGACTCAAACTCACCTTGATCGTATGCAGTCCTACAAACCAAATGAGTGTATGCAATATGTAATGGCGTCTTCATCTCGAAATAGTCTTCAACGAAGTGCCTCATTTTCTCGCTTACATTTGCGTAGAGTTCTGCCTCCTGTACCGAGATGCTTCCACGAACAGCAGCCTAAAATGGAGATTTATGATCAATCTTTATGTTTCCATCATTGCATTGCAATTGTTTGTTTATGAACAACTGGTCTGTTTACGCCCAATTCAAATGTTAAATCTCATAAAACAAGTTTCTATTTTTAACATATTTCGTGCTATGAAACATATTTCGTATTTCGTGCTATGAAGCATATTTCATGCCATGAAAACTTGTGTGATGAATGTAAGGAGCAGAATAATACACAAATCTTACAGAGTGTATGTAATGAATGTAATGATCATATGACTTAAAATGGGTACAATAAACCTTCACCGATTAGGTTTATCCTATCGAGTACTACCTTACAAATAGACTTATGACGATGAGTCTCTTGTTTCCCTGTGCTCTTTGACTTGATGATGGCGCTTCGGTCAATAGAGACTCATAGTATTACTATGAAAAACCTGGCCCTATTTAGGCCCAAACTGAGCGATTTCTTCAGTACCAATCAGATTGCGAGATTTGTGAATTACTATTGTTAACATGTAAATGTGATAAAATTTTCGATTCGATTGAAGAATTGAAAACACTCCCATGGGATAGAGATTCGAAGCCGTGATTCTTTCCTAATTCCATTGATGATTGAAGAAAATAGGGCCAAGTTGTTTACTGTTTCATGATGAGTCCCTCTTGAGCAAGGTTTACCGCAGGGATACAAGGGACTCATCGTCATCAGTCTACCTTACACACTACTAAGATCAACTTCTTGTCAGGACAGACTGTCCAGAAGACAGCGGACAGAGGGACCAGAGGACAAAGGACACAGACGTCAGAGGGCACAGAGGCCCGAAAAGAAAAAGGTGGATGTGAGCGGAGCCCGCTGGGGGGAGGCGGTAATTCACTATCTGATCATACAGGAACGTGCGCCAGTTTTGGGTGGTTCTTGGCACAAAAATTCTGGGAATGGGATGTACTTTTCAAAGTAAAATACTGGGATTGGTGTCTTATCTTTGCTAGGAATTCTTGGAATGTACCAGATTTTTGATAATTAACAAGTTTCCTATTGTTTTGTAGTGCAAAGACTGGTCAGAAACAACATCCATATTTTGGATTTGGGTCTGAAATCCTGCCAAAATTCTAGGATAGGGTCATAACAGAAATTTTGGGTGCGCACACCCCCACATGAACTGACAATTAAGTGCCCCCCTCCTGGGAATGGAGCGCTTACCATGACAGAATCTCTAATATTTACACCTTCAAAAGATTCCAACTCTGTAAATGGATGCTTTGGATCAGCGTGATTATGCTTGTAACCATCACCGAATTTTGCCAGCTTCTGTAAATGGGGAACAGAATTAGAATGACTTAACGAATGACACAAAGGGTCTTTGAAACGAAACTGTTCATCATTGCGCCAGTTACAAAATTTATCATCTAACTAGATATCCCAAAGCATATTCTATTCCAAAGTCTGGTCATAGTTTCTGTTAATGGCTGATTTGTTAATGAAGTCATTCATTTTCTTTTCATCCAATATAAAATTTATAATGACGAAATTCGGGCAATTGCTGTATTTTGGATTCATCCGTTTAGTGTTGCGTGGTATAGACACTAAGTTTTACTGAAATTTGAAATTAATGTGTGAATCAGACTGTCATCTGGACTAACGTAACACAGCATTTCCCAACATTCACTCATTACATTCGTGCTGCAGTTATTAAGCATCGTAGTACGGTTTAAATCTGTCTGACAGTCCCATTAAAGTAAAAAATCTGCCAAGAAGAACATGGCTTTAAAATCTTAAGAATCATTGTATTTATATCAGACTCAAATGTGAGGATAATTTATGCGGAAAAATAAGTTTCATTTTATGCTTTAAAATAAAGTTTTTTTTCATAAATTTATTACTTTATTTACCAGCCAGTTACTCCATATTGATTGATTTTTATAAGTTGTCTCATTATCCACTCTAAGCACATCTTGTGAACAATCTGTAGCAACTTCTGTTCTCTCTAAACATAGCTTCTGTATTTGAAAAATGTTACATTAGTTAACATTCAAGGCTAAAATATTCATATGCTTTCTTAATGAATTTACAGAATTGCAAAATTCAACATGATCTATAACACGTTTAGTTTTTAGCAGCAACTGATTTTTATATGTCTTATACGAGTCCTCCATACAGATGAAAGGTAGACTTGCCCCAAGTCTATTTCGTCATCTGTAATAAGTCTGCCTGAAACAGTGAACGACGAAATAGTGAACCACGAAACGCTTTTCCCTTTCCTAATATTCCCTTTCCCAAATGTTTTTGATTGACGAAATAGACTTGGAGTAAGTCTAAATCAAGGACAACTCACTCCTCGACATTTATCAGAGCATAGATCTTGCCGAAGCCGAAAATGGGTGGAAGTTGCCATTTAAAACTATGGAATAACAAGTGTGAAGAACCCTTGCAAGGTAGGATGAAATATTGGTCATCTAATTAATCTGATGTACAATGTACCAAAACATCTGACCCTTTCTTTGCGTTTGCCTCCTTCATATACATATATAGTATATACTATATATTGCAAACTATATTACATACTACATAGTACATGAGTTTAACTAATCTCTTGTAGTATCAATGTTGTCAACGAATCTGTATGCATCTACTATGTTTTTCATCATGTTGCGGTTTCCTAACTAAAAATTATTCAAACCTGTCCTTCTTCATTTCAAATAAAGGCCCATCACATATCCTTTAAAGGATATGTAAAAGCTTTTACTCTGAACAAACGTTCTCTCAATTTCTCGCTGCAACTTTAGCCTATACAAAATCTTGCCAAAATATTGGTCACAAACATATCTAATAAATCTGATATAATTTAAAGTCGCACTATGATGAGAAAGTGTGCCAAAAAATCTGCCCCTTACTTTGCGTTTGCCTCCTTCATAGTATACAAGTTTCAGTAATCCCTTGTAGTATCAAACTCTTTAACAAATCTGTGTGTATCTACAATTTTTTCGTCACGTTGCAGTGTTCCTGCCTAAAAATAATTCAAAGGTGCCCATCTCCACTTCAAATCAAGGCTGGTCACATATCCGTTCAATCTGAATAAACGTTCTGACAATTTCTAGCTGCAACTTTTGCCAATAGTAGTAGCAAAGCCCATCTGAAGAACAATACATCCCGATGAATTTTCAAAGTGGCTTTTAGAGTGTAGAAGGCTGGGCCTAAGTAAAAGGCAGATGAATAAGTTTCTTTGATAAGATCTGATTTCAGCCTATCCTAGGAGCGTTACAGATCAGGCCAGTCTATGTGGTAGGTCTTTCAAAGATTCATAAAATGGCTCAAATTAATGAAAGAGATGATTTATAATATCTCTCTATGCTTACCTCAACGAGTTTTGATAACATTGTGCATTCCTCCTGGGATGCTATGTTATCTACAACGAATCTCTCTGTACCATTCAGCTGTTTGCCTTCTTGAAAAAGTCTCGCTCCCTGCAGAAAATAAAACGAGACACAATCAGAGGTTGTGTTGGCACCAATGTTGGAACAGGCAATTATGCTGAAGATGGCAGCGAGGAACATTTTACCACAGTGCATTACATTCTTTGATCAAATTCCTATCGAATCATTAAAGATTCAAAATTCCAACGCAATCCATCATGGTAAAAAGGTTCTCGCCGCCATCTTTAGCGTAACCGTCTACTGGCAATGATGGTTACTTTAAAAAAAGCAAAACAAAACTGTATGTAGCCAAAAAATCATCGCCCTCATACCATGTTGCAAAGTGTCAGTATCGAGGCAAAAATGCCTGTACACAGGGATTCTTACCTTAAAAATTGGATTCTTCTGCCATTTTTTTACTTTCTTGACAACATTTGTGAGCTTCTTCTTTGTGGCTTTTGCTTCTGCTAAATCATCAGCCTTCTGATCATCCTTTTCGTGCTCTTTGTCTTTATTTTCAGCTTCGTTATTTTGCTCTCTTAGTTTCTCATAATCGTCTTCAATCAAATTTTCATCCTTATGCTCCTGAAAAAAGGAGAGGCTCAATGATGATACCGGGCGAGGACAAAGACAAACTATCCTCCTTTGGAAGGCCACTCAAGGCAACAATGTGACCATATATGTCATTTAATGATGGACATAATCAAAGAATTTAGAGGATTTTAAGATTTACCTGACTGAAATCAGCTACTCCGTTCTGAAATTTTGAGGGATATTCTCAACAAAGCTCCTTTTACAAACCATGAAACGAACTTGAAATCACAACAAAATTTTATCAATATTGCTGCCTTGAAGCAGTGACTGCAACATGTTTTAGCGCCTTTTATCCTCCTTGATGGCTGAAACCAACCAGAACAATGTTGTTATACTAGAGGCAGGTCAATTTCAAAATCCGTATTAGCAAAGCATCTAGATTCCAGCCATGCAAAAGAGAGGATGCTTGTTGGAGACACCCCATAGTTTCTCATGAACAAGTTCTTATAAAAAGATTTGGCAGGTTCATACCAGTTCACCTAAATCTTGGATCCCTTCATTGAACACCTCGTCTGGATTTGCATAATGCTTTGAGACTGCTAACAATTTCTTATCCAATTTCCTTTGGCGTAGATATCCTTCAGCTCTCTAAAAACGAAAAAACTTTTAATTAAGCTGTAATAAACATGAAGCAGCTCACTCTAACAAACAACTATTCACATGACTGAACTTTTAATGGTGCACCTGTATGTTCTGAACAACACTTTTTGCTTGTGCCCAATTTCATCTGGCATACATTTAACAGCTGGATAACACCAAATTCTAATTGATTATGACTGAGATATTTATTGACAGTTGATTATTTCCTAAAATGTTCATTGATATTTTCTTTCAATATTTGCATCAATTATGGAATCAAACGTCAGTTATTACATATGTGTGAACTAGAACCCAAAAAAGACTATTGACAGATCTCAGACTGGTAGGAAGTAAATAGCAAACACAAAAGACAAACAATGATTTGATTTCAAAAAGTGATCCTGTCCAGGTCACTAGGTGCAGGGATATAGATAACTTGGATTGCCAGTGCTGACAAAAATACCACAATTTGATCTGCAAAAATATGACAAATTTTACAGGGCCTATTAGAGCTTCTATCACAGTTAAAGCACATACAAAATTTCATCCTATGTCTGCAAAATGAGCACAAAAAAGTGGGAGCATACAGTATCACTCTCTGAAAACTGTGTAAGCCTTTGGTAAAAATCCTTTTGTGTTCAAGAAAGATCCATAATAAATCACTAAAAATCCTATTGTGTTAAAAAATCTTGTATTTCTTTTTGGAAGAGTAATACACCCCTCGTAAAAAAGTACTGCTTGATCCTGACTTCATTGCAGAAGAGAGCTATGTAGCAGGTCTGTTATTTAAATGCATTGGATCCATATACATAGATGGCAAGCGCTAAGGTAGTCCTAAATTTTTGCTGAAAACTGCTGATGGCTCTTTGCTATTGCACAATAGTAATGTCAACAGAATTAAAGAATTAAGACATCTTAATCCAAAGAATTTCTTTCTGGCTCTATTTTAATGGCAATAAAATGATTACTTTTGATCGATTATTGAAAACAAGTGTTCATTAACTGGCTATTTACATGGACTCAATGCCTTTTCTTGCAAAAATAATCTGACTCACTTTTCTTGCTGAAATCATTTCTCCTTTAACACTAGCTTGTGTCATGTAGAAGTTCATGTTTGCATTCATAATGGGGTCATCAGGTTGAAACAACAGGTATGTTTTTGCATTGAACGCTGCTTCTTTTACTCGTCCACCTGAAAAAATGGGAGAGAAATATTAATGAACAGGATATCATCACCTCAAAGAGAGTTTGGTTTGATGGAAGAGATTTGTTTGGTTCCTGTTTTTGCTTTCTGTCTCGGATTTAGATGAAAGGATATGGCCTAGTTCTCGGGTCTGATGTTTGTGGCCAGTTTGAGCTTTATCTAAGTTGGAGAAATAGTAGAAAGTGCTGATGACAACATGCATGTTTGATTTGCAACCATGCAGTTAATCAATATCCAGTTTTCCCCCCAAGGAGTGCCCCTCTAAAGGGAATAGACATATCTATATCTCGTAGCTGCTATAAATAGGCTAAAGAAAAGCCCACAAATCCATTGTTTCTTTAGCTACACAATGAAACCGGATGCGTCTATGTTGTCAAGTACAATAGATTATATTTTTGACCTGGCCCGGGCCAGCTTTTAACTATGTCGATTCCCTTTAAGAACAAATACAATGCTGCCTCAAAGAAGGCTTGACAGCAATAATTTGAGTTGTTGTGTTAACTTACTTTCAAAGTAGCAAAACTGCAGATAATGATAATGATCTTCAATATATTTGTCCCTTCTTCCACCATTGACCACAGTTAATTTGTTTTCACATCCCAGTCTGCACTGAACAACTGCCATATAATGTTGAAACAATGCAACTGAGAAAGACGCTTGTTGCTTGTCATGTTGAAGTTCACAAAATGCTTGGCATTTCTGATGTGCGTGATAATATTCATCTAATGCCTCTTCAAAAGAATGTGTGCAGTCTGAATACTTCTCTTCTTCGTATTCTTTAACTCCTTCAAGGAATAAATGTATGTGGTGTTGGTATTCCATGGACTTTGCATTGACTGCACTTGCTAAATCCTTTGCAGTGTATGTTGCAAAGTTTTTCATCATGATTTTATCATCTGGGTGAACTTCTAAGTATGTCAAAGCAGCATCAGCAGCGTTCTGGTATTGTTGGATCTAAAATCAAGCACAGAGTCAATGATCTGATTTTACCATTGGGGGGGGGGTTCTCGGCTAAATTTCTGGCAGGGGTGTGCCCCCCACAGTTTCAAAATGGCACCGTTGGCTAGACCAATTTTTCTGAAAATGATACCCTTGGCTAGACTAATTTCTACATCAAAAGTGCCACGAGCTGGTATTTTCTAGGCAAAACTTGCCAAATTTTTGCATTCTAAGGACCAAAATTTGAAAAAAAATTGGGTTTCTTTACAGGAATTACCAAAGTTTGACATTTCTTTGACCAAAAAGTATACCTTTGTCCAGACTAAATGGGCGAAAATTGGCAAAAAGTATACCCTTGGCTAGACTAAATGGACTAAAATTGGCAAAAAGTATACCCTTGGCTAGACTAGAAGGTTTGAAAAAGCACACCCTTGCGGGCGGCACATCCCCAGGTACCTTTACTATGGAAGGACCCCCCGTGGATTTTACAAATTGAAGCAATAACAATCTGATTGATACTGAATAGCAGAAAAAGCTGTAGCATAAAGAAAGGTTATCTCCATTGAGGACTTTTAGCCACACCTTTTTAGCCACACCCATTTTTCACAGCCATCATATGTCCATTGCTAGAAACATGGGTCTCTACTTTAGGGTGACAGCGTCTTGTAAAGGCACCTATTTTCAGAAAAGAAAGTCATGCAACTTTATTTCAGCAAAAATGTGTCTTTAGGGCACCCCAGGTGGTGGTGGTAACATCATCCCTCCATACCAAAGAAAAGCCCTATAAGGGCAGGATGGGAAGAGAAATACCCTACAGTCTTGAAACTTTCCTTGCTGGACAGTCTTGAAACCTTCCTTGCTGGATGGAGGAAATACACGTTTTTTTTATAGAAACTTGGATCAGGCCATAGTACTAAAAGTTTCTTAATTTAACATGAAATTTTGTCCATTTTATTACTAAAAGTTTCTTAATTGGTTTCTTATTTTTTGAATGCATGAATTGTCAATGTGGTCGCTAACACTGCTGCAGATATGTTTCTTGATATTCAAAACATCATATAGGAATGAACAGTGTTCTGTTATGTTGAAAACACAAATAGTTTGATAACATTGCCCAATAATAAAGGTTCAACGCTCTATTTGCTATAAAATTCATGCTTTTAACTTTGAAAAGTTTCTTAGAGTACTTATCAGATATAGTACTAGAGTTTCTTAAAATTTTGGCCATCTTAGTACTAGTTTCTTATAAACCAGTTTCTTACAAAAAAAAAACGAGTAGGCTGCACACATCACACGCCTTTATTGTGATAGGCAAGACATGATTGTATATTAAACATTTCTCAACAAACCACCAAGTAGATCAAAGAAATATCACTTTTCCTGTCATTAATGGATTAATTAGATATTATCTTGTCAAATATATGACGTGTAGCCATAGGGGGCTCTCTATCAACCCCTTTGAGCCACCTCGTGAACATGCCTGAGGCACTTAATAAAACAGATATTTTTATGCCTGCAAATGATTGTTATTCCGTGAAAAAGTACACAATAACAAACACCATTTACCTTATAAAATGCAAATTGCATGTAATTGTACGGTTCTCTTCTTTCAAACGCATCACGAACAAATTTTGCAATAGGCCCTCTTCTCCCTAGAAATTTTTCTTGACACAAATCTGCACATCTCCTTAATCTGATCACATAATATAAAACCAGACTGCCTCCATCATATAATCCATTCCTTAGGACATCACTTTTATCCACTTTTTCTCTGCACTGTATGATACAATTCGCTCTAACTTCAGCCTCCTGGCGGTGATCAGCTATGGCCAACATAAATGATCGAATTGCCATACCCCATGATTCGTTCGAGTACAACCGAATACCATCGTCGTAGAGTTCATCGAAAGTTGCTGCAGGCTGTGTGTAATTGAGATCTATGTTTTCTATCGATGCCTGTGTAATGTCTCCAAAATTAAATATAGTAAATAATGTAAATAAGATGAGATTTTGCAAAGGAGCCGCCATTTTGCTGCACTGTCACTTATAATTGTCGCCTGCCTTACGTTATTTTTCCTCAGGGCTTGACCATGGGGATATCCCTGACGCAGAATCCGTAGTTCTCATTGGTTTAGCTAAAACAGAAGTCATTAAAAGCCGGAAGTGAATAAAATCACGTACGGGGATCCCGCGAATGTTTTGATAATGGTGAAATCTGATTGGTCAATCAGGTCAATATTGGTAAGTTTCAATGAATCTGTGCACAACATGGAAAATTCAATGGGCACAAAGTCAATTCGTTTGAGGCCGCACGGTTTAATGCATCATGTAATCAATGCAAAACTCCGAAAAAGATATTCATTTGAAAAGTTTCTCATTTTTTCAGAAAAAATTAACATTTTCTTTATTGGTACTTCTTTTCATAGATATTTTGTACAAGAAACTGATCCAAAACTGAAAGTTTCTTGATCACATAAGATTTGAGTGCTGAAATTTCTTTCCGGTTTCTTAGAAGGATCCTCAAATATTTCGTTGCATTTTATTGTTGCGGATCCAAAGTGCCTTCGTGGATATTCAAGTAATCAAGTTTCTTAATCTATTGGTAAACTGAAACATGAAGTAAAGACCAAATAGATAAATTTATACAAAACGCTTCACTGAAATACAAAAATCACACATCAACACATCACTAGCTATACCGTAAATAGAACATTAACTTTGGAATTATTTTGAAAAAGAAATGACTCCTGATTCCATTCCAGATAATCCACAATCACCATTGGCTAAAACTGTTTCAATGATTCTCGCCGCGGGACAAAACAATTAAAAAATCTTGTACACTCTCTCGTAAAAATCCTCAAAAATCTTCAAAAGTCCCAGAAATCTCAAAAGATGTTGATAATCTCAAAAATAAAAAAATCTTAGAAATCCCAAAGAAAATGCTGAAAAGCTTTTAACATATAGAAAACTCGAGATTTTTGCGCCCAAAAATGATACAAATTCTCACAAAATCTTTCGAAAATTCCTTGAAAATCTTAGAAATCGTTTAAATCCTCAAATATCTTGTAAAATCTTCAAAAATTTTGCCAAATCTCGTAAATCATTGACAATCCAAAAAATTTTGAAAGCCTCGAAGACCTAAGAATCTGAAAAAGCCTTAGAAATGTCAAAAAAATCTTTGACAGTCTCTGAAAAAATCTTTAAAATCTTTGAAAAATCTGAGAGATTTCAGAAATCCCAAAATCTCGTACGCATTTTTTGGAGTAAGTTG
Organism: Aurelia sp. 3 sensu Dawson et al. (2005); assembly: GCA_964020215.1. Classification (NCBI taxonomy): domain Eukaryota; kingdom Metazoa; phylum Cnidaria; class Scyphozoa; order Semaeostomeae; family Ulmaridae; genus Aurelia; species Aurelia sp. 3 sensu Dawson et al. (2005). Next base: position 16,216,449 of record OZ026593.1, on the reverse strand, counting down.
CCCTTCAGTTCTTGCCTAAAAATATTGCCTGTGTCCAGCAAGAAGCTCTACTAGATTCCTCAATGCCAAGATGATATTTTGCAAGATCTTTATTTTTCAACCATGCCTTTTCGAAATGGAACTCATACGGAGAAAATTCTCGATATGGGATCTAAATGCAGAGATTTTAAAAATTTTACTTCAAGAAAAACAGTCATTGCTTGAATTTGGCAGCCTGCCTACCTGTTTTGCGAACTCTCCCCTACCTGACCTGTCAAACAATATGCTTCATCTTCGTCCATGAATGAACGCAATGTGACAAAAACGTCCACTATGATATAAGACCCTCCTCGTCACTTAAACCTTCTGTTTCTTCTATGCATTTTGCACTTGCTAGTTCGTTCCCAATTCCATTTTCTTCTTTTAGCACTTCTCCTGTACATTGTTCGTTTGTACTTTCCTCTCCATGTTCAAACTTTTTGTTTACAAATTGCAATACTCTGTCTTTTAATTCCTTCATCTCTTCTAGTTCCTTACGTTTTTTCTCATTTTGTAACTTCCTCTTGTGTTTCAGAATATTTTTCAGTCTTTCCTTTTCATCTTTGAATATTTCAGCAACTTGTTCTTTCGTTGCATAGCCGTTTTCTTTCAAGCAGTATATATAAACACCTCCTGGCATCCTCCTGTAAAAGGAGAAATGTCAATGAATGACTTCACTTGAAAAGATTAGTTTCCATATGCAGGAACCATAGACGTAAGAACCATGGGGCACTGGGGACACGTGCCCCAAAGATTTGCAATAAACAAAGAAGTGTCCTTTTAATTTTTAGAAAATACCCCCTTTTTCTTAAGAAAAAAGTGCCCTTGAAGTGTCATGCCCCCAAGTTTGAGATGCTTCCCACGATTCTGGCAGAAAACGGGATCTTCTTGAAACTGGTATGAGATCATCAAGGATCTAGATTCTGAATACAGTTGATTTTACATGGATGGAAAACTAGTTCCTTACCAAACACAAAGAAGTTCAAAACATCTGGTTTCTGATTTACCATGACAACAATGAGAATCTCTCCAAAGTCTGCAAAACCTTTTGCCATTTGGAGCAGAAGCTCAAGGCCTGCCAAACCAACTAATCTATCATTTTCAGAATCTTGGATCCAATCAAATACACAAGTCATAACTGTCAAGCATAATTTCAAAATGGATTTGCTTTTACCAGAATGACTGACTGTTAAGTGAGACTTATTACAAATGACATGATTATAATGATTCATGAAATATCATGTTGTTAACATCATCAGCTATATACAGTGCTTACAACAACAAAAAATTGACTTTCAAAATTTCTTTTCAAACAGCTTTTATTATCCATGTTGGCTTCAAATTTCTCTTGGAGTATCAGTATATACAAGAGACATTAGAATATTAGAAGAGACAAATTTATCATCAATTTTTCATGCCAACCTTGATCCGACATCTAACGTGAGACAGAATCTAGTAGTGTATGCTGTAGTTTTTAGCTTAATATCGTGTGTTTTTGGCCTTGGGGTAGTCGTTGTTTTTTTCACTCCCCTCGGTATTGTCCCTGTGGTGTTGTCTAGTAGTTTTGGATAAGTATAGTAGAGCATAAACATTGTTGTAAATTATTTTATATGAATATAAAAAAAGACAAATTTATAACAAAAAAGACTGGAAAACGCAATCTCAAAGTTGTTTCGTAGGGACAACTTTCCCCTTCACTGCTACTTTCTCTATTTTGGTTCTTATCTGAAAATTTGCTGCAATCAGCAGCAGAGAAAAAGTACTCAGTAATTCTGTGAGAATTTTTTTATTTTAATCACTCAAAACTATTCAAAATAAAGTTTACTTTCCAGCCTTACTTTCTACTACCATCTGCAGTATGCATTCCACCTTTTCTTTCAATTCTTTTTGTATCTTCCAAAATTTCCATAGCAACTCTGAATCCAAGAACTTTTACAACATTGGCAATCAACCCAACCTTCGGCTAAAACAGAACAGAATGACTGTGTGAAAATTGAATCTGGCAACTTTCATTACCATACTACAAAGTTCTTATACCTTGAAAAGATTCTGAATATCTTTAATTTCCATATACTAAACAGCAACTTACTGAGTTTAAAAAATTAAAGAGCAAACAAAAATTCATAAGAGCCTACACTTTCGCAAATCAATTTGGGTTATGAATACCATCGCTTCTTTTGATATGGTTGTCTAATGCTTTTACATGACCTCAGCAAAATATCTAGTATGTTTGGAGCATGTTGCAAGCTTGATACTAACATGTTTGGAGTATAATTTGGGTATGTTTGAGGGCTTGATTCAAGTAAGAATTTGCACTACTTGCGCTAGCTTGCAGCATGTATCTTTTGAACTGGAAGACAAACTCAATCAAGCTTGATTGTAGAATGTTTATGAATGACTTTAGCATGTGATTATTTTCAAGCTTGATCAAGCTTTAATCATGCGTACAAACTGACCAAAATTGTGTTAACATACTCATTTCAAGCTCCTTCAAGCTAAAATCATGCTCCTTTCAAGCTTGTTGCAAGCTGAACTTTTTCTTATGGGTGGGTGCCTTCATCCACCAACAAATTCTTTGCTAAGTTTTTTGATTTGTTAAGTCAAAAATGGGAAATGCTTTATGAGATAATTTGCCATGATCAGTGTCAACAAAAAATATCTAGCAGTGGCGGAAACTGAATTTTTAAGTTAGGGGGGTGGGAGACATTGACAAAATAGCCAAAGTTTGTGATTAAAGCATGAATTTCAAAAAAATCTATTGCATTCACTTATTTTTCTTACAATATGGTTAGAGTTAGGTGCAGTTGCATTCGAACCTGCCAATAATCTTCCCCTAATACTTAGCAACTATTGTTCTCAGCGTACTTTTCAAAGTTGAAAGATTCAAGTTGTACCTGAGGAAGATTTCATTGAAATAATTTTTTGGGTGGTTTGTTTTCTTACCTCTCCTAGCCTGTAAGCAATTTCTCTTCCAAGAATCTTTGGATCAAGATCCGGTGATGCATGCAGTATCTTGAACAGCTTTCTACTGTCATTTGTCCTAGAATCTGATCCCCTTTGTCCTCTTCTTGAGTTGGAACCTTCAAGGTAAAATGAATGATTTTCAATCTATGGAGCCTTATGTATCAAGTCACAAAACATTCAAGTATACAAAGAATCTAACGATCTGAAATTCTATGAAATTCTTAGAGGCGAATCAAAACATTTAGCCACTTTTTCCATGTTGAGCATTTTGGGATCGATACAAATTTTGGAATGCCATATCCAGTAGAATGAAAAGGGTCCAATTTCAAGAAATCAGGCAAACAATTGAAGAGAAGGCATTCGTTTTTGATGCATACATATCTGGGGCTAAGGGGCCACCAACTTTCATACTGTTTAAATTGCATTTAGTCATTGATATCAAAGCCCCTGCCCATTCTCCCCTTTAACAAATACATGTTATGTGCTCATCTGTATTTCAAGCAAAGATACACCATATCAGGAAGTGTAGTAAAACTATTCTATTCTACATTCTGCAGTATTTGTCACGTTGTTCATCCACATTTCACAAAAATTACATGGCGGAAATTTCCATATGATCTTTCATCTTCTTAATGCCCCCCCCCCATAATGGCCAAATGCTGTTAAAAAATACACACATTGAAATTCAATGACTCCTAAATTTCATTTTTGTTCTTAATTCAATCCATGCTTGTAGCAATTCCCAGTCTGAGGGGCATTTCACTCATTAGAGAAAGTGTATGGGATTCTTCAGAACAAAAGGATTTCTAAAGATCTTTGATGGATTTTTCTTGAAAACAAAAGGATTTGCCAAAGGTGCATGAGACTTTGTGGCACTTTCAACAAGATCTCTGTCTGCAGAGCAAGGCACTTTTGACAAGATCTTTGATGGCAAGGAGACGTTCCTTTGTTCTCTATGTTCTGAAAAGTTTCTCATCTTGAATTTCTGTCATGCAAGTGAGTTGCAAGTGCCACACTCTGCACACTGGACATAGCCATAAAACTTACTCCTTTGTAAACGCTCATCATCTCTTTCATGATCACCTTTCTTTTGTTTCTTTTGTTTTCTTTTCTTTGCAAGCTTCTCCCTCAAATCTTGCTGTTTACTTGAGCCTTGCCTATTTTCCTGCTCACCATCCTCTAAGGAATCTGCAACTTTTTCTTCAATCTCCATCTTTGTGTTTTCATTTTCTCCACCCTTTGCTTCGCTGACATCAACATATTCATTTTCAAGCTCAAATTCATTGTCAGAAACACCAATTTCAAAACCTAAATCATCATCAACTTCCATCTCCAAATTCTCTGAGGGTGAAAGGATACTTGGTCTTCACACTTCAGGCTGTGTGTGTGTGCACACTTGCATTGCTGGTAAACTGGGAAGAGTGTACTTTGCAAAAGGCCAAAAAGAGCGGGAGGCAGACCTAATCTCGTCTCTGGAAGTTTCAAAGAGGAGGCAGGCTCAGGCAGTAGGCATGTTCGGCCTCATGACTTCTCTCAGGTCTTCGGAGCTCTTTTCTTGTAAAAAGGTTGTCTTTCTTTATCTGTTTGCGACTTGATCTGCAGTTTTACTTCCATTCAGTAGGAATGTTTGGAAGCTGCTCACTCCTTTGCTGCACTGAATCATTCGGCGTAAATCATTCCATCATTATTCAGCCTCTTTTTCAAAATGAAGCTCAGTTTCGCTTGTTTCACAGTGTTGTCTTCTCGCCTTGACACAAATCAGAGTCACAAATGAATATGTAGAAAAATGTGACACGATAGATAAAGTTTTATTCTCCCGGTAATCGAGTTTCTCGTTTTTTGGAGAACTAAGAAATGAGTTCCTTACAAGTGTTTTCTCACAAAAATTACGCATCCGTTCATGGAAACGCATTTGCTTTTGATTGCAAACATTGCGTGGTCCCCAAGGACAGCTAGGAGCACTGTACCAAAACCAATACATATTTTCGTGCCAAAGCGCTGCAAATTCACGCATAAGCAACTTGCAAATATCATAAGGAACAAAACATCATCAAAAAAACAAAAGAGAATAAGCTTTGACATGAAAAATAAAAAGAGCCTAAAAGACAAACAAATCTTCTTGAAAAAGTAGCGTTTGCACTCCACATACACGTAATGCAAAAAAACCTTTTTCGCACTTTATGTAAAAATAGTCATTGTCAAGCTTTCATACAAGAAAAAACCAGCAAAGTTGAATTGTGTAATAAAAAGATTCAGCTCTCTTCCATGCGATTTGCCATTGCAAGAATAGCTTTCACACCTCTGAGTGCAGTAAATAAAATCAGAATAAACAGCTAGAGCAAAATATAATGGTTTGCAACCCCAAAGGAGTTCAACTCTTGCATTACAGAATTTAAACCTTGCTATGCTGTCTTACCTTTAAATCACTAGGGGCCAGCGAACACTGGGCCAATCTAAAAAAACAATTGTGAACTGTGTGGCCTTATTTTAGCGAAATGAATGCATTGCCATTAAAAACATTTCTGTTTGCGCCATCAAGATGTCAGCACAGCGTTGTGGCATCAAAGATTTATCTGGTGAAATTTTACTGAAAGTACTTTCATATCTCTCGCACAAAGAGCTTTGCAGATATGTTGCCCCAGTGTGCGTAGGATGGCTCAAACTTTCGAGAGACTGGAGCTTGTGGGAGGAGATCAAGGAAGCAGATTACAGGGATGTTCCTGATGACCATTTCATTGCAATAACCACATCATACTGGTGCTCACATATCAAATCTGTCGATTTTAAAGCGAGATCCAATTTGACAAAAGCAGATTTTGAAGCAGTGCTGAAAAATTGTCCGAAACTTGAGAGAATTTCATTTGAACTCTGTTCCCAAGTAGATGACAATATATTGGAGCTATTTTCCAACTACTGCCCGCAGCTGAAACTAGTGAACCTTGCAGGATGTAATAATGTAATGGGAAAATCCATGATTCATTTCCTGGGCAAACCTATGCAAGGGTTTAACCTTTCTACGTGCTGTAACCATTTCTGCGATGAAACATTGATATACCTGGCCACTAACTTCAAGGATCTTTCTAAGATTAACATCGCTTGTGCCAAGTCTATCTCAGGAAGATCGATAGATGTGCTCACAAGGATGCATTCAAAGCATTTGGAAGAGGTTATTCTGGATGGTGAATGGATTTGCAATGGAGCTATAAAGATGTTGTCAAGATGCATAATGATAAGGTTTGATGTGTTCACTCCCCGAGAGGTACTTGACCTAACTTTGTACGGGGATGTGCCCACGAAAAAAATTTTTTACCCGGCTCCAGAATTTCTGCCTTGAATTGATACCCGATTCTAGACAAAATCGGTAAAAAGTATGCTCCAAAACACAAAAATTGGACTAACTAACAACCCGATCTAACAAAATTTCTCCCTAAACATGTTTTGACAACCTGCTCCAGAAAAACTGCATTCTTTTGATATCCCGTTCTAGAAAAAAACGGCGAAAACGATACCCTGAAAAACGGCACTTCCTTGTCGGACAAATATACTAAGTACCCCCCTACGGGAGGGGGGGCTCATTTCAACATTGGAGCGCAAAACAAGCATTGTAGAAGGGTATGCTCCGTAGCTCTGGCCACACAAGCTCCCACGGCCCCAGCTCTATTCCTTTCAGATCTGGATCATCGGCCACTCCTTTCCCTCCCGTCGATATCGGAGATCTTCTTTTTTTTCCATAATCCATTAAAATAAACACAAATATTTACAGCTACTGTGCCTGTCATGGCGGGAATAGACACTGGGTCATCGGAGTTCCCACCATGACAGAAAACAAAAATTTGTTGAGATCTTCTGCACAAAGCCTCTTTCAAAAACATACAAAACGAGTGATCAGGTGCCTCTCTAGCAATAATGACACTTAAACTCCCTAAGCATTCATGTCTTTTGTCCTCTTGAGGAATGGAGTCCCCTCGGAATACATTATTCATACTTTGGGGAAAGACTTTTTCATCCTCTCAAGAGGATAGCACACGATAAAGTCATTACTGTAGCGTAAAAATATCAGTGAATTTTACTCATGATTTTAGCACGTTTTTCAGCGTTTCTCGAGAGGAAACTTCTCAGGCTCCCTTATAAATTCTGAACGAAGTGACCAATTTCAGCCGGGAAAAATCCTGAAAATAATTCATTAAGCTCCCCCCTGATAAGCCCCCTCTGGAGTGTCCGAAATTAAATACGCCCCCGGGGGTTTAATAGAGCTTTTACGGTAGATACTGCAAACACCATAACACCAGGCATTTTTTCACACCCCGATATCCTTGATTTCGCAGAACACTTATGATAACGCATTGCCACAGACTGACTGACGTATCATTAGAATCCATAAAAAATCTCAAGAACTTGGAACATCTCAGATTAAAAAGTGGAACAAGATTCAGTGAAAATGGATTGCTCAATTTGATGAAAAGCTTCAAAGATTTGAATGGAGATGGCATTTCGTACCTTCATTTAGGGGATACACCACACGTGTCAAATGAATGTTTGCTGGAAATTTCTGAGAGGTGAGTGAAAAAGCAAATGCTTCTTGCTGAGTAGAATCACTCTATTGGTTCCAATAAAAATTTCATTCCATTCATGTTACAGCACTCAACCCCCCCCCCCGGGGGGTACTTGGCCTACGAACATACGGGGACGTGCCTCTGGAAAATCTAAAAAGCTACCCTGTCCCGGAGTCAAATTCCCGAAAATGATACCCTGTCCCGGAGTAACATTTTCTTAAACAATACCCCGTCATTTGGTTTCTTTGGACAAAGTTGTGCTCTGCAAGGAAATTTGTACGAAATCTATCGAAGATTGTGGAAATATTGCCATCCAAGCGATTTGAGTCACATTCGCAGAGTGAAAATACTTCTTCTTGGCTTGAAATGTTTCCCCGGAAACCCCAGGGGGCGCCCAGCACATACACATACGGGGAGGTCAGTCCAAGAAATTTTCAGACAACCCAAAAATATCAGCTCATTTTGCGTGGCATTTCATTCTTAGAAACCTCGACATGAATATGATATTTCATGAAACAATGCAGGACATTAAATCAATTCACATGTTACTTTTTTGGCAATTTAGGATAGGGATTTTGATAAATTAGGATAGGTATAGCGGGATGTATAATCTGTATGATACATAAACCTTCTTTCCAAAATCAGCATTTCCTACAGCCCGTGATGCGATGCGCAAGTCCTAAAAGTTGGCAGAGAGTCAAGTACAAATAAAATTTTCCTTTTTTTAGTTGTCCAAACTTACAAGTCTTAAAAATCCGTTACTGCTGGCATGTAACAGACCACGGCCTCGACTGTCTATTCGATAACTGCCACAAAATCCGTGAATTGCACCTGACAGGTCTTGTCCTAATTGATGGTGTGCCGTTCTTAAGGGCGCCGAAGGAAATGCCAAAGCTTGCTGTTCTCGACGTGTCAACATGCAGTTGGATATCTGAAGATATTCTTTTTCAGCTAAAGGACCAGATGAAACAGTTAAAGATCATAGATTGTAACGGAAATGAATATGGTATAATGTAACGTAACGTCTCTAATAAACGATTACGCTAAAGATGGCGGCGAGGAACTTTTTACCAAGATTCATTGCGTTCTTATTACGAATCCGTAATGATTCTATAGGAATTCGATTAAAGAACGCAGTGAATCTTGGTAAAAAGTTCCTCGCAGCCATCTTTAGCGTAATCGTCTATTGATACAGATGATCAAAAAATTAGAGGGGCAAATCACTCCAAAGATCTCGTACACTTTTGCAAAAAATCCTAAAAAATTTTCCAAACTCCCGAAAGTCTCTAAAAATCTTGAAAATCCCAAAGATCTTAACAAAATCTTAGAAATCTTGTAAGATCTCAAAAATTCCATATTTTTACGACAAGAAAATGATGCAGATTCTCAAAAAATCTTTCAACAATTCTTCGAAAATCTTACAGATCTTTTGATTACTCAAAAGTCTTGCAAAATCTTTAAAAATCTTGCAAAATCTTTAAAAATCTTGCAAAATCTTTAAAAATCTAGCAAAATCTTGAAAATTTTGAAAATCTCGGAAGTCTAAGAATATGATAAAGTTTTAGGAATCCTAAAATGTATTTGAAAGTCCCTGAAAAAGATTCAAAAAGTTTTGAAAAATCGGAGAGATTTAAAAAATCTCGTAAACTATGTCAGAAGTGATTTGTCCCTCGAAAAAATTGACCTCACAGAGTGCGCCGGCAGATATATACCTTATGAGATACTTGTTGGGCTATGGGCAGTTCGGGCACTACTGTTGTGCTGTCTGAACTAACAATGAAACAATAGTGATTCAATACTCACCCAAGCCATACACGAATGCTTGTATTCCGTAACAGCATCGTGTCTTGGTTAGGCCCGAGCTTCAAATTCTGAATCCAAACTGAACTGCAACAACATAACACGATGCTGTTACGGAAAACAAACATTCTTGTATGGCTTGGGTGAGTATTGAATTATTATTGTTTCATTGTTGGTTCAGACAGACAGCACAACAATAGTGTCCGAACTGCATGTAAACATTGAAGATTCGAGATTGATTAAACATTTAAAGGTGACCAGAAGCGAAAATCTATGTTCGTGCAAACTAATGATACCAACGAATGATAAGAAGTCCTGCTTAGATTTTAATGATTTCTCATTTCGTTTTCAAGTTATCCAATTCATTTCATTCAACTAAACCACTGATTTTCAATATCAGCTGACATGATGTCATTTTGTTTGCAAATTATTACAGTAACAAAGGAAATATAACTGTAGACTAATTGCATAGTCGTAGTTATCGCTATTGATAGACTGATAGCCGCAAAATAAAAAATGTTGTTGTTATTGTCATTGTTGTTGTTATTGTTGCGATAACAATACAAACAGTGCTATTTGTTGGTACCAATGAAGATTATCACTTCAGATCACCTACTCTTAAGAGTACTTCAAAAGAACGGTAGAACGGCAAAAAGACATTTTAGTGGTTGGTTTTAGAATGGAATTTTGGTGACTTTTCAAACTGCCTTTTTTTAGATATACAATTGTAATCATTTTAGTTTAGCTTTAGTTTTGTTCTTTAGACAATTAAGTTGTATTTATGTACTGTTTTAGCGTGGACATTTGTAAAAAACGATAAAATGAAAAGCATAAGAAACTAAACAATAAAACTCGTCTCTTCCTGAATTTGGACCAAATTCGAACTTGCAACAGCCGTTGTCACTCAGGGACTTTTGCGGGCATGCTACAATTTTAGAATTCCTTGCAAGCAAATTTGGATTTGGTATGAGCGGAGACTATAAGTCCACAGAAAGGGTCTAAAGACACGATGTTTGATTGATTATTTATTTACCTTTTGATCCTTGTGTCTAGTTTTCTTGTCTTGTTTCCTGCTCTGTTTTGTCTTCAGTTGATGTGTCCAACTGAGCGTAGATAGGCCCAACCGCTTTCAAGTTGTTTGAATATCAATAGAAAAAGAAATGGAATATAAATACAATAGAGTTATATTCGAAAAATTTGAAAGCGGTTGGGCCTTCACCTAGGTTCAGTTGCACACATCAGTTGATGATGAAACAGAGCATGAAAAAAGACAAGAAAACAAGACGTAAGGATCAATCAAAACATCTATGTCTTAACGCCCATGAAGTGATAGACAAGTTCACCTGACGTAAAACTTGTCCATTTGTTCCACTACTGTAGTGTGGCTTCATGGTTTCTGCGTTGGTTAAAATAGATTTCCAGACAATCTGAGATTTCAGCGTGGCCGCAAAGGATCATGGGTGACAATGGTTTTTAACGAATTTCATTATTGTTCAAGACTTCAATATTTGCTTTATTAGCAAATTTTTGACAAAAATGTTTGATTTAAATATTTATAAACACTTGTAACTGCTTGTGCAGCTTTTAGAGTTCACAGCCGCAAAATCAAATTTATTTTACATCTTTGCTTCTATCTCATTTCTTATCGAATCCTTATCTAAACAACTTCTTTCAATGATTCGTTCTGCACAAACAATCTTAAATTGCAAAATTTTCTGATCTCAAATACTATTTGAACGAATCGATATGTTTTAATGAAGAAAGGAAAGATCGAGTTGCTGTACAGTAACGAGGGGGGGGGGGGGAGTGAGAGACAAATTGTCGTAAAATCTCTTTTTAGCCCCCTCTCCATTAAACCCCTCTCTTCGAAGGCAAAATCTTGAATACGCCCTCTCTCTATCAAGCTCACAACCCACTTCCAGCAAATGCTAGAGGTCACTAAATATTTTCCATTTATTAAGCTGAACAAGTTTGCCTGTTAATTTTGATATGGTATAAGATAAAAATTTTGTCAAACTGTTGTATTCGGTTCTTAAAATTGTATATTGATTTTACAAATATGGGGTAAAGGAACCAAAACACTTATCACGTATATCGTTATCATCTGATTTTGAGAATAAAGCCCCCTTCTCTGAAAAGCCCATCTCTTTCTCAAGCCTCTCTTGGAACCTCCCAAAGCGACTAACCGTCCTGGAGCTAAATAGAGCTTTCACTGCATCAAATATTGCAAATGAATTCAGTCATCATCCCTTCTCCGAATGGACTAGCATCAATTTTGGACAAATTCCGGGAAGCACTCGGCGTTCTCCAAACATTTGATTAATTAGGATCTAACAAATCAAGGACCACAATAAAACCGGCCACTCTGCAATACCAAGCGAAGTCGACGTGGCTTTATCCAAACAGTTGCTTTCTACCGTAGAATGATTAACTGCTACCCCCTGGAAAGACCGTGCTCATAAAGGATGTTCCCTTCTGTGAATCTCATAGCAAGAATGCAAATACGAGAGGTTGGTCTTCCAGTTCAAAGTGCATCGTCTCCGTAACAAATTTATGTTCATCGATTAAAGCGGAGGAAAGGCAGAATTGTGATGTGAGAAAGGCGTCTTGTATGTGCTTCATAAAGGATGAACCCTACTGCAAATCACATAGCAAGGATGCAAATGCGAGAGGTTGGTCTTCCAGTTCAAAGTGCTTCCTCTCCTTAACAAATTTATGTTCATCGATAATACAGAAGAAAGGCTTGAGAAAGCAGAATTCGTGATGTGTGAAAGGCACTTTGCATGTGCGAAAGCAACTGAAATAATCATTGGAGAAGCTTCCTGACTATCGGTTTGTGGCCTATTTTCTACCGTAAATACATCACAGTGAAGTGTGCCACAGGGTCCCTTGTTGGGTCCAGGATTGCTTCATCGATCGTTGCTATTAGTGATCAGTTCTTGGAGCAAGGTTGAAGAAAAAATGCAATAGTTCGGAAAATGGTGACAATCGTGGCTCACGGCACATCATGGATTACTTTGGTGTTTAGAGCTTGGAGATGGCGCAGTAACACGAACACGTAAATAAATAGGGGTACACGTAGCTTTAAGCGTATACTCCCACGTACACGCACTCGCCCAGTACAAGTTCATTAAAGCAAACCATCTCCATCGACCTTCTCAATCAGCAGTACAATATAAATCAGATTTACACGCAATCTTGAAAATGCCTCTTATTGAAGTAACCCATCAAAACATCACACACTGTGTAACAGTGTGGCCTATAGGACACATATTCCTCAGCAAGGCCCATATTATTTTCAATGCAGTTTTCAACATTGTCGGATTCATCGGAAACGCAGCTTTATTGGTTGGCCTAGTCAAGTCAAAACTCATTCGTCAGAACACAATGAGGGTCATCTTTTCTCTTGGAATTTCAGATTTTGGGATATGCGCCATTGTCTCACCTCTGGTACTAGTGATACTAACACACGAGCACACAGACTGCAGTTTACAACGTGCTCTAATGGTGATAAATTTCCTATTTGGAATCAACACTGGAAATATGCTAGTGTTGTTATCAATTGATCGAGTATTGCTTATAGCATGGCCTATTTTCTACCGTAAATACATCACAGTGAAGTGTGCCACAGGGTTCCTTGTTGGGTCCTGGATTGTTTCATCGATCGTCGCTGTTAGTGTCTTGTTTATAAGCCCTTTAACCATAGTCAAGGCGGTACTTGCAACTTCAATGACGTATTTTATGTTGTCTGTACTTTCGTATGCAAGAATATCATATGCAGTGCATAAGCATAAACGACAAATTCGCGTCAGCATCGAATCACGACATAGTATTCGAAAAACGGACGAAGAAAATACCAAAACCGTGCGAAGGAGGAAGATTGCAGTAGCACCGACCAACAGGACGCGACGAATATCGTTCAAATTGCAAGTTGAAGTTTTTGATGATAACGGAAGGCAACTTGAGACAGAGATAAAACATTGTGTCAGTGAAGAAATCGAGGAAGAGTGCAATCATGTAGCAATGGCGGACGAAGAAGGCCTAAACGAGGATGCTCAAAGCTCAAAGCCAGAACTGTTGCAGATACCCCAGGAAGGCGAAGTAGCGGAAAACCCGTGGTCAAACTGCACATCAGAGAAAAAGTCAGTTTTCGAACGAGACTATGAAAGTGTGAACAAGGAAAAGGAGGCTGAAAGAAAAATGCAACACTGCATTTTTGAGGAAAAGCAAAACGAAAAAGATACGGAAAGGGAATCCCAACAAAGCAGTAGAAATATTGAAACTACATCAAAAGGTCCTCCCCAACGAGAATTTACCAATTCTTTAAAACGGCATTTAGATATTCGAAGCAAACTGCAATTGCGAAAACACCAGCGAAGTCAAACCAACGCCCAGTCGTTTAAAAAGGAGGTCAAAATCACATGGACCGTAGCCATAGTGATAAGCACCTTGTTTCTTTGCTATATACCTTTCGCCTGGTCGGCCATATTGTGGGCCTACGAAGAGTATGAAAAAGACAACCACGCAAGTTGCAGAAAAAGAAGCGCATATGCATGGACAATGGCCTTGGCATACCTTCATTCTAGTCTGAATCCTGTGATTATAATAAGTAGAAATAATATCTTAAGAAATAAGATTAAGAAGTTAATAGGAGATTTTGTAAAGTGTCGTGACTAAGAAGTAACGTTGTCAGTTATAATCAGGCATAACGCACTCCAAGAAATAACAGGACTCAAGCCCTAACCCTAACTCATTAAACCTAAAACCTTTCAGCTCATAACAGTCATTCGTCTAGGGCTATTTCACTGCCATCTTTTTTCCTGGGAAAGATAAAATTCTTCGAAGACTTTCACTATATGCCCCTGAAAGCAATCCACTTTTCGATTTAAAAAAGTTAGACTCCTCCCAACGATAGTTCCAGCAAATAAGCATCTACTTGTAAAATCCATGAAAATGGCAGCATTGTGACGTCGGATCTTTGGACCGCCGAGAGGGCAGGAGGACCGCCGAGAGAGCAGGAGGGGCAGTTTGCCCCAGCGTCTCAGGGTCTTATGGGCCTCATAATTGACGATTTTTAATAAATTTACTGGATGAAATGCTCTGAAGTGGATGCCAATCTAAGGGGCCTGATCGAAAACATTTTCCGTTCGCTTTGCTCGCAGGAAGCCTCATTTCGCTGTTTTGTCCTGGGCCGCCAAAAGCTCTCGGCAGCCCTGGCTAGACATACTATCAAGTTTACGAGTTGAGACGAAAGATTATTCACAAAATTATAGCGCTGGAAATAAGTAATTTTAAGAAAAAAACTTTAATTTATTTCCACTTTAAATTAAACCAGCTTTACTTGAACTATCTTATAACATAGAGCATCAGCGATATCATTACACTGCCATCACACTAAAAGACCTAGCCTTACGTTTTTGTGTCCCTTGTTTCCCTGCATTCTTTGATTTCCTGATATCACTTGGTCAACAGGGACTCATAATATTACTATGAAAAAGTGGGCCCAGTTTTTCAAAATGGCTTAAACAAGTTGAAGTTTTCGTACACTCAACAAAATCGCTTCAAAATCTGGTTTAAAGAGGTCGCACACTGAACAGCAAAGTACAAAGAATGATCTTGACCTACAAATCGCAAAATGTATCCCTTTCAAGAAGTAATCTTCCTCTGTAGAAGCAAAATAGATCCATCGAAGCTGCGAGAACTCCAAGCTTCATCAACGGTTTTTTGTATGGAATAACAACCACTGACTTAAGCCGGATCTCCACTAGGCGGAAAAATGTCGAGGCGGAAAAATTTCCGGCAATCTCATTGGCTAATGGAATTGTCGCCGCGGCAAAAATGTCGAGCCGCGAATAGTAGGAATACGTTCTACTCTTCGCGGCTCGACATTTTCCCGCCTAGTGGAGATCCGGCCTTAATGGTGCCTCCTGATTGGTTGAAAGCTAAATTCTAGCAATTTGATTGGTGAATACGGAATTACTCTACGCCAACCTAAATTGGTCCACTTTTTAAGCGTGATATTATGAGCCCCTGTTGACAAAGTGATATCAGAACGCAGGCAAAAAAAGGGACGAAAAGGCCTAAGTCTATAAAAGACCCTTTAATAAAGCCCCTGATACAATACTGTGACCTTATACAATTCATATAATACAGAAGGAATTCGGAAGTTACAAAAAAATTACGTCCCAAAGAACTTTTGCAAATTCAGAAGACGTGCTGTGTTCATTAAGGATATCAACCATTTATTAAAGTAACTTATCGTTTATTCTAATATGAACATTTCAAATTTGTTTTTAACACGATTACATATGATTTGTAGCTGCATTCTTAGAGCAGTTTAGTTAAGACTTTTATTTTCAGGTACTTAGTGAGTTGCAGTTTAGTAGTATGCTTGATCATGGAAAAGACATACCTAATTTTGGCAAGGCAAAAAGTGCTGCGATATTCTTTCGCGTCACGGTAAAACTGACCGAAACAGAATTAAGAAATGTTCCACATAATAACAGAGTATTAGAATGCTATGCTCACTTCAAGCAAAATCCAAAGTTTCACCGTCATACATGGAGCACTGCAACAGATTTTCTTTCCCCCAAAATTCGGGGAAATTGTTTTAATGGCGTCTGACGATACAAAACTAATCTCAAAAGTTCCCATCTTTAAAACCATGTCCTTTTGAACGCTTTGATTTGGGAGATGGATGGACAAAATAAAGCACTACTGATGAAGGGCACAGCCCGATACGTTTGGTCTTTTGATTCTATGGCGTTACAAGCATGTTTAGATAGATGTCATCGGTTGACTACTAATGCGTCACCACACGCTGTACTGTTATTACATGAAAATATCGTCTGTCAAATTTTCACGTGAAAACGCCCGCGCATAATAATAATTGAAGGGTTTTCCATGAGTGATTTATATTTTCGTGATTTATATTTTTGTAAATCTCATGAAATACCTAATTTAAGATGGACTCTAATGATACTGATTTGTTTTGTGGTTCATTAGTTTCTTGTTGTTCCTTTATCTGCAGTAAGAGGATGCTCCATAAAAGTAGCTAGTTTTAGTCAAAAATGAGCAAAATGAAGAGCTTGATTGCCGAAAAAGAATAAAACCTTTTGAAAGAATTACAACATTCACTGCCAACCTACTGCGACCTATATTTGGAATCAAATGTTATATGCCATATTTCACAGAGTGTGCTGTGCAGTCTACAGACTGAGAATGCAAATTCTATAATACAACGTAAGACAAGTGTGTATTTACATAATCTTGTAGCGTTACTTCAATTTGAACCTTTCTTCAATACCCACTCATTAGTACAATCCATATTACTGTGTTCATTCCAGTCTGGTAATTAGCGTTTGCCATAGTCTTTCACTGACCTAGAAAATAAAGAAAACATTCATTGAAAGCTTATCCGGCAGCTCAACAAGAACGTCAAATGTTTACAAATTCGTTACCGAGAAGATACTTGAGGTAGGCTGAAGTATTTCATTGATCCTTTCTGTTTTCTTGAAATCTAAGACTCTGTTCACACTGACCAAGTTAACCCTGCTTTATCTACACCAGGCGACATTTCAACAAATCCAAAGTATTCGATTTGTTGAACTGACCTATTCGAAGACCTCATTTGATAACCTGGTTTAGTTTGAACTGTCTTAACTTGCAATGTGAACGAGGTATTAGAAACGGCAAGAATTGGTTTACAAAGAATCTGTAACTGCGAAAACAGGCCTAAACCCTCGATCAAAATTATAATCAATCTGATCACTATAGTACATTTGGCTCCAATCAAGAGATAAAAATCAAAACTTTATAAAGTAAACATGCGACAAATTGTTTGGAAGCTGTATATTTTCAAATGTCTGAATATTTCTCAGATTCGCTTGATATTGGTTCTACGTTCTAAATCTTTTTAACTGTCGGTATAAAGAAGACTGACTGCATATTCGCAGTTATTGCTATTGATAGACTGATAGGCGCTCAATTGAAATCGTTTCAAGTCATTCAATCAAGAGAAATAGGTCATGGACTTATAAACTGTACCCACTTTTTTTAAAGATTTGAAACCTATGCTTATTGGCCCCACTCTCAATCTGCGATAACTAAAAATATACGAACCTCGTACGAACATTAAGGTGAACAAATAGGAAGACAACTCCGCAAATGATACATAATGATCCAACGACTATATAAGCAATTCCAAGAAATGGATTCTTTCCACCGATCCAAGATGAGGTCGATAAAATAACACGCTTCTCGCCTTTGAAGGCAGACACAGGGTACACTAAATATAGTCAAGGAATAAACGACGAAGGTGTGAGGTTATTGATAAATCTCTTGTGACTATGTTGATAATGATAATAATAACATAATGATAAAAATAACAATAACATAAAGAAACAAAAAGCACCATGTAAAAATAACAGAAAGGTAAAATAAGAAACACAACTGTAATTTTGCTAAAAACGTTTCGATTTAAAATCTTCCTCGGTTTACTTGCAATCGGGGACAAGCCAGGTTTTTACATGTTGTAAACAAAATTAAATTAACATTAAAGGGAATCGACATAGTTAAAAGCTGGCCCGGGCCAGGTCAAAAATAAATCTATTGTACTCAGCAACTTAGATGCATCCGGTTTCATTGTGTAGCTAGAGAAACAGTGGATTTGTGGGCGTTTCTCTGGCCAATTTATAGCAGATACGAGATATAGCTGTGTCTATTCCCTTTAAGTTTCCATAAATTCAAAATTAGAATACCCTTGATACATCTCAGATTATAAACATAAAATACCTTACAACGTAAACAAAATTAACAACGTAAACAAAATTGACAGAAACTTAGGCCTGATTCACGGGCCACCAGGGCAGCACAAAAAAACCCGAAAAACAAAGAAGTTTGAGTCTTTGTCTCTCGGGTCCCCCCGCACGGTCCCAAACATTAATATAATTTACTTCAAAAGGGTCTGTTTCAACCATCATGCACTGCGCGTGCCATCTCTTGCTTGGTCTGTGTTGTCACAATTTTCATGACCCATGATGCTTGGGCTGCACATCACCAGATCTATCAGCCCTAGATATGTTTTTTATTCTTGGTTATCACAAAATCTACTTTCAGATTTCGTGTTTTGCCCATACAAATTAGAAAACCGGGCTTGGTATAAATATATATACACACTTTTTTCATTCAATTTCTTTGATTTTAACATTGATCAAGAAGATCAAATCCTCTGGCTCGGAGATAACCAGTAATCTTGACTTCCGTTCATCATAAAACTACGTATGAAATTTACGCAAACGGAGTATCAATATCTAAGTTGAAGCCTCTTCTTTGATAAAACTCAAAAGGAGAAAATTGGATTCGTGTCTGCTCTGCAGAAACCATTCAAACGATGTAAATATCTTTTGGGACACCCTGTGGGAGAGGAAAACGTTTTCGCATGTGATAAGTCATTATTAAAGGGAAAGTGTCACATAACCGTAAACAAACCTGTTCTCTCTATAATCTATTTTGTTGCCCACACGTGACCACTGTAATCAACACAGATTTTGGTGGATGTAGTGAATCCACGAGAAAGTTATTTTGAAAAATCCAACAATATCTCTGCAATCGTGCAACATATGAGTGTTTCATTTGTTTCTCTACGACACTCAAGAGTCCATCTTCAAAATAACACCTTCATTTTGGGAAAAATGGTAGAAAATCTCTGCAATATGGCCTATGAAAAATACTGCGAAATCATCATTTCGAAAGAGGTTTTTTACATTACATGACCCAGCCCACTTAAGTCATTTAAAAATGGGCATAAAAGGTCAAGAAGACTGTTCAGAAAAGGATACCATTATTAATCTCAATTTCATACTTCCCAGCTGCCAGTCCATTATTGATAATACGATGCAATTTTCTGAAAGTTGGGAAAGATGCCACTCTCATCCACACAATAAAATCTTGATTCTTGAGTCCATCTTTTATCTGCCAAATGGGCTTCGTCCATCTTGGTGGCTTAGCAAACTTCTGCAACTCTGCTGTCAAATTTTTGCCACCATTATTGAATTTGCTTTCTCTGTCACTTTTCCATGCAATATTTTTGTCACTCAAAGGGACAGCTACTCTGGCACTGGCACTTGAATTCTTGATATGATAAAGCTTGAATGTGTCTGAAAAGCAAAGAGAATTTTGTCATCCTTGAAGCTGATAAAAAATCTTCAAAGGATAGTTCTGTTGTTGGGTTAATCAAATCTAACTCCTTCGTATCCCTGTGTGTAGTGCCTTTTGGCAAAAGGAAAGGTTTTCACCCAGAAATCCAATAAGAAGAAGGGCATTGGATTTGAAAAACCACATAAAGAAACGATTAGGCCAATGAGAGATACATTGTATCAAGTTAAGTTAAGAGGAACAAAGAGGAAAGCAAAGAACATGGCATGATGAATAGATACTTAATCAATATAAAAGTGTCCTAACAACCAAAATAAGATCCTAAATTCTTACCAGTGAACATACTGTTGGCAACAGCGCCACATGGAGCAACAGATTTGCTGACAGATTTGTTGCCAACCTTCACATTGGCTTTGTCAAATGGTTCGCAATTCGTGGCAACTTTCTGTTTCAATATTCCATAGAGTTGTGAGTCATCTCTTGATCGTACATATCTTCTGTGATTCTGAGAAAAATTAAATAAACTTTACATCATTCCAATTAAGCAGCTTCGTTTTGGAAATCCATTACAATTTCCTTACTATTCTTCATATGAAATTTTCAAGCCCTGATTTGGATTTAGCACCTGCTACCAACTTTTGGATCTTCAAAAACTGGCCATTTCTGGTGTTGGTCATATATATTGATTTTCCTCAAGCAGTTTAGAATTATGGAGCTTTTAATATTTGCCAAGCTTAAAAAAGATGTAATTCCAAATATCAAAAATTCTCCTTCTGAAATCAAGGCAAAGGACTTGATCAATCTTTCAGTTGAAAGAATTAGGGAATAACATTATACACATTTGATTTTAAAGTTTTGCAAAGACTTGAACCCTATGCAAAACATCGTAAAATTCCCAACAGTGACAAAATTTGAATATAAACACAAGAACTGCTAGCAGAATTTCTTAAAAACTCTATGCTTGCGTTTCTCACCTGGTAAAAATTCTTCAAGCCATAATACATGTACACTTTCCCCTCAAATTTCTTGTCAAGTGTAAATTTGATCAGGCATGGGGCACAAGGTTTGCCAATATTGGTCTTATTTTCATAAAACTGTGGACATTTGTTGCAATTTGTGTATGGAATAACCTTTTCCTGAACCTAAGAAAGATGAGAATATTTCTTGTAAATATCAAACCTTAAATGGACTCTAAACTGCTAAAAGCTGGCCTGGGCCACTTTAAAGACATAATCTATTGTACAGTATATATCTGAAAACTTGGACATGTGTGGCTTCATTGTGCAGCTAAAGAAACAACAATTAATTGCTATTCAAATTAAACCAAGAAATTCCTGAGTATAATCCATGATTAAGAAGCCTTCAGTCTCCAATGCTAATGACTTTAGCAATATTATGTGATAAAAAAGGCCCATTGGCCTTGTCAGAAAAAGTTCAGGATAGCATTACGGCTCAGGTATATATTTATAGGATTCAATTCCTCTAAGTATCAACTTGTTTACTATGGTGATAAAGATCTTACTGATGGCCTTAATAGAGATATACTTTTGTTAACTCTTTGCTTTATCCATAAAACTGGTTGGTTTGATTAGGAATTGATAACTTTGCAATTCAACCACCAATGTCCCTTTTAATGTAAATGGTTTATCTTTGGTTTGTTATCAGTTACGATTAGTATGTGTGCTCTCTTTGTCTTTCATGTTGTTACGCAAAGTGCTATGTTCGTGTTTTCAGTTTTATGTTGCCATGAGGTAGTCGTAGTTTTTCGCTCCAAATGGTATTGTATTAGTAGTAGGGTATAGTATTTTGTAAGTAGTGTAGTTAAGTATTATGTTTTGTAACTTTTTAGATTGAATGTAAAAAAACAACTTGTTTACCTTATTTGATGTGACCAAAAGCCCAATTCCAATTGGTAAAAATACAATGCCAATGAAGAAGAATACTGGAAGGACTGAAGAAGCTGTCAAAATTGGTTGCCAAGCCTTCAGCCTTTGTTGTTTGAAAGCAGAATCTAAAATGTGAAAGAAGAATATGAAAGAAATGTCATAAATTTATACCTTGGTTGTAGCATTTTAGGAAAGAAAAACAAAGAAAATGAGATTTGGGTGCACATTTGTAAGTTGTTGGGTTGAGGTGCATGGAAAGTGACATATACATCTTCTACTAAGACCCTTCCTCAGCTCTCCCAACCACGTTTTTGTCGCATAAGCCATGTTTTGTACTGATAACAACTACAGTACTTTCCTGTTTTCTTTTTCTTCATCTTTTTCTGGTATACCAGCACCTCTAAGGGGACCATAATGGAAATAAGGTCAGCTTGACCCTTTACTGCTATCCCTGCCATTGTAACTAGGGGTGTTTTCCTTTTACGTTTTTCACCTTAAAGTATTGTATTGTATCTATTTTTTATATTTATTAGCTTGTATACTTGTTGCTGCTGCGCATGCGCAGCAGCTATCTATTCGGGATCGAATTTTGGATCGTTGTTTGGTAGGGTTATTTTCAATGCAAACGCAAATAACAATGCTTACCGCGCTGTACCTCAGGACAGGAAGGCTCACGATCACCTCAGGAAGGCTCACGATCATTGCGAGAAGAAGAGGAGGAAATTCACGCGCTCTGGTACGTATAACATCATTTTTTACATCTTATTTCATTCAAAATATGAGGGGTTTCCTATTCATCCGCTCTGTTTTGTTGATCTTGTGCTGTTTTACAGCGGACAGATTTCAGAGGTGGCAGGACCACGTCATCAACGAAGGCCCATGAGTTGCTTTCGCTTTCACTCATAAACACCAGAAACCACTGCTAGCCACTGGTAGGTGGATCAAGAATCAACACTCAAAATTGAGAAGGAAAATTTCAAGGAGCTGTGGTGTTAGACCAAATGATACCTACGTTAGTATTTCAAGTTTCTCCTTGTTTTTTGTTTTGCTCTTGGCAGGAGATGTTGAATTGAACCCAGGACCAACAACTACATCGACCAACAGCCATTCTGAAAATTCAGCTGTGGAGTTGCCTACCTTAGTTGCAAGAGCAAACCTACACCAAGGGGATGCATCTTTCAGTGAAGAATCACGTGGACGACAGTGTGGTTTTATGGCTCTAACCTCACTTGCTTACCACCACCATGAATTGGCAGTTACAAATTGGCAGCCTGAGACACTTGATGAAATTCTGAACATTGGTGATTCCCAGTTCTTGGATGCATTACAAAGAGCACTTATTCCTGATGGCCCAAATTTATCAGTTGAGCAGCTGCCAACAACTGTCTGTTTTGCAACAGCAAATGAAGGTAACAATAACTTGTCCTTTGTAACACCAAGTGTAACTAAACCCATTGTGGTATTGCCACTTATGGCAACAAAAGCCAATACATTGGAAATCCCTATTGAGGCCCCCAACAGTGACTTTCCCATTGTGGAAAGAGAGAGTGAATCACCCCTTGTGGTGATGAACAGTGAATTGCCCATTGTTGCAACAAAAGCTACTGTTGCAAGACCAAAAATTGACATACACAGCAAATTAAATGAATTTGATGATTCAGGTAGCTCAGTTATTTTTGGTGATATTTTTCAAGGCTCTTTCTTTTGTAATACACAAAATGATAATGATTCACCATTCATTCCTTTGCATACATCGCTTCAAAATGTTTTCACAAATGACAACTCTGCAATTTTCATATTAGAAGGGTACATGATATCAATTATTCACAGTCCCAACTCAGGGTTTTATGTTTTTGATTCTCATGCCAGAAATCCTTTGGGCATGCCAGATATGAATGGCAAGGCAGTGCTGTTAAGTTTAAGAAACATATTTTCCTTAGAAAACTACCTACAATTGTTAGCCACTGAAGTCAATGCTACTTTCTTTGAAGCGGTTTCTGTCACTTTCCATAATCTGAATTGTTCCCAGTCACAGGAATTTGCCCTGACCATCAACCCAAGGAAAAGAAAACATCCATCTCAAAACTATTATGAAAGTGAACAGCTACAAAAGTTGAAAGAATCAAATCAATTTGTCTCTAATAACTACAAGAACAAAAGTGAATGTAAAAGACAGCAGCAACCTGCCAAAATGCAATGGTATAAAGCAAATGAAAGTGAATCTATAAGACAAGACCAACTTTTAAGGATGCGATTGTATGAAGCCAAAAGACAGGCAAATGAAACTGAATTTGAAAGGAAACAGCGGCTTGCAAAAAGACAGCAGAATGGAAACAAAAAACCAGCAAAGGAAACTGAACTCAAAAGGAAAGAGCGGCTCTCAAAAAGGCGGCAGAGTAGGGCCAAAAAGCTGGCAAATGAAACTGAATCTGAAAGGATAAAGCGGCTTGCAAAACAGCAGCAGAATACAAACAAAAAACGGGCAAATGAGACTGAATTTGAAACGGAACAGCGGCTTGCAAAACAGCGGCAGATTAATGCCAGAAAGCTTGCAAATGAAACTGAATCTGAAAGGGCACAGAGACTTGCAAGAAATCGGCAGAATAAAGCCACTAAAAAAATTGATGACACAGATTTGCAAATGACAGAGCAACTTCAAAAGCCTAGAATGCAAAAGAATAAGAATCAACATCCAAAACATGATAAGATAAATTACTTGGCAGAATTCAATGTAAGTAATGGTTTCATATATGAACAAGCTTGGGCAAAAATTAACATGAACAGATTTCATGAAACAAGTAGATTTTCATTGAAACAGTGCAAAATTTGTTTTGAGACATGGCCAGTGAAGTCAGTAGCAGTGTCTGAAAACTTTTCCTGTGCACGATGTTCCAGAGATAAGAAACTGCCTAAAAGATTTTCAAAAGAGAATGACATGATTCCATCAAGAGTTCCAAGAGAATTGCAAGGTTTAACTCAGACTGAAGAGATGCTTATTGCATGTGCTCTCCCAATGATGAGTGTTTATGTCAGACCTGGTGGACAAGAGGTTACAGTGGCCATTGTATTAACCTGCCACCCACATAGATCCAAATGTTATGAAGCAATGCCAATATTATCCACAAAACAATCGCAATTGTTCTGGTTGCCGAATGAACATGGAACAAGAACGCGGCAAAAGTAAGATAGCAATAGCAGCATTTGATAAATATTATTTACTTCTAGTATATATTCTTTATGTGGCAAATTGATACATACATACATACATAAATGTGAATTTTGATGTGGACTACTGAAATTTGGCGCACAATTAGTACAGTAGATCTGGACATAAGAATATGAAGGTAAGCCAGGGTTGCCATTTGGCCGATTTGACGGCCAAATTTCTCGATTCTGGTCGTTTTTTAAGCCCCTTGGCTGTCATAGAATGATTTGGCCGAAAACGCAAAAGTTGGCCGAATTTTGGCCGTAAATGGAATATCCGCAAATAAACAAAGGAAACCACTATTTTTCGACAATTGATGCTCAAATCCGTTGTAAAAATCTCAAGATTTCCTGTGTAAAAATGAGAAAAGTAGTAAAACACGAGCAAATGTTTCAAATATGAAGGCGTAAAAGTTGTTCTAGCACACAAAGCTATTCCTAACTACACGTTTACTGGACACAATTGGCCGAAATTTGGCTATCATTTAGCATTTTGTTTGATTGGCCGAATTTGGCCGCCAACCGTAGCAATTTTGGCCGCCGACCATTTCGGACATCTGGCAACCCTGAGGTAAGCATCTTCATAGTTTACTGAGAAATGGTAGCAAAGGAAATAGTACAGTGACGCTGGCAACCTCATCAGGTGCAGTAGCATGGTACACACATTTCTTCTCAAATTTTCACTTTCATGAGCATTTAGCAAACTATTATTTGTAACACCAATGTTTAGCCGCATAATAGGGACTGATCACTCAACCTGCAAAATTCAGGTCAGTCATATACCCACTCCAGTTAACAGCTATTTTCATTTTCCATTTCAGTTTTATTAAAACTTGTTTGCAAGTTTAGTGACCAGAACCTCATCAGTGCCATGCCCATACGGGCGCTTTACTGATCATGATTAGATGTAGACTTTCCAACCTGGGTCCGAGGGCACTGTCTAAGATTTTGTTCATTATGTCATTCAACGAGTATACTTCCATGCCTTTTGGAGTATTTTTCTACTGTTCAATCCTGGCTACCTATATGAAAGCGAAGCAAATCCGCATTTGATTAGACCATCTCTAGCCAAGTGCCTGGAAAGAATAGTTACCGAAATATCACAGGGCACTTTCTAACGTTGCATTTTCTAACGTTAGCTTATCATGTTAGACTCTTTCTCTAACGCTGAATCTTGGCTGACATGAGTACAAAAGCGAAGCAAACTCATCGTCCCTTTATTAGGCCGCCGAAAAGAAAGAGGCTGCAAGTGCAAAATCAGGCCTTAACGTTCCAAAATAATATCACTGCCCACGAAAAATCATAGGACACTTCATAAGAGTTAGCTCATCATATCCTATAACTATTATACTTACTTCCAGGTCTTCTGGATTCTTTCTCTAACCCTGATTCTTGGCTAATGTCATCTCTTTTCGAGGAGTGGTTTCCTCCTCCGGCCATCTTTGATTTCAAAACCTTCTGCTCCCAACAACAACAGTTCACTTTCGTATCCTCCCTGCTCCTTCGCAGGGCTCCTCCGCATATTTCACTTTCTTTTTCCGTAACTATGGAGACCAATACCCTTCAGAACATCAGAAATACCATCAGAGGTTTCATGCATGTGATCCACAGAGCCCCTCGGAGTGAGTTATTCAAACATTTTGTTGCTCAACTTGTGAAAAGAATGAATAAATTGAGGTTGCTGTCCTTCGTTCAGACCATTCGACCAGTGCCGTGTTGTTTACCCTAAGTACCAGACTCTCCCAAAAAAGAAATTTCTTTTGGGAGAGTCTGGTACCCAGGGTACGTGTTGTTAAACGCATTATACTTACAGACGACAGCCCCTCCGTCGGAAGCATCTACAATCACGGACAAAATATATCCGGACAATGTGTGATCCATTTTGACAATAAATCCCCCCCCCCTTCCCCCATCTATCAATGTTGTTCTGTCGTAAGATTTTTAGTGAAAAAGTTTCTCCACATTTCAAGGCTGAATTTTTACATCGATAACAACATTGATCTTGGGGGAAGGGGGCGATGAAAATATCCAGTAGAAGTCAAGTAATTTATGTCCAAGGTTGTAGCCCCAACGTCGGTTGAAATTTTTGGGATGTTTGCAAGGAATTTGGCAAAATGACATAGAAATCTGACAGAACTCAGATTGCTCCGAGCATTCTCAATAAAACTCAGCCTCAATAAAACTTTAGTCGAATTCAATGAATGAAGGATCAAAGTTTGCATGAAATGTCTAAATTTTAGATGACTAGATATGACTCTTTCTTTACCAACCAATAAAACAATTGTGCGAGTTTATCGGGAACCCTGTACTGG
The DNA here is from genome assembly GCA_964020215.1 of Aurelia sp. 3 sensu Dawson et al. (2005). NCBI lineage: Eukaryota > Metazoa > Cnidaria > Scyphozoa > Semaeostomeae > Ulmaridae > Aurelia > Aurelia sp. 3 sensu Dawson et al. (2005). The sequence continues at coordinate 16,189,557 of OZ026593.1, read as the reverse complement.
AAGCCCATTTAGAAAGCCCATTTAGATAGATTCTTCTGTGGCATTTACGCAAGTCGAAAATTGACAATGAAATGACCATAGTCTTTGAAATGAGCGGTGCTCAACCAACCAGAGTTTCAATCCAAAAGTTGCATACTCTACGAGCTGTCGAGTAGTTCATAGGTCCAGGGTTCCAGAAGCTCTGTCAATTTTCTTCAATAGAACATAACCCTCTTCCAAAGATTTTGTGCTCGAAGCCAGAGCTGTGACCAAGCTCCTCACGCTTGGAAATCTCAAGAAACTTCAACATACATCAGGATGACAAAATATAGAGGCAACGATCGTCGTTGTGTCACGTGATATATTGATGAAAACTGTATCTCAACTACATAGCAAACATGCAAAATCCAAGTTAAGAATGCCCCTTAAATTAATACTACTGTTGTTGAGACTACTGTAACAGTTAATGGCCTTCCAAGGCTAACAAACATTTTTAGTTTCCTGTACTATATACAAAAATGCATATGAAGAAAGAGTGCAAAAGAAGTAATATTTACAAGTTGAAGGGGATGCATGAATTTTCAAAATTAAGTTAATCCATGAGAAATACAAACGAGTTGCAATTTCTAAAATAGGTTTTATAGATACGATCTTTCAAGCAATCGATCCCGTAGTGGATATTTACTATTGATTTTGCCAACGAGGATGTGCCGTTACTTTTCCCTTATTTGTTCTAAAACGGGGTATCAACAGAAGGCAATTTTTCTGAACACGGTTGTTATTACATGACAAGAAAGGAAATTTTGTTGCATCGGGTTATGTCTCGTTCAATTCTTACCCTGACCATCCCCCCGGGCATCCCGGGGGTCAACAAAATTTTTGTGCACAAATGCCCGGGGGCCGGGAAAAAATTGACTGTCAAATGCCCGGGGGCCGGGGAAAAATTGACTGTCAAATGCCCGGGGGCGGACAATTTTGCTTTCAACCTTGCCATTGAAATATAAAAGTTATAGTCAGCGATGTTGTTAATTGTTTTAATATTCGGTATTCTGGAGGAACACGAAGGATTTCTGATACTTTTAACACTTTCTAAAATATTGCTGATTCAAACGACGCAATAGAAGATCCACATTCAGAAATATAATACTATCTAAATTTGTCAAGAATGTGTTTCAGAGAAATAAACTCACAGGGTATAACAACTGGAACAGAACTGTAACAATTAAAAAAACTTCCAAAAGAACAAAACTGAACTTCTTGTTCAATACAACCGGGCAATTCAAAGAATGTTCTTGCGACTGCAAGGCTCTTCCTCACCTCAGCCTCCCTCAATATCTAGAAAACGATGTACAGTAGCCTATTGCATTCCAAATACTACCCTAGACGCAAACTGAAGTCTGGGATATCGTTCAACAAACATTAACGGCTCCTAAACCCTGTATCATTCAGGACATCAAGTAAGCTTCCGAAGACCATGTTTCGATGCCGAAATTGGAAACCAAAAATGCCGAGATCTCCCGTGTTAGAATTCAGAAGTGTTTTTCCAAAAATAGCGAAATCTGGAAAGCTGAAACTACTGTAATGCAAGTTTCATGCTCCTATACAGTAAATACTGTACACATTTTGAATATCCCTGGATTTGTCAAATGCCCGGGGGCCGGGAAAAAATTGACTGTCAAATGCCCGGGGGCTGGGAATTTTTTCTGTGCAAATGCCCGGGGGTGTCCCGGGGGGGATGGTCAGGGTAGGAATTGAACGCGACATTACTATTAAGTAAAATTTTTGTTTAGCCTTGTTGTGCAAAGCTTTTGGGACATACGAGAAAAGTGTAGGCCTTGGATTACTTGTCAGCAAAACAGAAGACCTCTCCAAAGGTCCTAGCCCGTTACCCCCTGCGTCCCTCAAGTGTCACTACTACTTTGCTGTCCGCTTTTTCACAGAGTTCTGAGTGCTGATTCTATCTGCTGTTGACTCCTTAGGATATTCCTGGCAATCTTCTCAGCTCCATGGCGAAATCTGATGATGATACTTTGGGAGATCTGAAGAAATAATATAAGACATTGCGACTAGCGGTTGGAGCTGGAATGCGAATTTAAATAATCAGGCAAAACGAGGTTCTTTGGAAAAAAGAAAGCAAAAAATCATCAATATAGATATAGTTTCGGCAATGGTCACAGAAAGGAAGTTAGGCCCAAGGACGCTGCCCATGTAGAATCAACAATTCCAAAGTAATTCACAAATGTATGCTGCAAGTTTAAAGCCCAATTTTTGGGCTGAACTAAACGACCATCGTAACGAAACAAGTAAAATATCCTCTTTCTGACAGAAAAACAAAATATCTAAGGGAGGGAACTTTGCACCATATAATGCTCTACATTTAATCACTACGAATTCTGCCATTAGTCTCAGCAAGTCATCAGATGAAAATCCCAAAGTGAAGAAACCAAAATGCAAATAATTCATGTATTTGAGAGTGACTATTACAGAGGATTTAAATATTTTGTACTTGAGCGTTTCAATTTCAAGCTAAGAAATACAAAGAAATCAAGAAGTCAGCAGTAGACCCTTTAGGTCTTCTGCAAATGAGTCTGGATCGAGCGGGATTTTTTACACATCTTGATACAGAAAGGTTCGATTGAGTTGCGAAAGAACTGAAAAAGAATTGCAGAAAATTCCAAAATTGTGCAAAAATTATCGAAAGTAAAGAAGACGTTGAATAATAAAGGCCTCAACGATGTTAGATGAAAAAAGCATTTGCTTACTTCGTCCTAGATTTCATGTGCAACACAGTTGAGATGAAACCTGCAATAAGGCAAACGATACCAGTTGCTAAGTAACAGACTCCGAGAAAATTATTTTTCCCGCCAAGCCATCCAATGGTGGTTAATACGAAGTATTTCTTGCCTTTGAAGTCTGCAACTGGAAAATCTATAAAAACTGGCTAAGGAAAGTAATAGAAATGATATTTCACATCTAAAGAATTTGATGGATACGTGCAAGAGAATTTGATCGATCTTTTAAAGGACTTTCAGCTGATACATGAACATGGGGTGAGTGGCTGAGCGGTTGGTACTGTTTTTCCGCGGGGTAACTGAAGTGAAGCTCGGTCGTGTCTCGGGTCGCGTGAGGTCGAAATCCAGATGGGTGACCCTCCAAGTACCTGACCAAGCAACTCACTTCACCGTCCATCAAAAGGACGTAAAACTAGGGATCCCACTCCTGGATGCGGCATATAAGGTGGGCCTAAATTCGCGAGAAAGAGCTAGAAATCCTTCCAACTCACTGAAGAATAAGAATGAATGAATGAATGAATGAATGAATGAATGAATGAATGGACGAATGAATTAATGAAAACTGCCTTAACTGAAAGAAAGAAGAAGATTGAAAGAAAAAGCTAATCAAAGGAGAAATCAATAAATGAATAAACGAGCAAGTGAAGTATTGGATGTATAAATGAATGAAGAGATAAATTACTGCATGAGTGATATAAAAGTAAACTTTCAATTTATAAAAAAGGATACTGTATTGAATGTCCATTCGATAATTTCCTTTGGGTAAACCTTTTCCGAAATGTGCTCCAACATGAACAATCTGCCTGTAAAGTTTGCGAAACTTTGGGAACGTTGCGATCCTCATCCAAACAATGAAATCACTGTTCAGGTTGCCATTGTTATCTGGGTCGTACGGACTGAGTTCGTAGATTGGCTTGGGCCAGTTTGGTGGGCTGACGAAATCTTTGTACGCATTCTTGAGAGTGTTGTTTGGAACACTCTTCAGGGATGGGTTTTGATATTTGTTTTTCTTATCCATCGTCCATGTGATGTTTTCGCTGGATAAAGTGACAGGGATATCTGGGCCTACTTGAACGTAAACCAACTTGAATGTATCTGAAAATAGAGTAACAATACAATGAGCTTATCGAAAGCAAAATTCTGGAAGGGTTGTCAAAAATTAGGAACACTAAAAAACGTCTATTCGATAGATGTGAGAACTATGTACAAAACAGGAACACTAAAATCGATTCAATAGATGTGAGAAATGTATCTACAATTTGGAAGACTGAAAACATCTATTCAACAAGTGTGAGAAGAATGTACAAAATTAGGAATGCCAAAAAACATCTATTCAATAGATGTGAGAAGTATGCACAAAAATTTGGAACACCACAAAACATCTGTTAAATAGATGTCAGAAATGTATACACATTGTTGAAGACCAAGGAATGTCTATTCAATAGATGGGGTCACTACAGAAAGAAGTCTGTATAAACACTATCAATGATCAAAATGATACGCACCATTGAAGATACTATTAGCAACAGCTCCACAAGGAGCAATTTTGAAATCATGGCTCCGATTATTAACAGTTTGAACTGTACGATAACGATAAGGAGCTTTGCAGTTTGAAGATAGCGTGCTCTTGATTACTCCATACAGTTGTTCGTCATCTTTTGAACGGGCATACGCTCTGTGGTTCTGAAATCAAAGGGGTTTACCTTTCAAGAAATAGCAAAACGTAAAAGTCTAACACACACACATACATGAAAATAGGGACTACCACATCGCATGAATATTCTAAGCATGTTGCTTTGTATAACTATAAGTACTCTTTATGCAATTCGCAAATGAGCAATTTTTGAACTTCAGATTTTTAGTTTCGAAGAAATTTTGTTTACAATCTTAAGGGAGAATTCGCATGCATTTTCAGGTGACATCGAATTGGATACATACTAATAGCCTGAGAAATTACCAGGATGAAAATCAGAAGTCTGGTGTGATACTGCTTCGAAACAAGAAATGCATCCTCCCTTTCATAAAAAAGTCTACTGCTGAAAGACTTCATAGGCCTAATTTTCTAAAATGAATTACGGAGCTAGCAAGGGACAATTTTCATTTTTTTAATAGAATTATTTCGACAATTTATTCGTCCTTTACATCTGGCTTTGCAACAGCAAGGCGTCATATTTCAAGGTAAAGCTCACCTGAAAGAAATTCTCCAGTTGATAATACATATAAACACTTCCCCCATATTCCTCTTTCAAATTGAAAGGAACTTTGCAGCATTTTTTCGTACCAGCACCACTACCACTGATTGCATTATATGAACTATCACATGTGTACTGTTTGCAGTTTGTATATTCTACAACCGTTTCTAAAACCTATAAAGAGAATAAACTCTCAAAATATGTATTTACCTCAAAGTAAAAAATCATGGACTAGAACCAAAGCTACGGGGCAGTTAGTTTTTCTACAATAACCTCATACGGGGCGAGCAGATTTTATTGCAAGAATTTTTCTTCTCCACTGGCCATGTCATATGATACATTTTGCATTGTCCCTGACTGGAGTGTTTTGAAGCTCTCAAAGCAAGATAGTCAAATGAAATTTACAATGTGACATAAATCTAAAAGTGTGTTAGGGACAGTGCAAAGTTTATTATATTACATGGCCGGTGGAGAAGAAAATTGTTGCAAAATATCTGCTCGCCCTGTATGAAATTATTGCAAAAAATACAACTGCCCAGTCACCTTTACCTTAAGAATACATCTGCCTCGTATTCATGAACAACAAATGTGGTATTGTATCATAGTACCGCCGATGAATTTGCCACAGACCATAAGAAAGGCAGTTCTTCTCTATACGAGTCTTTTTCAATGACTGATGGATCCTTCTTGCAAGAAACTAACAAGGAAATTTGCCCTCATTTATAAACATCGGTACACATCTTTGCATACATTTCTCAACTTGCATGGTTCAAAATTTTGTCCTCAAGGTGAGTCATCTTATCTTGAGCTCACGAAAAGTTACTGCTCCGTTCAAGCCTGTTCATATTTACTTTATAAAAGTGTTGACCCAGTTGTGTACAAGCTCAAAAAAGTAGTTGCCCCGTTACGTTCTGCACCGGCCATGTTTTTAAATAGACTTTGCACTGTCCCTACCTTACTATTGGTTGTAATGAAGACAATGCCTATTGGAACAAAAGCAACTGCAAGGCAAAGAAAGATTGGAAGCATTGTTGATGCTGTGATGTCCAAATTAGACGCTGGAAGTTGTTGTTGCATAAATGGAGAACCTGGAAAAAGAGATCTTAGACTCAATACAACGTCCCTGTTACAAAAACAACAATTAAATTGTTATTGCAAAGAACCACCATTTTATGCTCCTGCTCAATAGACTTATGACGATGAGCCCCTTGTATCCATGCGGTAAACCTTGCTCAACTGGGACTTAGACTGATATAGTGAGTCCCCCCAATTATCGCCCAGCAAAACGAGACTACTGCCGGTCAAACCGAAACCGCTCAAACTGGGATATCAGTTTGGTAGAGGAGCGGGGAGGAGCGAAACTACGGCTTGTAATCAGTCTAACAGGGACTCATAATGAAACAATGTAAAAGCTGACCCTATTTTCTGCAATCATCAATGGAATTATGATGGAATCACGGCCTCGTATGTATGTATCATTCGCCAAGATTAAAATATTTACAGGTTTTATAGTATAAAGTAGACACAATATACAATTTTCAAAACGTAAAGAAAAACACCCCTAATTACAGTGGCTGTGATAAAATTGTAAGGTCAAGGTGATATTAATTCCATTATGGTACCCTGCAGAGCTATGCTAGATGCGTATCGTACAATTTTTGCTAAGGGAAACAACTCCAGGGTTTTGAAACATGTAAATGTTTTTGTACCATCTTGACATTTTGTTAAAATTCATTTTGAGTGGAGATATTTGTTGTGGGACACCACATAGGTCATCTGTCGACCATATGGTTCTATGTAAGAAAACAAACAACTTGCTTTGATAAAGCCGAGAAAACTTCACAAAATGCTTTAAAAGCTTCTGGTTACCACACATTTGTGCAAGTTATCTCAAAGAAAATGACACAGATGGTTGCTCTACAGAAGAAAGTGTCTTGGGCTCGACTTAAACGTCGCACTTTAGTTGCATCGAACTAAAATAGGGATTGGGGCATTTCAGCTTTATGAAAAGATGTGTAAGAGGAGGTAGAGGCAGCTTTTACAAACATTAAAAGCATCATAAATTGTAAGCTGATTGAGGAATGTCAAAGTGACCAATAAAAGAAATATTCAGTTTTTGAAGATCTACAGATGATGGCAAGAAGAAGTCTGTACCTTTCATGGTTTGCGATTTAGCAATTTGATGACGTCATAACTTCAAAACGAGTAGATGTTGCAAAATGCTGTAACTCTGAGAATACTGATAACATCAAAAGTGCTGTTCCTGAAATTATGGCGAACAATCTAATATTCCCTTCAACCTGTTCAGTTGAACGAATTTGGAGATAATATTTTACACATTTGATTTTAAAGCTCAGCTAAGATTCTAATTCTACAGTTAAGCCGTAATTATTCACAACAATGTCACATTTATAATATCTTAGATTGCTAAACTTGCAGATCAATTCACAAGATATTCTTTTCTTCAAATGTCTCTTGATGTGCTAATTTTGAGTATTTTATAATATTCTTACGAAACCTCAGTCACAGTGAAATTGGTCCTCAAATCGAGTGATGCAGAGTACTCACAATTTTGTATGGGTATGAATAATTTCGAGCTTAACCGTATGTCAATCCGAAGACACTGCCAAGACTGAAAAAGAAAAAATTCACTGCAAATATAGAAATCAAATCATAGCTCACTGTTTGGTTTGTTTGGAGTAGAAGATTCCGCATCCACTTTTGACTTCTTCCATGGCAGGCAAGACATCTTGAAAAATGACATTCAAAACTTCACTTCTAGCAACAAAAAGACTAACTAAAGTCGATAACCAACTAAAAAGTACGTATCTACTTGATATGCATGACAATCAGACACTGTTCAGCTTGAATCGGAATATGAATTGCTATTTAGATCGACCAGAACACATCTATTGAAACCATGGTGATACTAACACTCAACATTAGTTTCTTGTGTATACTAATTAATAATTTAGGCCAATAGATAAGACTTTTCGAGGTCGAGAGTAATTTGTCAGAGTTGCTTTTAGAAATAGGCATGAAAGCCACGTCAGAAACAGCTCTTTTCTTCAAAACACTATTTATCAATCAGTTTTATTAAATTGTGAGGGTCACTGATAATAAAAACTGAGATAAGGAAGATACTTGCTTGTGAAATATACTATAGTTACGGGTCATTTATGACGGGTATATGGATGAGTATACATGACCTAGGCACATTTTTTGGCATAAAACGCAACTCTTAGATCAGTAAAACGGCAAGAGAGGTTCCATTAGATCGAAATAGTCACTGACGGTAAAAACTGAAATATTACTTATTTTCACTTGCTTCTTGTATTGTATCAGGTGCACAAAAAACTCCAGACGTTTGAAAATTCCTAGCACCTAGAATATGGGATCGATTTGAATGTATTGAGCTTTCCTTGATCGATTAAAGATAGAAATATTTTGTGTCTTTTCTGGTGTCTTCAAGAGTAATCAAACTGCAGTTAAATTTGACTTGCTTGCAATTTGCTTGAAAGAAACTTTGCACACCGAGCTACAGAAAACTAATGCTTTTCACGGGTTTCAGATGTAGTCTGCAAATTTATAGTACATAACTAAAAATTTGTCATAGCATAGGATTAAAAGATCATAAAATTGAGGAAAAAAGAAATCTAATTACATGCAACCGTGTTTCCATAATGGTCCCCCCAGAGTTGCTTACAAAAAAGCTTTTCACAAAAGAAAGGAAAATTGATGTTTATTGCTCCAAAGTTGACAGTAAATAGGATGGGATCGAAAAATATTGCATTATTGCCATGGGATGAGATCAAACAATGTAGCATTTGTTTAAAAATTCATTTTCTATAGCTCTTAGAAAGATTCTAAATGCCAGTGCCTCTTGTTAGGGACGGCAACTGCAACGGCAACGCAAATGTCCTCTCAGCTGAAAGTAAGCTAGCATCCTCCCTCAATAGATTTAAACAATGTATATAGGGAAAGCTACAATCCTGGTCAAAATAAATTGGGACACTGGCAAATTTCTGTGTTTTCGTCATGTTTCCTAAAATATCGAGGTGAAAACATACGTTTAGAACCTTCTCATCCCCCTTCCCCCCTAATTCAATGTTGGGATGGTCGAATGGCGTTTGATTCAACCAACATTGAAACGGGGGGAGCGGGGGGCACTGAATCAAAGACTGAAGTAGTGCAATTTTGTGTCTTGTCCCAAGAATTTTGACCAAGATTGTCTGAAAAACTGCCATTACTGCTTATTGTAAATGTTAAAATAAATCCAAATCTACTTGTATCCGACAACCCCTTTTACTACGACCCGATAGCCACTTAGTGTGGGCTAAACTCCAGAATACTTCAGAGTTTAAAGTTTTTATAGTTAATGGTTTATTTATTAGAACTATGACGTCATCGAATTATGAACGATTTTCCCATTGCGTTTTGCAAAACTCCTTCTGTGTATGAAATCTACCAATGGATTTCGTTTGAAAACAGCACAACTGGGAAAGAGGATTCGAAAACAAAGTTTTATTTCGAGAAAGTGCCAATCATGCGCCTCCACAGCGCAATTGTCTTCTTTTCAAATGTGCCCTTTCTCAAATTTCTACTTATTCATTTACTTTCAATGAAATTAACTCCACTCCAGCAAACTTTCATTCACCCTTGGAGGGGATTTAATCTTCCATTGTGCTCGACAAATGGTCATGCAGAACTCTTTGTTGAGAAGAATGCCGAGGTCGCGTGCCGACAAGGCGGTTTTAGGCAATGGCTGGAATTTTGAGAAAGTGATCAAATCTTCAACGCTTCTCCCTTACTTAAACATTAATAACTTTGGCTTCGCTCGAGCTATCATGACGAATTTTGTCTCATTCTGCTGTGCAGAATAAGCTTTATTAGCTTACAATCAATCTTTGCTGTAAGATTTCATGAAGTACGATTTTCCACGGTTCTCCGTCAATTTCATAAAAGACTTATCCGGAATTGTTTATTTTAAGTATTTTATTTTTGGAGAACCGTTGGATTTCGCCCTTCCAGGCGATTTTTACCTGGTTTTTCTGCATGAGTAGGAATACTTTGATGTTCCAATCTGGAATCAAACGAATTTACCGAAAAAGCGTAACTTATCCCAAAATTATGGGGCGTTTTCTGTGGAGCGCCGTTGGGAGAACCGAGGAATTCACAAGAAACCGGCCCTCAGACAATGCCCCAAAAGCTTTTCTTGCAACGATTACTCACATTCAAAAGAGCAGCAGACTATGCAATCCGATGACAGTGGAAGAACGCTCAGAACCCGAATGTTTCTCACATTTCATAAAGGAATCTGTAAGCTTGTGTAAAGCGCAACAATTTTGCCACGCCCACATTTAAGATAGTGCTCAGCGAATTTAGCGAACAACGCCTACTTCGGCATAAATGGCTGAGAAGTTACTTCTTGTGTCAGGGATGATGGTGGTAAAATTTCACGCAAAAATCTCGATGGGTTCTCAAGCTCTGAGTCTTTATTTGTTAACAACCATTTTCAGACAGTCTGAAAAACTGCCATTACTGCTTATTGTAAATGTTAAAATAAATCCAAATCTACTTGTATCCGACAACCCCTTTTACTACGACCCGATAGCCACTTAGTGTGGGCTAAACTCCAGAATACTTCAGAGTTTAAAGTTTTTATAGTTAATGGTTTATTTATTAGAACTATGACGTCATCGAATTATGAACGATTTTCCCATTGCGTTTTGCAAAACTCCTTCTGTGTATGAAATCTACCAATGGATTTCGTTTGAAAACAGCACAACTGGGAAAGAGGATTCGAAAACAAAGTTTTATTTCGAGAAAGTGCCAATCATGCGCCTCCACAGCGCAATTGTCTTCTTTTCAAATGTGCCCTTTCTCAAATTTCTACTTATTCATTTACTTTCAATGAAATTAACTCCACTCCAGCAAACTTTCATTCACCCTTGGAGGGGATTTAATCTTCCATTGTGCTCGACAAATGGTCATGCAGAACTCTTTGTTGAGAAGAATGCCGAGGTCGCGTGCCGACAAGGCGGTTTTAGGCAATGGCTGGAATTTTGAGAAAGTGATCAAATCTTCAACGCTTCTCCCTTACTTAAACATTAATAACTTTGGCTTCGCTCGAGCTATCATGACGAATTTTGTCTCATTCTGCTGTGCAGAATAAGCTTTATTAGCTTACAATCAATCTTTGCTGTAAGATTTCATGAAGTACGATTTTCCACGGTTCTCCGTCAATTTCATAAAAGACTTATCCGGAATTGTTTATTTTAAGTATTTTATTTTTGGAGAACCGTTGGATTTCGCCCTTCCAGGCGATTTTTACCTGGTTTTTCTGCATGAGTAGGAATACTTTGATGTTCCAATCTGGAATCAAACGAATTTACCGAAAAAGCGTAACTTATCCCAAAATTATGGGGCGTTTTCTGTGGAGCGCCGTTGGGAGAACCGAGGAATTCACAAGAAACCGGCCCTCAGACAATGCCCCAAAAGCTTTTCTTGCAACGATTACTCACATTCAAAAGAGCAGCAGACTATGCAATCCGATGACAGTGGAAGAACGCTCAGAACCCGAATGTTTCTCACATTTCATAAAGGAATCTGTAAGCTTGTGTAAAGCGCAACAATTTTGCCACGCCCACATTTAAGATAGTGCTCAGCGAATTTAGCGAACAACGCCTACTTCGGCATAAATGGCTGAGAAGTTACTTCTTGTGTCAGGGATGATGGTGGTAAAATTTCACGCAAAAATCTCGATGGGTTCTCAAGCTCTGAGTCTTTATTTGTTAACAACCATTTTCAGACAATCCTGGTCAAAATAAATTGGGACACTGGCAAATTTCTGTGTTTTCGTCATGTTTCCTAAAATATCGAGGTGAAAACATACGTTTAGAACCTTCTCATCCCCCTTCCCCCCTAATTCAATGTTGGGATGGTCGAATGGCGTTTGATTCAACCAACATTGAAACGGGGGGAGCGGGGGGCACTGAATCAAAGACTGAAGTAGTGCAATTTTGTGTCTTGTCCCAAGAATTTTGACCAAGATTGTCTGAAAAACTGCCATTACTGCTTATTGTAAATGTTAAAATAAATCCAAATCTACTTGTATCCGACAACCCCTTTTACTACGACCCGATAGCCACTTAGTGTGGGCTAAACTCCAGAATACTTCAGAGTTTAAAGTTTTTATAGTTAATGGTTTATTTATTAGAACTATGACGTCATCGAATTATGAACGATTTTCCCATTGCGTTTTGCAAAACTCCTTCTGTGTATGAAATCTACCAATGGATTTCGTTTGAAAACAGCACAACTGGGAAAGAGGATTCGAAAACAAAGTTTTATTTCGAGAAAGTGCCAATCATGCGCCTCCACAGCGCAATTGTCTTCTTTTCAAATGTGCCCTTTCTCAAATTTCTACTTATTCATTTACTTTCAATGAAATTAACTCCACTCCAGCAAACTTTCATTCACCCTTGGAGGGGATTTAATCTTCCATTGTGCTCGACAAATGGTCATGCAGAACTCTTTGTTGAGAAGAATGCCGAGGTCGCGTGCCGACAAGGCGGTTTTAGGCAATGGCTGGAATTTTGAGAAAGTGATCAAATCTTCAACGCTTCTCCCTTACTTAAACATTAATAACTTTGGCTTCGCTCGAGCTATCATGACGAATTTTGTCTCATTCTGCTGTGCAGAATAAGCTTTATTAGCTTACAATCAATCTTTGCTGTAAGATTTCATGAAGTACGATTTTCCACGGTTCTCCGTCAATTTCATAAAAGACTTATCCGGAATTGTTTATTTTAAGTATTTTATTTTTGGAGAACCGTTGGATTTCGCCCTTCCAGGCGATTTTTACCTGGTTTTTCTGCATGAGTAGGAATACTTTGATGTTCCAATCTGGAATCAAACGAATTTACCGAAAAAGCGTAACTTATCCCAAAATTATGGGGCGTTTTCTGTGGAGCGCCGTTGGGAGAACCGAGGAATTCACAAGAAACCGGCCCTCAGACAATGCCCCAAAAGCTTTTCTTGCAACGATTACTCACATTCAAAAGAGCAGCAGACTATGCAATCCGATGACAGTGGAAGAACGCTCAGAACCCGAATGTTTCTCACATTTCATAAAGGAATCTGTAAGCTTGTGTAAAGCGCAACAATTTTGCCACGCCCACATTTAAGATAGTGCTCAGCGAATTTAGCGAACAACGCCTACTTCGGCATAAATGGCTGAGAAGTTACTTCTTGTGTCAGGGATGATGGTGGTAAAATTTCACGCAAAAATCTCGATGGGTTCTCAAGCTCTGAGTCTTTATTTGTTAACAACCATTTTCAGACAGTCTGAAAAACTGCCATTACTGCTTATTGTAAATGTTAAAATAAATCCAAATCTACTTGTATCCGACAACCCCTTTTACTACGACCCGATAGCCACTTAGTGTGGGCTAAACTCCAGAATACTTCAGAGTTTAAAGTTTTTATAGTTAATGGTTTATTTATTAGAACTATGACGTCATCGAATTATGAACGATTTTCCCATTGCGTTTTGCAAAACTCCTTCTGTGTATGAAATCTACCAATGGATTTCGTTTGAAAACAGCACAACTGGGAAAGAGGATTCGAAAACAAAGTTTTATTTCGAGAAAGTGCCAATCATGCGCCTCCACAGCGCAATTGTCTTCTTTTCAAATGTGCCCTTTCTCAAATTTCTACTTATTCATTTACTTTCAATGAAATTAACTCCACTCCAGCAAACTTTCATTCACCCTTGGAGGGGATTTAATCTTCCATTGTGCTCGACAAATGGTCATGCAGAACTCTTTGTTGAGAAGAATGCCGAGGTCGCGTGCCGACAAGGCGGTTTTAGGCAATGGCTGGAATTTTGAGAAAGTGATCAAATCTTCAACGCTTCTCCCTTACTTAAACATTAATAACTTTGGCTTCGCTCGAGCTATCATGACGAATTTTGTCTCATTCTGCTGTGCAGAATAAGCTTTATTAGCTTACAATCAATCTTTGCTGTAAGATTTCATGAAGTACGATTTTCCACGGTTCTCCGTCAATTTCATAAAAGACTTATCCGGAATTGTTTATTTTAAGTATTTTATTTTTGGAGAACCGTTGGATTTCGCCCTTCCAGGCGATTTTTACCTGGTTTTTCTGCATGAGTAGGAATACTTTGATGTTCCAATCTGGAATCAAACGAATTTACCGAAAAAGCGTAACTTATCCCAAAATTATGGGGCGTTTTCTGTGGAGCGCCGTTGGGAGAACCGAGGAATTCACAAGAAACCGGCCCTCAGACAATGCCCCAAAAGCTTTTCTTGCAACGATTACTCACATTCAAAAGAGCAGCAGACTATGCAATCCGATGACAGTGGAAGAACGCTCAGAACCCGAATGTTTCTCACATTTCATAAAGGAATCTGTAAGCTTGTGTAAAGCGCAACAATTTTGCCACGCCCACATTTAAGATAGTGCTCAGCGAATTTAGCGAACAACGCCTACTTCGGCATAAATGGCTGAGAAGTTACTTCTTGTGTCAGGGATGATGGTGGTAAAATTTCACGCAAAAATCTCGATGGGTTCTCAAGCTCTGAGTCTTTATTTGTTAACAACCATTTTCAGACAATCCTGGTCAAAATAAATTGGGACACTGGCAAATTTCTGTGTTTTCGTCATGTTTCCTAAAATATCGAGGTGAAAACATACGTTTAGAACCTTCTCATCCCCCTTCCCCCCTAATTCAATGTTGGGATGGTCGAATGGCGTTTGATTCAACCAACATTGAAACGGGGGGAGCGGGGGGCACTGAATCAAAGACTGAAGTAGTGCAATTTTGTGTCTTGTCCCAAGAATTTTGACCAAGATTGTCTGAAAAACTGCCATTACTGCTTATTGTAAATGTTAAAATAAATCCAAATCTACTTGTATCCGACAACCCCTTTTACTATGACCCGATAGCCACTTAGTGTGGGCTAAACTTCAGAATACTTCAGAGTTTAAAGTTTTTATAGTTAATGGTTTATTTATTAGAACTATGACGTCATCGAATTATGAACGATTTTCCCATTGCGTTTTGCAAAACTCCTTCTGTGTATGAAATCTACCAATGGATTTCGTTTGAAAACAGCACAACTGGGAAAGAGGATTCGAAAACAAAGTTTTATTTCGAGAAAGTGCCAATCATGCGCCTCCACAGCGCAATTGTCTTCTTTTCAAATGTGCCCTTTCTCAAATTTCTACTTATTCATTTACTTTCAATGAAATTAACTCCACTCCAGCAAACTTTCATTCACCCTTGGAGGGGATTTAATCTTCCATTGTGCTCGACAAATGGTCATGCAGAACTCTTTGTTGAGAAGAATGCCGAGGTCGCGTGCCGACAAGGCGGTTTTAGGCAATGGCTGGAATTTTGAGAAAGTGATCAAATCTTCAACGCTTCTCCCTTACTTAAACATTAATAACTTTGGCTTCGCTCGAGCTATCATGACGAATTTTGTCTCATTCTGCTGTGCAGAATAAGCTTTATTAGCTTACAATCAATCTTTGCTGTAAGATTTCATGAAGTACGATTTTCCACGGTTCTCCGTCAATTTCATAAAAGACTTATCCGGAATTGTTTATTTTAAGTATTTTATTTTTGGAGAACCGTTGGATTTCGCCCTTCCAGGCGATTTTTACCTGGTTTTTCTGCATGAGTAGGAATACTTTGATGTTCCAATCTGGAATCAAACGAATTTACCGAAAAAGCGTAACTTATCCCAAAATTATGGGGCGTTTTCTGTGGAGCGCCGTTGGGAGAACCGAGGAATTCACAAGAAACCGGCCCTCAGACAATGCCCCAAAAGCTTTTCTTGCAACGATTACTCACATTCAAAAGAGCAGCAGACTATGCAATCCGATGACAGTGGAAGAACGCTCAGAACCCGAATGTTTCTCACATTTCATAAAGGAATCTGTAAGCTTGTGTAAAGCGCAACAATTTTGCCACGCCCACATTTAAGATAGTGCTCAGCGAATTTAGCGAACAACGCCTACTTCGGCATAAATGGCTGAGAAGTTACTTCTTGTGTCAGGGATGATGGTGGTAAAATTTCACGCAAAAATCTCGATGGGTTCTCAAGCTCTGAGTCTTTATTTGTTAACAACCATTTTCAGACAATCCTGGTCAAAATAAATTGGGACACTGGCAAATTTCTGTGTTTTCGTCATGTTTCCTAAAATATCGAGGTGAAAACATACGTTTAGAACCTTCTCATCCCCCTTCCCCCCTAATTCAATGTCGGGATGGTCGAATGGCGTTTGATTCAACCAACATTGAAACGGGGGGAGCGGGGGGCACTGAATCAAAGACTGAAGTAGTGCAATTTTGTGTCTTGTCCCAAGAATTTTGACCAAGATTGTAGCTTTTAATACTGTGTTTGCCATATGGATTTTCTTTTATTGTAAATATTTATTTTAGATCATAGGATTTTCATTATTGTATTAGAAATTGAATTGTATTAGTTTAGGTTATAATAGTATTTAATTTGGTAAGTTTTGTAATGGAGGGCCCCTTGAAAATCAGCATTGCTGAAGGGCTACCCTCCTTAAATATGTGAAAATGAAATGAAATGAAAATGAAATGAAATGTGCCCGTTATTTCCGAACTTCGGCTTGAAAGTTGAAAAGACTCCTTGTTTTCCGTGTGAATTTGCTTCCCATGAGAGTCTATGAAGTTGTCCTTTTCAATTGCACAACTTTAAATCCTATTTCTAATGTGCTGTTCTTTAGACTTTAGATCTGGATCTTCGAAATGAAACTCACTCATTTTAACTGTTAATTATCAAGGAAAATGATCGTTTCAAAGTATTTAGATGGAGAAGAAGATTTTGTCTTGGCTTGTTTAAGAACATGTGAAGGTAACTTGTGGGAAACTATACACTCAGTTGCATCATACAAGACGACGTTCTGGCTTGTGTTGCCGTCATGGTTGCTTAATGCCCCTATTTTTGTGCAAGAGATTCTTCACAATTTGATTTTGTGCTATTGAATTTACCTATGCCTCTCTTGTTCATACAAATGCAAGAAAAATCAAACATGAGAAAAATCAGTCTTTCTCAAAGGATGCAAACATCAAGAAAACTTTGTGAATAAAATTAAAGTATATCTGACTTACCGTCCAGAAAAAAGAATATTCTGTAATGCAAAATTTGTTCAGTTTCAAAGTTTCTTGTGCCTCATCTATTTTCAGAGTCAATATCCTCCTTAATTTGTTTTCACCAGTAACTAAGCCTGTCCATGAATACTTGCCAATTCCATGTGATTCCAAGAGATGTGCTTTCTTCTTAAAACTGGGTCAAGCGTAATTTGCGGACGCGCGGTTTCTTCGCCTGAATTTCTCGCGGCAGGATGTCATCACCTAATTGGACTATTCTACTGATTAAGAACAATGGCTAAATCAATAAAAAAACGTTAAGAATGATAGAGTGTTGTGACATGCTTTCAAGGGCGGCGCCACGGGGTGGACTGGGGTGGACATGTCCACCCCACTTTCCTGAGGTCGGTATTCATTCCTTAGTAAAAACGACATAAAAATCATTAGGTATACCTTCTGGGCATCAATTCTATCTCTTTTCCACCCCACTTTTTCTGGGCTGGCGCCGCCCCTGCATGCTTTCACTAGCTACCCATCTTTGAACTGGTACCCATGATTACAGCATTTCATCTAAGCCGCCTCGTTTTGGGAATTTATCAAAATATCTTCATTTTGCTCACAGAAAAACTTAGAGCCCAGATTTGGATTTAGCACCCAATTTTTAGCCTAGTTACAAGTTTTTAAACTGCTGGCGATTATGATGGCGAATTTGATAAAAACCTTATGAGGGATTTTTGAATGTGAAAATTCGTTCGGAATGGAACTTCACAACACATTTTCAAAAACTTGAGAAAAATATATATGATACTGATGAAGGCTTTGGCCGAAACGTTTCAACGAATGTGTTTAATCTGAGTTTCTATATCTATTCTTATTACATATTGAAATTGAGCGAATGAGCATATATATATATATAGATGAACAAAAAGAAAGACGAACAGGAATATATATATATAAATTTTCTCTCAATTCCCAACTAGTTTCGACCGTGTGGTCATCATCAGGAGAATGAGCAATATTTTCTACAGTAACGGGTTTTACAAATTCCTTTTACAAATATGACGTTAAATTAATTGATTGAACTTACGAATGATTGAGAAATGACGAGCCACAGGGGAACAATGTAATAACAAAAAACTGAACATAATTATGTGGCTTATCCATTTGTTTTAAGAGCTATAATCTGATGTTTTCTGGGTGGTTTAGTTTGCTGTTTAGGCCATTTGGGGATAGGGTTTTAAGACGTAGTATCCAGTTATCTTCATGTGATTCTAAAATTACTGTTATTTCATCAGAAACGTTCTTTTCGATCTTTTCTATGATGGTAAATTTTGCATCTCTGGAGAAGTCGTGGTTTGCTAGGCGAAAGTGTTGTTCTACGGGGAGCAGTTAGTCATAGTCTGTTGATTTTATTCTATGCCTATAGTTGTTGAGTCTAAAATTGAAAGGCCATTCGGATTTGCCTACATATTGTTTTGAGCAACGTGTGCACTCTAACAGGTATATGACGTTTCTGCTTTTGCAGTTGGATTCGTGGTAGATTTTATATGTATTCTTAGTTACAAAGCTAGTGAACGAGTTTGTAGATTTAAGGTGATTGCAGCATAGACTGTTTCTAGTATTACATGGTTTACAAAATTTAACATTTTTTATTAAGGGTGTTTTACGGATAACCTTGTTGTTTAGAATGTTGTTGCTTCCTACTATTTCTTTAAGGTTCTTTGGCCGACGATAGGCTAGCATACCAGGTTCCTTAAAAATATCTTTTAAGTTTGGTTTCAGTTTTAGGATGTCCCAGCGGTTTTGGACGATTTTAGCTATTGGGGGGAGAGTGTTGTTGAATGTTGTTACAAGGGGGATGCGATTAGTCCTTTCTTTAGTCGTTAGCTTCAAGGTATCTTCTCTTGGGACAGCGATAGCCTTTTTTACCTGGTTCTCAACTAAAGTTTCAGTGTAGCCACGTGCTATGAATTGTTGCTTTAATTTATCACTGTGTTTATTAAGTTCGTTATCATTAGAGCAGATCCTTCTTATTCGTAGTGCTTGTGAGTAGGGTAAGCTTTCTTTGAGATGTTTAGGGTGAGAAGATTTAAAGTGTAGATAATTATGGGTATCTGTAGGTTTTGTGTAAAGTGTTGTTTGGAGCTGTCTTTTTTCATCGATGTAAATTAAAGTGTCTAAAAATGCGACTGATTTTGTTGATTTTTCATGGTCAAATTTAATAGAATCGTGTTTCATATTAAGGTTTGTCAAGAATTCATCAAGTTTTGTTTCTCCGCCTGTGTATATGAGGAATATGTCGTCAATGTATCTGGCATAGAAGATACAGTCATTGTTAATTTCTGGGTAGATGTGGGTTTCTTCAAAATTTCCCATATAAATAGTGGCATATGATGGGGCTGCTACAGTGCCCATGGCACACCCTTTTATTTGGAGAAATATGAGTATATATATATACTCATAAGCTCAATCTCAATGTGCAATAGAAATAGATATATAAACTCAGAAAAAACACACATTCTTGTAAACGTTTCGGGGTAAGCCTTCATCAGTAATCAATGCTGATTAAACGTTTGATTAAACGCAGAGAACAAAGTTTTGAATCTGGCAATTTCTAATCGATCTAGTGAAATGCTAGACATTTCAACTTAAAGTTTGGCATATCTTAAAGAAGAAATTAGTAATCTGAAAATGGAATTATGAGCTCTGACATTCCATGTTCATGTTCAAGGCAAAACCAGAGAGATCGTAAGCCTTCCTTCATCATCGCAATGAAGGGGGAATCTCCGGATGAGCAACAGACGATGAACAAGAGTCCTGCTCATTGAGCACATTCAAATCAAAGTCTGAAAATCGAATCCAATAGGGCTGAGGTCTCAGGGGAATATACCAAGTTTGTACCTTTTACCACTCAATTCGAGCTGGACAAAGCCGGAGAATAAAATTTTGCATTATATGGCACGTCGAACAAGGAGCTGAGAGCTATTTTAGTTAAAGAAAAAAAGCTGTGGAACTGTAAAACTCCCATTCGAAATTCCCAATGGGCATAATGCAACAATAAAAGCAGCAAACTGTTTGTCCCAAGACAGTCCACAAAACCATTTCGAGCAGGTGCCTTTTCACACAATGAAAAAACATCGAAAGCTAGCAGCAAAATTCCACACTAACTGGAAAATGGCCTTTACTTTGAATGAGCTCCAATGAGTAGAAACCTTGCCCCTTGTCAGGGTAATGAACGCATTGTCAATTCAGTGTATGTTTTTGTCTTTGAGGGAGTCTCCTTTTACCACCATGAGGCAGGATGCCCTACAAATCTCTCTGGTTTTGTCTTGAGCATGAACATGAAATGTTGGAGCTTATGATTCCATTTTCAGATGACTAACTTTCTCCCACGATATGCCAAACTTTAAGTTGAAGTGTTTAGCATGTAACTGGAGTGAATAGAAATCGTTAGATTCAAACACTTTTTTTC
Source organism: Aurelia sp. 3 sensu Dawson et al. (2005) (assembly GCA_964020215.1). Lineage (NCBI taxonomy): Eukaryota > Metazoa > Cnidaria > Scyphozoa > Semaeostomeae > Ulmaridae > Aurelia > Aurelia sp. 3 sensu Dawson et al. (2005). Next base: position 16,168,974 of record OZ026593.1, on the reverse strand, counting down.
TGTGTTCCATCAAACGCCGGAACTTCTTCTTTTGGGACACCCGGTATATACCAAAGTACCAAATTGCTATTCCAAATTGCTGTTCCTTTGCTATACCAAATTGTAGTTGCTTTCGGTATAACACACAGTTTATAAGGCCATACCACGATCGGGAGAGATAATGACAAACGAGTCTTAATAGAAGACATATATGTCATCTTCCTCTTTCTATATATTTTTGAAAAATGTTCTTTGATCTTATGTTTGAACGTGTAGATGTTCTTTGTTGACTTCATCTCAGATGAAAAACTATTCTATGTTTTAGGCCCCACCCAGATAAGAAAGGCATTCGATCAAAATGAGGTTGAATAAGAGCATTTAAAAGCAGCCTGCATGCAGAAGGATTTACCCATGTAAATCCGAATTCGACTTCAAAAATCTTTTATGAAAGAATTTTGATTAATTTCCAAAACAAAGTTATCAATTTTCATTGCAGCTCAGTCTTGCTCATTAAGAATGCTATCAATAGCCTCGTCAGAAACATTCTCCAGAACCATAATATTCTTCTCATACCCAACAATGAGTTCTTCAAAGAGGGTTATCCTCGAGCTGATCATTTCCTTCAACGGCAAATGTCCAATCTTCCTCGCACGACCTGCTCCGTCTGTTTTGACAATATCCAGCGCTCTCAGAGGTTGCCCCATTCGATAGAAATAGTCAGATCTCATTGCAGCAAAGTGAACTTGGGCGGCCGGAGAAGCTTTACTCCAGAGGTCATGTTCGAAGGTGTCTAACAGCTCCTTCGCTTTGGCTGCGCTTGCCTTTGAAACTGAATACTCATGACAATAGCTCGCATATGTTCGGAGATAAATCTGAATTCTTTTGAGGATACTAAACTGTAATTTCTTTGCAATGACACCAGGATCAGGGTCCTCTTTTGCATGCTGAACCTCCATCTCAAAACACTCAATGGCACTACGTTCGAGTTCTTCAGAAACTTCGCTCTTCGAAGCAGCCATGTTCATGTAAACACAACCATAGAGATACCAGATCATAGCCTTATCTTCACCTGATGCGAATAAAGCTAGAACTGAATTCGCTTGGCCTAAATATTCCAACGCTTCCTCATACTGCTTTTCATACAATGCTATGTTGGCATAAAATATCAAGCAACGCCCAATTAGGAACTGTCGGTTCTCTGCCTGCTCCGCTAATTTCCTTGCCTCATCAAGCTCCGTTTTCGCTCTCTTCAAATCTTTCTGATAAATGCAAAATACAGCAAACTGAACCTTGATGACAACCTTCAGATCGACTTCTCCAGCTGATTCAAACCCTTCTTGAAGTTTCGTGCTATAAGCTGTCATCTTTTCCGTTAACCCATTATCCTGAAAATGCCTCGTCTGGTTCATTATTTTATCATATCGCCCAGTCGCACAAGATCCCCCCCTTCTTAATGCCTTCGGGAATAATCTCGGATCATTTTTTATGACTGATTGCAAAACATTATCTCGATTAAAGACCAAGTGTAAACTGCTGTTCTGTTCAACATGTGCACCACCGCCAGGGAGAAAGAATTTGTTTTCGTTGCCTGCAACATATAAGTCTGCATGTGCAACGTTGATTATTATCGTGTCACCGTTCTCACCTTTGACGAATGAATGAAACATGTGCTTTCCACATCTTCCAACTCTATTCTCCTCATATTTTTCATCTCGTTCAGCTACTTCTCCATTTCTTTCAACTACTTTATCGCCAAAAAGCTGCTTGAAGTAACCATTTATCGCATGAGAGAGATGGCTACGTTTGCCATTCACTTCGCACGCTCCTGTCCCTTCCCTCCTATACTTCACAACTTTTGAACTATCTGTGCAAGAAGTTTCTGCATTTGAGCAAGAATTCTCTTGACTAAAAGGAGGTGTGATATCTACAGAATCTTCTTTGGCTGTGCATACAGTTTCATCGTCCCTAACAGTTAAATCTTCAACACAAAGTTCTCCGTGGTCTTCAGTTTCACTCAATTCCACATTCTCTATGACAGGTTCCTGGCAAAATTTGTCCTTATAGTGTGAATGTACGGGCTTCTTCCCCGTGCTTTCCACGTTCTTAACCCTTGCGCCTTCCCAATAACAATTTGCGTCACCATTGAGGCCATCAGCTCCTTGCAACTCCTGAACAAGATTTCTTTTTGTGTCCCCATCCTCCCCCCTGAAGGTCAATGTTGTTCCATGGTATCCATTATCCCTTACAATTCTCTGCTTAACTTTCCAACTTCCTTTTAATTGTTTCTCATTTTCGATTGTTGTATAATTTTCTTTGTTTAAACAGCCATTGATTGGCTCACATTTTTCCCTATCTTCAATAGGATTGTTATCTCTATTGTTCGAATAGCCAATAATCTGTACAGTCTCTGCAGTGATATTAACAAGAGAAGCATCGTCAACATTCACAACATTAGCATTTGGGAATCGTTGTTCAACAGTCAAGCAGGTAGGAACAAGACAATCAATGATACATGTGGCATTTGAAGTCCCGTTATGTTCATTCTCAATTATCTGACAGCCCCTTTCCATCAGAAATTTGTCTCAGGTTTAATATATGGTCAAATTTTTATGGTATGCTTTTACTTTGTCTAAACATTGCACTTCAGCTTGTTGAAATTTTTGCTGAACATCAAGGGAATGAATGTTTCATTTCTGTTTTCAAATTTGTATGAATTGTAGAATTCAAATTAGAGCTGCATATTGTCTTTTTCTTTTGTAAATGCGGCCATTCTGGACAGTGTATCATAATCTAATTGAATCACTTTTGAATGAGTCAATCACTTGCAATCAATTGAAAAAAAGCTTCTATCTACATGCAGTTTGCGTGAATCTAATTCCAATGCATCACTCTTACCTACATTTATAAACACAAGCAAATGTAGAGCTTGATGTCATCCAGGGAGATCCACTGAAAGAACTTCTCTCGTTTGCCAAATCAGAACACATTCAATTGATGTATCCAGTCTCATTATTGTGGAGTAGCATATACCTGCAGATTTAATGTTTTCATTAATGAACTTATCGCATACCAAGGGAAATAACCAACAACCAGGATCATCGAGAATGGGGGGTAGCCAGGGTATTTACCAGGGGGCCCCAGGCCTTTAGGGGCCTGGAAAGATATACATTTTTCATTTTTTCTTTGTTTTCAGTTTTCCTCAAGGAACGTCTTTAGGCCAGCTGGCTTTCTGGCCTTATAAGCTTAGTCTTTAGTTAAAGAAAAGTGACACTGTTACAATCCATATTAAAAATCTCCAAAAACTGATGCTAGAAATCTTTAAGTCAATGAACCATCAAAATCCATCATATATCTGGCACCTTCATGAAAGGAAGGAGATTCAGTATGATCTCAGAACTAAGCATCTGTGCAAATTTGCCGATTACAAGGACGATAAAATTTGGCATGGAGTCACTCTCATTCAGAGGAAGTTTATTGTGGAACAATCTTAATGATGAAATAAAGGAGCTACCAACAGTTGCAAGCTTTAAAAGAAAGATCAAAACCTGGATGGGTGAAGCATGTAATTGCAAAATTTGTAAATAGCCTGCCCATTACCTTGTGTAGCTTGTATATATTTCTTAGACATACTTGTAAATTATATTGTAAATAATTGGTATTAATTAGTTTTTTCTTTGAACTATGTTACACCAACTGTGAAGAATGTTTATGATTTGATTTGATTTGATTTCTTTACACAGAGATGAAAAAAGATTTCCATCAAAAATTATGTTTCCACCTAAAAGCAGTGTTTTACCAGTGACTTTGAGGGTGTGGTCCAAGAAAATATTGGCATGGCCCAAAAAATTTTTCGGTGCCTTTAGGGCTAAGGGCCGCTCTTGCTCCCAACCATGGGGCCCAGTCCGGCTCTTAACAGCGCTGCCAAAAATGCGCCATTGATGTGCAAAATACTATCACAAACTTAGCTTACATTTACCCTGGGTACCAGTTCTTCTTATGAAACTCAAAATATCACTTCAGTTTCATTGCAACCCAACAATATCAGCTCATTTCATATTCAGAAACATGGCAATTATTTCAGTTTTATTTGAACCCAAAAATGTCACTTTTGGTAATATTGTGACCAAAAATATTGGACATACCTCCCTGTATGTCCTTGTTTTGAGTGCCCCCTTGACAACCCCTGTCCTTTTTGGCAAAGAAGGTCCAATTTAAATTGCTGAACTGGTTTCCTAAAATAAGGTGTTTTGGGGCTTCATCCCTAAACCAGGGTGCATTCCATGTAAAACCTACGCCGAAGCTACGCCGGGCCTTAACCTTTCGTACGCCAGGTATTTTCAGAGAGAGAGAGCTGCTAAAAATTTGACTACTGATGATTTAAGAAACGTTCGGTACTGGCCTAAATTCTTAGTTTCTAATACAAGAAATGCATTTATTATCTGAAAGAAACTGCTAAAAGATCAAGGATTATTTCGTATTCTCGTCAAGGTAAGCAGATTTTGAAACGCCATCACGCCAAGAACCGATTTTACTGAAAAAATGACGCCGCTACGCCGACAAAAAAGTCAGGTCTAGGTACGCCGAAGATCTTCGGGCCTAAGTGCATGAAATGCACCCTGGTCCCTAAACCCCATTTAAGGTCAAATTCTGTGAATTACCAAGGGCCCGACTTGGCTCTCAACCCTCAACGTCTCATTTGGAAAAAAGAACATTTTGGCACCAACGGTTGGAAAGCTTTTGTCATGAATCAACCCAGACATTCACAAAAGTTAAAGTTTTATCATCACCCTTTCCGTTTAATTTGGAGTTGTTCGGATTTTTTTTAATAATAATAATAATAATAATCATCATTGTAAACACCGATGTTACAGGGAACCATGGGCTAAATGTTTACAAGATATGTAACAATGCAACCAACATTAACAAAGAAAACTAAGCATAAAACTAACAATCTGCAACTGTGAGAGGAATTATGCGGGCACTAATATGTCCTATGAATTAGGATATGGAATTTCACCCACGAAGGTCTTTGCATATACACAGTATTCTCTGTAAAAACGTAATAGTTTCAGTGTTTGTTGTAATGTTCATGCTACCAAGCATTTTAGTTAATATTTCATTATCACCCCTATCCCATTCCCCACCAAAGCTATCACTCATATTTCCAAAATACTTATCCCTGGCTTCTACAAGACTCGGTTCAGAGCATCTGAGTATGAAATGCGCCTCATCACCTAATGGGGTATCTGCACAAAATGTACATGTGCGTTGCGACCTTGGTTTTTGCTGCATCCTGCCTAGTTCAATGGGCAGAAAATGTGCGGATATTCTAAACTTGGCAACTATAGACCTATGTTCATGCTTCAATTCACTATTTACATATAATTCTTCCCCATACCCCCTTTTAATGAATTGGTAAATTTGTGACAGCCTTCCGGATCCTTGTATATGCTCTCTGAACCTATTTATATACAGCGTCTTAAGGGATCTAGAAACTGACATGAGGATTCCCTTCCTTGATGCGGACCTTGCTTGTGCTACTGAATCTAAATTATGACCAGAGATTCTTAGTAAATGTTGTACTACAGTCAGCAAGGAGGATAGCCCTTTAGCATGCAGGCTTGAACACTCAAGTAAAGCATTGTCAATGATTGGGTTTGAAGTACGCAGATCTAGTAGGTGAAAATAAAATTTTAAGATTCGTTCATATATAGTCACATTTAACGGGTAGAGCCCCATCTCTCCTCTCACAGCAAAATTTGAAGATTTGGAGTGTACACCCAACAAAATCTTACATAACCTATTTTGGAGGTTTTCATGATGTAGTTTATCATCAAAAAGGTTCTCAGTAAATCGATTAAAAGATGCATTGCGACTGTAACTCAGTAAGAAAGCCCCCCAGACTTCACTATTATACAATAGAATTGGCTCAACTAGTGACTTGAAAAGTTTTTGGATAACACACGGTTTTATTCCACTATGCAGGCTAAAATCACTTAAAAAGGAGAAAAAGGCCCTGGCAGCTTTTTTGTGGAGAGCAATCCTTGCTAGTTTAAAGGACCCACTAGATACAAAAATTGTTCCCAAATACTTATAATTTTCACATGATGTGATATGATTGTTTCCAAACCTGACGCTTAGCTTAATATTCCTGCCGGCTTTGTTAAAAACCAAGATCTTTGTCTTTTTTACATTTACGTTTAACTTCCATCTCTGAGAATAATCTTCGAGTTTAGACAAGCTACGCCTCAGCCCTTCTTCAGTTTCAGAAAGAATCAGAATATCATCTGCATACATTAAACAATTGATATTCTGATTACCCATCTTAGGGGGGAGACACTGCTCGTCAAAAAGCCCTACAATGTCATTAATGAATAAATTGAAGAGAGTAGGGCTCAGATTGCAACCTTGCCTAACACCTGTTAATTGAATTTTAATTGAAAAATTCAAATTGAAAAATTGAAATTCAAATTGAAAAATTTAATTGAAAAAGCTTTTTTACTGATAAGTTCTACAAGAATTTGCGTGTTGAAACTCGCGGAAAAACATATCAGCTCTAATACTTGAACAAATCAGTCTTTTGGACTGCCTGAACTTTGACACCATGCAAAAATCGCAGCCCTTGCTTGGTTAGGTGCATGGCCTAAGTGAAATTATCCCATGGAACTGTTCCCAGTAAATACAACGGCGGCGTTTGGCTTTACCAAAAGCAAGAAAATCAGTGAGTCAATGATTAAATATTGAGATACTTACTTGAAACCTATGATTACGAAAGTAAACTGTGATTAACGAGCTCTCCTTTGGCTTTGCAACTTTGTTTGCTCTCCTCTGCGATCGGGTGTTATGTTTCCTTCTCCTTGCTCTTTGCCCTTATGGATAATTACGTCGTCAGCCTCGTTTGCATTACAGTTGTAAACAATTCATTTTTCCCAGAACTGCGAAGCTGACGTAATTTGTTTTCCTGCAATATTTTTCTCATTACCACCTGCCTGTTTGGTCTCATGACCAAGATATAATCATAGCATTTCATTTGCTGTATAATTCAGGCTATGCAATTTTCCAAAAATAAGCCAGTCCGTCCACATGTGCAGCTTGTGTCGTATATCAAAGTTTCGTTTTCTGTCACGAGTGTTTTGAAAGGGGTGTGTTTCTTTCCTTTCATTCCACCGGAGAATGCTAAAAATGCTTCTTCTCTGCCCAAAATTCTCAATGATTCCGAATTTCGGTGAATGACCATCACTGATCTGATGACCATAACAGACAGCACGGTATCTCGTTCAGGCATGTTCGAACGGGATTGTAAAAGCTGTGCACTTTGGTATCACCATAGTCAATAGAAAACCATGGTACCACAATGAGCGCTACAAATAAGAAATAAACTAGAAGTAAATAATATTTATCAAATGCTGCTATTGCTATCTTACTTTTGCCGCGTTCTTGTTCCATGTTCATTCGGCAATCAGAACAATTGCGATTGTTTTGTGGATAATATTGGCATTGCTTCATAACATTTGGATCTATGTGGGTGGCAGGTTAATACAATGGCCACTGTAACCTCTTGTCCACCAGGTCTGACATAAACACTCATCATTGGGAGAGCACATGCAATAAGCATCTCTTCAGTCTGAGTTAAACCTTGCAATTCTCTTGGAACTCTTGATCGAATCATGTCATTCTCTTTTGAAAATCTTTTAGGCAGTTTCTTATCTCTGGAACATCGTGCACAGGAAAAGTTTTCAGACACTGCTACTGACTTCACTGGCCATGTCTCAAAACAAATTTTGCACTGTTTCAATGAAAATCTACTTGTTTCATGAAATCTGTTCATGTTAATTTTTGCTCAAGCTTGTTCATATATGAAACCATTACTTACATTGAATTCTGCCAAGTAATTTATCTTATCATGTTTTGGATGTTGATTCTTATTCTTTTGCATTCTAGGCTTTTGAAGTTGCTCTGTCATTTGCAAATCTGTGTCATCAATTTTTTTAGTGGCTTTATTCTGCCGATTTCTTGCAAGTCTCTGTGCCCTTTCAGATTCAGTTTCATTTGCAAGCTTTCTGGCATTAATCTGCCGCTGTTTTGCAAGCCGCTGTTCCGTTTCAAATTCAGTCTCATTTGCCCGTTTTTTGTTTGTATTCTGCTGCTGTTTTGCAAGCCGCTCCATCCTTTCAGATTCAGTTTCATTTGCCAGTTTTTTGGCCCTACTCTGCCGCCTTTTTGAGAGCCGCTCTTTCCTTATGAGTTCAGTTTCCTTTGCTGGTTTTTTGTTTCCATTCTGCTGTCTCTTTGCAAGCCGCTGTTTCCTTTCAAATTCAGTTTCATTTGCCTGTCTTTTGGCTTCATACAATCGCATCCTTAAAAGTTGGTCTTGTCTTATAGATTCACTTTCATTTGCTTTATACCATTGCATTTTGGCAGGTTGCTGCTGTCTTTTACATTCACTTTTGTTCTTGTAGTTATTAGAGACAAATTGATTTGATTCTTTCAACTTTTGTAGCTGTTCACTTTCATAATAGTTTTGAGTTGGATGTTTTCTTTTCCTTGGGTTGATGGTCAGGGCAAATTCCTGTGACTGGGAACAATTCAGATTATGGAAAGTGACAGAAACCGCTTCAAAGAAAGTAGCATTGACTTCAGTGGCTAACAATTGTAGGTAGTTTTCTAAGGAAAATATGTTTCTTAAACTTAACAGCACTGCCTTGCCATTCATATCTGGCATGCCCAAAGGATTTCTGGCATGAGAATCAAAAACATAAAACCCTGAGTTGGGACTGTGAATAATTGATATCATGTACCCTTCTAATATGAAAATTGCAGAGTTGTCATTTGTGAAAACATTTTGAAGCGATGTATGCAAAGGAATGAATGGTGAGTCATTATCATTTTGTGTATTACAAAAGAAAGAGCCTTGAAAAATATCACCAAAAATAACTGAGCTACCTGAATCATCAAATTCATTTAATTTGCTGTGTATGTCAATTTTTGGTCTTGCAACAGTAGCTTTTGTTGCAACAATGGGCAATTCACTGTTCATCACCACAAGGGGTGATTCACTCTCTCTTTCCACAATGGGAAAGTCACTGTTGGGGGCCTCAATAGGGATTTCCAATGTATTGGCTTTTGTTGCCATAAGTGGCAATACCACAATGGGTTTAGTTACACTTGGTGTTACAAAGGACAAGTTATTGTTACCTTCATTTGCTGTTGCAAAACAGACAGTTGTTGGCAGCTGCTCAACTGATAAATTTGGGCCATCAGGAATAAGTGCTCTTTGTAATGCATCCAAGAACTGGGAATCACCAATGTTCAGAATTTCATCAAGTGTCTCAGGCTGCCAATTTGTAACTGCCAATTCATGGTGGTGGTAAGCAAGTGAGGTTAGAGCCATAAAACCACACTGTCGTCCACGTGATTCTTCACTGAAAGATGCATCCCCTTGGTGTAGGTTTGCTCTTGCAACTAAGGTAGGCAACTCCACAGCTGAATTTTCAGAATGGCTGTTGGTCGATGTAGTTGTTGGTCCTGGGTTCAATTCAACATCTCCTGCCAAGAGCAAAACAAAAAACAAGGAGAAACTTGAAATACTAACGTAGGTATCATTTGGTCTAGCACCACAGCTCCTTGAAATTTTCCTTCTCAATTTTGAGTATTGATTCTTGATCCACCTACCAGTGGCTAGCAGTGGTTTCTGGTGTTTATGAGTGAAAGCGAAAGCAACGCATGGGCCTTCGTTGATGACGTGGTCCTGCCACCTCTGAAATCTGTCCGCTGTAAAACAGCACAAGATCAACAAAACAGAGAGGATGAATAGGAAACCCCTCATATTTTGAATGAAATAAGATGTAAAAAATGATGTTATACGTACCAGAGCGCGTGAATTTCCTCCTCTTCTTCTCGCAATGATCGTGAGCCTTCCTGAGGTGATCGTGAGCCTTCCTGTCCTGAGGTACAGCGCGGTAAGCATTGTTATTTGCGTTTGCATTGAAAATAACCCTACCAAACAACGATCCAAAATTCGATCCCGAATAGATAGCTGCTGCGCATGCGCAGCAGCAATAAATAAATGGCAAGCAGTAACAATAAAACAAACAGTTGGAAGAAAATTCTTCATTGCGATCACTATGCTTTTGTAATTGTTCATCCTTCTGTAATTTTTTACTTGTCCACACGTTCATCGCAATAGTTGCTTCTTAAATTCGTCATGACCACAAGGCTTTCTCTTTCAATCAAAATTGTGCTTGTTTTCTGTGTTAACTTGTTTTATGCACAGAGGGCCTAAATTTGCTTTCAATAGCTAGAAATCCTGACACGCCTACTCAAAACAAATTGAAAAAAAAAACAAACAGGCAACTTCCATTTGATCATTCACAACTAAATTCGTATTGGGCAGCTAATGTGCTGGTTAAGCTCAGGGGAAAAACCTTCGCTTTTGACTTTGAAGTGCAAAAAGCAGCTGTTTCTTCAAACGCATAACTAAAAGTTTATCTTGCATTCCGGACTAGGTTTTATGCATTTATCTGCAACAATGCCTTTTCCAAAGAAATTCAAGAGATATTAAAGGAGACAAGTGATAGAAGTGGTCAAGACATTTTAAAGATTTTTGATCGTTTATTTCAAGCCTTTACAGCGATATTCTGGTTCAGCTCGAGGACCTCGAGTTACTTGCAGTTTCAGTGAGAGACATAAGAGGATAACATATGATATCATAAACTTCGCAGGCTGTAGAAAGGAAGAGCAATCGCTGTCTCGCTGATTGTTGGCAAGGCAGCTTGATTTTTCAATCTTTGAATTAGAATGAACCGTACACAGAAATGGAACGAACGGGCAGATCAGTTGAAGGCGAGAATTCTGAAGATGAGTGGCAAAGAAGGGAAGTTACTGTATCAGCACGACTCCATCGTGCGTCCGTCAAAACATTAGGCCTAAGTACACACAACAACGATGAGGAATCACGTGGCGAATTGGCGGGGGAAAACGAAAACGAGGTCACCGTTGCGAGAAACAGACGTAATTCTGAATCGTCCACTACTGTGCTTTCTGATGGCAAGATTTCCCAACAACCATTGGTAATTAATGTGAAACGCGCTGGAATTGTGGCCATTGGGGAAGGCAATTTGATAAACCTAACGGACGAAGACAGCAATAAAACAAGGAACGAACTGATCTTAGAACTGGACACTGATGGAAACTTACGTGCTGTTATTCGAAGCAACCCTACTATGTTCCCAAATGCATTAGAACGTAAAGGACCTTGTGCAGGCACAACGTTCTCGCGTGTCACAGGAACAACGCGGTACTTAACAGATGCTGGCCTGACAGACAAGTTCTATAAGTTTACAGACACTCTGTTGACGAGAATGCAAATAAAACAAAACCATGATATGCATGTCCATATACTCCTGCAGCGAGTCGTTTTCCGTATTTACGCTAATAAGCTACAGGACGCAGAGGAGGAGCTTAACGGAGCACTACTCCTCGTTACAAAGTGTATGAATCAGAGCCTCTTTTTGGGGCGTTGTTACACATACAAGGCATATATCGCTCTTTATAAGCATGACTACCCAAAAGCCTTGGAAATGCTTGATAAAGCGAAGCATCTGCTGGCGTGTTTTGTTTCAGGGGAGGAGAAAGCTATGGTATGCTACCTTCTTGGGTACATTTACATGAAATTGGCCGGGCAGAATGACACACCGTCGCGGGACCTGGAAACTAAAGCTCTGGAGTATTTCCAGTTACATTTCACTCATGCGAAGGAGGACTCTGAGAAGGCAGTTGTTGAGAAGGAACTGCAGTATGGGATTCTGAAGCAAGTAACTGTCTATTTAAGGACATATACCCGCCAGGGATATGATTTTAAAGTCGACCAAGGCAGCTTGAATAAAGCTAAACAATTACTAGACTATTTCGAAGTTTCCCTTTGGCATGAGGCTTCCCCAGCATCGAAAATACATTTCACTGCTCTCCGATCAGATTACTTCTACAGACAGAATTGTTTCCAAAGAGCTTTGGATATTCTGAAAATGAGTGGACTCAAACTAGCAAAGAGTGTTGGCCATAAACCGATGATCGACATGGTGAGCGATAGGATTGCTTTGTTAAAGCCATTGCTGGATGTCAAAGAAGGGTTTAGACATTTCAGGGTTAAATCATAATTATTATGGACGAAATATCTAAATTTTCCAATAGTTTTTGCATGGAAATTTCGGGGAAACGGACAGTTCTCTCTTGGAAATTGAAGGGAAATGGACATTTCTATTTCCCTGTTAGAAAACTGTTAGGAAAGTGTCCGCTTCCTTAAAATTTCCAACACAAAGAGCATGGGGAAATTTCGCCATATTTGCACACTCTTTTATTGTTAAATAATTTGGTATCAACGAATTTTGAATACCGACAGAGCAGAAACCATACAGAAACTTCCGTCATCATGCATTCTGATTTAACATAAGCTTTTTGAATCAATAAGTGAAGAGTTTGAGGCCAAAGGATGAAAGAATCGAATCGAGTATTGGCATATTTCGGGCTCAGCTGCAATGAGCCAAGGGGTTCCATAGTTACGATTTTCATGCAAACGCGCGCACTTGCTGCTCTGTCTTCCAGACCGAGATCGAGATTCGTTGCCTGACAAGTTGCACTTTAAAAGCTTCAGATTCGTGGGGTTTCATTAGCCTGCGTGCAGACTCCACTGATTTCTTTTCAGAAAGAAATCAGTAGAGTCTGCACGCAGGCTAGGTTTCATCAATTTCGAAAATTCGTTCAGCTCTCTTCAAATCAGACCAAAAAAAGTTTTGGTCTTCTGCTCCTGCAACTAAACCACCTTTGTTATCAATAAACATTCTCTTTAAAATACGTCTTCGACAGAAAGATATAAAAGAAAAAGTGTGAAATCAGTTCTTGGGAAATTCAGCACAAATAATTCGCAATTCGACTGCACGACTGCATAAATACTACTGTATACAAAAATAAGGCAAACTAATTAAATATATGAAAGTAAATAACAGTTAAATTAAATAAGTTTGATGTGAAAAGCATATCAAACATAACTACACAGGTTTTCCAGTACATACACTATCTCTCACAGAAGAAAATTCTTCGATAATGTAGCTATTCTTATCCGATAAGAATAGCTACATTCATAACGAGCATAGGTTCCAAATCTGTAAAAAGGTGATGTAAACTTCAATGATCTGTGACAGAGCAAAAACTGGGTAAAATGACGTCATCGAGCAATTTGAGATGAGGAAGTGTTTGAATAGATAAAGTTTTGAAATGATAAATCAAGAGTTTGAGGCCCAAGGAAACAATATTAAATGTTGCCTAATTTCGGGATCTGCTGCAGGGAGCTGGGAGGCTCAAAGGTACGAGTTTTCACGCATGTATTTGCAGTTTCTGCTCTGTCGGACCTGTGACAGACAGAAACTACGTAAAATGACGTCATTATGACCTGTTCTGAGTGGTCTCAGAGAAACTCTAAATTTTTGTTTTAATTCTACCGTTGGACTTTCCTGAAAACTTCAATATTCTAACAATTCGAATGCTTTTCTTCTTTTTTTGAAGATTTAAGAAAAATTTGAATGAAACCTAAAACCATCGTAACTTCTAAACTATTACACAAAACATGAGATGATTTTCAAGAAAAGCATAGATTATGAATGTCTACGGTATGGTATCAAGCAAAGGTCTGTCACCCTTCTGGTTTGCGATTTAGAAACCGTCACGTCCTCAAATAATACCGTCAAATCCTCAAATGAGCTGAGATATAAAATTCGCTGTAGTTTTGAAAAGTATTCAAGATTTCTGAGGTCCAATGATAGAAAATTAGCCACAATTTCTTTTAAAAGAAATAAGCCCTAGCTATGATGAGTTTTGCACCCACCTATTTTTACAACGATTTAAAGATTTTGGAAACTATGCTTTGTGAGACAGATTTAGACAGCTATGTTCCCTAAAAGAAAACTACGACCCATATAAAGTTTATTTGCCAAAAACTACACGATTCAGTTGACAAACCTCATTCTAATATCCATTTAGATCAAATGACATTCTTCTCTTTTCCAACTTCAATAAAAGCGTTTATACATTCATCCAGTTGCTCAATCGAGTGCGCAGCAGACATCTGAACTCGAATTCTGGCTTTTCCTGGGGAGGAAATCAGGGAATTTACAAAACAACTTTAAAGAATTGTTTGGGTCTGGTGTGGAAATCCCAGTCCTTTCTTTTCTTTAACTATTTGTTTGATGTTTATTTCTTTGTTTTTGCTTCGTCTTGTTTCTCGTATTACTGTTTTCTCTACTTTTGAAGTTGTATTTGTAAAATTGAAAGTGCCGTTCCTGGTGTAGGCCAGATGACCTTGTGTCTTCCTACACCAACAGCGGTTTAGTATTAATGCATTTAGCAAATCGATCGAAATACTTATCAAAATATACTTTAACGCCATAGAAAAAAAGAACTAAACGTATCGGGCCGTGCCCTTCGTCAGTAGTGAGTAGTGAGTAGTCAGTAGTTCAATACTGACGAAGGGCATGGCCCGATACGTTTTGTTCTTTTTTCTATGACGTTAAAAGTATATTTTGATAAGTATTTCGATCGTTTTTCTATCAATACGTCGCCACACGCTGCACTGTAATTTGAATTTAATGTATTTAGATTCGTTTGATTTTAATTTATTATGAACAGAAAAAAAGTATTGTTTTGAAAATATTCCATGGGCAGTGCGGACACTATTGTTGTGATGTCCAAACTGCCCATAATGCTTTGGCCTTGCTGGAAAATCTTGAGTATTATCAACCGCTATATCATGTTGAAGACCAAGAAAACAGAAATAACGAAGTTACCTCTTGGGACGACGGGGAATGTGAAACCAATGACATAGATTCCTCGTTCTAAAAAAATAAATAATTCGTCACTTAAAAATTCTAGTTTGAAGTATGGCAAGTAAAATCTCAAATAAGAACTATCATTTTATCAGCAGTTGACCTTTCATCCATGTATCTATCTCTATTTTGACAATGCTGTAATTTTCTATAAATCCTCATATTTTCTTTTACCTTTTGCATAGTACTTGCATAGGCCCTTTTCAGTCATTTTGCAACCATGAAATTTTTATAAAGTTGAATTTACTTTTACTTCTAGTGCTGATAAGACAGCAAAAAATCACAAAAATACTTCGATCTTTCGGCTTTTAACTGAAGTTTCAATCATTCAAATCTGTGTTTTACTCTTGGTGCTACGAATTTTTAAAAGTGGGAACTTCTTTGTGGCTTCCAGATCGGTATTTTTGCTGATGTTTCTGTTGTAGTTCATTTGTCGTGTTATAATGCATAACGAAGCTCCTATGATTTATGTAGCAAGTTATTACTATGAAAATAAACTTGAAATTGCTACCAGTCGAAGAACAAATGAAGTGCAAAACTTACCTATCATTGCATTAGAGAAATCAACGGCCGTACGTTCATCTGGCATCATGACGGGGCAGATTGGATGATCATCACCCTGAAATAATGAATAAAGTATTGTTAATTGCAGTATTGTAAGGAAGCTGGAAGGGGGTAAATAACATGTAGAAGGCGCAGTTAAGTGCAGCTCATATGAGCGGGTATGAAGGCACAAAATCTTCAAATAATGAATCCTACAAGCAGAAATAAAATAAGAGTCGACAAAATTGGTCGCAAATCGGAAAATAAAGCTCGACGGAAAAGAAACAACACGAAACACAATGCATTAAAATTGTTGCATTTTCGTTAAATTTCTTTCGGATCTTATCCGACGACTATCTGTGACCAGTGTCTGATGAAAATATTAGCAAATTGCCCTTAAAGTAAATCAACGGGGTTAAAAGCAAACTTAGCTAAGGAAGGGGACTGGGTAATCTAAACATAACCTATTGTATTTGACGTTTTCGATCTATGAAAACAATAAGAAGAGTAGTGGCGTCTGCCGTTCTTTTGTGCTATGTTTAGATTATGTCGCTATATCACCGTTCATTTACTTTAACTTTCTGTGATCTTCATTTTCCCCCCATAATGAAGTCTTGTCAATTATTTAAAGCTTTTTCTCTGGAGCTACGAAGCCTTTGAGACATGATTCAAATAAAAGTGGGGGCAAAAATTCTCGAAGATAGAAATCAAATAACATACAATAACATTAAATCCAGCCTTTAACATCTTTTCTCTGAAGTAATTCGTGTTTGACATCACTTTTTTTGTAAGAGGTGATCCATCCATCAGCATATCGAAGACCTTTGTGATAAAAACAGTTGAATGAGCAAGTCAAGAAGTTAGCCTATCTAAACTATAATCATTCATACACTGCAGTGCCAAATAGAAAGGGAGGTCTTAAAAAAGAGGTAGGAAAACGGAATTTTCTGCTTGTTTTAAGATCAAATGAATGATCTGCTGTGTTAAGAAAAACATTCTGACATGTATCATTTTAAGCATTTCGAAATTGAAAAACATCGGCTAATAGGGGGTGAGGTGGAATAAAGTCTCTCTTCTGCAAATCAGAATAAATTAACCAACAAGAATCAAGGAATAAATTCAACTCACCTCATTACTTATTTATTTGGGAAAAATTCACCTCATCTAAGTAAGATTCCACCTCCAGGGAGCTGGAATAGCATTATGCTGGTGATGTTGCATTAGTCATTTAAACTTGAGATGAAAATACAAAGAAATCTGTGGGAAGGTGAAATCTTGCCTATCAACCCTGGGTCTGGCAGGTGACGTGTTTCCCCTCATATAAACAAGCCCTCAGTCACAAACATACATCAGATGTTGTTCTCTATCACATAAGAAACAAAGCTGCCCAGGTACCAGCTACTTTCTACAGCCGTGCAGAGCAACACTCCTTTAACAATGTTAACAGCTAGTTCATAGCTCATAGTTTGATTCTTCTTTCTGCAAACATATGTAACTTGATTACAATGACTACTTTCAAGCATTCTCAAAGGAATCTATTTACCAAACAGTTCCTATATCAACACATATATCGGGTGAGTCAAAAAAAAGTTTAGGCGTTTGGAGGGCTGCGGAGTAAAAAGTATGTGACCGATATTCAAAACTAAAGTGCTAATCTATCACTCAAAGGCTAACTTAGACGACAAAATTTTGTTTCGTAAAATCAAACATCTTTAAGACCCAATAGCAATCAAAATACTTATAAGGGGTTTGTATGGGAATCGAAAATTCCACATTCCATTCTGGTCAATGATTTATGTGGCATTCAAGTATACCTTGCCAGTTTGAGATGCTGAATTCCAATTTCAATAGAATGTAAATCATGGACCAGAATGGAATGTGGAATTTTTGTTCCAAAACATGCCCTTTACCAGCATTTTCCGAATTTCTGGGTCTGTAAGATGAGGGATACTACCAAACAAAATTTTCTCATCTAAGTTGACCTTTGACTGATAGATGAGCATTTCAATTTTGAATATCAGTTACATACTTTTTATTCCACAGCCCTCCAAACGCCTAAACTTTTTTTCGACTCACCTGGTAAATTTAAAAATTCTGTTTAGGGCTTACTTTACTGGCACTAGCAACAATCGGTGGTGGACATGAATTTGAAAATAAATAAGGTCGTGATTTCTGTCGTAGTAATTGAACAAGTTCTGTCGGTGCAGCTGTGTATCCACCTACAAAATAAAATCGTTGTAGTAGTATTGTAGAGTCATTTCTGTAACCAACACAAACAGCTTTGATTTGAAAAAAGGGATAAACAACACTGTTGGGAGAAATATGAACGCCTATCGCATTCATATCGTATTCATTTGAAAACGAAGCAACGTGAACGGGCAGCGTTTTCATCAACGAAAAACGGATACTAGTATATCTTCCTCTGGTAGACTGGACCTTCTTCCTCTTGCCCGTCCTCTCCCATCTCAAGATCGACATCTAGACAGATCGACATTCGACAAAACAAGACACAAATTAAGACGGCTTTGTTACCACTAACTTCGATGTTTCATGATTGCGAGATAACAACAAGATACTTACAGCAAACTTCATTCCACCCTCGCATGCCGACCCTTTTATCAACACTGAATCGAGATTTTCCATTTCGTCGAACATTGCAAAATTTTGATAAAAACAGAGTAGTTTGCGGCTTCACTGCAATGAGTTTAAAAAGCATTCTAACCTGCAGCGCCTCCAAGAGCTTTGCCAAGCGTCGAATTAATGATCGTTACACGCCCTGGGATTCCGAAGTATTCTTCTGTGCCCCTGAATAAATACAGAAACAAAAACATTATACCGGGTGCCTCAAAAAATACCCACCTTTTGACTAAACAATGGAACAAAACGATAAAATATCGGGACTTTTTTACCTCACAGACATATTAGTAAAGTAGAGAGCCATACATGACATAAAATTACAAACCTCCCTGTCTCGCCAAAGAATCCAGTAGCATGGCATTCATCTATGTACGTCAATGCATTGTATTTATCTGCCAAATCACAAATTTTGCTAGAAGAAAAAGAGATAATAACAAATATTGCTGCCTTTTAATCAAAACTTGGAAGAACGGGTTCTTTAAACAATTAAGTTGCATTCACTGAATGCTTCAAGAATCCTAAAGTGGTCATGCCTTGCCTGGCTCTTTCTGGTCTTACCACAGGGACCCCAGGAAATTGTATAACCCCTCCCCCCAATGATAAAGAGGCCTTCCTCTGAGCCTACTTTGCGATTGCGAAGCTATGACGTAATGCTTTAAGAAGCCTCCTTTGCGATTGCGAAGCAATGACGTAATGCTTTAAGAGAGAGATCGAAAGCGAGGCGCGAGCCTTTTTGATTTTTTCGCGCACCTCGCTTTCGACCTCACTCTTAAAGTATTACGTCATAGCTTCGCAATCACAAAGGAGGGTCAGAGGAAGGCCTCTTTATCCTTGGGGGGTGGGGTCATACAACTTCCTGGGGTTCCTGTGGTCTTACTTCACTTGAAAATTATTTGCTAAAAGCATAGTACCAAAGAGTATTTACCAACTGTCTACCAGTTTTATCAATATGGGAAACACTTCTGTTTACGTTGAAAAGCTTTTGACAATTGACAACCCATTGCCAAATATTCAATGAAAGCTGATCGGTGATATTGAAGATGGAACGGGAACAGAACCACCTGTATCTGAAATTACTCACTCAAGTGGGGCAACATTTCCATCCATGCTGAACACACCATCGGTGGCAATTAATTTCATTCTGGCTCCTGCTGCATCAGCTTCCTTCAGCTTTGCTTCCAGATCTAGATGAGACATAAAATTTGAAGAATTTGCCTGAGGGCAATGCACTTTTAATAGGAACACCATAATTAGAAAAGATCTTTAGGAAATGCAGGCGAAGAAACAAGATTTCAAATCAGTGCACTAAGGCCCTTATGTTCTCTTCAGAGTGTGACAAACATTGTAAAGTAAAATCTATCACAACAATTGATAAACAAAAATGCCTACATTATATTTCCTGTTCAGAGAATAATAAAGATGAAATATTTTAGCTTTTAAGTAGGCTAGACCTGGCTTTATATAGTTGGTTCTCTTCACATTACTCTAATAGCATTCTAGGATCTGATAAATTCATGAAAACATCAAAGGCAGTGTATTTCTGACTTCGTTATGGTCTTCAGGTAGTGGATGGCAAGAGCAAGAATGATTTTGTGATGCAATGCCAACCAAACTGAACTGACTGCAAGAATGAGGGGTTGCATGGGGCAAAGACATCTTTTAATGTCAACAGAATGACAAAAGCCTATTGCTTTTATCCCATTCCATATGTTAATGCAGTTTTGTTCCCATCTTCCAAAATGCTGATCCTCGTACAATATGAGAAATTCCCAAGATCTTCAAATCCCCAGGTGCAAGACAGAGTTTTTCAAAAAGAGTTTTCACTATACATCTCTGAAAGTCTGGAATGATACACCTTTGAAAATTCGTGAGCTACCAACTTTAAATCGTTTTAAACAATGACTAAAAGCGCATTTAAAGGGCTAGACTCATTTTAAAACACGACTCCCTGGAACAACAGCAGATTAGGAATTTAGGATTTTAGGCTTTTTAGGAATTTCAAATTTTTTAGATTTAAGATTGTTAGTAAGTTTTCTCTTTATATTAATTGCTGAAGGGTTTTTTTCGAGTGTAAATAATGTTAAATGAAAAATGAAAATGAAATGAATACCGCACTCACTCTAGTAACTTATTATTCAGCATTAGAACCAAGCATAAGATTGAAAATCATACCTTCCATATCCTTATGTTTGTATCTAAATTTCTTGGCCTTGCAAAGTCTGATTCCATCAATAATAGAAGCATGATTCAGTTCATCACTCAAAACGGCATCCTCAGGAGTCAGCAACACTTCAAACAACCCAGCATTTGCATCAAAGCAACTTATGTAAAGAATAGCATCTTGGCGACCATGGAATTTTGCAATCTTTGCTTCAAGATCTTTGTGAATGTCCTGTTTGTTTGATTAGAAAATTGTCATATTATAAAATTTCATTGAAGTTTTGGGGGGAAAATTGATCTGTCACTCCACTTTTATTTTCATCATTGCTGGCATATTCACCAAACACCTAATAGCCAAACTGTCAGTAATTGTGAAAAGAAACATAGTGAACTGGTTTGTCAGTTATCTGGTTTGCCCTAGAATAGTTACACACAACTGAGCTTTACAGTGCATTGATATCTTCTTTTCTAGTCATTGCCAATAGTTAGTACTTTGGATTACAAATGTATCAAGCAAAACATATTATCGTACACGTGACAATTACAATCTTTTTCTGCATATCAAATAGCCAGTGGCATCACCACAGTGGGACTGTCCCCCCAAAAAAGTCAGCAAAAATTGTCACAGAAAAATGACATAAAATCAGTTGGGTATACCTTAAGGTTGAAAAACCCCCTACTTCCTTTGGCTTTTCAGAGAGGCACCGCCAATGCAAATAGCTTTCAAATCATACTCCTAACTGTACTGACCACTCAATAGAAATCATACTGTGGTGAGGACACATCACACAAGTTCTAAAGGCCAGTGCATTCAAATATACTTTAGCCTTTTTGCAGCGTTAGCTGCATTATATATCAAAACAATTAGCAAGGTGCGATATCGCTGTCTCTTTCTTTCTTTCTTGCTCTCTGTCGATATGTGGTCAACACCAATTCAATTCTAGACTAATTCAATTCAATGCACCAAGGGGGCAGTACGAGGCGGAAACGAAACCGAGGCCAAAACGAAATGTCGCAGCGAAAGAATGCAAGATTTACTAACTACCTCGGTTGCAATTTTGGTTTCCTTATTTGAATTGGATGATGGGACGACTCTCAGCTGCTCAGCGCAGTGGCTTTCTGGGATTATCAGTCTATCAAGGACCGCATGTAATCAGTCAAGGCACGAAGGCAAGGCAGGAAGAATTTCGTTTGTTTGGTGGTGTTCAATTGAGTCGTCAGGTGAGTAAATTCGTACATCGTTCGTTTATCGTCGTTTGATTCTCGATTTAAAATGAATATGCAACAAAATAGTCGCAAAAATAGTCGTAGAAACCAAGATGAAATAGAATATGATGAGACACGTATCGATCTTGTGATACCAACAGAACCAAATAGACCCACTGCTCCGACGAGCTTTGACGTGACGGGACCAGAACTGACAGCGACTATAAGCTGTCCCCAGACGGGAACCAACCATTTGACGCCAACAGACTTACAAACAACAACTCGGCTTGTGTATGACACTGCAGCGAAACATTTTATGAATTCAGTGAGGCTGCAGCCCATGGTATTCTCATGTGCTGTGGACTGTTTTTTAGAGATTTGGCATGCTGTTGCCAGTATGGAATGAAAGGTGTGTGCGCTGGACATGTCCGGCGCACAACATTAGTTGATGGCGCACAAATCGGCGCACAGAATGCAATTTTATGCTGATGTAATAGAACGTTAGGTATAAATCTCCGGGTTCACGGCGCACACAACGTTCGGTGTAAATCTCCGTCCAGCGCACGAAAATAAAACATTCCATACTGGTGCTGTTGTAGGTGATTTCTTTGATGAATTTTCAAGGAGCAATAGTGTCCTCATAAATTTGTTATCAGAAATGTGCATGTCCTTGGGAGAGTTTCCATTCCATATGATCGTGCAGTTCGTTCGCATTTCCCAAAACGCTGCACTCACTAACTAATGTTATTGCTAGTTTGTAATCTAATCATGGTTATTTAACCATACCTGTGAAAATTTCAAATTTTAGATCAAACTCACTTGTGTGCCACAAATAAACCTAACAGAGCTAAGTCCAGCACCATGTGTTCCCAATGCTTCATTGCATGCACCTACCACATCCGGATGTGCCTGTCGAAAGAAGAAATGAGGAAAATACTACAATAAAAACAATTTCAAATCTTTGCAGAACAACATGGCTACATTCATGGATTATTCTCCTCAAAGGCAGCACTGGAGGTAGGATGGGGCGGGCATGTCCAACCCACTTTCCTCAGGTCGGTATTCAGTGAGGATGATTTAAAAAGCACAAGGTTTACCTTCTGGTAATCAATTTTACCCTTTTTCAGGGCTGGCGCTGCCCTTTTTCTACCATAAAAACCACTTCAAAGTGAAAAAACAAATACAGACAAATATACTGCAAGGACACAACATGTGGCATTACTTACAGAGAGACCAAGGTAGTTGTTTGCACAAAAGTTCAAAACCTTCTTCTTTGAGTCTTGAATATTGATGGCTCCTTCTTGTGCTGAAGTGATAACTCTCTCAGTTTTCCATGTTCCCCCTTCTTTGATTGTTTGTAGTTGGTCTGATAATATCTCTCTCATTGATGCAACAGCAGATGAACTTCTTATTGTTAATTGTAATTTAAGAAGGTGATGAGTTTGCTGAAAGGCTGGAAAATACCAAAAGATTACAGTTGAAGAAGAAGAAGTGTGTCATGTAAATTTGAAGATCATATATATGAAAATAGATTGGATGACTATTCAAATATTGCTTCATATACCTTTCCGTTGTATTGTTTCTGTTGGATAGAGCATAGCAGATTACGATAGGAGTTCTTCCCCCTGGAAACTACAATGAATAACAAATATTCAAGGATTTGGTCACACAAAGAAAACAAAATTCAATGAAGATACAATTCTATTTTGAATACTGATAAGATATAGATGGTACACGTCTTCCCCTTTGACTACAATCAACATTAAAATCTTTTCATTCACAACTCATAAAGGTCTCCAGAATGTAAAGTTTTATTTCCGCACAAGAAATTTATCTGGATTCTTTTGCTTTAGACATAAGTAAGGATATTGCTTTCACAAGAATGCACAGTGCAAGGGAGACTCTTCAGTCTTGAAAGTTCTTACCAAAATCAACGAAAAGCGAAAGATGTGAATAGAAGATACCCTTTTTAGCACTCTCGCTCGGACAAAAAACAAAGTTTTTCCCCTATCTTAGATTTAGGCTAACTGATTTTGCCCAGCAAATCTTGCACAGGGTGATTCATTCAAAAAATAAGATAAAACAAGCCTCTAATACAATAAAGCGAGCTTTTGGGTCTACTAAATTCATCATGATTGATAACCTTTTTTGCCGGCGGCGAGAGTGGCCATCTTCTTGTTCTTGTTTCTGCGCAACGTAACGATCTATCTTTTTGTCCACGCAAGGGATTCTACGAGAAGATCGCTGATCAAGTCAGCTTCATGATACATGAAACAGTATCTTACCGAACAATCTCTTCGCTATCGATGCCATTCTTGTAACTTGCTCTTTTACCTGCCGATGACTGACCTGTTTTTTGGTATCGAAAAGTAGGCCACTGCAATGTTTTCGTGAGAACCAATTGTTGCTGTTGTTGTGCAAAAAAGAACGCAATGAACTATGGGAGTGACGAACCTCCTTCACACCTCCATTGTTATTTTGAAAGAAATGTTAATGAAAAGCATGGGCAAATTTTTTGTCAAGGAATACCCTTGGGTTTGGTAGTAAAACAAAAGTCAAGATTTCGAGTGCACTCAATCGAATCAAAATGAATAAAAAATAAAACATTATGGTCCGCTGGGTTGAAGGCGTGAGATTCATTCTTGCTCGATTGCAAGGAAAGGGATTTGTATGAACTGTGAAAGCAAAGAAAGTTGCTAATTGCCCTGAAAATTAAGTGCCTATCTCCCTTGTTGTGCATGCAAACTTTGGCTGTTGAGGTTGTGTAAAAGCTGAAAACATTAGACTTCGCAGAATTTCCTATTTAATTGCACAGAAACGTTTGAAACGGAACGTTTCTGATCAACCATGGCATAAATGGAGAAACTCTCCGAAGTCTGTCAAGCCTTCTGTTTGCAGAAATTCTGCGCCTTTCAATTCAAAACGTTCCATTCTCAGAACTATTATCAATCAAACACATCCAATAAAAAGGGTCCTTAAAATCAGATCAGAATTTGAAATTAGTCCTTGGTCGCGGGAAGAGCTCTGGAAACAAAACCATGGCTATTCAACAGAGTAGTATTTATTATGCCTCCGACTTTCTGACAATTAAAGATAAAAAGGCTAGCTGGTATCTTACGCCTTGAGAGCTTGGACACCAAGAACTGAACTGATTGATAATCATTAAGCACATTATGAATAATATTTTAATCTATCTTTGAAAAGCGAAGGGTTCAAATATTGCAGTTCTGTAAAAGGTGGTTGTCAATTGTATTGCATTTTATCTTTGAACTGAACAGCCTGCAAAAAGGACTTGGGTAGTTTGCTGTAAACCTGCCTTGAAAAGTTTTAATATCTTGATTATTTCAAACTGAAAATTCATAGTAGCTTTTAAGTTCAGTTTCAATTTATGTTAACAATACAGACAAATAACTGGACTTGCTGCAAATCTCGCCCTTGATCAATAAACAAACGGGAGGGAAGAAGAAGAAGAAAACGGTAGATAGCGGGAAGGAAAGATGATAAAATCTTCCAGAAAACCATAGTTTCTATATAAAGATCTACAATATGGTGGCAACACGAAATCTGTAGCTCGTCTGGTTTCGTATTTTGCAATTTGATGACGTCACAGCCCAAGAAATAATAAATGTTGACATTTTGAAACTAATCAAGATATCAAAACATTTCTGCGGTTGATTTACAGCAATTTACCCAAAGTTCCTTTCAAGCACTGTGTCTAAGAAAAAATGTGATAGAATTTTACACCCACATTTTTACATATTTGAGCCCTACTTTTCGCTGAGACTAGTTTCTGACGATGAGGTTCTCCCATCAAACCGATTGCTTTAGTCGCTGTTACAGATATATGTTTGATAAACAGAGATTGATAATGTTATTCTGAAAGAGTGAACCATTTACATATCTTACATTTTCGTCACTAAGTGTGTGCCGAATGGAATTTTCGCAGCATTGTTTTCTCCCTAAAATGGGCCTAGGCAGGGTCACTTTTCACTGTTACAATACGAGTCCCAGTTGCGCAGGGCTTACAGCGAGGGGTGTATCACTCTTCCGAATGGCGTACGAGATTTTTAAACAGTAGGATTTTAAGGATTCAACTTTCCGGATTTTTCTTGAAAACAACAGGATTTTTGCCAAAGATGTACGAGATTTTGACAGAGGATGCTCTCTCGGCTTACATGATCCTTGGGTAATTACTTCTTTAATACCCAAGGCAATCAGTCTGGGTGAGAGTAATATCTGTACAAGTTTGGGACAAAGCTCGGCACTGGGACAGTTTTGATGGAAGCATCTCGAGTATCTATTTGATTTAAAGCTGCTTATATTTATGTATGAATCAATAAACTTGATGTGTTTTCTTCAACAGCTTTGTTTGAAACTGTGTTATTTGTTCATCACGTCAGTATGATACGAAGCAAGCTTGCAAGGGTGATCTTTTTATGACAAACAACAATATTTTGCAATGTCCCAAAAATGGTGCCCCGTTTTTATGGCTGCTGTGGAGGAGATGTAGCTTTGATTGTCTTGATTTTCACACAATTACATAGGTCAGGCTTCAACTTAGAGTTTGGGACATTATTTGAGTCATTTCGACGAGTAGTTGCTAATTTGTGGCAGAGGGAGGGATAATAACTGGCTGCTTCAAAAACAGTTCTTCTTTTATTCTCCAGCAATGTTAAAATTAAGTAAGATTTCAAAGAGAGAGTTCTAGAGGCATAGTCAAACTTTCCCTACATTTGTTAAAGGGTTGAAGTTGCCTTATCAATAAAGAACGCTATTAGTTATTTTAAAAATGAAGGCAAATTTTAATACAACGCTGTAACCCTTTCTTTGGAAATTTACTTACTTTTAGCGATCATTGTATTACCTTCTCTCTACCATGAATCAGCAACCACTTGCCAAATTGACTTAAGCATGGTCTCAAACTCTAAGTTCAAGCCAGACCTATACAACTGTGAAAGAATGAAGACAGTTAAAGCTACTGCTCCTCCACAATGGGACACAATTTTTTGGGACACCCTGTAGTTGTTGTTGTTATCTTTCTAATCAAGTATATGTATGTTGTATGCTGTTGAATTTCAAAATAAACTAACTGAACTGAACTGAACCTCTCTGATATGTTCTAACTGGATCAGAACTACAATAAAGTCGAGCCTTGAAGAACTGCTTTATAAGAAATTCAGACCGTGAATTTTACTAGAACGAAAGGAGAACAATAGGGTGAGGTCAAAAGGTTGCATCTTGAAGACAAGACTTTATGGTATCTTTATCACTGTTGCTCTCCTCTGTTCATTAAAACCATACAAAGGAAAGCAAGAAATCTTGTTACTAAACCAAACCCAACCAAGACAAGAACACACATCACGAAAGAATCCAATTTGTAATTGCTTGCATATGCAAGAAGGTCAATCACTGGTTGATGCACAGGAGCATAGTGTCTAACTTCTGCTTCAAATATCGCTTCGAGAAACCAGCGAGCATAAGAGAGGCTGTAAGTTGCTGGGCCAAGGATTTGTATCTTGTTCATTGCGCACAACGTTGGAGATGAACCTAAAAAGAACAAGTTTAGAGCTGACAAATACTGCATTGACACTTGAAAATTAAACCAGCTCAAACTAAACTAGGATGTCAAATGAGGCCTTCTAATTGGTCAATCCCTCAAATTTATCGCATTTGATTAATTAGAATTGAACCTGCCTTCTACACCTGGGAGGGGGAGGGCACTGCATATCTGTGTCATCTCATCGGGAACGGTATCGATTTTCACGATTAAGATAGGCAGTTTTTTCGAAGAAAGGTACATGAGCATGTATCGAAAGCTAATGATAGCATATATCGAAAGAAGAAGAATACATTCAAACATCTAACCCAGGCATTGGTTTTTTTTGGCTCAGAAGCTGAGCAGTGAGTATTTCAATTATATCCGAAAACCAAGAGAATTGGATCACCTTCCAATCGGTTTCTGAACCAAACAAATAAAATGCCAGAGGCAAATGCTAAGATATATCCTCCTTCTTTCAATATATCTTGATGTTTGTTCTCAAAAACCACCTCTGGGATGCACAACAAGCAAAGTAGCTACTTGGGTTTTAGAACAATTTTGTAGCTTTATGCGCTCTGATTTATCGGTTGAGAGAATTCCCTTTGTCAGCGATCGCAAATTGTTTTTAATCCCGGTGTCAATATAAGCAACTGAATCTCTTATGCTACAAAATATGTCATTGTTTTCTTTGAATCTAATTATGCTCTCCAATCAATGCTAGGCACAACAATTTTGGCTCAATTTGAGCATCTCACAGCGTGTGATCTCCGAACAATTCCTAATTTCAGAGAAAAGAGTCTCGGGGGGGTACCTTAGTACTGTACGTGGTACGGGGACGTGCCATTTTTTAGGGGTACTTTTTTCAAACCATCACGGAATTATGGGTATCATTTTCACAATTTTTTGGCATTTTACGGAATTATGGGTGTCCTTTTCAGGGGAATTTTCATAGTTTCCGGAATTATGGCCCAGATATTTATTCGATTTGTGGAATTATGTCCCTAAAATCCAGCAGAATTTACGGAATTATGGGTACCAATTTTTCGGGCAAAATGGCAAAAAAGAGTCGTAGTTGCAAATTAATTTTCTAACAAACCTGAGAGTAAAGAAGAAATTAGCACAAATAAGACAGCCGCCATCTGGGAATTTCTTGGGTTGAGTAAGCAAGAGATGACATAACCACAACCAGAATTTGCAAACCATGTTGCAAGGTATAAGATGTAGTGATCAACGAGAAGGCCTGTGAGAATAGAAAAAGAGCATTGTTACAGTGGAGGGCCAGTAAACAAGTCGAAACTTTTCGAAGCCTAGCCCGTAGCATGCTATCTCTTAAACAAATATGGCAAAATGGCGACAATAAGGATTTAGAGATACCAAAGGGATCGATTTGATCAGTACGAAGGAAAAGTGAATACGTTTTGCATTAGCTTGGGAATAGGCGTACTATACGGCAATTCCCAGTACACGCAAAACAATTTTCAATAGTGACAAATGTCTTGTAATACGACAAGGGGATTCTTTGGATGCATCCAATCTGAGTTGCATATTCCCAGGATGGTATGCTCATTGTGCTGCTGTACTGCAGCTAATAAACATCGAGCCCCTGTTTTTGGTGAATTTCGACCGGTTATAGAACTGCCAGCATTCTCTACATCCTTATTTTCGCACGTTTGAATCACAGATTTCAGGTGTCCATTTTGTTTTGTGTAACGGATTCCCTTAGTATTTTTGGTGATCCAGTATGAACAACTAGAAGGCACTAAAGAAAGCTTACCTCTTGGAGAAGTGAACGTGTACTGCAGTGATAGATACATCATTGGCATCAATGCAATTTGCGGAAGTTGTGACACATTTCCAGCAAGAAAATAACTGAATCTATTCACTCCCGCACTGGCTTCCCTGAAAGAAATAATCAGTTCGAATCAAATCAAATCATCTCCACTCTTCAAAGTTCCCATGACGTGGTTGTAAGAAACTAATCAATATGAACTATTTACAATATAATTTACAAAGATATCTAAGAAAATAATATTTACAAGCTACATCACTTGATGGACAGGCTAGTTTAAAATTCTACAATTACAAGGTTCATCCCGTCCAGGTTTTGATCTTTGTAGCTCATTCATTTCATCGTTCCACGAGAGGCTTCCTCTGAATGAAAGCGACTCCATGCCAAGTTTTATCGTTCTTCTAATCAGC
Organism: Aurelia sp. 3 sensu Dawson et al. (2005); assembly: GCA_964020215.1. NCBI lineage: Eukaryota > Metazoa > Cnidaria > Scyphozoa > Semaeostomeae > Ulmaridae > Aurelia > Aurelia sp. 3 sensu Dawson et al. (2005). The sequence goes on along the minus strand of OZ026593.1, from coordinate 16,139,838 downwards.
AATTTGCACAGATGCTTAGTTCTGAGATCATACTGAATCTCTTTCCTTTTAAGAAAACCATCGTTACAGTTTTAGTATCAAGCTAATATTGTTTAGAATTGAACACCCTGGGAGAATGAAAAATAACAGATGTGTCAAAATATTACAGATTGGACACCCAGAGCAAAAACGATCAAAAGTGAGACTCGCAAGGAGATGGCAGGATGAGAACTAACAATTCCCACCAGTACCCTACAAACTACATATAGTTCGACATACCTCCAATATACAGGGCGTGATTGTCCAAAAACACGAAGTGCAGGGATGCATGAAACCAATCCTATACCCATTGCGCTCATCGTTGCCATCGTCAAAAAAGATTCCAGTTTTACCTTTAGGAGAAAGTCAATACAATCTAATTGATGAAAGTCAAAATGACTAACACAAGAAATACTTAGTGTGCAAATGTCTACATGGTGGCAGCAGGCAAAATTCTGCAGCTCTTTTTTATAAATATTAGCAATATCAAAACTAATCTCTCTGGCAAATATAAGCCTGATTTCCAAATGATCGTAGCAGTCGGCGACGCGTCGCAGAGACAGGCTCAGGGACACATCGGGACAGTCGCGGTAAATGAAAACATTTTCTGGGTGATGTCTCCGACGTCGCCGATCAGACAGGGACAGTACGGGGACGCATCGTAAGAGTTGAGATGATTTTAAAGACTGGTTTCCTTATGATCGTAACTGTGATCGTTCGCATATGTCGCCGACTGATCGGGGACACGTCACCGATGTGTCGCAGTAGGCCGCCGACGGTTACGATCATATGGAAACCAGACTTTAAGCCCTATGCTGCAACTGATCGGTGATGACGATGGCAACGATGATGATGATGATGATGATGATGATGATGATGATGATGATGATGATGATGATGATGATGATGATGATGATGATGATGATGATGATGATGATGATGATGATGATGATGATAACAAAATCTGCCCTTGTTGTTTGGAATTGTAAACAAACGGTAGGGAATAAGGCTTACTTACCTCCCGGTACAATCCCCCAAGAACCCCACCAGCAAGCAGCACGAGACAAGTATCAAGCAGTAACGTCTTTATTTGGCGAAATTGTAAAACGAATTCTCGTCTTAAGATACTGACGAACTGACTCACGAAATTTGGTTGCGAACGATCAAGCCCAGGAGCTGTGGAAAGAACAAAGAGAATCGAAGCGAATATAAACAAATAAACGATTAACGCATTCAAAATCAGCCAATCACATAACTCCTTGATGCTTATGCATGGTCAAAGAAAGACTACAAATTCTTAGTCACATAATAGGTTGAGTTACCCCCCCCCCCCCCCCCCCGAGGCAAAAGCGCTTGCAATTTAAAAGTGTTAAGACTAATTTTTACAAACTACATTCACTATCTGAGTTGATATGTTTGCTATATTTACATTTTCCCTGTTTCTTTTGTAAGTCTGTTTCACATTTGATGTTAGGCAAATGGAAGGTCAATGAAAATTCATTCTCCAAATCGACAGTATATCTGACCAATGATATCGTGAACCAAACCCTGACCTGAGAGCATACGTGCAATATGAAGGGCGGTGGGGACTCTGGAGGGGGATGAATGGCGGACACAGTTGCTGTTGTTGTTTTTGTTCTCCCGTCTAGGGTTCCTATTGTTCGGCATCATGTGCTTATGCTGGCCTGACATCGAGTGTGAACAGATTCCAGTATGTGCAGTATTTAACCATAGTCTACTTAACTTCCATCTATTTGCATGTATTTATGTTAGTAGCGACAGGGTAGTCATAGTCCCTTGTTCTTTGTGGTCACGCCCCTGTAGTTTTATATTGTTGTATAGTAATTAGAAAGTATAGTTAAATGTAGATGTAGCATAAACTGTAATTTTTTATATGGATATAAAAAATATATTAATTTTTTATATGGATATAAAAATATATTTGCTGCAAAGGTATCGTCAGTTTACATGAATCTGAACAACTGTTTGAAAGTTAGTAGAGACTTCTTTCAAACAGCTGTTTGAATGTTAAGGTTCTACGCATTTTTGACTCACCCAGCATGGTCAAATGAAAGATGACCATAAATTAAAAACACTAAACAAGTCTGAAAACTTACCACGAAAAGACTTCTCAAATTTGGGGCAGCCTGCCTCTGGAACAACGTATATAGATTGACGTTTAACCGCCCCTTTCGTCTTGACCCAATACTCGGGCAGTAGCAAAGGATCATGGGAATAATCTCCATACTCAGCACCCCCTATAACATCCATGAAATAATCGGCTGGGTTTGAATGCTCAGGAATTTTGAATCCAATCGATGCAAAGTGCTCCTTAGCGTTTGGCACAGATCCTTCGTATACCGTTCGACCACCGGGGGCGAGCAGATGGATGCAGTGGAACATCTCTGGAAGGAAAATACGAAAATCAGAAACTGGTGGAGTATTTTTATAAATTTGAAGAAATTCTCAACTGATTGCCAAATGCATTTTCATATCGAGAGTAGAAAGGCAAATGTACACAAAATGCCCTGGAACTCACCCAAGTATAATCCAGAAGCTGAACAACGCTTTGTGGGTAGTAAATTCATAGAATTTCAACACTACCATATGAGAAAGTTTTATTTACCGAATTTGCTCGGGCAGTTCCAGGATATACGATGCCCTTAGCTCTTCGCAAATCCGTTGAGAGCTCGGACTTTACTGAAGACCACGAGCATTCTAAATCCCGGCACTGCTCTCATATTCGCTTAATAAAAGACAAAGTTTCGAGAATTCGACGTGCTTACTGAAGATTTCGTATCGCGGTTGATGAATGACACACGCTACTGTCAACTTTCCTCCTTCAGCAACTTTTCGCAGTGCGTTTAGAACTGTCAAACTAGAAGTGCTGTCAAGACCACTGCAATGAAAACAAGATGCAGAAAAAATTATGATTAACTGAAAAGAATATATCTGTGTACAAGACTAAGAGCTTGCATTTGCAGAAAGCATAAAAATCTAGAAATATCGCGTTCAAATCGATTTTGCACACACGCCAAAGACATTTAAGGGCCAAAGAAACAATACTGTGTCGGAGTGTTTTCTTTGTTCTATTTATGGATAAGCCAATTTTATGGAATCTAAGTATGGATACATAAGCTTTTGAACAAAGCAGCGATGCAGAGACATTAGGTAGTGACACGTGTCGCACCATATTTGGGTAACGTATCGAAGTCAACATGAAATACTGATATGATGTGATTGGCTAGAATTTGGTCGCAGGTTTAAGTCACTTTTATATGCTTCATTCCTTTTAATTCTGCCGTTGAATTTCTATATCTTACTCATTTTCTTTTTCTTTTTTATGAAGCAATTTCAAGGGAAGTTGACAAATATCAAACTTTCAAACACTTTGTTCATTGACAAAAACTAGATACTGATGATGATGATGATGATGATGATGATGATGATGATGATGATGATGATGATGATGATGATGATGATGATGATGATGATGATGATGATGATGATGATGATGATGATGATGATGATGATAACAGCCTCTGCGTTGAAGAGTGAGCAGTAAACATTTTTACTCAATCTTTTATAAGACATGATGCAACGAACCTCGTTGGCTCATCAAGGAAAAGAAGTGTAGGGTCGGCGATCAGTTCCATGCCTATATTCACTCTCTTTCTTTGACCACCAGATATACCTCGTTGCTCCTACAAAACGGGATAAAAATGAATGAGACACAGTTGATTTATGCCAATAGAAAGGAGTAGTTTCTTCAACTGCCAGAAACATGGACAGATTTTGTAATACAATAGCATCAGTTGCTTTTTGACATCGCAGTTCGAAGTGATTAGCGATTGCAGACAAAGGAAATTCTTTTAACCAATAATTCAAAACAAACAAAACCGCAAAAGTTGCCCTGAAACCAGAAGGGCAAACTGTCGCCTAGTGCACGCGAAAGGTGGTTTTGACAGAAGTCATGAGTTGATCAGGAAAGACGAAGGATAAATCTAAAGGTCTGCCTAGCGGAATTTGTTTATTTGATCCAGGTAATTGCATCATTTAAGCGATGATATGCGATCATTGCATTGCAGCGCCTTAAGGCAAAGAAATTTTGAAATCTTAGGCCCTGTTCACACAGATCGGTTTTCATTTTGATCCGTTTTTACTCCTCAGAAAAGAGCTATTTTTCCTCCCCTTCACATTTCTCCATTTTTCAGATCAGAACTGATATTTTTCAATTGGTGCTCACACTTATTGTCTAAAACGCACCTGAATCTGGTTATCTCTTTTTGAAAACAAGACTAGCAAGGAATATTGTTAGTGAATTCAAATTCCTCCGTTTTTGGTGTTCACATTACAAATGTGCGTTTTTGTTTAGCTCCATTTCATTGAACTCTGTTTTTGTCAGCGAATTCGTTTAGCTCCGTTCTTAGGGTAAATGTAAACACAGAGCTAAACATATTCGTTTCATGTAAAAATGGATTAGTGTGAATGGGGCCAAAGTTGTACTGACATCTATGCAAAGAATTTCAAAGAAACGAAGTCACAAAGTAAACTGCATCAAGAAATTTGAAAAAAGGTAAGGAAACTGTATATTGATTAACGCGAATGAACTAAAGACTCTAGCTTTATCCCAAAACATGTTTTCATCCCTAACGCAAGGGCCACCGAGGGGGGGGGGGGCAGGAGGACAAGGGGACGATTTGCCAAGGGCCTCAAAAAGTAAGATACTCCTCTGTCTGTCTTCTGCGGTCTTAGCTCGCAGGGGTCCTTATTTGACAGTTTGTCCTCCCGCCTTCAAAGCATCTAGGAGCCATGCTCGAACGTACAGCGCATAATACAAAAAATTTCAAAGGAGTTGCGATTTTACGAAATATAACATGCTGACAATGAATTTACACACACAACTGCTTATCAACATATATAAGTACGTGAATTTTCACAAATATCAAAATCAAGAAAAGTCTGGCGACAGGTGCATTTTGTTTATTTGCAATGAAATACAAGCTTGTTAGTGAGCATTGTTATCAAGCTGACGGTGTAAGGCAGGTGAAATGAGGATATATAAAGATGCTCAGACAATAAGGTGTAGCTAAACATTATATTTGTGAATATTTAAATAGTTGTGCAAACAACAGATGACAATTTCACAAAACGAGAACTTAGCACAGAGAAGCGAGCTCTTCCTATGACTGGGAAGTACAAAGACGAAAACAGTCTACCAGAAACGGAAATTACGAACTTCTTCTCGTGGGCTTGATAAGAAAATCCTTCTTCGCAGCAAATGAACCCAAAGAAGTTAAAAAGAATGTTGAAAGACAAGTAAAGGAATTTGGAAGTTTTGTCGAGGAGTGCCAGTTTACCTAACTGCAGAGCGAGGCGAGGCAAAGGACTGCATTTGGATTGGAAAGCTGCCGTCGAAGAAGACTTGAATACGAAACTAGAGTACAAAAAGAAGCAAAAAAATTGCAATTTAAGATTTACAGAAGCATCGAAAACATCAAATCCATGACTACACTCTGGAATATATAGCAACAACGGGAAAGATGGAGAAAACGATAATTTTGTTTTAACTTGGAGCAGAAGAATGAAGCTTCAAATGCTGTTAAGGGCTTCCAGGAAACATATGAGAAAGTAATATAACAAGCTAGCTGTTTTACTTGACACCTGAGCTCCATAAGATAAAGAGGAGCGAACGGTGACACAGACGAAGAGAAGACTTCAATTCTATTGCATGCATTGTCGTATGAAGATCTAGGGTTATGCAAGCAAACTGACTCTGATGCAAGTTCCAAAATACAGCACTGTGCAGAAGGTTTGAGAATTTTTCAAAAGAAGGGAACTCAGTGACTGGAACGTTTATGGAAATCTGAAAATAAGGTTGGAAACGGTACTAAGGAATCGATGGAAAAAGGGAAAGTTAGGGTAATTGGAAGACAGTTTCAGTGAAACTTTAGGTAAAACCATAGCAGCGAGATAGACTGGGGAAGCAAAGCGTAAATCAGAAAAAGATACCTTCACAGAAATCAATTCGGAAACCATCAACTCTCGGAAGACCGATTAAGTTAAGCTAATAGGAAATCAGCTTAAAACAAAAAAAAAACAGAGAATATCTTCCCCATATCTTCAAGCTTCGTGAAACATAACAGTTGCGGGCAAAGAGAGCATAATCGTTTTATGTCACATTGAACCCGAAGAAGCCGCAGCTCTATGACACAAATACTCACAACAAATTTACAAAAGATGTCGAACAACACAAACACATTTAACAATACTGTTAATTGCATGTCATATTATGGCTTCAACATATCACAGCCTCAGCGACTCATACTTGGCACGGTCCATGCTATCTTCTGTCCGATAACAGTTATATGTAATGGCGTCTTAATTTATGCGCATCAAAAGACAGGACAATTCGACACTGTTTCAAACAAGTTTATCTTAGTAATGAGTTTATCGGACATGTTCCTCGGGTTGGCGTACCAGCCATTCGCTGCGCTTGCGATAACAGTCAACAAACTAAATAGGAGATGCATTTTCAAGAAAATCATCGAATTCATGGCATTCTTACCGGCACATTTCTCAGGATACATACTATTTTGCATTACGTTAGATCGCTTTGTACATGTGACTACATTAAACCACTATGCTAATTACATGAATGACTTTAGAATGAAAATTATGGCGTTTGTCTCCTTCGCAATGGCGTTCAGTTTCATAACAGCTAATTTGTTGCAACCCTCGTTTTTGCTGCATATCCTAGAGACTGCTGCTGCTGATGTTATCATCATTCTGACGGCCATAATGGATCTACTGATCCTTCGCAAGCTACGTTTGCTGAGAAATAACTTAAGGAAGACGTTGGGAAAAGATTTGTTTGTCCCTCCACAAGTCAAAGTAGTAAAATTCAAACTTGACGCAAAGCCTGACCACGTTCAACCGTCTTCTCCAAGTCACAGTCCAAACAAGAGAGAATTCTCCAAAGCACAGCTATCAGCGATTAAAACAACACAACTATTACTAGCCGCTGTGCTGATTCTTTACAGCCCCTATCATGTCGTATCAATATTCTGGGCGTACTACAAATTTGATAAAATGACTGATCCTGGGATCACTCTAGACTTGCTTATGCATTGCTCTTATATTTTGATCCAGTCAAATGCGTGGATAAATGCCATAATTATCGTGAACGGCAACAGACGATGTTTACAATTTGTCCGATCGAAACTTACAATTGAATTTTTCAGGAGTAACAGAGTCACATTTGAAGGATCATGATGCGAGACGGTAACATGACATTTCAGATCGACGCATGCGACAAAAGACGACGCATACGATTTGTCCAATCGACATTTAGGATTGTCGCTTTAACAGAAACAGAGTCGTGCTTGAAAGGCTGTAATGCGAGGCTTTACTCCTTTTCCCTAAAGCGGCATTGTCTTCCATACAATCGTATACGGCAACAGAAGGTCTCTACGATTTATCCGATTGTAGATTTTATTGAACAAGGTTGACCGTTGAATTTGAGCCATATTTTGGTACTGCACAATTATTTAAACTCACAAAAATTTATCTGATTATATCTTAAGACAGGGGGGGGGGCTCTCTCCTCGATTTATTTAGCCCCTCTTTGCATCCTTTCTTAGTACTGTATTAATTTTTGTATCATTGTATTAATTTTCTGTGTAACATTTTATATATCTAGTCTTTGTAGTTAAGTTATTTGTTTGTATTGTTGGGGTTATAAATTGTATGTAGTGAATTTAAATATGATGAAATATGATGAAAAAAATTTCAGAGTGAATGATTCAACAGCAACAGAGCCGTGTCGTAATATGTGACTGAGACTTGAACTTCACCATTGTACGTAGCATAAAACCTGAGGAGGCAATGTCTTTAGATTGTCGCATAGGAAAATATGAGATGTCCACGATAGGTCCGATCGACAGTTAGGAGTCAGTGGCGGCGCCACGGGGGGGGGGACTGGGGGGACGCGTCCCCCATTCGTCACCAGAATCGATTTTTTAATTCGTCCAAACCCAAAGAGAAATTGTCGGGGGAGGGGTGAGATTTCACAGAGGTACTTTGATATTTCATTAAATTGCCTGCCTTAGAAACTGCAACTTTACGTTGTGTAGGAACTTTTCGTATTGTTCCTTATCGAAACTATCTCAAGAACAGGCTTAATAATGACTCATATCTGAATGAGAAGTAGTTTGTAACATAGGTCATCAGAAATCCCAAGATCTTGACAGTCTCGCTGCTCCTTAATGTTGAGTTGCATTTGAACAGCGTTCCCCCGGCTATAAACATGGGCGTTCCCTGTCGGTAAAAAGGGCCTTTCCTAGCATAACAAAGGGCGGACCCCCAAGTCCTCTTCGTCCCCCCTTTTCTTGGTGGCTGGCGCCGCCACTGTAGGAATGAATGACTTAACAATAACAGAGTCGTGTTTGAAAGGTCGTAATATGTGACTGAGACTTGAACTTCATCCTTGTACGCAGCATAAGTCCTGAGGAGGCAGTGTCCTCAGATTGTCAAAATATAAAATGTTGTACGACTTGCCCGATCGAAATTCTGGGAACAGCGTCAGTGTTTTATCTTTCCTTGATGTGGGCTTGATGCCCTTGCCTTATTTCACTAACTACAAGTGCTGCAACACTGTTACGATTCCAGAAGGTGTGAAGGCCGTTACGAATCAACGACACCAAGAATCGACGACATCTGCTGTTGCCCTGAATCAAGATGCAAGCGTTCACCCAAGCATTACATTCAACAAGAATATGCGTCCAATTAAAAACTTCAGTCCAAATTTGGGGGGGAGAAACCTGCAAATGTAGATTGTAGTAGTTCCATAGTATTGAAAGACCTAGAAAGGGGGTGTAGAGGACCAACATTGTCACTTGTAGCAGCCGTAATGTTTTTATGGTAGAGAGATGTGATCTTGGGTTAGGACCAGGGCCGGTTGGGTCAGTCTGATTCCGAGTAGATCTTCTTCTGCAGTGCTTCTGTAACTTATGCGAAATGAAGCTGTACAATGCAAACACAAACGATATAAGTGAAATCCAGGCTAAACTGATCAAGGCTTGCGTAACAAACGATTTGTGAAATGCATAGAAGCAGGAAAAGAAAACTCCAAAGACAAAACAAAGTCCGATCGATACCTTCATACGCGTTCCATTCATGTAAATATTGTAGCGATTGAGTTTCGTTACTTGGAGGTACCTATCGATCGAAATCAAAATGGAGAGCAGGGCAGACGTTTCACACATAATCAGTGTCGCGAAGTTAATGATGGACATCAAATAACAAATTGTCTTATTTTCCTTCATGAAGAACAAGACGATAAGAGCCGGTTGAAAAATTAGGCCCGTTGCCAAGTCACAAAAGCTCATCACTTGTATAAATTTGTTAGAATAAGTGTTCAACTGATTTGTCTTCCGGAGCGCGAGGATCAAAAGACTGTTTGAAGTTACTGTCATAGGAAATAAGATCCCAAGAAATATTGCAAATAATGTCTCATGCAGATCGTAGAGTCGAAAAGGAGTTATAGAGCATACGATTGAAGAACCAGACGAGCTGTTTTCTCTCTGCATTGTTCTTGATATGGGTCTTTCTTGGAATTCTTAGCGCAATGCAATCTATAATTTTTCAGCACAAAAGCAACCCTTATATACTTGCATATACTTGTTATCCTTTGCACAATGATATAGCAGTTTAATGCCTGCTCTTGACTTACTTGATACCTCAATGAAGTATTAATTCGAGAGGCTGCTTTCTCTCTGCAGTCAGTGTTCTTTATAAATGTTTCTCCGACAGCTCTTAGAACCAATGTAATCCATAAGTTTTCATGTAGAAAGAGACGCTCAAATACTTGTTTATACTTGTTATCCTTTGCAGTGAAAATAACCTTGCAATTTTAATTTCTTATTTCTCCGCTAAACAGTGAAATAATACAACGGAGAAGGAAAGCAGAGTGTCGAAGGACTGCTCTGGAAGTAGCAATTAAATGCTAGTGGTGAAAATCGAAATGAAGGAGGTCTCGTGTTTTGTGGCTGCTGTTTCTGTGATCAGGCCAGCTAGGCGATTTCTTGTCGGATAGAAACGTAAACTTATCAGTTTTAATAACATGTGAGTACATTTCTCAATTAAAACAAAAGATCACAGTAACTGAACAATAACGCCATTACCAGAAATAGGACCCCATTATTTGATAAAAACCATGTTTCTCTTGTAACAGGATTCTCTATTTTTAAAAGCAAATGCTTATTTCGACTACAGAATCGAGCATTTTGTTTGTACAGCTGGAACTACACTTTGCTATTCCGTTTATCAATCTATGCCGTCGAATTTAATGGAAAACTCTTCTAATACAATTGTCAAATTATATGTATTTGGAATCAATAGATAATATCTAAGAATTAAATTTAAAACTTGTGAAATAGAAGTAGGGGTACGAATTGGCACCAGCCTTTTGGAGAAACCTTGCTACAGGGGCATTTCTAATTTTTGAAATATTTTTGAAGAGCACAGCGAATCACATTGTTTCTATTTACGTTTTAATTTTGCAATTGATGCTGGAAGACAACATCTGATAGGAAACTATCACTATGTAATTCTCAAAAACGGTGTGAAAACGGCAAAGTATTTGAACATGCTTAGCAGTGCCTTGAACCACACATTTAGAGGATCAGAATATGACTAAAATAAAAAGATCGCCTAAAACAGGAAGGAAATCTAAACTGCGATCAAAGCAGTGCCATGCATGCAAATGGCCTAAGTCTAATCTAATTCTTAAGGAAAAAGTCTAATTCTTGCCAATTACAAAAATTACTGTCTCCCTTCTTAAAACTTCTTAAAACTTCAAATTTTGGTATCTATTCTATACTCTGGATCACAGTGCATAGGAACAGCGAAATATCATCAGCCATAGCTTTGTTTGTTTGTTTATTTTCAATTTGTTTTGAGTGGGCTTGTCAGTATTTCTAGCTACTGAAAGCTAATTTAGCCCCACTGTGCATGCCGCATCCAGGCATGGGACCCCTAGTTTAACGTCCCTTCCGAAGGACGACGCTGTGAGTTGTGAGGTCAGGCCTCCAAGGTCATCCATCTGGAGTTTGACCTCACTCTACCGAGCTTGGATTCAGTCACCTGGCGAAGACTGTATAAGCCACTCGGCCACTCACCCCGTCGTATGGTATCTATACCGAATCTATTCTTTCAGCTGCACACACAGATTTTAAATAAACAGAATCGAATGTAAGATTTTGAATCATTGCCAATCGAATACATGGAATTCTTTTCTCACAGGCCCATTTTACAGATTTGATACCTACGCTGTGCATAAATAAACAAAGATATTCACAAACCTCGTCTCCAATCAGTGATCTTTTGATGTGAGATATCTCCAGCAGTTTCAAGGTCTACGATTTAAGAAAGTATCCGTTTAGAAGACAAATGCAATCTGGGATCTTATTCAAATTTTCACAAAATGTTTTAAAAGGCAGAAGTTGCTCTCTTATGTATAGACAACACTGCTAATCCTTTGAAAGATTTAGCAAAATTTCAACACGACGTTAGAACCCTTTCTTTAAAAACTTACTTTATTCTGACATTGTTGGAGAACAACAGAAGTGCTGTGTTTGAGGCAACAACTTGTTGTGCCTTTTCTCTACCATAAACCAGGAACCAATTGTCAGATTGACTCATAACTCTAAGTTAAAGTCTGACCTATGCAACTGTGTACAAATCGAGCTCATTGAAGGTACAGCTTCTCCACAGCAGCCACACAAATGGGGCATCATTTTTTTGGGACACCCGGTAGTCAATCAACTAATGGTATAGTGAGGGTATCGTTCGGGGAAAAGGAGTGAATACATGGACTCTCGTAATAATTCGATGCAAACCCCTGAATAGGATCTTCCTAATGCCTGGGTTAAATGATGAGTGATTTTACCAAAAAGATATTTACTTCTTAGCCTTTGACTGACGGATTGACAGTTCAATTTAGAAAATTGGCCATCCACTTTTTATTCCACAACCCACCAAACGTGTTAAATGTCTCTTGACGCACCTAGTTTCAAGTGCGTGATTGGCTAAAGATCAGCCTGGAAGTTCTTGATCCACAGTTTCTTTCATACGGGCTTTTACTGTAACGCTAACGGCACCAAAAAGTGGGGGAAATTGGCCTAAAATTGTATCTATTTTGTTTCACAATAGTAAAAATGGTGGAAATTGCCAAGGGTTTGTTTTTCGCTGTTGTTGTTGTTGTTGCGTTTGTTGTTGTCATACGACAGTAAAAAAGGGAGAAAATTGGCAAAACTTACGTTTGCTGTTGTTTTGCCGCAATGTGATTGGCCAATTTAACCTCAGCCAATCAAAATTTTGCGCCCATGTTTGTAAATTTAAGAACACTGACCTGATTCACTTTGGCAGATATTTCGTCCTTGCTCAATCCTGGCGGTAGGCGTAGGTTTGCTTGGTATGTTAAAACTTCTTGTACAGTTAACGTTCGATGCATGGTATCTTCTTGAGGCACAAATCCAACTACTTTCTTAAATTTTCTCAGATTCGGGATGGGTATGCCATTAACACGCATTTCACCTTCCATAATCTTGAAACAAAATATAATAAATACATCATTAAGCCGGAGAAAAGCTAAAGACCTGGAAATTACAGAGTTCACATTTTTTAAGTTGGTATAAATTCTATAAAATCCATATTGGTATAAAATCCCATGGACGGAAAAACGAACCAACGAAAGTATACTTAATGAACTCGGTAAAAAGTTAACAGTTAAAAGCAAAATTAGAAAACAACAAGCAAACATTTTTGGGCACGCCATGAGAAGGCAAGGATTGGAAAACCTGATAACAACGGTGCGAGTATTGGGAAAAAGATCTCAAGGAAGACCAAGAGAAAATATTCTTGACGGCATCAGAAAATGGGCAGGAGAAGAACAAACGGTGGATCTTATCACAAAGACGCAGGACAGAGAGCTGTGGAGGAGAGAGCTGTGGAGGAACATGGTCTCAAACGCCTTTCGGCAAGGAACTTGATGATTATGATAAATTCTATTACAGTTGATACTTGTGTGTAATCTATACAGATCTATACCTATACAGATCTATACAGATTCGACGCTAATGCTGTACCATTGTGAAGTTTCAAGCTTATTACATCATGCATTACTTACCCCATAGAACGCTTTATCGCTGACAACATTTAAGAGAGTTGTTTTTCCAGCTCCACTAGGACCCATAATTGCAGTCACTTCACCGCTTCGAATTTCACCAGTTACACTCTGAAGTACACGTTTGTCAGTCTGCAAGCACAACATGGCATTGATAAGAAATTGTGAGGACATGAAAATTTAGCAACCCAGAAATAAAACAATGTCACCAAGGTTCGTTTGCGGGCACACTGCTATTTCATTCGGTCCGAAAATCAGATTTGGCCTAAACGGAAACGATAGCTCCACAGTGTAGTGGTTGAACTGTTAAAAAATCAACCAATGTAAACTTTACTACAAGTTCATTTTCTGCATGTAGATCATCTATGGTCCCATATGGGCCAAATTTGATTTTGGGACAGTTTGAAAATTCAGCCTGTCTGCAAAGGACTATGGGCGACAATGGCTCTTGTAATAAGTCTGTCTCAAATTAGATGTCTCGTGAGCTTTGCAATAACACACAATTGCTCGTGCAAAACTCTTCAAATGTTTTCATCCGGGTATCTTTAAACTTGCCTAAAGTCCTGCTCATCACACCAAGCAGTGGGATATCTCTTCAAGAGGTACTTGGGCAAGTCTAGATATCTTGCGTGTGGACAGGGCCGCCGAGAACTTGTGGAGGCCCAGGGACCAAACTGCGAAATGAGTCCCCCATCGAGCGAAGCAAGCATAAATTTTGCCATCACGCCTTTTAGATTATCTTAAAATGTATTTCAGGGCATTTCCTGCAGTCAAAATGTTAAGAATCTTCAATTATGAGGCCCCGTAGACCCTGAGGTCCGGGGGCAAGTTGTCCCTCCTTCCCCCGCCCCTCGGCGACCGCGAATTTTAGGAAAGAAGCGCAGAATAAACATAACAAAGACTCACTCCTTTCAGGGTCAGCGATAAATTAGCGAAAGAAAGATCAATGGTGTATTCCTTTGGCTCGATTTGGGCTTCCCTGCAGCTTGCAAAATCTTCCATGGTCACAATCAAATGCTCAATACCATCCTTAACGCTATAATGCAAGTCCCCTGTGACTGCTCTCCAGTAATGATTGGCCAGTATCTTCAAAGTACGGAAATGCGTAAACACTGCGTAGATGAATATGAGGAACAAGATGAGCAGGATTGTTATAATTGGCCCGATCGCATTCTGCATTGGAGCTGATTCGCCTTCTCCGCATATCACAGCTCGCTAAAAGAAAACATTATACCAAGCTTTATTACTTGACCTGACTGAAGTGTCAAGAACGAGGCAATACATGAATACTGCCACTCCTATTGGTTAATCGCACATTTCGGCAGTTTTCCCATAATCGTAGCCTTGATACGATACGAGGACGCGTTTTTGTCGCCGCAGCGACTGCTCTTGACCAGTGAAAATCGATGAGATAATGATTTTAACGCTAAGTTGAAGCTTATTGAGACAAGCTACAAAAGTGAAGGACTGAAATTTTCCCTATCGTCTTTGGCAAGCCTCCCGAAATGTATACTTTTCATAAGTGAAATTTGTCCATCTTTGGGAACATTTAAGAAACAATTTTAAGACTCAAAAGTGCTATAAACACGCATTCTTACGCAGAATTTGCTAGGGATAAGCACAGAAAGCGGTGGTTCATACAGAGGGTGTATCAATCCCCATTGCAAAAATTGTGCAAAATTCTATGAGAACAAAAGGATTTCTGAAGATTTGCATAAACATCTTAAGAGATTTCTGGGGTGTGATATGCCTGGGTTCATACATATCGATATTCATTGTATGCTCTATCAATCAAGTGCAACCCGAAAACATGTACATACCGGACACTTTTTTGCGAAAGTGGTGCCTTTTCTGCAGTAATGACCCTTTGGGCATTTTTTCTTCTCTGTGGCCGTTTTGCAAAAATATCTTGCAGGACATGACGATGATTTTGCGGCGCCAGGGCAGCTGTAAGAGCCATTTTCGAGTAAAACTGCAGGAGAAATTAGGCCGTTGATACTTTTGCAACATTTTCCAAGACGATTGCAAATTGTTTTGTATCCTTTCTGCAAGAAAGCATGCAAGAAATGATGAGAAACTATGTTCTATGCAATAAAGTTAAGGCCTAAAGCAAAACATTCCAGCTACCAGAATCGGGGCTGAAAAGCGAGATTCCATCTCCCCGTTGAATTCTGTATCAAATGTGTAAAAAATTGGTTTGATCAAATTGGACCAATGCTCCGTTGCGTTAATAACTGCATCACTACGCTTTTAGAAAATGTCTTTATTTGTTTTGTTAGGATGAGCAGGTCAATAGATATTTTAGTTTAAAACTGGGAAGCTTTTTATCGTGAGAGGACCTGAGGGACCATTATGGAAACAAGGTCGCATTGACCTTTTAATGCCCAATAAACAAAGGACTTTGCAATAAACAAAGGAGTGCCCTTTTTATCCTTAGAAAATGTCCCTTTTTCCTGAGGAAAAAGTGCCCTCAAAGTGTCGTGCCCCCAAGTTTGAGATGCTTCCTACGTCCCTGGGTATCATCCTTTTGGAAATACATCCATGTTTTTTTACTAAAACAGTTTAAGCTCAAGTTTCTTTCATCTTGTTGTGTCGGTCAACCAATATGAAACTATTCTTCGTTAAACTGATAATAGAGACAGCTTACATACTCACAGGAACGGTGATGAGTGTATCCGGCATGCAATATGCTCCAAGAGGGCATGGAATAATGCAAACATGATCCTTTGGGCAGAAGTAACCTACAGCAGCAAGAAATGAAAAAGATACTTAAAAGCTTTGAGTTATCAAAATACAGTAACCAAGACAACAAAGTGAGAAACGAGGCAAACATAATACAGTTTTAAAACACTTTTGCATGAACTCAAAAAATTAAAGCTGCAAATTTTAAAGGTATCTTGTCTTTTTGATACAGGCTACATACGGCTTTTTAATTTTCGCAAAATAGTGCTTAATTTTTCTGACACACGGCTTTTCTTTTCCTATTCTTATTCTTTTCCGTAAAATTGTGCCTAAATTTTCTGAAACATGTTCGCCTGACGCTCAACGTGAAGCCAGCTAAAGTATCTATCAATGAAGATCGTTCATTTGCAGAATTTCGTAACTGTATATTTAGCGCTATTTTGGTTGCATGTTCTTCATGTAAAGACCAGAGGGTATTTATAATCTATTGCTTCCCTTAGCATCATCCTTGTGCCTTAGGTAGAAACCTAGGGTATCGTCTTTGTAATGTTGAGTTCGTAGTTAGTGTCTTCAGTAGTTTGTTGTTGTAAACTTTGAATTGAATGTAAAACACATTCTAACGTACGGTCTCTTATGAAAATAAATGTAATTGGGTACCTGGGGGACATGGCTGTGCTCTGCCACTTCCATCCCTGTAGAAACCTGCTAAGCACGCCGTTGTATTGATCGGATCGGAACATAATGCTTTGTACTGCAATGTGCCATACAACTGTACCAGACTGCGTCCAGTTTTTCGCGAGTTGTCACAGGATTTGATATTGCTGCAACAATCTGCCGTATGGGCTATAGGACAGCATGGAAACACTCCAGCTCTTGGGAGCTCTACGGGAGAAAAGACCATTTCATATTGAATTTGGTTGGGATAAAGCAAATGCCGGGTTAGGCAATAAAAATAAATTTACTGCCCCCCACAGATATCAAGGAAATTCTAGTAGTTTTGGCAAATATACAGTTTAATAATGGATCAGTTCAAATATAGTTAAAAATCAACTTGTTTGAAAACGGTCACTTCGTTCAGATTTCACACGGGATTTGCTCAAGAAAGTCCCTTCGAGAAAACTTTATAAAACGTGTTAAAATCACGAGCAAATTTTTCATGATGTCTACCTGACAGCAATCACTTGAACACGCTTTAGAACTTGCTATCCTCTTGGAAGAAAAC
The DNA here is from genome assembly GCA_964020215.1 of Aurelia sp. 3 sensu Dawson et al. (2005). Lineage (NCBI taxonomy): Eukaryota > Metazoa > Cnidaria > Scyphozoa > Semaeostomeae > Ulmaridae > Aurelia > Aurelia sp. 3 sensu Dawson et al. (2005). Next base: position 16,122,730 of record OZ026593.1, on the reverse strand, counting down.
TTATTCTAGGAGATTCTATTCTCCCAAGAGGACAAGGTATGTGTTGATACATGCAAGTGTCGTTATTACTATAAAGAAGAAAAAATTTTGCTTGTTATTTTCATTGGTTTTTGCAGGTTTCTGAAGGGACCTTCTGCAGAAAATCTCCTACATGAGCGGGAAAAAGTAACTGACCGAAGCTGTTTAAATTACTAAATCTAACTGAACATACTGGCAATGCAACAAGACAGAATTCAAAATTATTGGTTTACCATTCAGGAAGCACCATTTTTTAAACGGGGATTGCTTTTATTGACTTTCCTGCATTTACTAAGTACATTTATTCCTGCGGTAGACCTTGCTCAAAGACTCACAAGGGGGGAGCAAAAACAACAGACACATTACGATTTGAAGCAAATATAAGCAAGCATAAATATTCCACAGCTTGCGAGCAACCAGGATTTCTCCTTTTACAGTGCAAACAGAAATATTCAAATTAAGGGGATGAATCTGTGGTAAGTTTTAATTTTCTCCATCTTTCCTGATAATTTAAGCAAGCATACGTACTGTTACATAGGGTTTTAGCAGCAATCCTAGAGAATGCCAGGCAGCAAAGCACCATACAAACCCAACTTGCATTTGTTGCAGCCATTAAAATTCAAGATTTTCAGATATGAATCATGATGTCTTCATTCGCTAAAGTGCTGAGGAAAGAATAACAAATGGCAAATTTAATTTTATTCAATTTTTAACAAACTAACCTAGGCCTACACACATTTAAAACAAATTTACCAATTATCATGGCCCTATCGTGTCCTAAATTTACAAAATTCTAGACCGAACGATTTTCAAATTTAAACTGCGAAAGTGTCTCCAAATTTTCTGTCAAGACAAATTAGAAGACAGTGTTTAGGCCTTTGGCTCCTACAACCCTGGAAATCTTAAAATCTTCTTGTTCATAATTCCTATCTGACACGGTCAAATAATCAGTTGCAGTCATTTTAAATTAGTTAATTACTGAAGGGTAAATCAACTCTATCAGGGGGAAAAGTTTAAAAGAAAAGATATTGTAATAAGTTTGTTTCCTTCATCACTCACGCAGCTTCCTAGGAAAAAGTTCTGATTAATCAGATCTTTCTCGAGTTGTGGAAGAATAAATAATCGTCGGTAAGAAGCACTATAAAGTCTAATCAACAAAGAAATTACAGAAACTTACCAAGAATTGGAAAATATGATATACTTAATTCTTTTTTCTTAGGAGATGAATTGTTGAATCAAAAGCAGACATATTTCATATGTCTAGACATATTCTACGACACAGAGAAACGTGCAAAACAACAAGAAACATCGAATTCATCTTCGAACGTCCTTTGCTTACGATGCATTATCGATTTTCGAATGTTGCGTTCGAATACAATTTGTCTTTACGATTCACGAAATAAACAAATTGCAATATGAAAATTACTGGATTTAAGCAAGGACTACTGCGAAAAAATACTGAAAACAAGGAAAACTGCAATTTAGCGTACCCATAGAAATCTTTGGCGAACCAGAAGTCAAATTTTCCGACACTCTATACCTGATCAAGCGCTGCCTAAAGCAATTTCTGGGGTGTTTTTCCACATACCCCAAACTTTTCACACTAAATCGAAAATCCTTGCCATAAGATAAAGTACTTTAGTACTTTTTCATTGCCTACAGTTGTGACAGACTTAGTCTTTTAGGTGAAATGAGTCTGCCTGTTTATAGATTCTTGCATGAATTGCCTGCATGGTTATGAGATAGCCTACATTGCTTTCATCTGACACTGGTCACAGCAAATTCTAGATCAGATCTGAGACACGAAATAATGAATTTCTCAAGCAAAAAAAGTGTATTGTGTCGGTGCCAATGTTGTTTCTCTTTCAGATCTTATCTGGGGATTTACACGACTCAGACGAAAACACGAAATGAATGCTTGCTACATCAAACCAAATAAGGCAAAATATTGGCGCTTTCAGAATGCTTATATATTTTTACTTATTTGGTTACTTATCCTTGCACAATTGCACTACACACAGCCAGCGGATTTCGTGCAACTATGTGCAACCGAATGACCCTTCAAAGATGCTATAAAAAAAGATGAATCTAAGCCTTTCATAGTATCCAGTCACGCCAAAGTAATGCGCAGAAATGCATGCACAATGGGTTGTCCAAATAAGGAGAAAAGACAGCGCCTTACGTTGCTTTAGGCCTACTATAGAAAACTGAAACTGCTGTGATTTTGAGTAGCTGAATACGAACGTTCGTATGCGTAAACATTCCGATGCAATTCGATTTGAAAGCACAGGTGGATGCGCTTATCTTTGAGCAATAACCCGTCGATTGATACAAGACTAATTTATTATTCGATTTTGTGAATGGGCTACCAGCAATGTTGTCGAAAAGCATTGATCAAAACACTATTGATACAAGGCAGGAATTACTCATAATTACTAAATAAGAGTTAAGGAGAAACGCCAATGCTGTAACAGACTGAAGTAGATGTAAAAGATTTTGAAGGACCTTCATGAAGCTTTCTTGGCAGAAGAAAATTAAATGAAAAGTGTGAAATGATTTAGATGTGAGTATTTTGCATTAAAAGTTGAAAAGCATATTAAAGAGGAATCTATCCCATCTGGTACAACTACGCCAATAATCAACAAGGCATTGTGAAATCAAACAAAAATATAGGCTCTCGAGTAACGTCAGTAATGTAACCACACGAGATCTGTAAATGGTTCATATTTAGATATTTAAAGTACGTTTCGACAGTTAGAAACAGAAGCAGGCAAGTGAAAACACAAGAAGGCTGAAGAATTGATATTGAGGTAAGAATTTGGAGCAAGTTTGAAACGAAATTTCACGGAAATTTAACTACCGCATTCACGTGACATGAAAACATCTTTAATGTAAAATCAAGAAGTTGACCAGGTTTCTTAAAATTCCAATCATTTGAGTACTCAAAGTTTCTTTACGGTTTCTTGAAAGTTTCATAACATTCTTGATCTTTATGTCTTCTGTCCTCATACGCATTTCACATTTAAGTTAAGAAATGACGATAGGCTAATTCATAATGAATTTACCGTAAAAGCTATCTTAAGCCCCCCTCTCTGCATGAGCGACAGGACACAAAAAGATTGGGTCGGGCCTAAGTTACTCTCGCAGTGATTACTGAGACCAACGTTTTGAATTCAGTTTGCAATCAATATGTAATGATGTAAGGAACTCGTGTTCTTGTTCTTCTCTGTCATTTCCTTGCCTTGCAATTTCTGCCAAATACAGCCAGCATCGGAGCTAGATTCCCCTTCCACGACAGAACTGACATGGCGAATTTATTTTCGCTCCTCCGCACCCACCCTTTCAAAACTACGCGCCTTTCGCCATGTCAGTTCTGTCGTGGAAGGGGGACCTAGCTCCGATGCTGGCTGTATTTGGCAGAAATTGCAAGGCAAGGAAATGACAGAGAAGAACAAGAACACGAGTAAGTATTCCTTACATCATTACATATTGATTGAAAAACTGAATTCATAACGTTGGTCTCAGTAAATCACTGCGAGAGTAGCTTAGGCCCGACCCTATATTTTTGTGTCCTGTCGCTCATGCTCTCTGTTAAGTCCCTCCCCTCTGAGCCGAAATTTTAAACAAACTCTTTTCGGTCAGTTCAACCGCCGCAGTTCCGATCCATATTTCATGCTCAAACCATAGTCACAGTAGGAATGTGACAATGCTCAAACCAAATATAATTTCAGATTAAGACAGTCTGAAACTGCCACGTGCCTGCAAAGGAGCCTGGGTAACAATAATTTTTTGACAAAACTTGAATCTCAATAAATAAAACATACTTTTGCTCTAACAGATAAGAAACTATTTGATACGCTTTGGGAACTAAAACATGGAGATTTCTCTGAAGATCAGGAAATGTTTTGCAAATATGTAGAACCCCTGCAGTCTATGATCATGCATGATTCATGGAGATAAGCGTTCGGATTTTTAGCTCTGTCAATGAATGAATTTAACATTATGTATCTTTCAAAGGAATCTGTTGGGATACTGCACAGTTTAACAGAGGAAAACAAGGACGTCTTCCCGATATCTAAGGATCAGCGGAGGTACAGACTGTGGAGGAAGTCAATCGCAGTAGCATCAACAAGCGGGGAGTTAATATAGAGAAAAAAATCACGGCTGAGAAGAGTTTTGAACTACGATCGTTAACGAGAACAGTGAAACCTCTGTCTTGGGTAAGAACAAGTATTTACATTGATCAAATGATAATGGTTTACTTGTTTTGTGGAGAATATTGAATACATGCCTTCTTGTCAAATAGCTCAAACGAGAACAATTTTGATAACAAACTGCAACTTTGACCTCATTTGTTCAGCTACGAAATAATTGGACTGCCCATACAGCTCTGAAACACCTCACCAAGTGACCCCAGAAACTACAAACTACTTGGATAATGAAACATTTCAACTGTAAACTGGAACGACAACAGCAAATCATATAAATCACAGAAAAGAACAGTCTCCATCATAGAATACCTCGACTAACGATGTTTCTCGTCACTCGTCATCACTGTGGAATACTTCGCCTATGAAACAACTCCACTGTAAAGAGTATAGACGACGAAGCTTGAAATAATTCGTCTGAGGAATATCTCTCAACCACAGAATACAGAATATCCTGGCATCAGCAAAGAAAAGTCTCGATTAGATAATGACTTGACTAAGGAAAAACCTTGTCACCACACAGTGGAATACCTCGCCTATGAAACACCTCGACTGTCAAGAAAATCAGCGACAAGGCTTGAAATATTTCATCTCAGGGGTAACCATAAACCATAGTTCAGAAGAATTTAAAACTTAAAGAAAAAAAGATGATAACCATAAACAACAAACTCCGGAAAGCAGGAGAACTTTTCTCTGACATCCTCCAACGAGACACATACGATCTCTCGACTAATGACGACAAAAAAACCGACAAAACGAACTCAAAAGACAATCTAGCATTGCCAGACACAGTCAACCTGCATGGGAGGCCTTCTCTGGACATGAGTATGAAAGAACTTCAAACAATCCCAAAACGAATCTTCAAAGACGTTAATTTACAAATTTTAAGGCTGAACGGTAATTTTCTGCGTGCTTTGCCCTTCGAGTTAGCAAGATTACGTCATCTAGAGGAGCTTTATTTGCAAAATAACAAGCTAGAGTTTCTGCCAGCTCAAGTCTGTGCTCTGGTCAATCTACAAGTACTTGATATAAGCTATAACGAAATCAACATGCTGCCATATTCGATATCACATCTCAAGAATATCCAAGTTCTAGATTTGGCCTATAATAATATCAAGGTTTTGCCGGAGAGTTTAGGCTTCTTGCAACGTATCGAAGTGCTGAATATAGATGGTAACAGCATGGGTGAAATTAATGATGTCGTATTTACATTGAATAATATCACAACTTTGAAAATGAGGCAAAATAATTTGACAGTTTTACCTAAACAACTATCGAAACTAAAGAGGCTCAAAGAGTTGTGTTTCTCTGGGAATCAAATTACGAAGCTTCCTGAATCCTTAAAGAGTTTTGTGAGGAAGATTGAAAGTGTTGATATGGACAGCATACTGAAACAGCAAGAAATCAGGAGAACAACATCGCCATTATTGGGCTGCTTAAAGGCTGAAGACGATGATGAAAGCGCCAATGAACAGGAACGAGAAAGGATCAAATCGATCTTAAAATCAGGCGAGTTAGGACCTCATTATGATGAAAATGATCCCGTCTATCAGTTTACTTCGTATGCATTTCCAAACAAAAATTTCAGTCAAGAAAAAGAAACTCTTATTTGATGACCTTGATGGGGATTGCTCTTGTTATGGAAAGAGTAAAAGAAAGAAACAGTAACCAAATCAATAGCTGATACATTTGCTACCCTAAAAAGAATTTTAATGCTTCATTCTGTCCATTACATCTTGTGGAATAGTGAAGATAGAAGGAACTGCAAACATTCTATGCTCCCATCTCTTAAATTCCTACTTAGGTTTTGAAAGCTTGTTGTTTGGTAAATAGTAAGGGAAATCTGAAGTATGAAATAAAAGCATCAGATTCTACTGCGTTAGTCAAAAAACTTTACGCGTTTCACAATAAAAAGTATGTGACCGATATTCGAAACTAAAATGTCAATCTATCAGTCGAAGGCTAACTTAGATGGGAAAATTCTGTTTGGTAACATCACATGTACTTTTATTATTACTATTATTGATTCATTTAAAGTAGGCAACATACAAAATAGCTATAAAACAAGAGCTAACTCAGGCCTACTATCTAGAAAAGTAAAATTTGTAAAAAGAAAAAAAAAGAAAAATTTCTGTTTCTTACGACCCAACAATTAGCAAAATTTCTGTAAGGGGTTTGTATGGGAATTGAGAATTCCACGTTCCATTTTCGTCCATGATTTATGAGGCAATAGAGTTTACATTGTTAGTTTCAGAAATAGAATTTTAATTTCAATAGCAAGTACATTATGGACCAGAATGGAATGTGGAATCTTGGTTCCCAAACTTGCCGTTTACTAGCATTTTCTTAATTTCGGGGTCTAAATGATGAGTAATTTTACCAAACAAAATTTTCACACATAAGTTAGCCTTTGACTGATAGATTAACATTGCAGTTTTGAATATTGAATTCATGCTTTTAATTCTAGAGCCCGTCAAACGCGTAGACTTTGGAAGAGTTCACGGAGATTTTTTGGAACACGGTATATTGCTTCATTTTGAAGCAAAGGCAGACAATTCAATTAATATACTTATTCAAAACATTCAATATAAATATTAATACCTTTTAGGAATACAATTTAGTAAATATACTTCCTTCATAATTTCTTCTTTTTATACGGTTCTCTCGGTAAAGTTAATGATATTCCCGATGTGCTGTTGAATAGTATGATTTTGTCGTTGTCGTAACTGGCGCAATAAAGAGAACGGCTATCGGCGAAACTGAAACGAAACATGAACAAAACTTTAGCAGGGATGGCATCAAGTGCCGTAGGAAACGCTGTAAGTGTGGTGTGTTAATTTGGCTGTGTTAATTCATAATGGTAATTCCTAATCAATAATGACATTAAAAGTTACCTTGGTCTTCATTACGCAACAATTGGCCTCGCATTACTCCTTTGCGGGAGTGCAAAAAATTGAGTTTGATAAGATTCAAAATGGTGAGGGGCACACAAGGATTGTTGAAGACTATTTCGAGCAAACTAACAGGCAGAAGGGGAGAGAAATGAAAGTAATGTTTAATGTCATTATTGATTAAGAATTAACATTAAAAACTGCCGCATCTAAATTAACACACCAAAAATTACCGCGCTTCCTACGGCCCGTGATGGTATACTGGTGATGTGCTTGAAATAACGATCTAAGGGTTGGTGCTTCAAGTCCCTACCCTGTCAAACCTGCTCGGTAGTGGAGATCTGGGTAGTCAGCGAGTGATGCCAAGGTTCACGAATAGTTTACTCAAACCTACTCAAACATAAATAAGTAAGAGGATAAGCCTCGCTTCTCAGTCTCAGAGTGCCTAAAAACTACCTTCAGATGCTAGGTAAAAACAAAGAAAAGATGAAGCATAAAGTTGTGGTGTCTTTACGATGGTAACATCGATTTGAAATTTATTCCTGGTAGAGATGAGTTGTACACAGACAGGTACACACAATTCGTACTAACCTCACACTCGACGGTCCACGTAAGCCATCGCTTGAAGCGAACACATCTATAAATTTACCTGAAAAAGAAACATCAGAAAACAATGCGGTGTATGACTCCTTCAGAACAGCGAAAGAGACTTTTCAGAGATATTAGTTCTTTAAGGACTTCCTTGACAAAAACAGATTTTTTCCCAAGGCATACGTTATTCTGGCAGAGCGATATGCTCCTCGAATAATATCAGAATAATACTAGTAACTTGTAAATTACAAACATGCGGCCGGGTAGCTGAATGATAGTATTGTTGGATATAAAATGATTTTGAATCAGGAAAAATCATCCCCCAAAAGTGTAGACTTGCCCAAGTCTTTCAGTTAGAATTATGCAGATGACGAAATAAACTCGGGGCAAATCTGCCAAAAGTGCTGTGGACTTGTTCAAGTCTCACTTTCTTCTTTATCAGTCGATTGAGATAAAATGTGCTGCGGATGTGCTGTGGGGGAATGGAGAAGGAAACGAAGAAGGCGAAGGAGAGAGGAAACTTTCCTCTCTCCTTTTCCTCCGCAACTCCTTCTCTTTTCCCCCGCAGCACCATTTACTTTCCGCGTTTTTGTCTCAGTCGACTGATAAAAGAAAGTGAGAATTGGACACGTCCAAAAGTGCTGTTTTACTGCAGAGGGAGGCTCTTTCAACAACATTGCTTCTGCGGAGGATTTGAAATGATGGAAGAAACATTTGAAAGAAGCATAGAATTTGACCTTTGTTGCTTTGACCTTGCAACCATGGAAATGAATTATATTGTTATTCAAATTTGTTTTCATTGACTTGTGTTGAAAGGAAGGAATGAGTAAGAGGAAGTTGATTTTAAGATGCATCTCGAAGATAGTTTACCAAGTGTTTGTGACTTTGAAGTGCCTGGAAATTCAAAGGTGGACTTCTTGAGCTTTTACCATGTTCTACAGAGAGAATGTTAAAGTTCCTTTGACGTAACAAACTCTTTTGGCGGAGGTTTGCTTCTTATATTGAACCCATGTGGAATTTAGCTTTGATCCTGCGGAACTGAAACTTGAAAGAGAGATGTTTTGGTTTCTTATGCTATCCACTGGAGTCGAGCACAGCTTCGTATCTCTGTAAGTTTTGGATCTTTCTCGTTGTTTACTAGGTCCCACAAAAGCTTCTACCTTCCACGTCCGCAATTTCCAAGTATTTGGTCGTAACTTGAAATGAAATTTCAAACCCCAGCCCCTTTCCAACTTCCCTGCAGTTTTTCCTTGGTCAGTCGCAGTCGCTGTGTCGCTCGATTGTTGGTTATTCTTTTCTTCGAGTCAGCCAATAAAAACCTTATCAATTGTTAGGCCGGCCAATGATAACCTATTCATTCTTCCTTTCAACCAATCACGTAAAGTCTTAGCATGTGACTGCCATTGTTTTAACAATTGACTAATTAGGAAGGTATGTGCTCAAATCTCAAATTCACTCAGCTACATACAGATTAGTAAGCGACCTTCGGCCGCAACAAGGCAATCTAGAATCAATACATTGTGACAATCATCAAAATCTGATAGTCTGATATCTGATAGATCTTGTATTGCACCTTTAAAGGGCTTTCAATCTCTTTCATGAATAGCTTCCTAAACTCTCTCTCTCTCTCTCTCTCTCTCTCTCTCTCTCTCTCTCTCTCTCTCTCTCTCTCTCTCTCTCTCTCTCTCTCTCTCTCTCTCTCTCTATGTTCCTTGTTCTTCCAGAACATTGGCAGCCATGATTCTCCATAACTCTCTGTCTTTTGCTGTTCTGATTATTTCTTTTTCACCAATATTCATCCAATGGCTGAGACTTGAGATAAAAGTGAGCCGCTACCTTCCTCTAGCTGCTAGCTCTTTTTCTTCAATTTTTCCAGGTATTGCCACGTCTCTTCCAGTTTTTCTTTTCTTAAAACATGCCCTACAAATTGCAATTGCCTCTTCCTTATCGTTTCAACAAGTTCCCTTCTTGTTCCTGCCTCCTAAACTATGAGATTAATTTGATCTTGGTCAAAAATCGCAGAAATATTCGTGAATTTCTCGGCTTTTGTAACTTGCCTTTTTACCAAGTGAATAAACGCCATTAAACTTTTTCGCGAAATTTAAAGGAGATCCAATGAGCCAGACTTACCATTCTTACCACTGAAGCGAATAACGCTGTTGGTGACGTAGCTAGTGACGTAAACATGCCTAAGATGAAAAATGTACCGGGTGAGCAAAAAAAAATTTTGCACTTTCGAAAATTCATAGCAGGGAGAGTACTTGACGTATCTGAATGATTCAAATTCTTGTTTGATTTGATTGATTGATTGATTGATTGATTGATTGATTGATTGATTGATTGATTTTTATTTATTTATACAGAGTAATACATTCAGTGATTTAAGAAAAAAGACTGATTTACAATGTGCCCTGTCTAAAAAACCTATGCTAATCTACTTACAATTCACTTACAAAAATAAACGAAAATTGATGTACAATATATACTGGTTAGAAAAGAAAAAGTTTGATGCTGTACAGGAACATTCACACCTTTTGATTTTTCAAAGATTGTTTCAGCAAATCTTGAGAGTTGTTATAACCTGAAGTAGCTTGAGGAATCAATGGCCAGTAACTCTGCAATTGTTCACAATTTGTGAGGAAGAAATTGAAGATAAAAGGATAAATTACCCATCTTGGCCAATGATAATTCCAACAGGCTTGTCGACATGGGCAAACACACCAAGGAAATTTCCTATTGCAGATGAAAGTCTCAAAAGTAAGAAATCCAAGGAATGATATAATCACTGCAATTTTATTCAGATGTCAAATTCTGTATGAAGGCTAGATACAAAACTAACAGGAATGATGTCGATGCAATACCTTCAGTGTTAAATTAACGGTTCATGAGGACTGATAATTTGCATACTATCACCGATGTTGTAGACTTGCTCCAAGTTTATTCCGCGGTCTATCAGCACCAGAATAATATAATTAATTCCACAGGGGCATCAGCCAAGAAGCGGACGGTACAAAGGAGAAATGAACGAGAGATAAACGAAGCCCCCGCAGGAGTAATTATAGTCCTTTGGCACTGACTGGCCACGGAAAAGACTTCAAGCAAGCCTCCCGATTTTACAGATGTTATGATTTAACTTCGTATTCACCATAATGATGAATAATGATTCCTTTCAAATGGAAAAAAGTTTTGGACAATCGAGGCTAAAATTTCTAAGGAACAGGATGATTCAACAGTACTTGAAAAAACCATTTGGTATTGTCTTGAATTAAAAGCTTGTTCGTTGGCTACCCCATGGCTACTTGAAAAAGATCATCAACATATCGTCAATTCACAATAAACATACCATTTGGGTCGAATGTAAGAACATTATCCGAGTAGTGACTGCTAACTAGAAGGGAACCATTGCGTAGGAATGCTACGCCTTCAGGCCTGGAAAATAATGCAAAGATCTTAATAGAAGAAAAAAGCTTTGATAAAAAGAACAACATTGTTCAATTTTGAAGTCATCCTTCAATTTGCCTGCACAATCATCATCACTCACAAACTGCCATGTGAGCTAGAAAAATGTGTTTCAAAGGCTTCAAATTCGTTGCCGATCGACCACTTAGCTTGGTAAATATGCTTTGTTGAAATCCAAAGATCTTACAAGATCTTGCTTTTGAAGATAGCTTCCAACGACCTGCAAAAGCCACTCAAGAGCGGAATAAATTTCTGCAACAGCTTTGCGTAGCATTTTCCAACATCGAATCAATTGAGAAAGGATGATTGATTCCTAAAGTCATAATATCTGTTTCACTTTTCCCCAAGAAGCGGTTGACCTTTGGATTTGAGATGGTTAGATATCACGTCAAAACCCTACCCTTTAATTCCACTTGATTTATCAGCAACCTGAAAGCAGATTAAGACAGCTGCATTACCTAAATAAAGTGAATCTTGAGTAATGAGAGAGAAAACAAGGTTCTGCTATTCCATTTGCTACACAAAGCTTAGACAATACAGTGGCGGATTTGGGGGGGCAGATGGGGGCAACTGCCCCCCCTTCACAATGAAAATTCAGCTTTGGCGCCCCCTTTTTGGCAAGAAAAGCGCCCCTTATCCAGACCCGAATGCACTCTTTTTCAGTGATTCGTTCTGAATGCGGCGAAACATATAAACTAAGTGTTATTCAGAAGAAAAACCAGAGAATTTTCTCGAATAAAGCCCCAAAAATTTTCACGCGCCTTCGGCGCGCTAACTTTTCACTCTATTTTTGGCGCCCCCTCTCCAAGTTGCCCCCCCTTCAACTTCGGTCTGGATCCGCCTCTGAGACAATAAGATTGTTTAAATAACCCAGTCTCCATAAGATTTGGCTGCTAGAAAGCAACAAGTTCATCGCAATGAAACCTTTCACCTTGTTTACATCAAATTTTTGCAATCAATGACAAGAAGACAAAGTAAATATGTATGCAAGAAAAATTTATTCACATTATAGTTGTTGTGAAGATGCAAATTACAAACAGATATAACGACAAAGCATCAAAGGCATTGTGAAGTTAGAGAGATAATTTGTTACTATGCAGCAAGAATGAGCTGCGCTCATGGCTTTCTTTAATTTCATCTCAACCCTGACATCTTATGTCAGACAGAATCTGGTGTATTATCCATTAGTTTTTGTTTTTGCTCATTCGTAGTGTACAATAGTTGTATGTAATTTAACGTTGCTTGTCTTCATGTTTTGGCCATAGGGTAGTCATTGTCTTTGGCTCGCCATGGTATCGTCTCTGTCATGTTGTATAGTATAGCATGTAGAATTTGTTGTAAATTTCTTTGTATGAATTGTAAAAAAAAATTGTTAAAAGTAAGACTTACCACACCTAAATACTCTCCATCAAGATTATATCTGACAACTTTGTCATTAAGGAAACTTGCAACATACAATGTGTTATTTGGACCAAAAGTGATGCCTTCTGAAAGACAAAAAACTCCATAATGTTAGCAATGGAAATTTTTAAAGGAACACAGAATATTTTTTTCACATGCAAATTATCCACCCATGATAAAGATCATAACTAAAGTGCACTTGCAAGAATTATGGGAACATAAATTTTGCAAAAACAACAATTTACCTGGGCAATCAAGTTCATTTTCATTTCCAAAAGAAGACAGGAACCTAGGAGAAAAGAGGTGGATACATATTCTTGCTACTAGTTCTTTTAAAAGTCAATTTTTTTAATCATCCCACAAGTTAGAGTTGTCTTGTCAACAGAACTGCTTGAAATATGAATGAGCAAGGAAAAAGTATGAAACTACCACCACACTTACTTTCCAGTTTCCCTGTTGTATTTATGGATGGCATCAGTTGTGAAACTTGCAACATAAACAAAGTTTGAATCTAGAAATAAAAAACAAAAGTAACAGCGTACAAATCAGGACACATAGAAACATGATTTTTTATTACGTTCTACACAGAAACATGTAAACATTCCAGAACTGATAACATGTAAGATGAACGCATATGGCATACCTACTGCTATTCCCCATGGTCCATCCAATCCATTACCTTTTGCAAATGTTGTAACTGGGGATGATGAATCTCTGCTGTTTTTCACAAACAAAACCTGAATAAAAGGAGAATTGCTTATAACTAAATTGACTAAACATTTATCAGATACTGTATATGTTTATTCAAAGATTCAAACCATTCTTAGTAAAATTCTTCAATACTGATTGGTTTTGATATGACAAAGTAATATGATATGTCAGTGACATTATGTCACAATGAAATGATTTACTTTTATTGACAGTAGACTTTCATCAACTATTTAAACTCAAGGCTTACCTCATCTGTCATGAAGCTAAAGTAAAAGAGAAAATGTTACACATTTAAATCTAAGTACATTATATCACATATTTACAAAATACACAATACTTACTAAATATTTGAGGATTAAATAAAGCATTAAATATATCGTTATAAAGGTCAAGAGTACAAATTGGAAAACTGATGTCAGCAAGCACATCAAGTGATCAGAGAATTTATGACATTGAAATATTTTGGTTTGCTTAATAAAGACCACACCACACCATAGGAAATGATATCTGTATGTTAAATTTCTCTGATACTAATTCCATGATACTGTAGCAAACTTGAAGAAAACTTAAAATTTTGAATGAAAGTAAAAATACAGAATATCTAATGAATGAATCTTTGATACCTGGAAATATACAAGCTATGCTGAGGTGTTGAATAAACATATGATGGTTTTTTCATGTCACTGAATTCTTTCACTTCTCGTTTTGTTATGCCATCCCTACAAATTAATGCTGATGTTTGTTCATTTCTATAAAACAAGAGATTCTTTTTGTTTCTTAAATTTATGTTAATTTGCTTTCTCCCAAAATGAAATATATCATTCTTTTATATTTCTCTTCAACAATGGAGCAACATGGCTATTTTTGTGCAACATGTCTAGAATTTTTGTTTTTTACTGATTTGGTAGTGTTGCTTTGAAACATCTAAAGTTCCCAGAATTGTGATTTTCTTCAAACAGCTCATTCTCATGTACTGTGAAAATTGAAATTTATTTGACAAGAACTGTTCTTTGTGCATTTTAATTGTTGTGAATTTCTCATATCCTGCTGACCTGGCTCTCTCATCCATGAGTTCAAGTGTTTGAAACTTTGACAGCACCATTGTAAAAATACAGAGATTGCAATAAAATGTTTCAAAAGTTGGATAGAAGATTTCTGATTTTGCTTTTAGCCATGCCTCTATTTTAAAGATGTGAATGCATTTCTCATTTGCGCAAACAAGAACCTTACCAAATGTGACTTGCAGCCTGAATTGATGGGTTGATAAAAGATCCAGGAAGAGGCAAATCTTGAAGATTTATCTTGGGAAATCTGAAAAGCAAGCAAAGTTCTGAGTTACTTTCATACAGAAAATTTCTTTTTTGAAAACTAGCTGTTCACTTTGTTTAACAACTGTTTTAAACTGCCATAATGGTTGTTAAAACTTTTTTGTCCTTATTACCAGTGGCGGAGCCACGGGGGGGGGGGGGGTTTGGGGGGTAAATACCCCCCCACTTTTTTGAAAATATGGTGATTTAGATTCGTGCAAAAACCTCATAAAAATGTTAGGGTAGGGGTAGGTCTGCCGTCAGCTTTTAATTTCGCTTTCTTACTCTAAAATATGAACTGATCGTTTTGAAATCTTTTTCTGTCTTTGTCATTCTAATTTTGTCTTTGTCATTTCACATTATTACATGACTCATTTAAACTTTGACAAGTTGTGATACCAGTTGTAATACAATTCAAAACCCTGTATGAAGGTTTCTCGTATACACACATGATTTCATCGGTCGTTTTTTATCTAATAAAGGGCGGATCTCTATATTTAAAAGGGCGTATTTCTATCTTCAAAAGGGGCGTTCCCAAAGTTCTGAAGGGCGTGGTCCCAAAAAATTTTCCGGGGGCTTCGCCCCCGGACCCCCATCAGTCCATCAGTCCTGGCGCCGCCGCCGCTGCTTATTACTGTCCAAATTTGCTGAGTATGGATCCCCCCAGTTTGCAAGGAGAAATTTCTATTGTTATCTATCGTCTAACTTAAACAGCAGCCTGAAATCTAGTGTGTGCAAATTCCATGCTCCACCATACACCACAAGAGCGTTTAGGCCTTATACACACCTTCTTTTTGATACTTAATTTGCTCTCTACCAAACTCACCAGGTTGATGTGAATTTTAAAACGAAGTCTGATGTAATGTAGTAGAGAACTAAGCAGAAATGTAAATTCAAAGTTTATCAAATATCTCTCAATATTTACCGGATCATCAACAGAATCCACAACAACAAGCCAGCAGCTGGCAAACTTCCCGCCATCTTCTCAGAATCTTTTTCAAGTGTTCCAAATTGCCATTATGGATTGGCCTCTTTATAGATTTTCAGAGTTGGCCATTATGGTTGAGCCTCTTTATCCATATCGGAACTGAGGCTGGAACACATTACCTAACAAATGGCGGGCTCGTGCAGCGAGGTTCAAATTCCTGCAGCTTATCAAGATGGAAGATTTCTCGAGTTAGACCTCCAATCAGGTGGAAACGTCGAAGCAAATACTGAGGATGCTGTATTCCAAGACAGAGCTGGAGGGTTTTCATATAAACATAATCGACAGTTCAGCAGGACAACACGAAACCGTTCAATATTATGGTAAAAATTAGGCCTACTTTCTTCAATTCAATTCAATTTCATCAAGGAAATCCTTGGAGAAATATTCTGAAATATTCTCTTGGCTAGAGTGCAGTTTAGCGGGCGGCCCCTGCGCAGTAACGTCGTATTTGACAGGATTCGAATTCAAATCAAAAGTCAGTTTGAAACAAGCGTGGTTTCTTTTCATGCAAACTTATCAACTGATAAACAACGGGGGTTTGGGGGCGGTAGCCCCCAATTATCACGGAAACAAACAACGAGTTATATAACAAGAATCATCGTAACAAAGAAGCTATAATTGAAAGTCATCTAAACTGTTCGTGCTGCAGTCCAAGCTGGGTTTTGCAGGATTTTGGCGAATCGCAACAAGTGGCCTACGCGTCTTCACTGGATAAACTTTCGTGATCAACTTCAAGAATGTTTTGAATTTATCTTCGGATGGAATCAAATATTGTTCGATGCTAATAAGCTATTGTATTATTGTTTACGATAATCTTGTTTCCCTGTGATCGCCGCCCGCTAAACTGCACTCGTCCCATTCTCTTTATTAGGCATCGGCAAGACACTAGTGAGCTGCAGTGGACTTCGAAGAAACTCTACAACGAGTATAATGTGTACATATATGTGAAAAAACCCCATAGAATGGACCTTTTTTCAAAAAACATTGAAGCAAAACGTTATATATTCAATTCATTGCAAGAATACAAATCATGATCATTGCAAAAAATCACAGCTTGCATGATTCTTCTTTGGGTGAACAACGAAAGTTTTTTCTGGCAATTTGAACACTTTCTTTGTAGTATTTTATTTTTTGATGTCATTGAACAGTATTAGAATAGAAACTGTAACCTATTACTTTCTCTGCTTAGTATTGCTTGTTTCATCCTAGGCAGCACAAGGCATGTTGGGTTTCTTTCCCATCATGCGTCGCCTTATGTTTTTCAACTTGCATATTTTTCAGCAGCATCTCCTACCAAACAACATTCGTCGTTGTAACATAACATAACATAACATAGCATAACAACATAACAGGACATAACATAAGATACTATGACATAAGAAATGTAACATAAACATAACAACATAACATGTTATGTTACTGTATGTTATTGTTATGTTATGTTATTTAATGTTATATATGTTATGCTTTTTTCTTCAGGAAGGTATCACAGAACTGCATATATCTGACAGAACTGTCTCAAGATCTGCACTTATATGGCAATCAACTAAGGCTCAAACTGAAAGATGCAACAATTTTGCCCAGAGTTGACATCCATGAATATGCCACAGCAATCCTCATTGTTATTGCTACTCCACAATCTGTGCATAGACTTAGTTTTACTCATCCTGTCAAGGAAAAACAGGTAACATTCTTTAAAGCATGAAAATCCTATAGTACAGGATAGTGTACCTTGTGTGTACAAACATGAACAATAACTTCTTTATGATACAAATACAGCAATAGAAATGATACAAATTTATACAAACTTTTGAGTCATACAGAAGGCTGCAAACTTTCCTAATCAAGAATTCCTTAGCAGGACAACCATGTTAATGTGTTGAAAGCTAGTACTTTGCTGTATATATATACATTGAAAGACAAAACACTCGGCACATAGAATATGTATGTATGTATGTATGTACATTTTCGCCAAAATAACAAAAACTATCAAATGTTAATACGATAAATCTATTTAAAAAGAAAAGAAAAATCTAATAACAGGCGTGTGATATTAAAATATATACAGCTATCTAAATTAAAAACACCCTTAGGTAAAATGGCAGGGATAGCATTAAAAGGTCAGTGCGACCTTGATTCCATAATGGTCCCTCCAAAGGTGTCAATGAAAGAAAATTTTAATGGAGGAAAAGAAAATTCTAGTAGATGTTGAAATATTTTTATTTGAACCAAGTCAGTAGTAAAAGAGTGTGTGAGGTGTTAATAATACACATATACATCATCTTCCTTCCTTTGCATATCTTTGAAAAAATTTTCTTTGATCTTATGTTTAAATGTGTTGACATTGTTGGTAGATTTCAATTCTGATGCGAGACTGTTCCATATTTTTGGCCCCTGGTAAGAAAGACATTTTTGGCCTGTGCTACTCTTACAAAAAGGAACGTTTAGTCTAAACTTAGACCTTCGCGTTATTCGACTTTGGTCGGCTGGATGGAATATTTCGTCAGCATAAGCTGGGGCAGTTCCGTTGAAAAATTTCATTATATTAACACAGATATTTTGTTCTACTCTGTGCTTAGTGGGGAGCCAGTTTAAGAAAGAATGTCTCCAGATACTGACAAAGAATTTTTTTGGCAGAAGTTTCAAAATTTTTGAAGGTAATTTTTCAACAAAAATGACGTAGAGAAGTTTGGAAAACATGAATCTTTAAATTGTAATTTTGGTGCAAAGCAAGACTGAAGAAAGACAATACTGCTCAAAACATAACAGCAAATTTTCAACATCATTAGTTAGTTGATGGAGATAGACAGCTAACTCAAGAGTTGCATGTGCAAATCTAAAATTGGCCAAGTTGTATTTTGTTATTTTGCCATGAGTATGGAAATTGTTTATCTGAAGGAATAATATCACATGCATAAAGGCATTTTATGTCTAATTACTGTAGTAGATCAGCTCCACCAAGCTACGTTCATTCACTTTAATGGTGTAGATTAAAAATGTTTTTAATTTTATTCAAATTTTCTTTGCTTTGCAGGGTGTCTACATATCATCAAGTCTTGATGCAACTTCTGCATCTATTTTCAACAATAACCCAGTTGGTGTCACATCAGAACCATGGTGCTTTGCTTCTCTTCCAAAGAAATGTCAATCATTCTCCTCACATCAGTCAGTGTCTGAAGAATGTTTGATTTCATTGGTTACAAATGAAGGCTCACTTTTGTTTGTTACTCTGCCAGCTTTCAACAATCAGAGTGAGTTGTGTGATTTTCTTATATGAAGACCAATCTTGTTGGCTTTGCTCAGGTGACATTAGAGTGATATATACACTGTAACAGGGTGACTATTACCTATGCTGATTGCTTCAGAAATCCTTTTGCATTATTATTTGTAGATGCACATCATCAAGGCTTTGGAGAAAAATGATTGTCACCAAAAGAACTTTTTACATATTGTATGTGCCAAAGGCACAGTATGGACCTTGCAAACATGAGCATGAAAGCCAATTTTTTTGAATGATATTTCACATCCTGATGAAAATTATTGAGAGGCATGAAAAAGTGTAATGATCTTTAGACAAGAGTGCTAAGGAATTAAGAAAATTCCCAACAATTCTTCAGTGACAAGGTATCGGTTTATGAAATGCATGCATTGTATCCTTTGGGTGAAACAACAATGACGTACAACTAAGGACAAGTACAGCAAAACCTTTTTGAATATCTCTTTAGTTAACATTGCACTTTTAACTTTACCATCCTTCACTGTGAACAAGATCACTTTATGTAGGCCCTGCAATCTGTCAAAAGTTCAAAATCTAAAACCAAAATCACTGTTCTTTTTTACAGCTATAGCACAGATTCATGAACTCAAACAAACAAGTATAATGAAGAGATTATGGTCTGGTCTTGTGCCTACTGTTATCAGGTAGGTGCAGATGTGATTAAACCAGATGTTATTAAATCTGAAGACCCTGCAAATTTTTCCAACTTGCATCATGGCATGGCTATGGCAATGAACAATGCCAAATCTTGCATGCAGTGGAACTTTCCTAATCAATGGGATGCCCAGTCGGGCTATTGATTATCTACATTGATGCGGATATGGCTGAGGGGCACGGAATTTGTATTGTGGAAAAAATTAGCTGTGACCAATAAATCAAAATGTAAATTTATTTAAGGCACATTATGGACCTTGCACACATGAGGATGAAAGCCAATCCAGAATCCTGTATCAAACCAGAGTCATATTTATTTGAAGTATTCCAAAACAGCGTCTTGTCATGTTTGCCTTGCAATCATCCATAAGATTAAACTTAAATCCCATATACATTTTAAAATGGCTCTGCTTGCCAAGTAAGGAAGTAAGAAAAAATTTGCCATTAACATAATAAAAAATTACTAAAAGATCATATAAAATTAAAGGGAGAAAAGAATCTAATTACAAATGTACACAATGAAAAATCAGGCAGAATATAGATTAAAGACATCCCTAGTTTAAAAATGGCAGGGATGGCATTAAAAGGTCAATATGACCTTGTTTCCATAATGGTCCCCCCAGAAGTGTCTATGAAATAAAAGTTTTCACAAAAGAACAGACAATGCTTATTGCTGAAACGTTGCCAGTAATGTTGTACTTTTTATATTGTTGATGGATAATTTCTGTGTAAGCTTTTAGAAATTTAAAAATATATGTATGGGCTATTTTCTCGATTCTGAAGATCATTAAAGAATTTATCCTTGATCTTATGCTTGAAACTGTTGACATTATTGGAAGATTTTAGGCCTTACTGTAGACTGTTCCAAATTTAGGGTCCTATAAAGGAGAGACTATTTTGCCCCATGTTAGTCTTCCAAAATGGTAGATTTAGTTTGTTTTACATCTTCGAGCAATCCAAAGTGTTGTTCTTTTTTACCATAGATTTCCCTAACCCTCTTCAGCCGCTCACAAATTTGATTTATTAAGTTATATACAATTTTTCAGTATATTACAACTGATTTGCATTTTGTCTCTCAATACACCACTTCGATTAACAGCCTCGTTTTGGGAATTATTCAAAATTCGTTCACATGAAATTTTGGAGGCCAAATTCGGATTTAGCACCCAAACTTTAGTCTAACCACAGGTTTTCATGTTGCTAACAGTCGTGGCGTTAACTTTATGGTGATGTAAAGTTTGGAAATCTGTAAGGGATTTGACCGTGAAAATGACTCGGGTGTAAAGTTTCACCCCAGACGATTTTTCACGGTCAAAGCCCTTATAAATCTTTGAGCTTTTCATTGTCATAAAATCAACATCACAAACGCCAGCAGGTTAAAAGCATGTAACTAGACTAATGTTTGGGTGCTAAATCCGAATCTGGGCTCAAAATTTTCATAAGAACAATAGAAAGGAATTTTGACAAATTTCCAAAACGAGGCTGCTTAATCGAAGTGGTGTATTGTGACCTGGTGATTCTGTTGCGATCCATCATGTCATATTTGCAATAATTTAATCTGATATGTTTCAATTTGAGTACAAATTATGTGCATGATTTGAAACTTTCCCTCTTTCTTTCAGAGGTGACAATCTTCCCCATGATAGTGTCCAATCCTGTGTCATTCATTCGCTTGGAAACCAATGTTTCATTTTCACACTTTGTAAAGATTTGAAGATCAGGATCTGGTCATGCAAGGTAAATCATTTATGAAGTCAACTCAAATGCATCTCCTAATAATCTGTCAACTAATTTAGACTATAATGCTACTTTTGAGGATCCTTGCTAGACTACATTACATAAGTCCCTCTAACTTACGCTCGTTTTTGTTGTTGTCATCGCTTCAGTTGAGGGACTTATCTCCTTACGCTTCAATATAGGGACTAATTGGGCCAAGTCCGCCACGTTCACGGCGCGACCAATCAGACCACTACTTTCTTAATATGGTCAACCCACGTGCCAATTTTTAGCGTTTGATTGGCTCCTTAGCTCAACGTTCGACTTCTCCAAGCGAAGCAACGCTCGAAGTGACCTTCAAAGGGACGTTCAAACTTTCTTTCGACGTTCTTAGGATGGAAGATGTTATAAGTTTCTTCCGACTTTTCGTAAGATTTTAGTCCCTGTTTAGAATCCGTTTGGTCGTGAGTCCTTTGTATGAGTGAAATTAAAATATCAGATTATAAATGTTTAACGAATACAAGGAATCACGTCGTCAGTCTAGATCCTTGCAATGTTAGAATGTGCATAGCCTTTAGTAATCTTTTCAGTTAATTTGTTATGTACAAATGAGCATGCATAATCATTATGTCCTACTGTATATAGTTTTTTTTACATTTTGGCACTTTTAGTCCTTAGAATGCATTGAAGAGCAAGATTTGGGTCCTCTTCTGCCTGATGTGTTGGACAGTCAGTCTGGTATAGGTATGTAAATCGACCTGTAAATTATAAGAGTTTGATCAGTGGAACTTTTTATTTCATGGAAAAATTGAAATAGGCTTTCCATACCAGAAAATAAAAAGACTGTTCTCTGGCAGCATATTCTCTTTTCGTTTTAAGACATTTTGTTTATGTCCTGTTTTCCGACTTCTTGATCAAGTCATATCACCTTTTCATTCAAATGGGAGCAAATTTCACTGTGATGGAAAAAGCTGGACAAATTTTAAAGCAGAATAATGGAGCATTGAAAATTAAACTTTAAAGATTGATCTTTTAAATCAACAAAGATTGCCATATTCCTTAATTTGATTCATAATTTCTTTTCAGCTCAAGCACATATGATTTGCAAGGCAATGGATAAGAAGTCAAATGAACATTACATTGGGGTGTTCTTGAATTTTAGATTTCAATCACAGGCAAGTGATGTTTTTTTCCTATCGTTGTTCAGTGGAGAATTTATTTAGCTTGTTTCAGTACTGCGAGAAAGCCTAGAATATGAGCCAATCCAAATGCTGTTCTTTAAAACATTTTCACTTATTTCAAATTTGATTTCTCTTTTCAGTTCTTTGCCTTCGAAATATTTGAAGATGATGGAGAGGTGGAATTATCTCTGTTGTCCTCACGTTTCACAAAACAAGTGAGTTGTAGAAAGTACTTTTTTTTAGTTTTTGCCATCACATCTGAGTTTGATATTTAATCAAAACGGACCTTATTGAATCAATTCTGTCAGTTTTTAGCGAATAACATCTAGACTAACATCAAGATTGCAGCTCTAACTTTCCTATTATTTTGCACAGTGATATCATTGAAGTGAAAACAAAGCAAAGTGGTGCAGAACTTTTGCAGTTCATCTAGTCAATATTGTCTGCTTATTGGTATCAATGATATCTTGAATTTTACCTCCTGAATGTTTAGCCTGAGGTTCATTCAAGTTTCACGTGCATGGCAACATATGGAGGTTTTCCTGTATACATAGGAGATGATTACCTTTTTGGCTATTGTATCAATAAATGTGCCTGGTATAGTATGTCTGTGTTGTGTGCCATTAGATTCTGTCAGCCTTTGTTTAGCCAAGATTTTCATTTTGTCCCATTTTACAGACAAGTCTCCTGGACTTCACAATTACCCACAAATACTTATGGACACTTTGGGCAAGTGCTTCTGGCGAAACAATGGTCCAGTATGCTGCCATCGAAGAGTAAGTAGTGATCAGCCTTTGATTTAGAACTGTTTTGCAAGTCAGAGGACAAAATTCCTCGGGCACCGAGAGTAAATTTTCCATCAGGTCCTTGCTATCAGTCATAGACACTCAGTTCTCTCTCTAATTCTTGCACTGAATCACGATCTAACACTCTCGTTCCTGGAACTTCTATTCTTTGAAACTACTTGCCTGGTGCTGTGGCGCAGTGGTGTAATCCTCTGATTTTGTGGCCAGAGCAGTCAGGTGGAGTGGGCTCGATACCTGGTAGGATCCCACCACTTGAGCTTCATGACAAGGGGTCGCGGACTCAATTAGTGCTCTCAGCTACTTCTGTGATCCCAGCGCTTGGCGCTGCAAACTGCACCCTCACCTTCTTGGTGCTGTCTTTCTTCCAACTTGCAAGTTACAGACTTTCAAACGCTTAACTTGATGTAACTTCCTTTCTAACCGCTCTTATTCATCGAGTTCCGAAGGTATTTATAAAATGGGTATTGCCAACTTTCTCATAGAAGAATCACCAAAGAAAGCAGAAAAAATACACAGCATACTGAACGTTTTCTTCACCAGGTTCCTATGTTTGTTGTCAATGCATTTCTTTTCATTGTAGGAAAAATGGACACGATTTTGCATGGCATACAGCTCACCTTCAAGCAGGGGAAAATTCTGCTGTGTTTATTCACCATTCTGCGGACCCAAGGGTAAATTTATGCTTTTGTTGATGTCAGGGTTTGCATGAAGAAATTTAGAGAAATTTAAATCAGGTAGATTTTTTCATAAAGAGCTAAAAAATGACTGAGACCTGTACAATTTTAAGCATAACAACATTCAAAATTATACAATCACAGTCATATAAATAAATTAATTTTTGATTGTCTTGTCCAGACTAGTCTTTCCGCTGGAACACCCCATTTGGCCCTTTTCTGGCGATTTTATCATTCGGTTATGCCTTCGATTAAACCTCTACAATGGTTTATCTACAAACTTTGTTTCAAAGAAAGCTGCTTGTTTCTTTTTGCAGGAAATATATCTCGATAACCTTTTCATGCCAGGAAGATTTTCACGAAATGTTTTACTGAAGACAATACAGGTATGTTCTTGCTTTCTTTCATTTTCCTTTACTCCATTATTTCTTCATCTGTTTTGAGCTATTGCTCGAAAGCTTCGTTATATTTTGTATTCATCCATGGGTAGTTAGACACTGCAGTTATGTTTCAGTGTGTTTGCTTTGGCGGAGGAAAAATTGTAAGTTTCTGCGGAGGAGGTTTGAAGTTGTTTGAAAGCTCCTTCGTTGTAGCAAATAATTTTATCTGCCGCAAAAGGACAAAACGGTGGCGGTGAAGAACAATTGCAGTGTCTAGCCACTCATTACCGTAAAAGTTTTAGACCCCGGGGGGGGGGGCTTATTTAACTTTGGACACTACAAAGGGGGACTTAAAAGAGAAGGGGGCTTATTAGAGAAGGGAGGCTTATTCACAAAATCAAATGACAAGGATGTATATGATAGCTTCAAAGTTAATTGCTTCAACATACAATACGAGTCAAATACGTATATTTGACTTAGTTTTTTACCCCAAACCACATCAATATTAACCTGCTAGCTTGTTTAGCTAAACAAATGGAAAATCTTTAGTAATTTCTGGAATTTAATATAAGTTGGGGGCGCTTAATAGAGAGGGGGGCTTATTTGAAATTCCGTGTCAAAGGGGAGGGGCTTAATAGAGAGGGGGCTTATTTGAAATTAAAGAGGGGAGCTTATTAGAGAGGGGAGTCTATAAGAGAGTGGGGCTTATTTGCGAGGGGGGCTTATTTGAAATTACAGAGGGGGGCTTATTGGTCTATAAGAGAGTGGGGCTTATTAGAGAGCGGGGCTAAATAGAGCTTTAACGGTATTCAATGATGAGCAGAAATGCTTAAAAACGTACGGATATTTCAAACAAACTGTCCTCTTCAGCAACAATCCTATCTGATGTCATTGTCGAATTAAATTATGCAGGCACTAAAATGATGGTGCTGTCATGAAAGAAATGAATAAGAAATTTTTCATCCGATCTTTGTAGAGGTAAGAAATTGAGAAGGTGTTTATTTTTCTTACAGATGACATCCAAATCATTGGAAAATGAGATTAATTTGAGACTTTCTATGAACTCATCACTTGAAGAGCTAAGGGAAGGTGTTGAAAAATTGATTCAATATGAGGTAACTAGATAAGTTTCAGTTGGAGCTCATCTTGATTTTTCAACCTTTATGTGACCAGACCAAATGACAGAGCGAGTTTGTTGTATGAGATTAGAGAAATGAAAGACTTTAAGATTCCTACTTGTTGTTCATACTTTGCTGACAGACTTTTGATGGATTTATCGATGAAGCTCCTGCATGGCTTCCAACAATGGAAAAGACATTGGCTTCAGAATATAGTTTTTGAAAGGGAAAAGTTTCAACATTCAATGGCAAACTGAAATTATTGTGACAAAAGCGCTATGGTGGAAAAAATGTTTGTCTTTCTGCGAAGGAACATCAAACAAGAATTCTTCCTTTCATTGTTTTATCAAATTTCTGTGGTGCCAGATTTCACCTGAATTGTCATCCACTGTGAACTGGAAGAATTACTCTTGAATAACTTCCTTGGATCACAAAGTTGTGAATGAAAAGAATATAATCCAAACATTGATTTTCTTTCCTTTCTTTATTCCATCCTGCCCTCTTTATATTTTCAATATTTGTTTTCTCTTTCACCCTATCGTCTTTCCATAATTCCATCCTTCATTCTTCCTCCTCTCTTTCTTTCCCTCCCTGTTTCCTCTTTTTATCATTCCTTTATTTTCCTACCTGGCTTTATCTCTTTCCTCCTCTTTTCTTCCTTCCAAACAAACTAGCTGCCTGCGAAGCTGGTTCGCGGCTTCGCGCAATTTTTTCATCTCTGCAAAACGTTTTCTTGAAGATAGAAATCAGCTGAGCTGAAGATAAAAGCCTTATTCAAGCCTCAATTATAGCGTCTCCAAGCTTTTTGGGAACTACGTTTTATCAGCAGTTGTTTCCCATGCTTTAGGCTCGCGGGTATGGATTCCGGTACTGTATAACTAAGGATGCCGTAATTAATGGATACATTATCCTTCATAGATGCAAAAATTTATGGATTATGAAGTAGAAGAAGACGAGTTCTACAATTTACAAATGCAGTGTTGGAGCAAATTCTATGCATCAGCTGTACAATATGATCAGGTAGTTTTCGTATTTAGTTTTCATGCCAGAATTGTCCCAAGCACGTGCTACAGCCTTTGATCTGACCTTTGATAAAGACATGATGGCAATCTTGGTAGGAGGTTTAGAAGTCAATTTCAATTACATAAAGTCAACTGAAGTTTCAAAGCTACTCAGTGTTGTGATTTGAGGTTAGTGTCTCGAAAGCAACGTTTATTCTCTGCTAGGCTGCCAGTGATATTTCAATGGACTTTGTATAGCGAGATGATAGCAGTGTCCATGTTTATTTTTCACCTTCTTCAGCCATAGATTTGAAAGATTTGTGCTTGTTTTTTCCAGGCAAATGGAAGGTGAACTATGAAATGAAAAATGATCGGAAATTTTGATCCGAAATGTTAAATTTGAAATTATTTACTTTTGTTATTATTTTTTAGGTTGAGAGAAAACCAGTTGGTTTATATGCAGATGAAACTACTGGATTGGTCTCGATCATTCGTCAGGTATATATTTTAGCTTTATTATATTTTCTGTCAGGAGAAGAGAATTATCTTTTAGTCAATTTTATTAGGCACAGTCTTTTGCCCAGTTTTACCTAGCTCGCTAGTAATTTAGGATTTTGAGATGCCAAACTTATCGAAGCAGTGTCCTGTTTCTTACTCTCGTTGTGAAGCACCTCGTGGTATTTTTAGCCTGGACTTACAGGGAGTTTTGGGCTCTCACCTTTCTAGACTACAGCCTTGATAGGGCGGGGACTCAATCACCAGCCCTCATATTGGTAGTCAGGTGCACTACCACTGAGCCACCCCTGCCCTGCCATAATTGTATGACCATTTGGCCAAGGCATATAAACGACGTTTCTTCTCAGCTTACTCTTATCTTTCGATTTCTCGTTTCAGAATTATCGTAGTTACTTAGTGTCAAATAATTGGCTTGAACATTTATACTTAAATGATGAAACATCTCATGAAAGCAGAATGGAATATATTCAAAATCAGGCAGACGTCGTAGGTAAGTAGAACTGTAAATCTTCTCATGTCCTTTTTTAGGTAAGAAGGCTTCTTTTTGTTATTTTTATTCAGAGTTTGCAATCCTTTGAGTCAACTCGAGTACAGTTAAGTAGGTAAATACCTTTTGATTTTGATACGTGGAGATTTAATGAGGTTTCATCAGGCCTAATCGAAGCAAGCTCACAAAAGCGAAAGTCAGACTATAATTTTATGCGATAGATCGATTTTTCGATTTTTTTTCTTTTTTTTATCAAGATTATAAAAAACTACAATATATGATTTTATATTACACTGTGCCATCCAAAGTGAAAAAAGACATAAAGTCACCGGGTCTTCACTATGGATGGCACTTACAAACCAAATTAATCTTCTATACATTTTTTCTATACATTTCTATACTAATTAATTTTTCGAATGATTTGTAGATGGGACTTACGTGGTCGATAGGGCAATAGGACTCTCTCTTAGTTTAGGATTTGTTCACTTTATATGTCAGATCTGTCCGTCTTCTATTCCAGACGCTGACGCTGCACATGATGTCCTGCTCATTTGTGATTTCTTGAAGCAAATTTCCATGCTGGTTCGTGATATTCGTTGCGGTTTTTTGTCATTTTATATTAAAACATTCACTTGTTTTGAAACTGTAATCTTCTCCCGTAGACCTTCTCTTTTCTCCCTACCCCTAACCCCAATTCTAAATCGGACCCCCGAATCACCACGAAAAAGTTTTCCCTTTTGTCCGTTCATTTCATGTCTTCAGAAAATTTAATGGACAGATTTTGATCGTTTCACTGTTTTCGAAACGAAAAATTATGCCAGACTTACGTATAGCTCTTAAACCTGACCGGGTGAGTGGCCGAGTGGCTTCTACAGTCTTCGTCACGTGACTGAAGTTAAGCTAGGTCGAGTAAGGTCAAACTTCGGATGGATGACCTGAGAGGCCTGACCTCACAACTCATCTCGTCGTCCTTCGGAAGGGACATTAAACTAGGGGTCCCATGCCTGGATGCGGCATGCACAGTGGGCCTAAATTAGCTTTCAGTAGCTAGAAATACTGACAAGCCCACTCAAAACAAATTGAAAACAAACAAAACAAAAAAAGCAAATTTGCGAAAGATCCTAGAATCTAAATCATGCTTTTTGCTAAAGATTAAGTCATAAATCTTCGAAGTCGATCCAATGTGCGATTTATCGTGGACTGCCAAAGTGGATAATATTTTCTGGTGCACCGGGATATCTTCCCCTCTACTTGTGTTCATATGTGTCCGAATACTTCTTTTTCTCTTTTCTAGTTTGCAGATAACACAATGAATAACATTGAGAGCAGCGTTGCAAATAATGAAGACGTTAAGGAAATATTCTCTGCTTTAGTCAGTAGTCTCCTGACAGACTCAAGGTTTGTACTTTGTCAGTCAATCCATATTTTCAACTTTTGTGGAAGAAATGTTAGAAATTTAGAAGCTCCTAGCTGTGGTAAGTATTTTCGTCACGGGCGGTTTTCATAGAATCATTCGATTAGTTGACATGTTGCGTTGAACCAAATCATTTCAAGCAAACTTTTCAGTTACTTTCTGCAGTTTCAATCTGTATACGGGAGGCAAAGGATAAGGCGTTTCACAAGGCATAAGTTTCAAACTTTCAAAAGTTGCAATAATGATCTATCTCAAGTTTAGACTGATTGCATGAGTCTCAGTTTTTCGCATTGAATTGGATGATTTGTATGGCTTCAAACCGAGACTCATGACAAGACAGCTTCAAAACGGGACTATTTTAGGCCAGGTCTGCCGTGTTTACGGCGCGACCAATCAGATCATTACTTTCTTAATATGGTCAACCCAAGTGCCTATTCATAGCGTTTGATTGGCTGATTAGTTCGTAGTTCGACTTTTTGAAGCGAAGTGACGTTTAAAGCGACATTCGATTTTTCTTTCAACGTTCGAAATGCTCGATGTTTCGTCAGATTTTCGTAAGTTTTTAGTCCCTGTTTTGGAATCTGTTTGATTGTGAGTCCTTGTATGAGTGAAAATCAAAACAATAGATTGAAGACATTGAACGAATACGAGGAATCACGTCGTCAGTCTGTCTCAAAGTTAGATGTCACGTAAGATTTGCGACAACGCAAAATCAGTCGTGCTAAGCGCTTCAATTTGTTCATTTGTGGACTTTTTACATGAAGTCTAATTTTGATACAGACTTTGACGAGTCCTTTTGCTTGTTTGACGGATAAATTAATTCTCAACTTTTCATCTTTTTCAGTGATTCTACTGATCTTGTTTCCGATTTTGCGTTCCAAGCAGATTTTGTCAGAAGTGTTGGATTAAGGTAAGCAAAATTTTTCTTCTATTTTGCATACCGGGTGAGCCAGAAAAAAGTTCCCACTTTTGAAAATTCATGACACTAAGGCTACTTCACGGATTTGAATCATTCAAATTCTAGTTAAAAGCCGAAAGATCAAAGTATTTTTGTGATTTTTCTTGCTGTCCTGCCAGCACTACAAATATAGGTAAATTCAACTTTACAAAAATTTCATGGTTCATTGATTACTGAAAAATGGCCCAAAACATTGATCAATGCATAAATGACCTCGCGCACAGAATAGTGAAGGAAATGCAACTTCTCATGGGTGAGAGATATCCTCTAGGCATTAATTTCCTTGGCACTGAAAATCCTTCGTATGTGTTTGAAAATCGATGTCTTGTAACTCTTGAGGGAGGTGAAACGCTCATGGCCTATTGTTCGATTTGAATAGAATCCTTACGATTTGGTCAATGTTTTAGGCTCTTTTTCCGTGATTTCGCAACCATGATATTTCTATAAAGCTGAATTTGCCAATATTTCTAGTGCTGGTAGGACAGCGAGAAAAATCACAAAAATACTTTGATCTTTCTGCTTTTAACTAGAATTTGAATGATTCAAATCCGTATAGCAGTCTTGGTGTTATGAATTTTCAAAAGTGGGAACTTTTTTCTGGCTCACCCGGTAGAAGAAATTTGATGTGGGCATTTGAGGCGGCAAGTTTATTTGTCACTTGTTGGATGTGTCAATTTGTGACCTCTAACGTACACAATATCACGAGAGTAATTCGAAATGTTGATTTTAAAAGATGTCTGATGTCAGTGAAGTGAATGTGAAGTTGCTCTTTTTAGCGCCAAGCACCGGAATCGCAGAAGTAGAGCAGGCCTAATCGAGTCCACGACCCTTGTCATGGCGGTCAGGTGGTGGGGTCCTACCGGGTATCGAACCCACTGTTTTTGTTTGTTTTCAATTTGTTTTGAGTAGGCTTGTCAGGATTTCTAGCTACTGAAAGCTAATTTAGGCCCACTGTGCATGCCGTATCCAGGCATGGGACCCCTAGTTTAACGTCCCTTCCGAAGGACGGCGAGGTGAGTTGTGAGGTCAGGCCTCCGAGGTCACCCATCCGGAGTTTGACCTCATTCGACCGAGCTTAGCTTCAACTACCTGACGAAGACTGTATAAGCCACTCGGTCACTCACCCCGCCTGTATAAGCCACTCGGCCACTCACTCCACCTGACCGTACTTGCTTCAATGTCAGAGGATTACACCACTTCACCACTACACTTTCATCAGTCTTCTTTGCGAGTATGTTGTTGGGCCTTTGGTTTTATTTACACTGCTTTCCCTTATTTTTGGGGTAGAAACGTTAGTCAGTTTCTTTGCCATCATGTGCGAGAACAAACTTTTGTTACCTCCAAGGGATTTTAGGTGCCCTTAACCCTGAACCACATGACAACACCATTCAAACATTTTGATGTTGTTCTTATTATTTCTTTGCTGTTATCCTTGACGTTAGGATGTAATAAGAAGAAGATTAAGCGATACTCCATCCTTTTTTGCAGACTAAAAGATCGTAATCATCTTCTGGCGGCTCTATCGAAAATGATTGATGCATTAGATCCAAATCGATGGCTTCCAGCAGACTTTGAACAGCTTGATGAAGGTTTGTATTCGTGTCATAATCCCCTTTTTAACTTCTCCTTTCGTAGAAATCTTTCTGAAATATTTCCGGAAAGTCCTCTTCTACTAAAAGAGACGCGAGTTTAGGCCTGTTTTGAAGGTTTCTGGAAGGGGCTTTCCTTACGAAAATTCCTTATAATTTCAGAACGGAGTACCTGATTTCATTCAGGTAAATCTAAAATTGATTTGAACATGTCTGCTATGGAATGATTAGTACAGGACCCAAATCTTTGAAGACATGGGTGTCAAATTCTATTACATATTTCTTTGAATTACATTCATCATTTTAAGGTTGTGACGTCGCACCTTTCTAGAAGATTGTATCAAGTTTCTTGTAGTGATTTGAGATTTACGATGATATTTAGTTTTTTTAAAAGTTTGATTCATTGATTGATTGATTGATTGATTGATTCCCTTGATATCCAGGGAGCTGTAGCCCTTCACACGGGATTGTTCTATTTGTTTATCCGGCATTGACGGATGGCCCTGTTCTTTTATTCTTAGATGCAGAAGCATTTTCCATCAATTCAAGTCATTCATTCAGTAGTAAGGAAGGCAGAGCAGCCATAGTTGAGGCCATCTTCAACAGAGCAAGGAGGAATTTTGCAATTTGTCGCGATTTGTCCTTGTTGATTAATGTGATAATGGATATTGGCGCATCGGTATGTGCTTAATAAAGCCTGTCTTAAATTAGATGTCAGGTGAGATTTGCGAAAACGCAGAATGAATCATGGAAAACACATCAGTTGTTTTTATTTGCGAGCAGTTTCACATGACATCTAATATGAGATAGACTTTGATTCTTCATGGATGTGTTCAGCTAAAGTCGTTTAGCACAGATGTCACTGCAGTCCTGCTCTTACAGGGAAATTCTTTGACTCTGTTTTAAGTTTGGTAGTAATGTTTTTACAAAACAACTTAGAGTACATTTGTCAATAAAACGAATCAATAACATCACAGCTTTATTATCACAGAACAGTCAGATCATTATTGGCGTTGCTTTCGTCATGTAAGTTTGACTTCTAGGAGAATGTCTCTTGGGACTGAAATTTATCAAACTTTTTGTCAGCAAAGGTACCTTGATGATGGCACTTCAGTCAACAGAGACTCATAATATTACTATGAAAAACCTGGCCCTATTTGGGCCAAACTGTGCGATTCCTTGAAACAGTGAGAATGCGAGATTTTTGAGGTACTATTTTTACGGAATAGAATTTTCGATTCAATTAAAGAATTGGAACCACTCCCATGGGATTGAGATTCCAAGTCATGATTCCATCATAATTCCATTGACGATTGCAGAAAATAGGGCCAACCTTTTCACTGTTTCATTATGAGTCCCTCTTTAGTAACGTTTACCGCAGGGTTACAGGGGACTCATCGTCATAAGTCTAGTTGCTGATGACAATTAAACTTGGCCAATTTGCACCTAAAGAGCTATTTTGCAGTGAAGGTTTCTATTCCCCGGAGCTTGCGTCATACGAGCTGACAGGCTAATAGCGCACGAAGAAAGAATTTGAAAGCAAAGTTAGCACTAGTCTCAAGCACTGTTCTTTGGGAAACATAAAATTTGGATTTTTCTTTCAGGCTGGTATCCTTGCTGATTCAAGAGCAGTTTTGGAAGCGGAATTCCTCCCACGATTGAATGAGCTACTGCGATCCTATTTCACCATTATGTGGCTGCGGAGGAACACTTTGATTAGTGATAATTCAGACACTGTGTAAGTTGCTTTCTTGATATTTCGTTGTTTTCTTTGTCTCCTTGACTACTTGTTCCGACATGAGCTTTTGATGCACTGAATACAAGATATGAAATTGCGTGGAATCCATGGAATGGTGGGCAAATTCTTGTAACATTTACTAAGATTCTGACATGAGAAATTTCAATCTCGTCCCCAGAGTGAGTTCGTTGCTCTACCTCTACTCTGGGATACATGAGGCCGTTTGGCAATCTGATTGGCTGTTCGCCATTTTGGGCCGTAACTCCGATTTGCGCGGGGTAAACGACCTCAGCATGTCAAAATTCAACGTAAAACCATATTCGTTACCTATACCGACCATCATTTGCAACTTATTTCCAAAATTCGAAGATTTCCGAGCCATTTCATTTTTGAAGCTGCGGTGAAAGTTTCCCGAATTTGTAACTTAGGCCCATTTTCGCTCCAAACAAACGGAGCTTATTTTCACATTAAACACACTTGCCGACCCCAGATTATTGTTTAAATACCTGCAAAATGGTTCAAATAAGGTCCTCAAGGTGTTTGTTTTCAATTTCTCCATTCATCTTCTGCAGAATTAGTGCCAGAGCAACGGCCATTTTCCGTAGCTTGGCGTTGCCTAGCCAACTGTGAAATCCATAATGGCTTCCAAATGCACCCAGATTCTGGGCGCATTTCACCGAAGTGTACCAGGGTGTTCATTCGGCTTCGTGATCAGCGTATGACGTAAGAACACCCTGGGAACGAGGTTGAAGAAATTTGTCCATATTCATATGACGAAGCTGAGTCCTTTATCAGAAAACAGAGCTTTTATTCCCCAGTTTCATTTTCAGTTTTGTTCATTCACCATTCGTTCGTTCATTCATTCATTCATTCATTCATTCATTCATTCATTCATTCATTCATTCATCCATTCATCCATCGCCATTTTATCACTTTTGGCTTTGGTCGTAGTGAAAATAGTTTGAAGAAGTTCGCTGCTTTGGAACTGATCGACACATCAAGCTCTTCAAAAAGATCGAGGAGAGAAGGTAAGGTTCTTTCAAACCTTGTTAAATCTCGGTAAATCTTGGTATTTTCTTGATACTGCTCGTTGAATCTCAAGGTGTCACAGTTTCTAAGTCTAAGGAAATTCGGAAATTCTCCAAGAAGCCTAGAAAATTTGCAATGTTTTGATAAATGGAGATGGACCTTTTAGCCATTCTACATACTAGACTGACAACATGATTCGCTGTTTTCTACATTGACTTAACTGACGGCTATGACTTCAAGCTGAGAGACAAATCAGATTCAAAACCTTGGGGGATATACAAGGAATCATTTCATCAGTCTAAAATAGACTGGAAGGCTCGATCGAACGACATTAGAACTTCTATCGCTACTGATCACTTCAGGAATTTTTCAAATTTCTTCAAAATGTATAAAAATTCGAGGAGAATAGCTGAAAATATAAGCCTTTTATGTTTATTTCGATGACTCGACAGTATCTTCGTTGTCTCCCAACGCCTCTGTTATCAACAAAAATTCTTTACTTAATTCCCAATTCGCCTTTCTTTCAGTATTTGCAAACAGTTCACTGTTGAGCAGTTTCGTATCAACTGTTGGCATTCCACATTGTTTGAAAATATTTGGTATGTTGCCGGCTGAAGGCTTTGGAGCAGGAGAGAGTAACAATCGAACTTGGGACTACAATTTCAAGCTGATCTCGGATATGATCTTCCGGCTACTGTATCCTTTCTTGAATCGCAATGTTGCTACAGAAAATAGAAGTGCCATAAAAGGTCAGGCAGGGGGAAGAGGGCCTGTTGTTGTTGCCTGTTGTTGTTCTTGTTCCCTCGGTCAGTGCTCTGATTGTTCACTACTATCATCTATGTTAGCCTGGCGTCAAGCGTAAAACCGACTCAAGCATTTTTCCGTAAAAAGCTTTCATATTTAGCTTTTCGAAATTGTACATTTAGTTGCATTGTAGGTGTATGTTTTCATGTAAAAGCTAGGGGCTAGTCATGATAGTTTGTTCCCCCTTTGTGTTGTCCTTGTAGTGTTGTTTAATACTTCCTGGGTAGTGTTTTATGTAACTCATTATCGTAAACTCTTCATACTGAACATTCAAAAACGGCCTGCTTAAAATATGGAAAATTGCTCCAGAAATGACTTCTTTTCTAACAGTTGCTGCGCAATGAATGTACTACTTAGGTAGTTTACTTTTTTTGTGCTTCCCTTCTGATCTACATTACGTATCTTCTGTTGTGTTTGGCAGCTGGGGTTTTTACAAATGTCTACCCACTATCTTATTTTTGCTTGGGAATATCTTGACTCAAGAGGAAAAAATATTGGCTTCATTTACCAAAATTTTAGAGACGAGCTTCTTCTACTATTACTACAGCGTTTAATTCAACCCCATTTTGGTTGTTATTTTCTTTAATCAATTCTCAGATGGCCTTTAAGAGATGGGACACATCTTCCTGAGTTCCTCCTGTCACAGGGCCAAGCTACACTTCTCTGCGAATACTTATTTATCTGCACTGAATGGTGTACCAAGAACAGTGGCTCAAGACAATTTCTGATGGGCCAGGCATGTTTACAGAATGGTGAACATGACAAAGCACGAACGCATTTTTTCCAAGCAGCAAAATTTATTGGTATGTTTTCTGTTATTTTGATAGCTTTTTTCGATGCCACGACTTACAATTTGAAAGGCATTTCTTTCTTATCATGGCACTTACTGGCACTTTTTGGTTGTATTTCAGGGAAAGGTGAAGACCTACTCTCACGTCTACTGCCAGAAGAAATTACAGAAAAGCCGCAAATGATTATTTCATATTTCATCACGGTATGGCTTTTTTTTATGACATTTATAAGGTTTAATCATTGTAGTTCTTGATAATGTAACCTTAGAACGGAATTAATTCAAAATATGAAGTTGGCAAATAGTGGAAAATAAAGGGGTCTTACTTTGTTTTTATTAAAGCTGTGGAAACTGTGTCGAAATTCAGGAATCAAGAAGGGATCAAGGAGCTTGAAGAGCCTTTACTCAAAATGTTCGTTGTGGAATTTATCTGGAGGTTGACATCTGCTTTTCCCTTATTTTGAAATATTTGCTCTCTTTAGATCGTTTGTTGCTTTATTTGTATCGGTGATATAAGTCCTGATATTTTCTATCAAATTTGGATGATATACCAAAGTAGCAGCAGCACTTATAAAAAATCGACTTCATTCACGAAGAGAGAATATTGCGGGTTTCACATTCTTTAGATGAAGTAGCTCTGTCGCTAACTTTATCGTTTAATCTCTCTTTGTAGGTCATGCGTATGTTCGAACAATTTGAGAACCCAGAAATGGTGATTGTCGTTGCCAATGCTGCTGTGTTTCTTGCTAAGAATTCAAAAGCGAAAGAAGTGGTAAGATAATTGAAATTTTCTGTCTTATTGTCCTGTTTCTTCGTCTGTCATATCCTAGCCTGCGTGCCTCCAAATAGACCTTATAGCTATTCAACAAAAGAGCCTGGATCGAGCGATATTTTTATACAATTTTATACGCGAGGCTCGATAGAGTGGCGTTAGAGCTTCGATCGCAATTGTGTACATTCGAAAATTCTACAAATTGTAATGAAATATCGTTCGATCCACATTCGCTTTCAGAATAGCTAAAAGGTCTATTTAGGCTGCGCGCAGGCTATCTTACCCTTCTGGATCCCTCAGTTTCTTGAGTATTTTTACATCGATATTTATTCTTTTTTCAGGCAATGTTATGGTCAAATATTTTCAAGTGTCACATGCAACTTGGACATAACAAAGATGCATACCAAGCGATTGTCCTTAACCCTGACAAACAGAGGTATAATGTTGCTGATCTTAAAAGTAAAATTTATCATTCAGTAGAGAACATTGATCCTCATCTTTACAGCCGAATCGAGAAATTTGAACTTACTTCAAGCAAGTATATTAAGGCCTCATTAATTTTACGTGAGCGGACAAAAGCTGCTCGCAGACACAAAATGTCATTGCACAGTAGTTGCGGGCATCTTTATTGTAGACAGAGCGATTTGATCGCAGACTCATTTTCCGCAACAGGTTACTCACAGGCTTAGAATATTTTTTACGAGACCTCACGATATTTACGAGTCATATACTAAATCAATTCAATTTACGAGTTCCGCAATAGATCTTTTGCAAATTTTCTGCACTATTAAGACAATTTTAGACTGTTAAAGACGGTCATCATCGCTTTTATTATTTATCTTAAAAGCTCTGCTGAAATTCGAGATTTTAGTACTAGGCTCCCACGCTGATATTCTTCCTGTTTCAAATTTTAGGCGCAGAAACTGTTTGCACAACTTCATAGTTACATTATGTGAAAGAGGTCAACTGCAAGGAATTTGTGAATTTTCATATTCCTCGCTGGAAAACGAGGTAATTATATTGCTTTTTGCGAAGTATTAAATTTACTTACTTGGGCATGGTGTTGTAATTTCAATAACTTTATTGTTTTGTTTTTACTGCTCTGAAGAAAACTGGACTTTAAAAGGTTCTTTCTGGCATGTAGAAATGTTGTATTGTGACAACCTTCAGTGATGCAATCTCTTTCAAACTGTAATACCGCTTAAACTGTTTGTTGGTGCATTTCTTCGTCGAGTTTAAAGAGGACACTAAAGTGAGGTCCTACGAGATAGTAAAAACTTTCCGGCTCTTGAATTGTTGTATTTTTCATATATAGGTCGTGAACATTATTGAAACAAGAGCAAGAACAGTTGATATCACTATTAACGACTATTATGATCTCTTGTATGCTTTCCATTGCTTCCGAGGTGATATGAGGAGAGGTAAAGTTGAACTTTTTTTGTTATTCTCTAAACCCTTCTTCGTGTATCAAGAATAGCATTTACTGTACATTTAATGTTTGTAGTCATATTTATGACAGTGTTTATCTTTTCATGACATTGTTTCCTACGAGTGTTAAAAAGAAGGAAAAAACAGGAGCAAGCTCTTCCCGGCCTGTTGTTCAAACAAATCTGAATGTGTAGCATTATGCTCATGTAGTGACAATAGATTGTGAAAGGAAGAGGCTTTGTAGCTACCAAGTTAAAAGCATGCTCTTATTTTATTCGGTATGAACCTGTGAGGTACTCATTTCGCAGGGAAGACACAAACATTGTTGCTTCCTGTATTTATCAAGCGCAAGAAAGAACAGAAGGACTGCCTTATCTTTCCTGCCTTTTGGCTAAATACTTTATGCAACTAATGCCCTGATCATATTGCTAATTTTATGCCACATTTAATAAATGTGAAAGGACCGTTAGGCCTGAAATGTGGTCCACCCTTAGCTGGTTCTAAATCTTTACTTCACAAAACTTTATACGTAGCCTGAGACTTGGAAGATGGTTTGATTCTGTCTGGATGAACTGAAAATGTTCATTGATTTTGCTCTTTCATTTCAGCCGCTACTGCCATGTATGAATTTGCCTGTCGACTACGAATCGAAATGCACGGGCTTGCGTCTTTGCAGCAACAGGTATTTTACTTGAATTGTCATCATTTTCCTTTATTTTAGCATATATTTTATTGCCCCCTACACATTTGAAAACTAAGTAGGCAAACCGTATGTAGTTTCTTTTTTGATGCAGCGAAGCAACCCATTTCAAATGCTATGATTAGCTAGCACTATCAACATTTTCAATTTAATTTTTGAATAGCTTAATTTGTCTTCAAGTTCTATTATTTTATTAATTTTCCTAACTGTTACTTCTACAGGCTAAATGCTACTTGGCATCGATAAATTGTCTTCAGATCTGTGATGAAAAATATGCATGGATTGTCCGGCCATCAGAAAAACAGTCAATCATTATGGACGAGGTAACAGTTCCAATAACATACCAAT
Source organism: Aurelia sp. 3 sensu Dawson et al. (2005) (assembly GCA_964020215.1). NCBI lineage: Eukaryota > Metazoa > Cnidaria > Scyphozoa > Semaeostomeae > Ulmaridae > Aurelia > Aurelia sp. 3 sensu Dawson et al. (2005). The sequence continues at coordinate 16,083,776 of OZ026593.1, read as the reverse complement.
GTTGTTTCAATTGTTTTGCGTTTATGATCCTGCAGAACTTAAAATCAAAATTGATTTGTACTCAGGAGATATTATCCAAATCTTACGTCTTTCAAGGAAATTGTTTTTTGCATACAACTGAATCCATCAATAACAGCCATGAGAATTCATTACTTCTAGCAATAGTCTGCAAATAGATTTAATCTTAGCATGATTTTTGTAAGTAAACTATTAAACTACCATGTTGATAAAGGACTAAATGTTTTGGGTACAACCCTTCATCAATAGTAACCGAATTGATAAACTGTAGATTGATTCAAGAAAACTAAAAGAGTTCTCAATGATTTGAAGATTTTGACTGCCAGCCACTGCTATGGTTGTAACTCAGTTTTTGCTCTTAAGAATTCTACAGAGAATCTTGCAGAAAATTCCTATTCAGAGATGTTGCTCAACCGTAATATGCTTCTTACAATTTTGGTCCAAAAAGTAACGCAAAGATGTAACCTGTGACCTGAGGCTGCCTAGCAAGGGTCGCTCAGGAAGGCAGCATTGCAAAAGAAATTTGATATTGAAATTACACAGTATATATTGTACACTAACGTATAACTTCAACCATACACTATATATTTGATATTGAGGTCTGTATCTTTTCAGGATGATATACAAACCCAGAGTCGATCTCCAAAGCGCACGGAAGATGGAGAAGAAATAATCCTAAGTTTGAGAGAAAGAAGAAAAGCAACGAAAAAGACAGTTATTGTAGAGTTGGCTGACCTTGAAAAAGAATATTTGTTGATTCTAGCAAGACTGAATTTATTGCAATTTGACAAGGACTCTTCTGCCGTTGTAGGTAAGAAAAAGATTGAAAATTATCCAGAACAGTTTCACGAAAGCGAATCAATGTTTGACTCAAAACGGTATGCTTGTACAGGGTAAAACACACAAATGAGAAGTATGCGTGTTTAGAAATTTGTTTTGAAGTTCTTCAAATGTTAAGGATCCGCAAACGGAAGTTTTTGTTTTCTTCTGAGCCAAATGTTAATGATTGTGAAAGCTTGTTAAGAACAGTTGCTGATGGGGCCTTAGAAGTAAGAGAAGCTTCAAAACTATAACCCAGTTCAGGTGTGTCGAGTGTTTTAAAATGTATGGCAGAAAAGAAATAAATTTTGAAATAAAGATTAATTCTTTGGATTTTCAATAAATTAATTGTAGGAGCAAACAATGTGAAATAGGCCAGAATCATCTAAAGTGGGAATCTTCTTGAAGAGTTACACTTTGTTTGCGTTTAGGCCCAAGCTTGTCTGCATCGGAAGTTGTTCCACTTTTGGCCCAGGCTGGTTTGTTTGACAGAGCTTTTGCAATTGCCATGGCATTCAAGTTGGACTTAGAGCCAATCTTCGAGGGACTGGCTGCCAAGTAAGTTTCTTTTCTATGCCTGTATAAATTTAACATTTTCTATGTAATTTGTTATCAAATTTCGAAGCAGAACAAATCAAAGTATCATAAGATTTTAACAAGGATTACTTTTATTGTAAGAGATGTTTATGTTCTAGATAGCAAATAATGTGCTATTTTGAGTTAAATCAAGAACATTATTAGGCTTAGGCTGTAGACTTTAAAGCCTAATTTAATGAAATCTACATTTGAATAAAGAGATTGTACTTTGTTTAACATTGTAGCTCAAAATAGATCAATAGCAAATTAGAGTTTCGATCGCATTATGAGCCACAGTGACTTATTTTATGATACATTAGCAACAGTTGCTTTAATTAACACCTCAATTCAAAGCGATTAGTGACTGCAGACAAAGGAAATTCTCTCAACCGGTAAATCAAAATAAACACGGCTGCAAAAGTTGCCCCGAAACCAGTAGGGCAAATTCTCGCTTTCAGACGCTGAGCAGAAGGCATCATAATTCTCCGGTATTTTGGGCTTTAGTGAAACAATTACCATAGAGCTCTTGAATCAAATAAACAAAATCTGCGAGACAGAACTTTAGATTTACCCTTCTTCTTTCGTTATAAGCACATACCTTCTCCTTAAAAACCACCTTTCGCTTGCACAAGGTGAGAGTTTGCCTTACTGGTTTTGGGGCAACTTTTGCGGCCGTGTTTGTTTTGATTTACCCGTTGAGAGAATTTACTTTGATCTGCAGTCATTGATCGCTTTGAACTGAGGTGTCAATTAAAGCAATAGCTGCTATTATATTGCAAAATCTGTCCTTGTTATTTTGAGCTCTTTCTGCTAAATGCTAAGAAGTTTCCAAGGATCTTTGATTCTTTCAAATGATGAATCTAGCATTATTCTTCTCAGTAATCGCATGCATGAAGTTATTGTAAAATATCTGTTGTGTTTCAGATGTGTTAAAGTTGCAAATGATGTTTCACAGGGGTACGCCTAGACTTCTTTTATTTCTTCGTAATTTTTGCATGTTTATCGTTGTAATGATAAAGCGGCGTTTAACTTCGTTTGGTTTGATTAGTGTTCTATTGTGCAAGCTATTCATTAAGTTGGGGCATATTGTAGGAAGGACAGTACTGATATGCATTGAAATATTTCTTGCTTGTTTTTGACAGTCATTACAGGAATCAAACTTCATTGAAATAGGACACTCAAAATTCCCCTGAGCTTTTTAGGAGAGTGCTTAGTCGCTGAGCTTTATTCTCCTCAACTAAAACTATTTCTGTATTTCAGACTCGTCTCCGAGGATGCATTTAATTGGCTAACTGCAAATGATCTAGGATCTGCTCAACCAATCAAAGATATCAGGTTAGTTCTTTTTAGTTTTGCTAAAGCCACCCCCGCCAAGATCAAATATACATTCAAAAAATACTATTTCTGCTCTTGAAATCAGTTTGTAGACTGATTGCATATTCGTAGTTATTGCTATTGATAGACTGATGGATGCTCAAACTACGACTCATGGACTTTCAAATTAAAGATTAGGACGAAAGCAACACTGCGAGAAGATGAGTGCTCCAGGTAATGGCGGATGGGCCTAAGTTGCTAGCTGGAACCTCCTAGCCATGAACAATAGCTGCAAGTATCCAGATGAATGTTTTCTCAACCCAAGGATCAACAAATTTTTCACTGTGAACCAGGAGTTCCTCATTTTTAAAGTCAATTAGGTTCCGTGAGTTTCACCTCAGCAGTGAGAAATTCCAACTGTCGAGGGTTGCTTGTCTCGCTTGATATGATATTATGTGACCAATATGAATAATTTTATATTTCAGATGTCATCCAGAGCTTTTAGAATGTTACTGTCATATAAAAAGTTTTGACCCAGCTGTGTACAAAGGCTCAAAAAAGTAGTTACCCGGTTTCGTTTTGCACTGGCCATGTTATGAAATAAACTTTGCAATATCCCTAAAGTGGCTTGGCTATGAAGACATTACCAATTTTTTTGTAGTGCTGTCGAACAAGCATGGCGTTTGCTGCAAAGCTACTTACAGAAGTTCACAGTCATAAAAGGACCTCTTTATCACAAAGCAGTGGCCAAGAAATTATTATCATTGAGCTGTAATCTACCAACATGGCTAGTTAATGATTATAAAGAAAGAAATGCTGCTGAATTGTTGCAACTTTACGTGAATTTTGATTTGTTAGAAGAGGCTGGGGAATTGACAATCGAATATATCAATGCTGTTCTTGGCATTGGGAAAGAATATTTTGGATTAAAGGTAACAGTTATTTCCAAATAGAGAACATTTTTGTTTTTGTTTCCCATTTCGTTTTTGGTGATCTACCTAGTGCCCCAAAAACCGTCCCATCCTTTGACTGATCCGAGTGAAATAGTAAAAGAGTTACAGATTTTGCAATATTCATTTCCATGCTCCTAGTAGCACACTGTGTAGCAAAACAGAGCAGGATGGCTCAGTGGTAACGCGCTTAATGGCTAATCTGAAGGTTAGTAATTCGAGTCTACGCCTAGCCTACGAATGGACCCATTATTCAAAAGAAGAAAGGGTCTACGAAACAAATAGTGAAAGCTTGCTACGGCTACTCGAGTAATTATCTTTAATTATCCTAATCCGCTATTCAAATAATGTGCGAAATGCGTCTCAACAAAGGATGCATAAATCAAGTTCTAGAAATATGGAATCAGTTGTAGCAAGCTCTTACTCATTGTTACGTAGACCCTTTCTTCTTTTGAAAAATGGGTCTACGCGTAGGTTAGTCTGCGCCCTAACAAACCTGTTTCCAAGACTTAGGAGAGTCACTAGCTCTCTCTAATTCTAGTCTAGTAGTCACAAGGTTTGGTCACACATTGAGAGGTAGGAGGGACACTGCTTCGATAAACTTAGAACATTTTTGGTTTCCATTTATCATGAGCTTTGGCCTTTGATTAAACGACAACACACTAAATATATGATCTGAGTGCCAGAAAGAGATATATGTACAAAACACAACCTTTTGAGCACGTACTCCACCCCTTATTATCTTACTTGAGAGCGAGTACTGCTTGAAACGTCGTTTTTTGTTTTACGTTTACGCTATTTTTGGTACTCAAATCATTTATTTGCGATCTTATCATTTATGTTTGATGGGAACACACGCGACAAGCATTTTTTCATCTGCCCTTTGATCTTCATAACGTTCATCTTGTAGCAGGGCCGATATATGCAGGAGCAGGGTGCCTTATTTTATCTAATATTTTCCTCCGTATGCACAGTAGCCTAATCGTTGTTACATCTCTTTATCCCTTTTGCAGAATGCCCTCCATGCTACAACTCCGGCGGTCTGGGTGCCATACACAGCCATAGATCAACTTGTTCAATTATTGAAAGACAAATTTGACAATCCAGTTTTACGTCAGGTATGCAAAACGTTGTATGTTTATCACCCATTCTTCAGTACCTTATATACATGAGTATAGACATGTGCTGTTGTTTGAAGAATCCGTAGCAAAATTATGCCATGCACTGAACTTACTCCTACCAAGGGTGTTAGGACACAGACGTTTTCATTGATTATTTATTTACCTTGTTTTGATCTTTGTGTCTTGTTTTCTTGTCTTGTTTTCTGCTCTGTTTCGTCTTCAAACTGATGTGTGCAACTGAACGTAGGTTTAGGCCCAAACGCCTTCAAATTGTTCGAATATTACACCCTTGTATTTCTGTGTCTCGGTGCGCCTTGAGTTTTAGTTGCATCATTTTTTTCAAAACCCTGTGTTGCGCATATGGATCTTAAACTTGCTTTAAGGATTTCTGAATTAGAATCAACGGACAACCACTTATCACCATACAGTATTTTTTAAGCAATAAAGCATTTGAAAGATTTGGCAAACCGTAAGGTTGCAACGTTGAATTTACACTGTCGAGAAGATCTCTCCTGTATGCATCGTAAGAACTGAGCAGCAAAAAGTGCTAATTTTCAAATTGGTTATTAGTACATTAGATTCTGAGACAGAAAAGCTGGAGTCGTTTGCGATCAGCTGTACAGTAGACACGGATTGATTGTTGAATTTCAGCGAAACAGTTAAGATCTACAAACGATTGACAAGAAGTGGAAGCTCGCGTAGTGATACCCAACTGGCCAACAAGACCAACAACACGATTGATAACTTGATCTTAAATAAAATAAAGCTTTTTGTATCCAGTTTACAGCTGTCCAAGCTCATTGTAAATTGTATCTTCCTTGCAGCTGCAAAAACATTTGGACATAATCTTGGAACAATATTTCAACACTGTTAAAACAGCATCGCAGGACAAGATTGAAATGGCATACAGAAAAAGAACAGTTTATATGGATACTGCAAGGACTTAGCAGCCTTTAGATGGTCAAAAGATGCAGATAGTTGGTTGCTAACTAAGACACATTATTGGGTGGATTGGTACGTTTCTCGTGAATATGATAGCCAGATTGGCGATGACTGATACCCATGGAGAACATTGTTTTGACACTTGATCTTAGGAGTGCGTTTACTTTAGGTGGAGATAAACAACGTTCAGTGAGGTTGCTGCGAAGAAAATAAGTGCAATAGAATTCAAGTAAACAAAGAGAGGGCAAATTTTGCTGCTCCAGGAAGGGTGTTAGGACACGGATGTTTAGATTGATTATTTATTTACCTGTGTCTTGTTTTCTGTTCTGTTTCGTCTTCAACTGAGCGTTACTAGGCCCAACCGCTCTCAAGTTGTTTTGATAGAGCTCCCTTGTATTTCTGTGTCTTAGTGGGCCTTCGCACAAGAAAGGCTTTGAAATCGCAAAGCCACAGGACAAAACAAGACACAGGTAAATAAATAATCAATCAAAAACATTCGTGTCCTAACACCCTTGGCTGCAATCACATTTCTTACAGAAAATATGAACTTGTACTTGTGCAAAATGGTAGATAACGGCGTAATGTCACCCCTAGTTATGGGGCTTGTTATCTTAGTTGATTCTGAGTATCTAAAACCTGATCTATGGTGCATCAAGGGCCTCTTTATAATTCGAGGAATTTATATTTTGGTATGGTGAAACTTTGACTGTGATGATAGGTCATCCTTGTTATTTTCAAGCAAATATATATCATATATAACAGATTCTGTTCAGTGATGAATTTTTAAATATTTGCTTATTAGATAACTAACTTTGTCTTGGGGCGAACTTTTCCAAGTTTGAGATGTTAAAGATCTTATCTTATACCCAAGTTGCTGTTTCAAAAACAATAAAAGTTTGTTGACAAATCTCTAGGCCGCAAATTTCTTTCGAAACGACGATTTTACAGTTTTTTGACAGGCCATATTTTTCGGGGATTCACTCTAGCCACCAAAATTGGTCCAGAACGCAATGGAAACGACGAAAACACAATGAAAAACCAAAATTCGTTCAAAATTACAAATCCTCATATCTATTAAACATTAATTTCATTTCCAGTTACACCTAATTCACGATAAATATCATGCAATCGTTGAATTCCAGTTTCATGTGCTTCATCAATAACTGTGGTAACCAGACCGTCTTTTCCTAATCTTCCAACTCTTCCAGCTATATGCAAATATTCTTCTGCGCATCTTGGTACACTAAACAGGAAAACATGTCCAAGGTCTTTGAAATCCAAACCACGTACTGTTTCTTCAGAGGACACCACCACAGATATTTCACCTTGTGAATAAAGAAGAAATATTTAGGCCAATGTTTATACTGTACTGGTAAAAGTGTGGATTTGTACCAAATGTATAAAGATACGATACGATATTGCAACTGCGTAAGACAAGTCTTTACCAGCACTAGACTTTTCTACTTCTTAAAAAAGAGGTTTGCATCGCGCGTCTAAATCTGGTAAATTTATAAAGGAAAACAAAAGAATGACCTCCGTTCTCGGTATAAACACTGCTACAGTAGCTGTTGCAAGAGGTTGCTTCAGATTTCGGGACACTTTTCAGAGAGTTAACCAACGGTAACTTTTACTCAAAGCGAGCCAGGAATGATTTAGTAGATACACATGGAAGTTTTATTTGCTTTCTGGCCTTGTTTCTCATTGTTTTCATTCTTTTGTTAGCTGATTTTGTTGTGTGACAGTTACAGCTGAAAAGTGCGACAATGAAAGGGTTTCATTTTGCGATTTCAAATCGAAGTTTGATTCGAGGCTTCCTCATTTGCCATTTTCACATAAATGTGCTCTTGCGTTCCACAGGTACATAGAATGAAAGCATTATTGGTTGCCTCCCTTGTTTCTCAGCTTTTTCTAAATATCCTTGTTTCTGATGCAAAGTGAATGATTTAGTATTCCAGGTTTCAAGGAATCTTCTTGGACTTGGTTTTCCTTTACGTTTTTAGAAGTCTGGCTAATTAGCCCCAGTAATCCGTTTCTTTGCAATCTTTAATCGTTTCACGCCAGTGTTTCAATCAAATGAACAGATCGTTACAAAACCTTTTCCGCTAAAGAGCGATTTTTTCACATTTTGATTATGGAAAATGAAAAAATTAATGTAGCAATAAACCTGATTGAAATTTCTCTAAAAATCTTCTAACATCTTCAACTTTTCCACTGACAACTTCTTTGTAAAATGCAACTGCATTCAAATTTAGATCCCTCATCTCTGTTACATAGTTGTTAATGGAGTGATCTCTGTGTACAAATACCAGTGTGGGTTTGCTGCCACTTCGAGTAAATATTCTAAAATGCAAGGAATACACTATAACAAGTCTGCCATACACAAATTTTTAATCAGAAACTAAGAATTGCGCCAGGACTGAAAGTTTCCTTACATTATCAGATTTTGAGTTCCCTTGCAAAATAGTTAAGAGGCTTGTCAGGTGGAAATCACAAATTTGTCACAAAAATCCTCAAACATGCTACAATCAAGCTTGATTGGGTTTGTCTTACAGTTCAAAAGATACATGCTGCAAGCTAGCACAAGTAGTGCAGAATTCTTACTCAAATCAAGCTCTCAAATATACCCAAATCATACTCAAAACATGTTAGTATCAAGCTTGAAGCATGCTCCAAACATACTTAATAGAGTGCTAAGGGCTAGTAGAAAATATCAAACTGGATATTTTTTGTTGGAGAGCACCATGAAAAACAGCTGTAGCGAATGGGCAACCAGAGTCCAGAAAAAGTTCAAAACTTCCTATGCATGCTAATTATGTTTGTAAAATCTTCCTCATTTATCATTTGAAATAGTGGGTTTTTTGAAACTCATTGTGTTGCTAATAAGCTCTACAACTTATAAAATTTGCCAAAATAACACAACAGTTTCCTACTCATGCTAATTTTGTTTGTAAAATCTTCCTCATTTATCATTTTAAATTAGTGGGTTTTTTTAAACTGACTGTGTTGCTAGTAAGCTATACAATTTTATTAAATTTGCCAAAATAACACAACAGTTTCCTACTCATGCTAATTTTGTTTGTAAAATCTTCCTCATTTATCATTTGAAATAATGAGTTTTTTGAGATTCATTGTATTGCTAATAAGCTCTACAATTTTATTAAATTTGCCAAAATAACACCACATTTTCCTTCATTCCTTACAAGAATTACTAAGCCTTCATCAAATGTGACATTAGGAAAACCCCTCCTCTAGCTCAGAGCTATGGGGCCATGAGATTTTCTTTACTCTGAGGGCAACCCTCTTAAAATTAATCAAAACTGAAATATGTGTGAAATATTCATATAATCTTTTCTACCAGTTTAACATCAATGATACCAAACCTCGCATCTTTAAAAAAGCAACACACTCACCTTGATAAAGCAGCAACCTTAGAATCAATACTGCCATCCGGAACCAAAACATAATTATGCTTTATTTTGCCTGGAACAACAACGGGTTTCTCATCATATTGTTCTGATTTTATCACTTTCAATTGTTCTCCCCATCCTAGATCTTTCAAATTAACAATCATTTGTTCTGTTATTGTTGCAGAACAGGCAATGTGTTGTAATTTATTCTGCAAGACAAAATTCATGAGTGATTAGTTGCACATAAAACAATATTATTTACCAAACTTTAAAATGAGACACTCGCAACTGTCAACCCTTTATTTGAAGCCATTGCAGATTTGCAACAAATTATCAGGAGACCGTCAAATAACAAAGTAAACTTTTAAACTTTCATGTTTCTGCACATGGTTTTGCCCTAACTTGGATAAATTTAAAAAATCAGTGTATGATGCAAAACTGGATTCACTTTTCTTTGGAAAAAGATGAGTTTATTTCTTCATTGGTTTGCATGAGTTTGAATATATATTTAGAGCACCTGGTTCCTTGTAACTTTGCTTCAAACTTACACTAAAGCAGTGAGGAAATTCGGAAAGTCATTTTTGACTTTTGAATTCATGAGACCTTACCCTTGATGACTTCCCAAACTGAAACGATGCCCCTCTATGCTACCAAAATTAAATCAATACCTTTGCGATTCCTTGTAATACTGCCAACAGAAGTGTTAAAGGCTTTGGATTTTTCTCTTGTTTCTTTATAAGTCTCCTCATTCCGAGTGGTATTGGTGGAATAAGTTTGTCAACCTCATCCAAAACAACTCTCCTGATGTTTGAAAACAGGTATTCATGATCTCTAACAATAGAGAGTAGTTGCTTTGGTGTCCCAATGACAATTTTTGGGGGCTTTGTCTTCAACTTTTCAAACTCCATTTCAATTCCAGGCCTTGAAACCTAAAATACAATGTGTACACAATGAAGGTAACATTGACAAAAGATTTTTGTTCCCGTTAACAGATTTTGTCGATTAAGATCTGAACCTCCTCCCCCCCCCAGGGTGCTTAAGGGACAAATTTTTTCTGCCTCTGGTCACAGTTACCTACATTGTTTCAGCATATTTTTCTCGTTGCCCACCCGTACCTGCCAATTTTTTTGAGAAAGGTGGGTATAAGTAATTGAAATTATCAAAAGTTTCAAGTACAAATACGTTGAAAGCAGAATATTAATTACAATCATAAACTCTTATTTAGATATTAACTTTTCTCATCAGGATTTGCGTCCCCAAAATAACAATCTTAATGGATCAGGTGAGACTCCCTCCCCATCTAATGGACAAAATCCAGTAATGGGGATGCAAAAACTTTTTGTCAGTAGCCCGTAACAATGTGTGTACAATTGATTATAAAGAACTGGTAATGTTATTACTGCTGATTGCGATGAACAAAATCATTATACTGTATTCAAAATTAATAGATTACTGTAAATTCATTCTGCTATTTAGTTTTAAGTGGACACTTTGATGAGCTGGCGTAACCAGTCACAATTTATGGAGTGACAAAAACTGAGCCAATGCTGCTTAATGCTTTTAGCCCCAGTAATGTCCTTATTTGCAAACAATGTTTACTTGAAAACTCTCTCTCTAAGACTTGAAAAAAGAATCGCTCAACTTCAGTTTCTGACTTATCTTGGATATAAGTTGGAACTATGTCTGCTATATCTTTAGATATTTGTCTGCAAAGTAAACAGAACTAAAGCCTGATATCAATGATACTTTAATGAAAACTCACATAACATGCAAGATCAGCATTAGCCGTAAGCTTCCTTGCCTCCAAATAAATCTGATATGCCAGTTCTCTTGATGGTACCACAATAACTGTATTGCAGATAAATTTTGCTTGTTGAATAATGGGCAAGAGATAAGCCAATGTTTTCCCAGATCCTGTCTCTGATTGTATTACGACATTTCTGTACATTTTGATTGGCCGCAATGACAAAGATTGAATTTCTACTGGTTCGGTTATCCCAATGTTTTCTTTGAGCCGCTTTACAAGCTGATTAGAAAGTCCTAATGAGTGAAACGGTGATTTTCCAAGGTCCTCTGTGCGATAATTTTCTTTGATCGGTGTTGAGTCTTTGTTGACAATTTTCTTGCCTTCATTAATTTTCTTTGGGGCCCCCTTGAATCTATCATTCTGGTAATCTTTCTCACTGCCACATCGTCTCCCAGCTGTGTTAGTCCTTTGCTTCTCTGTCCCCCTTTTATCATCAGTTCCACTAGCAGCCCATTGGGCTCTTTGGTTTGGGGCAATTCTCTTGCCATAAGCAGCGTGCCATTCATTTTCAGGATTCCGGCCAGCCTTGCTCCCTAAAGGCCTCAATCCAAACAATCTAAGACTTTGGTTGTATCTCAAAGGAGTTCTCTGCATTTGCTTGATTTCTCTAACTGGTATCTTTCTCTTCGCAAGTCGTAGAATGTTTCTGCACATATATCGCATCATAAGATCTGTGTTACTTGTAACACTCCTTTGTAGTAATGACAGTTTTGTTGACAGGAGGAATGACATTTTGAATTGATTTCCTGGGCTAGATCATTATTTTCCAAGTCAAACTTTTATTTGCTCATGATGGAAAAAATACACTGCGATTTGTTGTGATGCAACCTTGGCTCTAAAACAATGTAAATTTCTATTACCATCTCTATCTTTTTAGGCCTGTCTTTCACGGTTCACATAAATACTGTTATTAAATAAATTTTGTTTTATAGTATTCCAAGCCTTTCCCAGTTAGCGAGGTAGTAAAAAACTTGTCGACAGCGACACTTTCAAGATTCAGGAAAATAAGATGATGGCCCAATTTTGACTTCTCCCTAAAGTTTACCCCTTTTTCATCGAGGATGGTTCTTTCCTTGGCTCTTCTTGTTTTCACAGCGTTGTAATGCTCTGCTTGTACGTTTTCCTTGCTCTTCTGAGATCAATTTCCTCGATGTCTTTTCTCTTCCTTCGGTATCGTTTTGTGATATTTAACTTTGGTGGCTAGAAAATTTCCATGTGTGCTGCCAAGGCCAGTTCCAGTTGTTGTTGTTGTTGCTCACACAACGATATCGAGGTTGAATATTTGGCGCGTTTCGCGTTTTCGCGTTTTGCGTTTGAGATTTTGGAGATTGGGCCCCAGTAGACTGGGCACTAGCCTCATAAAAAAAGCGGGCGTTTGAAAACAATTTCCTTTTGCAACTTCTAGCTGTTGGTGTTTTGTGGTGGAGGTAGTAAGATTTGTTTCGTTTCTCAAGAAGAAAGATGTGCATTAAGAAATACCAGATTTGCATAATGCAATCCAAGCATCATGGAGACCAGGATGAGTCTGCTCCCTGCGCAGGGCCCTGCACAGAACCTGTTGTGTTTTTTTGGCATCATTCTTTGTTCTTCATTCTGGCACCCAACCTGCCAACATGGGATGTGAAACTGTGCATTCAAGGGAAGATGAAGATGTCACATATGTTCAGGTAGTGAAGGCTGTAAGTAACACCAAGATTTTTGAAGGGTTTGTTGTAAGGCCAAAAGCAAATCAACATAGGAAAAATCCATTCAAATTGATGTCACTCATGCCATAAACAATGTTGTGCCTGACTGCTTTATTTGTTATTGAGAAAGCCTGTCTATTTACAATCCATTTGAAGGACACAGTCCATTAGGGTCTTAAAGGATTTCCAGGACAAGCCCCTGGACCCACTTTGCCAGTTGAGGATTTAGGGGGCCAAATGGGGGCAACTGCCCCCCTTCATGATGAAAACTCTGCTTAGGCACCCCCTTTTTGGCTAGCACAGCACCCCTTATCCTGACCCAAATGTACTCTTTTTCAGTGTTTTCTTCTGAATGCGGGGAAACACATAGCTAAGGTGCTATTCAGTAGAAATATCAGAGAATTTTCTTGAATAAAGTCGCTGTTGCTTTGACCATCCACTACTCTTGTGCAACTTTTATTTGAATGAGATATCTATAGATTGCTTTGCTCTTTGCAAGTGCACGCTTTAAAGACCCTGTGCTAACCAGCAGCCTTTGTGCGAAAGAGAAATAAACAACATTGTACAAGGTGACACGTGTAGGTTAGAATAACCCCTTTGAATTGAAGAAATTGAAATATCAAATCTGAAATCTTTGTCTAAGTTAACAGGCTATCCATTTAAAAACTTGCCGCAGTGATTTGTTTCATTAGGGACAGTGCAAAGTTTGTTTTATAACATGGCCGGTGCAAAACATAACAGGGCACTCACTTTTTTGAGCTTGCACACAACTGGGTCAACACTTTTTATCAAGCAAATATGAACAGGCTTGAACGGGGCAGTAACTTTTTATGAGCTCAAGATAGGATGAACTTTTAAATATAAAATGGCTCACCTTGAGGACAAAATTCTGAATCATTCAAGTTGAGAAATGAAAGCAAAGATGTTTATAAATGACGCCAAATTTCCTTGTTAGTTTCTTGCAAGCAGGATTCATCAGTCATTTACAAAGACTCTTATAGAGATGAACTGCCTTTCTCATGATCTTTGGCAAATTTATAGGTGCTACTATGCAACTTCTGTTGTTTATGAATACGGGGCAGAAGCTTTTTGTAAGGAAAAGGTGACTGGGCAGTTGTATTTTTTGCAATGATTTCATACGGGGCGAGCAGATTTTTTTGCAATAATTTTTCTTCTCCACCGGTCATGTAATAAAATAAATTTTGCGTTGTCCCTTATCAGAAAGAAGCGCTTGTTCTCATGCGTGCAGTTAACAGGAAGCAAAGAATTGAAAACAAGTTAGCATGTGGCAAAATTGCAAGTCCCGTAGGGATTCGATAAGCTCTGCTTCCTCTGGGGCGTATGAAATCATATGTAGTTAGTCTTAACTAATATGATATTTCATGAATCATCATCATCATTCCTATTAGCCTACAAGATGTTGGGATTCCTTTGTTTTCTGGGGGACTGGAAATTATTCACAAAGATCTATGGGATTTTTAGGGTCCCTGAAATGCATTGTGGGATAGTTGACAACCACAAAGGCCAATGGTTAGCACAAGGTCTTTAAACCTTCCAAAAACTGATTAAACATATGAAGACAGCAAACACTCGCAAATCAGAAACTAATGGTTTGTGAAATTATGGGCTAAATTGTCAAATGAAGCCTCCATTTGATTGGGACCAATCCACTGTGTTCATTTCACAAGGACCCACAATGACTATAGTCTATTAAGGTCTAACCTCTGCAGGGGAGGAAACATTGAATGGAAAGAAGTTGCACCGCAGAATAGGATGACTAAGGCATGGATATGTTCAGGCTGCATGCAGGCTAAAGCTGGTGTGCAAGTTATAATTCTTATATGCAGGTGTCAACTCCTGTCCAAATTCACCAGTCTGCCAAGGTCAGTTTCCAAATTCAAATTCCAAACTCCCATCCAAATTCACTGCAGACTGGAAATTCTGTGATGCGCCCCTGCTTACTTCTTTGAAGACAATTCAGAACCTTCAATATCAGAGAGGATTAGACAAAGAGAGAGAGAGGATTTGACAAAGAACACAAGTTTTTCAAAACATTATCTCTCATAACTTTGGATTAATATCCAATATTCTTCTGAAAATTCAGTGAATTTACATAAGCTTTTTGTAACTAAAATCATTCTGTTCTCTGTGAATAACTTCCATGATTCTGTCTGCCTCTGCTTCTTCTTTTGCAAGGATGAACCCATTTCTTCCCAACATTTTCACCCATGGCTCGTTCAGTGGCTTTCCAGCTACAACGAGGGCATCACAGACTTTGTCTCCATCACCATTGTCCAATTCTAACTCCCCTCCTTTTCCAAATACAACAAGCCCACCCCCGAGTTCTAATTCTTCCTTCTCAGCTCCAATCTTGCATTTTCCATCAAGAACAACAACAAACCCTTGCTCCAAGTCTTCATCCAGGGGGATACGCATTGACTTCCCTTGATCAACAAATGCTCTTACCATTACAGCTCTTGGAAATGCTTTCAACTTTCCAGGGCACTCCACATCCCCAAGTCTTCCTATATTGACTCTAAAGTGACCCCCGTCGACATTGACAACTGGAATCTGATCTTTCTTTATATGGATGAGCTCAGGGGGGAAATGTAACTTGTCAGCTGGAATCTTGAAAATTGTTTGAATTGCTTGGTGTCTGCCTTCGTGGGCTGTGTGCTCTTCATGGCATACACCCATCCCTGCCGATACAGCATAGATATCCATAGCTTCTGTGTGTCCTTCCGACACACCAGTCAGGTTATCAGCATCTGCAAACGCCCCCTCTGTGACTGTAGTGACTGCAATTAGGCCATAATGAGGATGCATTCCAAACGCCGGCAATCCTTTGCCTTCCATCGGCTTTCCAGTATCACAAAGAAAAACAGGGTCAACTTCAGCCAAAGGGTGCTTTGTACCTTTCCCTTTGCAGTCTGTGGTTCCGATGAGTCGTTGCAAAGGCCCTGCTTGTGTCCCAAGGACGCGCTTGGTGATAGAACGGAGTTTGGTCGCCATTTTGCAGTGTAGCTTTTCACCAAGTGGAACCAGTGCCTGCCTGCGTCTGCAGCTTTCGACTGTAGGCCCACTTACGCCAAGCTTTACCTTATATTGCAAACATCAAAACCACAGCATTGTCTTTTGAATTGTTTACGCTTGCAAATAATAGCATCCCTGTCTAAGAGGCCGCGACAACAATGCTGACACAGGATGAAACAGTGTTTTTGAATCCTCCGCCATCTTGTCCTTCGCAGCAGTACATACTGACCATTTGACCAAGAAATGTGAGGCAGGTGTTTGCGTCTTTGGAAAAGGACTCCCAAACAATAAGCCAGGGGGCAGGGGTTTGGGAAAATATTCAACCTCCGCTTTTTCATGGAGAAAATCCGTTCTTTGTCCAGCAAATTGTTGGTAAATAATGTATTGTTATCGGGCAGCCCTCCTAGGCTTTATCTTTCTCGATTCGTCCATTCCCAACGACGAACCCCCGTACAAAACGTTCATCACCTAAATTTAGATAAAGATTTACTAGAAACGTCTGCCATGAATTTATGAATGCAGAATTTTCAGGTTTGCAGCATATCTGTATCAACTTTTGTTTTTCGATGTAAAAATTTCAATATGAAAATATCTTGGAAATCCCGTTCCCCCATAAAATGTCCAAATTTCGTTATTGAGGAAAATCGATATACGTAGGGTGATATGCATAATACTCTTCTAAGAGATATGCAGTAAAACTCTCTCAGTGATTCTTTAATTACTTCACTACAGCGTTGTTTCAGATGTGTCGTTGTTCATTAGTTCGTTCATTCATTATTTCCTTCATTAACTCTTTCAGTTTCAGAAACAGGATGCCAATTTCAAAAGCAAGCAAATCATGGGCTAGAATAGAATTTGGAATTCTCGTTGCAAAACAAACCCTGTAACAGCATTTTCCTAGTTGCCTAATTTCTGTAATAAATGATGAGTGATTTTACCAAACAAACTTTCCTCATCCAAGTTAGCCTTTGACTGATTGATTATCATTTCAGTTTTGAATATCGGTCTCATACTTTTTATTTCACAGACCCCCAAACGCGTAAAATTTTTTTGACTCACCCGGGATGAGTTTGGAATATGAGAGCAGAAACAAATTTAAATAGAGTGAAAGTGCGCTTGAAATTTCCTGGACAATTAGCAAGAAATTTCTTAAAGATAATTTTGGGACAATTACTGAAGATTCTTACGTTTTAGTCATCTGAGCAGTGGCGTAGTGGAGGTGCATGGGGCCCTTAGTGAAGCAGGGGGGCTGGGGCCTCTTATACCTATGTATATGATGTAATTTGAAGGTTGGGGGTAAGCCCCTCCGGAGCCCCTAATCAGTGGGGGCTCTTAGTTGTACGCCCTAAAGGTAACCACCGTCGGCTCGCCACTGCATCTGAGTGTTCAATTTCATATGAAATGTTTCTCATATTTCAAAGAAGGCGTATTTCAAAGAAGGTGCTCTGCAGTTTACTGTAAGGAAGCAATGAATCAACTATAATTTTTAAGTTGCATATAGTTTCATTGCAGTTCTCAATTTTTCCTTCGCAAATTAGCATTTCTTGATCAAAATTATATGGTAGTGTTTACAGAGGAATGATAATTATTGCTAAATATCTAGGCACGTTGTTTTCTTACGCAGTAAGAAATCTTCATGATTTGATCAAGGGCGCCTTCTATTTGCAAGATCTTTCGGATTTGTTTATGTTGTAAAAGAAAGATTCCTGAGGTTCTTCTTTTCTGTTTGTTCACATAATTTGCGTCTTAGGCACTACTTCATTCGTGTCTCCAACGTTCGTGAAGGTGGCAATAATTTCAACAAGTTTGTTTAAAAGCAAGAAAGTTTCTTTGAAATTAATCAAGTATTTCTAATTGATGTAGAACTTTTTACCCATAGGTTCGGTTGGAAGAGGATGAGTTTTCTATCTAATCTACAAAAAAGGCAAGAAACTAGAAATAAATACAGTTCAGCTGTGCCAGCTTTTGCGGAAAAAGACAAAAGGTCATCAACTTTCCATTTCGACTGGCACTTAACGCTATTCTACACTTAACTCCCTCAACAAAGTCCCTTATCTCTAAGAGTGTTGGCCGACCATAGACCTCCACAATTCTGTGTCCTTTGCTGTTCTCAGGATCATCAGTTTTGCTACTTGCTTTTTACTGTTTCGTTAATCTGATCTGTTATCCATCAGGCTTTCGAGACATGTCAATTGTTGTCTCCCACTACTTCTCGTCTTATTTACATATCCAGTCACCATCAACTCTTCTGAGCCTTCTTTTCCCATAACATGTCCTAAGAACTTACATAATTACTTAGTTTCAAATACAGCAAACACGTCGAACAGGGGTGGCGCCAGAAATCTTCCCACAGGGAGGCTTTAACTTCCGACAGGGGGGGCTAAAATGGCGAAAAATGCTGTTTTGTACATCATTTCACCAAATTTCCTCCTACAGGAACCTAAAATTTCCCCCGAAGGAGGGCAAGATGCTTCCGATAGGGGGGGCTGTAGCCCCCTCTAACCCTCCCTGGTGCCACCACTGACGGCGAATATGAATACGATTACCCAAAACAAAATACACGACGTAAGGTGCTGCTTTTCTCATTCATCGATTCATCGGCAATCGTTTCGCAGGAGATAATGTTTATTATTTTCAAGCACCTCGATATAAGTTTTAACATGTGCTGAAATTTCATGATTTCATGCAATTTAGTGTCAATTCGTTCAAACACAAGATAAAGGACAATTTTTTCCAAAATATACAGAGAGAGGAAAAAGACATATATATGTTCTACTAAAACCGCGCATCCTCTCTCATATTCATGTTTCAGCCTTACCATGTTTATGATTTATACAAAAGCACATTCAAATTTGAAGTTTATTATTTGTTTCAATCATCTCTAAGGGGGCCATTATGGAAATAAGGTCATCTTGATCTTTTAATGCTATCCCTGCCACTGTCATTAGGGGTGTTTTTAACTTGTATATATCAAATTTGCTATTTAAAATGTATTGTAAATATTCTATTTATTCTTTTCATTTATTTTTAGCTTTTTTCTTTAACTATTGTAAATTATTTTTAGTGGCAAATTTAAACATACACATAACATACATACAAGAATAAAGAATATTCTCATTGAAAACTTCTGCAAACCATTTATTTCATTACTTTCTAAATCAATTCTACGCTGATGTAATCTGGATAAATATTAATGCAAATTTCTTCTAGAAATGGTAAAAATAGATCAGATTTATTGGTATATGTAAATAGTAATATACTTCAGTTTTCGATTTTGTCCTAAATATTTGCAGTTCCATCGAAAAATGTTTGCCTTGAGACAATTCAAGAACATGTACGAATTATTTGCGTCATATCAAGAGGCGGAGAAAATTTCACTACAGGTCTTGGTTCAGGGGGTACTTTTAAGGCCATGCCGCATCATTATAATTTTTCGGTCGGTCTGAAACGAAGAGCAACTTGAAAGGAAACTTGTTTCCGAGGAAGGATCTCGTCCTCTCTTTGCAACTTGCTGCAATATTGAAAATGGTAAAAACTGTGTTTCTGGAAACTATTTTCTCCAGTGCAGCCTCCTTTTTGGACTTGTTTTAAGTCTCATCCTCTGATTTGTACAAAAATCAGAGGATGAGACTTATGGAGATCAGAGGATTAGACTTGTAGCAAGTCCACCTCCTTTTGAAACCAATCACAAATATTCCTTGTAGTGATAGTCTCAGTGGCCCAGAAGTGTCCCTAGCCCTAAAATGCTATGACTGCCGATTTATTTTTAAACAGGACCTCGTCCTTTCAAATGTTTTTGCTCGGAATGGTTATGACGCTGAAGACAACTGAAGTTCACATGTAACGATAATTATTAGAAATTAAAATTTATATTTTTTTATTTTTTGTAGGAAGGCTTTTCAAAGCTTTTGACTTAATCTTTACGGCTGGAAGATGAGGAACCATCAGAGGAATGGCTACCAGTTCCACAGTTATGGGGACAACAGGATGCTCGTAGGCTCCAAAACCTTGCATAGGCAGGTAATGTAATGGTTAATGTCATTTCATGCAAAAAAAGAACCAACCATCATTGCCAAAACCTGAAACTGCAAAACTTTGATCGAATTCTTTAAGTCCTTTTCCTAGGTTTCTTGAAACAGCTTCAGTCAAGAACAACTAATGAATGTAGAAGGATTCCATAGCCATAGGAACTGGGGGCACTTTAGGCAAGTGACCAAAGGGAGCGCCCCTTTTGCTATAATGAGAAAGTTCCCTTGAAGTGTCGTGCCTCCTCCCCCCCCCCTGAGCTTGAGATGCTTCCTATGGTCTGAAGTATGCGACTGATTTTAGTGAAATATATTCATTTCTTTCCTTTCAGGGTTTTAAGATTAATCTATATTTCTCTTGCAGGATAAAGTAAAGTTATTGCTTTTATACAGCGCCTTTACTATAATTCAATATTCAAGGGCGCTTTACAATTCCATTACCCCCTCAGCTCAGGCATTTTTTGTCTCCCTTTTGGCGTTTTTTTTTACACAGCGTGCAGCCTTACAGTTGGCGCTTCTGATGTTTTTATTGCCTTTTTTTATAATCTCGTAAAAATACAACAAGTACACAATTACACAACTACATAACTACATAACTACATAACTACGAAAGATTACAAAAAACGATGCCACAAGGAGAACAGAAATACATATAAATCCTGTGGCCATTTAACATATAATTATAAATCTAAACGTAAAGAAATTAACTAATATAAATCTATCTAAGGTTACATTTACAAGGGAAAGATGTGTCCATGTGTTGGGTTTTGCAGCAGAGATTTAAAAGATTTATTGCCTTCATCACCGAGGTACCAATTTTACACTTTGATGAGGTGCTGTACCTACGATACTGGGTGTTTTCCAGGTGGTCACCCATCCTGGTAATAACCTGGCCCAGCCATGCTTAACTTAGGTGATCGAATGGGAACCGGTGTATCCATGGTCAGCAGTTTTCTCTTTAGTGACAGCTTTATTTGGTCGTTTTTCGTTTAGAGGAGTTAACAGTCTTCTTTCTATGGCTTACGGTGTTTTGTCGCGTTTTTATGGGTCTAGCCAGTACGATAAATTCGTTATTCAAGGTTATTTTATCATCCAAGTTAGATTGTCCATTATCAGAAGGTAGAGAGTTCATTAATATTGTAGCATGGGTTTCAAATCTTTAAAAAGCTGGGTGTAAAATTCAATGACCTATTTCTTTGAACTGAACGGCTTCAAAGAAACTTGAAGTATTTTACAGTAAATCTGCCATTGGGCTTTGCTGAAATCTTTAACATTTTCAGAATTACAGCGTTTTTCTTCTTAAGAATTCAAGAAATTTTCGAGAAAACTTAAAACTATCGTAATTACTAAACCCCTTGACGAAAGATGAAATAATTTTGAAGAAAACCATAGTTTTTGGAGGCCTACAATATGGTATCAAGCAAGACTCTTTCGCTCTTCTGGTTTGTGATTTAGAAATTTGATGACGTCACATCATAAAATGAGCTGAAATATTAAATAGGGTTTAATTTCTATAAATATTCAAGACTTCTGAAAAATCCAACGGTAGAATCATAGAAAAGTTTCTGAAGTTTCCTTCAAGTCATTCAGATCAAAGAAATAAAGCTATTTAATAACGCGACAAGTAACTTTCAAGTTTTGACCAGTGATGTTTATTGTCTCTAAGTTACATATTTGATAAAGAGTTTGCTTAAGAAGCAGCTGATAACTCGAATAAGTTTTAGCGTGAATGTGTAAGGCCTTATTACTTCGCTTGTGATCAAATAAAAATTGTTACTTTTTGAGACTTTCTCATCTTTGTTGCAGACATATGATCACAAAAGAAGCTTCGAGTTCTGATCCATATGGATTAACAGTCAAGTCAAAGGCATCTTTGTGAAGGTATGTTTAATTTTTGCGATTAACACTGCGTTCACACGATGCCGGCAGATTTTGAAAACGGTGAAAAATGTGACGGTTGCAAAACTTGAGCTAGCGTTCACACGATACCGGAACAATCTGAAAACGGTAGAAAATTAGACGGCAAAAACTCGTTGCAAGACTTTGATGCCAAAGAAATATACTTATACCCTAAAGAATCGATCAGTCTCGTTCCAACAGCGTCTAGAAATGTTCTGTTTTCATCATTTTCGATTGTTCACACGATGCTGTTTCAAAAATGCGTCGGTTAGAGTTTCGTTTTCAAAATCTACCGTTTTCAAAATCTGCCGGCAAAAAATATGCCGTTTTCGTGTGAACGGGAGGCCTATCCATCACATTTTTCACCGTTTTCAACATGTGCCGGCATCGTGTGAACGCAGTCTAATTTCAATCGGGTTTCAAAGTCAAATGGACTTCCCAATACAGGATGAAGTTTCATTGCATTTTGAAACATCGGTGATGACAAGAGCTATGATAGGTTATCGCGCAGCAGTAGGAACTGGCCTTTGAAAATAGAAGGTTTATTTGAGTAAAGCATGCGAAGTCGTTACAGTCCGATAGAAAAATTAGCTTCGGAGCCATTGGTGAACATTCTTGAAAGGCACACCTGAGATTTCACAATTTCCAAAAACTTCACATTTAGAATTATCAAAATTTGATCTTTTGAAAAACGGCCAAGATGCAAATTTTAAACAAAATCGCTAACAAATCATGATTTCGCACACCTCAGCTTGTAGATGCAAAGAATATGCCAAGCTTAAAGAAATTCGCTAACAAATCATGATTTCAGACACCTCAGCTTGTAGATGCAAAGAATATGCCATGCTTAAAGAAATTAGTAACAAAAGCCGATAGCTTTCTACCGGTTGAGTCAGGCTAAGCGTTTGAAAAATACTGCTCCCTAAGTATCCAAGTATTGATATTGAAAACTATCTTGTTTTATTCCCGATATGTCCAATTAAGTTCAGTAATTTACTCGGCTCTGATCCGCTATTCCTTCCCGTCGATATGGGACATTTTCTGCAGAAAGCTCCTTTCCAAAATCTGCAAGAAAAAGAAAACAACGTGCTAAATTTCCTTTGTTTTCCTCCCTAGGAATGATTCCCCAGGTATGTGAAAAAGCGGACCATTTGACACATGTTTCTTAACCTAAATAATCTATTCCATTTCACTGACTTCTTAGAAAGTAGAGGTTTCTGAAGCAAAATCTTCAAAATCGAGACCCCATTTCAAGACACTCTGCAAGATAACTAAAGATCACGAAGATTTACGGAATTATCACAATCTTGCAGTTGAAAATGCAGAAATATTGTCACATGGAAAAAAGATTATGGAAAGAAAGCCTATGTATTTGATCTCAAAATCGATGAAAATCTAGACAACCTTATGACGTGATTCATAACTGATGATCACGAAAATTTACCCAAATATCACAAACTTGCAGTTGAAGATGCAGAAGTTTTGTCAAGTTGAAACAAATCTCACAAAAAGACGACTTATCATTTTGCAAAATCTTCGAAATCGGGACCCCCTCCAAGGACAATGAGCATTTATAGCCAGTTAAGATTGTGAATCATTTTTCCATATGTTCTTTCCCACTTCTTGACGCCTACACTCAACATTTTATGAATTATGCATCAAAAAGGGACTTAAAATCGCGGCTGAAGACAAGTTCACCATTCTTTTGCTAAAAAGGTATAATTATGAACTGTTTCATTGAATATTCGAAAACAGTAGACACGTTTTCTTGATTCCAAAAAGCTTCGATAAGATGACAAACATTCGGTTTTCTTTTGTGTCAAATTTTGTGCCTTGTAGGACCAAATTACATTAGACGTCATTTTTTGTTGCGATAAGTTGTGAAAAATTTCAGCCAAATCAAATCATTATCATTATTCAAAGTTGGTGTGACATCGTTTAAAGGAAAAACTAATTAATACCAACTACCGGGTGAGCCAGAAAAAGTTTCTACTTTTGAAAATGCATAGCACCAAGGCTACTTCACGGATTTGAATCATTCAAATTGTACTTAAAAGCTGAAAGATAAAAGCATTTTTGTGATTTTTCTCGTTGTCGTACCAGCACTAGAAGTATTGGTAAATTTACCTTTATAAGAATTTCATGGTTGCAAAATGACGGAAAGAGGGGCCTAAAAACATTGATCAAATCGTAACGACTCTGTTCACACAGGCAATGGGCGTTTCACCTCACTCAAGGATGATTCTTGAGACGGGAAAGTGGGCATTGATGTTTTAATGTCAGAAACAAAGCTGACTGCAAGAACGAGCTGTTGCAAGACAGGCATCTTGTGATGCCAACAGACCGAGAAAGCCCTTTATCAACTTTTGCTCCATGTTTTGGTTAATTTTAATTTCGTACCCAAAATGAAATACCGCACTTACTGATCGATATTTTTTTTTTAGTTTATTCTCTTCTCTTTGCTGTTGAGCCAATGTTATTGTCCGCTGTATGGAGGTGTTTGTTTTTTGCCCTCCTGTATTTTGGGACGAAAATATTTGTCCATTGTTCGGAGGTCTTCGTTGCATTGGAGTGGTCGTTAATGGAGGTTCCACTGTGATTTCAAACTGGTTTTAAGTTTTTTCATCTACCTGTTAACCAACAGTCACGCAAAATCTTAATGATGCGCAATTAAAATTGTTTACAAAACTAACTATCTCTTATTGTAAATGGTTCTAATTCACCATCAATTATTGCGTCTCAATTTGCTATTTTAGTAAAATGTGATTTGAAAGTAAATGAAATGAAATGAAGCGGTCAGATGCATGTACTTATTCATTATTTCCATTTTCGTTCATCCACCTGTCCGCTGAATTATACTCTTGATTTGAATTAATAATTCTACGTCATTAAATCTAAACCGAGTTGAACCTTATTGCGCTGAATACGAATTTCTCGTTCACTTCAGATCTTAGAGCTCGAAGAATGGCCGAACTACCAGGAATGAAAAGTCGCGTAGGCCATTTTATATGGAATGCAGAAACCTGGTAATGGAATCTGATCTTGTAAGTAGCTTTTGTCTTTACTATCCTCTTCGCATTCAACAACACAATGTTTCTAAAAGACATTGGTTGAAATTCCCTGTTCGAAAGGTATCATAGCGTCTCAACATATACTCCTTTTTAACTAAGCGGCCTCGTTTTGGAATTTTTCAGATATCTTTAGCTTGCGACTCCAGATTCACGTTCAGCACCCAAATTATATTCTGACTGCAAAATTTTATAATCTTAGTGTTCGCGATCTTAGGGTAACAATTTTGAAAATTTATAAGGGATTTTTGATCGTAAATAGTGATTGAGGGTGTAAAGTTACACCCTGAACGATTTTCACGTTCAAATCCCTTGCAAATTTTCAAATTTATTATCATTAAAAAACAAAATCGAAAAATTTTTCATCTTATGAAAATTTTGATAAATTTTTCATCTGATGGCGAATAAATTTTGATAAATATTTCATCTGATGGCGAATAAATTTTGATAAATTTGTCTGCTTTACTGAAACCAACTACGGAAATGTACGGACTGTGACCTTGACTCAAATATCTTTGCCTTTTTGCGAAGGAAAGTCAACCTAAATTCTCCCTTCCACTTTGCCATCAGACTAAAATTGGGGTGCTGAACCTAAATCTGTGGTCAGAAACTTCGTATCAAGAAATTTTCAAAAATTGTGACTGTTTGATACTCAACATTGACAAAAGGGCATTTTTCAACAGTTTCCTTTATTATCAGTAGGACATTTATCAGCCAAGAAAAACATAATTTTACCACTGTGATAGTTCGCCTTTGGAAGAATCAGTCAAAGTTAGTGATTTCTGAAAAAGTTTCGCCTCTTACTAGGTAATTGGACTCATGCGACAAAGGTAAATTCGTCGAAAAGTAATAAGTTATTCTATTTTCTTACCAAGGCGCAGAAACAACATTAGCTTTCAGCTTGAAAATATTTTGGTTAAGGGTTATTGATAGCTAAATTGTTTTGCATAAATTCCTTAAGCCTTTTGATCAAAAAATCTAAGTCAGTGCTCTGAAGGAAATCTGTGAAATTTCACTGCTTTGTTCAATTATCAAAAACAATGAAGATCGCATAGGAAAATACAAGAAAGGAGAGATAATTGTATACATCAACAATTTTGTTAATGTATTTAATTTCTTCAATTTCTGCCGCTTCTAAATATAGATTCTTTGAAAAATAGAACTCTTGGAGGTTGTACGAACAATATGGTTTAGTATCCGACAGAAGATGAACGAAGAAAACATTGTTTTTAGGCAAGAGACAAATTTTCAATAAGCTTTATTGTATGCTTGAAACATTTCTAGACAAAACTTCAGCTTGCTAAGGGGGAGGCAAGATAATCCATCTGATTTTTAATTGAAATATTCTATCAGGCGTGTCAAACCTTTAGCATCTGCTAGAAGTATGATTACAAAGCATGGCACGCTGACAGATTTTGTAACACAGCCGTATCAGCTGCTTTGATTTGATTGGAATTGTAATTCAAAGCAATTAGCGACTGCAAAAGGACATTCTCTCGACCGGTTATTAGGCTCTTTTAGCAGCAAGACGCGGACGTCTTTGAAAACACAGCTATTTTTTATGTTTATAGTTTTTCGAGCATTCTAAATTTCTAGCCTTTTCCCTCCCAGAAAGCTGCTTACAGACAGACAGATTCCATAAGAACAGTTTGCATCCTCGCATTTCCATCATTTGTGAATGTGCTCATATTGCATTTTGCTTCCTTTCTCGAAGTCCTATTTTTGCAGTGCGGCCTTCAAAAGTATACTTTTCAGGTTGCCAGTTTCAGAATAGAACGTACAATAAGTCTCTGGAGACTCGCAAAAGTTTTGAAGTTGATTTCACTTTGTAATTTACATCCTCGAACAAAAGAATTCTACTGGCGTCTTCTTGACTCGCGTCTTCTTGCTAGAGCAAACAAGGGCAGATTTTGTAATACAATAGCATCAATCGCTTTGATTCACACCTCAATACAAAGCGATAAGCGAATGCAGACAAAAGAAATCCTCTCAAGCAGAAATTGAAAACAAACGAAGCCACAAAGTTGCCCTGAAACCAGTACGGCAAACTCTCGTTTGGTGCGGGCGAAGGGAGGTTTTTAGGAGAAGGTATGTGCTTATAACGACAGAAGAAGGGTAAATCTAAAGTTCTGTCTCGCGGATTTCGTTTACTTGATTCAGAAACCGAGCAGAGGGCATTACAATTTTTGCATATTCATTCCTCAGATGTACACAGTCACTCCTCAGCTCCTGAATCAATAAAAACAAAATCCGCGAGACAGAACTTTAGATTTACCCATCTTCTTTCGTTATAAGCACATAACTTCTCTTAAAAACCTTCCTTCGACCGCATCAAACGAGAGTTTGCCGTACTAGTTTCAGGGCAACTTTGCGGCTTCTTTTCTATTTTGAATTTCAGCTTGAGAGAATTTCTTTTGTCTGCATTCGCTAATCGCTTTGAATTGAGGTGTGAACCAAAGCGACTGATGCTATTGTATTACAAAATCTGCCCTTGTTGCTAGAGCATCCTTTTGGAAACAAACGACGCCGCAAAAGTCGCCCTTAAACCAGTAAGTCAAAATGTCGCCTTGTGCATGCTAAAGGTAGTTTTTTAAGGGAAGGTATGAGTTTCTAACAAAATAAGAAGGATAAATCTAAAATTATTCCTGGCAAATTTTGTTTACACGGATTTTTTTAATAAGAAACTAAGAATTTGGGCCAGTACCGAAGTTTCTTAAAATTATCAGATTTTCAGTACTCAGAGTTTCTTACGAGTTTCTTAAATGTACCATAACATTCTCTATGTTCACTGCCTGTTCCCTCCTGAATATTCCAAAACTAAGTTCTTTGAAGCCATGCCAACGTTTAGACTTTATTCAAGTACCTTTCCAAGTAATAATATACAGAAAAGAAGTGCAAATTGATTAAAATATGCTAGGGATGCTGGGGATTATGGACTTATTTCTGAGACGCCCGGTCGAGTTGTTGTTTTTATTGAATTTCTCTGTACATTATGTCATTATCAAAGGGGCTGGGTCACATACAGTAAAATCCCGCAGACAAGAATATACTTTTCTAAAAGACAGACTGGCCAGGTTCTTATAAATGAGGTAGTTATGACATTTACAGGGTTTGGTTCTTATCACAAGGTCAGTTATGACTATGATGAATATATAGCTACAGTATACAGTATATCTTGAATATACTCAAGGGTATAATGACTTCATTTCAATATAAGAAGGTATTGTGTATGGTATTTTTGTTATTGACAAAGCAATTTAAATCAACAAGCTGGATAAAAGAATTTGCGTATTCCTGAAACTGTTGGAGGTGTTCAGTTGTCAATAAATTCTTTACTGATTTGATGAAATTTCTTAATCAATTGTACAATCTCAAGAACATTGAAGAAATCAGTCTGTATTTGGTTCTTATATTTGGATGTCTTTTCCTACAAAATAAGTCTGCAGGTTCTTATTTTGCTATGTTCTTGTTTGCAGGGTTTTACTGTAATGTAAACAATATTCTTTCGAAACGACGCTTTTGCAGTATTTTTTGAGAGACCATATCACATAGATTTTCCACTACTTTTCTCAAAATGAATGTGTTATTTTGAAGATAAACTCTTGAATTTCGGAGGGAAACAAACGAAACACTCATATGCTGCACAATTGCAGAGATATTGTTGGATTTTTAGAAGCAACTTCATCGCGGATTATCCACCCAAAATCAGTGTGGAACACAATGGCCTTGTGTGGGCAACAATTTTGATTATCGAGATAGCAGGTTTTGTTACGGTTTCGTGACCGGGGCCCTCTGAGTGGGTGTCTTAGTTGGAACTCGATGACATCATAGG
Organism: Aurelia sp. 3 sensu Dawson et al. (2005); assembly: GCA_964020215.1. Taxonomy (NCBI): domain Eukaryota; kingdom Metazoa; phylum Cnidaria; class Scyphozoa; order Semaeostomeae; family Ulmaridae; genus Aurelia; species Aurelia sp. 3 sensu Dawson et al. (2005). The sequence goes on along the minus strand of OZ026593.1, from coordinate 16,055,280 downwards.
AACTTTTAGCAACTAGGACGGCAACTGCAACGGCTACGCAAATGTGACCGTTGTTTCCGAACTACAGCTTGAAAAGACTCCTTGTTTTCCATGCGAATTTGCTTCCCTTGAGAGTCTATGAAGTTGTCCTTTTCAATTGCACAACTAGTGCTGTTCTTCAGATTTGGATCTTCAAAATGAATATCATTCATTTTAAGTGTTAATTATCAAGGAAAAGAAGGTTCCAAAATATTTAGTTGAAGAAGCAGATTTTGTCTTGGCTTGTTTAAGAACATGTGAAGGTTTAAGTACATGTGAAGGTAACTTCTGGGAAACTATACTCAGTTGCATCCTACAAGACGACCTGGCGTTGCCGTCCTGGTTGCTTCAAGTTCCTCATGTCCTTTCCAGGGCAGCCATAATACATTTATGCAGTCTTAATCAACTTATTTTTATTTGTTTTAAAAAGGGGGCTGCAACGCATGCCGCTTGCCAAAAAGCTCCCAATTGATGTGACGTGTTGCCTACTGCTGCAATGCATGCCGGTCTCCCAAAAGTCGTTAACTGATATGCTGTGCTGACCGCTCTCTCTGATCATGTAAATAGTGTCATATTGAAATTGTTTACGGGACAGCATTTCATTAAAATTAATCTCATCAAAGAGATTTTCAAAAGTCGCGTGATTGCAAATCTGGCTTACCAATTTTCACGACGACTGTTCATCTTTGCTTCACCTCAAAAGTATTCTCTCATCCATTTACGTCAGATATTGAAATAAATTGGTCGAAATGGCCCAATTTTGCTAACCTCACAACTTCTTGCCATGGCATAAGAATTAGCGTCAGGCTTAGAATTTAGCAAATGCCTACAATAATTTGAGAATCTTCAGAGGTATCATAATAGGTTTGAACATCTTAAAAATTTGGTGTTGAAATAGCAATCAAATTTTCTTTGAGTTGAATCCCTCAAAACAGGCTGTGAGTACCATGAGCGATAGGACACCCAATGTCTAGCAGTTTGAAATTCATATCAGAAGCGAGCCACCTTATCTTGTAGTTTATTTGCGTTTTGAACTTACTTGGTATACAACCACCTTTCACTGTTTCGTAATTTTGAAATTTTTCGGTAGTGAGCCACCTTAATAGCCTGTGTTCCAGATTTTCTTTTCAAGTGGTCTGGAACACAGGCTACACCTTAAGTGCAGAGCCAAAAAACACAAATAAACAATAAGTTAAGGTGGCTCGCTTCTGATATAAATTTCAAACTGCTACACATTGGACGTCCTATCATCGCTTATGATATGTACATTGCTGCAATTGACCAATAATACACCACTTTAATTAAGCAGCCTCGTTTTGGAAATTTGTCAAAATCTCTTCCTATTGTTAATATGAAAATTTGGAGCCCAGATTCGGATTTAGCGCCCAAACTCTAGTCTAACTACTTGCTTTTAAACTGCTAACTATTGTGTTGCTGATTTTATGACGACGTAAAGTTCAGAGATTTATAAGGGATTTGACCGTGAAAAGTCGTTCGGGGTGAAACTTTACACCCCAAGTCATTTTCACGGTCAAATCCCTTATAGATTTTCAAACTTTACATCGCCATAAAATTAACACTACAACCGCTAGCAACATGAAAACTTAGGGTTAGACTAAAGTTTGGGTGCTAAATCCGAATTTGGCGTCTAAAATTTCATATGAACGAATTTTGAATAATTTCCAAAACGAGGCTGTTCATTAAAGTGGTCAATTCAGCTAAGGTCTTTTGTTACCCATCTCAAGCCATGTGACCGTACTCTTCAGGAAGTAGGAAGTCGAATATATGCCACGAGTCCAAAAAGTAGCTACTTTTTGCGCTCATAGCACAATTTTGCATGGCACAAAATATGCTTGAGAAATCACAGATGTCGTATCAAAAGCCTGATCCCTTGACTTGGGGGGGGGGGGGTTCTTCCATAGTAAAGGCACCTGGGGATGTGCCGCCCGCGAGGGTATACTTTTTCCGACTTCTAGTCTTGCCAAGGGTGTACTTTTAGGCAATTTTAGTCCAGTTAAGTCTAGGCAAGGGTATGCTTTTTGGGAATTTTGGTAGCCTGTGGACAGGCTTCAACAAATGATAAGAGAGGGAAGAAGAGAGCCTGTGGGAACAGGCTACATTTTTGAATTCTATATACCTAATCTGTGGCACAAAAGGCTATTGTTATTTTTCTTAAATTTCAATACAACAAGTGATGAAGATGGTGTTATTGATCATTCGTACCTGTTACCACTCAAATAGATCATTGTGGGACTTTGGAGTGTCAGTTTCAAGGAAAAATGACACAGTATGCCATATACCTCAAATCGGGTATATGGAATTAAAAAATGTAGCCCATTCCTACAGGCCCTTTCCTTCCACTTCCTCCTCCGCAGCTACCATATACGTCCTCCGCAATTCCCATATAAGGCCGCTCCTCCGCAGCTACCATATACGTCCTCCGCAATTCCCATATAAGGCCGGTTCACAGGCTAGAATTTTGGTCAAAGAGATGTCAAAATTCGGTAATTTTCGTAAAAAAAAACCCAACTTTTTCCAAAATTTTGGTCCAGAAAATGCGAAAATTTGGCAAGTGTTGCCTAGAAAATGCCAATTCAGAGCACTTCTGAAGGAAAAATTAGTCTAGCCAAGGGTATCATTTTCACAAAAATTGGTCTAGCCAACGGTTACATTTTGAAACTGTGGGCGGCACCCCCCTAACCAAAATTTAGCCGAGAACCCCCCCCCCCCCCCCGTGACTTGAAGTGTGTGTAAAACACTGCAGCCAATTGTCTTTTTCAAGCCTTGAACTGAACCAGAATGATGATTACAACTTCTCCTTTCCCTCATATTGTAGACCTTTTCAATAGAAAGTAGGCGATGACGATCGCGGGCCGTTCTAAATCTGATTTCCCATTGATAATAAAGCAAAATTTTTGTGGGTCTGCCCTTGTACAGGGCGAGTGAAAAAAGAACGCCTGTGGTTTCAACTCGGGGGTTTAAAAATACTGCTCCTTGAAAATCTGCAAATTCATAATGTCTGCTAATCTGATCTGCCTGTTTTCGGGGCCGAATTGATCAAAGTTTACCAGGGTGTTCATTCGGCTTCGAGATCAGTGTGGTAAGAACACCCTGGGAACCAGGTTGTAAACAAAAAAGATAACGGTGATTGGATAAATCTGAATCTAACCAATATTAGCTAACTTTTTTCAAGACCTGGACTTGATTGCCTAAAAGTTCTTTTCAAGAGCTACTCTATCTAACTAATATTTGCTAAAAATTCTTTTCAAGAGCTACAGTGGCTACTGACAACAATAAATACTGTAAAAGTTCTATTAACCCCCAGGGGCTTGTTTAACTGCAGAAACTCCAGAGGGAGTTAAAAGAGAAGGGGGCTTGCTAGAGAGGGGGGATTATTCATAAAATCAAATGACAAGGGTGCATATGATAGTTTTTTCAGTTTTATTACCCCATATTTTGCAGATTCAACACACAATTCTAAGAGTCAAATCCCAGGGGGGACTCCCTATTAGTAAGTGATGGGGGGGGGTCAGACATTTTTTGGGTTTGTAAAATGCTGTCTAGTATACCTTTTGGTGCATAATCAGTATATTTTTGGGGTTGCTGAAGAGAAAATTTGACAAGGTGAGTGCTAGACTAAGTTTTTCACAAAAATATTGCAGGTTGCCAAAAATGCTATAAAACCTTTACTTTTCATGTACAATGAAGCTAGGGGCAAATTTTTGTGGTCTAAAAATGCCCTAAATTTAGTATATTTTTGGGTTTTCAAAATGTACTGTGTCTGAACCCCCATCACATACCAATAGAAGTTCCCCCTGGGAGTCAAATGCACCAATTTGACACAGTTCTATCCTAAACTATATCGAAATTAACATGCAAACTTGTTTAACTAAATAAATAGAAAATCTTGTGTACAGTATATAGCCTCTAGAATTTGATATAAGTAGGGGGCTTGATAGAGAGGGGGCTTATTTAAAATTTTGGCCCAGCAGGGATGGGCTAATTAGAGACAAGGCTAAATGGAGCTTTCATGGCGATTTAATGAATTTGAATTCATGAGAGCTTTGACTGTGAAATCAGATGCTTGGCCAAATTTTTATTCATATTGTCATAATTTTGAAATGAAGACAGATATGAAAGTGAAAATTTACTTTTAAACTAAATCTTGTATGCAGAACAGGATTTCAGACTCAAAAATGCAAAATTTCCAACAGTGAAAGAGTTCCACTCTGGCGACTCTTACTGTACCTTAAAAAAGGTGGATTGAAGTCAATCTAAGTTGGTTATTTAGGCTCACATTCTCACAAAATATTTGAGCATAGCTCCAAAGATCAAATCCAACTCCTTCAAGACAGTCCAATTTCTTTTCATTTCATGAAAACTTGTTAACAAATGCTCATGGATGGGTCATGGAAAACCTTTGGTTGGCAGAAAGTCCTGTTTGGTTCGGGTACGAAATGGGGGCAAAGCCTTCTTCAAATCCACAGCTGATAAAGGGATGTGAAAGCAAACTTAATCAAGGCGATACGTAAATGGAGCTTTCCCAGTTGTTGCGCCTGTGTTGACCCTTTTCCTGCCCTTGTCTCGAACTGCCACACAGTGATGATGATGTATATGCAGAACAGGGCATGGGTTTGTAACTTTGTAACCCAGTGTTGTGAAAAGCCAAATCATGACATTTTCCATTCCATAGAGATTAGGGGTGACAGATTCCATTGGTTTGAGCTCTTCTGGTGTAAATCCTTTTGTAACACCAAATACGAAAGTGTCATGGCTGCCCAAGTATGGATAACCAGGGTCGCAATTGGCAGACCCTTTTGAACCAGCACAACTGATATTCAAAGCTGTGTGCCTTGTCAATGCGTAAACAATCTTTCTTCTCAACAGAACTTCAGGATCAAGTTTTTCCCATCCTGCACCAAATTTATTGTCTTGATGACTCATTGCAACAACAGAATTTTTAAGACAATTAGATGCATAAATCAACTGTGATTTCATTGTGACAGGTTCATCTGTTAATCTTATCACCATCTTATCTGCATCATCAAAATCTATTCTCTTGAGGAAGTCAACAGCTTCTTTTTCACGAATAAGAACATGAACTCTTTGAATGTAAGGATGAAGCAAATTATCTTGCAGGCAGTCAAGGACCTCCATCATCCTGGCATCTAAAACGTCATCTGTTAAAGCACCATATCCATAATGTAGATTTGATTTGTAATTTTCATGTTTAAAATAAAGAAAGTTTGTCACCAAGTGCAGCTTTTCTTTAGCACTAACAGTAGGCCTAGATGTGTTAGGGCAGCCATCTTTGTTTGAAATAACTGGAACACCATTCTCTTTCTCCATTCTGATAAACGAGTAATACTTGAATATCTTTCCATCTTCAATTGTAATGTTTTTCATCACTACATTGTTCGTTTTCCTTCTTTGGTTGAAACTAAAACTGGATGGAGCAAAAGCCGGTCGTGGTGCCATGGAAGGACCAAACGAGTTAGTCAGCGAAACGATGTCCCTAGAGAAATATAACATTGTATATATTAAACCTGCAACCAATGTGATCCCAATAAATAATTTTGACAGCTTGCTTATGGCCATGGCAAGATCAAGAGCACTCCCGTTTCTCCTTGCAATATCTTTCGCATTCCTTTCACCAACTTTCAACCTCTTGAAAGTGCAACAGTGTACAGTGAAGTGGATAAAAAAGTCACGCGAGATTTGCGATTTCGCAAAATTAGCTACCAAAAGTAAAGATAATTTTTATTCGCGCAATTTTCACGTGATATCTTATTTTGGCAGACAGCTTGACCTGAATAGTTTTAAATTTCAACCAATCAAATGACTTCTGTTTGCTGAAGTGACGAATTTGAACGCAGCAATCTTTTGCACTACCCCCCCCCCCATCCCCCCTGTGTTTTGACACCTTTCGTTACAAAGAAATTTGGATCAGCGCAAAATTCCGCTTTCATGGCGAAACCAAAATCCAACCAAAACAAATTTCTCATTCCATTTTAGAAGGGCCTTCATGGTTGACAAGAAAATTTCCCTGTCTCTGCGAAAGGATGAAATTTTTCAGAATTTCGGCTGCTGCCAGAAGCAGATGAGAATGTAATGTTCCTTTTTGCAGAGTAAGCCATGCCTATTCAGGATGCAATGCATCGAACTCACCAATAAATCAAATAAGCAGCATAGGGCTACATAAGGGGTCAGTCATATATCGATTTCGTCCTCGCTTAGCGTCATTTCGACGCTAACTTTCAGAGCAACCCCCTCCACCCCCCAACCTTCACCCTTACCGTCGGTCCATTCAGAAGTGACTAAGGGCTGAAAGGGGCTGCAGTAGACCCTACGGGAAAGGCACGGGATACAGGGCCTAAATCTTATGGCATTCCAACGAAGCTTCAGTGAAAATTCTCCGACTGAGAAGATCGCATGAAAATGGGCTCAGGAAAGAAAGTAAAACATAAAATCATCGCGATCTTCACAATATTACAGACATATATCTTTATGAAAATCGATGTTAATAATGACTGACCCCTAAACAAACATTAGACCCCAAACAAAATTGAAACGAATCCACCATAGTCTATCTAACGACAAAAACGATGCTCAAGAGTGATTGTTACTTACTAGAATGCATTGGTAGTGTCTTTGTATACTTTGCATCACCAACATAAAAAATTCCTAACCGAAAATGGCCTTCGCTTCGTGAACTTTATTGCGTCCCTCGACCTCTGTCTGCCTACGCCCACGCTTTGTTGGCATGAGTTTTTGAAGCAATGATAAATTCCTGTACACAAAAAGCTCTTTCAAATTGCAAAACATAACATAACACACTATTGAATCCAGGAAAACAATCAACAGGCCACATGCAAGTCGAAAGATAATGCCGGTCACATGATACAGTCACATGAACAAACTCTTCGCTGCAAAGCAGCATAATATTCTTGGCAAATAAATTTCCTGTAGATTCGGTTTGAAATGAGTTTTTTGTTTGAAGTTCGCTTTAGATTCCGTTTGCATGTTTGTCTACTTTCAAAGATTTTTGCAGACCTGTTTGTGGCTGTCAAATGCTCTCTTCGAAATTCCCCTAATCATCAGTGTATGCGCAATGTGGAATGTATAAAAATGATATTTTATTTTTGCATAACAAATGCGGCATTATTTGCATGCTGCATTGATTTAAGGCAAAATACAACCAAATTTTCATGCAACTGTTACTATTTTCGGAGTTTCATCATCTTAGAAGTCTCAGAAGATTCTTAAGTGACCGTAAGTGATTCTTAAGTGAAGGCCTTGACCGTACAAGTTTCCATTGACCTCGAACACACACTGGGGAGGGTACTTGACCTAACTTTATACGGGGATTTGCCCACGAAGAAAGTTTTTTCCCGGGTCCAGAATTTTTGCCTTCAAATAATACCTGATTATAGAGAAAGTTCATACTCCAAGACACAAATTTTGACTAAATAACCCGATCTAACAAAATTTTGCCGTTTGACATATTTTGACAACCGGCGCTGGAAAAATTGCCTTCTTTTGATACCCTGTTCTAGAAAAAATTGGTGAAAACGATACCCTAAAAACTGCCTCATCCCCATTGGACAAATATACTAAGAACCCCCTCCCCCCCTCGGATTTCAACAACGATTTCTGTTAGTAAACCCAATACACAGCACTACCTGACTGTTGTTATAGCTGGTTTTGGAATATTCTTTAAGTGTTACCATCGAGTAAGAATAGTGTTTACAGCACTTGAGACTGAAGTCATTTTGGTTTAGCTTGTAACTGAAGTTTGTATTCAAGTGTACACCCAGATCAAGTCCGCGTTCTGTGATGATAAGTCTCCGTTCTGTGATACGCAGGGAACAAAAGGTCCAAGATCGTAAGCCTAGGCCCAGACCCACACACTGAAGTGAAGGTGAAAAATTGTAGAATCTATTCTTTACATATGTCTTACGCCGGATAAGTGACCTAGCAGTCAACACAGTAAGTTCTTTGCACTTTGCAAATGAAGTATAACATTTTAGTTCCTCTGCAAAAATTGATTGGATTCGTTGTAACAGCCGTTTCTGTGGTATCATATCAAATAATTGAGATTAAAATTCAATCAGCATTCGCTTAACATTGATTTCATCAATAAGCCCAGGAAATTGACTTAAGCAAGTTTAACGTTAATCATACCTTGATGATATTTTGAATCTAAAAAAAGTGCATGGACAATTTTTTTCGAGGTCAAAGCATGAGCAACAGGACACTATTAGCTCTTTCAGAAAATTTGTGTGACGTTTGAATGATCGATGTGGAGGCGTTCCCTGATGTGGAGTACAGTAAAGCCCCGCTTTTAAGAAACTCGTTACTCAAAAACAGCCAGGTTGGTTTCTTATGTCAAGATATACTTCTTCAAAACAGTGTATGTATACCATGATAGAAGAGACACTTTTATACTCCAAACAGCTGTCGAAATTGTTAAGAAAACGTTTTTGAAATATACATTGCGGCGCGAAGATAAGATCCAATTGTTTGAGCCAGTACTGAAGGTTTCCTGAAATTATTACAATTTTGGCTTGAAACTTTCATTCTTGTTTCTAGAGAATTTAGACCTTTTGGAGACATATTCAAATACACGCCTTATAATATTGTTATGTAAAATTATATAAGAAACTGAACATAAATCAGTCTGGATAATTTCTTGTAAAGAGGTATTTTAGTAAGCAAAGTCAGGCCTGAGTTTCTTATAATGCAGTTTCTTAAAGACGGGACTTTACTGTAGCTCTGATTTTGTTGTCTCGTTCTTGAAACTGTCGTAAAGGAGGTGCTTCTGCTTGAAATTTGAGACTTTGTTTGGTTCATTCAATCTGACTAGCAACTGCAGCGTTACGGCGCGAGAAAGTCGATACCACCCTTGATTAACACCTCAATTCAAAGCGATTAGTAATTGCAGACAAAGAAAATTCTCTCAACTGGTAAATCAAAACAAACACGACCGCAAATGTTGCCTCGAAAACAGTAGGGCAAACTCTCGCCTTGTGCAAGCGAAAGACCATTTTTATGAGAAATTGTGTGCTAATAACGAAAGACGTAGGGTAAATCTGAAGATCTGTCTCGCGGATTTTGTTTATTTGATTCATCAGCTGTGTGGTAATTGTTTCATTTTAGCCCAAAATACCCGAGAATTATAATGCCTTCTGCGCAGCTCCTGAATCAAATAAACAAAATCCGCGACAGAACTTTAGATTTACCCTTCTTCTTTCGTTATAAGCACATAATTTCTCTTAAAAACCACCTTTCGCTTGCACAAAGCGAGAGTTTGCCCTACTGGTTTCAGTACAAGTTTTATGGCCGTGTTTGTTTTGATTTACCGGTTGAGAGAATTTCCTTTTTCTGCAATCACTAATCGCTTTGACATAAGGTGTCCATTAAAGGAACTGCTGCTATTGTATTACAAAATCTGTCCTTGTTAAGCCTGGTTTTCATTAAAGAGTCTCTGCTAACCATGATCCTTTGTGGCGCCAAATTCGACTTTCGTATTATCTGAAAGTCGTTTCTGGCCTAATTTCTCTTTGCCTTGCTTTCATTCGGCGAACAAAAGGTTATGTTGGACAATGGGCCTTAAGCATAGACAAAGGTGTAGAGTCCAAATTTTGATATTTCTCTTTCTCCAATTTCAAAAGGGGCCTAAGCAACGGACATACCTCCCATACCTCGCACGTGCGGTCTCCTGTTTTTTGTATGCCCATAACAAAGAGGGGCGCAAAGCCTAATGGTTAGCAGAGGTTCTTTAAATCGTAATTCATCGCCGACGAAGCAAGACAATGATCGGCGATAAATAACGATTCAATGAAAACCAGGCTTTATACTTGCCAATTTTATTGGCCTAATATCCAGAGAGCTGTTGCCTCTCAAACAAGGATTTTTTCTTCATTTTGCTCATCTGTTAGAGGGCCAAACATCCCTGTCCTATGCTCAGGGCCGAAGCCAATGGGGGGCCGGGGGATGAACGTCCCCCCCAGGAGACCATTTGTCGGAAAATTTACCCTGGATCAGAGTATTTTTTAGTACTTGATCCAGGGTACGGAAAATTTTGCTCTCTTGTCGGAATTTTTTTTATTCAAGTGACTAATTCTGGAGGACTTTGAGGAGAAATAATGTCTAAAACATGAATTTATTAGTGTTAATATATAAATTCCAACAGAAATTATTTAATTCATGGCATATTTTTGATCGATATTCACTAATTGTATTGATTTCAAGGTTGGGTTGCGAAATGTGGCCAAATTTTAGTTACTGAAGAGGTAGATCGGTCATATAATGCATAAATTTAACGTATGTTCCTGCAACTGTTGTTGTTGTTGATAGCTTTATCATCGGAAAATTTTGGTCCCCCCCCCCCCACGCAGTCATGGCTCGTATCGACCCTGCCTATGCTGGCCTTCTGATCTTGAATTAAAGCTCGAACTACGAAGCCCATGAATTCTTAAGTGTTCCGAAACGACCATGTGGCGATTTGGTCGTATAGAGCTCACCGCTAATTTGAATATTAACTTTCATTTAATTTAACATGGGTGGCTGATTGTTCACTCACGTTTAGTGTGAGGTTTATGAAGACATGAGCTTCCGTAAGAAATATGTTATTTTGCGGAGAAGTAGCTGTTCTTTGCCAGAAGTCTGAAGAGATTTGACAAGGAAATGTTTAAAATTTCATGTGAGATCTTGGGAACTTGAGCATGTGGTTTTTCGAACACAAAATATAACGCTGAGTTGAAAAGAAGCTGCTCTGAAATGTCAGATGGTTGAAGAAGGTATTCGTAGAAGTTGGCAAAGAAATGTTCAAAATTTCTTGAGAAATTTTCATTCTTGTCAAGGCGAACCAAGAAGTCAAGTTGAGAGTAGATGTTTCATGCGTCCTTGAATTGGCGAGGAATATTTTAGATCTTCATGACAAAGTTTTAAGATTCAAAAATGGAGTCCTTGTGAAAACGAAAGCTGACGTTAAGTTAAAGTGTAGCTGCTGCGTACAAGAAGTCTAAGGAAGATAATTTCAGGATTTGGCAAGAAAATGTTTACAAATTTCAAGAACTTGAACATATGCTTCTTGTGATCTCGAAATAAAACGCTAAGTTAAAACGCAACGTTTTTCTACAAGAAGATCAGAGTTGTCTTTGCAAAAGCAAGAGCCTGCTAGGTGGTAAGGAGATTTTTAACAATTTTTAACAATTTAAGAAAATTTTAGATGTGGAATGATACTCTTTTATAAAAGAAAATCCTCAAGTTAACAGAATGATCTGTCAAAGTGGCTGGTAAGGAAATTTTTAACATTTTACAACAAATTTGAAATCTTATAAAGAGCGCTTTTTTCACCAGCTGTCAAGAAAGTTGGTTGACGTTTTTATCACTTCTTGGGAAATTTTCAATGTGAAAGAGGCGAATCCTCTTGTAGCAGACAAGTTGTTGAATTTGAGATCCAATAATAGGCCAATAATAGACCTTTTAGCTAGTCAGCAAAAGAGCCTGGATCGAGAGCAAAAAGGTCTATTCGTCACAAGAAGCTTTTAATTATCTCTACAAAACCTGCTGGTTGGTAAGGGAATTATTTTTATCTAATGAGGAGCTTTTAACTTGCTTCTTTTATGCAGCAAGTCGTTAATTTTAGTTTAGCACGTCGTTAAGTTTCATGCAAGATGTTTTGCAGAGCATTATCCCCATGATTTAGCAAGGAAACGATAAGAATTTATTAGAAATATTCAAGCTTCGGCATATGCTTCTTGTGAACATGAAACAAAGCAATAGTTGCCTACAAGAAATTTATGTTCATTTCATTCATTCATTCATTCATTTTATTTATCCACGACATCCACTCAGTAAACTTTAAAATTACTTATTTCCAGATGAAAGTAATAGATATTTCTAAGGCCCTGTTTATATGAGGAAAAACACCTCACCTGCCAGACCCGGGGCTGAGAGGCGAGGTAAATTTTAGCCACTGTTTATATGAGATATTTCACCTCACCTGTCAGCCCCGGGGATGAGAGGCGATGTGGAGTAAAGTCTCTCTTCCGTGAAATCAGATCGAACTGACCAATAAGAACCAACGAATAACTTCAATTTACCTCACCATACCGGTGGTGTTTCGTTTATATGGAAAAATTTCACCTCACCCAGGTGAGATCCCACCTCTGGTGAGGTGGGATTTCACTATACCGGTGGTGTTGCGTTCGTCATGTAAACGCGAAATGAAAATACAAAGGATTCTATGGGAAGGTGGAATCTCACCTCTCAGCCCCGGGTCTGGCAGGTGAGGTGTTTTTCCTCATATAAACAGGCCCTAACAAGCCTAATAAACTTGTATTAAAAGCCACTACTGTTCTTCCATGGATTCGTGCGTAAATATATATATATATATATATAACCTGCACACATATACATACACATAAAAATATATATGTACACCTATACACATATATATATAATTTGTTATGTTATCTCTGAAAGAACATCGGTTAGGTTTGCTGGCAGCGGTAGTTTTAGTCGAGCTTGAAATCTCAGCGTGTGCTTCCTCGTAAAACAAGTTGTTCAGTTGAAAAGTACCTGTTTTATGAAAGACGTATGCGTGACCGTTGTTTCCATCAAATTAGAGAAAATTAGATGTTGTTCATAGCAAGAACTGAGCTCAGTAGCCATCAGACTACTAAGTATCCGCTGTGGCTGCGCTGCCCCGTTTCTAAAAGACAATTAATTATTAAAGTCAAAGATGCTTTCTTGGTACACTACCAAATTAGTTCGAGATTCGAAATTGACGTTGGTGAGCTATTAATCTCTCTGTCTCTGTCTTAAATTCTGCTTTTGCTCCTCCCTTGTCTTCTTGTTTCATTGAACAAACACTCTTTCGAGCAACCCTCTAATGATACCTTCTGCCCTCTTTTACCCCCCCCCCCTCCTCTCTAGGCAGCATTCTTTAGCTGCCCTTTTTCGTATTCCTGGAAGCTTTATTCTCTGATCTTTTCTCATCCCAAGACATAACGATGTCTTTAAAGGGAGTACAAATACCAACATGCCTTGCGGGAAGTCAGCGACTTTCTCTGCACAGATTCCAGAATAAGTGACTGTACGAAATTCACAAAAGCAAAAACAGAATTTCCTTTGCCAACAAATGCTCGTTTATGTCATCTATCGAATTACATGCTTTATCCCTTACGTCCTCTTTGCATGGATATTTACCAGACAGTTATCGTCACTAAAGCTATAGATGTTACAACTAGATTGCTACTGTGACTTTACTAACAAACTAAACTTTAAGCCTGCTTATATTTGGATTTCACAAGGCCAGCTTTTTGTAACTCTCTATGTTAGGATTATCTTCTTGGCTTTACTGAATGGAGACCTTTCTCGCATATCTGCTTTTAGATTATCTTTTATAAACTTTCTCCTTTCGTGATAGATCCAGAAATCTTCTACCCTTGCATTTCAATTGACTCATTTATCGTCAAATTTGCTCTTTTTGTATGGCTCACATTTGCACAGTCTTACTTATACCCGGAATTCAATTTGTTACCGTCTTTAAACCAGAAACCATCAATTTAGCTCAAATCCTGCTTATTGAAAACCAAAGTCTTCTCTTAATTTAAGCTTTAAGGAAACCTACTCATTCAAGAAGCTAAAAGATTTATAAATTAGCATTAAATAAAGTCTTGTGCAACTTGAGTTTAAAGTGTTTTCAGAGGATCGGTTTTATCAAACATGCCCGACTGAAGTTTAGTGACACTCGTTGAGAGGTTGTTCAAGATACTGCAGGCTGCAGAGCTGATTTAGGTGACTTAGGTATGTCAACTTCACATGTTTACAGACTAGTATGCTAGCGGCTCGTAACAACGAAAATGAATCGCAGGAATAGACTAGACTACATTACGTAAGTCCCTCTAACTTACGCTCTTTGTTGTTGTTGTTGTTATCGCTTCAGTTAAGGGACTTGTGTCCTTACGCTTCAATACAGGGACTAATTAGGCCAAGTCCGCCGCCTTCACGGCGCGACCAATCAGATCGCTACTTTCTTAATATGGTCAACCCACTTGCTTATTTGTAGCGTTTGATTGGCTCTTTAGTTCAAAGTTCGACTTCTCGAAGCGAAACGACGCTCGAAGTGACGTTCGAAGGGACGTTCGAATTTTCTTTCTACATTCGTAGAATTTATGTTATCTTGGTAGAATGGAAGATGTTCTAAGTTTCTTCTGATTTTCGTAAGATTTTAGTCCCTGTTTAGAGTCTGTTTGGTCGTGAGTCCTCTGTATCAGTGAAATTAAAACATCAGATTATAAATGTTGAACGAATACAAGGAATCACGTCGTCAGTCTAGGAATAGACCTTTAGCTATTTAACAAAGGAGTCTAGATCGAGCGACATTTTTAACGACACTCCTGTAGTGCAGCAATGTTTTGTGACATTGGAATTGATATTTTTATACATTTTTATACGCAAGGTTCGATTGAGTAGTTGAGTGGCGTAAGAGCTTCTATCCCCTTTGTGCAAGTTCGAAAATTCTACAAAATGTATCAAAGTATCGTTCGATTCAGATTGTTTTCTAAATACATTCAATATGAGTTGCATATTCCTTGGATGATGTTCTCATTACGTTGTTGCATTGCACTTTTATATATGGTTTGAAATTTACCTGACTAAAGCCGGATCTCCACTAGGTGGAAAAATGTCGAGCCGCGAAAGGTAGAACGTATTCCTACTATTTGTGGCTCGACATTTTTCCGCGGCGACAATTCGATTATCCAATGAGGTTACCGGAAATTTTTCCGCCTCGTTTTTTTTCCGATTGCGATTGCGTTCCCGTGTAAACGGGGCCTCAGTCTCTAGCAGGCTACTCTGTCTCCAAATTCGGTCGAAACGGTAATAGACCTTTTAGCTATTCTAAGAAAGAATCTGGATAGAACGATATTTCATCAAATTTAGTAGAATTTTCGAATGTGCACAATACTGATAGAAGCTCTAACGCCACTCAATCGAATCTCGTGTATAAAAATGTATAAAAATATCGCTCGATCCAGACTCTTTTGTAGAATAGCTAAAAGGTCTATTGTGAAGCTTTTGATTTTGATGGGCGACATCACATCGATGTTTACCTGTTTTTTTTCCAAAATTAAAAGCATCATTTTGAAGATAAATCTTTGTACTTTACACAATAACAAACCAAACACTCATATCTTTTATGATTGTTTGGATATAAGTGGATTTTACACGCTCACTTTTTGATGGCTTGGGTAAAGCCAGCAAACAAATTACAGAAAACAATGGAGAATAATGGATACGGCTAAGTTTACAGATTTGTTTACTGCTTGGCGATGGAGGGAGCCCCTTTAACATAGCTTTATGGGGTGATGGATGTATAAGGCTGCTGCATATCATTTACATATTAAATGAATTGGCAAGGAAATGTTTTGCTCATAGTAACTTCCTCTCAAACAAATTTAGCTTGACAACGACCTTAATGGCTTCTAAACATTTTCGTTGGCTACATGCAATGAACAATGTCAAGAGCTACAATCAGTTCGCAAAAATAAGGAAATATTTATGCTTCGCACTTAATCAGATTTTTAAGACAATTTTAGCTACCTCTTGAAAAGAACTTCGACGTGTCATCATCTGCACATGTTACTAGCTTATTGATGGGTCAAACAACAATCCTCGTTTGAAAGGCCACCGGTCCCTGGATATCAAGTCCATGGCATTGGAAATATACAATTCAATTGTCAACTGGTTCAAATCCATATCAAGAGTCATCCGACCGAAATCAGACATTCCGTTTTGAAATTATGAATGTTTTCTCGAGAAAAGCTCCCCCGGGGGAAGGGGGGGCTACTTGATTGTGACCGTGACTCGACCTCCATATGGGCTTTGAGAAAACGATCCATTTGTATGACAAAAATTTCAAGAATTCCCAACCTCTTGGCGTGAATTTCACGAAGCTTCGTGTCTATGAATTTTTTTGATTTGAAGATGCTAGGCCTAATTCAAATTTCCTCAGTTGAGATAAACATTCCGAAAAAGCTACCCATCTACCAGAATAGAACTTTTAGCTATTCTACAAAAGAGCCTTGATCGAGCGATATTTTATACAATTTTATACGCGAGGTTCGATAGAGTGGCGTTAGAGCTTCGATCGCAATTGTGCACATTCGAAAATTCTACAAATTTTTTATGAAATATCGTTCGATCCACATTCGCTTTCAGAATAGCTAAAAGGCCTATTAAGGTTAAAGGCAGACCTATATGTAGAGAATTTCAGGTGAACGACCCATCAGTATGAGCGGCATGTCCAGCATCACTTAAGAATCAAGAACCCACCCCCCCCCCCTTCCGCGAAAGCTCCTTCAAAGGAATCTTCAAAAAGAATAAAGTCACGATCAAATTTTCCAATATTTCCTCCTTTACAGCCATGACTTGGACACATTATAGTACGTGCTATCTTCTTAGATCGATACAATTACTTGGAATAATGTTGTTATACTCCCAGGAATTGCTTGTTTTAAGCGTTAAAAGTCATTGTAGTAATGTGGAAATCTGTTCGCTATTTTAGGCATGTTTTGAAGTTTTGAAGGGGCTGAGGTGAATCATCAAATCACTTCGTTAGCTACACATCCACTATCAGCTTCTTGGAATTTTGATAAACTGTGGAGGGCAGAAATGCTACTCGTACCGAGGCGCTAAGCTTTGGAACAGTATTGGTACTGAGACTAAAAATTCTTCAACCCTGAGAGCCTTCAAGACTTCAAGACGAGAGAGGTGCAAAAATGAGCACTAGAATTTCTTCATTTCTTTTTTGCTGATTTTCGACAGATTGTAATATTAATTTAGTTCGAAATATACTGGTTTTATTGTAAATTATAAATATTGTAAGTTTTTAGCATGGCCCCCTGTAAATCAGTTATTCTAACTGAGGGGCTACCATCGGTAAAAAATATAAAATCAATCAATAAAATAAATCTGTTTGAGTAAGACAGCAACTAAACATATTTTTTCTGGGACACCCGATATTTCTCTACCTGTGTACGTCATCTGCAAGCAAAATTGAATCACCATCCATTCGACGTATTTCTCTTCTTTGCAGCTGGTTTAATACGTAACTTACGAGTCATCAAATCTATCAAGTAATTGAAAACTCATAGATAGATATACAACGAAGGATTTGTTTCATGGTTTTCAAGCATATCAAAAAAAGCAAAGAGGAAGGATATGATAGTTTGTGAATCTGCAAGCTGGAGAATATAGCATAGGTTCCAAATCTTTAAATCTACGAAAAAATGTGGGTGTAAACTTCAGTGACCTATTTCTTTAAACTGAATGACTTGAAAGAAACTTTAGCCACTTTTTTATGATTCTACCGTTGGATTTTTCAGAAATCTTGAATATTTGTCGAAATTACAGCCTATTTTATTTTTCAGCTGATGTTATGATGTGACGTCATCAAATTTGTAAATCACAAACCAGAAGTGTGAAAGCGTTTTGCTTGATACTATATTGTAGGCATCCATAAACTATGGTTTTCTTGAAAATTATTTGATCTTTCGTCAACAGGTTTAGAAATTACGATAGTTTTAAGTTTTTTCTGAAAATTTTCTTTAATTCTTAAAAAAGAATAAAAACCCTGTAATTCTGGAAACATAGAAGATTTCACAAAAGTCCAACAGCAGATTTACTGTAAAATAGTTCAAGTTTCTTTGAAGCAGTTCAGTTCAAAGAAATAGGTCATACAATTTTACACCCAGCTTTTTAAAGATTTGAAACCTATGGAGGAGAATATCATGACGGATGTATTTTGGGAATGATTGTCGAGACAACTCTGGTTTTTCATCAAACCTTCGTCATCTCATTAATCTTTTTCATCAATTTTGAATAGCTTTAAGGTTGAAGTCGAAAGAAATTAATATCATGCATTATTACCGGCCTGAAGTTTCAAAAACGAGGCAATACAGAATCCTGCCTCCGGGGGGGGGGGGTACATGACTTGCGGATTGACGGGGGTCTGCCGCCCGGTTTTCAGAAAGGTACCCTCTTCTAATTACCAAAACTTGCGGTCATACACCACTTTTATGATGAATTTTGGCGGAAAACCACTCATTTTTTGCTATTTTTCGCCAAGTTCTGGATAACCCACCCTTGTTTATGGAAAATCTGCCGAAAAGGGACCCTTGTTTAGAGAATTTGGGGCCCAAAAACCCACCCATATGGGCGGCACATACCCGCACCCTCAACATGTTATGTACCCCCTCCCCCCGGGATCCTGCCACTCCTATTATTGGTTAATCGCACCTTTCCCGTGGGTTTCCCGTAGCCTTATAATACGATACAAGGACGCGTGTTTGTCGCCGCAGCAACTGCTTTAGGCCTATCAGATTTACAATAAACTCAAACGACATGATAATAACAAAATGTGTTTAACTATATGATACGAGTCAACATTAAAGCTATCAGGTAATGAAACTCATACTAACCGGTTTTGTCGTTGTACAGGAAAATATAAAGCCCTCGGTCTTGATGCACAGATCTCGCAAGCTCAGTCTGTACTTTTAAGGCCTTGAGCTTTATATGTTCCTGCACAACACAAAACCCTTTAGCATGTGCACAGGAGCTTACATTTGAAGTGATTGTATTCAAGATGCCATTCAATGGGTTTCTGCTTTCACGGGTTGCGGGTTACAGCAATTTTAGCCCTTATTTTTCAGGATTTACTTTCAAATCGTACCTGTTTTCGGGTTTTGAGATGTGTCACGGGTTGTGGGTTTAGCCATTTTCTGTGCTCGAATTTCGAGTATTTCATTCAAAGTTCCTATTTTTGCGGTTTTTCGAAGCCATACAGTTCATGTAGTTAACTGAGGTCGAAAAACCAACTTTCGAATGCTTAAAACGATGCGCAGAGTGTCGGTGAAAGCGAAAATGCTGAAAATAATCGAAG
Organism: Aurelia sp. 3 sensu Dawson et al. (2005); assembly: GCA_964020215.1. NCBI lineage: Eukaryota > Metazoa > Cnidaria > Scyphozoa > Semaeostomeae > Ulmaridae > Aurelia > Aurelia sp. 3 sensu Dawson et al. (2005). The sequence goes on along the minus strand of OZ026593.1, from coordinate 16,036,307 downwards.
ATAACGAAAATTGAAGATCCTTGTTCAGAAGTGCGGTTTCGGGTTGTGGCTTTTTTCCTTGCGGGTTTTTGGGTTTTGCTAGTTTTGGTCTAGGTTTTCGCGTTCAAGTACCCCCAAAAACCCCCTCTTGAATCGTGTTTTTTTTAAGGTATGTCAATTCATATACGAAAATGAAACTGAAATTGAAACGACTGCTGAAAGTCTCATCCCCTTCGTTGCTTCGTTTGCTGATGTCATACAATATTATAATGACATTATGCTCCTGGGGTGTCGTTTTGTGGTTATTGTAGCTATTCTATTTAGCACGTTGAATTTGCGAAAATTTCCTGGGGAGCGTCCTATTTAGGTTTTAGGGTGGCAATGAGTTGTCACTATTGTAGCAATTCAAACTAACTACGCTTTGTCGTAAACTTATTTAGACTTGAATCTTGATGGTGGAGTTTCATTCATAATTTTGCGTCAGCCAATGTGTTAGAATAGAAAACCAGGTGAATGAATAGGATATTAGGAAGACTAAACAAGTATGATGTTATAAGTTTGCTCTTGGTTTGTGATTAGAGTTCGGTTGATTTCCAGATCATATCTTTATTTGGAAAGCAATGTTGTGGAAGAATAAAGAAAGAGAGCTGTAAGACACATAAATTTGCTTTTGCACGTAGCAAGCATCTACTTGGTATTTTAACATCTTTATTTGGAAAGCAAACATTGTTTAGAAGTTTGAAAGAACAGAGATTTACAGAAATAGTAAAGCAGTAGATTTGCATTTGCTCCGCAGTTACACGAGCTGGTATTTCGAGTACGTGTAAGTCTGCTCCGCGTTTGTGATGAACTTTGCTCGATTAAATTTGGAAAGGAAATTTTTATCAACAGCATTTAAGACTACTAAAGCGAAGCAGTAGATCTCAGGTTGCTCTCACTTATAACGAGGCTTTTCAAGAGATGCAAACTGTCTTTCTTCGCAAGGCAAACGTTGATTGTGAAAGTCTTTAGATAAGAAGATCTACAGAACTTTCAATCAGTAGATCAAGATTTATGCTTCGTTTACGACGAAACTTTGCTTTATATTCCATTCGTCTGTTTTTAGAATGCAAGTTGATCAGACGTTTTGTGAAAACAGGTCCTCGTGAGAACATGAAAACCAGGTTTTAGGTGCCTGACTCTATGAAGATATATAAACTCCTTTCTGCTCTCAAAAGAGATTTCAAGGAATCTCGTATTCCTTTGAGCAGGTGAGTGCCAAACAATTGCAGAAACTACCATCTTCTTTAGTTAATGTTTGAAGGATTATCCTATCGTAAGACGGGACCGAGATCGACAAGTTTGTTATGAGTAGCTCAAAAATCTTAATTAAAAGACGCTTTAATTAACACAGACTTTATAAATAGTTTTCGTCTTTGGGGGTATCGATAAACTGGCTGGCTTTAAGCCACAATCCTTTTTCGTAATTTCATGGTTCTCATTGAACTTCAGACGTTTTTATTTGAGTCTATTAAATGTTTCTCGATTATGCCTTGAAGTCTGTGCTTTTCATGGACATAAAACAATGTTTGGTATGGATACAAAACATTTTATTTGAAGTAAACAAGAAAGTATTTCACGACGAGGCAGTTTTTTGTGAAAACTTTAAAGTTAATTGCAAGGTTTGTGTTAAATTGTACCTTAAATCAAGTTATTAAATGAGTGAAATTTGGCTGTCTTAGACACAGTTTCAGTACTGTCTGAGACAAGTTTCACTGTCGCTCGTTTCTTTGTCTGGAATAGAGTAGAAACTGTGAGTTGTTATTTTTCATTTCGCTTTTAGAACCAGGATATTTTCATCTGACTCTCTAGTTGTACTTCATTTTCTGATATTAGCCTTCATTTTCTTCGATTTCTCCTTTTTGCACACAAAATCCTTTTTAGAATAAATTTCTTTGATTATACCTTTTCACTTTGTCGAGATTATATTGCCGCTACGCAGGCGCTTCGCGCTGCTGCGCTGCAATTTCTTTGATTATACCGCAGGCGGGACCTGTATGGAGACAAGGTTACATTGACCTTTTTAATGCTATCCCTGCCATTTTTAATCTTGGGAATTTTTAGATTAATCATTTAGGCCCCGTTTACACGATACCGTTTTCATTTCATATCGGATTGGTTTCATATCGGATTGGCCTTCTGTTTACACGATACCGTTTTCATTCCATATCGGATTGGCTTCCTGTTTACACGGGAACGCACCAATCCGATATGCTTCATACCGTTTTCGCGTTTTCAAATGAAAACGCTCTGAAAATGGCATGAAACGAATCCGATATCGTGTAAACGGTCGAATCCGATATCAACTCAGTACGGAACCTCATTATCAATTCTACTAGCCTAGAATCCATTAGGGGGCTGCGCAGAATGCGCAGTGGAACCATTACCGAATACGGTGAAACCATTACAGTGCAAGGCGAAACGGTATCGTGTAAACAGAACCCCAATCCGCTATGAAATGAAAACGGCATCGTGTAAACAGGAGGAATTTTCATGTCGGATTGCCTCACCCAATCCGATATGAAATGAAAACGGTATCGTGTAAACGGGGCCTTAGCTTTTTGCCTGTAAATTGTGTGCATCTGTAAATTGATTCGCTTTCTTTTGTATCATTAATTGTAATTTTATTTGATGGCAAAATATATACATACATATAGCCAAATGATGATGATGATCATGATCATGATCATGATCATGATCATGATGATCATCATCATCATCATGATCATGATCATGATCATGATGATCATGATGATGATGATGATGATGATGATCATGATCATGATCATGATCATGATGATGATGATGATCATGATCATGATCATGATGATGATGATGATGATGATCATGATCATGATCATGATCATGATCATGATGATGATGATGATGATGATGATCATGATGGTGATGATGATGGCGATGATGATGATGATGGCGATGATGATGGCGATGATGATGATCATGATGATGATGATCATGATGATGATGATGATGATGATGATGATGATGATGATGATGATGATGGCGATGATGATGATGATGATGATGATGATGATGATGATGATGATGATGATGATGATGATGATGATGATGATGGCGATGATGATGATGATGATGATGATGATGGCGATGATGATGATGATGATGATTTCCTTTTCTCTATTTATTCATGTTGACGTTTTTTATTTAATAAACGTGGATTTTATGTAATTAAAATTTTGGCAGGTTCCTTTTTATGTTTGAAGAATGAAAACATTATGGAGGGGCTTTTCTCCAACCGGAAGGAATACACCTACCTATATACCTATATACCTACCTATAGAGGAAGGAATCAGGAATGTTGTAACAATAGGCATTATTCCTGCACACAATCGAAACAATCGATGAAGCATTTGAAGTATTTATAGACATTGTTAATTTACACAATCAAAACAATTCAGAGACATCTGGGTCAACAATCAGATTTAGGTGAGCTGCCAAACTCTGGCTGTTAATGAATTCATCAGTTGAGCTGCCAACTCATTAAAAGGTAATTTTCCAAAATCTGACCTCTGTGACCTGGCAAAGTTCCCTTACTGTTTGAAATCTTCAACATGGACGACTGTTTTCAAGGGGCAAGCAACTCATACTATAAGCTATCAAGGAACAAGTGTTGCACTGTTTAGGTAGCAGCTGGTTTCTGGCTAAAGTAAAAGTACGTCAGTAGTGTCCTCCGCCATTTTTTCCCTACATCAACATGTATGATTTTGAGTACACAGAGTTTCTTACGAGTTTCTTAAATGTTCCATGACAATCTTCATGTTGATTACTATCTGTGCCCTCGGGATAATTTCAAAAAAGACTTTTTGAAGCCTTTCCAATGTTCAGACATCCTCTGGTAATTTCTGAGCAAAGTGATACAGGACGCTAGTGAAAATAAAATAAGTGTAGGTTAAGGATTTTCTTTGTCAAAATAAGTAGTTTCTCAAGCTATGTTTCATGTTTGAAGACTGAAAACATTCTGGAAGAGGTTTCAGGCAAACCAGAAAGAATATACTTGTATAAAATCAAAACAATCGAGCAAAATAAAATCTCTATCAAATTTTGATGAGTTGCCAATCGATTTCTCCTGATTAAGGCTAATTACTAGGTGTTCCTAACAAACTCTCGCTGTTAATGAAATCATCAACAGAGTTGCAAAGTCATTAAAATGCTATTTACAAAGTTTGATCTGGCAAAGTTCCCTTACTGCTTGAAATCTTCATATGGACGACTGTTGTCAAGGAAACCAGCCAACCCATATAATACTATCAAGAAACAGGTGTGGCACTATTACAGTGACAAATCTTGTCTGGCTAAAGTAAAGAATTTGGCAATATCATGTGCCATCCTTATTTTCGGTACATCCGATGTAATAATTCTGACGCTTATCAAGAAATCTGGTCTCCTTGAAGTGGGCTGGCTAGGCTATTGCCATCCCGATATAAACTAAATCCTACATTAAACAGGTGCAACTGCAGATAAATATTTATTACTTCATGAAGCAAGCTACGTGCATGATCTCATTCTTCAACATGGCTAATGGGAGCCTTTAATTATGTTTGAAGAATGAAAACATTATGGAGGGGCTTTTCTCCAACCGGAAGGAATACACCTACCTACCTATATACCTACCTACCTATAGAGGAAGGAATCAGGAATGTTGTAACAATAGGCATTATTTATGTACACAATCGGAACAATCGATGAAGCATCTGAAGTATTTATGGACATTGTTAATTCACACAATCAAAACAATTCAGAGATATTTGGGCCAACAATCAAATTTAGGTGAGCTGCCAAACTCTGGCTGTTAATGAATTCATCAGTTGAGCTGCCAACTCATTAAAAGGTAATTTTCCAAAATCTGACCTCTGTGACCTGGCAAAGTTCCCTTACTGTTTGAAATCTCCAACATGGACGACTGTTGTCAACGGGCAAGCAACTCGTACTAAGCTATCGAGGAACAAGTGTTGCACTGTGTAGGTAGCAGCTGGTTTCTGACTAAAGCAAGAATTCGTCAGTAGTGACCTCCACATTTTTTTCTCTACATCTACACGTATTTTTTATAAGAAACTAAGGATTCCTTAACTCCTTAAAATTATCGGATTTTGAGTACACAGAGTTTCTTACGAGTTTCTTAAATGTTCCATAACAATCTTCATGTTGATTACTATGTGCCCTCGCGATAATTTCAGAACGAAGCTTTTTGAAGCCTTTCCAACTTTCCAGTGCTTAGACATTACCCTAGTAATTTCTGAGCAAAGTGATACAGGAAGCAAGTGAAAATAAAGTGTAGGTTAAGGATTTTTTTGTCAAAATAAGTGGCTTCTCAATTTATGTTTCTTGTTTGAAGAATGAAAGCATTCTGGAAGGTGTTTTAGGCAAACCAGAGAGAATATACTTGTATACAATCAAAACAATCGAGCGAAATAAAATCTCGATCAAATTTCGATGAGTTGCCAAACGATTTCTCCTGATTAAGGCTAATTATTACGTGTTCCTAACAAACTCTCGCTGTTAATGAAATTATCAACAGAGTTGCAAAGTCATTAAAATGCTATTTGCAAAGTTTGACCTGGCAAAGTTCCCTTACTGCTTGAAATCTTCATATGGATGACTGTTGTCAAGAAAACCAATCAACCCATACAATAATATCAAGAACCAGGTGTGGCACCATTGCAGTGGCAAATCTTGTCTGCCTAAAGTAAAGAATTTGTCAGTATCATGTGCCATCGTTATTTTCGATACATCCGATGTAATAATTCTGACGCTTATCAAATCCTACATTAAACAGTTGCAATTGCAGATAAATATTCATTACTTCATGAAGTAAGCTATGTGCATGATCTCATTCTTCAAACATGGCTAATGGGAGCCTTTAATTTCAGTCTAGAGTTTAGTATAGTATTTGCACATGATTTATTTTTCAGCCCGTTTTTCCTTTCGAAGTTTGAAGGCGGTGTTCTTTGTACACGAGCAAACAAGAAATAAACAGAAGCCAAATCACTGCAGGCGCTGAGGAAAATGCACAATTTTGATTACGTTCACCCGATGCAAGCACATTTTGAAAATTTTGAGTTCCGTTTTCAAAATCTACCGTTTTAAAACCCTGCCGGCAGAAAATGTGCCGTTTTCATATGAACGGGAGGCCTATACGTCACAATTTTCACCGTTTTTAAAATGTGACGGTATCTTTTTAAGCATTAATCGCTGTTGTATTTAATTCATTCTTACTGCATTTAACCACGTTATATTCAAATCATATATACCTGCAATTAATCCTTTAGTTTGCTGTTATTAGGTTCCTGTTACTTTGTAAGCGCCCTAGACTCGATAAGCTATGCTTCTCTATGGCGTATGAAAACGTATGTTGTTAATTTAACAATTGTTTTCATGAATCATTATCATCATTATCATCATACGAACGCAGTTTTATACTGTCTGAAATTAAACCCGGTTTAGTTATGTGGAATCTCCTATATCAAGCTTAATTAACCTCATCGCTAACCACTGGCCAGCCCACCTAGTCGGGCTGGTTTTCTAAATACAAACATGTTTGGTTATTCTTTAATTTTTAGTTTATTTGTTTCTATTTTTAGGCGTTGTCAAGAAGTTGTTGGATTCTAACCAGAATGAGCACGTTGGCAGCCGCGATTCATAAAGACCGAAAAGCAACCCCTTTAGAAAGATCATCGACGTATTCAATCTAAACACCTGCAAGTTGGTAAGTGAAAAGCAATGCTATAAACATTGTAACAAACAACAGAAAAACATAACAAGGCTTAAAATGAATTTGTTTTGTTTGGCGGTAACAAACAAAAGTTTTACAATATGAGGCGATAAAGCAGAATTCTTTTTACCAATGTTGGTGCAAGCAAGACATAAGCTGAGCAATGTCATGATATTCGAACTATTCTGCAATGCTTGTGAACATTTCAAAAGCCGTGATCATCATTGTGAACATCGTTTAAACATCTTGTAAACGCAAAATTTCTTCTCCGGCAGTCCCACAAGATTATGCATGGTTATTGGAAGTTAGTCATTATGCTACATGATTCCTCTACTTTTCGGAAAAGTTAGCGAGCATTGTAAACGCTATAAACATCATCGTGGGCACCACTGAAAAGAAGTAAATATCTTTTGAAGTCGGCAAAGTTTCTTTTTGCAGTCCCATAAGATCTTGCATGGCTACTGGAAGTTAGTCATAATGCTATATAATGCTACTACTGCTCTGAAAGGTTAGCGAAGATTGTGGAGGTTACAAGCATCATTGCGGACAACATTGAGCAGAAGAAAACATCTTACGAACGTAACGAAGGTTCTTTTTCGGCAGTTTCACACGAACTTGCATGGTTGTTGAAAGTTAGTCCTTATGCTAAATAGTTCCTCTACTGTTCTGAAAGGTATCGAAGTCATCAAACATTTTTTTTGGGTATTTTCACGTGAACTTGCGTGATTCCTCAACTGCAGATTCATTCTGGAAATTTAGTGAACATCTTGTCAAGTCTGTGAGCAGCATTGTGAAACATCGTTGAACATCATGTGAACCTAACAAATGTTGTTTTCAACAGTCTCACGTGAGCCTGCATTATTCTTCAACTGTTCTGGAAAGTTACTGCACTGATTTTGTGGACGCTGTGAGCATCATTTTGAACATCCCTGAACATCTTGTGAACCTAACAAATACCCTTATTCGGCAATCTCACATGAAGTTACATTATTCTTCAACTTTCTTGGAAAGTTATTGCATTTCGTGGACGCTGTGTGGACCATTTTGAACATCTTGTGAACTCGACGAATTGTCTCCTCGATTATCCTATGTAGTGGCAAGATTCCAAGCGGTAATATAAGCAAGGAAGAACCATGTGCGAACAATTGAAGAATTGAAGAGGTGTCACTCTTTGCGTTAGCAAAACTGCAGGTACACATAAAGCAAACACGGTGAACATGGCGAACCACACAGATACTACAACAAACTTCGTGTTTGAAACGAAATGTTATTACTTCCACGAGAAGTACACATACAGCAGCAGTTTTGAATGGAATTTCATTTTCATCGGAATAACAAACGTTCTCCTAGCAATAGTTACCGGAACACTAAACATACTGACCCTGCTCGTTCTCTATAAATCGAAGCCTCTTCATACCCCTTCCAATGCATTTATATGTGGTTTGGCATTTTGGGATACATTCACAGGAGTTCTAACTTTCCCGATGAACTCTGTATTGAACTTTTTGTTCAGCCAAGCTAAAAGCTCATGCGGGTTACGACTGACTTTAAATTTCGTTGGATATTTTTTCGGTCACTGCGGATTACTTACGCTCGCTTTGATAGCGACAGATCGATATATCGCCGTATTTTATCCATATGAATACGAAATATATACATCATCACGGCGAAACATCCTTTTCGCTTTAATAGTTGCGTGGACGATTTCGCTTATATTTGTCGCTGGGAGCTTCTTTACGCCGAAATTCATGCTTTATACGATTTTCGTATCAATTACTCTGATTTTACTGCTATTATGGACGGTATATTCTCAAGGCAAGATCCTCAGAGTTACGAGGCAAATTTTACGAGAGATACGCCCAACTGCAATTGCGGCCAAAGAAGAGAACACCTCAGCAGGCGATCTTCGCAGCAGCCATTATGCGAGTCACAGCAACAACAATAATAATGCAAGTGATAATATAGTTATCCGTAATATACCGACTGCAGAATCAACAAGAGCAGAGTTACGAGAAATCAAACGAAAAGCAAGGGATAACTTAAAAGCAATGAAAGTTACGGTGTTAATCGTAGGCGCGCAATATGTGTGTTATTTACCGCACGGCATTGTGGTCATCTTGTATCTAGTAATAGAACCAACAACAACACTGCATATAGCTCATGGTTGGACTGGGACATTAGCACTGATGAACTCGACGCTAAATCCGTTGATTTATTGCTGGCAGTTGAAAGGATTTATTCGCGCTGCAAAAGCATTTTTGAGGAGACAGGAAGAGGTGATTGAGGCGCATTTTAACACTGTGTCAGGTCCTTAGGAGAAAATCAAATATCTTGTGAGCCAGAAAAAAGTTCCCACTTTTGAAAATTCATAGCACCAACAGTACTTCACATATTTAAATGATTCAAATTCTAGTTAAAAGCCGAAAGATTGAAGTATTTTTGTGATTTTTCTCGCTGTTTTACTAGCACTAGAAATATAGGTAAATTCAACGTTACAAAAATTTCATGATTGTAAAATGACTGAAAAATGCCCTAAAACATTGATCAAATCACAAAGGACTACTCGCACAGCTCAATAAAGAAAATGAAATCCTTCACGGATGAGAGGTATTTACTGCCCATGTATTCCTCTGGGACTGAAAATCTGTAGTATTTGTTTGAACGTTGATGTCTTAAAACTCTCGAGAGAGGTGAAATGCCCATTGAGTATTGTTTTGTGTCAGGAGAGTCGTTACAATTTGATCGATGTTATAGTATTTTCTTCTTTCATTTTGCAACCATGAAATTTTCATGATGTTAAATTTACCGATACTTCTAGTGCTGGTAAGACAGGGAGAAAAATTACAAAAATACTTCAATCTTTTGGCTCTTAAATGAAATTTGAATCATTCAATTTTTTCAAGAACTCTTGGTGCTACAAATGTTTTGAAGTGGGAACTTTTTTCTGGTTCACCCGATATGGTAACTTTTTACTGGTGTAGTATAGACTTGACAGCGTTATAACTGAGTGAACTTTAGTATTCATTTTGGAGACTCCAATGTTTGAGTGTTTGAAACACTTCAATTCTGATAAAAATATAATTTAGGTTGTGTTTGATTGTCAGACTTTTATTTCAGGTATCAAATGCCGATCTTTGGTTAAGATTAGGATAGTTCTGATAACTCATTCAAGAGGAAGATTTGATCAACATGAGACACAAAGGGAAATTGTGTCCAAAACTTTTTGTCCTTTGTTTTCTGCCCGAACCTTTTCCATCCGCAACATTTGGATGTTAAAAGCATAGATAGAGCTAGAATTTTTGCAAAACTTTAAAATTGAATGTGTAAAATGTTATTGCCTGATTGTTCCAATTGAATTGGTTGAAGGGAACTTTAGCTTGTTCGCCATGATTTCAGAAAGAGCATTTTTGCTATCTTCATGATTTTTAGAGTTACAAAATTTTTTTAATATCTGCTCGTTTTACAGTTGTGATGTCATCAGATCGCTAAATCATAAACCATAAAAGCTGCTGACTTTTACTTGCTACCATCTTGTAGATCTTAAAAACACTGAGTATTTCTTGTCTTGGTCATTTTGAGTTTCCTCTGTCAGTTTACAGTTTATGGTGCTTTTGACCTTTGTCGAAGCTTCTGATACCTCCTCTTGTACATCCTTTGATAAAACTTAAAAACGCCGTAATTCCAAAAAATATGATGATATAAAGCATGCTCTTTCTGGAATTATGGCAACCGATATCAAATTCCCTACAATTTATTCAGTTGAAAGAATTAGGCAAAAAACCTTTAAAAATTTCAAAGTTTTGCGAAGATTCGAGCCCCATTGCTGATGTCAATGTATGTTTGGAAATTTTGCGACGAAGCCAAATGGACAAACAGTTTGCATGGGAAGCAACTCTCAACATTTTGGCAAATACAGTGAAGAGAAATGTATATATGATAAAAACAGGCTTTCAAGTAGAGCTTCTAGCAGATCTTAGATCAAACTTTAATGTATATAGATGTATAATAGAAATTTGCCAAACTAATAGCTTTACACTTCTTTCATCTGATCGTTAATAACAGAGATTCAGTAGACGAGTTGAATCTAATTACACACAAGTACCGCGTGCAACAGAAAGCGAAAGAGCTCAGTTGGACTCGTCATAACAAAATAGTTGTTGGAATTATTTCAATTACTGAAAATTTCTTGGTTTTTAATTAGTTTTCGGAAATTTCACGGTTTCGTTTGTTAAAACATAGGCGACAACAGTCTTGTTAACCTTATTAGTACTGGGGGGCGTTTTTCGCCCCCCCCCCCAACCACACTTTTCTACATTGCACTAAAACCGCCTGTAGTTTAACCACCAAACATTGTGATTTTTAGTCAAATTTAATTGGCAATTAAATTTTTGACATTTCATTGTTCTAACTCTTATCACGTGATCACAGTAATACCATGTTTGGAGAGGAGTCAACAAAAAAATTCTTAAAACCTCCATAGATTCTGCCTCGTTTGTCCGATTGATCTCAAACATGCATCATTCGATTGCTTTTGATGAGTACTTTCATTTGATATGTAAACATTTCATGTTTGCTGACATCAGCAAAATTTAATATCTATGACGTCATTGACATTTATGACGTCATTGCTCTAATGAATAAATGTAAGATATGAAAAATTGTTGCCTTTTTTGCTTCAACTTATTTATCTTATTACTTCTGAGTCCATATTTACAAGATAAAAGGAAGAGACTTCGAAATAACTGCAAAGAAAATCTGTACATGGAACAAAAAGCTAATTAAAAGCTAATTGTGCTAAAAATAGAAACTGGAAATATCTCATAAGTATGTATTTTAGATCTGCAACATGTTTCCTACAATTTGAGACAAACCTGGAGAAAATTGGATGAGAAATAAATAAATAGAATTTTTCTTGCTAAGAAGGCAAAAAATTGCCAATTTTCCTTTGTTTTTTGGTTGCCTAGCAACGAAACACGTGACTAATTAATTGTCATTGTTATATTTTAATAGCCAATTGTCTAAAGAACAATGGGAGTAACTCTTATTGTTATATCTCTTGTAGTTTTGGAGAAAAAGAGGGGGGGGGCGAAAAACGCCCCCCCCCCCAGTACAAAGTTAGTAAAAAATCGCCCAGTACTAATAGGGTTAAAAGCTGCTTCAAAACAATGTACTGTGAAGGGAATTCTTTAAATAGCGGTTGGATCATGTGATCGAAAGCGATCTCCTATCAGAAAGTAATAAAACTGTGCAAGCTCAGTGAGCCTCGATGTGGAGAGGAGGCGATGAAGAGTTGGCATGGCTATATCTCGTAACCGTTATAAAACGCCTAAGGCAGTTTTGGCAGTTATTGTTTCTTTGGCTCCAGCATAGATAATAGAACTGTTATATTATCTATGGCTCCAGAATGAGGCCGCACGTGTCAAAACTTCTCCGTTTTTGCCTTGCGTTCATATTGCTCCGCTGTGAAAACGGGGCTTTTCGAAAACGCTAATGAAAACGCATAAATTCGAAAACGGTGCGTTTTGAAAACGATCCGTTTTCAGTGTGAACGCCAAAAACGGAGACATTTGAAAACGCTTCACATTCCTTTGTTAACAGACTTTTGATTACATTGGCATTCAAAGTCGTGCGATTGGCGCCTTGTGGACAGCTATTAACAAAAGGCTTTGTTTTGAAAAGGGGATTAACAACACCGTTTTGCTGGAGCAATGTGAACGCCTATCGTTTTCATGGCGTATCTATTTGAAAACGGAGCAATGTGAACCGGCAGCGTTTTCATCAACAAAAACGGATAGAAATGAAAACGGGGCAGTGTGAACGTAGCCAAAGTTATCAAATTAAATACATGATGTTTTGAGTTTGACCCATACCAACTTTTAACTTTACAGGGAATAGACATGGTTAAAAGTTAGCCTGGGTCAAGTTAAAAAGTGCCGTTTTTGCGTGAACGGCAGACCTATCTAGAACAGTTTTATGCCGTTTTCAAATTGTGCCGGTTATGGTGTGAGTTAATGTAGTCTAAAGCGATTGCAAGGATCGTCAACATCATAAGAACTTGTTTGCTCTTCCATGCAACTGTGCAAAAAGTATGATAAGTATATTGCTCTTCCATGCAACTGTGCAAAAAGTATAATAATATGTCGATGATTTTCTAAGGGTCAAAATCTATTGACTCAGTCGGCATTTTAGATGCTTCTTGTAATATGCTCAGCTGAACAAATCTACACAGCTTTCTGTCGTGCATGGTGTATTGAATGTTAGAAATTGATTAGTGAAAATTTGAATTATGCAGGGTGTTTCAGAAAAAAACGCTACCCAGTTTCATTCACGATTCTTCAGGAAATAATAACACGTGAATCAATTTGAGGCATGCCATCAGAAAGTACAATCTATCTTCTTTCCAATGATATCCAGGTTGGGTGGATTAATTGAATTTTTCATTGCTTAATTGACATTTTCGTAAGTATGGCCTGTTCTAGATGCCGGAAAGTAATAGGGCATTTATATATTTCGATAATAATCCACCTTTGTGAGAGCATCTTCTATAATTACTTACAAATGCATCTCATGAGGATGAAATTGTCTTCTTCCCTCCTCAAGGCATCACCTCAAGTGCTTCTAGGCCTGACATGTTTCGAAAAAGTTTCTTTCATAATTTTTACCGGAAAAGGGGTTGATTTTGCTCAAGAAAATATGAATTTAATGATAAATAATTTCATTAATGTATCCAAACTGCATATCATATCATTAGAAAGAAGAAAGATTGTACTTTCAGGTGGTATACATTACATTCTACTTAGATTTTGTCAATTGTTTGAGATTTTAAATCAAACTTGTGTTGCATTTTTATCTGAAACATCTTGTAGTTAGCAAGGGCTCCAAATCGCAGAAACAGTTGATGTAAATGACTATTCTGCCTACTACGAAAGAGTGGACTTGCTACAAGTCTCTCTCGCGGCAAAAACGGAAGAAGGAAAAAAAGCGAGAGAGACTTGTAATACTTGGTAGCCTTAGTCGTTGGCTGGACAGGATTCTGTCCAGTCGGCATCCTTTTACAAGAAACCAATACGCCCTTTCAACAAAACGGTGCATGCTGGGTGATCAGGATCGATCTCTCGCACGCGTTGTATTGTTTCTATTGTGTTCGCCTATTCTCTCGCCCTTAGAAGTCGTTTCTCGAGCGGTTTATGACGATTTTACTCAATTGAACGAGGTAAGAAACTTCTCTCGTATGCATTCCACACTTTTAGCTACTTTTTCTTGACTTTTTGGTGGTGTTTCACTCTGAAATACGATACAGGGCATCGTTAATAACAGACGCAGATGGCCAAAGGCCTAGAGTCCCTGCACTTTCAAGCGCGCTTTCAAGTGGTAAATAGCATATCGTCGCGGCATTATTAGTTTCATACTTTCCCTTATAAATTGACAAGACTCTTGAAAAGCTCTTACTGTACCTAACTAACTAAGACATTAATTCAAGCAAAAGGAAAAGAAAATGCCTCTTCCTTTCAACCTTTGCGTTGTGATAAATTTGTGCGGGCTGACGTGAATGTAAACAAACTGTTCACTTGCTCGTGTAAACAAACAACTGCCAGTTGACTTTACAAACCTTTGATTTTCATTCACGCCTGAATTAAAAGGGAGAAGTTTTTTTGCTTTTTCTTACTTGAATCAATGTCTTAGCTAATGGGCTACAGAAAAAAGCGTTAAATGATCTTGTCAATATAAAAAGTAATGTGTGAAAGAAGTGCTGTAGCGAAGATATGCTGTTTGCAACTGGCAAATACAGGGAGTATAGGCCTAAGGTCCGCTACGCCTGCAATCAACGAAGCCCTTCATCATATTTCATAGTGAAAATTCACCAAAAAGTCAAGAACAAGTACGTAAAAGTGTGGAAAATATACGCCAGAAGTTTCTTACCTTGTTTAGTTGAGTAAACTCGTCGAAAACCTTTCGAGAAACAACTTCCAAGGGCGAGAGAATAGGTGAACACAATAGAAACAATACAACACGTGCGAGATATCGATCCTGATTACCCAGCATGCACCGTTTTGTTGAAAGGGCGTATATCCAATCATATGCTTAGAAGGGACAGTGATACAACAGAGAGAGGCTCTGCGATGTTCTTTGACAATGGCCGACTCGAGCTTCGATGAAACAGTTGATAATAACCCCGTCATTTTGAAAATGGAAGCAAGGCTTGATAGCTCATGGATATTAATGAGCATGCCAAGTATTACAAGTCTCTCTCGCTTTTTTCCTTCTCCTGCTTTTTTCCGCGAGAGAGACTTGTAGCAAGTCCACGAAAGAGAAGATGCTATGAAAGTTAAGCATTCTTTAACTGAGGTTCTTGATGAACCGAGTGATAATGAATTATTTGAAAAACTTTTTTGTGCTAAAGATCTTTGTTTTAAAATCTCCAAGGAATTACTGGATGACAGTGACGCATTTACCCATGGACCAACTGGGCCCGGGCCCAGGGGCCCTCAAAAATTCTCAAATTTTGGGGGCCCCCAGCAAAATTTTGGAAACCTATGAATTTTGCCTTGCGGAGTTGGCTCCAGTGAAAGAAATTTCTCCACGCTGAAAAGGGTCAAGAGTAAAGTTTGGTCCACAATGTCACAAGAGCATGTTGTTGCCTTATACTTAATGGCAGCAACTTTGACGTCCTGAGAGTTCTAGACCCAAGAAATACATCTGCAAATTTGTAGCAATGAACTCAATGTGAAAAACATTAGCATCATGGAGCTAGGGAAAATCGTAGTTTTATTGGAATTGTACCGAAATGTCTTTATTTTTGTACATTTTTATTTACTTCTTCCAGCTTTTCCCTATCAAAGTATTTAGTTGATGTCAACTTGCTTGGTTATGACTGAATCTTCGCCCTTTTCCATAAAAATTCATGCTAATAGGGTGGCGACTTCTATGCACGTGACGCACAAAATTCTTTATATCTTAAGGGGCCCAATCATCTTTGGGCCCATGGCCCCAACAGACTTAAATGCGGCCCTGCTGGATGAGCCAGAAAAAACTTCCCACTTTTGAAAACCATAGCACCAACAGTACTTCACAGATTTAAATAATTCAAATTCTAGTTAAAAGCCGAAAGAAAGAAGTATTTTTGTGACTTTTCTCGCTGTCTCACGAGCACTACAAATATCGGTAAAATTCAACTTTACAAAAATTTCATGGTTGCAAGATGACTGAAAAATGGCCTTAAACATTGAAACATCGATCAATATTTTTCCAGTACTGGAGTTTCTTAATTTGTTGGTGACTTAAGTTTCTTACAACCAATTTCTTACAAAAACGTACGTCCATCTCAAATTAGATTTCACGTAAGATTTGCGATAACCGTAATAGACCATTTAGCTATTCCGAAAAAGAATCTCAATCGAACGATACTTTGCTACATTTTGTAGAATTTTCGAATGTGCACAATAGCGATAGAAGCTCTAACGCCACTCGATCGAATCTCGTGTATAAAAATGTATCAAAATCCCGGGGGGGGGGTACTTGACTAGGGAAGTGACGGGGGTGTGAGGCAAAGCTCTCAACACCCTGTACCCTGTCGCATAAAAAATGGCCCAAAAGTATACCCTGTCGCATAAAAATTTTGCCAAAATCCATTGTTTCAAGAGAAATCTAAAAAATTTCCTTCCAGATGATACCCTGTCGCATAATTTTCTAATCAATTGTAATACCCTGTCGCATAATTTTTATCAGAAAATGACACCCTGTCGCATAATTTTTGCCGTAAAAGCAAAGGACACCCTGTTGAGCGGCACATCCCGTCGAGTCAAGTATCGGAGTAACCCCCCCGGGATCAAAATAACGCTCGATCCAGGCTCTATTCTAGAATAGCTAAAAGGTCTATTACTCATGCTAAACTCTTCTATCACTTTAAGTCGCGAATATTTTCGCCTGACATTTAATTTGAAACAGACTCTAATTTACATTCACAGCATCCCACATTATCTTTGTCTCTGCTTTCGCCTTCGCAGTATCCGCATAATTAAGACAGTCAATATTCCAGAAGGCTAATCCACGTAGGCCTAAATCTCTGATACCATGCTTGTATTTTTTAGTCAAGCTTTGTGGATCATCATACCAAATTTGATGCATAGTACCATCTGATTCTTTGTAGTTGAAAAACGGTGACTGGCTTTCCTGGTCAAATTGTCGACCGCCGATCGCTTTTGGTAAATATGTCGACATTATGTCCGAGTAACAATATTGCCTTCCCGCTGCATCACTACAGTTGACTCCTCTGAAAGGAACTTTCTTCATTTCGCAAATATTTTTATCGAATTTTATACAAGGGTAGTTGTATCCGTACCAAGGAAGACCAAGGACTAATTTCTTTGGTTTTATTCCAAGCTGCTGGAATTTCTTGATCCCTGTAAAAAAGAAAAGAATATTTTTGAAAAATGTCCGAAAGATTTATTTGGAGAACAGCTTAAAGTTTTCAAAAATAAGACTGCGTTCACACGATGCCGGCACATTTTGAAAACGGTGAAAAATGTGACGGATAAGACTCCCGTTCACACGAAAACGGCACATTTTTTGCCGGCAGATTTTGAAAACGGTAGATTTTGAAAACGGAGCCCTAAGCAGCAACATGTAAACAATCAAAAATGATGTAAGCAGAACATTTTCGACGCTTTTGGATCGAGACTGGTCCATTCTTAGGGTGTAGGTACATTTCTTTGGCACCAAAGTCTTGCAACGAGTTTTACAGTCAAATTTCCTACCGTTTTCAAATTGTGCCGGTATCGTGTGAACGCTAGCTCAAATTTTGCTACCGTCACATTTTTCACCGTTTTCAGAATGTGCCAGCATCGTGTGAACGCAGTCTAAGACTAGAATAGACAGAAGATGACAAAACTCTGGGATGACCCGAGGATTCAGAAACGCGTCAGTTATAATTGCTGCAATGAGAGAGTTGACTGAAGCTTGCACACAAATCCCGCTCCTGTCACCATGTTGAAACGAAGCTGAACTCGATTAAATAAAAAACAAGCAAGGGAACGATCTAGCCAAAAAGGGGTAAGATTTATCGTCGCTTTTTAAATGTGTTCTGCATTTGGGAAATGATAAAGTTAACTTGGTTGTGTAAACTTTTATAGTTTAAATGGTCTAAAGTAAAGGTTTTTTTGACTAAATTGTTGCCAGACAACTTCTGCTACCATTGTCTTGTCGCAAAGAATTACATGCAGGGGAAAAAGGAAAAGGGTTAAAGAAAAAACAAAGAAACTTTAGCAGGCCTTCTGATTGGCTAAATTTCAATAAAGAGAACAATGTAAGTACATCCCCAAGTACATTACAGATCATTTTAAAGATTGTACCTTCAAATGTACTGGTGATTGCAGAGTTTGGTCCAGCAATACATGGGCCATATATCTGGCTCCTCTCATCATATGACATCACAATGAGAAAATCTGTCACTTCCGCTAGATGACTGTAGTCATAGCAACGTGAATCAATACAGTCCGGTGACCATGCCACATCAAAGGTCACCTGTAAGAGGACAAAATAAAGGTCAGAGGGCGATGTTAAGTGATCAAAGTAAAGAATGGATGGAGGAGGAAGCTTCTCAAACTTGGGGGCATGGCACTTCAAGGGCACCTTTTCCTTAAGAAAGAGGGGGCACTTGCTAGAATAAAGAGGGCTGTTGGTTGTTTATTGCGAATTCTTAGGGGCACATGCCCCCAATTCCCCCCAGGTTCCTACGTCTATGCCTTAAAATGAAACAAAATCAATTGATTTAGATGGAAACTTTCTGCAAATCTCTCCATTACAAAAGAATAATTGACTTTATTCCACAAAAGGTTGAAAATTACATTAATTAGATATCAAGAAAGCATTATTTAATTCAACAATGTTAGGTGATAGTTAACCACTTACAGGACCAATCATCATACTCTGCTATTTGTTTATTGCCATCACAGGTATATCTTCCACCTTTCAGGAACATACAAGATATTTTGCAAGTTGAGTTGCAAATTAAATCACATTTTGAAATTTTGAAACTCATTTACAGAACTAATAATAATCCTCTTCAGTTTAACTACCTGTGAGCCAGGAATTTCAGCATGAAAGGTTTCAGTTATTTCTTTGGAGAAAGTTGTCAACGCCTCTTCTTCTTTGGAACCTTTCTCAACAGCTTGCTCAATGTCAATATTAACTCCATCTGCAAAAATTGATTTGGCCTTTGATGTTGCATTTGCGATAAGTTCCTTTCTGAATGCAGGATCTGGTAGCTTTTCCACTGGGAAATCAATCTTTAGGGTGAGTCTTACTTTCTGCAATGTAGATAATACCGGATGAGTCTAAAAAACCCCCAGGGTTTGAGAAGGTACTGCTCCTTGAATATATAAGCAATGATATTTTGCAATATGTGATTAAAAATATCGAACAAGTGAAATTATTCTTACAATTTTTATTGCTGAAATGTTTTTACTTCTGTCTATATCCAAATAGCCTGTGTACCAGACTTCAAGAATGGGATTTGGTACACAAGCCAACATAGAGTTTGCAGCATTGTATCCATTTTCAATCTTTCAAGTGTTGTATAATGTTTCTAATTTAAGGAAATGAAACTTACTTGACAAGATAATTCAGTTTCACGTTTTGTTTATAAGAAACTTGGATCAGGCCATAGTACTAAAAGTTTCTTAATTTCACATGAAATTTTGTCCATTTTAGTGCTAAAAGTTTCTTAATTTGTTTCTTATTTTTTGAATGCAGAATTATCACTGTGGTCGCTACAACTGCACCAGATATGTTTCTTGACATTCAAAACATGATAAAGGAACAAACAGTGTTCTGTTAAGTTGAAAACACAAATGGTTACATAATATTGCTCAAGAATAAAGGTTCAACGATCTATTTGCTATAATATCCATGCTTTTAACTTTGAAAAGTTTCTTAGTGCTTCTTACACATAGTACTAGAGTTTCTTAAAATTTTCGCCATCTTAGTACTAGTTTCTTATAAACCAGTTTCTTATAAAAAAAACGTGTATGCTTCTATTTATATACCTGTTGCAGTATGGCAAGCAGAGCTTCACAGACCATTTTATTGCTCAATCAAACAAACAAACAGGAATCAAAATTTTGAATTTCATCTTTCAAGAGACAATTCCAAATTGTGATCCGTGCTTTGCAAAGCAGCCTTGACATTTCAAATCAATTTAAATTTCTTCGCACAATACACGCTTTGTTTGTGTCCTGTCATCATGCACTGACATGCATGCATGCAAGAATGTCATGCAAGAATGCATTGCCAACATAGCAACAGAATCCTAACCTTTTCATGAGCAAAACACAATAATTCTTCATCCCATTTCCCAAACAAGGAAACTGTTGTCAATTTATTCCAATCCCAATGCTTCCAGTTCTCAGTCTGCGTAGAGAATCCATACACTTCTTGCCTAGGCCCAACTGTCAAAGCAGCACAGAGAGACTTGTTTTTGCAAATACAAGGCGGATCATCACCTTCAACGTTGTAACAAAAATTTAAAAAGGCACTCAGAAAAGCAAACAGTTTAATCAATTGGTGTAAAGTCATGATGGTTGTGAAATTTTTCTTTCGCCGTCTTGTTTCAACAGGTAGATTGATGTTGTCTCCCAAACTTCTTCTTGCTGGAATCAGCTGACCTGGAAGTCCTTTTGCATTAGCCTCGTTTCCACAGTGAAGCAAAATTGGCGCGAAAATCAAGTGTGTTAAAGCAAGGAAAGGTCAAAGTAGCACTGGCACTTTCTTCAGTTGGAGCACAACGATCTTGATGATGAGAGAGATGCAAAGAAGGTATTTCTTTATTGTTTTTTCTTCAGTAAACAAACAATGTATACTTGATGCCCATCCGTATATCAAAAACGAAATGGTCACCAAATCTTTGCTAGTTAATAGTCAGCTTATTTTAGTTATCCTTGGGAAGTGTGCCGAGACGAGTAGGCTACTCTAGGCCAAGGATGATTGTCTTCTTGTGCGCCACACATGCCTGACCTTCAATTTCTGCTGTATGAAACTCAATTTATGAGGGTCCCGCAGTGGCCACAGGGGCATAGCAGCACTCCATGGACAGAAGACACATCCTTGTGGGGGTGTCCAATAAGCCTTCCAAACAACATAAATAATGCAGGCAAGGTTTCTGGCAGCTATGCAGCTGATGTGGGCCTGTGGCACTTATGGCTTTTGCCCTCATAGTTGCCTCTGAGTACTCATTTACCAACCATGAAAGGATGGACAACTGACTTGGCTGCTGGCTTATGGTTTTTAGTGCCAGCAATGAGATTGGAATCCACATTGGTAGACCCTACTAGGTTCAAAACATTGCACCTTAACCACCTCCATCACCACCTGGCCACAATGAGACAAAGCCATGCAAAGGATATAGACCTCATTGCAAAACAGAATGTCAAGTTAACCTGGAAAAGCATGGGCAGATGTAGGAGAAGGGGGCTTGGGCTTGAACATAAGAAGAACTTATCATGAACATTGGCCATATTGGGGCAAAAGATAACTTCCAAGTTGGACATAATTTTTGCAAGCTATGGAATTTTCATCTGGCAGCTTCCCTAGAGTTTATCTTCCTGTATGCTTATGCAGAATGTAAAATCTGTTGTCACAATGAGATGTACCTCAAAAATTAGGCCAAACAGTACCCTCCACTTTACAATTACACATTTTTGAAATCAGAAACTGGTTCATAAGAAACTAGTACTAAGATGGCCAAAATTTTCAGAAACTTTAGTTCTATGTCTGAGAAGTATTAAGAAACTTTCAGCAACTTGTTTATCAAACTTTAGCTTATTATCAATGACAATACCAAGGTCTGTTACATCAGTGGGTGTTGAGATGTCTGCTTTGTAATTCTTTTTTTCATCTTGAAGATGGTATCTTGTTGACAAGGATGAGTGAAAAGAAAAATGAGAAAAAGGATGAGGAGGAAGAGACTTGTCAGATACACTTATCCAAAACAAGGTTGCTTCTTGGTGGTAATTATGGGGTTTGCTTTCTGCTGTTCGCTGTTATCAGTTGTTTCTCAAAATGGTTGCCTGTTGCAATGGAGTTGCCTCCTACTCCTTTTTTCTTTTTTCCCATTTTTCTTTTCTCTCTCCCTTTTCTTGAGAGCTCAGAGGATGAAACTTGCAGAAAGTTCATTGGTCCATAGGACATGCAAAGGACTATTAGTTAAAAAACATGATGAAACAGTCAAGTTTGCTTTCTGTGAACTTGAAATTTTACAATATGCTCCTTAAACTCTAAATTGTACATGGAAGATGTTCCATGGACACAGCAATGTGTAAGAGAGATACCCTGGAGGGATTAACCCTGCTCAAGGTATCCCCTGTTCAAAAGCATTAACAATGAAATGATAAATCTTACCTCCAGAGAAATAAATGAATCTAATAATCAGTGAATCATTTTTGAAATAAAAGTCTCAAAAGTCTTCTATCTACATTTAGTCATCCAAACCTAGTGCAATATCATCAATGTACCAAACAACAGAGCCATTTGTTGGCTTTAGCATCTGGATTGGGAGCTTTGGATGTTCTGCTCCCCTGTTCTCCCTCAAGATTTTCACAACTTCCATCTTCTTTTCTCCAGTTACTATCACTGATATGATTCTTGCTGAATTAATCAACTTTAAAGTCATAGACATCCTTCTTGGGATACCCCCTTTTGGGCCACTTTCACTGACAACCACAAATCTAGAGGAAGATAGTGATTTGTCATCCTTTGGGAACAGAGAAGCAATGTGTCCATCTTGCCCTACACCCAAGATGATCATATCAAATTTCGTTGATGGTATCCAATCTTTTATTTCCTGAGCATAATTTTCAGCAGCTTGTGTCTTGCAAAGTTTGTCACCATGACCAACTGGCATTTTGTGAATGTTTTGATAAGGAAGCTGCAAACAGTTGAATAGTTTATCAGACAATAATTTGAAGTTAGATTTTGTATCATTCAGAGGAACACATCTTTCATCTAAGACCCAAACATGTAGAAATCTTGTTGGGAATCGATTTCTTTGGTTGCAAAGACTTCTTAGAAGGGGCAAAATACTGCTGCCTCCAGGGAAAACAATATGGTATATTTCATTTCTGTCACCTGCTCCATTTACGTTTTTGATGATAATGTATGACAGGCTTTTGATGATATTGTCAACTGAGCCAGAAACAAGGTCATTATCAAGGAATTTGTTTCTATTGATAGCAGAAACCTTAAGCATTCCATCTGGTTGAAAATCTTCTAATGAAAATCTTTTGTCTAACTGCCTACCAGCTTTTGTTCTCATTTCATTTTCACTTTGATGATAACTAAAATCAAGTTCTTCATAATCATTTTTATCATATTTCTTGATCAAAACCTTTCCATTCTTTATTGCACTTTGAACAGGATCCCAAATCCTCCATGTTTCAAGCAATGAATCAATGTCAACAAAATAAGTTTTATCTCCCTCATAAATTTTCTGTATCAAAAATGTGTATGCATCAATGTTTTTCATAGGCTTTAAAACCCTCAATCCACTGCTGTCATCATTTATGTCAACCCAATCCCTTGAAAATTTGAAGTTTTTAGCCTGTAGGTCTGGGGATATTTCTATGGCCGAACCTTTGTGCATGGAGCTATAGATATAAAATTTCAGGTATGATTTCTTTCTTTCTCCAAGCCCAATCTCTGTTTCAGAAACTTTGAAATTAAGTTTAGATTTCAAATTGATTTTAACAAATCCTGATTTTTCATTTAACAGTTTACCACTTATAAGAAAAAATGGTACTCTTTCCCATCCTTTCGAATTATATGTCAATTTCACTGCAGCAAAAGTTGGTGTACAACTAGGTTGAATGTTTTCTGAGGTGTCCTTGGCTGTCAAAGTTCTTTCCTCGTGGTAATGCTTATTATAATCAGCATACTGCCCAGCAATGATTTGCCCAATATCTGGTGAAAATGTATTCTTCAAAGTTTTGATTTTGGATTTTACAAAATCAGTGTAGGTAGCATTATCATTGATATCCATAACTAGCCTTGCAAAAATTTCAGTGAGGTGATTTTGCATCACATCCAAAACCACTCCATATTCATCATAAAATTCAGTTCTACCCTTGCAATCATTTTCTTCTTTCATAGCAATTTCAATGCTTTCAATACCCTCATCATTCCAAAAAGATTTCAGAACCTCTTTATTGTTGCCTCTAAATTTCACAATTTCATCAACAGTTTGCTTTCCAAGGTAATGATCAACTCTGTAAACTTCTTTTTCTGTGAAATATTTCATTATTTCTTTATGAAGGTTCTGTGATGACTTCTGATCTTGTCCAAAAGGCTTTTCAAACACAATTCTTATTTCAGTTGATTTATTCTCTGGCCTCAGATACTGGTGAAGGAATTTCATGATTCCTGAATATGCAAATGGTGGAACTGATAAATAGAAAATGCGCAAATTTTCTGCAAGGCCAAGGTTTTTCATGCCTGATTTAATTTCCTCGGTGAATGCTTTATAATCTTCCTCTGACTTTGTCCTGTGATAGGAAGTAGCTTCCTTGAATTTTGAAATCTCCCTTTCACATTCTTCAGTAGCTTTTGACTTACACAACCTTGTTTCAAAGATCTCTGCAAGTCTCTCATTCCCCGTGCTTTTGTCTTTTCTCCCAGTGGCATATATTCTCAAATATTTTTCTTCATTTCTTAAGTTATCTTGTGAAAGGAACAAATTATAAAACCCCGGCCAAAGATATCGCGTTGAAAGGTCGCCCAGGGATCCAAAGAGGATTACTGTTGTCAGAGAATCTTTAGGCCCAGCCATTTCTGCAGCTTCTGCTAGGCCTTTCTCTGTTGTTTCCATTCCATCAGCCGCTCCAATGCAAAAGAAAATAAGGCAACATATGAAAGAGTATTTTATGTTTAGAAAATGCATCTTTCTGATCTGATCTTCGAGTTTATTACCTTTTCGAGTTGTATTTCTCCTGTTTCGATGCTTTTCCTCCCGCCATTTTGAAGTGCATGCAGGCAACCAGCAACAACAACATTAAATGGTATGTGATGACATTTTCCGATATTTTCCGAAAGTTTGTACGAAATTGAAAAATTTTAATCTACTATAACTAAGCGGTGAGCGGTGAGATCAAACGAAAAACGCTAATCCATACGTCACTGAGATCTCCTTCTTCCCGTCCGGGTAGCCCCTGCATTTACGCGTCAAAAAATCCGCGAAAATACCTAAGTTCCACAAGTCTGCTTCTTTTCGCCCAAAAATGCCAGGCAGCGAGGCCAGGAGCGAAAAAGCCTTCTTGCGGTTTCACTTGGATATCTGCAGAGCTAGCCCTGTGGACAAAATCCTTCGCCCTGTGGAAACCGCATCGTCCGCTACGAGTCTTAACAGTGAACTTTTTGCAAAAAACTTCGTTCTTCGAGTCCTTGAGAACATAGATTGTTTTGAACAAGAGAACGTTATTGTAGTAAGATGAACTATCAACAGGCTTGTGAAAACAGAACGGATTTCCGTCCATTGGTGGAAAAACTAGACTGACCCAAAGCATGCTTGCCAACTCTTTCAGCGAAGGAAACTATCCTCATAACTGTTTACTTTCACCGTTTTTAATGATTTAAGTTTACTTGAAATCCATAGATAACAAAGAAGAATTTACCTGCATTATTACTCTGAGTGCTGCTGAAATCCCAGTTCGAAAATATAAACCAAACAGCTTTTACTGGGTCTTTACCATGTTGCTATCGTTAGAAATTACACGACGGAGTGCATTCAGCTTCTCCGCATTTCGTGACTGAAAGTCGATACCCTAAATCAATATCTTGTATGCAACCATAGCTGTTTGCCTTACTTTTGTTCAGTGTTGCTTATAAGTAATCCGAGTTTCATGTCGAACACACTAAGAACCCGCGAAATTCAAACCACGTCTTTCAAAGCAAACTGTTCACTTTCCCATTAAGAAATAGTGTACAAGTTTCCTATATGAATCAAATTTCTTAAATACAAGTTTCCCATTTGAGGCAAGTGTCTTATATTTATATGAATATGTGAGGGTACCAATTCTCAACAGAATTAGGGTGAGGTGTCTTAAAAGTAGTAGTTTTTATTTTGTGGGCTCTAACAACAACAAAGGATTGACCAGGAAATCGAAGAATCGTAAAAAAGAGAACGATGGAATAATGGCCAGCAAATAACAAAATTAGCATTAAAAGCAAGGGTGTTAGGACACGAATGTTTTGATTGATTATTTGTTTACCTTGTTTTGATCCCTGTGTCTTGTTTTGTTGTCTTGTTTCCTGTTTTGTTTCGTTTTCAACTGAGCGTGCTTAGGCCCAACCGCTCTCCAAGTTGTTCGAATACAGCTCCCTTGTATTTCTGTGTCTTAGTGCGCCTTCGCACAAGATAGGTGGCTTTTCGGTTTTAAAACCTATCTTGTGTGAAGGCGCACTAAGACACAGAAATACAAGGGAGCTATATTCGAACAACTTGGAGAGCGGTTTGGCCTAAGCACGCTCAGTTGAAAACGAAACAAAACAGAAAACAAGACAACAAAACAAGACACAGGGATCAAAACAAGGTAAACAAATAATAAATCAAAACATTCGTGTCCTAACACCCTTGTTAAAAGTAACGCAGAAAACCAATTCTTTCAAAGGAACCTGTTCGCTTTCCCATTAAATATTGTACAGATTTCCTTTGTTTCTTATGAGGGTACCATTTCTCAAAAGAATTAGCATGCGGTGTCTTAAAAGTAGTAGTTTCCATTTTGTGGGTTCTAACAAAAGGATTGACCAGGAAATCGAAGAATCGTATAAAAGAGAACAGTGGAATACCGGAAAGTGAATAAGAAAAGTAACATCAAGAGTATCGCAGAAAACCACTTCTTTCAAAGGAACCTGTTCGTTTCCCCATTAAATATTGTACAAATTTCCTTTGTTTCT
This sequence comes from Aurelia sp. 3 sensu Dawson et al. (2005), assembly GCA_964020215.1. NCBI lineage: Eukaryota > Metazoa > Cnidaria > Scyphozoa > Semaeostomeae > Ulmaridae > Aurelia > Aurelia sp. 3 sensu Dawson et al. (2005). Next base: position 16,009,600 of record OZ026593.1, on the reverse strand, counting down.
TATATGAATATGAGGGTACCATTTCTCAAAAGAATTAGTGTGAGGTGTCTTAAAAGTAGTAGTTTCTATTTTGTGGGTTCTAACAACAGTAAAGGATTGACCAGGAAATCGAAGAATAGCATAAATGAGAACAGTCGGATAACGGACACACGGGGGGAGGGTTCTTGGCTAAATTTCGGGTAGGGGTGTGCCGCCCACAGTTTCAAAATGGCACCGTTGGCTAGACCAATTTTTGTGAAAAAGATACCCTTGGCTAGACTAATTTCTACATCAATGGTGCCATGAATGGCATTTTCTAGACAAAACTTGCCAAATTTTTGCATTCTCTGGACAAAAATTTGAAAAAATTTGGGTTTCTTCACAGGAATTACCGAAGTTTGACATTTCTTTGACCGAAATTGCCAAAAAGCATACCTTGCCCAGACCAAAATCGACTAAAATTGCCAAAAAGCATACCTTGCCCAGACCAAAATCGACTAAAATTGCCAAAAAGCATACCCTTGCCTAGACTAAGTGGACTAAAATTGGCAAAACGTATACCCTTGGCTAGACTAGAAAGCTTGAAAAAGTATACCTGTTGTATATTGTGTTTATTTTTTGACGGCGATAAGTTCCAAATCTGAACGCGTGGTCCTGGTTCGTGTTTAGGATTAAGGGCGTAAGAAAAGAACTCGAATTAAGGTTTAAATGTCACTCTCTCTTTATCAACGAATAATAACATGTTTAATTTCCAATGATGATGCGTATAATTAAAATGTCCAGTCCAGTTCAATTAACGGCGAATGCGAATGCGAATGCGAATGTGAATCTGAGCTGCGAATGCGAGTGTCTCATGAAGGTTTTTCGAACGAATACTACTGCGACAATTGAATTTGCCACAGGGCGACCACTCTAATATCATAAATCTAACAATACCCTTGCGGGCGGCACATCTCCAGGTACCTTTACTATGGAAGAACCCCCCCCCCCCGTGAACGGACAGTGAATAAGTAAAGTTTTCTATTGTTTCTTATGGCAATCTTAGCAACCTAAGCGACCTGCGAACCAGGCTTAGCTTTTTCAGTTTCCCTTAACAATACAACGTGTACCTGCAACTGTGGCAATGCTAAACGGCTATAGGAGCTTAGTCAAAGATTTCTCCTTTTTGCAAGACTCCCATACAGGGTCTTACTAACAAAATATCTTTCAGCAAATTCATCAAATGACGGATGTCAATGAGAAGTGGTTTATGATCTAAGTTAGATTCTTAGCTGCACGGAAAAATTTAGTTCACGATGGCTCAATGTGACGCCACCGTCCGCCAACCGCTCCACGTTTTTTTCTGACTCAGCCGGTACAATAATGTGGGTTCCATTTCTCAATAGTCAGTGCAAGGTATCTACCCGGAGGGGGGAGGGGTAACATCTGAAATCTAACCCAAAGTTAAACTTGTATGGATACAAATTAGCATAACCTTTAGTAAATTAAGTTAAACATAGACTAGCCGTAGTGGAAGGGCAAATAAAAGTTGACCTTCACTGGGAAGAAGTTTAACAATGCAATGATTTGTTTGCATGGATAAATACTGAAGTGACCAATATGTACAATTCCGGAAGAATTTCTGTGCACGTCAATCTTCAAATCTTCAAGACGCTTGACAATCAAAAATCGTTTCTGTCAGTCTCTGTCACATCTGTTGGATGGATAATTTCAATGCATTCATTTTAGGCTGCTCGGCACTGAGGAAGTGGCGCGCGAAGCGCGCCACTTGATCGGTGATAGCCGCCACAGGCGGCCAGGCGCCGAAGGCGCCAAGCCCTCCGCAGGAGCTAGGAATTGCAAACCCGCGCGCAGCGCGGGTTTGTATTCCTATCCAAAACTACAAGGTGTCCCAAAAAAATTGTGCCCTATTTTGGTGGCTGCTGTGGAGTAGCTGTAGATTCAATTATCTCGGCTGTTACACAGTTGCATTGGTCAGGCTTCAATAGAATTTAGGGCTTTGTATGAGTCAATCTGATTGGCGGCTTCTGATTTATGATAGAGACATAGTCACATGAGACAAGGTAATAACTGCCTCAGTAAAATTTTCAAAGAAAGAGTTATTGCGTTTTACTTACATTTTTTGTACAATTCTCAGTGGACCAAATAGTGTTGTTTATATTTTAAGAGAACAACAGAAGAACAAAAACAACAATTATTGCCTATTCTCCCTTTCTTATCTGAACAGAAAATTTGAACTGAACTGAACAGAAAATTTGAATATGACGCTAGAAATCTTTCTTTCAACAGTCACTTGATTTTTCATTGCTGGAGAGCAATAGAAATGCTGGTATTAAAGCAATCACTATTTTGCCTTTCTTCTGCCATAAATCATGAAACATGAAACACTTCTCTGATAGACTGATCTATGCAGCTATGTAAAATTCAAAACAATCAAGCTACATCTCCTCCACAGCAGCCACACAAACAGGGTACAATTTTTGGGACACCCTGTCTGTCGTCCGAAAACAGATGCAAATACCGCATTCAGTCTTGGAGATAAAGTTTCTCACAAGCAACAAGAACATTGATCAATATTATTCAACAATAGATAATTGTCTTTACGGGATAAAAGTCTGGCACTGCCCTGTATCATTTTATGTTATGTTCCCCACAGTTATCTCCTTTGATTGGGAAGGTAGCCTGCGTGCAGTCTTTCTTTTGTGTAGCCTTCTTTCAATTTTACAAAAGAAAGACTGCACGCAGGCTATTGGGAAGGCAAATCTATTGCCCTTTTCATTTCTTTTTCCTGGCGACTGGTGGCACCTACTTTCGATTTTTCCGCTAAATTTAGTACGTGACAAGTTGTTTACCTGCTAACTTCGATCTTCGATAAAATTCTCCTGGTTATTTACGATAAAATTCTCCTGGTTATTTACGATAAAATTCTCCTGGTTATTTACGATAAAATTCTCCTGGTTATTTTAAAAGCAACATATTAGTCAATTTCCTGTTTTTGCAGTCATTTCAAATTTTGTTATCTCACTCAGCAGTTTAAAGTTAAGAAGTTCGGAGGAACCCATTCCCCATTTTGATAGAATAGATCTATTGACACCAAAAAGATAGTAGCTTCATTCCACACGTAGCCTGTGTTCCAGACAGACTATCCACACGCCCCTCAATTTTGGCTTATTGAATTGATTTGATGTTGTTGTTGTCGCATCAATGAGTTCAAGTGGAATCAGTTCAACAATAATAACGAAACTCACTACGACGATAGCAGTAAGTCTAGAACGATACATATAATGATAAGATAAGGCCATAAAGAGCTACAAATACATAAAAGGGCATAAAAATCGATAATGGCCATGGGCCATGAATCGAGCATTTGATATTTCGAATGCATTTTGCCTTGTGTTATCATAAAACTTTGTTGTATAAGGCTATCTTTCATTATCTTGCGATTGAACACATTGACAAGCGCCCTGGGCGATAGGACAGATATCTCAAAATACGTTTCTTATCTGACACATTGATCTTGCATTTTCGGCAAGAAAAATCATGATCAGGACTAATTAGAAACAAAAGTATTTCGTGCAGAACGCTTATCAACAGCAAAGTCACCAGTTTCGATTCTGAAAACAAGATAATCACTTTGGAGTATGTTCGATATCTCGCAAGGCGAGAAATGAATTCTTCTAAAACATCCCACCTGTCTAATCTTGAACTCCCGTTATGTTTGTGACGCACGAGATTTTTCAAAATCTGTCAGGAAATGCTGTGCAGTTGGTTAACCAACGTGAACTTCAAATGTTTGAAATTCGTTACTCGGAGAATACTCGGGGTATTGGAATGAATTCAAATTTGGTTTGATAGGCGAAAGACCGAAGTTTTTTGTGATTTTGCTCTATTTTGCTGAAAATTTTAAGCATAGTTAATATTGGATTTATTAACATTTCCCTTCTGCGAAATTCGTCAAAAAGAGTAGCTATCTCCTCCATTAAAGCAATATGTAAATATGTTTCATTTCCCTCAAACCTGAAAAAGCAACTCTTCCAAAAGCATCGGATCGTACAGATTACTGTTTTTATAAAGGGTCTCGATGTTTAACTCTTGGAGGAATAAAATTTGTTTTTGTTTGAGTAAGGCGATTGTCCATAAGTTAGATTTGACTGATTTAGGCCTTATTTCACACATTTCACAGTTACAGATTTTTGCGACTAAATTTTATCTAAACCTTCATTCTCACAGAAATAAAACAAAATCACAAAAAATACATACTTCAGCCTTTCATGTATCAAGCAAACTTTGATTGATTCCAATACCTTAGGTATCCTCCACATAAACAAATTTTCTATCATATGAAGGTCTTGTTGGTCCACCCAGAGGCGGCACCACGGGGAGGACTGGGGAGGACACGTCCTCCCCAATGTTTTTCAGGACCGATTTTTCAATTCGTCGAAATCCGAGGAGAAATATTTAGGGGGGGGGTACGATGGTGGCACATGAGAAAAATGAGAAAAAAGATCACTTTGTCAGTGACCTTCTGTTAAAAATATTACAATTTTACCCAGGTTTACTTTAATTGCTTTTTGCATGATTTATAGATGAAAACCTTATAAAGGCTCTTCTTTTTCCAAATGGGCGTGGCTTTCATGAAAAATGGGCGTGGTCCTAAAAAATTTTTTTTGTCCTCCCCACTTTTTGAGGGCTGGTGCCGCCTCTGGGTCCACCGGGTAGAACTTCTACCTAACAGAACTCTAAGGTCACATCCGTGAATAAGGTCAAAGGAGAGTTTTGGAGAGTGTTTGATCGGCACCAATTCTGAAAACGGTAGAACATGAAACTATACATTTTCAGCGGGGATTGAAATTATTGTGACGGGGAAATAAAACCTTTTGGCTATCATCTGTGATAGAACGTGTATGATTTTTGACGGGGAAACAAAAACTTCAACTGGGAAGCAGCAGAAACAAATGTCTTCAGAGTTCTTCGGATCTTCTTGGATGTCGAGTTCATCAGTATTTAAGCGTTTTGGGGCATTTTCAGAAGCAAAATATCCCCTATGTTGAGCCTTTGAGATCCTGGGGCCTACGATTCTGCTTCAAATATACCCCTTTCTCGGCAAGATCATGGATGAGCGTGGTGTCATATTTTCATTAAAGGGGCAGGGTCACGTAACTGTAAACAAACCTGTTATCTTTAGGATCTATATTGTTGCCCACACGTGGCCATTGTGTTCTGCACAGATTTTGGTGGATGGGGTGAATCCACACTAAAGTTGCTTCTAAAAATCCACCAATATCTCTGCAATCGTACAACACATGTGAGTGTTTCGTTTGTTTTTCTCTGCAAAGTACAAGAGTCCATCTTCAAAATAACACATTCATTTTGAGAAAAGTAGTCGAAAGTTACAGTGATATGGCCTATCCAAAATACTGCGAAATCGTCGTTTCGAAAGAAGTTTGTTTACATCATTTGACCCGCCCCTTTAACATTGCACCCACAATCCGTGCATAAGGTCAATGCAACAGAACTTTGAAATAATGGAGAGTGAAAGACGTACAGCACTCCCTTCAGGTTTACATAAGAAAAGACGTTGCTAGGTGCTGCCATGGATACCAGATAAAAGAACGCCGTAGTTGAATAAATTAAAGATAACATAAACAATGTAATATTAGATAAGGATATAAAACGGGGGATGGTTTTACAATTCTGTGTGGAGATCCACAAAAGAAAAAATTTGATCAAATGCTTCCTCTGTGGGAGCTCTCGAAATTTGCACTAGTTCCAAGGATTCATTCACGCATGTTTTGACGCGAAAAAAGGTGTCCCATGTTTGCCGGAATGCGCCAAGACCCGCAATAATAATCTACACGTTCTCCTTTCATATGAAACTAGGATCAGGCCATAGTACTAAAAGTTTCTTAACTTAACATGAAATTTTGTCCATTTTAGTAATAAAAGTTTCTTAATTGGTTTCTTATTTTTTGAATGCAGAATTATCAATGTGGTCGCTAACACTGCTGTAGATATGTTTCTTGACATTTAAAACATCATTTGAAAACACAAATGGTCAGTTAATATTGCTCAAGCACAAAGCTTCAACGATAGATTTACTATAATATCAATGCTTTTAACTTTTGAAAGTTTCTTAGTACTTCTCAGACATTTATTACTAGTTTCTTGTAAACCAATTTCTAATAAAAAACGTGTATTTCAAGAACCAAAGAACATTTGAGGACGTGAGGACGGAGATGCCAATTAAGACAAGAATATTTGTCAAACTGAATTTCATGTACTTCTAAATTTGATGATAAAAATTTGCTTTTGGGTGCTTTCTTGTGATTTTTGAAAATTACCAAAAGTGGGCTCCATTTGTCTAAATTTAAGTTCAGAATGATTTTCAAAACAAAATTTAATTAATTTTTTTAACCAAAAACTGATCGTTTTAGGGTTTTGTGTGTGATGTGAGAAACCTTGCCTTGAGCACTTGAGCAATTTCGGTAATTTCACTTGTGAGGAAGACATTTTTTATGAGGCAAGATTTGAATGAAAGCTCCATGGAGTTGATCAAAGAATGGTTGAAATGCAAAGAATATTATCTTGGCAGCTTGAAGCCGACAACAGAATATATTGAGACCTTATTTATGCACTGGTAAAAGGACGCTTTCAGATGAAAACGCCATTCATACGAATTATTAAAAAGCTTTTTAGATGGAAAATTTGTTTATCTCGTGTTTAGCAAACCAGAAGGCCGCGGGCCAGGAAGCGTTCCTGAGGAAAATTGAAGACGAAGAACAAATAAATAATGCATATTTTGCATAGTTGTAGGAACCAGGGGGCACTGGGGGCACGTGCCCCCCAAGATTTTGCAATAAACAAAGAAGTGCCCTTTTTATTCTTAGCAAATGTCCTTTTTTCTAAAGGAAAAAGTGCCCTCAAAGCGTCATGCGCCCAAGTTTGACATTCTTCCTACGTCCCTGATATTTTGCCTGGCCCTTATTGGCCTCGGACCCCTGGTTACTACCCTAGCTAGCACCCGTTCTCGACGGTCCTGAAACGAAAAAGAGTCAACCCCCCAGGCAAATTACTTCGATTCACCGTACTTTGCCACAGGGGTTCAGGGGGTTCATGGTTTCATTGCGCAACTGTAATGAAGCCGAAAGAATCACACACTGAAATAACACAAAGGAATATTTTCCAATGAATTGAAGGAACTGCGTACTGAGCAGAACCCCCTTCTCGGAGCACAAAGCAGCCAGAAATAGCGAAAGCTTTACGTCACTGACATCGTAGATCTTGCAGATGTTAGGAGGTTGTAATGAAGAGAATGCGAAAGATCAGATGAAAGACGGAGTAGCGAAGAGATAGGAGAGAACACGACGTGTCTTCTAAAAGACGAAATATATAACGACAAATGTTGATTCATGCATAAATAAAAGTATTTTAGGATTGTACAGAATGGAAAAGATTGTTGTTATTAATGAGAATTCGAATAAGCACTGTTCTGAAAAGGGACAACTTGATGCTCAAATTTGGCAGCAGTATCACAGGTATTTGCATGTAGATTCGGAAGATTGTTGTGTTCGGGAACACAGAAGGCTTGTTAGAAGCGAGGATAATGTTAATAGTGCAACAGGTTATTCAGAAGTAGGAGAGAGAAACAAAAAATTGGTTTCGAAATCGCAGAGTTTCATAGAACAAATGGAGTATTGCAGCAGCTGCCAACACCAAAAGGATAGTTTCGAGAGAGGAAAGACGGTTAATCCGAAATTTGGAACAAGTGAACTGTCCCAGAAAAAGTGCCAACAAACCGTAACTATGAGGCGATCTGCTGATATATATGACAACAACCACTGGTTTGCTAAAGGAGATAATATTTTTGAAAATGGAAATATGAGCATTTTTACAACGAAAGAACCTTTGAATTATTCTGTACCTGACGAAGATTTTGCCGTAAGTCCGAGAAAACATATTAAAGATCACAAGAAGCAAGACAGAGGAACAAGGTTTTCGAAAAATGGTAGAAGATTTGTAAAGAGTGTGGAGGATGCAAGAAACGTATTCGATGGATTTGATGAAAGGATATCGAAGAATGGGTTTAATCAGAGATACGGTAATTCTCCAAAGAAATTTTCAACTTACGAAGATGGTGATCGAGTAATTGAAGATCAGACTGGTATGCCAAATTGTGGGACAAATTATATGGGAGACCCAAAGCTGGTAATGTTCGAAAATAGCACAGACAGGGACCAACATCATGTTTGCACAACCAGAGCTCACAAAAAGGTGAGAGAGTGGCTTCAAACATCCTGCAGTATTGATTCTGGGAATGATTCGATTGAGACCGCAGATACTAGTTTGGTCACTGCTTTAGACGATACGAAGCGGCATACGAAGCCCTCAAAAGAACGCGATTTCGATTTCGAACCCAAACATTCCATGAAAGAAACTACATCAAATGCTCAAGCCAAGATGGAGGATCTCGGGCGTGGCTCACCTCTCTATAAGCGCTTGCTGAAGAAGAAAATACGTTTGCAAAATGAGGGGTTATCAGCGAGCCATTCCACATTTGAACATCTGCGAGAACTGACTATTCCGAACACCAGTAAAAGTGAAAATGAGAGCGACCCATCGACACAAGAACATGCCTCCAAACTTTCTGCGAGAGAAGACAGCTTAGGGTTGTTTCCAACTGCAACGATCTCTAAAAGCTCGGAGACAGAAAATTATGGCAGTGATGGCAAGCGATCTGATAAAAGTCGACTACTTTGGCGGAAAGGCTGGAACATCGATCTTGCCAAAGTTGGTACGAATTCGCAGAAGCCACGTGGAGATTTGATTGGGCTTGTGTGTCCGCAAAAAGGACAACTGAAGAAGCAATTGTTCCAATTTGATGAAGCAGCTACTTTGCCTCCAATAAACTGTATTTCAAAGACACAAGGCAAAAAAGTGCTGACTGTACTTCGTAAAACGAAGGCTGGCTTGGAAATCGAGAACAGATTTATCCACTTGTTAGGACGAATAACGGAAGGTTATGAAAACACACCTCACACTGTCGAGTTGGTTTCAGAGATCAACTCGCCAGAAGTTGATAAAAGGACTGTCAGTTGGGTTGAAAACCAGAGATCATTAAATCGTAGAATTAAAGTGTAAAAAGTTCTGAAAGTTCCACCCAAAATTAGTTTTATTTGAGAGAACAATTTACCAGAAGGTGATGCAGTACTGTTTAGTTGGATTGAAAACCAAAGATTATTTTATTGGACTGTGAATTAAAGTGTAAAATGTACTGTAACATAGGCGTAGGGTGGGAAGAGGACTTATGGAGGGGCTCTAGCCGGGGGGGGGGTTGGGTCTACTCATAGGCTAGCCAAACGGTGGGAAAATGTAAAAATATCGGCTAAATTCAAAAGAGATTAGCTCTCAGCTGCTTTCAGTTAGGCACAACTTTCATTAGCAGACAACCAACGTCTCTGCTCGAAGGGAAGGCAAGCTAAGCTTCGCAAGCAATGAACGGAATTAACGTTTCATCGAGCAGCCCCTCCTACCCTCCAAAGGTTTACCTTCTCCTACGCTTATGTTCTACGATTTCCACGCAAGAAACTATTTTATTTTAGAGAACAATTTACCAGAAGTTGATAAAAGAACAGTCAAAACCAAAGATTATTGAACTGTAGAATTGAAGTGTAAATAAATATTTTCTCTGACGATTCAAGGCTCAAATTTTGAATTATTTTATGACCATGATGAATCAAATAGGCTGAAAGGGCTTAAGAAATTTTGATTGATGAATTGTGTTGATATTTCGAGTCAATATTTCAATATTAAACATTCTTTTTGTGTTCTCGGTGACCTTATTCGATTGTGTTCCTCGAAAGGAACTTTACGTCACGCCCGAATTATAAAGTTGATAATTCTTCGAAGCTTTTCCTGGTTACAGAGAGCAATCCATATTTAGTTCATGCTTTGCGAATTCGTCATTTTGTGGTCTCTTAGTTGTCACCGTTTTTATGGCCCTTGAAAATGGTGGACTTGCAAGAAAGTCTTCTTTTGTCTCGTTTGCATCGTTTTTCCTTAAAGAAACTGTACGTACAAGATATGCTGGTCTAACTGTCCCGTGAGGTATTTCGATGCCTCTCATTACCACTCAATTGGGATAACATCTCCCGATATAAGGCTCCTGCGTCATAAAGCGTTTGCTTTATCTGGGTAGTGCCAAGAAATGGCAAGGCCCGTTAGAATTTCGTGCCGTTTGGCGTATTGTTCTACTCGGTCTGGTCGAGCAAATCTGTCCAGTCGCTTTTATATGAATCGCGCCACTCTGAACCAGACAAAAAGATCTAAATTCACTCGGTTCGGCACGGTGTGTTGCAGCTTATAAAATAGGCCTAACTTGACCAAGGGTATGTTCAGAGATAACTAATTTTGCGGGGAGGCAAAAATCAATGGAAAAGCAACTTGCGAGCTTGAAACTTTCTCCTTTCAATGATACTACATTTAGTCATAAAGCCTTATTTCCATGGAGTAGCGGCAAATGCTCGAGAGCAATGCTGCGAAGCATGCGCATTTGAGCTTCAAACACCACTTTTGTCGTAATGCGCTGCTTCGAAGAAATTCTCTCGAGCATTTTCAGCTCGAGTGGAATTGTGTCGCTATATCTCCGTTCATTTACTTTAAGGAACAAGTCCAAAATTTCTTGGACAGGTATTCCTGGCAGATCATTTTCTTTAGTAGATTTCATCTTACATCTGGCATCTTCAGAAGCAGCCTACATACAAGTGAAATAACCCATTCCGTTTGAACAGCCTCGCCGATTTTATTGAAATCAAGTTAGCTCTTCCGTTATGATCAACGTACGTTTAATTGATAGAAATCGGCCAGAATTTCAATGATTTATATCAAACTGAAGATACACACAGGGTGTCTCAAAAAAACTGTTCAACGTTTCATTGAATACTAAGACAGGGGTGGCGCCAGAAACTTTCCGACAGAGGGGCTGGAGCTTCCGACAGGGGGGCTGAAATGACTGAAAAATGGTGTTTTCGTGCGTTATTTTGCCAAATTTCCTCCGACGAGAACCCAAAATTTCCTCCGACGGGGGGGCTAGATGCCTCCGACGGGGGCTGTAGCCCCCCTAGCCCTCCCCTGGCGCCACCCCTGTACTAAGATATAACGATACGTTGAATGGACACTTGGTCAAGTGGCCCTTTTCCTGAGATTTAAGATTAATTTTCGACACAAGAACAGCAAAAACCTTGCAAATCCGCTAAGAATTCATGGAGGTACAAGCCCCCGAAGTTCAAGTTTGTGCGAAAACTGAAACCAGAGACCTCGAAATGGCATTTTTGGTAAAGAACTCATAGACAATCGTTTCTGCTATTTCTCAATGGTTTCAGGGCGAACCAAATGGGATTTGAACAGGTTTTCGATAACCTAACTTCCAGGTACCAATATGGATGCTTTGAGGAAATAGATTCAGTCTCTCGCTGATTATGTTTTGAACCATTGTTTTTGGATCTATTTAGGGTAGCGCAGTAGTATGGACGAGGGTATATCCAGCCATTTTTGCACCAGAGAAAACAGAGAAGGATACGCCCTGGATACGCACTGGATACGCTACTGATCAGCAATTACTTGTTGAAAGCAAACGAGAAGCTCTGAATGAAAAATCGGCGTAATTCGTGTCATTCAAGACAGCCGAATTTTCCGGTTGTTTTGTTGTTTGTGTTTTGGTTGCTAAAACAGATTTTTTTAAATTCAAAATTGCAGTTTTCTTCAAAGTAAATACCACAAATTAAATCACTTTCCACTTTAATACCATGGTCGCCTTCCTTTACTTTATGGCGGTAAATTTAGGAAGTTTCATTCAGTAAAAATTTGGAAATATTCTTTAGCTCAGTAACTGTGTGCTGGCAACCGCTTTTTCCTTCTTGATGGTTGAATTTTAAAGTTAGACTTTGCATCGTTCCCTTCAGCATGGTGCAGTGCATTGAATCACATAATCTTCTTTCAAAACAATGCAGAAAATTTATTGTTTCTTTCCAGATGAACAGGAATTGTCACGGACTTGTAATATACTATTTAGCTATTCCAAAAAAGAGCATGGGTCGAGCAATAATTCAAACATCTATCACCGTTCTTAACATTCAAAAATTCACCAAAAATTATCAAAAGCTCTGTCGAATTAGATTATTTTGCTATTTTTCGAATAGTTATTACATGTGGCTTACATAATCTTCTCAAAAGTTAGCAGTTTCTTTTTGAGGCAAGATCAGTGGGTTACTCCTAAATTTTCCAATGGTTAGGAGTTTGATTTGAGCAACTTCCGAATCCGATTATTATTTTGGAATGTGGTTACAGTTAAAGGCTCTTCTTAAAGAACACCGGTGAACCAGCATCCTTTGCGGTCGCGCTTTGCTGAGCACTGTTCTATATACGATGTCATATGAAAATGGCTGCCGCAGTCGAAAGGCAAAGTGCGACGCGCGCAAAGGATGCTGGTTGACTGGCTTTCTTTAAGCAACCAGCAGGCAATGCGGCCCTATTTGTAAAGGGGCATGATTTCATCTTTGCTCCATTTTGTGCTATTGTGATTCCTGCAAATCTAATTGATTCAAAATCACCCACAACTCAGCAGAAAGCTGGCCACTTTATTGGCCTCTCTCTACAACTCAGTATGTGACATGAAAAGTTTGTAAGTCTTTCAGGAAAGACCAAGAGGGCTTACAAAGAGCGGTTGGCGTTGCTGGGAGATATAATCTTTAATCCTGTGTTGCTAGCCCGTTGCTGGGCTATATTCTCTATGCAAGCTTGTCCGTTTCATTGTGGTCCAATGGCAAGGGATGTCCTTTGTTTGTACAGTGGCTCCCAAAAGCTAGTTTTCATCACAGGGAGCCCAGCCTAACTTATAACTTATCCAAACTGTCACAGGACATCGCAGCATCTCTGGCAGCCATTTATCTTACGCCCAATTTTTAGTTAATGGCCGCCGAACGGAGGTGCTTTACTGTGCTGTATCAATTTGGATACGAGAGCAGGTCAACACAAAAACTCAAAATTATATTGTTTAAAATAGGAGCTGCGTAGGAAGCTGCGAAGGGTTTGATGGACAGTTCAACACTGGCAGACTTTCTGCTTGCATTTCTTCTCGCCCCCGGACAATCTTTTTTGCTATCTTCTAAACATACATACATGCATGTAAAGGCAACATCCTACTAACAAGGCTTAAAGAAGAATGACAAACAAAATGAGCTTCATTCTGGAAGATGCGATGTTGTGGATGGAAAAGAACTGGACTTTTATCTGAAGAGATGCGTTCGCAGCGTCGCGAATCCTTCGCAGTTTCCTACGCAGCTCTTATTTCGGATCATTTATATTTCTACGTTTGGTAATCATTCCTAGGCTCCCTTTGATTTTCATTCGGAAATTTATAAGTTGTAGACGGTAGGGAAGAACGTTAATCTTGTTGATATAAGTTCGATGTTAATATCATATTGTAACATCTTAACGTCGCCAAATTATTACCAGGGAATCAAAGAACCCGCAGTTGTCCAGAAGGACGATTACAAGAAGAATTATCTGATGTGGTCCGATTGTATCGAAAAGCAATCTCTTTTATTTTTAATAGGATACACTTTCTCTTGACAACAAAGGAAGATATATGGTTTTACCATGGAAACTAAGTCTGTGATTTGAAATCATTGAAATAACACTGAGATAAAATAGACCATGAGTATAGAAATAAGGGTAGCCCTATGCTTAGAATAGAAACAGCGTTGCGCAGTTATTTCACTCCAGATCTCCAAATCATGATCATGGCTCAATGTATTCGTAGTGTGTTATGTTTCAAGACATATCTTTATCTTCTTCTAAAAGTTATTTGGTAATAGACTCTGGTGCTCTGGTGATAGATATGCATAGTGGCATCGCCTGTTCTTTTGCTCAGTGTAGATCCAATGTTGCATTATGTTTCCACCCTAATTCACCTCATCGCCTCGATCATTATCATCGCTCAATGTACAGTATATCCCCGCATATAAGAACCAACTTTTTTGAGAACCAGGCTGAAGTAGGTTTTTATTTCAAAGGCACCACAACTAATATCAGGGTAAAGAGGTTCTTGTTTGAAGGGTGACTCATGCAGGCCCTTCAGAGTCTTAAAGAAGATTTTTAGCCCTGTTATTTGTTTCAGAAGGGTCCGTATGGACCTAACAACTAATTGGAGAGGAGAATCAACATGTAGCAGCCAACTGGGACCAAAATTAACCGAGTAACAATAGTTAAAAATCAACTTTGCTACCCATGCAATAAGAACATATGTTTCATCAAACTGAAACAGTCTCTTAATTAAAAGGTGCATAATTAGGAAAAACAACCTCTAGGCTCTTATTCTGGTAGGTTCCTATATGCGGGGATTTGCTGTATTTGCAGTGTCTTTTATTTCACATCACCTTACCTTTACATTGGGGCCCCGGCATGCATTGCAGCCCTATTTTTAAGGGGTTGCCTAATATTATGCTGCACGAAAATGATTTTGTGATGTCGCTGAAGTCGGAATCACACATCGCTGCAGCTCCAGATGCTGCCATGTTTTTACTTACGTGTGTTAAACATTGAACTTAACTTGCATAAAATCCAAGACTTTCATAAGGCAAAACAAACCATCGCAATGTATGCTGTTTGCCCAAGAACCTTTCTCCATTAGATTTCACAACATGAGAATGAATAATATTCAAGTGTAAAAATTAAACAAATTTAGACAGAATTCAAAAATATGCTACAGAATTTCAGAACTCTTGATTTTCTTCCCATCAGTATCTACATTATTTAGCAATGTTCACTCTGCTATTTATTTAATTTCATATGTTCAAATTTCTTTTTTACACAGGGGATCACAATTGCAAAGCAAAATGGTATAGAGCTACCCTTGGGAGGGCTTCGTGGAGAGAAAGAGAACAGGCGAGAGGAGAAAGATCAGGTAATTTTTAATTGAAATCATTTGTTTCCTTATTATGCCTGACTCACACTAGGTCGTTTGGGTCGTTAAGGTCCTGCAAAAAGACCCAAAAGACAAAGGATTCAAACTCTGAGTCTGTTTCCTTTTAGGTCTTTTTGCACGACCCTAACGACCCAAATGACCTAATGTCAATCAGGCCTTATGGTCAGTAGTCTACAACCTCATGTACGGAGGTCTTAAAATGTTGTGTTGCGTTGTGTTGTGTTGCGTTGTATTGTGTTGTGTTGGGTTGTGTTGAAATTGTATTGTTTCTTATCATTTGCATCAACGAAGTCTTGGATAAAAAGATTTGGATGTATATGTTAGTTTTCAGTCTGTCAAGTAATCTGTAATGTCCCTGCTTGTGTGTAACCATGCTCTGTCGCTGTTTTGCTATTGTTTCTTGCAGTTTTACATTGCATACTCCAATTCTTTCGAGCCTTTTAGGCTGTTTTGATATATTATGTATTGGGTAATGTGAAGATATAAACTTTAGCCTAAAGCCCCCTGATCAACATAACTTCTTTATATACTGAATTGGTGTTAACACTAGTGAAACCGTTGTTATGCTTATGTGATAATCTGCTAGCTTATCCAAACTGTCACAGGACAGCACCCATTTATCTTAGGCCCAATTTTCAGTTAATGGCTGCCGGAGGTGCTTTGCTGTGCTGTATCAATTTGGATACGAGAGTAGGTTGACACACAAAACGACCACAAGTTTACCAGTTCTGCTGACATTTAATTGCAGTGCCCCCCAGTGCCATATCCAACCAGAATCACTGACCTCAGCAGCCTGTGTCGACAGCCAAGCAGAGACAAGTGGCTGGATGCGAGGGTGGCTCGCTTGTACCTACGCTTTCGGTCGGTGGCCCAACTTTTTATCTCTAAAGTGCAGTAAACTTCCTAGCCTTACTCACAGTCTACCAATTTCATGCTATTTTACTTTTCAAAGTGGCTGCAAATCAGGCAATCAAAATTCTTGATAGCATAGGCATGGGTGACAGCGCGCTGCATTGCTTGACATCTACATAGTGAAGAGAGCGTTACTTCATGTTGTTACCCAGAAATAGCCACTGAAGGGGCCTTCGCTTTCACCCCCTGCCAAGGAGCATAGCTTTAAGTTAAAACAGTAGATAATACGTTTTACCGAGGCTCCTCTGCAGAAGTTACTGTAAAAGCTTCCTAAAATGCTATCATGAGCAATCAAGTGAGGAAGTTTTTGATGACCCTGTCGCTCGGTGACACAATGATACTATGTTCTGTCACCCATGCCTCACAGCGTCAAAATAGAGGTCACTTGCACAACGTTTGAGGGATGTCTTTCTTGCAATGACTTCTATATCAGTAAATTTTGAAAAATATAGAATTTTTATAATTTATTCAAAAGATATCTCGCTTCGTCTTCCTGGATTGTCTACAAAATTTTATCTTGCAATTCTTTCATAAAGGTTCTTCATTTACTTTAAAACTTTTATCAAAGACCAATGCTATTGATCTCTATTAAATAACTTCTACTTCCCAATAACTCCCTTTCTCTCTGCTATTTCATTTAAATTGATATCTCCTCCTTTCGTATCTACAATTTATTGCAGATCCCTAACGCATCCACGGTTAAGCTTTCGCGTTTACCTCGAAATTAACTTTTTCATTGAAATATGAAAATTTACAATGTATGTTACACTTAACTATACCTTTCTTAGTATGGATTCCTTGTTTATTGTAAGCCATACTAGTCCACGAGCTTCCTTTAATACCCTCTGCTGTTTCTTATTTCAAATAACCTAGAGGGATTTCTTCTAAGATTGATCGTTCCCTTGCGACGTTAAAATGTCGCCTAGATCACTCCATTGATCTAAATTCGATTAGACAAGTCATCCTCCCAAAAATCTACTTCTTTCTCTCTCACTTCGTCGAAAAATTCTCTTTTCAAGAGTCTTTTCCTTTTTAATCGTCATTCTGTCACATGCTGTCATAGTGAATGGTCACTGTCACTATCCTTCATTGGACATTGGTAAAGGTCCCTTGTTGCCCCTTTGATTGTCATTTTGTCATCGTCAGTGTCAGTTTAGCCTATGTCCCCACTCCGTCCCCGTCTTTGACACAGATTATGTCAATGGGCACTGAATCCAAATTACATGGCCCAAAACCTCCCCCAACCGTCTTCATATTCCTTCCTTCATTTGTTGTTTCTTACTTAGATGAATTTTGTTACTTAATTATTTTGTTCTCGTTTTAGAAAGACCATTCCGTACCTCCTCCACAAAGCCATCCCAAAAGTGGCCCTATGAGCCTGTAACAATTTAAATTTGCAAATATATATTTATCTATAATGAACATAGATACCAAATATTTTTCTTATCCTCTTCTTCTTTGCTTCATTTTCTATTCTTTTGATTCTTGAATTCGTCTTCCAAACTTTTCTTCTTAAAATCATCATCCCAAAATTTTTCTTCTTGAACTCTTCTGCTCGACATCTTCTTTTAAACCATCTTCCAAACCAATCAATCTTCTGAGCTTTTAGCTCTATCTCATCCAATCCAATCCAATCCAATCCAATCCATCTAACCTAACTCAGTCCAATCCAATATAAATTCAATAACCATGTTTTATTTACCAATCTTAGTCAAACGCTCTAGATATCCAAACTCCAACCCCTATTTTGCCAGAATATTTCTGTCGTTCTAAAGGAAAGAAAATGACAGAACTTTAGTATTTGTCTCGTAAAAATTCAATAGCTAGCTCATAAAAACTTAAAGAAGGTATGAAAAATTTAGCTCCATATGAGTTGCTTACCTTGCCGTTATTTTCCAATCCCCAAGCTTTACCATGTTTTTCTATATCCATATAAAACATTACAATACATGCTACATCTACATTCTACTATACTTTCTAATTACTATACAACTATACAACACTACAGGGACGGGACCACAAGTAACAAGAGACTATGAATACCCTGTCGCCACTAACATAAAGACATGCAAATGGATAAAAATTAAGTAAACTAAGGTTAAATACTGACATATACTGGGATCTGTTCCACATTGGATGTAAGGACAGCAGCAAAGAAGTATGAAGCCAGACGATAGGAGCCCCAGACGGGTGAACAATAACAACTGCAACTGCTGCCGCCATTCATTCCCTTCTCCCCCCAGAGTCCCCACCGCTCTTCACATTGCACGTACGGTGTCAGGTCAGGGTTAGTTCACGATGTCATCGCTCAGAAATACTGCCGATTTTGAGAATGAATTTTCGTTGATGTTTCATGTGCCTAACATCAATTGTGAAACAGACTTGAGGAAAAGGTACATAGTGGCTCTGTGGTGTAAAAAGAAAGTTTGAAGTTATCCAAGCCGACTCGTTTTGTGAATGAATTTAGAGTCAGTTCGAGTTACGATATTTAGATGCAAATAAAATATCATGCGAGGGGCTCACGTCCCAGTATTTTGAAACAATTGTAACAGTCAATAACGCATACTTACATTGAGAAGTTAGAAGAAATCCCTTCTTGAACCCGCAGTACCCACGTTCAACAGGCTTGCCTCCGTTCTTCTTAGTCTCAGCATCTTCCTTCTCTTTCTTTGCTTTTTCTTTTTCTAATTCTTCCTTCTCGGCAGCTGCGATGGCCGCAGCTTCTTCTTCCGCCTTTTTCTGTTCCTAGAGATGTTTGAAATGGAAATTCATGGAAAAATCACTTTGATATGATGATATATTCCTATTTTATTTGAGGATCAATAATTACCTCCCATCATTCTTACCATTGTTTGTTGACACCTGTTCAGTCTTCCACTTTCTAACTATTGTTTTCGCTAGCTGTTCCACAAGTATCTATGCTAGGAGCATTTCTCTTTACAACTGCAATTTTAAGCCAGTCGACCGTAATATAGTCAACTGAATTAAAAGTGAACTAATTTTGTTCTGCAGAATCCTCCGTGGCGATAGATAAATTTTCCTTGGCAAAAGCATAAAACTGCAACAATCCAGCACACCACCCATGATGTGAACCAGGCTTTAGGTGTCACATTTTTGAGCATGCAATTTTGTCAGAACAATATCAACACAGCCTAACTGTAGACTTACCTCCAAATTTATTTCTTTATGCAGCTGATACCATTTGTAACCAACAAATCCCAGCAGTGCAAATGAAACTGCGAATTCTCCAACTTTATACCAGTTAACCATATTGAATTAATTTGAAGTTTGAAGAAAATATGCTAATGAAGCGTTAGTTATCGATTTGAAATTCTAACGAAACTTTCGTGCGAACTCTAGCGATATGAAATGTTGTATGAAAGTTATCCTGATTTCTATTTTATTTCAACTAGTTTTTCTTACTATGACGTTTGATGATTTTGTTTGATCTGACGTTAGATTCAATTTACTCGCAACTAACCAATCAAATCACTTTATTTAGTGGTATGATACCGAGGCTGGATTCGAGCCCTTTCCTTCCTTCCCTTCTACCATACTTTTACTAATCTGACTTCATATTAACAAGTAAGTTATGAATCGCTTTTCGAGCTTCGAGCCTAAATTTCCCTTATCTTGATTACATGTACATTATTAAAGAGTTCTCTCTCATGTGACTGTGATTGCATGGGCGAGCTGACACACTTGCACCAGGTATCTGGCTTGGCTCTTGTTCGCCAGTAATTTCGGTTACATGGGAGGATCGACCCACCCGCAGTTCGGCTCTGGCACTGAGCCAACCCGGCTAAAACTGAAACCAGGCTTTGTTGGATGAGTCCCAGTCAAAATGCATGCCCTTACAGCGAGTCAACTCGGTGTCGCCTGGCCTGGTTGACCCGCTTTACAAAGGTAAGCCAACTCGGCAAAGCAGGTTGGCTCGCTTCATGTAATCGCAAAATGTTTTTATGAAGAATTTGACCGAAGCATCCGAGCAACTAACTGAGCCATCAACGGGCTACTAGCGGGTCAACTTGCCCATGTAATCAGGCTCTAATTTGTTTTGAGTATCCAAACTCAAAGAAAAGAAAGCTGCTGAAAATGGCCGGCTAAACTCTCAATTTTCGGTTCCAAAAAGACTATATACTTACTTACTTACTTACTTCAAATATCCCAAGGGAACAAAAGTCGTAAAGTATATTTACAAAAATGCAACTGTTTTACACCAGAGAGTTGAATCAGACAACAGGTGTATTTCCTTCCCAGGCAGGCTGAGAAATTTCAGCAACCCCTCATACCAACTTTTGAATGGCATAGCTTACATTTTAACCTTCCAGATTTCATCTGAACGAAGCATTCACAACAAAAAATTGATACAACTACATTTGCTCATAACGCTTTCATTTTTGCCTTCATATTTATTTTATATGTAAATTTTGAAATTACGCCGTATTTTAACTTTAAACATGAAAACCAATTCACAATGTGAAATAACAAATCGAATCTCTGTGAAATATTAATTATAAAGCGACTGAAAAATTAGCAAACAGCTTTGTAAGCAAAAATTAATCGTGAGCTAATAAGGTAAGCTAATGGTCTTGTCAATGACTCTGTTTGAGGCCTGGGTTCCACACAGCTTCAGGATTCTCAGTAGACTTATTGCATCGGCGTAGTTTCTCGTGAAACCTGAACTGCTGCAGATTCTGAAGGTCGGTTCCTATTGCTCGATGAACTACCATCGCTTTCCCAGCTTTCCCTGTCACCAATTTTCCTAATCTGATAGAAATTCAAAGGTAGTTCCAAGGGCAAAATAAACTTTTGTTGCATCTGAAAATTTGCGATGATGTGCAAAGAAATGATAGTTAGTTGTTCAGTGGGAACCAGTCTTTAGTGGCCTATTCATTAAAAGCAACAAACTGCCACTATAGTGACAATCAACTTGATTTTTGAGAATGATGTCGAAAATACACCCAGGTAGAATATGTAATCTAGTAACGAAGTCTCGAATAGCAAAAGAATGAACGAAAATCATGCCCTCGCACCAACTATCCTTTTATAAATGAGAAAGTATCCGCTTAAACATACTTTTACCGGAGGAAGGCTGATTGTTCGAGACTCTGGCAAATATTCCAGACAAGAAGACTGAGCACTTTTTAGACTCTGACAGATATATTTATTGTGGGTAACAGTTTCATAAGCAACTCATAAGCTAAAATTGTGTTATACATACATGGATTTTAAATACGGGCCTTACTGTACGTCAAGCAATATACGAACAATCACAACCAGAAAAATCATAAACAGGAACGATAATTTTTCTCTGATATTAATTCAGGCATTTATCGTCCCTTTAATATCAAGTCCACTCCTTTGTTCCTTCATCGAATCTGCCAGCCTCTTCTCCTTCTCGACTACCTTTCTCTTCTTCACTTCCTCCTCCAAAAACAGCGTCACTTGTCTGTGGTCGAACGATTTTGCAAAATCCAGTGCAGTCTTTCCATGCTCGGATCTCTTGGAAGCGTTGGCTCCTTTGCTTATCAGCAACTTGACTAGGCCGATATGGCCGTTGAGGGAAGCCATCATTAAGACCGATTTCCCGTCGCAGTCACATGAGTTGACGCCAGCGCCATGATGGATGAGAATTCGCCCGATGTTTTCGTCGCCGCTTGTGGCAGCAAGTCGCATCAATGGCGTCCAGCCTGATGTGTAGTCCTTTTTGTCGAGCTAGCAAGAAAAGTAAGAATGATAATTATCATGTTGTGTTGTGTTGTGTTGTGTTGTGTTGTGTTGTGTTGTGTTGTGTTGTGTTGTGTTGTGTTGTTAGGTGTTGTGTTGTGTTGTGTGGTGTTGTGTTACGTTGCGTCATGTTGTGTATTGTTGCATTTTTTTGTGTAAAATTTTGCTACGTTATATTATGCTTGAAGCTAAGTAACACAATGTTAAGTTACCCTGTCCTACGTTACATTATTCTGCATTAATTTGTTCACATGCCAAGTCTAACGCCACAGATGATTACGCTAAAAATGGCCGCGAGGAACTTTTTATCAATTGCGTTCTAATTACGAATCCTTACCGATTCTTTAGGAATTCGATTAAAGAACACAATGCATCTCGGTAAAAAACTTCCTCGCCGTCATCTTTAGCGTAATCGTCTATTGAAATATTTTGACATCCTCTGCCAACGATCGTCCGTCTAAACCAGCAAATTTTAAAGCAACAAACGTGACTATTACTTTTCATGCCCCCCCGCACGGTAAGACCTGAATGGTTGGAAGACCTACCTGTACTCCTTTATTGACCATCCAGCGTACGACTTCAAAATGTTTGCCATCTGTAGCCCAATGAAGAGCAGTTGAGCCTGTCTTGTCTCTTACTTCTAGATCTGCGTTATGTTTGCTGAGTAGTTCAATTGCTGTGACATTGCCTGCACAGACACAACAATATGTGAGATTTAATGTGCAGTAACGTGAACAATCACTGCTTTAAGTAGATGTTCTGATTTTGTGTAAGTTTATTATCTCCAAATTTCAGTCGAAACGGTGACTTTGCAGTTTTTATTACGGGCAAGATCACACAAAGTTTTATCTGTTCAAAAAGAAGGCCATACTTTGAAGAATAAAATCTAGTGCTTCATAGAGGAGCAAACCAGATATTTATATCTTTTACGATTGCTTGAATATCAGTGGATTTTAACAAATGCGTTTTGGTGGCTTGGATCTGCTTGGGTGCAGCAACCAAACAAACTGCAGAAGACAATGGACAAATGCCTGAAAAAATTAAGTTCTTCACAGCTTGGAGACGGAGTCCTGTTCTGTGAAAATAAATGCTGACAAGACTTTGTGGACAGCAATCCTTTATGTTGATTGACAAGAAAAGAAAGAATTTCTATGGCTGATAAGTAAAGCTGCAAATGTAAATAAAGTGAGGAATTATTACAGATTCGCAAGAACCTAAATGACCAACTGACTTGCTGTGAAGTACGCAAAGGGGACCATCTTAATAAGACTTGAGCTTATATCAAAAGTAGACAAAATCTAAAAACTTTGGGAATGGAATTATATTTCATCTATCTCAGAAGCTGGGCATTACAATTCTTAAATTGCATTCTATTTGAAAATCGCTTTTCTTTTCATGCATTCCTCTAAGAAAGGAAAGTACAATCATGAGCGGTAGGACATCCAGTGTGTAGCAGTTTGACATTAGCAAACCATCTTAGCCTATTGCTTTTTGTGTTTTGAACTCATAGTGTACAGCCCCCTTTCATTATTTCACAATTTTGAAATTTTCAGTAGTGAGCCACCTTGTTAAGTGCAGATCCACCTTTATCGTAAAGCTGAAAACTTCAAAATTATAAAACAGTGAAAGGTGGCTTTTTTCCAAGTAAATATAAGTTCAAAACACAAAAATGTTAAGATAAGGTGGCACGTTACTGATATGAATGTCAACTGGGTGCCCTATCACTGATGACAACACAGCAGTGATTACCTGCATATGAAGCAATCATGAGAGCTGTCTTTCCACTGCTACTTTGATAATCAACATCAGCGTGGTGGGCAATGAGAATTTCAGCAAGTTCATTGTAACCCTTTTGAACTTTGAGGGAAGTAAATAAAGATCAAACGAGTAAGCAATGGGATAACTCTCTTTAAGTAAAAATATCTCTCTGCAGTAATTTTTTTGCCAAGCTGGTTATACTGACTTATTAATGCATGATTTTCAAAACATGTTTTTGGACCAGTAAAAAATTTGCAAGGAACTCATTTGCAATGATTTCATGCTTAAAGATTCTTATCATAAGATGAAGAGCAGTGTGACCTTTTTGCTATTCTCCAAAAGAATGGACCAAACTTCCTTACACTTTGTAGAATCAGATAAATCTTCTATTGTTACTTGAACAACTTTGAATCAATTTCAAATCCCTGCTTCTTATATCAAGGCTAAGGTTTCAAAACTAAACATATTGTACATTATCATGTAAGATGATTTACACAAGGGCTCTACTATATCTCTGTTACAAAAGATATTTGTTTTGTGATTGAAAGAAGGGACTTACCTGCAACCATTAGTGGTGAATATCCATATTTATTTGGGGCATTTATGAGCTCTTTATTGAGTTCTACAAAAAGATGTAAACAAGTAATTGCATGATGTATTTTGGAGCCTTGTGCACATTAACATGGCAAAACCTCTTAACAAGATGAAAGAATCACTGTATGTAAATATTTCAAAACAAGAATCATGAGGGGGGGGGGGGGGGCATGCTAATGTACACAAAGGGCTTTACTACATTTCACATGAAAGAGCTATTAGAGCTAATTATGGACATTTAACTGCAATTTCTAAAGATTCTGCAGGGATCAGTTTTAATTACAAAGCTCACTACATCAACACTGCTTGATCATCAGGACAAAACAAAACTTCATCACCATTCATTAATGTTTGACAGCTTCTCTTCTTACTTGCAGAGAGAATCAACTGAAAGAACCAAAAACAAGGACCAAAAACATTTTGGAAACAAGAAGTAGGGTATGCACTGTTTTATCAAAATATGATTCTGTTGGATGTTTTTAGCAGGTAGAGTATGCAGATAATGCCTCAATGAATATATTCTTTGGTTGGAAATCCACACATAAACGAATGCAAATAAAAAATTTTGAACTGAAAATGTTTCAAAATGCTTGGTGCATAACTCATTTAAAGTATTTGAAAGAAACCATTTCAAGGTGAGCATGCTGGTTGGATTAAATTCCCAGCAGTCCTGACCTTGATTTTGACACAATTTGCATAATGTTTTGAAGAAAAAAATTTCACATTTCTCAGCTGGCTATGCAAATGGAGACTGTACAGCCTTGTTTTTACTGTGAAGATCAACAATGGTATGTCAGCAAACAGAGGGTAACAAAGCACCCATCACTTCCTCATGAACTCTCCTGCTTTGCAAGAGAGAGCTAGCGCATCCATCATCTTTGAAAAGCAAGTGTTGTGAGCCATCATCCATCAACTTAAAAAATTGTTCTTCACATTCTACTCCTATTTTTATTACTCACAAACTTCTCAAGCTGCAGGATATTTTTTTTTTAAATAAAAGTGCCAACATTTGTCTATGAATCAGTTACTAAGTTTTTCTCATGTTGATTCCATAAGTTTTTAATTTTTTTTCTACAAGTTCATCAATATGATATCAAGCATGATGACATTTTTCTGACATGCAAAAACACTTTGCGATATGTCCTTAAATCTACAAGATATGCAAGTGCAAAATCTTGGAACAGAATTTCCCTTGCTATGGAAGCTGCCAAAATTAATGAGCTTCTGACATCAAATTAAGTTGCTCCTTTTGTATGCCATCAACTACAAGCCCAAAAACTTCTCACAACCAGCCAATATTAAGCAGAATTACTTAAATTTTGAAACTGATGACATTGTAGTTTTATCAATGGAATCTTTATCATCACTCAAAATCCACAGTTCTGTTTTCAGCTGATGGGCCACTCTCTTCTAAATTAGTTTACCTATCATTGAGAGACCTTCTTAAAGAATTCCCTGCACATCAAATGATCTTCTTCTTGGAATTTTCCCTGGAATGTATCATCATCAACTTAAACACACTGTAACTAAGGGGCCACACATAAATCAATTCTTTGACGCAAAATGTCCAATGGACATTTGGAGGGGAGGGGGGGGGGTAAAAGGACTGAATGTTTTCAAAATTTTTGTTTAATCAAAACTTCTTCCAAGAATGTCCTGCAAGAAACTTTATTCTACAGCTTTCATTTGCAGTTTATTTTCTTAGTGTGAAAGCATTTCAACAGCAGTGAAAGTATCTTGTCCGTTTTTGTTGAGTCTGGTGATGGAAAGAACATCGCTGATGACAACACAATCAATTAGACCCATTTGATATGCAGCAAAACAATGGTATGGAATTTTCTTGTGGTCAGATGGTGGGGGTATTTTGAAAACGCCCAATAGACATTTTGCATGAAAGAATTGATTTGTGCGGCCCCTAACGTTTCCTCATGTGATAGCGTCTGAAAGTTCTTAAGAAATAACTTAACTCCAAGCTCAAATTTTCTCTCATAAAAGAATCATTTTATTGGTTTCTTTACCTGTTAAAAGCTTCTCAACAGCTTCAATATCATTTCTGTTTATAGCTTTGTGAAGATCTTCACTTGATGGAGGCTTCTTGATTGTGCAAACTTCCACTGCAGCACTCCATGGGCTTGCTCCATAATCATTTGCAGCTCTCAGTCGATACCTGTACCAAGTCTTTGGCTCTAACCCTTCAAACACATTTCTTGAAGAGTATCCACTGTAGACAGTGCCATATGTTCTTCTGTTTGAACCAACTTGAACTGCTTCTTCTTGTACCACAAAATGAAGTCGTTCATCTAGACGTGTTGCAGGCAGGCCAATGTGTTCCTGTTCCTTCAGGGATACACCCCAATACAGCTCAATGGAGTTATGTGTCACTTTTCCCACAACTGGGGGATCTGGTTTCTCTGGTGCAGACATCTTGTTGTGCTTGAAAATATAAATCAAACATTTCCTTTCCTTTCCAAATACCTTAAAATTCAAATGATTAATGAGACTTACATGCTGTTTTTGGTTAAGAAATCGCTTATTTCGCCCTACCTACAGTATGTGGCTTTACCCTACTCACACTCAGCGTGAGCCTAACTAATAAAATAAATCCTTGAATTCCTGAAAAATTGGCCTAAGTCTAATGAACAGCTCCTAAAATAGCGACCAAAAATGCTAAGTTTCGTTATTTATGCTTACATGAGCTCATAGAAAACCCCAAATCGAGTAAACCTTACCAAAAACATTACTGTGTGGTCTTACATCCTGGAGTTACAGAACCCACGAAGCTCACGCTGGTTTCTCAGGTCATTTTTGGCGTCCATCTTTGATTTGCCATGACAACAAGACGTAGCCTCGGTTTGAGTTTGCAACGGAAAGGATGTGATATTTTCGCTTTGGCGGGAAATGCTTTCAGTTCAAAATCTTTATCAAACATGACAAGATCAAAGACAAGATTTGAATTCATGCAGAAGTTTCTATTTTATCATTTCGAAGGGGTTTAGTAGGAAAACGGGACTGTGCATTCAATAGAATTTATGTCTCATTTTCGAATGGGAGTCAGCAGTTCGGGATAAAAACCTGAAACCCCCCCATCGTAACCCTTCACATCGTTGCTGTGCTGTGCACCCATGATCAAAGATGGTCCTGACTATTTGGTTGAAAAGTGGTCCTTCATTGAAAGGATGACAAGGGGCTGTCAAAATTCAAACTCAAAATCGTTGTGTATGAACAAAATATCCAAACTCTGCCAAAGCAATAGAGCTTATTGCGCAACTACCCGACGCTTACAAAAAGAGAAATCATTTTCGGAGGCCAGGGGCACTGGAAGCACATGCCCCCAAAAGATTTTGCAATTATGACGAAAAGTGTCCTTTTAGTTTCATGAGCTTGGCCATGTAATGTCATCTAATGAAGTCAACTCCTTTACTGAAAAACGAATAGTGACTGCAACAAATAAATTCAATGAATTGAGGAATGTACTGACAGATATCAACGTGTACATGCGTACCAAAAGGAAAATACTTGAAGCCTGTGTGAGGTCCAGACTTACTTATGCCACACAAGCAGTCCTCCCTAACGAAAAGTAGCTGAAAAAACTCGAAGCGTGTTGGTACCGACTTCTTCGCAACATGATAAAAGGAGGATGGGTTCGAGAACAATCACAAGTGGAAATTGACGAAGAAAACTACAACTTCTTATGTACCAACAAGGAAGTTGAAAAAATTGTACAAACAATGCCAATCCGAAGCTACATATTCTCATAACATTTGAAGTTCATTGCTCACACTTCCAGATGTCATAAAAAAAATTTTGTTCGCAAAGCCAACTCGTAGGTATTACAGAGACGATTGGTTGAAGATAGGAGAGCTATCAGGTGTGAAACCGGAGAAAGCGAAGAGAACGACACAGACAAGGGGAGAATTCGCCGAACTAATCCATCATCGGTTAAATTCGACTCCGCGACGACATCGACGTCAATAGGAGGAATACGCAGGTAACAGGTAACAGTTTCAGGAAGTGCCCCCTGTTACGTAACAAGAAAGTGCCTTTGAAGTGTCGTGCCCTTAAAGTGCGGTCGTGCCCCCTACCCTAGTTTCAGATGCTTCCTACGGCCCTGATCTCGTCAACACCAATTTACGCTAACTTGTAACTGTAACTGAGATACGGCTCCTTCCTTACCTCACTGAAAGACACCAAAACAGCAATAAAATTCCACCATTGAGCTTGCCTTTCTTAAGGAGGCTTACCGGAAGTTTATCTTTACACTGCAAAACACTTATTTCCAAAGCAAGCAACTTCAACTCTTCGACTATTTATTCTGTTTTATTCTCTGAGTGGTAACTTTCTTCTTCGAAACTGACAATTTTGTATATCTGCAGACCTTCTATTTGCAGAAGAACACACAACTGCTCAGAGTGCTAACAGCATGGAACTTTATATTCAGCAATCTGGATTTGTAAAGATTTCCTGACCTTTGGGGAAACGAAAATAAAAACCTGTTTGAAATATCAGCGTATGGAATTTACCATGCTTTGATCTTGGACTCCAACAGTTGCAGATTAAAGCAGCACTACAAGGCAGCTGTTGCTCGTTCCATTTTGAAAAACAATTTGCTGAAGTCTAATCAGCAAGAAAACAAGGAAAAGGTAATTGAAACTTGGATTCCCAGCATAGACATAAAATCTTTTAAAAGACATTGCACGATTAGCTGATGCAGCTTTCATATGATTCAATGGCCCAACAGGAACTTCAGGTATTTGCACGAGCGACAGGACATCAAAAGTTTTTTTTCTATTCATGATAAGTTAAAATAAATCTTTTCTACATTAATACTGTACCGCTCTTGGTGTAAGAAGACACAGGTCATCTGGCCTACACCAATGACAGCTATGAAGCGTTATTTAGGCCATAATCCATTTATACAAATGAAACTGCAATTTCAAATTTCTTTGTTCCAAATATCAATTCTAAATGTACATTCTTTCAATTGAAACATACAAACATCATCTTCAATCGTCATTATTACACTTTAACATGAAAAACTAAATTCGAAACACCTACATGAAAACATGATACCCTATTCAACAACACCAAACTGAAGTTGCAAATTGAACTGTTGCTCTTGACCTGCAAAATGCAATTCCAAATTGAGTCTCCAAAACGCTAAATCAAAAATACTGGATCAAATATCAGATAAGACACTTTGAAATGGCGCTGCAATTCAAAATGTTTGTTTGCGATTAAAATTCTTTTACAATTGTCTTCAGAATCACTCAACCCCTAAGCGATACTTTTTCAGTACTGAAGCTTAGTGTTTAATGAACCGCTAAGTGAAAGTCTAAACTAAACTCTAAACTAAAACTCTAAACTGAAAGTCTATTGTAAATCTCCAATCATAATCGATGAACGTCTGGGTTATTGTGTAACGGGTTTGCTCAATCATGCTGCAACTGCACGATAACAGTAAGTAAGCGGACAGATCACATGCGTGATCACATGGGACAAGAGCAAGAAGTTGACCCAAGCATGAAAGACATCTATACAGCACCTGGGAGGGGGGGGGGGGGGCTAATTTGCAGGAGAAGAATGGCATGGCACTGATGTGACTGCGCGAAAGCTTCTCACAAAAGCGTACGGGAGATAAAATATAGGGGCTGTCCAATAAAAAGTCCATTGCTTCTCAACATTTTTGCCCAAAAGACCGATTTTTGCCATTTTCCTAGCATCGGTGGGGGCTATCATCCCCAGCTTCCTACTCAGTCGTACGCATATAGCAAGATATAATTAAAGGAGAATTTTGAGGAGGTAACACTTCTGGTCTGGCGCAAGGGCCTCAAGGGCCTCTGTACCCATTTATTGATTATCACGAGAAAATTAAAGAGCAACATCTTGTAGCAATAGGCTATTATATGATCAGATAATGATCAGTTCTGTTCAGTTTCATATTCTAAACCTCCTCAACAAACGATCTTACCAAAGCACTGCACTATTACAACTATTGCCAAGTGAAAGAGGGCAGGTTCACAAATTGTCGGTACAATATCTTGCCCCAGAGTTCCCCCCCCCCCGAAACTCTCTCCTCGAACCTCCTAATGAAGAGTTTCTTAAAAATAAGAGCAATTATATCTCGCTATACTCGTACGACTGAGCAGGAATCTAGGGATGATAGCCCCCACCGATGCTAGGAAAATGGCAAACATCGGTCTTTTGGGCAAAAATGTAGAGAAGCAATGGACTTTTTATTGGACAGCCCCTATCTTTTATCTCCCGTACGCTTTTGTGAGAAGCTTTCGCGCAGCCACATCAGTGCCATGCCATTCTTCTCCTGCAAATTAGCCCCCCCCCCCTCCCAGGTGCTGTATAGATGTATGTCTTTCATGCTTGGGTCAACTTCTTGCTCTTGTCCCATGTGATCACGCATGTGATCTGTCCGCTTACTTACTGTTATCGTGCAGTTGCAGCATGATTGAGCAAACCCGTTACACAATAACCCAGACGTTCATCGATTATGATTGGAGATTTACAATAGACTTTCAGTTTGGAGTTTTAGTTTAGAGTTTTAGTTCAGACTTTCACTTAGCGGTTCATTAAACACTAAGCTTCAGTACTGAAAAAGTATCGCTTAGGGGTTGAGTGATTCTGAAGACAATTGTAAAAGAATTTTAATCGCAAACAAACATTTTGAATTGCAGCGCCATTTCAAAGTGCCTTATCTGATATTTGATCCAGTATTTTTGATTTAGCGTTTTGGAGACTCAATTTGGAATTGCATTTTGCAGGTCAAGAGCAACAGTTCAATTTGCAACTTCAGTTTGGTGTTGTTGAATAGGGTATCATGTTTTCATGTAGGTGTTTCGAATTTAGTTTTTCATGTTAAAGTGTAATAATGACGATTGAAGATGATGTTTGTATGTTTCAAATAAAAGAATGTACATTTAGAATTGATATTTGGAATAAAGAAATTTGAAATTGCAGTTTCATTTGTATAAATGGATTATGGCCTAAATAACGCTTCATAGACAGCACGTACAATTTTACAAATGCAACTTTAAGACTAAAACACAGCATTATAAGGAACAATACGAAGCAAAACAAAAAAATAAACATTAAAAAGAAGTCAGTTAAAAGAAGAGAAGGGACAAGCAGTTCCACAGTTCACGTTGTTATTGTTACATTGTTACGGTACCTTCAGGAAATTCGAAAGAAACTCTGTTGATTTTAAGAACTTTCAGTCTTTCGGTACTGGCTGGAATTCTTTGTTTCTCATGAAAAAACGTACAGCTGCTCTCAGGTTCTTTACTTTATTTTACTTTACTTCACTTCTTATTTCTTCAACACGGCAATGAACTTGAGAGATTTCGAAGTGTCTTACCTAAGCATGAACCTCTATTGCTTTAGTCTCCAAAGAATCACTAAGCGTTTTCTCGAGTTAGATCTTGAAGATATGGCTGCTAAAACAAGCATCCTGGAGTGTTGTGCAAAATCATTACATACTAGCCTTATATACTAGCCTATCAAACAGATCATTTTATGTAGATCTGTTTAATGCCTGAAATATATCGATGCAATGATTAAATCAAGCGGCAATTAAATAGTTACAATATTTGCTCACCTCAGTTAAATCCACACGCAAAAGTAAAGACTATTTTGAGGTGCAAAATAATCTTTGAAAGCCAGTGAGCTCAATCCATAACCTGTGTTGCATGCCAAATGAATCTCTTATACTTGTTCTAAACTCCTCTATTAAATTTTCTGCACTTTTGGCTAAGCAAAACAAAGCATTTTCAGAACATTGGGAATAATTAATTAGTGGTCTTGCTTTATCACGGATTCTTGTGATTTCTGTTGCCAAGAAAATGCATTTAAGCGATCAAGATAAAAAGATGGTTCTGAATTATGCAATCGCTCGGAGCTCTAGTTGATATTTTAGGATTTTAGCATGATTTTGATAAATTATTTGAAACACTTGCTCAATAAACTAAAATTTCTCTCAATTCAATTCAAGAATTATGCAAGTAAATAGCAGTTAATACCCATATTACAAACTGGTTGCATGTATCTTTTCATAGGAAACTAAGAATTTGGACCAGTATTGCAAATTTCTTAACATTATCAGATTTAGAGTACTCAGAGTTGCTTACGAGTTTCATGAACATTTCGAAGCAAAGTTTCATTGCATCTTTTTCAAATGTTCAGACTTTACTCAAGTAAGATGATGCGGGTCGGATGATACTGGAAACAAGTGAAAGTACACGTATCTCTTTTATAAGAAAATCAGTTCTCAGGTTGCAAAGAATTAAGAAACTCCAGAAATGGGGAAGATATTACTCCCAGGGGGGGCACTCAGCAGATACGCATACGGGGGGGGGGTCAGTCCAAGAAATTTTCAGGCAACCCAAAAATATCATTTCAGCTTCACTGCAACCCAAAAATATCACCTCATTTTATACTTAAAAACCAGTAAATGAACATAAAATGTCTCGAAAAATGCAAATAGAAAAGAGCATTACCTCTAATGAACCCAGAAATATCAGTTCAACGATGTTTGGTATCAAAAAATATCATGAACATAGTTTTAGTTTTCTTTGGACCCAAAAATATCACTTTTCACAATATTCTGACCCAAAATATCGGACTTACCTCCCCGTATGTGTATGTGCTGAGTGCCCCCCCTGGGATATTACTAAAGAAACTATTTATTTATTTGAGGAAAGCCAAAGCATTTTCAACTGTAGTTTTAAGTAATGTCTAGACATAAAAACTTGGTTTTGAAATGTTCCAGAGGCTTCGGAAAGTAAAAACGAAGATTTAATAACAAACTAGCCTGTGTTCCAGACCACTTGAAAAAGTAAGTGGTCTGGACCCACGGGGGGGGGGGTGTTCTCGGCTAAATTTCGGGTAGGGGGGTGCCGCCCACAGTTTGAAAATGTAACCGTTGGCTAGACCAATTTTTGTGAAAATGATACCCTTGGCTAGACTAATTTTTCCTTCAGAAGTGCTCTGAATTGGCATTTTCTAGGCAAAACTTGCCAAATTTTCGCATTTTCTAGACCAAACTTTTTAAGAAGTTGGGTTTTTTTTACAAAAATTACCGAATTTTGACATCTCTTTGACCAAAATTCCCAAAAAGCATACCCTTGCCTAGACCTAACTCGACTAAAATTGCCAAAAAGTACACCCTTGGCTAGACTAGAATTCCGAAAAAGTATACCCTCGCGGGCGGCACATCCCCAGGTACCTTTACTATGGAAGAACCCCCCCCCCCCGTGTCTGGACCACAGGCTATAACAAACTTGCAAGAAACTCAGAGTGCTCAAAATTCGACAATTTTTGGAAATCTTAGTTCTGGCTCAAATCCTTACTTTATGATAAAAGAATGCGAAACGCATTAAGAAACGATACCCTGGATCAGAGTATTTTTGAGTATTTTAAAAAAATCTGAAACAAAAAAAGAACAAAGTAAAGAAAAAAATTTCTTTCTTTTTAATTTCAGATTTTCTTTCAAAAAAGTACTAAAAAATACTCTGAAACAGGGTAAAGAAACGATGAATTTAAGCCAGTATTGATGTTTTCTTGGAATTATCAGATTTTCAGAACTCATAGTTTCTTATGAGTTCCTTAGAGGTCCCATAACAATCTCCATTTAAAATTTCTGTGCCATCCTGTCCTGAACATTTCGAAAGGAAGGTTTTGAAACCTTTCCGATTTTCAGAGATTTCCCAGATACCTTCCAACAAACAATATGATGCTGGAAACAAGTGAAAATAAAGTAAAGATAAAGGATTCCCTCTATCAAAATAGATAGTTTCTTAACAATTTTTTCCCAGTGCTGGGGTGTCTTAATTCGTAACGATCTGAAGACTACGCTTCTTATAAGTTGTTTCTCTATGATGATTCACGTATATCCGCATTGCCTGTGGCGAAGGAAGTTGATCACAAAATCTGCCTGGCCTTGTTTATGTTAGGAGTCCTGAAGCCTGTGAAATTAAGCAGGTGTGGCTTTCTGCAGCAGCAACAACAACGAAATTCGAATTGTTTAGAGTTAGCAGCAAAATGGCGGGCGTACAGAGCAGAAACGAGGTGGAATTTGATGTGAAATTGAAGTTAACCGAAGCTCTGTATTTCACGTGTGGTTCTTACATCTCAAGATTTCCTTATGTGCTAGCAATATTACTGATGCTTGAGACGGGAGAGATGTTTAAAACTTCTTTGTCCGTGGATCAAAGCCGATTGACAATGGCCTACGCACATTTGGGCGGATACTTTTTGGCAGCCACCGCAATGTCCTTCAATTTGTTCCAAGCCAAGAGAACTTTTGCGTTGTTCACGGCGATGCAGTTTGGTGTCTTGTCAGTAGAGTGTTATTTGGCGACGGAGAGGAGAGAAGGACTTTTGGTGAGCATTATTTGGTGCTTTGTTTCTGTGGTTCACACAACTTTTAAAAGCAAAAATTTCGAGGGTCTTCTCCATGACAAACCGCCCCCCCCGGAAATTAGCAATCGCCACAACTTGCCACTTGATGTATCAAAAATCAGGGGGTTACGTCCTCCGTATTCAGGCCGGTGTGGTGACTTTGAACGAAAAAGTTTACAAGAAGTAATATCACAAAATCTTTGCAAAATGAGAAATATTATGATTGACTGTTATCATAAGATTTTATCAAGAGTTTACTCCTTAGGGACCCCAAAATAAGCAGTAATATTTTGTTTTGATGTTTTTTTCGATACTGTAAGGCATGCAAAGTAGAAAAAATTTATGGATGTTTGATAAAGAATTTACTTTATCTACAGTATTTGTAATTGGTCAAACTTTTGTAATGCAGGATAGTCTTCTTGGGAAAAGTCTTCTTGGGAAAAGTCTTCTAGGGAAAAGTCTTCTAGGGAAAAGTCTTCTAGGGAAAAGTCTTCTTGGGAAAAGTCTTGAGAATAGTCTTCTTGGGAAAAGAACAAATGGGAAAAGATTTTTCAGAAGTCAACCTTCAACAGTGTCCAAAAAATAAACTAATTTAATCTCTTCCTTAATTTTCTAGGTGAGGCAGGTATCAAGAAACATAGCCGTCCTTGGATGTTACTTGATGATCGCAGGAGGTTTGTCTGATTTTGAAAGAGGAGCACAGAGGCATCGTAGACTCCTTCAAATTGGCTTGCAATTGCTTGGTGTCTATTCTTTCATAAACGCAGTGATTCTATGGAATAGCCCAAATGAACTGAAAGCATACATTACTCATTTGCCTGGTGGCCGCTTTACTGCATATGTCTTTCTTGCATTACACCTGATCTCTGGCATGTGCATCTATGGTGGATATAACTCATTCTATTTCTCAAAAGTTGTAGCATGGCTTCTTGTAGTGACAACCATGTTTGTTGATTTGGATTCTAAATTTTGGTGGAACGCTAGTCATATACCATATTGGGTCTCAATGACGATAG
Organism: Aurelia sp. 3 sensu Dawson et al. (2005); assembly: GCA_964020215.1. NCBI lineage: Eukaryota > Metazoa > Cnidaria > Scyphozoa > Semaeostomeae > Ulmaridae > Aurelia > Aurelia sp. 3 sensu Dawson et al. (2005). Next base: position 15,974,224 of record OZ026593.1, on the reverse strand, counting down.
CTTCTAAGAACACATGTATCATTGCTACTTTGTTGTTAATCAGAGGGAAAATATAAAATCATGCAAGCTAGTCAACTACTGAAACTGTAGTTATTCATTTCATTTTTGTTTCTGAATTACATAAAAATTATCTGGATTAAAAAGAAAATGGTATACTTGTCTTTAGATAATTAAAGGGACCATTAAGGAAAAGTTCAGCTTGCAACACGCTTGTGCAAGCTTGACAAAGGCATGATTTTGACTCAAAGGAGCTTGAAATGAGTATGTTGACATAATTTTTTACCAGTTTGCATGTATGACTAGAGCTTGATCAAACTTAACAATAATCTCATGCTAAAATTATTTTCAATTATACTACTATCAAGCTTGATTGATTTTGTCTTTAGTTTAAAAGATGTATGCTTCAAGCTTGCACAATCAGTGCAAAACTCTTACTTGAATCGAGCTTTTAAACTCACTCAAATCGAGCTCAAAACAAATTTGAATCAGGCTTGAAGCTTGCTGCAAATATACTCAATATTGCACAAAGGGGAATCAACAAGCTGGCCTGGGCTAAATTAAAAATATAGTCTGTTACATTTGACAACTTTGAAAGCCCCCTTTCTATTTGCATAGCAAAAGAAAAAATTTTGGCTAGCCAATATAGCGATATTGATTCCCTTGAAATAATTTTTAACAAAGAGATCAGCTAATATTTTCAAATTGAGGACCATGGTGGTGAGGGATTATCATTTGAAATTATTGAAAAAGATCCTTTTACAAGGAATGAAAGCTTCAAAATACACTATTCTAAAGACTTATAAACATTTCTTGTAATGAATTTGCTAAAAATGTTATGTGGTTATCTTTACCATATCCTTCATGGTGTTTTATTGTCAATGGGGTTTCCATTCCTCAATAGCATTTCATCTCTGAAGTTTTCAAACGAAACAGAGACAAAAAAGTATGGAGAATCAGGTAAATATTCAATGACCTCCTTTAAGATTTACAGCAAAAGCAGGGTGATTAAATCAAATAAGACTACGTAATGAACGTCTTTACCTGCTGTACAACCCATGGCTAACTGCTAAAAATGATCATATTTAAATTTGATGTTTGTGCATTTGGTTTGTGTTAAAAACTTCACAAGATGTGCGAAAGAGTCCTTCCTACCTTCTTATAAAAGGTCCATTAAATTGTCTACATCATCAGATGATTGGTCTGCTAATTTTTGTGATGATCTTCGAGATGACCTACAAAATTTAAACAAACCTTGAATGAAAAACAACGTCTGAAATAATCTGTTAAAAATGTGATGATACGGAACAGATGTGTTGCATCTCATGCTCTCAATGTTCGAAAGTTGATACCTTTAAAGCATTTGATGCTTTCAGGTGCCCTCTACATTTTGTCTAAGTATCGATAGTTCGAAAAATTGCGAATTCTCAACTTTTTGGCATTTACGTGGTACAGGCTTGCTTTCAGAATGTAATGATAAATAAAATGATGGGTAAACTTGAAGCATTCATTGAAAATACATTGCGATATGATATGGTGTGATATCCTTGAAAAATTTCACTTTCTCGATGTGATACAAGACAGCAACAACGTTCATCATGTGATAATGCAGCTTTTCTTATTTATATAAGAAACTAAGAATTTGAGCCTGTTTTGTAAGTTCTTAAAATCATCGGATTTTCAGCGTTTAGAATTGTGTTCGAGTTCCATTTGGTTGATAATTTGCAAGCCATCAAAGTCATCTTTGGTAGCAGTTGATGGGAAGTGTCCGGTTGACCCGGACAGCTAAGCAAGGATGGAAAAGAGGGAAGTTTGACTGGGAAATCGAGATGAGGACACCACGGTTGACTTGGCCAAAAAGGGCAAACAAGTAAAACAATGCATTTTTTCTCGGGAAATTTTGTTAAGAACTCTACTAATCATGTTAATAAGGTACTAGGAGAAAACGGACGCAAAAAAAATCAGATAGATTTTTGAGCACACTGAGGCCTTTCAAACTTATGTTATCATCAGAGTGTAACTAACTGACTAACTAATCATGTTAAATGGAGGGAAAGCATAGCCGTAAAGGTTGTGCCAAGGCTGAGTGAATGCCTTTGCAGTTTCACTGTATGGGTCAGGTATCTTCATGTTGCTACTTGTGCACTCCTGTACTGAAAGTAAAAATGAAAAAAAAACTATGCTGAAGATTTCCCATAGACGTAGGAACCGGAAAGAAGTGCCCTATTTATTTTTAGAAAATGACCCTTTTTTCTCAGGAAAAAGTGCCCCTAAGTTAAGTGTCGTGCCCCCCAAGTATGAGATGCTTCCTACGTCCTGGGATTTCTCCTTTACTGAAATAAACAGTTTCTTAGGTTATATTTTCTCAGTAATGGAGTTTCTTGATATTTTGGCATTCTGAGAATTAAGTTTCTTACAAGTGGTTAGGTTTCTTATCAAAAGATGAGTGTAAACCAAAACAATTTGTCGAATTCAATTATTCAAAAATTCAACGTTGCTAAAGACAGAAACGTTACCAATTGCAGTATTTATTGAAAATGTCCTTTAATATTCTTATTCCAAATACGAAAGAATATGAGCAATGACTTACGATTCTTCACTGCCTGATTTTTCTTTCCTCAGCGGTCTTGGAAACGAAGTTGTTCTCGGTATGATAGACGCAGTGTTTTCCCTCTTTCTTCTGTTGCCAGCTTTCCTGTATTTCAAATTATACTGTTATCATAAGGAAATCTCATAAGGTTCGATAAAAAGCTTTTCAGGATCTTTTCCGTCTATTTATCAACACTTTTTAATCAAAAACGAATATGCTCACTATGGTTATTCAGAAAAAGGTTTGTCTGGACCTGTTCTGATGAATCAATGAAACTACAGAAAATTTGATTCACTCAAAGACTTGCATTTGTTATCACTTCTATCTGTAAGGCAGAATATTAAAGGTTATTGGACAACCATCATGCATTGCGATCCAAAGGCAGCCCCACAGGGTGGACATGTCCACACCACTGTTTCGAGTATCAATTTTCTAATTCGCATAAATTCACGAGAAAGGTTTGGGGGGGGGGGACTTTTTCCTTCTCAGAGATCGGAACTCGTTTCCCTCCTGTTTTCAATTCAATGACCAACTGTAGCTGTTTTAATATGTGTAGCGTGGTGTAGATTAGAACCAACCGTGTGGGGTTTTATTTCTTAGATTTATAGAATATTCAGGCAATTTTGAGATACTGTAGATGTCATATTTAACTTTTTTTGCCTTCTCGTTCATAATATGGGGTGAATTGGAGCTTGCAAATATAGTCTAAGATGCCAGATCAATGATGAACACAAATGTTATCCTTTCCGACGTTCTAGAGGACGTGATTCTAAATATCTTTATTGGGGCAAGCCCCTAGGTCCCCGATTTTTTACTAGCTTTACGCCCATGGCCACCCCATTTTTGGCGGCTGGGGCCACCCTATTGCGACTGTTTTTGCGTGAATTTCATTGATTTTATTCAATTGTAGTCCAATGTTTAACATATGTAAGGAAAACATGGCCGCATCAAGAGCTACCAGTAGGAACATAAAGATCAAGTCAAATACAGGAGGCCAAAAATACAATGTTTATTTAAATTTAAATAGATTATCAACGGGTAGTATATTATTGAGAAATGAACAGTCAAAACAAAATTTCTAAGGCATCCTCTTTGATTAGAATACTTAGCCATTTGGCAACTGAAATGTTAGTGCTTGAGAATCTCATTCAAACAGCTCCAGTAACCGAAGAAAGCAATTTCATTCAAAAATTATACTTGCCAAAAAAACTGTAACTTTATCCTTTAGTATTTCTACTTTCATCATCGCAATAAAGACTGCCTAAAATTATTTTGTTTTACTAATTTCCGTAAAAATAAGAAGCACTTGACGGAAACTTGAAGTTTCCGCAAAGTTATGACCAAAAACGAGGGGCCTTTCACTCCCAAAAACCTCGTACACATTTGGCAAAAATCCTTTTGTTTTCAAGAAAACTCCATCAAAAATCCGTATAAATCCTTTTGTTCTGACAACATCTCGTACACTTTTTCCAATGAGTCAAGTGCCCCTCGGCGAAAAATCTTCACTGTTCTCGAAAAACAAACTATACAGCTTCGTGCAGTTCTTAATAGAGTATCATTGTTTTCGAAAGGCTCCGTTTACTGGCTCTACCCAGCAAGCAATCAAGCAAGCAAGCAAGCAAGCAAGCAAGCAAGCAAGCAAGCAAGCAAGCAAGCAAGCAAGCAAGCAAGCAAGCAAGCAAGCAACATTTTTTTGTTAACGCAGGCTGGGTATGTTGCAACTATATAACTGATGTGGGCCTGCGGCATTAAGGCTTGTGCCCCCAGAGTTGCCTCCGAGAACTCATTTACCTACCTCGAAAGGATGGACAGCTGAGTTGGCTGTTGGCTTGTGGCTCTGTGGTTCCGACGACGGGATTCGAACCCACACAGCACAGGTAAACTCCACAAGTTCCGAAACACTGCGCCTTAACCACTCGGCCACACCACCCTTCTAAGGGGTTTATCTCTCGATACGAAGGATTTTATGTGTAAAGGAGACACAGGTAGCCCACAGGTAGCTACTGCGCAGGAAGATTATTATGAGGACTTTATGAAAATCGTAAGAAACTGTGAGCTGTGAGTACCCAAAATCTGATAATTATAAGAAGCTTTCAATGCTGGCTCAAATTCTTAGTTTCCTATAAAATATAGTTGCAGGCGAGATGAAGATGATTAGCTCCTGATAAGAGATACTTTAAAAATAACATTGAAATTAACACAAACCTTTTGACAGCTGGTGCATCTTCTTCATCGAGATCTTCTTCGTCGATTATTGCTGGCATCATCTTCTTGTGTTTTTGTTGAAGTTTAGCACCCTCGTTTATCTACAATGGATAACAGATTTCATCAAATATTTTTTTATATTCAATATAAAAGTTACAATAAGAAAATTACCTACAACACTACCTATGTACTACTATATAACACTACAAAAACGGTGCCAGGAGGAGCAATAGATCTTTAACATGGACCTAAAAAAATACATCTAAATATTAAATACAAAGTGCTAGATATAAAGAAAAACAAAAGACTTTATTACGAATAAATACTTGCGCCGGTTTCACACTGGATGTCAGGCCAACATGGGTGATGATAGTGTTGATGGTGCAAAATTTTTGGGCGTTGATTTTGTAAATAAATGTACCTATTTGTAAATCAGGATGGATAATCGTTTACACTACGTAAGCCTAACGTCAAATATTGGGCAGAAGTAACCGAATACACAACCACCTAGCCTGCGTGCAGACTTTACTATTTTGGAGGAGTTTTAGGGCAAAAAGGAAGAGAAAAAGTACTTTATTTTGACATTGCAGGAGAACAATAGAAGTATTGTTTTCGAAGCAACCATTAATTTTGCCTTTTCTCTACCATAAATCAGCAACGTGTCAGATAGACTTATACAAGGTCTCAAACTCTAAGCTGAAGCCTGACCAATGCAAATGTGTAAAAGCCAAGATAGTTCAATGTATGGCTCCTCCACAGCGGCCACACAAACGGGGCACAATTTTTTAAGGACGCACTGGAGCGCCGGATAAAAAGCGATCAGTTCCAACAATCCTCGACGTTTTTCTCTGCTCTCCCACTCTTGGCAATTTTGCTATGGCTGATGGGGCGAAAATGTGGTAGTTGCTTACCCTTTCCTTCTCATCATCTGTATCTTCATCACTAAAAAAAGAAGACAGAACTTGCAAATTCTTTTTGCGTAAATCTTTATTTGTATGACTAATGTAAACTTTGTGAAAAAACAGGCAATTTTTTATTCTACTAATTGTGTTGAATTTAAAAAGTAACATTTTCTGTTTTATAGCTAAAACTGCAAGATACAAACGATGTCTAGGTATTTGCAGTTCTCCATGATGGATTTGCATGAAATAAGCTCCTAACCTTATGATAAAGCTTTTAGGTTGCTAATTCTGAAAGGGAGACGTTCTTCCCTTAATCTGGTCAGAAATTACTTAAATTTCTGTTCATGGAATTGAACATGATTAGAAAAGGGTGAGTTTGCAATTTTCTCAAACAGTTGAAAAATTATGAGGTTTCGATGAAGCTTTTTACTTACTCATCGTACTGCTTTTGATCTGATATTCCTGCCACATCCTCTGAAAAAGATGGAGATATTGTGGGGTCACACCAGACTGCATTACATAAGTCCCTCTAACTTACGCTCGTTGTTGTTGTTGTCATCGCTTCAGTTGAGGGACTTATGTCCTTACGCTTCAGAATAGGGACTAATTAGGCCAAGTCCGCCGCGTTCACGGCGCGACCAATCAGATCGCTACTTTCTTAATATGGTCAACCCACGTGCCTATTGTTAGCGTTTGATTGGCTCATTAGTTCAAAGTTAGACTTCTCGAAGCGAAGCGACGCTCGAAATGACGTTCGAAGGGACGTTTGACTTTTCTTTCGACGTTCGAAGGATGGAAGATGTTCTAAGTTTCTTCTGATTTTTCGTAAGATTTTAGTCCCTGTTTAGAATCTGTTTGGTCGTGAGTCCTTTGTATGAGTGAAATTAAAACATCAGATTATAAATGTTGAACGAATACAAGGAATCACGTCGTAAGTCTAGGGTCACACAAGCAAATCATTAATTATAATTTTAGTTTAACCCAAGTTTGATTGACACAAAACAGTGGTGAGCTGAACCAGACATTGCAAAAGATTTCATAAAATGAATGACAGCATTATCAGAACTAAGCCTCAATAAAGAACGCTTGCTTTTTCCACAAATAATATTTCCAGGCTAACCAAACACTCAAGATTGCATCAAGGGAGGGTTGGCATTACCCTTCCTTGTTTTTTATTATTCTTTGACTGTTATTTCTTGGTATCAGTTTTCACTGTTTGTATCATTTTATCTTCTCTCTAATCACAACCACAACTTTCCTTAACACTGAAATGGACTAATGAATGTTTAATATCTACCTTTGATCTCAGTTGCAGCATGTTTAAGATCTTCACCTAAAATACACAGAGAACTATTTGAGAGAAAAATTGGGAGGAGCCAGAATTCATTACAAGCTAAAGATGGCACCAAATTTATTCAATTTGTGCTAAAAGGCATATGGTTTTAAAGTCCGCCTCAAATCAAATGTCACTTGAGATTTGTGATAAGACAAAATTCCTTTGCGAAACAATTCTCTTGTTGTTACTTGCATGCATTAAGCAAGTGTCACCTAATTTTAGATAGTCTATATTCCAAAATTCCTATCCCCAAATCTTAGGATTGTCTGCACATGAAACAATTATTAAGACTTACATTTCTGTTTCAGCTCTCTGATCTTTGCTTTCTTTTCATTCAAAACTGCTGTAAACTGTAAAGAGAAGTTTGGGTTTTATGCCTTATGAAGTTTTGGAAACTTAAAAAGTATAAAGATTATGTTCAAAGACTTCACATTTTTAACTAAATTTTGATACTTACCTTTTTTCTGACCGCAGTTATTTCAGTCTCTCTATTTTCCCCATCCATCAGAAATTCTAGTATTCTTATGAAAGATTACATTCTTTTTGAAGTTGAAAGAAATTATTGATACTATCAGATAAAGGGGCTTACTTTTTGGAATAAATCTTTTTCAATCCCGTCTTTAGCTTTTGTGCATTCTTCTAATCTCTAAAAGGAGAATTATGCTGCAAAATCAACTATAAGCCAACAGACTCGACAGACTGTATTTGTATCACATTGTAAAAACAATAATAGGAAGTTGAAAATTACAGCAAAAATATTTAAAAGCATATAAACATCACCTTTAAAGTTCTTTCCCTTTCATTGAGCAATTTCCGGTTTTCTGTTGAGAATGATAATACCTGTGCCTGAAACAGGAGCAATAAATGCTTTAAAACTAAAGCTATTCAACTATTCTGAATTTGAAACTTAGAATTCAAAAACTAACTTATATAACTTTCCAATTGTTTCATCATCAGGGCTATCAAGAGGTGGCCTAGGCCCCAGGATTCAAGAAATATAAGGGGCCCTGGAAATATTTTTGGACCACACCCTTTTTCATGCCCTAATATACACTGTTAAAGACATATTCTTTAGATGGTGAATACTTTTACTTATCTCATACAGACAAAGTTGAGAATTACAATACTGGGCCCACAGGCCTAGAAACATTCCTCAAGGACCTCAAGAAAAACTGAAAACAAAGAAAAATACATAATATTTATATTTCTAGGCCCCTAAGTACCCGAGACCCCCTGGTAACTACCCTGGCTACCCCCCTTCTGGGCAGTCCTGTTAATCATTTCCAAATTTGTCTCTGCCTCTTAAAATTCTATGCTGTCAAAAGAAAACAGCAAAATTTATACAAAATCACCTGCCTTCAAATCACAAAATTGTCCCACTGCTGCATTTAAGAATGAATCAATATTGGTGTCCTCTTTTTTGTATAATTTGGCACTCCCAAGCTGAAACTAAAGAGCGTAATCAATAGAATTTGAAGATATAATCCTACATTTAGCAAAATGCATTGATCAATTTCTAAGCATGCTGCCTTCCAAAACAACATTTTCATGCATTTATTTTTGTGAAAGACTGTTGTTAAAGCTTTAAGTATTGAATTCAACAAAGTGTCATTAAAAACTTACTTTTATCCCATGATCAAGAACTTGTTTCCATGATACCTAAAAACAATATAAGAAAGCAAAATATACAAAGTATATAGAGTAAAATTATTGCTTTTATATTACACCTTTGCTTTACTATGATTAAAAATTCAAGGGTGCTTTACAATTCCATTACCCCCACAGCTCAAGAATTTTTCTCCCTTTGGGCATATTTTTCACACAGTGTGCAGCCTTACAGTTAGTGGTTCTGATGTTTTCTGATGCCTTACAGTTAGTGCTTCTATAGCCTGCATCACTGTGGTACCAATTTTACACCTTGGTGAGGCAATTACCAACTTATTCAAAATGTTTGGAGGCCTGGATATATATTCTAGCATTTCTGTGAGAAGCTTTGCATCAGAATTGAACAATATGTATGTATGTATGTAATATTATGCCATTAAAATTAAAAACTTAATTATAAAATTTACTGCAAAATAAACAGAAAGCTAATTACATGCGTAGAAAAAACAATAATGATAAAAAGAAAAGCAAAAAACTAAGATCTGATATAAAAACCTAAGTATAAAAACACCCCCAGTTTAAAATGGCAGGGATAGCATTAAAAGGTCAGTGTGACCTTGTTTCCATAATGGTCCCCCCAGAGGTGCCATTAAAAGAAAAGTTTTCTTGAAAGGAAAGTGTAAAAAAAAATGTATATTTTGTATCAAAGTAGAAAGTAAAATAGTAGAAAGTACAATAACTGCTCATAGCCATAAGGGATGATTTTTAGCAAGCAACTCTTCATTTGAAAGATTTGTTAAACCATGCTATAGCTCTCCAGAAGATTGGAGCAAATTCTATGGTGATTTGTTTGAGCAAAATATTTTCATCCTTTCTACCATATTTGCCCCACATCCTTCCCTTTTGCCTGCATGGTCCCTGTAGGAGTTTGCTAATGACTATAAACCTATGCAAAACTTGTATAAGTATATAAGTATAAAATGCTATGATGATGCTCAGTACAGGCATTGAAGTTAAAGCAATTTACCAAAATTTCAAATTTTTGAAATGAAGGTCTTCTTTTTGTGAAAGAAAACGATTGCTTACCATGGCATGGTCACTTTGGATATCAACTTCATGACAAAAATTCTCTTGTCTACTTGAACTTTCCAATGCTAATGCAGATTTTGTTTCTGACCAGAAGTCATTGAATTCTTTTTCAGCAGCTTCTGCTTGTTTTCTCAATTCTTTATTTGAAACTGAAAAGAAAAAAACATCATAAAACAGCCCAACAGCAACAATTATAAGGATAATCAAAGAACAGCTGAGATCTTAAAGCTGCAAATCTTTCTTCATTCATCCTGTTCAAGCCAGACATCAGTGGCAGCACCAGCTTTGATAAATCCAAAAGAAGTAGAGAGGAGGAGATTTTAATGTAATTTCTTAGTCTAAAGGTATACCCAACTTATCTTATATCATTTTTCTTTGACAAGTTTTGCCGACGTTTGGGATATGGAGAACACATTCCCCCAGTTCCCCCTGTGGGGCCAACACTGAGTTACATGATATATAGCTGAAAATGCATCTTTCAATCTTCATGTTAAGTAGAAAAACGTGAGAAATTGATATAAGATTAGAAATTATATTTAGACGGACTTTTATAGGTTTTTGAATAATGTCTGTTTTAACAAAATTACTGGAGGATGATACTTTTTGGAATAACTTGAAAGAAAATTGAACTTTGTCTATAACGTAAGTTTTGATAATATGCTGTACTTCATTGAAAGCAAAACTCGTGTTTCGTGTTACATCGAACCGTATAATAGGCTAAAGAAATAGTAGGAGGGCAGCAGTTTGCAAATTAATTAAAAGTGCTATTTTTACCATCACCACACCAAACTTCAGCTCCATTCACCAACGTCACACTAAGTGCAACATCTCCATCACTTGGACATTTGATCATCAAATAATAACTGCAACCTGATGATTGAATTTTCAGAAATGTTTCTTCCATCATCCCACACAACCTACTTCCTTGATTGAAGTTCTTGGAAAGACACAAGCTGCCCTGCTGACATTACCTCGTTTTCGCGAAACTGAATTCTGGGAATGGGAGCACAGGGAGACAAGGAATGAGATTTATAAAGGCGCCATCTTTTCAATGTTGTTTACCTTTGTTGACGGGGAAGAGCCGTTGTCACTTAGAGTTTTACTTTAAGATTTTATGAACTTCCAAGCTGAAGACATAATGGAGATTAGTTGCAGGTGATACAGAGATGTTTGTTCCCTTGAAGAATGATGATGAAGAAGTGACGGTGAAATTGGTTTTGTTGGCATCGTTGGTGTTTTGCAACTTAGGCCAAATTTGTTGTCAAACAAATAGTGCGTATTTTTAGAAGAGTAATGTAATTTTTGCACAACTATTTTATGAAAAACTTCAGAGGCTGGTATAGCATACAAAGGATGAAGATTTCTTCTATGTATTTTCATTCAGGTCAAAAGTGCAGGTCCATAATGCGCATGAGTATAATCAGTCTGAGACGTGGAGAAGGTCCAAAGTTTGCCTTTAAATTGATCTTCGCCAGATGGGAAGATGAGTGATAGATATATCTTAATGAAGTTATGCAGTTGATGGATGAAAGGTTTCATAAGTAACCTGGGTAGAAAGCTTGCTTTTGCCACACCAAAGGTTTACACCAAACTGTTGTTTCTAAACAATATAGGACGATTGTTCTGCCAATGTTTTCAACATTGCTCCATGCTGGAGATCTCCGACATAACATCACATGTTTTCCAGTATGAAAATAATTGTGCATGATATGCAATACTTGATGAAGACAGCAACAAAAATGCAATGAAAGCTTTTGTTCTTCTCGGCACAGCCCAGCATCACTTTGGCTAAACAATTAACTCCATTGTTTATGGATTCCAATTTGCATTTTTTTATTTTGGCGTGGGGAAGCTCATTCTGAAATAAATTTTGGCACATCTGAGGGCTGGGGTTTTTTGTAAATTTTATAAAAACTGCTACAGATGGTGTTATTACAGGTTATGGCTCGGCTGCGGCTGGAAGCAGTCGAAGTGGCACGGGGAAGATCTTCCCCGCACACTACAAAGAATGCAGACTGGTATGGATTTTTCTCACCTGTGCACTTCCTTACACAAAATAACAGCAAGTGCAATTTGAAGATTTTAGGCAATCTAACAAAAATCCAATTTTTTCTTTACCATGGGTACTTTCTTCTTTCAGGATATAGCAGACTAGTCTGGATGGCACACACACACATATTCCTTTGAATTATATCCTTTGACTTGTAGTCTTTACCTTTTCATGCCAGTTTAAAAGTGTGAACAATCTTTTTTCATTTTGGTTGAAATGAGCAAACATTCAGCCAGTAGTGGAGTAATCCTGAAGTAATAGATCTTCTTTTCTTTGACAGTTTGTGCATGTGATCTAACTCAGAATGCATGTGATCCAAATTGCTGTTGTGATGCAGAATGTACAAATGCCGACAAGAATGCTTTCACATTCTGCAAAAATATTGATTTAAAGTAAGTTGTAGCAAAGTTGTCTTTGTTTGATAATTTTGTTATTCATCTTTCAACTTAGAAATTTACTAACTGCAAACAGCAGTTTGCACATTTTGAATTCAAGTGCACACTTATGAAACAAAAGGCACTCCATCACAATGAAAATAAATTGAATAAAGATTTATAACTCAGCTTTGGTGTGCTTGAAATTTGCAAAATTCATGCTTTAATTTGAGATGAATGGAAAAGACTGAAGAAGTTTTTGAATACTTGGTGACCCAGAAAAAAGTGACCCATGGCAATCTGTTATGAACCAGGTTGGAAAACTTGCATTTACTCGCAGCTATGAAATTGTGTCAAACTCACTACTCACAACTAAAATAAAAGGTTTTCACATGAGATAACAGAAGATCTATTGTTAATATTGCATTTATCGCAGCTTTTCAAGAGTACTCGCAGCTCACACCTCTTAATTTTTTTTCACTCGCTAATACACATAGGCCAAATCACACATGTTTTCCAACCCAGGCTATAGAAAAGTAACTGCCTGATTGAAAATGCTTCAAATGTTGTTCTGTAACTAAAAAAACTAGCCCATGTGATTAGTGAATATTTTGCAACTTTTTTGGTACAGTAGAGTTCCCAAATTGAGGATTTCATGGGAAAAGGCCTGCTTGATTTCCTCAAAAACTCATCAAAACAGGAGATGGATTTACAGCCATTTCAGATCTTCAGAACAATGAGGAGCGTGTTTCATTTCACCCTGGGAATAGGAAAGTCATTTGAAAGTGTCCATAGAAATTTTATAGTCGCTTGGTACCCAAAAAGTTTCCAGGGTGACTGGGAGTTTACTGGATTATAGCACTCAGAAGGAATGTCTTATTGCAGTGGAAACTAGTTTTTTAATTGTTGGCAAGAAGGCAAGGGTCTGTTGAAAATGCTCAAGTTTTGTTTTATTTCTGTTTTCTAGTCAAGATGACAGGGTCTGTCTATCTAATCAGATCATAGAAATTGCAAATGTGAAGTACAGGACAACTGGCACAGCCAAAGGCTTATTCTGCATCTATACTGATAACAGTAAGTAGAAATTTTGCTGGGCATGCACTTCCTTTGGGGCATTTAGCTTTCTAAATTCATTATTCTACTTAGATACAATAAAAACCCACGCATAAGAACCTACAATTTTGCAAGCCAACCTGACTAGGTTCTTATGTACTTGGTGTTTTGTGTTAGAAGCTGTTCAGGTTCTTAAATTGGTTCTTATTTCATTCAATGCTTTCAGATATCATTTTGTTCAGACTTCAGACTCAAAGTTTGAACCTGTTAATCACTGTTAGTTCACAGCACTTTTGTTCATGATGTCTTTGATGAATTCGTGAATGGGGTAAGAAACTTTTGCTGTTTGTATAAAAATTTCTTCCACTCCTGTACCAAGCATTTAAAATGACAGTTCCCTTACGCTTGTGGCTGATATATTTCGCCAGGAATTTCCCGGAAAAGAGTCAAGTTTTCAGCCTAAAAATGGAAAGTATCATGAATATAAGAAACATTTTAGGCTGAAGTGTGACAAAGTGGTTTCTTGATATGAGTGGAAATCAAAACAATTTCCTTTGGCTATGCAAAAATTATTGGTGATTCACTTTCCATGTTCATTTCATAACAGATGCAGCTAGAAATTTTTACACAAATGTACAGACAGCAACAACGACAACTAGATTTGATGAATTGTTACGAACATATAGAAAGACTAGCTTTATTACTTCACCCATGGCATCAGAAACATATTTGTCGTCCTCTGATTACAAGGTGAGTTAATTTCAACGAGAGTAGTGTCGAATGAGTCTGCGTTCTCACGACACCGGAAGAAAGTTGTAAACGGCAAAGTCACATGGTGACTGTGTTGCAAAAAACCATGTTTGAAATTATATCAATCAAACCGGCCGGTGTCGCAGATGTTGTGGATATAATTTTAGAAACAGCAAGAAAAATTAGACGGTGTAAAAAATTAAAAGCATTTAAAGACGCTGTAAAAAAGTGATTAATTTTGCTGTTTCTTTTTATTTGTTTATTTATTTATTTATTTATTTATTTATGTACCATTGTAATTAGGATAGCGTTTAGTTTAAACGATAAATAAAATTTTCTTTTTTTAGATTTTAAGCACGGCCCCCTGAAAAGCAGTCTTCTTAGATTGACGGGGTAACCGTGGATAGATAATTTAAAATGAAATGAAATGTAATGAACGGTACCAGAAATTGAGCTACGATGCCGGGACACTTTGAAAGCGTCAGCTAATTTGACAGAAACAGAATCATTGCAATCTCCTTAACAGTAAGGCCAGAATTAGGCGCCACGGTAAAATGTATCTGCACGTAAGGAATTGATTAGTCTCATTCCAACAGCATCGAAAAATGCTCCCGTTTCTCAGCGTTTTCGAATCTTCATGCGGTGTAGATTTATAAATTGTGCAAGCACAAAGTGTTCTTTTTTCGTTCCTTTCAAGGCAATTCTTTCATTTTCTTTTTTCTCGCAGTTTGGTGATCCAATTTTGCTGCTTTTTGAAAGTAACATTCAAGGATTTCTTGCATTCCCAAAGCCTTCAGTTGGGAGTTCTCAATGTGATGATCGGAATGCTGCGGGTGTGTATGCTAATCAAACTTATTTTGAAATATATTTGGGCCTTTTTCAGGCATGCCGCATCAAAGCAATTTTCGTAAAATCGAATTGACCCATGTTTTCCGTGCTCGTAAAACGCAAGCAAAATCACGGAAATAGTTTGGTCTTTCGGCTTTCAAGAAGAATATGAATCAATCAAATTCGTTTGTAAACTCTTGGTGCTATTAATTTTCGGAAACGGAAACTTTTTTTTTTTTTTTTTTTTATTCCAATAAAAGTTTACAATGATATTTTACTTAATACTCTACTAACAAAATTACTTTACTAACTACTCTACTTACAAAATTACTCTACTATACTACTAGAACGATACCGCAAGGAGCAAAAGCATTTAGTCTACCCTGCAGCCAAAACATAAAGGTAAAAACTACTGACGTTAAAACGAGACGAAAGAAAGAATAAATCAAACAATACACGTGACTACAACAACAAAAATTTGCTAAAGAGGCTATGGTGGTTGAAAAGCTTAGGATGGAGTTTGATATATTCTAATCAAGTCGACCAGTTTGGTTGATAAAATTTAAAGTTAGAAGAAGTATGCTTTTATTGAGGTCATTAGGAAGGTTCTTATCACCATACAGTAAGACTTGCATGAGGGCCTCGTTAGAATTGCTGACATACCCATATGGTCGTAACAGAGCTAACACTCCAGTGAGAAGACCTCTTCGCGGCACTGCAAAGGAAGGGCAGAGCAACAAGAAATGTTCCGTATCCTCGATGCCATCGTTCGATGGGCACAATGGGTTTATAGTGTCCCTAAAATTATGCTTGAATTTGTGAAAGTTTAGTTTGCTGAGACCAACCCTCAATTGACAAAGGTGGGATAAACCTATTGGGTCATGTATTCCAAAAAAGGACTTAGCAGGGGGTCGGATTATTGAGAGGAGTTTTTTCTTAAAAACAGCAACCGACGGTGCAAGTCTAATTTCAGGATCAAGTTTATTCCATCCAGATAAACAGTGAGGATAGAAGCTACTTTGAAATTTTTCTGTTCTGGCCTTTATTCGCCCAATGACATCTTGGTTGCGAAGACAGTATTGCAACGGTCGCTGAGGTGGAAAAGGATCCTTCATGTAACTTGGGGTAAGATTATTCAGAATCTTATAGAACAAAGTAAGGCGTCTGCTCCACCTTCGGCAATTTAGTGATTCCCAACCAAGTTCTGTGTACAACTTTTCTTGCGATGTTCCTCTCCATGTTCCCGTAATAGCCCTGGCAGCAGAATACTGTACAGATTCTAATTTTTCCATAAGGCTTGGTAAAGTGATGTTACTACTAAAATCACATACTTTTGCCGGAATATGGTAAATAACATCCCCATAGTCTAGATGGGGTCTTACATAAAGCTTGTATAATTCATTTAGAGTGTGCATGGGCAAATACCTGGAGAGATATCTCAGCAAGCCAATACCCTTTCTTGTTTTAGAAATAGCTGATTTGATATGAGTAGAAAAAGACAATTTTGAATCCAAGATAATTCCTAAGTGTTTATGATCATCTACTCTCATCACTGGTATGTTGTTAAAGCGAATTTCTGGATGGTCAACTTCGATTCGTTTCTTTGAAAGAATTAATTCAACAGCTTGCTTCTGTGGATCTGGGTTAAATGACATCCTCCAGTCATGAGCCCAATGTCTTATTAGCTCCAAGTCATGGTTCATGTCGTCGGCAGCAGCAATGGTATCATGGACCACTGTAAATAACGATGTATCATCGGCGAAAAGCTTGACGTTACACTTCAAGTCATTGGTTAAATCATTTATGTACACAAGGAAAAACAAGGGCCCTAGGATAGAACTTTTTCTGGCTCAACAAAGAAAAGTGTAGCTGGAACCTTCCGAATTTATCTACCATATTGCAGCATATGTTTCAAATCTTTGTAAAAGCTAGTCAGTAGTGGAAAAAATATTTGATGTCGTGCGAAGCAACTTCAAATCAACATTTTGCCTCCCATTTTTGATCAATTTTCCATTGTTCCAGATTTAGAGTCACTCGGAACAGTCTGCTGTTACAATCAGGTATCAGGCAGATGATTTGACAATCATTGACAACCAGTGATTATAACTAACTTGTTGATTGTGTACAGTGTAGGTGATAGTCCACCAGGAAGTGGAATTACTCTAATAGCATCATTGAGCCTAATCCAAACCTTTGCTGTCCCTTTTTCTTTCAATTTTTCCTTCCTTTACTCCTTCCCTAGACTTATGACGATGAGTCTCTTGTTTCCCTGTGCTCTTTGACTTGATGATGGCGCTTCGGTCAATAGAGACTCATAGTATTACTATGAAAAACCTGGCCCTATTTAGGCCCAAACTGAGCAATTTCTGCAGTACCAATCAGATTGTGAGATGAGATTTGTGAATTACTATTGTTAACGTGTAAATGTGATAGAATTTTCGATTCGATTGAAGAATTGAAAACACTCCCATGGGATAGAGATTCGAAGCCGTGATTCTTTCCTAATTCCATTGATGATTGAAGAAAACAGGGCCAAGTTTTTTACTGTTTCATGATGAGTCCCTCTTGAGCAAGGTTTACCGCAGGGATACAAGGGACTCATCGTCATCAGTCTACTCCTTCCCTTACTCTTTATATTTTCAGTATTTGTTTTCTCGTTCATATTTCTTCCTTTCCGTGGCTTGACACACTTTGTCCACCTCTGAAGCAAGCACAAACGATTTATTCAATGCAGGTATAAATAGTATTTGTAGCTACTTTATAGCTGGAACGCCAACAAGATCGGCGTGCAGATCAAAGAAACCTAACATTACTGTGTCCATTTTCAGATGAGTAAATCCTTTAACCCATCGATGCATGTCCTATTGAAGTTCTCCTCTTTACCTTTATAGGATTTATGAAAGATGAAACATCAAAATGTTCCCGACCAATCAGAGATCTTGCAACACAATGCATCAATGACAATAGTTACAATGCTTTGAGTTACTACAGTGGTTTCAAATTTGTTCCAGTGAGTAAGATTTACGAGACCTTTTAGCTATTTTACGAATGAGTCTTTTTCCGAACGTGTGTACACTTTTCTTTGTTCTAGAACTAGGACCTTTATAAATGCAGTACTTTCGTATTTTTGGACTTCTTTATTATTTCTTCTCACACAGGGGCCATCATTTCTTGCCACTGTCACCCTGTACAAAGTAGAGAATATTACTGTTACTGCAAGTGTCGTGCAACCAACTCCAAGCCTCATTCAAGTAGTCTCATCACCCATCGCATCATTAACTGCAAACATCTCCGCTACTGCATCAAGCGTCTTGAGCCCTTCCCCAACTCCAAGCCCAAGCGTGACGCCAAATGTTACAGTAAACACAACAACAAGGGCTATCGTTACCTTGGCAACTTATAATGACTCCTTATTGGTTAATGCTACACTGCTACAGCCAGTCATTTGTATGACATCAACAGGGGTAAAAGGATCATGTGACTTCAATGCTCCACCTAAGCCGACTTATGACTTTACGACAAATACATGTAAAAATGTCGTAGCAAAGGTGAGTGGTGTATTCTTTTTTGTCACAAAATATTTGAAAACATTGTTAGGCTTTTGGCCAACAACCTTTAGAGTAGAGATAGGTCACCGTACTGACGAATTTCTATGTGAACATGAGGCAGTTCAATTTTAAAGGGTTTGTTTCATCCAGCATTCCTTGCACGTGTCGACTCTTGGTTGCCCTTTGTTTGTCGCCATTTTCATGGCCCAAGAAAATGGCGACAACAAAGGCAAAGCAAGAGACGACACGTGCAAAGCATGCTGGATGAAACAGACCCTTTAATGACGACTTGGAATCGGCCTTGCAAGCAACAAGCAAGCAAGAAATTCTATTTGTTAACTCAATGACAGTCGGTCTATTACTTGAAATGATATTGTATGGTGATGAATCTTGTCCGTTGATTCTAATTCAGAAATCCTGAAAGCAACTTCAAGATAAAAGTTTGCAACAAAACGCTTTGAATAAAATGATGCCACTGAAAGTTAGCTGGTGCAACCTGTATGGGGATTTAATGTATTTTTCGTTGAGTGATTATGTATATTGTTTTCTTTTCTTTTCTTTTTTGCTTCATATTTACTTGTAGTGTTACTTAATGTTAAATGGCCGCAGAGTAGACACAGACTTGTGCTCCTTGCGGTATCATTTTGATAGTACAGTAGAGTGTTTTTGCTAGTAGTGTAACTGGTAGAGTGATTTTGTATGTAGTGTAATTAGTAATATATCATGTAATTGCTTTTTTCGACTATGTATGAAAATGACACTATCTTTCTTTCATTTTAGGTGTCTTACACTGTCTTATACGGCGACGGCAACACAACGTCTTTAAATATCTCCTCTGTAAATGTCAACCTCGAGTTGGGTGATATAACATCTACTGCAAAGTCTTTTAATCAAGAATTCACCATCAAATTTCAAAAGGTAAGGTCAATTTTGTTACACGGCACTTATCTCGTTGTCTATTCAAAAATCGAAGACTGAATTTCGTTGATACTGTTACATGGAACTCAACAGACAAACTTCAATACGGAAGAAATTAATAAACAGGGTGTCCCAGAATAATTGTGCCCCGTTTGTGTGCCTACTGCGAAGGAGCTGTAGATTCAATTATCTCGGTTTTTGCACAGTTTTTGCACAGGCTTCAACTTATAGTTTGAGACCTTGCTTGAGTCAATCTGACATGTGGTTGCTGATGTATGGCAAAGAACAGGAAAATAAGAGTTGCTTCAAAAACAGCTCTTCTGTTGTTCTCCAGCAATTTCAAAATAAAGAAAATTCTCAAATTCTCGTATCCAGCACCACAAGCCTCGCACATAGTAACATAAAAATTCTTAACAATTTTTGAGCACGATTCGATTCTTACGGATTCTTGTTCGCAAATTTTTACAGTCTGTATTTCCTCTTAAGAATTATTACCAGGAGATGGAAATTCCTAGAATATTCTTGATGATTCTTGTCGTGCTACCATGCTTAATGCGTTTACTTGTGACAACTCGTTTCCAATCCAGTATAAAGTCACTCAAAATCCCAGCACTGAGGTGCTCAGTATTCAACTGAATGTGCCAATTGGCATCGAAATTGGTGTAGATGACCTTTGGTCATTTTAGAGAGAGCGCGTGGCAGAGTGGTTAAGGCGTCTGACTCGTAAGCCAAAGGTCAGAACGGCCGTAGGTTCAAATCCCGCGCTGGACAGTTTGGTCACTGTCCGTAACTCTAGCCCGGGTCGACCAGTGCCATGTGAGGGAAATCTGGTAGCTGCGGCGGGTAGCTGCGGCGGACTGATGGTAAAAAATTCGTGGCCCCTGTTGGAAATAAGTCTCTCAGACTTTCACAGGCTAGCCACGTTAAATATAAATACCTACCTACCTACCTACCTACCTACCTACCTATTTTAATTCGAAGATTTGCCAGTTGCAGTTCCCAGAAGGAAATTACTGTAAAAGCTCCATTAAGTCAAATACCTACACAGGTCCATCCCAAACCGTATCAAAACTAGCATACAAACTTGTTTATGCTAAATAGATTGCAAATTTTTGGTAATTTTTGGAATTTGACATTTGTGGGAGGGGGCTTATTAGAGAGGGGGACTTTTCAAAATTTTTTGCTCAGAGGGGAGGGGCTTATTAGTGGAGGGAGACTTAATGGAGAGAGGGGCTTAATAGAGTTTTTACGGTAACCTAAGTTGCTTTGTGTGTTTAGGTTGGTTCTCAATCAACATTTACTCGGAGTGGAAATCCTGGTTATGTCAAAGGCCGTGAGATCATAGCTGGAACTTTGCAAGTGAACAGTCAACAGAAAAAGTATCTTTTCAGTTAATATTACCTTAAGGTATAGCTACTGTTTATAATATGTCTTTGAATCAACTTACAAGCGTGATCCGAAATTCATTTAATTGTATGTTGGAGCATTTCGGTGATAGTATGAAAAATAACGAAAGACAGAAAATTGGCCGCTTAAAATGATTTTCACATTAATTCTTTGTCACTTTGGTAACGACATTCTGCAGATTCTGTTAATGGCATTTACATTAGAAGAGAGACAAAGTGTGACATTTTACAACACATCTTAAACTGTTTGCACAAGACAGGGTGGATTAATTTACCTTTCCAAGCAAAGCTGTGCTTGATTATCAAAATGCAAAATTGAAAGCCAGAAAAAAAGTTCCAATTTTTGAAAATTCATGGTACCTAGAGTATTTCAGAGATTTTACTGATTCAAATGCTAGTTAAAAGCCGAAAGATCGAAGTATTTTTCTGATTGTTCTCGTTGTCTTACGAGCATTAGAAAGATAGGTAAATTCAACTTTTTAAATATTTCGTGGTTGCAAAATGACTGGAAAAGGGCCTAAAACATTGATCAAATCATAAAGGACTCCTCGGACAGATAAATAAAGAAAGTGCAATTTTTTCATGGGTGAGAGATATCCACTGCACATTTATTGCTATGGGTTTGAAAATCTTTAGTTTTTTGTTTAAAATTGATTTCTCATAACTTTTAAGAGAGGTGAAACGTGCATTTTATATTGTTCTGAATGCGGAGAGTCGTTACGATTTGATGAATGTTTTAGGCCCTTTTTCAGTTATTTTGTAAAGTTAAATTTACCGATGCTTCTAGTGCTGAAAGAACAGCAAGGAAAATCACAACAATACTTCAATCTTTCGGCTTGTAACTGGAATTTGAATCATTCAAATTTGTGAAGTACTCTTGATGCTACGAATTTTCAAAAGTGGGAACTTTTTCTGGCTCACCCGGAATGAAGAGATGGCTAAATTTATATGAGCAAGTTCTCGAGTTTCCCCTCGCGTTATGGGTTGCAATTCGAAATAGACATATTGTCCAACGTTTTTATACATTATTTAAGGAGCAGTTTGGTGTTTGCAAAATTTCCAAATTTAAAGATTTCAAAATGCGATGCCTAAGCTCTGGTCCACACTTGTTTTTAGGCACCCTGTCCATGGAAATAAAAGCTTTTACGAGACACAAAACCATCTCTGTGCACTGAAATTTTTGCTGAGCACATTTTAGGTCCACTGAATTTCAAGTAGAAACAATGAGTTTCAGGAAAAATCTTCAAGAATCATGTAGCTTGTTTTTGTATAGCCACCCTTAACCAAGCCAACAGAGAGGTTATTGTGTTAAACAAAGACCCAAAACAATGGTTTACACTGGTCCAATCGTCAGCTTCTAATACGTGTGGTACATCTTCACAAAGGATGCCAGTCAAGTTTGGTGTCAACATGAGGACTGGATGTTTCGTCAAGTATGTTGATTTTTTGATTGGAATGTCTTGTTAGCCTCACTACATAAGGACCCTCACGTGACGCTCATCCATTGAACTATAAATGCGCTCATCTCATTGAGTTGAATTGTTGTTGTTCTTATCGCTCCACTGAAGGCCTTATTCCCATAGATCTGTAAAACGGCAAAAAAATGCAATCGGCGACCAGGTTCTGTCGCCCCGTCCTCTACCGATCAGCATGTGGCTTGGCGGAAAGCAGTCTTTGCTTTTATGACAAGAATGATCCTTTGCTGGTTCAAGCAGATACTTGTTCCCAGCTCCATATTCATGAGCACATCTTTAACTCTGCCGATTACCTTTAAATCTTTAAAGATTTGAAACTTCTGTTTCAGCATAAAAAGAGCCATGACGAGTCAAGAATGCTCCCTTCTACAAAACACAATTTATAACAGTCTTTTGGGTACATTTCCTTCACATGTTGCGATGTATGGTAATTCCGCCGTTACGAACACAGCTGATTGGGTGAAAATTATCAACAGCAGGCCTCAGTTGACTGTAAGTATTCCTTCAATTTGTTGATGAAGTTTACAAGGACAGATTTTGCTAACACTCTAGCACCTGTTGTCTTCGATCGATACCGCACCGCAATTCAAAACGCTTAGCCATCGCACAGAAAAGAAATTTTCTCCACCAGTGATTCAAAACAAAGAAAGCTCTTAAACCACGGTAGCTAGTTCTCTCATTGTGCATGCCAAAGATGGTTTTAAGAGCAAACATTCCTATGTATCTACAGGAGAATATACCAAAGCATCTGCCTCGGGTATTTTATTAGTTTGGTTCAGAAGTTAATAGGCTGTGGATTCAATGGTCGCATTTATTGGGCGTGATTAAATACTTAATGCTCAGCTTCTGAATTGAACTGAATAAAAAAATGCCTGAGGCAATGTTTAGATGTTTCCTTCTTCTTTCGATATATGCTCATGTTTGCTCTCAAATGCCATTTGTAGAATCTACTATGAACGACCAAGCTACCTGGGTTTCGGAGCGACTTTTTGCGGCTTTGTTTTTTATTATTGATTTAGAGAATTTCTTTGTCTACGATCGCTTCTCGCTCTGAATTTTGGTGTCAGTTGAAAGGAACTGATGCTTTTGTGTTACCAAATCTGTTCCTGTTGATGAATTTTACACTTCTTTTCTGCAGTAACCTTGCTAACCAAGGAAACCAGAATTCGTAGTCAATTTTTTAATAGAAAAATTTGGCTAAGGTCTGTTTATATCCAATTTTTAAGTCAAATGATCATTTTCTTGATAAAACATCTTTTGAATTCCTTAATATATTTCTTGCTGTGAAAAAATGTGCCATGAATGTAGGCTGACGACGTGATTCCTTGTATTCGTTCAACATTTATAATCTGATGTTTTAATTTCACTCATACAAAGGACTCACGACCAAACAGATTCTAAACAGGGACTAAAATCTTACGAAAAATCAGAAGAAACTTAGAACATCTTCCATCCTACGAACGTCGAAAGAAAATTCGAGCGTCTCTTCGAACGTCACTTCGAACGTTGCTTCGCTGCGAGAAGTCGAACTTTGAACTAATGAGCCAATCAAACGCTACAAATAGGCACGTGGGTTGACCATATTAAGAAAGTAGTGATCTGATTGGTCGCGCCGTGAACGCGGCGGACTTGGCCTAATTAGTCCCTGTTTTGAAGCGTAAGGACATAAGTCCCTCAACTGAAGCAATAACAACAACAACAACGAGCGTAAGTTAGAGGGACTTATGTAATGTAGTCTACCATGAATGCACGAGAGCGTGATAATCGCATGACTAATAGATCTCCAGAAGCATATTTTGCTTGGGAAGTGTATGTAGAGCAGGCTATGGAAACGCCTGCTGGCGCTGTCTGCGATGTGATATGCGACCTCGTTTCCATTGACGTAGCAACGGAGCAATTATAATTAGGTTTGCCTAGCAACGAAATCTTTGCTGTGGAGAACGACCGAGAAGAAGACACAGATGGATTTGAAATATATTCATTTAAGGTTTCACAGGATTTCAACTTTCCTCACTATTTCATACACCGTTCGACTCCCATTCGATTGATCTGAATAACTCGAAATTGCGAAAGTTTCGAATCGGTTGCCGTCTCTGAAAGTCGTTGAAGCGCGAGAATGGGCCTAAAGCAGAACCGGGGCAAGTACCCCGAAAGAAAACTAAAATATCTCGCGAGTCTCATACTATCTCAGAAAAATTTTTCGCTTGATTTATTGCCAATAGTCATCCAAAAGCATCTTCGATTGCTCAAAGTTGGGCGGGGTTGGGCAGAGTGAAATTTTTACGAGTGCGTGCTTGGAGCGTGACAAAGAGGTTGAAGTGGCCTAAGCTACCGCTGAAGAAACTTAGCCGCTGCAGCTAATTCATGATTTCTAACGGCTAAACGAGTCTCGCTATCGAAAGGAAAACATTTAAAAGTCACATGAATGTCTAAACTAGCCTAAAATGCTTACCACTGTTGTAGAAATCCAATCCAAAAACGCGATGCACTTATCCGTCCAAACTTCAGTTTCCATCTTGGTTTCACTGCGAAGTGCGCGATCCGCTGCGAAGGAGGCGCATATCACATCGCAGAATGCAACTCAATGCGCGATTCCTCTCCCGTGTTTAGCTCCCTGATGTAGAGGCATTATGTGCGTTTGATAATTCAAGTATAATAGACCACTTCGACAATCAAAAAGGAGACTGGGGAGAGCGGTTTGTTTGGTAAATGGCTGCCACAGAGCTTCTACGAATCATAGATTTCCCTCTACAGGACAGTTGGTTTTAAATGTGTGGTTAAAGATCAAGAAATAATTAGCAAAATCTATAGCAAAATAATGAATTTAAAAGCAACTGTCTGCTATCTTTTCGAAGGTGATTTGTCATTTGTAGAAGCTCCGTGGCAGCCATTTACCAGTCTTGCGTCTGCCATATACCAGACCAAACTGCTCTCCCCAGTCTCCGCTTTTGGTTTGTATAAGGGTCAATTGTCTTCCCATTAGAAATAGGCTTTGTTGTGTCCGCTTCGCCTTTATTCACATGTATTCGTATCGTAGCAGCTTAACATTCGGGTTAATGAGCTTGAAGTTGTTCAAAAAACCAAATATCTTGGTTTGCAGATAGACAACTCCTTGGATTGGAAGGAACACGTTAAGACAGTTTCGTCCAAGGTCTCAAGAGCGATTGGTTTTTTGAAGCATGCAAAGTCCTTTCTGCCAGAAGAAACTCTTAGGACCATGTACATAGGTATCGTGGAGCCACACTTCAGCTACTGTTTTTCAGTCTGGGGTTGCTGTGGTGTGACTGAGATCAACCAGCTGCAAAAATTACAAAACTGTGCTGCCCGTATTGTAACTGGCAGCAGCTTTGATACCCCGGGCCAGCCACTTATCAAAAGGCTTGGCTGGAAGACCATAGATGAACTAATTGCTAGTGAGTCTAATATCATGGTCTTCAAATCTCTTCATGAGCTGGCTCCACAATACATGTGTAATCTTTTCACAAAAACATCCCAGCTGACCTCTAGGAATCTTAGGAATACAGCAACTGACCTAAGGTTACCAAAGAAAAACTCAAAAAATGGACAGAAATGTTTTTCGTTTAGAGGTGCCAAGTCTTGGAATGGCCTCTCAGCTGAAAGTAAGCTAGCATCCTCCCTCAATAGATTTAAACAATGTATATAGGGAAAGCTAGCTTTTAATACTGTGTTTGCCATATGGATTTTCTTTTATTGTAAATATTTATTTTAGATCATAGGGTTTTCATTATTGTATTAGAAATTGAATTGTATTAGTTTAGGTTATAATAGTATTTAATTTTGTAAGTTTTGTAATGGAGGGCCCCTTGAAAATCAGCATTGCTGAAGGGCTACCCTCCTTAAATATGTGAAAATGAAATGAAATGAATGAATGGTTAAAGATCAAGAAATAACTAGCAAAATCTATAGCAAAGCAATGAATTTAAAAGCAACTGTCTGCTATCTTTTCGAAGGTGATTTATCATTTGTAGAAGCTCCGTGGCAGCCATTTACCAGCCTTGCGTCTGCCATATACCAGACCAAAGTGCTCTCCCCAGTCTCCACTTTTGGTTTGTATAAGGGTCAATTGTCTTCTCATTAGAAATAGGCTTTGTTGTGTCCGCTTCACCTTTATTCACATGTATTCGTATCGTAGCAGCTTAACATCCGTTCTGATAATTTATTACTTTTCATTTATTCAGCCAACTGCTGTCAGTGGGCAGTGCACTAATATGGTACTTGGCATTCATTTTGAGATACTTCATAGCAAAACTGGATATTTTGCAAATCCACAATACAGGGTAGGTAGAAAGAATTCTGTTATTTGTAATGAGTCCTTGCTAGTCCAGTTTGTTTACTCAACTATTAGCCTACTATCGTTAATGTTTTTGATGAGTTGTACCTCAAGAATATTTATTTTTCATATTTTTCATCGATTTTAGATTAGTTTACTTAGTACATTATTTGTATAAATTAAGCTAGACTGTAAAAAATCGATGTAAAATAAGGTGACTAACAAACAGACAAACAAACCGTTTATCCTGACAGAATGTACAGTCCACTTTATTTATTATTCATTTCTTTCCATTTTAGCTTTGAAATGAGCCAGCTTCCTTTTCTCATGAAGTGAAACCACAGTGAAACACCACTTTATGTACTATGAATTAATTTGCTCGATAACCACAAAGAACTTACAAAAATATCTTCTAATCGTAGTTATCAAATCATTTTGTCACATGTCTTTCTTTAAAATGGTTAAACTTTTTGTCTTCTTTACTTGAAGGGTCTGTTTCATCCAGCATGCCTTGCACGTGTCGTCTCTTGGTTTGCCTTTGTTGTCGCTATTTTGACTCTTTAAAGGTTTAAATTTTTTCCCCTAGATCGTTGGTGTTCAAGTGAAATATGATCCAGGAAGGGTCCTTAACTTCTTGGTAAGTATAAGTTGTTCATACTTGAATCACAACTAGAAATACTTTGATTTAATGCAGCAGTTATACGCAAAATGCGGATAACAGACTCCGCGTGGCACAATCCCATTCGTTTCGGCCTAAATACCAAAAAATATGTCCACATTGCGTCTCTATTCGTTGTAATTCCGGCGACATTTATTGAGCAATGAATCCAGTAGCGTTCGAGAACGCTCAACTCACCTTTAAGTTTAACTAAGCATCATAAATCTGACCCAAAAACCACATTCTTTGGTGGGTTTCTTGCCCGCTTCGATTCGCAGATTGTCTCTTCGCAGTTTGAGAGTTGCTCAGACAAGATCGCTGTTTACAGCTTTCAGGAATATGTGATCAACAAAATAACTTTCCAAATGAAATCGACATGGATGAACAGAATAATTCAATTCATTTCGCAAGATTTTCAACAGCACCTTCGATGAAGACAGATTAATGTGTGAAATGTTCCTATTGACAATCCCCATTGACAAGTCATTGCTTTGCCTAGGCATTTCCCGTAAGTATAGGTTTCAAATCTTTAAATGAGCCTCAATAGCGGACTCATCATAACAAACCCATGGACATACAATAAACTTGTAACCTGTTGTAGGGAAAGACACTGTAAAAGAACAATAATCAAATATAAGATAAACCTGTAACTGTTGGAAGGAAAACCCATTGTTGGAAGCTTTTCGTCCGTGAAAGACCACATCAGTAGAACCGGACATGCCGGTTCCCTCGATGATTTTAGCATCATAGCTAGGGCCTCTAGGGAGTTTGACTTACTAATTCTTGAGAGTTTACTAATAGCACGAGATCGGCCATCATTGAATTCATAACAGTCGTCAATTCCACTCTGTCTTTTCTAGTTTTTCCCATTCTTTCTCGGTGTTTTTCTCCTTTGATAATTAAATTACATAAGTTTAAATGTTTTGCATCTATCTTGATAATACATGTTGATTGTAAATAACTTGTTTACTCTAGGCTTCATGGGTTGATAATGAATCATGGTTGATTCGAAACGTTCTGAAAATTATTAAAAATGATTTGAGTCGAATTTTTCAGGCCTTTGGCCTACCTTATTTACCACTGGATATGTCACATAATTAATCGCATAATAAAAACATGAACATGATTGTCGTCTTTATCCTCGTTAAACCTGTAACTAGAGAGAATACTGTTCAACCTGGAAGAAAATCAAGTAATCACTTACCAAACAACATTATCATATCAAATTATTACACCAAATACGCGTTTCGTCGCAAACTCTTCAGTTTTGTTCTTGCAAAGAACAGATAAATGACACGACCAGGCTGTTTTATACCGAACACAACAAAAGATATTGAGTATCACGTGAACATCACACCTTAGCCGCTGATTGGCTAATCTCAAACAAAGGCCATCCAATCAGCAAGCGCCAAAACTTTTGGCGGCAACTTCAAGGGTGATGTTGCGTGACACTTGAAAATTTAGATGAAGCCTCAGTGGGAAGATGAAATTACAATTTTCCGAATTAGTTGCGAAGTCTTTTCTGTCGGATTTTCCAAGCAATGAGTGCATTTTTCTGACCCACCTGGTATAGGAAGATTAGTTATCCTGCGTCCTTGATGTCTACTGCTTTCACTGGAAGTCACGAATCATTTAAAATTAGATTTCATTCCTTTCCAGTGTACTGGTCGTTATTGTCAGCCTGGTTCGTCAAGCCTTGTAACACAGAAGGTAGAAGTGACACAGTCCGTATCATTTGTTGATGTTTCAACGACACCAGAAGCACAAATGAAACCAAAACCAACATTTGAAGCAAAAGCACCGTACGATTTCTTCTATCCTTTCGTATGAGGTATGACGATCTATCATCAAGTAGCTGGTGTGGTGTGACAGAGCAGAAATTGCATAAAATGATGTCACTGGGCGGGCAATCTGAGATAAGTGAATGTTTGGATACATAAGCTCTTTGAAATGATAAACAAGAATTTAAGGCTGAAGGAGGATAATTTTCAAGTGTTGTGTAATCTCGGGATCTGTTACAGGGGGCTAGGCGGGGCTCAAAGTTACGAGTTTTGCGCATTCGTACGCAGTTTCTGCTCTGTCGCTTGGTGTATTTTCCTTGAAACGGATATGTTGGTTGCCGAAAATTAGCTCCTCCTTTCCAGGATTGTCTCAACATCTTCAAGAAAGTTTGTGTAGGCAATATGACCTAATTTTTAAAGGATTAGCTTCAGAGAAACTTTAGCTAATGTGCAATAATTCTACCGTTGGACTTCCCTGTAACCTTCAATTTTTTCAGAATTAATGTGCTTTTCTTCTTTTTTGAGAATTCAAGGAAAGAGGATAATTTTTGACAAAACTTAGTGTATGATTGTCTATCAGGTGAGTCAAAAAAAAGTTTCAGCGTTTGGCGGGCTATGAAATAAAAAGTATGCGACCGGTATTCAAAACTAAAATGTTTATCACTCAGTCATAGACACACTTAGATAAGAAAATTTTGTTCGGTAAAATCACTCGTCATTTAGACTCAGAACCAGGAAAATGCCCGTAAGGGGCATGTTTGGGAACAACGATTCCTCATTCCATGCTGGTCCATAATTTACTTGCTATTGAAATTAAAAATTCTATTTCTGAATCTTACAATATCAGTACAATACCACATAAATTATGGACCAGAATGGAACGTGGAATTTTTGATTCCCAGTCCTAATACATTTTATCCATCCAAATTAATTCAAAAGCATTTCAAATTATTTCAGATATCCAGTAAGTTTGCTTTATCAATATTTTCGTCCCGCAGACCAAAAAGTTATTTTTCTTTCTCAAATTTGCATTTTTCGCCCTACATTAAAGGGAGTAGAAAGACCAGCAGCCTTTGCCGTCGTTTGTTTTTGTTTTTGTGCATTTCGTACAGTCAGTTATTCTGGAAGCTGTGCAGAGTAAGTCGTTGACTTCGCGCAAAGCATGCTGGTCTTTGTACTCCCTTTAAAGGAAGTACAAATACCAGTAGCCTTTGCCATCATTTAGTTTTGTTTTCGTGAATAAATAAATCCAGTTCAGGTTTGTTTATACCCATTTCAAGCCTCGTAATCAATCTCCAGATAAAAGATCTTTTGATTTCCCTAACATGCTTGGTGCCATCCAAAAGGTGTGCCATGAGTGCAGAAAGAAGTGTAATTCGAAAGATTCCCAAGAGTATGGTCACATGACTTGAAATGTGTAAAACAAACCTTAGCCGATTAGGTCTATTGCAGTCAGTTATTATGTACTCTGAACAGAGCAAATTGCTGACTTCATGAAAAGCATGCAGGTCTTTGTACTCCCTTTAAAGGAAGTACAAATACCAGTAGCCTTTGCCATCATTTAGTTTTGTTTTCGTGAATAAATAAATCCAGTTCAGGTTTGTTTATACCCATTTCAAGCCTCGTAATCAATCTCCAGATAAAAGATCTTTTGATTTCCCTAACATGCTTGGTGCCATCCAAAAGGTGTGCCATGAGTGCAGAAAGAAGTGTAATTCGAAAGATTCCCAAGAGTATGGTCACATGACTTGAAATGTGTAAAACAAACCTTAGCCGATTAGGTCTATTGCAGTCAGTTATTATGTACTCTGAACAGAGCAAATTGCTGACTTCATGAAAAGCATGCAGGTCTTTGTACTCCCTTTAAAGGAAGTACAAATACCAGTAGCCTTTGCCATCATTTAGTTTTGTTTTCGTGAATAAATAAATCCAGTTCAGGTTTGTTTATACCCATTTCAAGCCTCGTAATCAATCTCCAGATAAAAGATCTTTTGATTTCCCTAACATGCTTGGTGCCATCCAAAAGGTGTGCCATGAGTGCAGAAAGAAGTGTAATTCGAAAGATTCCCAAGAGTATGGTCACATGACTTGAAATGTGTAAAACAAACCTTAGCCGATTAGGTCTATTGCAGTCAGTTATTATGTACTCTGAACAGAGCAAATTGCTGACTTCATGAAAAGCATGCAGGTCTTTGTATCCTCTCTAAGTTATTTTCTAGAGTTATATTTTCATACTACTTTGCTAAAAACCGTCGATATGACCCTGTACATGTATAGGATCTGTTCAGATATTGTCATCCAATTTTGAAGCAAGTCACAGAGTTAGGGGCAACCCTTTTAGATTACACTCTATTTGAAGACATGTTAACCTTAGATAAGCTATCATTTTAGTAAGTATAGAAACATTTGCATCATAATCTTAGCAAGTGATAAAAAATTCATGTTGTTAAAGAGATATCTCCACACTTTCTCTGTCGAACAGCCATATTTAGCGATTTCCACAAGCTTAAAGCCTGGTTGTAGAGATGTTTGAAACACTGAAAATCAGTTATTCATTTGCAAATGTTTAATTTTCCATCCCTTTGTTACGATTTGAAGCATTTTGGTGATATTTATTGCACGCTATTCTGGCTGACTTGCCATTAATAATTGTTGTACAAACTTATTGTCAATGGATTTCGAATAAAAGTCTTTCCCCATTTGAATCAAGAACAATTGATTTACTTATTCGTTTGATAGATACATGTAATTTTGCAGACTTTTTATTCAAAAACTCCACGATCACTCGCAGCCAGGTGCTATTAGCCTTTTATCGCATGTTGAGTTCTAAACGCATTGTTGTTTCAATAACTTTTTCCGTTTTTTTCACCCAGAATTTTGATAACGTAGTTGTTGAAGTCGTACAAGGATTTCCTAAGTATTTTCATTGATACTCTGATGAAAAACACAGAAATTAAGGGCTATTTCAGCTATTTCAGCTAATGACTTTTGCAGCAAAAAATGCGAAAATTTTTCAAGCGAAAGATTATTGAGCATGCGCAATGTGTTCAAAGAGCGGAAACTCCTTCACAGTGACAGCTGAGGCCGCATGTAGGCAACGTTGTAAAAAGCTGGTGGGTGCCAAGTTGAAAATATAGTTTATTGTATTTCATAACTCTAACACTTGCATTGTTTGGCTAAAAAAGAATGGATGTGTACGCGATTTCTCTTGGCTGCTTATAGCGATTTCTCTTGGCTGTTTATAGCGATTTCTCTTGGCTGTTTATAGCGATTTCTCTTGGCTGCTTATAGCGATTTCTCTTGGCTGCTTATAGCGATTTCTCTTGGCTGCTTATAGCGATTTCTCTTGGCTGCTTATAGCGATTTCTCTTGGCTGCTTATAGCGATTTCTCTTGGCTGCTTATAGCGATTTCTCTTGGCTGTTTATAGCGATTTCTCTTGGCTGCTTATAGCGATTTCTCTTGGCTGTTTATAGCGATTTCTCTTGGCTGTTTATAGCGATTTCTCTTGGCTGCTTATAGCGATTTCTCTTGGCTGCTTATAGCGATTTCCTTTGGCTGCTTATAGCGATTTCTCTTGGCTGCTTATAGCGATTTCTCTTGGCTGCTTATAGCGATTTCTCTTGGCTGCTTATAGCGATTTCTCTTGGCTGCTTATAGCGATTTCTCTTGGCTGTTTATAGCGATTTCTCTTGGCTGCTTATAGCGATTTCTCTTGGCTGTTTATAGCGATTTCTCTTGGCTGCTTATAGCGATTTCTCTTGGCTGTTTATAGCGATTTCTCTTGGCTGCTTATAGCGATTTCTCTTGGCTGCTTATAGCGATTTCTACCGCGTGAGTCAAAGAAAACTTTATGCGTTTGGCGGTCTGTGGAATGGACTTGCTCCGAGTCTCGCTCTTGATCAATAAACAAACGGGAGGGAAGAAGAAGAAACGGGAAGGGAAAAGAGAAAGAGATCGCTACCGATTACTAGTACTCAACGTAATAAGTCTAATTTGAGTAGTAATTGTTTCATTTTAAGCCCTAAATGTGTAAGAATTACAATACCTTCTGCTCGGCTTCTGAATCCAATGAACAAATCTGCCACACTGATCATTAGTAGATTTTTCCTTCTTCTTCGTTATGAACTCCAGACTTCTCCCAAAGTCTACCTTTCACATGCGCAAGGTAATAGTTTTCCCGACTGGTTTCAATGCAACTTTTGCGGAATTGTTTGTTGTCAATTATTGGTTGAGACATGGGTGAAAGGAAACAAAATAATTGTTCTTCAATAAAATGTGTACGCAAATCATACCTCTGTCTTTATCGTGGTTTCTTCCTTCCTGTCCTGGCTTTCCTTTGCATCCCTACCTCAGCTCAACTCGTTGATTCAAGTTTTCAATGACCTACTTTAGTTTCTCTGTAAAAGCCAGGCTGTCCGTTTTCGGTTTGCGATTCAATGGCGGGAAAACGAGGAAAACGTACGCAAAACTGAAACACGAGGACTGCCTTGCTTTTACAGAGAAACTGAATTAGGCCATTGCAAACTTGAATCAACGAGTAGCGCGGAGGTAGGGATGCAAAGGAAAGCCATGAAAGGCAGGAAGAAACCATGATAAAGACACAGGCAGGATTTGAGTATACATTTTATTAAATAACAATTAGTTTGTTTCCTTTCACCCATGGACTCGGCTTTAGCGCTCAGGCCTTCTTCAGTCAGGCCTTGGGCCTTTGAAACAATTTCAACAATCTTCTGACAAACCAGTCTTTTCATTTAAACATATTTGATTCAGCTTAGGCAGCCAGACTTTCTTTAACTGGTAGCACATGTGGATAACTGGTGCTCTTGACGATAAGTGGAAGTGAAGACGCTGAGAAGCCCTTTGTTCTTAGCACAAAGGCCAGATGCCATCCCCTTTGTTTTCAGCATAAAGGCCAGATGCCATCCCAAAAAGGGAGGGGAGTAAACACTGCCTAAGGCACGATGAACTCGCGCAAGTCCAACTCAAAGGTGATCAAACTTTTAATGTTATCAGCTTTTTAATGAATGAGAGGGCAGGGAAACGAAAAGAAACAAGCGAGAGGAAAAGAAAACTCTTGTTTCTACAAACAGCGTTTGTTTTTTCATGCGTAAACATGGTGAATAGTTAAAAAAAGTTTTCAAAGAAATTTCTCGGGAAATGAAATGTGTTTGTGGGCATTTTCGCGTTACATCCTATTTGAGACAGATTCACATTTCTTTTATAACTTTTCAGCAAGACTATAATGACCAACTTTTTGCAGTTCAACTTTCTACATAAACTTTCAAGTCCTTTAATTTCCAACGAAGAACTCCTTACCAATGAATACTTGGCGCTGCCGAAAAACAATTTGTAGTTATTTTAACTTACCAGCAAAGATTTACTGAACGCTTTTACAGCTCGATGTTTTACGCCAAAGTTGCCCTGTAAGTCCAAACGAAAAGGTCATTACAAAGGTCACATTGTTAAACCTGCAGCCGTTATGCCCGAGACGAAGAATATTTCATAGTTGTCCTAACTAGCCAGCAAGAATTTTTGACGTTCTCTGCCAAAGCTCCCCTTAATTTCCAACGATGAGCTCATTACAAAAATTACTTTGATAAATTTACGGCAGCTAGGCCAGAGATAATGAGTATTCCCTAACTTCCAGCAAGAATGTACTGAAAAATTTTATCGTTCGACATCTCGACCTTCTACGCCAAAGCTGTCTTGTAAGTTACAAGTTGTAAGTTCAAACGAAAAGCTCATTACAGAATCACTGTGATAAACTTGCAGCCGTTAGGCCTGAGGCGAAGAATATTCCCAGCTTATGCTAAATTGCCAGCGAGAATTTACTGAACAATTTTGCACTTCGGCTTTCGACTTTCAATGCCAAAACTACCTTGTAAGTTCAAATGAAAAGCTCATCACAAAAACTGCCTCGATCGACTGGCAGCCGTTAGGCCAGGGATGAAAAATATTCCCTAGTTATCCTAACTTTCCAGCAAGAATTCACTGAACGATTTTTTATTTGATCAGATGCTGTTCGAAGCAAAAGCTGCCAGATGCGTTTATGAAAACAAAAACTAAAGCCAACCAACGAATATGCTTCGATCTAACGATTTTTGCCCGAAGAATTTCTCGACACGTGCGCGCATTCAATTCATCAAAGTTACGGAAACTGGTAACCACGGTGACAACTGCTGTGCGCGGAGAATTTCCCGCGCTCTGCTGCCTTTTATGATTTGAGTTATACAATCTCGTTTGTTGTCGCTTTATTAAGCCGAGGTTGCGCCGGCTGGCAAAACGCGCGGTGAACCGGTACCAGGTCTCGATTGGTCAGCTGCCAGCGCAGCGTGATTCTGATTGGCTGAAGCCGGCTGGTTGTGCGGGTTTTTTAAAATAATAATGGATTGAAAGTTTCTCTGCTCTCTGAAACACCTGTTTCGAAATTTACTTTAAAAGTGGAAAGGCCAAAGTCACCTAATTTATACTTTATTCTCTTCAAATTGTTAACTGCTAACATGTTCTAAGAAGCTAAACTCAAAGGCCTAAGAGTTCTCGTTGCAGGAATTTTCTCTCAGACGTCAGTAGGCCTAGGAGGAAGTCAGAATAGGGCCTAAGTTGGACAGGCAGCAAAACTTGCATATGTTGCATCAAAACACAAGGCAGCTTGCTTTGTAAGAACGACATTTGGTTTTACTTCAAGAGACAAGTCAAACGATAGATTCTGCCTAAAAGGCTTGTTTATTCTCTCTCGTCTGCTTGCTTGCCATGGAAAGTTGCAGCAAAACCATGGAGCAACAAATACCAAAGACCAAGGAACACAGAAAAGACCTTGAATACAATCGACTTCGAACAGTGATACCAAAACTGGCAGAGAAACAAAGTGTTTCCAAAGTAAGAGAAATCTTTATTTTGTTTTGTGTGTATTGGATTTTGCTTTATTGCTGTTGAATAAACCTAGAAGTTGCATCTTAAGCTCAAAACATATTTCATCGTAAGTCTTGATAAAGTGTTCTATTAGATTACGAAATATATCACAAACAGTTTTCTATTCTAATTAATTCAGCTTAATGGAGACTTGTTAAACAAAAATTTATATTGGTTATCCAAGCTCGCGTTAGCTTGCCCTGTATGCCATAAGTTGGCAATGTTAGCCCCTTATCGATGTACAGCTTAACTGGCTCGAAAAAGAACAAAGTCACGTGATAGTTTGTTCAATTCTACATCGGTAAATTGAATCATTTTGCTTTTGCTATACACCACGTTAAGAATATTTTAAAGAAGGCATGAACATTTTAACTTCATTGACATAACTAGTTATTTCAGTTACTCATACTTTTAGTTGTTTTTAATCGAATATTTTGTATGTTATGCTAAAAGATCTTTGATCTTGGCAAGATATATTAGAAGACAGCTTGATTCATCTTTACTGAGAGCAAATCTATTCGTTTTAATATTTTCTGGCCCTGCGTTATCTACTTGCTTCTTAGAAGCATTATTTACCTAGAAATTTGTAAATCTGTACTTACTCGTTCGTGTCATGTAAAGAAGGATCTTTCTTAAAATATTGCTGGAACTGTTAATTGCTACGTTAAAATACAGGAATGTTTCCACTCCACTGTTGCTTTTAAACAATTTGTTGAAGGCAGCATAAACTCATCTGTACTGCAGCTATGAATTTCCTATGCCAAATTAGACCTTATTTGGGGAGACTTCTTACATATAATGTTGATTCAAAGAGGAGTGAAATTTTGCTTCTGTTTTTGACCTAAGAGAATTTGTATCTATTCAAGAGTTACCGAGGATAAAACCCTTGTTAAGACTGTTATTCAAACCACCATCATCAAAAACCTTCCTCTCTAGGAAAAGCAGCTTTACCTTCTTCCCCCGCTTCGTAGTTTATCACTTTAGATCCCAAAATAGTCGCTAAATTTTCTTCATTCGTTTTAAAATGATCCCTGAATAGTCAAATCAGATTTGCATTTAGAACCGTCCTTGCAAAAGCAACAGACATTTTATTATTCGTGTCCTTTTCTGCTCCTCTTGCTTTCTATTAGCTCATTTTCTTGATGCAATTCCAGCTGTCCCTTTAGCTAGCGACTTTCCTCCATTCTCTCCTCTGATTCTACCGATCCCTCATATATACCCCCTATTCCCTCCTCGATGTTCACTTGGACTTATTTTGTTATCTAAGTCTCATTTTTTCAATCAAATTTTGTTTTTGCAACTTAAAATTTCGCTTTGTTTTGCAGATCGAAGTTGTCGAGGAAGCCATAAATTACATAGCGCAGCTGCAGCATACACTTTCAAATTATCATCAAGGTAGGCCTGATGTTTTTAATTTCAAATTATTTATCGTTATTATCCGAGTATTTATTTGCTTTTACAAATTACTTCTAAATCTTGTTCTGCGCATTTCCTCTTCTCTACCATTTTCGTTCTTTGTTGAACTCCGTCTTTCGACAAGAACTCTTTAAGGATAAGGAGATCCACTACTCGGACTGTTTCCCAGGGGGGGCACTTGTGAAAATTTTGATAGGGATGCTCGTGTCATTTTTTTGGGGTTGAAACTTACGAAAATGTCATTTTTTTGGGTTTCGCTAAGTTGGCGTAATTTTTTTGGGGTTGAAAAAATTGCCGTCATTTTTTTGGGTTCATTGAAAATTTGCGTCATTTTTTTGGGTTACTGAACTTTGTGTTTAGAAAATTATAATCTCAATTAATTAATGGAAGTGCTATAGGTTGTTGAATAATTCTTTCTTCCCAATTATGCTGAATCAGAAGTTTTACCTACTCTATGTGTCAATTCATTGATATAGTTTTTGGAAAGAATAGTTGGTTATCAACATGATGATTTAGGCAAATCATGAGAGTTGCTGTGATGATCTCCAAATTCAATATCAGTTTTGCTATCTTGTGCAGAATTGTGAGGTGCAATTTTCTCAATTTAACTTGTTGTAAAACAAGGATAGTTATGGGGGCTCGAGAATAATTCCGTCATTTTTTTGGGTTTGAAAATTTTGGGCCTGTCATTTTTTTGGGTAGATTAAAAATCTGTCCAAATGAGCATCCCTATCTTAAATTTTATGGAGTGCCCCCCCCCCCTGGGGACTGTTTATTGTACATCTTTCTCAAGTGCAATTGTTGCAAAGTTCTTTGTACAACTACCGCATTCAACTCTTCCCAGGCTGGGAAGGCTGGGACGCTTCCCAGGCTGGGACTTTCTTTAAGTGGTCTTTTGCTTCGCTATCAAATCCATTATTGTTTGTTGCATGCAATCTTCCTATTAAGACACTTTAAAATTACCATGAAGGAAGGCCTATTGCATTTTGTTCCCAAGTATTTAGCTCTTTCCACTGTTAACATCTTTTTCTTTTCCAAATTACTTCTAAATTTCCACCTACGTATCTTCTTTCTCTCTAACACTTTCGTCCTCAGTTGAACTCCGTCTTTCACCACGAAAACTTTGAGAATAGAACAGGGCCATAAGAGTTTATTCGATATCTTTCTCCAGTGCAACTCTTGCAGTTGTTGAATGAAAATGAGCTGATTTCTTTGATGCTTTGGACAGAAAAGTAAACTTTCAAAAATATGCTATTTTGCGAAAAAGTAAAGCGTGTGCCCTTAGTTGTACCGAAAAAATGAGCTGATTCTGTCCTTGCTCTCATATCACAAGATGAGCACTTTCAAAAATAGGGAATTTTTGCGAAAAATGTAAGGCTTTACGCCTCCTTTTAGTGCGAAAATAGACTCCTTGCACCTCCCTTTAGAGCGTGTTAGTAACGTCATCCAAATATTTTCTTTCAGTTACGTCGGAAGAACTACAACAACAATTCTTAGAAAGAGAAAGACGACGAAGGCTATTAATACGAGAAAAAACAAGGAGGATACCTTCATATCACAAAAATAATATTCGACGAAAAGCAACGACTATGCAAGAACCAAAATGTAAGTAAATTTCCTTTCTTTGTTATTTTCGGTATGGAGTTTCCTTCCATGGAGGAACTCCCTATTTTTATGTGACGGGGGGATGAGACACAACGTCCTTTTGAAAACCCTGAATAGACTAAACTTAGGACATTCTAAAGTCCCAAATATATATGCAATGCTTCATAGCAAAAAGAACCTAGAGGTTTTGTAGCTTTTTGCAACTTCGCTACGATATTTTGGTGAAAGGCCCAGCTTAGCACTCACCTTGTCATATTTTCTCATCAGCAACCCCAAAAAATACTGATTACCCACCAAATGAGCGTACCCAGAGGCATAGTAGAAAACGTTTCACAAACCCAAAAGTGTTTGACCCCCCTCCATCACTTACTAACAGGGAACCTCCCTGGGAGTTTCCTCTCACTTCGAAGAGCGAGAGTGTATCAAGAAAAGCAATGTTGTTATCTTTTGTCTTTTGCGACTCGGGGTTGAGGTTGCAAGAAAAGCAAGTTTAATTTGCATTTTATTGTACGTGGATCAACTTAGGGTTCCGTTGTTCCCGTTGAGCGGTACTGTTTCAGTTTATCATTCGCAACTGCTGTCATTTGCACCGCCATCAAGAGCTCCATGGCAAAGTCTTTTACGTCAATTTGACTGCTGAATTAGTTTTAAAACCGGGACATAGGTACCAGAGGACACTGAGGACACGTTCTCCAAAAGATTTTGCAAACTTTGAAAGGATGCCTTTTTGTTCCAGGCACTGCCCCTTAAGCTTTGTGAAAAGTGCCCTTGCAGTACTGTGCCACCTCCAGCAGTTTAAGATGCTTTCTACGACTTTGTTCTACAGTGCTGCGCCACATTTGCAACGTCAATTGAACTAATTCTGTCGCTGGAGGTGCTTCAAGGCTCCTTCATGGGCTCTAGGTTGGGACGAAAGAGCGCCAAATCAGACAGAAACTTTAAAAACAATAGCCCAACAAAAAGATAAGAACACGCGGCCTTGTTTTGCGAAAGTAGGCTGATAATAAGAGAGCATTAACTTCGACCACTTTGCTTTAATGATGAGAACGTTAACTGGCGGTAGTCTTAATTTAGGTCCACTGTGCTGGCAGCTGGGCGATTATTTGGAGCTTACGAGTACTGTTCAGTGAAGGGCAAATGCAGCGTTTAAAATGAGCATGATAAACAGTTTGTTGCAGCTTTAAAAATATCTAACGTCTTTCTGACGGATTCTTTAATTTAGAAACACGTCCACATGAATTCTAACTAACAGTCTCAAGTCAGGCAGTCGTTAATTTTAGCGATCTTACAAGTAACAATTCCTTGCAGGAGAAATGCGGTGCTCAAAATTATGATAATAAACACAAGGGCTCCAAATCATAGGTTCGGTGCTACAAAAGTGTAGATGAAGCATGAATGATAATTATTCGGGGCTTACAAGTAACAATTCCTTGCAGG
The DNA here is from genome assembly GCA_964020215.1 of Aurelia sp. 3 sensu Dawson et al. (2005). Lineage (NCBI taxonomy): Eukaryota > Metazoa > Cnidaria > Scyphozoa > Semaeostomeae > Ulmaridae > Aurelia > Aurelia sp. 3 sensu Dawson et al. (2005). Next base: position 15,933,999 of record OZ026593.1, on the reverse strand, counting down.
AGAAATGCGGTGCTCAAAATGATAATAATAAACATTTGATGAGAAAACCACAGTAAACCACAGGGCAGATCTCATCGTCGAATAAACTCGATGTTGGCCAAGATTTGCCCAGCTGCCCTTCCTTGCGCATCAGTAAGAGGATTGGTTATCCGTCATACAGCTGGTCTAAAATACAACATGGCGGCGGGTGGCAAACCTATTTCTATTCAATAGTTTAATTGTTAATATGGATGATAGATTTATCTTCATATCAAAAATTTCAGATACTCTGCAACTGTTTGCCTTGGGCCAGGAAACAAAGTGACCGCTCTTTGTTAGTAGCTATACATTTTCACCTCAGAAAAGTTAGTAAGTTACCCACTCTCGTTGCAAGGATATATTTAGCTTCACTCCATAAGAGCCCTCTAGACTGATGACGATGAGTCCCTTGTATCCCTGCGGTAAACCTTAGCACAGGGAAACAAGAGACTCATCGTCATAAGTCTAACGGCCCTCAACTTACACTCATTGAATTGAATTTATGTTGTTGTTGTCGCTTCAGTGAGGGCCTTATTTATTTCCTATCTGTTCTCAAAACGGCAAAAAATTTCCTGTCGAGCACAGATCTTTTCCCCGACAGATCAGAATGGAGTATTTCAAAGAATCGTTGTTATCCCTAACATTGGGGGCGACAACGCACCTCGCCTTCCAGTAGTCGCTACTGCTGTAAACTCTGAAGTTCGTAACAAGCTTTGCAGAGTCCCTGTCTCCATCATCCCTTTTGTAGGAGAACTCCTTTTTCCAAGAATCATGATCCCCTTTTTCCGCTTGGCAACTCAACCCACAGTGCTGGAACATTTGCTGTCTGCCCTTCACAGCTCCCAACCATTGAAACCAAATTTGACAGTAGAGAAGACATGTCCCTATCTTTCGTCCAAAAAGCACCATCTCCCCCTAAGCTCTGGATCCTGCTTGCTTTGGTGATGACCCACAGGGGCATTAGTTTATATATTCTTGGTTATCATTTAGTATTTCTCGATGTTTTTATTTTGAATATTTTCTCTATTTCTTGATACTGTTGTCTTTCTTGTTTCTGAAAAGCCGCGATTACTATGACCAATGCAAAGGAGAGCAGAAAATGAGAAGACCGCCTCAGCTTTCTTCTCCGTCAGCTCCTTCGCATTTTCTGCTGTCCTTCGCATTGGTCAAAGTAATCGCAGCTTTTCAGAAACAAGAAAGACGACAGTATCAAGAAATAGAGAAAATATTCAAAATAAAAACATCGAGAAATACTAAATAATAACCAAGAATATATAAACTGATGCACCTGTGGATGACCCCCTTCCTTTAATCAAGCGAGAGACTCAATAGGATCACAAGAAAGCAGCTGCTCCTTCTCAGTGGTTGCATTTAAATCACATGCAAACTACGTACCTGTAAATCTATAAAAGGAAAACGGCATGCTAAGATAAAAAGACGCGAAGGCTAGTGCTGTGCAGCAGTGAATAAAAATGCGAAGAGGATCTGAATCTCTCTGAATGTAATCTCCTGCAATTCATTAATAAATAAAAACTTGAATAAAACAACCAGCAAATAAATAACAAAACAATAAATACTTCAGCTGTTTGTCAACGTTTATGTTCACATGCTTGTGTTCATTTAACAAACATCAAATTGAGCATCAAAGTAGATCTCATTGTCTACTTTTAGCGGCGATTCATCTTAATTGTCCGTTTATTTACCATGTACTGCTGCACTACGTCCGGTAACTACTTGGCCGATCTCCAGATGCCACATTGCTGACCCTTTTACATTAGTTCCGTTGTTTTACCACTGATTCTCCGACAACCTGTTGAAAATTTTTACGCCCTGTACTCATGGCATGAAAGCCAACTTTTTGTGATAAATAGGCGCAATTTGAGTGGAAAAACCTCGCAAAGCCGCGCCTTTATTCATGTGGAAAAGGAAGTTAACAAGAAACTTACTGCTATCCATCTGCTTAGCCGTAGGGGGTAACCTCTCCTTATCTACTGTATAAGAAGTTTTGTAAATCTAAACCGTCTAATAACGTTATTTTTCTGCATGGTTCATAACCCTTACTGCGTCTTTATTGTATTCTGAAGCGTAATCAGAAAATCTGTTTTCGTTCTGCCGCCTCCTAGACTTGCTGTAAGTCTATTCCGTGGTCTCTCAGCAATAAATGACTTCTGTGGGGTGTAAACCACTCAGACGATGGGAAGGAGAAAATGATCTCATTGTCCTTCGCAGTGTCCTCTGAGTGGTTTCGCCTCCGCAGTAGTCTTTACATTCTTTTGGCATTGACAGACCATGGCATGGAGCAAGTATAGCCACCTACCTAATGAGATGTAAATAACGACCATTTTTTCTTTTCAGATAAAAATAAAAAGTGATAAAATAAAGACAATAAGCATACAACAAATTCCTCGTGTCAACAATGAAAATATTATCTTGGACAAACCAAGAAAGTTGATGAACTCATCAGTGGTTATGAAAGTCATATGCGGAGGATCAGCTGTCAATGTCGTGCTTTCCTCTAAGATGCAGCAACAATCGACCGCAAAAGAGCTTGCACATGAGTTGCTACACATTTCCGCCAGCCCAGTGCATTCGAACATTCATAATCGAACTTCATCAGCCCCCGGACATTTCATGTTTTATAGCAAAAGCTGTAAGTAATATCCATACACAACTCTGTTGCCTTGGGGGGAGTCCGCGGTGGGGACTGGTCCATGACTTGCAGTCAGTGGGGGTGTTTCCGCTCCGTTTTCAAAAAAGCTACCCATTCCAGATCTACAATTTACATTCGAACCCAGATTGGGACAAGTTTTTCCTGTAGAAATTCTTGATTCTTCCCATATTTTAAAGTTTTCAGCCGTATTCTAGCTACGTTTAAGATGGAGAAATATACAAAATCAAAACAAAGCCATGTTCTTTATTAGAAGGCAGGAACACCACAATACGACGCAAAATAAAAGACGACTATTATTTGGATTAAATGTTGATTATATATATTGTATAAAAGAGCTGATATTTCGCCTCGGCATACGAGGCTTCCTCAGAGCTGAACTAACGTAATCACAATTGTACAATGATTTGAATAAAGGTTAACTGTAACATGATTGGCTAAGTTGTGCTGCATCGCAGGGGTAAATGTGGGTGGATGTGGGAAACATGATAATGTGGAGGAGGAAAGTAACATGTTGATGATATAGAGAATAATGGTGGTGTGATTGAATGCAAAATAATAGGATAAGTAGAGGATATATATATACCATATATTCTAATTGTTAGTAGTAAGTTACAAACTGGTAGTATTGGCTAATACTCTCACACCTAACGGCATGAACAGGACCACTGACTGCTAACACAAATACTACCAGCTTGTAACTTACTACTAACAATTAGAATATATGGTATATATATATCCTCTACTTATCCTATTATTTTGTATTCCATCACACCACCATTATTCTCTATATCATCAACATGTTACTTTCCTCCTCCACATTATCATGTTTCCCACATCCACCCACATTTACCCCTGCGATGCAGCACAACTTAGCCAATCATGTTACAGTTAACCTTTATTCAAATTATTGTACAATTGTGATTACGTTAGTTCAGCTCTGAGGAAGCCTCGTATGCCGAGGCGAAATATCAGCTCTTTTATACAATATATATAATCAACATTTAATCCAAATAATAGTCGTCTTTTATTTTGCGTCGTATTGTGGTGTTCCTGCCTTCTAATGTTTTCACTCGTCCTTCGCTGCAAGCATCTTTTGCTCAAGGAAGATCCGACGCACAGCCTGCCATCGTGGTTTTTTCTCGATACAATTCATGTTCTTTATGTTCCCTTTCATGTTCGAATCTTTATGGACGATGTACCCAAAACTGATCCACACGTAGCGAACTGAATCTCTACAAGATAAAAAGCTCATCCCTAAGAGCGGACCACCATCCACTCGAATTGCGTTTATGTACCAGCTCCCAAAGGAGATTCGCATGGGATTGACCATTTCCTGCTTTCTGCAGAAGTCAAGATGTGTTTCATTGAGTATTGTTATCGACTGAGTGTATATAATTGTAAACACTTCATCCAAATTGAATTGAATTATTTTTAATTTCAAGAATTGAACCTAAATTGTGCTTTAGTTGTCTTCCCCTGTTAAAAACCCTCATTTTCGGCCAAAGGGTAAAGCTTTAGGATTTGCTTTTTCGCTTAAATCGGCCCATTTTGAGAATGTTCATTTTGGACCAAAACGCCTTTGCATTTTGGGTAAAATAGGCCCATTTTGGGAATACTGATTTGGGACCAAAAAGTAAGGCTATAGCCTTTGCATTTTCGCAAAAATAGGCCCATTTTGGGAATACTGATTTGGGACCAAAAAAGTAAGGCTATAGCCGTTGCATTTTCGCAAAAATAGGCCCATTTTGGGAATACTGATTTGGGACCAAAAGTAAGGCTATAGCCTTTGCTTTTTCGCAAAAATAGGCCCATTTTGGGAATACTGATCTTCGACCAAAAAGTAAGGCTATAGCCTTTGCTTTCTCGCAAAAATAGGCCCAGTTTGGGAAAGCTGATTTTGGACCAAAAAGTAAGGCTATAGCCTTTGCTTTTTCGCAAAAATAGGCCCATTTTGGGAATACTGATTTGGGACCAAAAAGTAAGGCTATAGCCTCTGCTTTTTCGCAAAAATAGGCCCATTTTGGGAATACTGATTTGGGACCAAAAAGTAAGGCTATAGCCTTTGCTTTTTCGCAAAAATAGGCCCATTTTGGGAAAGCTGATTTGGGGCCGAAAAGTAAGGCTATAGCCTATGCTTTTTCGCAAAAATAGGCCCATTTTGGGAATACTGATTTGGGACCAAAAAGTAAGGCTATAGCCTTTGCTTTTTCGCAAAAATAGGCCCATTTTGGGAATACTGATTTGGGACCAAAAAGTGAGGCTATAGCCTTTGCTTTTTCGCGAAAATAGGCCCATTTTGGGAATACAGATTTGGGACCAAAAAGTAACGCTATGGCCTATGCTTTATCGCAAAAATAGGTCCATTATGGGAATACTGATTTGGGACCAAAAAGTAAGGCTATAGCCTATGCTTTTTCGCAAAAATAGGCCCATTTTGGGAATACTGATTTGGGACCAAAAAGTAAGGCTATAGCCTCTGCTTTTTCGCAAAAATAGGCCCATTTTGGGAAAGCTGATTTGGGACCGAAAAGTAAGGCTATAGCCTTTGCTTTTTCGCAAAGATAGGCCCATTTTGGGAATACTGATTTGGGACCAAAAAGTAAGGCTATAGCCTTCTCATTTTCGCAAAAATAGGCCCATTTTGGGAATACTGATTTGGTACCAAAAAGTAAGGCTATAGCCTTTGCTTTTTCGCAAAAATAGGCCCATTTTGGGAAAGCTGATTTGGGGCCGAAAAGTAAGGCTATAGCCTATGCTTTTTCGCAAAAATAGGCCCATTTTGGGAATACTGATTTGGGACCAAAAAGTAAGGCTATAGCCTATGCTTTTTCGCAAAAATAGGCCCATTTTGGGAATACTGATTTGGGACCAAAAAGTGAGGCTATAGCCTTTGCTTTTTCGCGAAAATAGGCCCATTTAGGGAATACAGATTTGGGACCAAAAAGTAACGCTATGGCCTATGCTTTATCGCAAAAATAGGTCCATTATGGGAATACTGATTTGGGACCAAAAAGTAAGGCTATAGCCTATGCTTTTTCGCAAAAATAGGCCCATTTTGGGAATACTGATTTGAGACCAAAAAGTAAGGCTATAGCCTCTGCTGTTTCGCAAAAATAGGCCCATTTTGGGAAAGCTGATTTGGGACCGAAAAGTAAGGCTATAGCCTTTGCTTTTTCGCAAAGATAGGCCCATTTTGGGAATACTGATTTGGGACCAAAAAGTAAGGCTATAGCCTTCTCTTTTTCGCAAAAATAGGCCCATTTTGGGAATACTGATTTGGTACCAAAAAGTAAGGCTATAGCCTTTGCTTTTTCGCAAAAATAGGCCCATTTTGGGAAAGCTGATTTGGGGCCGAAAAGTAAGGCTATAGCCTATGCTTTTTCGCAAAAATAGGCCCATTTTGGGAATACTGATTTGGGACCAAAAAGTAAGGCTATAGCCTATGCTTTTTCGCAAAAATAGGCCCATTTTGGGAATACTGATTTGGGACCAAAAAGTAAGGCTATAGCCTCTGCTTTTTCGCAAAAATAGGCCCACTTTGGGAATACTGATTTGGGACCAAAAAGTAAGGCTATAGCCTTTGCTTTTTCGCAAAATAGGCCCATTTTGGGAATACTGATTTGGGACCAAAAAGTAAGGCTATAGCCTTTGCTTTTTCGCAAAATAGGCCCATTTTGGGAATACTGATTTGGGACCAAAAAGTAAGGCTATAGCCTTTGCTCTTTCGCAAAAATAGGCCCATTTTGGGAATACTGATTTGGGACCAAAAAGTAAGGCTATAGCCTTTTCTTTTTCGCAAAAATAGGCCCATTTTTGGAAAGCTTATTTGGGACCAAAAAATAAGGCTATAGCCTTTGCTTTTTCGCAAAAATAGGCCCACTTTGGGAATACTGATTTGGGACCAAAAAGTAAGGCTATAGCCTTTGCATTTTCGCAAAATAGGCCCATTTTGGGAATACTAATTTTGCACCAAAAAGTAAGGCTATAGCCTTTGCTTTTTCGCAAAAATAGGCCCATTTTGGGAATACTGATTTGGGACCAAAAAGTAAGGCTATAGCCTTTGCTTTTTCGCAAAATAGGCCCATTTTGGGAATACTGATTTGGGACCAAAAAGTAAGGCTATAGCCTTTGCTTTTTCGCAAAATAGGCCCATTTTGGGAATACTGATTTGGGACCAAAAAGTAAGGCTATAGCCTTTGCTCTTTCGCAAAAATAGGCCCATTTTGGGAAAGCTGATTTGGGACCGAAAAGTAAGGCTATAGCCTTTGCTTTTTCGCAAAGATAGGCCCATTTTGGGAATACTGATTTGGGACCAAAAAGTAAGGCTATAGCCTTCTCTTTTTCGCAAAAATAGGCCCATTTTGGGAATACTGATTTGGTACCAAAAAGTAAGGCTATAGCCTTTGCTTTTTCGCAAAAATAGGCCCATTTTGGGAAAGCTGATTTGGGGCCGAAAAGTAAGGCTATAGCCTATGCTTTTTCGCAAAAATAGGCCCATTTTGGGAATACTGATTTGGGACCAAAAAGTAAGGCTATAGCCTATGCTTTTTCGCAAAAATAGGCCCATTTTGGGAATACTGATTTGGGACCAAAAAGTGAGGCTATAGCCTTTGCTTTTTCGCGAAAATAGGCCCATTTAGGGAATACAGATTTGGGACCAAAAAGTAACGCTATGGCCTATGCTTTATCGCAAAAATAGGTCCATTATGGGAATACTGATTTGGGACCAAAAAGTAAGGCTATAGCCTATGCTTTTTCGCAAAAATAGGCCCATTTTGGGAATACTGATTTGAGACCAAAAAGTAAGGCTATAGCCTCTGCTTTTTCGCAAAAATAGGCCCATTTTGGGAAAGCTGATTTGGGACCGAAAAGTAAGGCTATAGCCTTTGCTTTTTCGCAAAGATAGGCCCATTTTGGGAATACTGATTTGGGACCAAAAAGTAAGGCTATAGCCTTCTCTTTTTCGCAAAAATAGGCCCATTTTGGGAATACTGATTTGGTACCAAAAAGTAAGGCTATAGCCTTTGCTTTTTCGCAAAAATAGGCCCATTTTGGGAAAGCTGATTTGGGGCCGAAAAGTAAGGCTATAGCCTATGCTTTTTCGCAAAAATAGGCCCATTTTGGGAATACTGATTTGGGACCAAAAAGTAAGGCTATAGCCTATGCTTTTTCGCAAAAATAGGCCCATTTTGGGAATACTGATTTGGGACCAAAAAGTAAGGCTATAGCCTCTGCCTTTTCGCAAAAATAGGCCCACTTTGGGAATACTGATTTGGGACCAAAAAGTAAGGCTATAGCCTTTGCTTTTTCGCAAAATAGGCCCATTTTGGGAATACTGATTTGGGACCAAAAAGTAAGGCTATAGCCTTTGCTTTTTCGCAAAATAGGCCCATTTTGGGAATACTGATTTGGGACCAAAAAGTAAGGCTATAGCCTTTGCTCTTTCGCAAAAATAGGCCCATTTTGGGAATACTGATTTGGGACCAAAAAGTAAGGCTATAGCCTTTTCTTTTTCGCAAAAATAGGCCCATTTTTGGAAAGCTTATTTGGGACCAAAAAATAAGGCTATAGCCTTTGCTTTTTCGCAAAAATAGGCCCACTTTGGGAATACTGATTTGGGACCAAAAAGTAAGGCTATAGCCTTTGCATTTTCGCAAAATAGGCCCATTTTGGGAATACTAATTTTGCACCAAAAAGTAAGGCTATAGCCTTTGCTTTTTCGCAAAAATAGGCCCATTTAGGGAATACTAATTTTGCACCAAAAAGTAAGGCTATAGCCTTTGCTCTTTCGCAAAAATAGGCCCATTTTGGGAATACTGATTTGGGACCAAAAAGTAAGGCTATAGCCTTTGCTTTTTCGCAAAAATAGGCCCATTTTTGGAAAGCTGATTTGGGACCAAAAAGTAAGGCTATAGCCTTTGCATTTTCGCAAAAATAGGCCCATTTTTGGAAAGCTGATTTGGGACCAAAAAGTAAGGCTATAGCCTTTGCATTTTCGCAAAAATAGGCCCATTTTTGGAAAGCTGATTTGGGACCAAAAAGTAAGGCTATAGCCTTTGCATTTTCGCATAAATAGGCCCATTTTGGGAATACTAATTTTGCACCAAAAAGTAAGGCTATAGCCTTTGCTTTTTCGCAAAAATAGGCCCATTTTGGGAATACTGATTTGGGACCAAAAAGTAAGGCTATAGCCTTTGCATTTTCGCAAAAATAGGCCCACTTTGGGAATATTGATTTTGGACTAAAAAGTAAGACTAACAGCTTTCCTTTTTCGCTCTAATAGGCCAATGTTGACATTGTTCATTTTCTGCCTGAAAAGAAGGCCATGGTATCAACAAGGAAAGGGAAAGAGAAAGGAAACAGCATTTTCGAAAAGAAACTGTTTATTTACAAAGTATTCTTTTCATAAATAACATAAGACAAACTATTCATTTTCTAAGGAAATTTGATGAAAAGAGAGCTAAGGCCCCGTTCACAGGGGAACGCAATCGTTCCGTTCCATATCGTTCCGTTCCGAAAAGTGGAATGCTCAGGGGTTGCGTTCACACGGGAACGCTTGAAATAACATCGTTCCGTTCCAAAAAGTGGAACGATAAAATAAGTGATACGAAAAGTGGAACGATACGCAATCGTTCCGTTCCGTTCCCGTGTGAACAGGCAATGAGGTGCAAGACTGGTCCAAAAAACGGAATGATAAGATTTTTGCCCTAAACGCATGCGTGGATGTTGTTGTTGCTGGAAAAACTGGCAGGGACTAAAAAGAAAACTGTGGAACGGAACGATTGCGTTCCCGTGTGAACAGAAACAAAAACCGATACGCAATCGTTCCGTTCCCGTGTGAACAGTCTATTTTTGCATTCCAGAAAGTGGAACGGAGATGGAACGGAACGATTGCGTTCCCGTGTGAACGGGGTCTAAGACAACAAGAATTCAGTGTGGTTTCTCTATATTAAAGAGCAACTGTCACACAAGGTCCTTTGAGGCGAATCAAAATTTGAGACGGTCTGAAAATCATATTTCGCCTGAATGAAAACTGTGTGTTCAAAATTCATACTCTAAAATTTCAAAATTAGACTTGTGCAAAATTGCTTAATGTAATCTAAAACGCAGGCTCCAAAATTTCAGCGTACCCACAAAGACTTTGGCTCTGCAAACCATGGACTATTCCGCCACGTGAAGAATGTTTCAGAATTGGTCATGTTACTTCTCAAATAAGTCAAAATGCGTACCTTCCTGTTTTTGTTGCTATTTCCTCTTATTTCTTTGATTTTCTTTGAGATTTGCGAACTGTGAGTCTCATTCCGCCATTTTGAAATTTGAAGTCTGGCGGTTAGCTGATAATGCAAACAGTCATGTTTTTCTCAAGCAGGTCTTCTTGTAGTAAAACGCGTCGACCAGTAGATATTACTAGTCCACGCCTTTGAAGTAAAAGGAAATAGCAAGGTAACAAGGACAATTCTGAAACATTCTTCATATGTCGGAATCGCCCATGTGTTAACGGGCGTATAATATCACCGGAGGAACTTTTGGTGGATACCACAAGATCAAGGAAAAACTCTACTACCTTAGTTCCCCAGAGGGGGTATTTGGTTTACAAACATACGGGGGGGGGCTGCCACTGTAAAATCTGAAAAGATACTCTGCCCCGGAGTCAAAGTCCTGAAAATGATACCCTGTCTCGGAGTTAGATTTTCGAAAACAAAGCCTTGTTCTTGACTTTCTACCAACAAATTTGTTCGCTTACTTGAAAATTGTTGAGAAATTTACCAGAAAATGCGAAATGTTACCATCCAAACGACTGGAAGTACTATACATTCGCAGAGTGCATATGGCCTACAACGACGTTCCAGAGTCAATAATGCAAAATATGGACCCTGTCATGGAGCTGACTATGCAAAATGATACCCTGTCCCGGAGTCGAAATCCTGAAAATGATACCCTGTTCAGCGGTACGTCTCCGTACGGAAAAACTTACGAGTAACTTCCCGGAGTTTCCTATTATGTCAGAATGAAACTGTCTGCTTCACTGAAACGTTTTGGCTTTAAATGACATCGACTATCTTATAATGTTAAAAAAAGGTTCTGTCGGTAAGTTCTCCTTTGAGTCGTAGAGATTAGCTTTCGTTATAATTGCACGATAATTCCAACTTACATGACAGAGTCTAAAATATGCATCGGGTGAGACAGAGAAAAGTTTCCATTTTTAAAATTCAAAGCACCAAGAGTACTGGATAGATAGCATGGGTTTCAAATCTTTAAAAAGCTGGGTATAAAATTCTATGACCTATTTCTTTGAACTGGACGGCCTCAAAGAAACTTGAACTATTTTACAGTAAATTTGCCGCTGGACTTTTCTGAAATCTTCAATATTTTCAGAATTACAGTGTTTTTCTTCTTTTTTATTAATTCGAGAAATTTTTCAAAAAAAACTTACTGTCGTAATTTGTAAACCTGTTGATGAAAGATTAAATAATTTTCAAGAAAACCATAATCGATGGATGCCTACAATATGGTATCAAGCAAAACCGTTTCACTCTTCTGGTTTGTGACTTGGAAGAAATCTGATGACGTCATATCATAAAAAGAGCTGAAATATAAAATAGGCTGTAATTTCGACAAATAATCAAGATTTCTGAAAAGTCCAACGGCAGAATCATAGAAAAGTGGCTAAAGTTTCTTTCAAGTCATTCAGTGTAAGGAAATAAGTCATTGAATTTTACACCCACCTTTTTACACCGATTTAAAGATTTTGAAGCCTATGCTTGGATAAGTTGGAATGGGTGGAAGTCTGTTATACAGAATTAAACCAGCTTTAGCTAAACCAGTTTAAATTTCAACCAATCAAATAACTGGATTTGTTGAATTGACCAATCAGAAGGCCCTACTCGATAACCTGGTTTAGTTGAAACTGGTTTAACTTACAGTGTTAACGGAGCATCAGACTGCTGAGAGATCGAAGTCTTTCTGTAAATTTTCTCCAGTCTTTAAGGGCATTGGAAGTATAGGTAAATTCGACTGAAAGGGGATTAAATGCTAGCAAAATTCTTGAAAAAGGCCTACACGCTTGACTAAACATCTTTTAGGCAAAGATAATGACCTTGATACTATCAAAATTACCATGCATTCCACAAAGAGAGTATAGCTCATGTTAGGAGTTACCCATCAATTCCTGCCTACAGATACTGTAAAGCTCTATGAAGCCCTCTGGTATTTATCTAATTCTAAACAGGAGGCCTAAGAGGGGATCAAATGTGCGGGGATTTGTTCAGATGAGAAGGATGTAAATGGTAGCTTTCCTGTTCTTTTGCCCCATATTTTGCAAAGTCAACATACAACTTTACCAGTCAAATAAACAAATTTGACAGCTTTTATCAAATACATTATCAAAAGTAACGTGCAAACTTGTTTCGCTAAATAAATATAAAATTGGCATCTCCTAGGATTTGATATGCAATGTGCCCCAAAAAAATTGTGCCCCGTTTGTTTGGCTGCTGTGGAGGAGATGTAGATTCAGTTATCTCGGTTTTTACATAGCTACATAGGTCAGGCTTCAACTTAGAGTTTGAGACCTTGTACGAGCCAAGCTGACTCATGGTTGCTTATTTATGGTGGAGAAAAGGCAAAATAAGTGTTGGCTTCAAAAAGCACTTCTATTGTTCTACAGTAATGTCAACATCAATTAGGTCGCCAAAGAAATGGTTCTGGCGTCGTAGCAAAATTTTTCCTAACTCCTTTAAAGGGTTTAGCAATGTGTTATATTCACAAAAGAGCACTTTCTGCCTTTTGAAGATGTGGTGAAAATTTTAACACAATGCCTGAGTACTTTCCTTGAAAACTTACTTTATTTTGACAATGCTGGAGAACAGCAGAAGTGCTGTTTTTGAAGCAACCACTTATTTTGCCTTTTCTCTGCCATACATCGGCAACCACATGTCAAATTGACTCATACAAGGTCTCAAACTCTATGTTGAAGCCTGTTCTATAAAACTGTGTAAAAATCGAGATAATTGAATTTACAGCTCCTCCACAGTAGCCTACAAACGGGGCACAATTATTTTGGGACACCCTGTAAATGGACGTGGCTTCATAGAGAGAGGGGCTTAGTAAACTTATGGCTTCAAAGGAAGGGGCTAATTGGAGAGGAGGGCTGAATAGAGCTTTTAGGACACTACAAGCTTGCTGTTCGTTCCTTCACATTCTCTCTAAGAAATTGCACAACAGCTCTCCAAGAATGCTCCTGTGCAGCACTATGCTCAATGATACTGCCACCCCATCCAAATAAAATATTATACATCTTATGAAAAGAAACAGAACACATTGGCATATAAGGCAGTTCGATGAGATGTCCTGTTTTAGGGTAATGTAAATGCTTTAAAGCAGGTCTTCGAAAACAAAGCAATCTTTCTTGCATAAATCTGCCTACTAGTTTAGTATCAACACTTTGGTCATCATCACCAGTTATTAATAAAATTTTACCTTCAATCTTTTCTATTGGAATTTCAATGTCCTTGGATATATGTGTGATCTTCACCCAAGTTTCTCGGGTTGTAACAACACCATCTTCTGAAATATCAACTTCTTGTTCATCAAGCTCTCTTTCAAATCCAATCATTTTACCTGAACAAAAAATGGAGAGGTCTGATTCAAACTAGACTGGTTGCATATTCATAGTTATCGCTATTGATAGACTGATGGACGCTCAAACTACGACTCATGACCTTTCACATTGAGGATTGGGACAAAGTTTTTCCCATCGAAATCATGACTATTATGGAAACCATAGCAACAGTTCAGTGCTCCAGGCAATGGCTGATGGGCCTGAGTTGCCGGCTCGAGCCTCCATTGCTAGGACACCTCAAAATTCAAGTTTCCAGTTTGACTGATAGATTAACATCTTAGTTTTGAAAATTGGCCACATACTGTTCATTCAATAGCTGCCTAAACGCATAAACTTTTTTTTGACTCACCCAGTATAATTCTAAACAAGGATTTCTGGGCAGGGAGCACTTGGGAATAAACAAGGCAGGTCAGAAAATTAAAGTTAGTCCCTCAGCCATCTGGGACCATATTAACAAATCAGGTCACGCCGCGTCGGTGGAAGATTTTTCAGTTTTGGACAGAGCTAACAATGATTTTGATTTGCTCATTCACGAAAGTTTATTAATTTTGCGTGATCGTCCGTCGCTTCACTCTCAGCAGTCTTCTATTCCCTTAGCTCTGTTTTAGGTATTGTCCTCTGGGTGTACCTCATTATTTATTTTTCATGTAGGATTTGTAAAAACACACTTTTGGTAGTTCATTGTCTTTATCGATATAAATATAGCCTCATGCTCTTGGAAACTTGATATTCTGATAATGAAGCAAGTTTGCTTCTAATTATAAATATGGCCTAGTCTTTAATTAATTTATCGGATTTGTCACACGGATTTGTCACATGGATTTGTCGTAATTTACTTGGATTTGGAATGAAATAATAAAAATGAACATGATTATCGTCGCAATTCTTGCTCTTCAATTTCTGGGCAGGGGAACCATGTTAATGTGTGCATATGCCCTGTACGATTGTTCCCAGGCTCTTGCTGAAATGCAAACAAAATCATACCTTTGTACTTCATTCGTGTATAAAGTGCATGTGGTGCTGAGATAGCAACGACTGCAGATACCAAATTACACTCTGAAGAAACATGCAATGCTACTTGAGCACCATACGAGACTCCAATGTAACCAATTCCATTCTGATAAACTCTTTTATGTCTAGAAAACCATTCAACTGCTTCTATAAAATATTCCAAATCCAGTCCAATGTAAGAACTTGGCAGATCTTTGTAAGCATAGAAAGCCAACGCAAATGTCACAAAACCATGGGAAGCTAATAATGCTGCTCTGTACTCTAGGAGGCCACCATGTCCACCAAACATGTCAAGGACTCCTGAAAATGAACAAGATTTTTTATTTTTGTTTGGATCTTTGAACGATTTTCTTCATATCCCCACAGCAGTGACTGAATTGCACCCTAAAGTTTGAAAGCTTATTCATTTAGTCAAATGAGAAGGGTAAATGATAGCTCCTTAGTTTTTTCTCCCATATTTTGCAAAATCAGCATACAATTTTTTGGGTCCAATGAACCAATCTGAAACAGTTTTTATCCCAACTACATCAAGTTGAGCGTTTAGCCAGCTATGCATTTAGCCAGCTATTGAATGAACAGTATGTGGCCAATTTTCAAAACTAACATGTTAATCTATCAGTCAAACTGGAAACTTGAACAACTACATCAAATCAACAAAGCTTCTTCAGCTGGAAAAGTGGAAAAGCTTTGGTACCCTCTGGCATTTGAGGAGGGGCTTATAAGCAGAGAATGGCTAAATAAACCCTGGGCAGAGATATTGGCAAATGAATTTGTTAATGTAATTAGCATTTTGTAGAAATCTACCAAATTACATGAAAAGTATTAACAATATCAATTTCATCTAACTTTGCAAGCAAATATTTCCAGACTCAAAAGTCACAAAGTTTACTTTTTGATCCTTTTAAGATATCCTCTTTGAGATCATATATCACAATTAATGTTTTTGATTAAATTTGATTCTTGCAAATTGTAAATTTTATTCTTTTCCCAAAATCTGTTACTGTAACTCCAAGAAATCTATATCAGGCCTCATTGTTTAGTTTACTAAAAAGTTTTCACAAAAAGATCACCATATTATTATTACCACCCCAAGGGCCAGACAGCTTTTATGTTGTGACAGTGGAACATCTTCCATGCACAATTTCAGGTACAACAAAGGAAGAACATAGATTCATTATTTTTAAATGATACCTAGGGCATAGGCTAGGTCCAGATTGGAAAGTTTGTAGAGTGCGCGGGGGATCTCTCCTACATCCAAATTGCTTGCACGGCTGTATTTGTGTCACTAAACAATAGTTCTATTGTTTTCTTTTGTTGTTTTATGAAAATTTTGTGGCTGGAACCACAGCTGAAATTTAAAGTGTGTGGCAGAGAAATAGGCCGTGCAAGGCAAGCTTTCCAGTCTGAGGCTAGGTGTGCATCTAAATTGCTCATTTTGCAAACTTATCTACTGGCCTGCATATGAAGAGTGCGGCCAGACTGATAACTTTGCAAAGTGGGCGTGGAAGATGCGCGCCTGGCCATTGTTTTAAACAATAAACTATTGTTCTTCCTGGAACTGCGTGTGGAAGATCTTCTGCCCGCACGACATAGTTAGCAGTCTGGGAGTGCAGCTTTTTTTATGAGGTGTACAGAGGTCTTTTGTTTCTCTACTGCTGTCTTTTTTGGATAACTCTGTTGAAAATCTCCCATGTGCATGTGCCATACTCTGCACACAAGAAAATACTGAAAGTCTTGAATAAAAAAGCCTACCTGGTAGCCTTTTGTCTCCTTGTGGCACAAACATGGTCCCACGCAGATGACCAACTGTAACCTCTATGCGTTCAACATTTTCAGCAAGATAAGTTCTCAATATTATCTTAGTTGCCAATGGCTCTTCTTTGATATTTTCTAATGACGTAATATGCCCACTGTAAAGTTGAACTCTGAACTTCAAAGGGGTCCTCACATCCCATGCCGTAAATCTCGATCCTTTTCGTTCATAAGGAGCTGGCACCATACTCCAGAATAACCCCATACCATCAACTCCTTGGTATGTACCTCCAAAAGACGCATCGCGTGTTAGATCAATTTCACCAAATGAATCTGCAATGTAATGTCCGTATGATTCGAAAACTTCGGGTTTCTGCGACTTGATTTCAACTCTGATTGTGTAATATTGGAATTGCTTCAAGTTGATGGCTGTGATTTTGATTCTTTGGTCCACTAAGACTGGTCCATCAATAGAAATAATTGCTGGCTTCGCCATTCTTTCTTCTTGAGCAAGAAGTTAGAAAATAATTAAAACGTGAGCGTGACTTGATCGCAGGCCAAAACAAATCAACCTTTTAACTCCGGTTTGTCGAAGAGTTTTTACAGGTTGCTGTTCCTGTTTCGTGGCTGTTGCTGCTGCTGTTGGTTCAAACACAGGAAGCCCAGGCAGTTAATTGAACTGAACAATAATAAGTTTACAATCTTAAAATCTTAAAATCGTTAATTGTCTAATACCTTTTTGTTTGAGTTTTATTTGCTGCACCTCTCCACAGCTGTGTTGTGTTTCATTGACTTCAGCATTGCACTGTGTAATTGTTCGAATGCGAGAGTTCGATACGATGTAACTTGCTAGTATTCTTATAAGGTAAACCCAGGAAGCCCAGGAAGCCCAGGAAGCCCAGGAAGCCCAGGCAGTTAATTGAACTGAACAATAATAAGTTTACAATCTTAAAATCTTAAAATCGTTAATTGTCTAATACCTTTTTGTTTGAGTTTTATTTGCTGCACCTCTCCACAGCTGTGTTGTGTTTCATTGACTTCAGCATTGCACTGTGTAATTGTTCGAATGCGAGAGTTCGATACGATGTAACTTGCTAGTATTCTTATAAGGTAAACAAGGAATGAAACTTATCTTCCAGCCAAATTCAATTAACTGTTTTGTCCTCGCTCGTAATCCGGCATCAATGCTCCAAATTCATAACGAAACATATCAAAATGTTCCATAATCATCGGACTATACTTTCCGATACTTTGTTTCTTCATCTGCAGTGTCCGAAATACAAAAATTAGCAGCTTCTTGATGCAGGTCTCGTCAAATCTGCTTTCTCCCCATGCTCCGGCCATCGAACGGTAACAGAGTGATCGAATTTCGAATGTTTTCGTCAGCCTGTCTTGCTTTTCCTTGCTCAGTATGTACACAGGAATCCCCCGGTCCATCTGTCGATCGATTTAAACCAAAAACGGCGCTCTATGGTATGCCAGGGGGTCCCTGTGTACATTCTGTGCAAAGCTGAGCGAGGTTGGCTGACGAAAACATTCGAAATTCGATCGCTCTGTTACCGTTCGATGGCCGGAGCATAGGGAGAAAGCAGATCTGACGAGACCTGCATCAAGAAGCTGCAAATTTTTGTATTTCGGACACTGCAGATGAAGAAACAAAGTATCGGAAAGTATAGTCCGATGATTATGGAACATTTTGATATGTTTCATTATGAATTTGGAGCATTGATGCCGGATTACGAGCGAGGACAAAACAGTTAATTGAATTTGGCTGGAAGATAAGTTTCATTCCTTGTTTACCTATTAGAATACCAGCAAGTTACATCGTATCGAACTCTCGCATTCGAACAATTACACAGTGCAATGCTGAAGTCAATGAAACACAACACAGCTGTGGAGAGGTGCAACAAATAAAACTCAAACAAAAAGGTATTAGACAATTAACGATTTTAAGATTTTAAGATTGTAAACTTATTATTGTTCAGTTAAATTAACTGCCTGGGCTTCCTGGGCTTCCTGGGCTTCCTGGGCTTCCTGGGTTTACCTTATAAGAATACTAGCAAGTTACATCGTATCGAACTCTCGCATTCGAACAATTACACAGTGCAATGCTGAAGTCAATGAAACACAACACAGCTGTGGAGAGGTGCAACAAATAACACACAAACACAAAGGTATTAGACAATTAACGATTTTAAGATTTTAAGATAGTAAAATTTATTGTTCAGTTAAATTAACTGCCTGGGCTTCCTGTGGTTCAAAAGGCAAGTTTTGCGCGAAAGAGGGAAACCAGGATTTCTGCTTGAATTTTTTACTGCTTATTTTTTATATTTCATCTTTGATATCCTTGATGGGTCCTTGATAAAATTTAACTTTTGAGTCTCCATGTATCTATGCGCCAGAAACTTTGAATGACTCCTTCGAAAACTAATGGATATCATTGCTAAATGCAAACCCTGGTTTCCCAGCGCATTGAGGGAATCTTATACAGTAGAAACCCGCATAAAAGAACCTAGGTTTTTCTTTGGCAGCCTGAATAGTTTCTTAATTAAGTGGCTGTTATAATAAATTCCAGCCTGCAAGGTTCTTAAAGAGGTTCTTATGTACAATATACACCTTGCACACAATAATAATGTTCTCAACACAAGAAATCGAGAGATTTTTTGAGAATTCCTTGAGAATTCTTCAGAACATTTTTAGGTTAGAGTCACTGTTAAAAATATGATAGTCTTTTGTACCACTGAAGGATTCTGATCAACATTTAAGAATTCTTTAAAGTTCTTGTGAATTCTGAAGACATGAAACCTTTTATATAAGAACCTCCCCCAGTCTCAGCCTCTGAGATGTTCTTATTTATGGGGTTTAAAATATTGAATTTCAGCCTCAAGGTTCTTATAAAAGTAGGTTCTTTTATGCGGGTTTCTACTGTAAATTTACGAAGGTGTTGAAACCTGGGTCAAATTTTGGTAAAAATCTTATCAACCGAGGTAGGATTGCTGATTCGAAATCACGATTGCTCATTGATCATTGCAAGAATTCCTAGGGAAATATCAGCTAGCTGTCACTGTTCCACGCCCACAAAACAAACCATTTGCAAACATTTTTGATTGCATTGGTTGCAAAAGATATCTGCAACGCTTTTCTGTAATCGTGAACTATCTATGATTCTCTGATTTCAATGATCTAACATTTTACGTAATGAGAAACTTTGCTTTGATTTTGTTACTCGGAGTTATTGAAGAAATTTTTAGCAATCTCTTCTGATAATTTCACGATTTGCTTCGATAGTAAAATCGTCTTCAACCTTGAACTAGCCTGTGTCCTTGAACCCAGTTCCGAAAAGAAAGGTGGTGATCAAACAGCCATTAAAGAGCCATTGTCACCCAGGGTCCTTTGCAGGCATGCTGAATTTATGGACTGTCTGAAAATCAAATTTAGCCAAATTGGAAATTGTGAATAGACACACTGCAATGGTTGAAGCGACCATCATACTTGAAAGGCCTTGAACCCAGGCTACCTTGCACAGTATGCCGATTTTGACTCTGAACTTCAGCATAAATTTTCAAACCTTAAAGGGAGTACAAAGACCAGCAGCCTTTGCAATCGTTTGTTGTTGTTTTTGTGAATTTCATAGTCAGATATCCTGGAAGCTGTTGAGAGCAAGTAAAAGTCTTACATTTTGGCAAAAACAAAGACATTCTTGGGACAGATACCATTTACGTTCTTTTACTTCATCCCACAGTCGGTGGCGGTCACTGGTAAAATCATTTGCCAACTTCCACTACAAACTAAGTCAGAAAATTGATGCAGCCTTTCTTAAAGTTTTGCCACCTGCATTTAATAATTGCATTTAGCAGATCTCATATCTGCCGAATTGATTTTAGCAGAACTGGATTTCCTAATAGCTGTTTAGAAGTGGAAAAAGAATCGAGAATCGAGTACGCAGTACGCAACGGAAGTTCAACACTAAATTTGTCCCCAAGGGGGCATACTTTAAAAAATTTTGGACAGGGGAGCTTGTCATACTTTTCGGATTGGAAATTCTGCCTTGTTACTTGTAGGTTTTGAAAAATTAGCTGCAAATGTATTTTGGGTCAAAAGAAAATAACGTTTTTTTAATCAAAAAATCTAAGGATCTGCCCCTAATTTTCAGGGTTATAAATTTTGAAGAGTAGTAAAATGAGTAAAATCAGCGACAATGAGGATCCCCGTCCAAAATCTCAACGACTTCTCTGATCATTTTTCTAAGATCGCTTTGTTCTGTTCTGTTCGCTTCAACCGTAGTGTAGTACCCTGCTTGGCTCTACAGCAAGCTGCAATGCGTGCATGCCAGGCCCGTTCCCTCACTTGGACGCAATGTTACAGTCTCTCGGAATCATTTATCATCTAAAATTCCATTAAAAAATTTCTAAGAGCAAGCTTTCCAACAAGTCTGCAATTTCTGCCAATAACGTCCAGAAGGAGGTGAAGGTAAAGTTGCAGCTTTTAGTACAAAACGCAGGGACCGCAGCATAATAAAGTCCGCAACCCCTTGTCATGAAACTCAAGTAGTGGCGCTCTACTTGGGATCAAGCCCTGTCTGCCTGACTATTCTGGCTGCAAAGTCAGAGGACTACACCACTTACCACAACATCCCAAATGGAGGGCTTTTAACAAATCTAGACTGACTCATCAATTTCAGAATAAACTTAAAAAATAAGCAATTTGTACCGATTTAATGACAAATTATTTTTTTGGCAAAAAGGGAACGTGGGAAACAGACAACAAGCTTGCGTTAGCGGCATTGAACTACGCTGTTCACAAATTCTGCTCAATTTTCTGAAAGAGACAGGGGTGACGCCAGAAATCTTCAGACAGAGGGGCTGGAGCATCCGACAAGGGGGCTAAAAAAGGCGAAAAATGCTGTTTTCGTATGTCATTTTGGCGAATATCATCCGACAAGAACCCAAAATTTCCTCAGACGAGGGAGCTAGATGCTAAAGAGACTGAAACATTAAAGTGCAATGCCGCAAGTGATCAGCTCAATCTCAGACAACGTTTTGCATTTTATTAATATCTCATTTCTACAAAGTATAAAAATCAACATGGATAATAAAGTGACAAAACATAAAGAATATATACCTCTGCAACTGCAAGTCTGGTGAAAGATTTCCTGGTTCCTGTAAGTTCCAACGAACAACAAATTTTGTACCAAAGTCTTCAGCTTGGAAGGAGGAGAGTACGAAGATCGCATTGGGAATGATTGATGGGAAATTAGTTGTTTTTTGCTCTCAATCCTCGAAGACCTATGTGTGCGATGCCAGTTTCTAGTACATTCAGTGGCAGCCAAGAATTGCTATAAGATCTAGTAGCTTCGTGAATCTCTGGTACAATGGATAAGCTGTCCTTTAATCTCAAAATGCCTATTTAGTTGTACCTACAGCATGAACCAATGAACTTGCGATAACAATGTACGAGATACCTACATTTTTTAGACAAGATGACATATTTGTTTCCTAACCTCTAAACTCCCAATCATATCCTTCCAATCACTCTGTTTTGAGCCCTACCTGTTCCTAGAACTTTCTTAACTTGATCTATAACAGTCATTGTTTATATCAACCTGAACTTAACTCATTTTGAATCATGTAACTCTCCAATACTTTCCTCCAGGCCTTAATGATTGATCACCTGTTCCTGAAGCTTCCTCATCCTAAACCTTGAATGAATAGTGATTATTGTTATCAACTTAAACTAAATTAACTCAGTTTCAAACCTTGCAGACACCTTTCCTGTATTTTCCTCCCAACCTTAAGGGTTGTTGGAATACAACCTTACTATAGGCATCACAACCAAAACGGCTTTCTAAGGTGGCTAATCAGCACCACCATTAGACCTATGATCTTTTCATACATCTCCACATGCAGCCTCCTCCAAAACTGAATTATAAACCAACCTCAACCCCTTTGGATAGGTACAACCAGTCTTTTCTTTCCTTTATTTCTTTGCAAATGAGATGGCCATTGGATGTGTTGGAGTGATTTTAAAGCCTTGTAGCGTGTCTCTGGCTTGTCCTGCAGCTGTCTCATTTTCAAATTCAACAAAAGCAATGTCACTTCTTCCAGGTACAAGTCTTACTTCTTTAAAAGCAGAAAGCCTGAACGAGAAATTGATAACATTTTTGAAGTTAAGCATGAGAACACTAATGAGATGAAAACGTCAAAACATCAAACTCATCCTAACACAGAGAAAACTATAGCTCACTAATTGCAAACTTGAAACAAATTAAAATTGTAAAATTGCTTTGTTTGGTCATTATGGAATTTAGATTTTTGTTTTTGTTCTTCAAGTGAAAAGTTTGTGTGAATCAGAGTTGCAAAAAACAGCTACACATATGCAAAAATGAACTGAACAAATCATCAGGAAAAATTGAGAAACTTACAACTTACCACCACCAGGAATCTAACCACAGATCTCCTGCTTTCCAGGCAAGCATCTTAATCACATCTTAACCTAGCCTGCACGCAGACTC
Organism: Aurelia sp. 3 sensu Dawson et al. (2005); assembly: GCA_964020215.1. Taxonomy (NCBI): domain Eukaryota; kingdom Metazoa; phylum Cnidaria; class Scyphozoa; order Semaeostomeae; family Ulmaridae; genus Aurelia; species Aurelia sp. 3 sensu Dawson et al. (2005). Next base: position 15,911,418 of record OZ026593.1, on the reverse strand, counting down.
TAGAGTCTGTGCGCAGGCCGCAGGCTAATCTTAATAAAAAATGAACCGCATATAGTTGTACAAAATGTTGCATTTCACCTGCCTGTCTTACATAATCTTTTATTTCTAGCTTCAGCAGTGGAACCCCAATTAAAAAACCACAGTAATAAACCACGCAGTACTCATAACACCAGAAGTGAACTTTTGATAACTAAATTCAAGAACCGTTGGGGGGAAATATTATTAATTTTGAAAATCAACATTCCTGTTTCTTAGCTTCACACATAGGGACTTGCCAACCTTGGCCTCATTTTCACAAAAAGACTTGAGAAATGTCCTACTAACTACTTTTGTATTCCTGAACCACGGTAACATGGTACCACTCAAATATACATACTGTTGGAACAGCATAGACAACATAATTTCAGTTGTTCCTTCCGGCAGATTTGTCAAGAATAAGATTTGATTTGGCACTTCAGGAGCTTGTTGTACTGGAGCAGCAACAGGAGCTTGTACAGCTGGTGCTAGAATTAAAACAGTTGATTGAATACGATGCTAGTTAAAGCAAATTGTGATAATAAATCTGTTTACAAGTATATAAACAAGTCATAAATATATTCATATTGTATTGTCTCAATAGAACTGGACTTATTTCAGTGGCATACATCTATCTTATCCTAAGAACAAATTGGCTGTCAAATTTATATGACTGATGTCAATTTTGAAACTCTTGATTGATTTGCCTTGATTTCCCAACTTTTTTCTCTTGGTAGAATATTATCTTCCAAAAGAAAATAGAGAAAGATTTCAACTCTGACAGATGGTCAAAGGACTTTGGTATTTCAATGTCTGGCAACAATGAGATTTAGAGGCTAGTGTTTTACACATCTCTGACCATACAGATATATATGGGTATTTCCCAACTACTATTCAACTAGCTATCATAAATCACTATCTGTTCATTATTAGGTGCTTTCAATGGGAACCTGTTCCACGCTTATCAAAGGATGTGTGACTAACAAGGGCTTAAAATACTGCACACAAATATTGCACTCAAAGATATACACCAACAGCAAATTTCAAGGACTCCATAAATTAAATTGGACCAATTCCTTATCTGAAAACAGCAATCCTGAATTTTTCAAATAATAAACTTGCCTGGTTGTACCACTGGTGCTTGCTGAGCGACTGGAGCTGGCTGTCTTTTAGCTGGCTTGGCAGACTTATCTGAAAAAGAACCAAATATTATGTTACTGACAGTGTCACTTCAATATATGTAAAAATGTCAGTATCCTCACTAGGCAAGGTGCTAAAGCTCAATCAAGTGCCTCAGTGTAGACCTGGAAATACTAGGAGCATAATAAACTGAGCACACCTTGGTTACATTTTTAAAGGGCAAGTCAGGGGTTGGTACAATTGAAGATAAAGTAGAAGATCATTCATTCAGTAATTTGTGTATGATCCTTGTCCCGCCACTTTTCACATCATCGCATATTCAGATAAGCAACCAGCGGATAGTGTCATCATTCAGGCAAAGAATTGGGCTTTTCTGACATTATGCTAAATGAAAATGAGGTTGGCCTACCATTTTCTAGCATCTCAATCACTGTCAGCCTTCTCATCATGTTTCAATTAAGAAAGACGATTATTTTAGGCCTAAATTCACAAAATGTTCAACTATATACTTTACAACTGTAAATGAGCTCAATATGTGGAAAGAAGTTCATAATTCACAACAGCAGTTGGTAAATTTGTTTCCCTCAAAAAAAGTAGCGTGGTAGCAGCACTACCAGGAATGTAGCTGAAATGCTCTAATTTCCAAGGAAGGAAGAAGGGAAAGAGGAATGGAATGAAAGGGAAAAGAAGGGGAAGAAATGAAGGGAGGAAGGAAAGGAAGGGGAAAGGATGGGGAAAGGAAGAAAGAGAAAAATGGTAAAGGGATAGAATGGGGTGGAATATGAGGTGGTAAGAAGCAGGAAATGTGTAGAAAGAAATGAGCGTGTTTGGCTTGCTACCAGGAAAAGAGATATTTTTTGAGCCCTGTTGTTTCCTAGCATTAGTCATACCTACATGAGGCTTGTCCTTTAATACAGTAAGGGGCATTAACATGTCACTGAGTTTTAATCTGTTTTGTTTATAAATGTCCCCTCTTTGTGCCACTTCTTGCTGTCTTCCTTCCTTGTTATATACAAACAGCAATTTCTTAATGTTCAAGGTTTAATTATTTTACCATATGTTCAATCAAGCACATTGAATCTTTAAGGTGCTCTGCAAATCAAGCACCTGTACGTGTCTTCCTCGCAAAGCCTGTTTTTGCATCCATGATTAATTCTAAATTGGTACAACAGCATATTACATCATCAAATGATCAAATCCACAACAAACCTTGATCTCCTTTCCTCTTCTCTCTTTGTTTCTTTTCCCTTGGCACATATGTTCCCTCTAATTTCTGAATTGCTTCTGATCTGGTCTTTGCATATGAAATCCTCTGAAAGCAAAAGAATCCCACAATGCAATTGTTTGCTGCACGTGTGTGCCGTAGACAAATCAATTCTTTGTGCTGGATATGTAAATGAAAGCTATAGAAAGAGACCTTCTTCTAGAGTCTGTATCAGCAAGATTTCTAAACATTTCTATTTTTTCATTTCCAGCTTATTTCTACTTGATTGGTAAGAGTTGGTGGTGTTAAAGATATTTTCCATTTTCCAAAGTTAGAATAATAATTTAGAGATTTTTAAGAATTTTCTGCCAAAGTAAAGGTGAAGCAAAACAAAGAAGATTCTTGTTGAGTCACTGGCTTCATTAAGCCCAGGGGTGTATCACCCCGCCAAAAAGGTGTACAAGAGTTTTTAAAACAGTATATATAGAATTTTTAGGCATCTTTTACAGAACTTTCTTGAAAACGACAGGACTTTTGCCAAGGGTGTACAAGACTTCTACAGAAAGGTTTGCCCCTCACTTTTAACTATAATATCTACATGGAAACATCAAATAAAAAGTGAAATTCTTGTGTTATGTACACCTTGAAAACTCGCAGCAGAAACCTCGAATTAACTCACCATTGGTTTGTCATAAAAAGGGAATCCTTGCATTGATCTTAGGGCACTGGTTGCAGATGAAACATCTTTGAATACAACAAATGCTTGGCCTCTCATTTTCAATGTCTTTAAAGCCACTATGTCCAGGATTTGCCCAAATTGAGAGAAAATGGCATACAGAGACTTTTTCAGCTCTAGGAAGAAAGATGAAGAATAGTATGTTATTGTTGCAGATACTAATAAACCTGGAACTACCTATTTCATCCACAACAAAGCTTCTTACTAAAAGTCAATGCTGATGCTTGAATAATTTGTCTTTGCCTAAAAGAGCAATATGCCTCTTCCTGCTTTTCTGTCTCTTGCATTTTTCTGGTCCAGCCAGACTTTTTCAAAATGCAAACAAGTGGTGGCACCACAGGGAGATAGCAGGTATAACTCCCCCTTACTTAGCCTGCGTGCAGACAATACCCCATGAAAAGGTATAGGCTGCGCAACGCCGCTCAGTCTCGTGTATTGTATGCGTCAGCATTCCCTTTCGATAGCAGTTTGAATGGCCCTTTCTCCTTAGCGGCTGCTTATTGTCTGCCGCTGGGTACTTAAAATTCCAGCACATTGTGTTGCTAATTAAGTTGGCTTAGAAAACAAAGCGCAACCTAAGACTTAATCACATGATAGCCGTTCTCAAATCTGATTGCTTCCTCGTTTCGCGGGAAAGCAATGTTATTGGCTGTTGCAACAATACCTTCTCTTTGTTATCAAATAAATGCTGAAGCACGCACTACACAAAAGTGGACGGCGTTACGCAGACTATACCTTTTCCTTGGGTATAGTCTGCACGCAGGCTACCCCTTACTAAGCTCTTTGGTCAGTTCTCAAGCTGGTCAAAATCCAAGAAACAAGTGTCATGATACAACAGCTTAAGGTATTTAGATCCTGAATTCTGATGTGTAGTAAGTAGGGTTATTAAAACAAATAAGGCTAAAACATTGCTTATAATGGGCATTTCCAAATATTGAAAAGGTGGTTGGGTGTGGTCCTATTTTCATTTGTCTTCCCTAGTGTGCAAGTGAGATTGAACAAAGGGTTGAGTAGCCATTATGGCTTATTTTATTGAGTAGAAAAGGTGGCTTATTTTATTTTGAATTTTCTTATAATTTGGATTAGATTTAGTGATCACCCAGACTGATAACTTTGCAAAGTGCGCGTGGAAGATGCACGCCTAGCCATTGTTTTAAACAATACACTATTGTTCTTCCTGGAATTGCGCGCGGAAGATCTTCCACGCGCAGGACATAGTTCGCAGTCTGGGCGATCACAATATGGAAAGGAAGGGGTTGTTGAGCTGTATACTGGTGGGCTCTGTTGAAGGGCTGAATGCTCACATGCCACAAATTAGACGGGAGAGGTTTGAAGTGGCTTTAACAGTTGGCTGGGAGCAACCAACCTTGATCTCTTCCTTGCATTGGATTCTCATTTGGGGATCAGATTGGGAAGTTTGCCTTGCGCGGCCGAGAAATCGGCCGCACACTTTAAATTTCAGCCGCGGTTCCAGCTGTGAAATTTCGTAAAACAACAAAAGGAAACAATAGAACTATTGTTTAGTGACACAAATACAGCCGTGCAAGCAATTTGGACGCAGGAGAGATCCCCCGCGCATTCTGCAAACTTTCCAATCTGGTTTGGGGACTGGATCTGCTGACAGGCCTGATGTTTGATGTTGTGAGGAGTTAGAGGTCAACACGAACATCACAACAAACAGACCAACGATAATGAAGAGAACAAAGGTTGGTTTGCAAGTTAGGCGACAGTCTCAAAAATGTTTGGTTAGTGTCATTTTGATTGCAAAATATGGGTCGGTCGGTCGGTCGGAAATATGATCAAATTTTTTATTTTCCTGAATTTTTAAGTTTGAACAAGAGACAATAGGAAGAGGAAATTTAGGCCTGTAGCGTGGCAATATATGCATAGAAGTGCTGCTTACTTGTTCCCCAACCTGCTCCTGGCAACCAAAATTGACTTCTTTGATACAATTTTTTAATATGCTGTAAAATACTCTGTTTTGTCCTTCATAACACTGTATTTCAAAGTGCTCAATGCCATTCTCTGCCAAGGATTTCGACTTTATTGAAACAACCAGGACACCACTACTTTGACTGAAATCAAGGAGTGTGCTGCGGTGGCAGGAAAGCTCCTTCACAGTAGCGCATTGAATTTGAATGCATACTCGAATTTGTTTTATAAGAAACCAAGAATCTGGCCAGCACTGAAAGTTTCTTAAAATTGTAAAATTTTGAGTCTTCGGAGTTTCTTACAAGTTTCTAACAGGTTTCATAACAATTGTCATGTTCACTACCTGTGCGTCATTCATGAACATTTCAAAACAATGTTTTTTGAAGCCTTTCCAGTGTTTAGACAGTAGTACTCGAGTGCCTCTGAGTAATATGATACAGGAAACAAGTGAAAATAAAGTAAAAATATGTCAGTTATTTCCTTTGTCAAAATAAATAGTTTCTTAAGTTGTATTTTCCTAGTACTGGAGTTTCTTAATTTTTTGGCAATCTGAGAGGCTGAGAGATCAGTTTCTTATTAGCAGTTTCTTATCAAAAATGCATACCAGCACGACAGCCAAAGTTGTGTCATCTAAAACGGGTCTTATAATAAAATCATGAATAGACACAGTAGGCAAGAAAACCAAAGGTCTTTGAAGCAAAATGATTTACTACAATCGCTGGGAAGAAACATAACATTGGGAACAATGCACAATGAAATGAACAAAAAGTTAACATTAACACACTGGGCCTCAAATTGCTTTGAAGGTGAAAAAATTTCCTGAAATCTTCTAACGTTGTTCTTCCAGTCAAGTGTCTCAGGTCCCTGAATCATGAAATTAAACTTCCAAGTAAAAAACTTGTTCTTATCATGCTCCTCTTTTGCATGCATCTGCTTGCAATATCTTCTTTTCTGCAATGGACTTCTTTTATTTTCGTATAAAGTGAAAACTATCTAAAACAGACTGCAGCATTCAACCGGAAAGATACGATTGAAAAACATCTTGGAACTATCCAGTTCACAGCTACAAGCAACTGCAGAGAGTGTGATAACAAAACACTGTACTTCCTCAATTGAGTGGGGCTGGAGTGCCCCACATCCCATTTTTAACAAGACCTATTCTAATAAAATACTGGTGGGTGCAATTCAGTAGTAGAAGGTACACCATGCTCGTCCATACTGTTTCACAGAATACCCTTTTCTCTGACCTTCCAGTTGGCCAAGAGCCCCTTATCACGGAGATATTTTGAAGGTAACCCCCTTTAAAGGAATGTCACTGAACTCTGAAGAAATTTGTAGTAAAAATACTGGCTCTAAGAGAAAGGTTTTGGATTGATGCATTTTATTGCCATTGATCTTTATTGGAAAACAGAAGAATCCCATAAACCTTAGGGCATCAAATGGTTGTTGGCCAGGTAAAATCCATTATATTCCAGGATGCCAGGTTAATCAGCATTTAAGCATTTTTGGGACATTTGCCAAAGAAAAATATCCCTTATTTTGACATTCTAGGTCCTTTGATATTGCTTCAAATGTATCCCTTTCTCGGCGAAATCATGGATGAGCATGGTGTCATATTTTCATTAACATCGCACCCACCAGGGAGCTTTCCACGTTAGCAGGGGCTTGTTATATTCCCTCTAAAGTGCCAATTTGAATTGGCATTGTGGGAGTATTCAGTCTTTGTGTTCAATGCAAAGCCAATTCCTTCTCCTTATGTTTCTCCAAGATTTCTTTGCACAAAAAAGATGTGCCCATTTATGGCAAACATCACAGTCAACCCAAGCAATCTTTGCAGAATTACTTGCATCATTGTCCTTCTTGCATATGGAGCAAGGGTCATTGTCTTCACTCTCTTCACCTGAATCTGAGCTACTCTCTGCGCCTCCATCTTCGTTGTGAAATTTTGGCTTCTTTGCCATGCTGAAGCTGATCCTTGATTGAGTATGCTAAAATGGGGGAATCAAATGTTACCATTTGGAATACAATGAGATCACGCCATTCTCTTTTTAAATTGTAATGATGCTAAATGTTACAAGTTGGTGATGCAGAGTCTTACCAAATACCATGTTTAACTTGATTACACACATTAGTCTGGTTGAAGCAATTTGACTCGTTCAGTCACACTTTTTCACAAAAATGGATGACATCTGAAAGTCATATTGGAAGAAATGTGCAAGTAATGGTTTAAATATTCCTACTGCAGTGCTGCTCTCTTGGAAGGTCAGCATGCACTAAAGGCAAGACCCCAGTTTGTATTTGAAGGTGATCTGAAGTGAAAATGTTTACTGATGCCAATGAATTGAACTGTCAAATGATAGAAACTTCTAGTCAAATATTTTGATGTTTTGTTTCAAATTATTCACTACTTTGAAGGATAGGTTGATTACATAATTTTGTCAAGAAATTTGCAAGACAATTCATTGTGCATTTACGTAGCTTAGCTGAAAAGTTTCTTTCAACTGTAACATTTCAAAGTTACTGGTATATTTCTACATAATAATGTTAGTAATCTGTAAACAAAAGGATGTCATCAGCTAATATCAGCAGACAACTGGAAAACAAAAATCTATATCAAAATTTTAAAAAGAATCTTTTAGCATTCTATGATGCCATTCATTTGCATCAGTAAAAATTTTCACTTCAAGCCACCTTTAAAGCTACCTTCCTTTGTATGTTTTCTACTCGTTCACATTGGCTGCTCAACAGCTTGAAGGATGCCTCAGTTGTATCATCGGCTGGTCCTTGCTCTGGCTCTTCTGCTGTCTCACGTCGTGCTGGCACGGAATTTGCTGATATCGTCGATTGCACCAATTGCTGAACTTTGCTTACTTTTCCTTTTCCTGAACGAGCACTCTTTTCCACGCATATCTCTTCGAGACCTTTCGTCTTGCACCATTCGCATGTTGGGAATACTGTTTTGAATGACTGGCATTTTTCTTTGAATGATTGCAACATAATTTCCTTTGATCCACAATGAACGCAAATATGCTTATGTGTGAACCTGGCTGCATAATAGCTATGCTCAACAGTAGATGAGCACTTGATGTGACTTGCAGTGTATATTGTTTTTGTCACCAAGAATGAACCACAGGAAAACAGAATTTCTTCTAACTCGCGTTGCGCTTCCAGAGACAATGAACCGTTATGGCTGTACACACATCTTGGCTTCCCACACTGACAACAATCTATCGATGCAACCACACGACTTGCCAGAAATTTGAAGTTTGCGCCAGCTTTTTTTGAACCTTCTCTTTTGTTCAGAGAAGGACAATCCTTCTCCGACGTGCTGAAGATCCCGTAGGTGTCAGCAAATGACATGTAGTGACATCCGTCAGGTTGCAGAACGGGGGCTGGAATTGGTGGTGGCAATGCATCAGACTGGAGAAGGCAGCAATCTTTATCATTGCATTTCCTGAACTGCAGTAGATATAGACCTTCAACCATATGTCTTTCCAGGTATTGCTTAAGGCTGGGGTAATTCTTTAATTTTGACATTGAGTGCGGAATGTCTTCTTCTTGGCAAATGTTTGGCTCTATCTTGTTGAGTGCTTGCACAACCTCAGCTGGATCCCTTGCTGCTTCATACACTTTCACGTTTTTGCCCTTTAACTGCAACGATCTAAATACTTCATAAAGTTGCTTGCGTGGGGCTTCAATTGATGACAGAAAAGCATCTTTGAAGCCAGGGAACTTTGCTCCACTTTCTCGAAGTGTTTTCATCGAACCACAAGCACGTATGCCACTCTCAAACACTCCAGCATGATCTCTCTCAAGAGCCAGGCCCTGCAGGCCAATGTTCAGTAGTGACATGCATCGTTCTGCAGGATTGATGTAGCTTTGATGTGGTGCACAACGGCCAACATTAAGAATGTCGAAATCGCAGATTTTGAATAAAGCAACGAGTACGCATTGGACAAACAAAAATGTGATGTTGTGGTCTGCTCCACCATCAGAAAAGATGACCAGGAAAGGCGGGAGCTTCTCTAATTCTGTTCGCAGGATAGTCAGGAGCTCGACCACGTGTCGCAGAGGATCAGAGCCGTTGAATACCGAATCCTTGATGCCGACAAAGATCTGTCCACCGTAGAATGATTCATTTGGGCTGTCAGGAACATCACATAGAAGGGAAACCGATGGTGTCATACTCACTGTATGGTAATTGTGATCGCTTGCTTCCATTTCAATTCCATGCAAAGTTAAGGCCCGGCGGTTGTGTGACGTTGACGCTTCAGGGGTCCCCGGTTCACCAACTGGGATTTTAGCTTTGTCATCCATGAAAACCAGCTGACATTTTGACTTATGCATGGCACACCACGATTTGATATTTCTACAATATGAATACAAACATTCAGTACCATAAAGAACTGTCAGTGTTCCCAAAAAGGCAGCAGATTTGAAAGGGGCAAGCTATAAGGTTGAACTCCAATTCCTAATGATGTTTTAATTAGTCCTGGGTAGCTAACTTAAAGGCGAATACCATGTTTATTGATACTGGTGGACTGAAAGGTGGAATGTCAGCCTTGAAAGTCCATTCGACAAGGGGCCAGTCACAGTAGATTTTTTTGGCTCCATACAAGCAAATAAAGCCGAAAGTTTCTTTAAAATAACTTTGTGAACCCAAACAAAAGCAATTTTGAGTTTCATTACTATGAAGCATCGTTTTGTCCAGGCGAAATAAACATTTGATACCCCAATATCTGTGGGCTTTGTAAACGTTTCCTTACACAGTAGTTTAAAGTGAAAAGGGAACTGAACTTACAAGAAATATGCGTTGACGTAATGTGCATCTTCATGGAATTTGCGGATTTGCCTTCGTTGAATCTTGCTTACGACATCGAATCGACCAGTGTACCGGAAAGCATTATCACTCTGACGTGAAGGAGGCAGGAACTGGTATCTCACAGTAGTCTCACTTGGTATGGCTGAGTGAATACCACCATTCTCAATCATTCTTTCTTTGACCTGAAAATTAGAAAAGTGTAATAAGCAATTCTGCAACAGCTGATAGTGACATCCAGAAACAGAAAGTCAAGGCTATCAACAACAGGGCTGATACCGTCCAGGGCAGACTCTGAAGTGAAGATCTTGAAGTTAACTTAGTGTTTTTTACTGAGTCTTAAAACTTGTTCTTACCTTTCGTATTAGTGAAGGTACTGAAACAGCGAACGGAAGGTGTGTTGCAACAGATTTGCGCCTCTCTTCTGCAGCTTTGCCATACTCTTCCAACATTTTGTTCAGCTCCCTGTAAAACTTGCTGAAGTCACCTTCAGGACGACCGGAATTCTCTTTTCGCTTGTCGTAAATGATCTCGGCGGCTTCACGGCCGACAGCTGGCATAGATATGTATTGTTCATAGAGGTCATCCGTCTCCGTTTTCGACCTAGAAAAAAGTTAGTCATTGTGTTAGCAAGTCATACTTCAGACTTTAATCTACTTTTAGCTGCATAGAGATCGGTACAATACACGAAAAACGTTAGAGGTAATACAGCATAACAATATGAATCTGAATACAAGGGTCCAAGAGATGCAACCCAAAGATAATTTTGCCCAAATGCAATTGTGCTTGTCTTTTATAAGAAGTTGTACTCATCATGTACTCATAGACCTCTAACATTCCTGTTTTGCATAAAGGACTCAATCTGTTTTCACCCAGCACAAATTTTCGCGATTTTTGAATTCCAAAACATTTTATCATAGTGTCTTCTCAACGTGAGCATTGAACTTGACTTTATTGAACTTTATTTCCTTTACTGGGGCTGCGCATACTTCCTTTGATTCTTGTGGAGAGCTTTTTATATTGCTGCGCAGAAAATGACCGAGATAAATCCGACAGCTCATTTTCACTCAATGATTAACTTTCTAAGCTTTTGACACATCTCAGATCAGCGAAAGGACAGAGGTTGGAGTTCACCGATCAAATAAAGATCATCACAAATATCGTTTCAAAACTTGAAATTTAAGATTTATCACAACTGTTTACTTACTCTGGTAGTTTTCCAGTAAGAAACTGAACAAAATTTCTTCGAACAGCAGGTGAAAAACCCGGCACTTCTGAGTACCTGTCGCGTAATTCTCTGGCAAATTTGCGAGTCTCATATTCCGGAATCATTTTTGATACTTTCCTCACTGTCATGTTTTGACTCTTCTGATCAAGCTCACCGTCAGGGATTTTCCACAAAAAGCTGATGTTGCCAATTCTTCCCCCGGCATTGTACTGATACAACTGTACCCTGAAAGAAAAGTGTTAGTATGAGAAGAATAATGCATACACGCATTTTTTAATAAGAAAGAGATTATAAGGTCTGGTGGGCAGCTTTTTATGTTATGGGTCATATTGCTATCACAGTTTCTTCTTTGTTTCTTATACTTTCAATGCCTGAATTGTAGAGTTCATTTAATTCTGTTGAGAGGGCTCCTGAATTTCTTTGTAAGACCTCAAAATGAATAAATAACGTATGTAATCCGTACTCAAAATAATGTCCAAATCGTTGCTATTAGTTTACAGTGTCAAAACATTTTTTTGAGTGACCGGGGAAAGTTAAGACTGCAAATTATATACAGAAATTTCTCAGCTTTTTAAATTCAGCCAGGGCTATTTCTTTACTTTCGAAAATTTGAGGCCCACCGTTTCTAAGAAGCAGTTATAATAGAAAAATTAGTGTAAGTCCCCAATCATCTTTTGTTGATTATGTTTCTTCTTGGGCAAGGAACTTATTTGCCGTAAAACGAAGACATTTGAATTGGCCAAGGCTTACCTGCAAGATAGCTTCAAATCCTTAAACCAAACATATCTCAGCTTTCTGTCATCTGGGATTCCAAAATCTGCATAATCGTTGTCTGCGACAATTGGTTGGAAATAATCAGTATGATTGATGATACCATTGAGTCTAAAATATCTTGGGTTCACTTTGGAGACTTTTTCGAACGGTGCTGGCATTGTAAATGATGTCTCTGCATTTCTTGGGGCAACTGTTGAAGATCTGTTACGCTCCATTCTGTCCGTGGAATTCTGAAGATATTTGGAGTATGATTGAAGGCATTCGGCAAGCTGAAGGCCTACCTTCATGAATTCGTCTGGCGTCCCTTTCACGTTATTCCAAAGAGACAACATATCGAAGAGCTCATTGCTGCTTCGCGTTATTGCTTCCGCAGAAAGCCTTGGCTTTGCCTTCTTCTGGCCTCTCCAGTCATGGTATTCGATGTCATAAATAGTTTTGAAAGCAGCAGGGAGACCTTTGCATTTCTTGTTGCAAGAGGCGCTGTTGATTTGCGCGTGATTCGTATCGATAGACCACAAACAATCAGTTACACAATGCAGCAGCTTCTTTGCATCGTCCATATCTTCTTTGCTGCACTTGAAGTCATATTCTCGTGAAATCTCCACAACGTCATTGAAGAGTTGATCTTTCCTAGTCTTTACTTCTGTGTGCGGAAGATGGCAAGTTGATCTGTCCATGAGAACGGCGAAGGCATTCTTTTTCGGACGATTCGGCAAGTTTGCAGTTTCTTCTTCATCATATTTGTTCACTAAAAACACAATTTCTATGGCATTTCTGAGATTTTCTAATGGCATCTTTTGTGGGGCTTCAAATGCAGACTTATCGTTGTCGTTACACAAAGTGAAAGCTTTGGTAAGTTCATAAGCTTCCAACTTTAAGTCATCTTTCGTTGATGTCCATAACTCTCCGACATTTTCTGACTTCTTCGCTTCAATCCATTTTTTCGCCAAGGTTTTACACTGAAAGAAATAGATCAGAAATTTTGCATGAAAGGGTTACAATGCTGTTTAAGCTATTGTACCACGAAGTACTTTCGCGCCTTCGCAGTGATCGATCACATTGATAGTTTACACTTCAATGAATGTTATGGAGCTACGCTTATTCGATGGAATATCCCATGGTACCCTAGGGTAAATATAATGTCGGGGGAGATTCTTGACTAGGAAAGCGACTGGTGTGTCTGGAAAGCCCTCTCAACCCTGCATGCTGTCGCATAAAAAATGCCCCAAAAGTTTACCCTGTCGCGTGAAAATTTTGCGGCAGTATACATGATCAATTGTCCAAACAAAGAGACCTCTAAAAATTTTCCTTTCTATTTATAGTCTATATACTCTGTCGCATAATTTTCATCTAAAAAAGATACCCTGTCCCATGATTTCCACAAAAGGGCACCCTGTTGAGTGGCACCTTCCGTCAGGTCAAGCATGGGAGTCCCAACCTTCCCCCCTTCCGGGATACCATGTTGGCGGTATGGGTACCATACTGACATGGATGTATTTCTCAAAGGGCAAATCACTTCTCACAATAGCGTACGTGATTTTTGTGACTTTCTTATCACATGATTTTGTATGTGATTTTTTTGCGATTTTAGCGATTTTTGTGATTATTCTGTGCGAGTTTTCAGTAATTTTTTAATGATTTATGATTTGTGTGCTTTTGCCATGTGATTTTCTTGTGAATTTGTGATCTTTGTATGTGATTTCTTTGTGACTTTAAGGAAGGTGTATGAAAAGAATATTCCTAATTCCTTTGATAAAAACCAGATGAAAAATCCTGAAAATGTTCAAGACCAAGATGGTTCACTTAGATTTCACGAGAAAAATGGAAAACATTGCTTGCAAATGTTTTTAAAAGAGAGCAGTGTCAAGTAGGAAATGTTTTAAAATCTTTTCATGAAGGTATGCCTGGGATGATCCCGGGATTATCGGGTGAATTTAGATTTATATCAAAATGAATCACACTGAACTATAAGCTATCATCGCGTACCTTTTTTGAATTCCATCGCTTACCTTTTTTGGCTCCTTCCCCAGTCCAACAGTAACAGAATACCAGTCAGTTTCCTCACAAAAATTTTCGTCGGCCATTTCACCGCTGAAGATGTTTGAACCGCATGGCTTGGTCAGTCACCAGGTTGACTGGAACAATAGATTGCAAATCAATCAATACCTTTTGTTCCCACGGGGAACAATAGAATCAGCATTGTTCGACCTCTCAACAATCATCGGATTTTTTCATGTTTTGGGGACCACGAATATTAATGAGGCTTTTTGAAATCATTGCATTCCGAAACGATACTTTTGAGGGAAAGTGTTAAAGCTTTTAAGTCGCTATGTAAAGGCCGGTCCCAATAATGACGGAAATTTTTTCAGTCAGGTTGTTTTGTGCAGAGGACAATGATAGGGCTTAGAGCGGTTATACTATGAAGTCAAGAGGGTGTAATTTTGCATTACATGGGATTTGATGACTGTCCCTCATTTCCTTCAAGGATAACTTACAAAGCGAGGCTACGAATTATATTTATAGAGACATAATAAAGCCTTTGTTTAAGAAACTGGTCTGAAAACATGGGGATCTACAGAAATATCTGGAAATGAAGTAGCCTACGAGCAGACCCTTTATTCCAAAACCCGGGGGGTACTTGACCTTAATCTGTACGGGGGTTTGCCCACGAAAATATATTTTAACCCGGCTCTAGAGTTTTTGCGTTCAAATGGTACCCGATCCTAAACAAAATCGGTAAAAAGTATACTACTCTAAAACACAAACATTGGACCAAATGCAAACCCTATCTAACAAAACTCCCCCCCCCCTTGACACGCTTTGACAACCGGCTCCAGAAAAATTGCCTTCTGTTGATACCCCGCTCTAGAAAAAAATAGGCGAAAACGATACCCTGAAATCCGGCTCATCCCCGTTGCAAAATATGCTTAGTACCCGCCTCCCGAGTTCCAAAATATAGAATAATTGGTCTTCGCGTAGGCTAGAAAAAAGGGAATGGAGAAAATTAGTGCAAGAGCAAATCTCATGCGCAATTTAGGTGGTGGATGGAAAATGCAAACGAAGAGTGACAGCACTTTGTGCGGGTATAATTGAAAGTTTTATTTACTCAAATAAGACAACGAAAATTGTGCCATTTCAGCCCCTTAAAAGCTCCCGAAAACAGATAGGTGTTGGAGACCCCCGTCATATATGACGACCAAATTCGCGTTCAACTTGACAACTCGTCAACAGCAACAACTTCCTGATTGGTAACTGCGTAGCATTCAATGCTGCATGGTGGCAAGAAGGGCCCATAAATTCAACTCTGACTTGGCGGAGAAACGACACAAAAAAGCAGGCAGCAATTTGACAAATATCAGTCATACGCAATTATTCATACTTCCTTACATCCTTGCGATTAATTGTTGATGAAATGAAGAAACCTTCCCACTCGCCGAATCGCTGTAAGGCTTGAGTACATCCCCGGTAGACATGAAGTGCACTCTCAGGTCTGCTTGCAGTTGAATTTCAACTGGAATGGATGGATACCATACAATCCTACGACTTTCCCAGGTATTTATAGCTAAAATATGCTCACAAGAGTCACTAAAGCTTAAACTAAAACTAAAAATCTTTGTTGCAGCTTTCCTATATGAAGTTTAGACGCCCGACCCAAATATCGGAATTTTTTCACTTTGGAAGACGGTCGGTCGGACGACACTAACCAAACATTTTTGAGACTGTCGCCTTACTATAACCATACGCTGCTACCTGTCTGTCAGCCTGTGAGGTAAGGGGTGTGTTTTCATTTGACCCAGGTTGGAAAGTTCGTACTGCGCGCCGAAGATCTTCGGGGCGCACTTCAAAACTTTGGTGCGCAAACGTAAAAAAATTGGAGCGCAGTGTGCATGAAATACAGGGATTTAAATAACATTATCAAAAAATCCTATAAACTCCCTTTCAAGTGCAATTTTGGTGTGCACATTGATTTCGGTCTTGGTGCGCAAAATTTTATCAGCCTCTTGACATTCGGTGCGCCGTTGACGAACTTTCCAACCTGGCATTTGACTGACATTATTTTAAGACAGGCCATCTTAGAATTCGCTGCTGTTCCCTACTATTTCCACACTTGTATGCCCTGTCAGACAATTAGCTTACAGCTTTGATAGGACCAATACAAACCTTCCTTCTTTATTTTCTCATTTAGATTGTTGATGTAAATTGTCTCTTTTGGTGCAGCTTCCATCTTGTGAACTCAAAGCGTTCTCTTCGGGTCTTGATGACAACTTGCGATTTGAAAGTCTGAAAAATGAGTACTTTGACGATCTTGTACCCTTCACAAAATAATTGAATATCAGATCAGTTAGATTGCATTTGATTTAAATTCGTTCTGTGCACGCCGAGCTGCCGCCATTGAAGAACAACAACAGGAATTTTAGGCTTAGCGAGGTGGTTTCCTGCGCAGCAACTCAGTCTTATCATGGGTCAAGATTCAGCTAGCTTTGAGGTCAGTGAGATGAAGGTAGAGTAAAAATTGCATGTTCTGTTGACACAAACTTGAAGGATTTCTTGCTGAACTTCAAATCTTCAACAAAAAAAATGATTGCTAAGCCTTGTCCTACCTACATCTACACTGATAAATGGCTTCACGCTAGAGAGAGGATGCATTCCGATGCTTAACAGTGTTATATTACCCATGACTGTTGTTGTTGTTGCTGAATGTTTGTTTTCATTTGGAAAAACAGGTGAAGATCGTGAGAAAGAGCATGCAGCTTCCTTCAGAGTTTGTCGATGAAAGTACAATTGGTAAGCCTCTTACGAGTCTTAGTATCTGTTATTTGATTTCGATGTCTTATCGACCCTTCCACCATGGTTTCACCCGTTTACAAAGTAACCTGTCGCCACATCTCAGCTTAAGTGAAGCCGAGAAGGGTCGTCAGTCTTCTTTGCCCAAATACCATCCATCGCACACATTGCACCTGCCCACCTGCTTGCTCCAGATCGCAGATCGTACGACTAATTTAAAGTTCAGGATGCTTGGCGACGTCCCTTGCCCTTTAAAATAAAGCCTTCGCTTTTATTATGTAGTCCATTATGTACTTTAGTGCAGGGTATATGACACTTTTCTACTACACGAGATCTGCAGTCTGCAAGGTTCAGTTTCCTTTGTTCTTTATTATTGCCTAATTTGAATAGCCTTTGAAAGCCTCTGGTGTGCAAGCGCCACAACTGCGCCACACTCTGTACACCTGTCTTTGTACACAGTCAGTCTGCACTCTGCAAAGTATGGCATTTCTGCAGACCAGTATGGAAAGTATGG
This sequence comes from Aurelia sp. 3 sensu Dawson et al. (2005), assembly GCA_964020215.1. Taxonomy (NCBI): domain Eukaryota; kingdom Metazoa; phylum Cnidaria; class Scyphozoa; order Semaeostomeae; family Ulmaridae; genus Aurelia; species Aurelia sp. 3 sensu Dawson et al. (2005). The sequence continues at coordinate 15,894,271 of OZ026593.1, read as the reverse complement.
CAGATGGGGACTAGTCTAGAATCCGCACACCTTATAGGGTTTTGGTAAGGTTTTGGTAAAGGTTTTAATAGGGTTTTTGGTAGGGTTCAGTTAGGATCAGTATAGCCACAGGTGTGCGATTCTAGGATAGCGCCGGCAGATGCACATACCCAAGATTTTTGCTTGAGTTGCTGGTTGCACACCTGAGTGATTTACGACAAAAGCAACAGAGCAATAGAGCAAGATCTTTGTGTCCATGCGTGAATCTTCGCAACTTTGAGCCCCCCATAGCTCAACTGATCATGATCACAGGATATGCAAGAATAGCATAGATGCATAGATTGACCAAAGATTTGAGCAAAGAGGGGAAGAATAAGAGTGCAAATGAATACTGATATGGAACGAGAAATTTACCAATCAATTGAAAAACTTTCTATTTGAAAAGTTTCAAGATGTGCCGACTTCAAGTGCACACTTGCTAACCATTGCACACTGCACACCTCAAATTTTTTTCATGCACACCTGAGATCTCATCAAAAAGTGCCGTACTTTCCAGATTGGTCTGCAGAGTATGGTCTATGCTTTGAAAATGAGGCCAGCAGCCATGTTTAATCTGTTTGCCGGATCTGCAAGAGCACTGGTTGCTTGATGATCAGCAAAGCTGGTACGCAAAGTTTGGACACAAAGCATCTTTTGATGACTTTGAAATTATTAGCAAAACAGACAATCATTTTGACCTTCTTATACACGAGAGTCTTTTAACAAAATGAGACACACCCTCTTTGAACTCCCAAACACCATCTATTCCCATGGTCTTATTCTGAGTTTGTGTTCTGTTTTGTTTGCCGTTTTCTGTTTTGCCTTATTAGGTCTTGTTTTTCATCTCACATTTTATTATTTTTTTGTTTTTTTCCCTGGTTTGTTGTTTACTTTACCTTATTAGGTACTTGTCCCCTTCACATGCCGTGTTTTGTTTTAGTTTAAAAGGCCCTCGTGCACATTTTTCCTTTGCTGAAGATGACTCTAGCCAGAGTCGAAACGTACTTAATTATGCCGAAAAACTAAAACTTATTTTCAACTGGACTGTCAAACTTTTCTTTAATCATATAATCATGGATTGTCAACTGGATTGTCAAAATTTTTCTTCATAACTGGAATGTCAATATGTCTTTTCTCATCGTTGTCTTCATTCTAAAAGCTGGTACGATTCAAATCAATCTGTCCTTACTGGCTGCTGCCAAATAGTGTATGGCTCAGGATCTGTGATCAGTTAAATAAATGAAATGAAAACAGATTCTCAGCAAGATGCTGTGTGTGTTCAGACCAACAAGACCTGTGGCTAAGGGTCCTGGAATGCACATTTGGTATCGTTGTGTTTCTGGAAAACAGAAATATGCCAACAGAAATTTTTGCTCAAACAATCTTCATGTATGCATGTTGCAGAATATTTCATTAAAAGCGAAAACAAAAGTTTAAATAATTGCACTTAAAGTAGAGAGTTTTTTTGCAGGCAACATTTTGGGCTTAAGCCTAGTGTTATAAAGTCAATTTCTGCTGTTTGCAAGCTCTGGTCTAGTCTGCTTGCATACCTATTTTTGATTTTTATCTGTTTTGCTTTCCAGTAAAGCAGTAGAGTTGAGATACAAAGGATGGATGAAAGTGATTCCCAGGCAAGACCAAAAAGATTGTCCCTAACAACAAGTACAGGGCAAGACGATGCCGAAAAAGAGGATTCAGATCCTCTTGTTAGAGGGGGAAATCCTTTCCAAAAGGCACTCTCAAACTCTACAACACCTGGGAGTGGACGGGTACTGAGATTCAAATCAAACACATGCCAATTACCATCATTAAGTTGCCCTGTCATGTCAGATCGTCAAAATGCAAAAGAGACATCCATGGCTGCACTTTCACCAAATAGCTTAGTAGAAAACGATTCTGAGTTGCCAAGTAGTTCCAGGGAGAATACAGACACTGGTAGAAATACCCCATCCTCATTCCTCCAGACATGCACAAATACTACTGTGGATATAATACCAGAAGACCCCAGAATGTTATTAGAAACTGAATCTCTTGCATACGAGCACAGACATAGAAGTAATCTACACATGAATCCGATATTTGAAAGGCTGGATAACTCCCCACACACCACACGATTAGCAAGTTTAATCATTCCAGATTTTATGGACAATAGTTCAAGGAGATCATTCGCAACTGATGAAAGCTCTGGTTCAGATTATCAACCTCCTCCCTCATATGATACAGTATGTAGAAAGAAAATTCAGCAAGAACAGCTTGTTGATAATTTCTCAACAGTAACAACTGAGAGCACTCAACCGCCAACGTATCGTGAGGCAGTTGGAATTCAAAGATTTCTTGAAGGTATGTATCATTTTAGATTGTGTTCACACAATGCCAGCACATTCAGAAAATGATGAAAATGTGATGGATAGGCCTCCTGTTCACACAAAAATGGCACATTTTTGCTGGCACATCTTTTCACACTTTTGGAACAAGACTGATTGATTCTCAGGGTGTAGGTACAGCGTTGTCCAGCTCATCTTTAGAAATGCTTGCCTCCAACTTTGAAAGTCCCTTCCTCTGAGAAAACTCTTTATCAATTTTTCATCTCTTTACAGATGCACCTCCAACTTATCAGACTTTGTTTGCACAGTCAGTCCTCAGAATAATTGATTTCAATTCAGAAGGAACTGATGCTAATGCAGATGAAAGAGGGATGAGTTTCTTTGGTTATGTGTTGACATACCTAATATTTTCAGGTAAGAGCAATCTAGAAAGATCAATTCATTTTGTATCATTCTTTACACAATGCTACTGTACGAAATGTTTTCAAAAACCTGTTTTGTAACTTGTTATGACAAGAAAGTTCTTTGAAAATAGCTTTGAATAACAAGCACCCATTGTGCTATACCATAAATGCTCTATTAATCCCCCCTCTCTATTAAGCCCCTCCCCTCTTAGTCAAAATTTGAAATAAGCCCCCCTCTCTATTACTCCCCCCCTCTTATGCCAAGTTCTAGAATTTACCAAATATTTTCCATTTACTTGGTGACACAACCTTCTTGGATGTTAAGTTTGATATGGTTTGGGATAAAAACTGTTCTGAATTTATATGTATTTGGGTTGTAAAATTGTATGTTGATTCCAAAAAATATAGGATAAAAGAACTGAAAAGCTACTAGGTATATCCTTGCGACTTGATTTTGTAAATAAGCTCCCTTCTCTGCTAAGCCCCCACTCTGGAAGGTCCAAAATCAAATAAGCCCCTTGGGGGCGAGCTTTTGCTGCACTCGTAAGGGAGGGATCATAAAGTATCTGCTATGCACATTCGAGATTCCTATTCACTTGATTATTACCCAATAGGAAGAACTAGGATATATTTTCATAACTCCATAAAACCATTTAGTTTTTAGAATGTAGGCTTGAATTTTTTTGACCGAGTAGTGTAATTTCAGAAATATAATTTAATAATGAAGCACTGGTTAGCCTGAATTAAACGAGAGAAGGAAAGGAAAGTAAATGAACAGAGAAGCAAGTCAAGTGGGAAAAAGAAACAGAAGACAATTTATGCAGCATTTGCAGCCGTTGCTAAATTTTAGAGAAACATCTTATGATAAAAGTTTGGCCCCATAAAATAAATCTGTATTTTTCATGGCCCCAAAAGGTAATGGCAGAACTTTTCATGTCCCATCCAAATATCATCCACCCCATATGGCAGATACTTAATGGCTGCTCCCTAATGCAACAGGAAACACATATGTAAAAAGAAAACTATTAACTCTGGCAGAAAAGCCAAAATAAACCTGTGTCTAGAGTAAACAATCCTGTAAAAGAAAATAAGTTAGTATCAAGCTTGACGCATGCACCAAACATACTAGATATTTTGCTAAAGGGTATTGGTTTCAAACTTCAAATCTGCCTAGAAATTCAAATGTTGCCCGAGTTGGGTATGTCCATGGGCTGTAGGAAATGTAGAATTTGGAAAAAGATTTATGCATGATACATTGAGTTACCGTTATCCTACTTTATGATTTCGTTTGTGACGTATAAACTTGTTTTCTCTGCTGCCACGCTGCCACCTGCCAGATTGAAATTGTGCCTTCGCAGGAGAATTACTAAGGAAAACAAATCAATACATCACAAATGAAATGATAAGTTAGGATAGCCTAGGAATAACTTGATTTATCATGCATAAATGTTTTTCCAAATTCTGCATTTCCTACAGCCCAAGATATGTCTCCAATAAACAGTTTCTTTTGAAATAGAATCATTGAAGTCTGTTGCAAATTAGATCTCATGTGAAATACCTGCAAAAAAAGTTGAAGAGTTTTGCATAAGTAGTATATATTGCATTATCACGCCGCGTCTAATTTGAGGCAGGCTTTCATTCATTTGCATATCTCATTTCTTTTGTAGCAATGGTATTTGTAACTGCTGGGATGATTCTCTTTTTGCCATTGGCCATGATATCAGTCGGTAAGAAACAATTGATTTTTACTTGCTTGAAATTACAAAAATGTAACACTGACCAGCAAGAATAGTTTTTCTATCAATACTGTCGAACGTGCATACTTTGGGTGAATTGCTCAAACCGCTTCAGATCCGCCTTACGATAAAAGCCCCCTGGGGGTACATGACCTTATATTTGTATGGGGGTGTGCCAGTGAAGAATTTTTTTCACCTGGCTCTAGAATTTTCCCGTTCAAATGATAGCTGATTGTAGAAAAAAGTATACTCCAAAACACATAAGATTTGACTGAATAACAACTTCTTTTCAGGTATGAAACATAGGTTGTCATTTAATCTCTATTGAAATTAAACAAAATAATTTTCTCTAGACAATGCGAGTGTTAAAAATTCTTTGGTCTCAACTTCTAATGATTTTTGCACCATTGTGCAGTAACAAAGGGCCGTCAGGGGTTTGTCAGCGAAAATTCAGGATAGCGTTATAGCCAGACAAGTAATTAAGTTCTGGGGATGAAGGAGGAAAGAGAGAGTTGGAATTATTGGAAGTTAAACTTAGTGTTTTATAGCTAAAAGGCATGCACGCTGATCTCTTTAGCCTGTTTTAAAGCCTACTCCAATGTCTCCTTCCTGTAACTTATTAGAGGGAGTACATGAACGTATATAGAAGTATAGAAGGGATAATATAAGGGTAGGTCTGTAAATGTGCTGCCAAAATTGTATTCATCAAATTGAATTTGTAAATACATAATCTCTTTTCAATTTTTAGGTGTCAAACATCTGCGAAGCTGTCCAGCCCAGCCTAGAATCCCAGTATTTCTCACATCACTTGGGGTTTTCCAATTACTTGAGTGCTGTGGACGCTTTTCAATGTATGTGTATACTAAACTGCGGACTCAAAGCCAGAGAGAACGAGCACGATACAAATCAAAAGACCCTTTCATTTACTTCATTGTTGTCTGGTTTGTTGTGGGTAGTATGTGGGTTTACCAGAACTACCCTACTTGTCACTATCTTGTGCCAGGAGAGGCGTACGGCGGTCACGGGAGTCTTGAAGGAAGTAGGATCGAACAGGTCGGACGTGGGAGCTTAACACGAACAACAACAGCAACTGCGAAGAATTTACCACCATACCCTCCTTTGCATGTTGGACGAAGAGCTGATATGAAAATCAAGGAACTAATTGGCGTGAATCAACACTTACGAAAGCTTAGAAGTAAGAAGCCAACTAGAGGCGCGCCATTGTCTCCCAAATATTCGCAAAATACTAACACGAACCATTCGCAAAATACAAAGCCAGCTTCATCGTTTACGAACGCAAAATATTCGCAAAATACCAACATGAATTATTCCCAAACTACAAGGCCAGCTACATCGTTTATGGACGCAGAACATTCGCAAAATACAGACAGGAACTATTCACAAAATACAAAGCTCAATATAAAATTTGCGCAGAATAGCAACGTGAATTATTCGCAGAATACAAGGCAAGCCACGTCATATGCATGGACATCCACAGGATCGCTGATGCCAACGACAAGGGAACCATTATATAAACAAAAGGCTGCTTGCTGTGGAAAAACAGTTTATTTCTTCACGTTTTGGATCGTAACAATTTACTACTCTGTTATTGGAATACTATTTATGGTACATATTTGTAGCAGTTTTGTTCGGCTTATTTTTAGATGTCGTCGTGACGACCATTATTAGGCTGTTTTAACAAGGGCAGATTTTGTAATACAATATAATCAGACAAAAGAAATTCTCTCAAGCAGAAATTCAAAACAAACGAAGCCGCAAAGTTGCCCTGGCACCAGTACGGCAAACTCTCGTTTGATGCAGGCGAAGGGGGGGGGGTTTTAAGAGAAGGTATGTGCTTATAACGAAAGAAGATGGGTAAATCTAAAGTTCTGTCTTGCGGATTTTGTTTATTTGATTCAGAAACCGAGCAGAAAGCATTAAAATTTTTGCATATTCATTGCTCAGGTGTACGCAGTTACTCCTCAGCTCCTGAATCAACTAAACAAAATTTGCGAGACAGAACTTTAGATTGACCCGTCTTCTTTCGTTATAAGCACATACCTTCTCTTAAAAACCTCTCTTCGCCTGCACCAAACGAGAGTTTGCCGTACTGGTTTCAGGGCAACTTTGCGGCCTCGTTTATTTTGAATTTCTGCTTGAGAGAATTTATTTTGTCTGCATTCGCTAATCGCGACTGATGCTATTGTATTACAAAATCTGCCTTTGTTGTCTCGAGAGACTTCGCGCACGTTCTATTTCTGAAACTGACAGCCTGAAAAGAGTTTTTTGAAGGCCGCTCCTCATGAAAAGAAAGTTGAGACGGGAATCTAAATACTGTGTGAGATTATTCATAAGCGATGGAAATGCGAGAATGCAAACCAATCTGAAAAATTTTTTCTATTTATGAGCAGCTTTCTAGGAAGGAAACGGCTTGAAGGTTTGGACGCTCCCCGGCGGGTGCAATTTAATAGTAATAGGTACACCACGCTGGTCCAAACTATTTCATAGAATACCCTTTTCTCTGACTGTCTAGTTGGTGAAAGACCCCCTTATCATGGAAAATATTTGAAGGTAACGCACTTTTAAAGGGATATCACTGAACCCTAAAGAAATCTGTACAGTAGAAATAATGGTTCCGAGAGAAGTCTGCGATTTGTGCACATGTAATGCCATTCAGTTTACTGACATGTTTTGCTGGAAAACTGTAGAACCCATAAAACTTAGGGTACTAAAATGTTTTCAGGTCAGTTGAAATTCAGTCTTCTCAGGGTCTCGGCTCCAACAGCATTAACTGTTGTTTGAGATATATTCCAAGGTAAAATGTCCCTTATTTTTAGATTCTAGGTCCTAGGATTTTGTTTCAAATATACCCCTTTCTCGGCGAAATCATGGATGAGCGTGATGTCATATTTTCATTAACATTGCACCCACCGGGGGACCCTCCAAGAAACTTACACACATCTACGTTTTCAAAGACGTCAGCCGCTTGCTGCTAAAACAGCCTAATAAAGGAAATATGTCAACATAGAGCACAAATCTTTGAAATTGTGGGTGTGTAAATTTGCCGAGACAAATCTTTAATAAATAACTTGATTCGTTTCAAAATGGCAGCAAGTATCAATTTTGACGCTATGCCGTCTTCAAAGTTCTGAATATTGTAGACCTTGATAAACTATGGTGTTCTTGAAGATTGTATCACCTTTCCTCCAGTTATTTAAGATTAATGATGATTTTAATTTTTCCACAATTTTTCATGAATTTTTACAAAATTGATCAAAATGCAGCCGTTTTGAAAATAATCAAGATATCAAAAATTGCCACGACAGATTTACAGCAAATTAGTCAAAGTTCTCTTCACGTCATTCAGTTCATAGAAATATGACACAATTTTACACCCACCTTTTCAAAGATATGAATGATTTGAGCGCTATTTACATGTCTTGAACGTGATGGGTTCATGCAGTATAGTTATCTCGATTGTTTATCACAGAGTGCAGGAACGAGGCTGAATTTGTCATTGCATTAAAATTTCATGAAGCAGAGATAATGTTATAAAACAATGAGATTCAACTTCAAACTTCTTTTTTGTATTACCCAATTGCTAACGCGATACATGTCCTTTAAAATATTATTTTAAAGAGCTGTTGCCATAGACTGATTGCATATTCGTAGTTATTGCTATTGATAGACCGATAAACGCTCAAACTATGACTCGTGTCCTTACGCTTCCAGAAAAAGACATGGCCTAAATAAATCACCTGCAGTTTTTTTCTCAAAACCACCCCACCACCCACCATAAAACGCCGAAAAAAGCAGTCTTCCTGGAGTGCTACAATGTAAAATAAGCTCTCAGTACTTAGATGGATGTTTCGTCGGGCTGTTTCATGAAAATATTCCTACCTCCTACAAACGATATTTAGGCCCCGTTTACACGGGATCGGATCCAAATGGGATCGGATCCATTTGGATCCGATCCACTTTTTGAGGGGCGTTTACACGGGATCGGATCCAGAACTGTTTGCGTTTACACGGGATCGGATCCATTAGGATTTTATGAACTCTTAGCAGCGCTCTAGTAGCCCTTTTGTCTTGTTTTAATCAGATCCTTTGAAATTTTGCACTCTAATAGACTCTGTCTCATCTCTGATTCTCGTCTTTGAAATATCATCAAAGGATTGTCTGTTTAATCGTGTCACTGCCTATCCGTACCAGTTTGCATCCGATCCCACCCGTTTACACGAGACCTTCTTGGGATCGGATCCAAACGGGATCACCTTCGAAAGTGATCCCGTTTGGGTACGGATAGCAGATCAAAATGGGTTCGGATCCGTCGAGTCCCGTGTAAACGCAAGGTCTATCCGTTACAGTTTGGGTACGGATCCATTTGGATCCGATCTCGTGTAAACGGGGCCTTAGATTCTTTGGGGACGCAAAAATCTAAATAGCAAGAACTGAGTTTATCAGCATTCTGAGGCATAACTCTGATTATCACGTACTAAAATTGGAATTGCAGTTTGATAAACTAGGTTTATCTGTGATCATTTTAGTTTATGCGACATAATATGAGTTAATCACCACTGAAAAGTGATAAACCAAGATGAACAGCAGATAATTGCAATTCATTGAGATAAACCTAGTTTATCAGCAGATAAACCAGGTTTATCTGAGATAATCCTAGTTTATCTGAAAATTGTTATTCTGGCATGCCATAGACGTGTGCAAAGCACTGATCTGTGGTTCGAATTCGGTTGTCACGTAATGAGCCGGCAATACCGGATAATAATGTTTTATCATTACGTCACATTCGAACGTTTTCAGCCAATCAGCTTGCATAAGGGCAGTTACCCGACCACTGGGCATCGAAAGAGCTGACAAGCTCAAATCCTTACTGGTTGCTGAAGCACGCGGAAATCATACAATTTCACGGTAGTCAGCCAATCAAATAGCCCCTTTCTAACCACGTGATACCAAATTGGCAGTTCGAAGTGAATTCTTGAGTACCCTCACGAAAGTTGAAATGGCTACTAAGTTACAACAATTACATGGAATTTTCTTTTATAAATCAGTAGAAGGAATGCCCCTCTACAGTTTGTAGCGTGCTTGGAAAAATATTTCATTTGAAGCCGAAATTACAGTCATTTTCAGGTCGAAGGTTATTGACATTCGTTCAAACATCGATAAAAGTCGCTGCAAATGAGATACGAGGATAAAAATCTCAGCGATGATGGATATTGCCCCAAGCAATAACCCAAGCACTGTCCCTTCAATCACATCTCAAAATCGCAGGTGATTTTCAACGATTTCTGTCAGAAATGTGATCTGGGCCTAAACTTCTTACCGATCAAAAATCATTCGTTGACCCCAAAAGGGCTTAGTTTGTATTCTTGAGCTAAACGATTCACTTACCAACGACTCAATGGTCTATTTGACTTATCTCCAAATTTCGTTTAAAACATCCAGTCTTGAGCAACTTTTTGCAAATTTGTCTTGTTCCATATTTTCTCTGCAAGCGCCAGTAACCTCCTCAAAAACGTTGCATCGAATCGATAGGCTTTGTGCTACAGATAATGCGATTCGATACAGTTCATATGCTCGTAAATAGATATGGCAGGATAAACCATTTTTTGGCTGTTCGGTTCACCAATGAATAGATCTTACACAAAACAACAAAACTAAAATGTTTTGTTTTGCTGAAAGTTTACCGCTGTTTGCCTTTTGTTTAAAGGGAATAGACATAGCTATATCTCGCAGTCGCTGTTAATTGGACTTGCCCAAGACGACTTGGGCAAGTCCACTGTTAATAGGCTATAGAAAATGCCTACGCATTCATTGTTTCCTTAGCTCCACAATGAAGCCACACGTGTCAAAGTTATCAACTTCAATGAGTAGGTTATATTTTTAACCTGCTGGGCCAGCTTTTATTGACTCATGAATAGATTTGACACATTTCTTGCACAGATGTTTTGTTGCTTTGTTATTTTGTGTAAGATCTATTCATTGGTGAGCGAAACAGCCAAAAAATGTTTGATCTTTTTTGTTTGCAAAAGCTGTTCGCAAATTCTCCGATCCCCGGCCTTTCAAAAAAATGGTGATTCCCGATGGCGGAGGAGCGTAACTACGAATGATGTAGTTAGTCTATTCTGAGGTTGTTACTGTATTGTCACGAGATAGGGGATGTCTACGTTAGGGCAGGTTATTTTTGTGGTTGTTTTGCAAATCGGCGGGCATCAGTCACGACTCTGCTAACAACAAAGAAAGATGTTGCAGCATAATTTTGCCAGTATCCGAAGAACTATTATCTGCGTTATTGCCATCCTTGTAATTTTCTACATCATGGTAATGTTCACGAACATCAGATCGCAGAAAAATCCATCGCATAGGCCGGGATTTCGCACAGCAGCGGAGCGAATGAGTGAAAACGTGGCAAACCTGAAGCCGCTCAAGAAGAATTCGTTTGTGGAGAAAAGCGTCACGCTTGCCGATGGAGAGATATTTAAATTCAATTCGTTCATCGCAATGAAAGCAGACAACGATGTTCCCGTCCTTAAAAATGACGAGTGCTACGCAGGTGATATGGGTTCTGCTCAAACAACTGGCAAGTTCATATTATTGAGCAATTTTTTATATTTCAAGCACAAAAACTACCGATCGAATTTAGATTTCGCAGGCAAAGAACCAACGGAGGAAATTTTAGATGCACGGATAATGGAAGTTATCAATGTCATACAATCGAATTTATTACACCCGTTTGTACAAGAGATCCATCTACTTGTGTTCGAGCAAGAAGCTGTAGACTTTTTAAAGAGAATTGATTTTCAAAATTCCAAGAAATTGGTCATCAAACTGACAAGTGAGCCAGTAACAATGAAGCTCGAAATTCTGTATGCTTCTAAATGTTTGAAAAACAGAATAATTGCAATGAGTCATCAAGATAATAAATTTGGAGCAGGATGGGAAAGGTTCAACCCTGACATTCTACACCAGAAAAAGATAATGTATGCCTTGACGAGGCATTCTGCATTTAATTCTAGCTGCAAGGGTGCAAAAGGTTCTGCTAATTGCGACCCCGGATACCCCTATCTTGGTAGCCATGATACTTTCATATTTGATGTCAGAAATGGATTTACAAGTGACGAGCTAAAGCCTATGGACACAGTCACACCAAATCTTAGTGGAATGGAAAACGTTTTTATATGGATGTTCAAAGCAAAATTAGGTTTCAATGTGCTAAACCCTTGCCCTATTCTGAATGTGCACCATCATCACTGTGTGCCAATTAGAGACAAAAACAGAAGAAGAGTAAATACAGGGGCAACAACTGGATGGGCGGGGTATACAGACAAGTTAGAGTAATGTATATTTTGCAGGCAAGTAAATCCCCTCGTCGAATCCAAGGGGCACTTTGTTGATTAGTCATAGGGATTTACAGGGGATTTGCACTGGAAGGATTGCCCGCTAGAATCCAATCACAGACTATGTAGGGAAGATTTTTACACCTAGTCCTTGAATATGAGCGAGGTCGTACACAACAATGGGGCAGCAGGGCCAGTTGCCCGCTAAAAAATCTCAAAAATCTTAATATGGAAACATCAGAAATAACGAAGCTTTGGGTTAATTTCAAGGAAATTTCCTCTGTTGCCCCCCTCCCTTAGAATTTTGTATAACTATGAATATGAGAGAGGTTTTCAATAATTGTTTTCAATGCAAAACAAGTGGCAGACAGCGTTTTTGAAAGATTTGGTGGCAACGGTGTTTCTGCCCTGGTGTATTCTGCAGTGGAGGCATTGAGTACATCATGTTAAGAATTCTTTGGCAGGAAGCCATGCCGCTTTTCCTGCCTAAAGATCCTTGTTTCGAAAGTTTTACAGTCTTAGTTATGGCTCTTCATGGGACCATGGGCAATAACAGTGGCGGATTTAGGGGGCAGGTGGGGGCAACTGCCCCCCTTCACGATGAAAATTCAGCTTTGGCGCCCCCTTTTTGGCAAGAAAAGCGCCCCATATCCTGACGCGAATGCACTCTTTTTACAGTGATTCGTTCTGAATGCAGCGAAACATAAACTAAGGCGTTATTCAGTAGAAAAACCAGAGAATTTTATCGAATAAAGCCCCAGAAATTTTCGCGCCCCTTCGGCTCGCTCACTTTTAACTGTGTTTTTGGCGCCCCTCTCCAAGTTGCCCCCCCCCCCTTCAACTTCGGTCTGGATCCGCCCCTGGGCAAATGCACCGTGTTTGTAGCGAAGAAATTAAAGCTTATTACCTCGATGTTTTACTTCGTTGCTTTCTTTTCGGCTGAAGCCTAACCAGTGCTAGGAATCACATAGACCCATTTACAGTAAATCGAACAGGGGATTCGAATCGAGTTTTCGAGACCATGCGGCGTGAAATTTTGGAGTTTAGAATTTTTTGGTTATCGCTACATATTGCAATATTTCTCTGCATTAACGTATTGGAACCTGAGTGACCAAGGAACGTATCTTTTGTTTTCGTTCTTTCTGAACTTTCTCGGAAACGACGAGGAAGCTTCGCAAACACCGACGACTCCTTGCTGCTTGCACAAAACCGCCGTTCAGGCCCTCTGCAGCAATGAATTCTGTGCTGAGGCCGCCCGGGGGGGGGGGGTACTCCCATTGTGGCCTGACAGGGGGGTCCAGTCAGGGCTAAAGAGGGCCAAAGCAAAAATTTTTGAAAAATACCCTCAAATGGTAGTATCTTTTTACAAAAACCATCAACTTGATTTCCAAAAGGAAGAGTCTTTATGCATCCATGATGAATCTCTGAAATTTCCACTCTTCGATCTCTCGTCATTTTTGTAAAAATTCCCTTGATTTGACTCTTGCCGTGTTTCCAAACACCCCCCAGTAACGACCCTGCCGGACATAAATTTCGAAAATGCTGTGTAAGGATATTACGCTTCTCTTCCTCTTTCGAAAAAGGCCTTAACTTTTACTGTTAAGTAAATAAAGCCGAAAGGGCATCGAAAAACGTTTTACAGTAACTCTACATAGTTTTTGGTCGTACTATAATTCTACGCGTAGGTAGGCTAGCGTGCAGATCATACCCAACGTAAACGTATATCTTGAGATTTGTCTGCACGCAGGCTTGAGTCAATGAAGTTCAAGAATTTGTAAAGTTATTGAAATTTGAATATGCTGCCACATGCACGACATTTCATTGTCGAAAAAGGTCTTGACCACATTTGCAAATGCAATCAATGTTTAATTTTCCCATTCGGATTTCTTTCAAGTTAAGAACGAATTGTTACTGTTCATAAAAAGCAAAAACAATAAATATTTAGTCAACAGCCTTTCATTGTGGGAAAAGTTATTTAAATTTGAATATACTAACTGTGTAAAGCATTCTTTTTTGTACGGTCACTTAATCCCCTAGAGACAGTTTCAAAAAGTGGTGATTTAGCGATTTTGTAGTACCTGAAAACTGATTATATCAAGGCATGACCGATTAGCAATGTTATCATCTGTCTATGCTCTAAGCAAAAATAAGGACTTGAATTAGCTTGAATTAGGCTTGAATTAGCTTTTATTTTATGCTATCAATTATACGCCTACTTTAAATAAATCAATAATAATAATAATAATAATAAAAGGACTCATGTAACAAGTCTACGATTAACCCCTCTATTGTCATGTCATTGTAGAGATAAGTTCCTCCGAAGCGACGGATTAGCTAACAATATCATAGATCGAAAACCACACTTCAAAAGGCTCCATTCGATAACTTGGTTTAGTTTAAGCTGGTTTTACTTGCAGTGGGAATAGGGTATTGGACCCATTTCTATCGCTACACCATGACACAGGGCACTTTATAAGCCAAAACTACGATGTCTTTTGAACCTCTCGGTATAACAGACAGCGCATTAAGAATTTCAGCTTCAGTGACAAGTCAAACTTCGCTGATTCAAGAGGAATCTCCCAAAATGATGTACCGAGAAATTTCTGTTTAACTACAAAAAATGGTGAAATTTCCCCATATTTTTTTGTTGGAAATTTTGGGGAAACGGACACTTTCCTAACAGTTTCCTGAGAGGGAAATGGAAATTTCCGTTTCCCTTCAATTTCCCAGAGAAAACTGTCCGTTTCCCCTGGATTTCCATGAAAAAACTATGGGGAAACTTAGATATTTCTTGCTTATACGCGGCCCAGCCCCTGTAAGCGTATTTTAAAATAATTGCTTAGCTCTAACTCTTGGAAATTCTTTTCTCTGGCATTGTCTCTCTTTCAGTCAGCTCCTGAAATTTGCTTGAAAGTTCTGCATGAAAAGAAGAAATGTTTAGTTAGATACAAGTTTTGGTCACGAAAATAGACAAAATCTATCTGTACCGGCAGAGCGAAAACTGCGTAAATGACGTCATCGAGCAGTCTTAGATAAGTATGTGGACAGATCAGCTTTTTGAAATGATAAATCAAGAGTTGAAGGCCCTAGGAAGAAAATATCAAGTGTTGCATAATTTTGGGACCAGTTACAGAAAGTTAGGTGAGCTCAAAGTTATGAGTTTTCACGTATACGTCCGCAGTTTCTGCTCTGTCATCTGTACCAGACCAGGATGCTGTTACCACTTGGAAGTATTTCAAGCCACTATTTCACAAGGAAGATGAATCAACAAGTCTAGATTTGTACGATTGTTGATAAGATGAAAATTACACTGTTGTGAGTGGTGTTTAGTACTTTTCTCCAATTTTTTTCTCTCTCTTCTCTGCAAATGATGTATTTCAATCTGCTAAATCAGCGAAGTGAAGTCATAAACGCACAAGGTTATAGCCTTTGACCTAACCTCTAAACTGAGGCTAGCCTCCTAGTCATGTACTCTTGCAAAACGGCGACGACATTTGGCCTAACTGATGAAAAACTTTTAGCGAATTTACAGCTGTTGATGATGTCACAAGTTGGAAAAATGGAAAAAGGTTACAACTGGTCTTCGGCAGTTGGGAAGTTTTTTTATATCAGTTTGATAAACCTCGGACTTGCCCTTTAAGTAAAATTGACCTATGCTATTAAAAGGTTACACAATTTAGTTACCTTGTATTTGCAGTCCCATCAAGTTCATCTCCTGTGCAAATTGACTTCTGTGGTATTCTAATACAGCTACAAGAAGAAATTTACACAAATCAATCAAAACATTAGAGCTCTACGTCTGTGATCTCGGCGCGTGGCGCTAAACAGCACAAACACACCTTCACTATTTTTCTAACAGAAATTTTGCACATTAGACCATGCCATGAAACCATGAAACTACGGGCTATAGGAAATCCGAAATGAAAAAGTAGATTTGCGCTTAATATATCAAGATGGTGTAGCATGATTCATGTTTTCTGTCTGCCTCTGCCTCTGCCTCTCTTGCGAAGGAACTGCGCGTGACAGATTAACATGACCTGGTGGGCTCTGGAGCAATCATGCCACTCAAACAGATCGGATACTCATCAAAGAGAAGAACTCCATCCCTCCTCTTCCGCTTCATTTTACTGCACTTGAGTGCTCCAGAGACTTGGTTGGCCATCTGTACAAAAGCTGATAAATAAAGAAACAGGTTCTATGGTTTACAAATCTCTTAACTCTCTTGCACCTCAATATCTCAGTGATCTTTTCGTGAGATTATCCGGGGTACATCCAAGAGAGTTAAGACACTCTAAAACAGACCTTACAATACCCATTTGTAAAGTTTTTGGCACGCCCCTGAAAATCAGTCATATGGACTGACGGGACTACCGTGTATAGATCATTTTAAATAAAATGAAAACGGAATCCAAAAAATTGAATGAACCTTACCTTTTGAGAAGACGCAATTATGGCAAAGGCTAAAATCCCCACTTTGAGCCAAACAGCATTTAAAATGATTCCCAGTGGCCTTTATCGCTTTTACGGCGCCAGTTTCACATAATGTGCTCTCTTCGTCCGTTTGCGTAGAAAAAGTTCTCAGCTTATTTTTGAAACTATCTGGAAAAGAATTTTCATTTATTTCCACCGTACAAGCGCACAAACGTTTTTCCGTACAAGTTGTATGAGACTCGTCGTCCATATTACTATCCATCGCAAATGCTCTGTCGTGACAAGTCAGATCAGATTTGTGTATATCATCTATTTCCATCGGACGAGGCCAAGAGGGTTTGTCAATACAAGTCGAACGAGACTCGTCGTCCATATTACTATATACCTGGCATGCTTTGTCACGACAAGCCGGATAAGATCTGTCGTTGATATTAGCTTGTGTGGAACATGAAGTTTTGGAGCGACTTGTCGGATATGGCCTGTCAATTCCTTTAAGTGGCAAGCTCAAATCACGTGCCTCTGTTTGACATGAAATTGGCGCTTTGTTAGTTTGTATCTGATGGGAAAAGTAACTTTTACTATTTTCAGTCAGCCTTGACTTCAAAGTTTTGTCAGCAGTATCCCTACTACATATATCATCAATATCAGTTTGTGTCGTGCGAGACTCAATCTTTATGTCAGGTCGCACCTTCCAGCACCATTTCATCGGAATACTTTCGTTTTCAAAGTCAAAACAACAAGAGAACTCAATTTTGAATCTGTCCTTCATAATGCAATGTCTGTTTAATTCATCGTTCAATCGATCAATTGGCACATCAAAAAGTAAGGATCTACGACTTTTGGGGGATTGTTGTAACTGTTCATTTATACCTGCTAAAGCGCTGGTATTTGGTACAGATTTCGCCTCCGCGGATGTTACTCTGCTGCCATTCTGCTGCTCTGTCTCAACAGGGCTCTGTTCTGTATCATCCAGCCTTGACCTATTCTTCGCAGACAACAATTTCCTGTGTTCTGCTGGTTGTTGAGACAGTTCACTTATAAGTGGCACTGTGCCAGTTTTTGGCACAGATTTCGCCGCAGCAGATGGCTCAAATAATATTGTTTTAGTCCCATTTTGCAGCTCTGTATCCACTGGGTTCTGCTCTGTCCCATCCAGTCTTGACCTATTCTTTGCAGACAACGATTTCCTGTGTTCTGCTGGTTGTTGAGACAGTTCACTTATAAGTGGCACTGTGCCAGTTTTTGGCACAGATTTCGCCGCAGCAGATGGCTCAAATAATATTGTTCTAGTCCTATTTTGCAGCTCTGTATCCACTGGGTTCTGCTCTGTCCCATCCAGCCTTGCTTTCTTTGCATACAACGATTCGCCAGTCTTTGGTGGTGCTTCGAACTGTTCACTTGTGGCTGGAACTACGATAGTACTTGGCACAGATTTTATCTCAGAGGTGGATGCCCATATGTTTGATTCCCATATGCTTGTTGTTTCCAAGCACCCAGGGTCTGCTTTATGCCCTTGTACTGCAACTTCTGCTGCTTTGGCAAGTTTATCTGGTGCTTTAGCAGATTCCATTTCCTTTGCCTTGATATTCGTGGTAGCCAGGCTGCAGTCTTCTCTTGACACATCCAAAAATGTAGTTTCTTTGCTAGGGCCAGGGGATGCTACAGACTTGGTGATTTTCAAATTTTTCCAGGACGATTCAAGGGTATCTGGTTCTTTGACAAGCTCGGTTTCCTGCGTATGAATAGCAACTCGGCTGCTACTGTCTGTCTTCATGTCCAAGCATAAATTGCTTTGCTTCTGCTCTAATGCCACAGGTACAGTGTTGTTTATATGGCTCAGGCTCAATTCAAATCTATCTTGTTTGACAGCTGCTTCGATCAGAGAATCACTAAAAAACTCACGGCTGTCTTTGTGCCTAATTTCTGAGTCGCAACGTGACACTTTTGTAGAATTTTCTTGATATGCAGAACCATCACGGGCCTGAGAGCCGATATCCATTTTAAAACATTCCATGGTTTCAGTCTTCCTTATTTTAGCGAGCACTTCATTGGATGAGATGGCAGTTTTAAAGTCATCTTTTAAGCTAAAGTCTGAATCAACATTGCTGTCACTCTTACTACCTTGCGGTGTATCCACCAATGAAAATCTTCCAGGCAAACTGTCGAACTGTTTCAAAGTAATGTTCTTTGGAGTAGTATAACTTACAGTGGTATTATTTGAAATGGTACAATTGAATCCTCCAGGCAAAATATTGGAAGTTGAGGCAGAATCATTTCTGGCGTAGAAATCTTCATTTAAACAACTCAAAGCAGCAAGTACCTCATTTTGATTTAGGAATGATGATTTCATCTCCGTCTCAGTCTTCATTCGCTTTTCCTTAAGATTTTTCACTATAGAAGATTGGCATTCAGTTGAGAAGGCAGTTTGACCTTCATCTGATGATGACCTTTGATCTTCCGCTGAAAAAGCATTGTAACCTTCGAGCAGCAATGCGCTTTGACCATTAGTTAAAGAAGCAGTTTGATCTTTGGTTACAATATCGCTGCTCAGCTTTACAAATGACAGCTCTGACGTCACTATTGCCTGAGTTTCCTCTACCAATATACTGTTCTTCTGAATTGTCTGCATCATCCCTCCTGCAGCGTCCCTCGGCTTCTTAGGATCGCCAAATGTCTCTCCTATTGAGTCCTTTGGCTTCTTGGGATCAATAAGTTTGTCTGCAGCAGGATCTTTTGGCTTCTTTGGATCACCAAGGTTGTCTCCAGCAGAGTCCTTTGGCTCCTTGGGATTGCCAAGTTTGATTCCTACAGGGTCCTTTAGCGTTTTGGGATCACCATGTGTCTCTCCTATTGAGTCCTTTGGCTTCTTGGGATCATCAAGTTTGTCTGCAGCAGAGTCCTTTGGCTCCTTGGGATCCCCAGGTTTGATTCCTGCAGAGTCCTTTCGCGTTTTGGAATCGCCATGTGTCTCTCCTACAGAGTCCTTTAGATTTTTGGGATCGCCAGGTGTCTCCCCTGCAAAGTCCTCTGGCTCCTTCGGATCACCAAGTTTCTCTAGTACAGAGTCCTTCTGCGTTTTGGGATTGCAAAGTGTCTCTCCTACAGAGTCTTTTGGCACCTTGGAACTGTCAAGGATAGCATAGTTATGATCCCTATGAATGCTATCCATCAGATGCTTTATTTCCCTAATACGTTTCAATGACTGCCTGATACCGATATCTGAAATTGCTCTTTTCACTTGGCTTGAAGATTGAGAAAGCGGCATCTCTACTGTGCTCTGTTTAGAACAGCTGCTTAGAACAGTGCATTTGAAAGCTCGTTGGATATCAATATCTTTATGTTCTATCGGTAGTTTATATCTAATCAGTTGGATATCATTTGGTGGCTCGCAAGAATGCCTTTTAGCTACACTTGATCTCTTCGTTCTTTCTCCACTGTTTTGCAATTTCAGGGAAATTCTCTTGCTTTTACAAGGCAAATTGTCTTCAGATCTTTTTCTCTTCGCCCTAACTGTGGTCATCTTGGGGCATCGTGCATTGTCTACAGGTAGATTTTCATGGCAATTAAACCTATGAGCACCTGCACCGGCAGGGTATTGCGCCCTGTCACCTTGCATGCATTTGCCCCTCACAGCATCTGTATCATGTCGTTGCCTGTCTTCTGCCTGATTTTGAAATGGATGGAGAGGCTGCATATCCACAGGTGGATGAGTCAATTTGCAAGCTTCAACTTCACCAGGATACCGTGGATGAAAAGCAAACCTTCTTGCATTTCTGTCGCCGTTTCTTGGTGGAATAAACGCCCGGTAAGGATCCTGTCCACGTTTGATTTCAAATTGATTGTGATTCCCCAGTAAAGTTTGCTGCACCGGATTAGTTTGTCTTTGACGGGAAGGCCAGTTGCAGTTGTGTCCAGGTCTTTGACCCAAACACTGCTGATTGCACTGCACATCAGCAGTGTTATATAACAGAGGAGGTGGTCTTATATCCAGCTCGCTTCCAGATTGCTGAGGACCTGGAGGAGGTGTCCTGCCTTGAAGCCAGCTTGTTGGTTGCCAAGGACCTAGAGGAGGCGGTCTGGATTCAAGCCATTTTCTAGCTTGCTGAGGACCTATGTTAACAGGAAACGGCTGAGCAACTAACTGCGCACCTACTGTATGATGGGGTGGTCTCAGCAAAGGAAGTTGTTTACCCTGCTCTTGAAATGAAGGCCCTTGAGAACCGGATGATTGGCTAGTTTGTTTTATATCTGATTGGCTGCGAAGTAGGTACGGTGATCTACAAGGTCGCAAGGGACTGTCACGATCCAAGTATGCAGCTTTCTCTGACGAAACTGAAGAAGAAAGAGATCGAGGCATGACTTGCCAAGGTGGAGTTAATTCTAAAGGCCTCGCACTTGGGATAGTGCTTCGGCTAGCTACGTTACTTGATGCAATTCTGGAATGTTGCTGATGACATAATGTCTGAGCATCGGGCACATTGTTATGTTTTGCTTGCTGACTGATAGTGGGAATATCAACGTCCTTTGTTCCAGCTAAATCTAAGATCTTTGATGCTCTGATTTTGTCCAAAAAGATTGGACCATTATCAACATTTCTTTGCAACTGAGGAGCAGACGCATAAGGATAATTCACTTCAGTAAAAGATTCCAGACAATCAGATTCATTAGCTGTTGGATTTGATATAGGATCCTTCATACTTTCGCCGTTATCCATCTCAGTATTTGAATGTTCTTTTAACTGATCGCATCTGTCTGGCGACTTTGTAACAAGTCGTTCAATAGCAACATCTTTGCATTGCTCTATTTCCTTTTGGGCCACATAGTGCTCCTGAGACTTTCTGCTAGGTAGATTGTCAGACAACAGAGTGTTGCATAATTGGTTGAATTTGTCTGTCATCACATCATAGGTCTTGTTCTGTGACAAAGCCACTGGGTTTGATCTATCCTTGATCACTTCTGAAAACATAGCACTTGTTTCACTGTCACTTTCATTCTTTAAAGTTGAATCAACTGCAATGTTATCAGGAGACATAGAGATTGTTTTTAGAGTAACCCTTTGTTGATCAATCTGTCCATTTGAGCTAACAGTACATCCCTTGTTTTGACTATCCAAACTGAATTTGTTGGCAGAAGACGCATCTCCTTGTGGTTGCCAATAGTTGGACGCAGAAGTTGTCACCCTGCAGTTACCTTTGTTGACTTCAGCAAGAGCATGTTGAGTGTCATTAAAGGATAACCCTAAAGCTCTACTTTTCATACCATCCTTTGATCTGGAGTCACTCTTGGGGTCCTGTTCTGAGAGATTCTTCTGGTCTTCTCCTCTGCTAGAGAACTCCACATGACTATTCGACGGGTGAAAATTGACTTCAGCTTCCTCTGAGCAACTGACAGCAACATTGGGTCTTATTGCAGTTGATTTGAATATATCAGAGTCTGTGCCAAGCTCTTTGATATCATCTATAGTCTGGTTCAATTGACTGTTCTCGCTTTGTTCAAAACCATGCTTATTCCCTTTGCATGCATCCACTTCTGCCGGAGTTTCAAAGGTCAAATTCTTTTGTGTACAGTCACTCTCCCTCTCACATGAAAAGACTTTTACGGGCTGCTCAGTAACATTTTCAGCTTCTTCTAGTGAAAATCCTTCTCCTGATTCAACTACTTTGAGCGGACTATTCTCAACACTCAGTTGTGATATCTTACCAGGATTATTTGTCAATTCTGCAACTTCTGTATCCTTCTCCTGGATTCCTTGATGCCTGGAAGTGGATGGCAGTTGATGAGGTACTTCTTGCTTTTTGTCGTTTGACATCAAATTCATGGAGTAGACGGTGAAATTTTCATCTTCTCCTCGGTTAGCTTTTTTCGGTGATGCAACTTTGGCAGGACTATTTTTGATGAATATCTGTGTTCTATTGACCGGGCTTTTTGTGAATGCCGTAGTTTCAGCATCCTGATTTTGCGTTCCCTTACACCCTGAAATGGAAAATGGTTGGTTAAGTAATTCTTGCTCATCTTCTTGTGATATGGAAACTGCAGCACAGCTATTAATGTTTTCGTCTTCTTCCAGGACAACTCTTTCTTGTGATTCTGCAACTTTGGTAGGACTATTTTCAATGAAAGTTTGTGATATTTCAACACGGCTGCTCGTGCATTCCAATTCGTTTTGTATTCCTTCTTGTCTTGATTTCAACAACGATTGAACAGCTAATTGTATATTTGTCAGTTTTGCAATGTCAGCACCTTGGTTTTGCATTTGTTGTCGCTCTGATATAAATAATGATCGATGGAAGCCCTTATTTGCCCTTCCATATTCAAGTTTAGCTTCCTTCGTTTTTCTGGGAACTTTGGCCTTCATTTCTGATAGCTCTGGCAGGCTACCAAGATTGATCTTGCGTAACATTTTACGTGTTTTTGTCTTTTTAGTGGATTTTTCCTTTTTAGCTCTAGAATCCTTGTAATAAATAGATCTTAGCTTTGATGGCAAAAGCAGGTCCTCACTTGTCTCCTCAAATGGCTCAATCATTTCAAATGTCTCTGGTAAACCTGAGGCAGCCTCTGGCAGATCTGCGGTACCTTCTGGTATATTGGAGGCAGCCTCTGGCAGACCTGTGACAACTTCTGGTAGATTTGAGGCAGCCTCTGGCAGATCTGAGGCAGTTTCTGGTGCATCTGAGGCAACATCTCGTTTATCAGTCTCAGGAAAAGCAGCTTGGCCAGCTGACCATGGATCCTTCTCAACATTGTTCAAATTCACCTCTGCCGAAGTTGCAGTTCCTTGTGGATTGTTTTCATCTAATTGTTTGCCTCGGTATCCCTCTGAAAAGGGTCCATGCTCTTTCACTACTGATGTGTCTTTACTTGGGAGGCATTTCTCTCTCTTAGACAGCAGCTCCACCTTTTCTTTGCAAGTGCCATCCGCATCAAACTTTTCCATGCAGATGAGATCACTGTCTTTCAAAGGTGGAACATCCGCAGGGGCCTCAAGTTCCAAGAAACTTCCTTGTGATGCTACTATGAATGATTCACTTACTATGCCTTCATTTCTCAGAGGAATAGCCTCTGTCTGCCCCACTTCCTTGCTTGTATTTGGCTCAGATTTCGCATCCTTTGATATAGATCGTGACTGTTTTCTGGTGACCCCCCGTTGTGAAAGTCTCGCAAAGCTCTCTGTAACAGCTTTGACAAAATTGTGCCGTAAGCCAAGATCCTGGTGACTATCTGAATCAGCCGCTCTGACAGCATCACTTTTGTCACAGTCATTTCTACAGGGTATGACACAATCACACAACATATTTTCATGGTAATTCTCATTAGTCGGAGAGGTTACACTGGTGTCCCCTGCTTTTGAACGTTTGGCAAAGCTCTCTGTCACAGCTTTGACAAAAGTCCTTCGTAAACCAAGGTCATGGCAACTATCTGCATCAACCGGTTTCAAAGCATCACTTTTGTGACATTCATTTCTACAGGGTGAGACACAATCACGTATCTCATTTCCTTGTTTTTTCTCACTTGCCGGAGATTTTACACCAGTGTCCCTTGTTTTTGAAAGTTTGGCAAAGCTCTCCGTGACAGCTTCGACAAAATTCTGTCGTAAACCAAGATCGTGGTGGCTGTCTGCATCAGCCATTCTCTGAGCATCATTTTTTTCACAGACATTCCCCCAGGGTTGGATACGGTTACACAGCGTATTCTCTTGACATATCTCATTTGCTGGAGACGTTACACTGCGCCTTGCTTTGGTAGACATTTTGCCAGCCTTTCCTTGAATTTGTTCCAAGTCTTTCTCAATATCTTCACGGGATTTTGATCCAGCAAAACAAACTTTTATTTGCGATTCTTTGTAGGAGAAATTCAGCTTCTTTGTTTTGTTTGTACCACTCCCTTGTACATTTCTTTCAATATCCTTTATTGCTCTGTCTTTGGCTGAGGACCCAACGATCGGGATTTCAAATTTTCTATGTCTAAGTGAACCCTCCTGTTGTAACCGCAATCTAATCTTTCTTTCCACACTCCTCTTTACTTCCTCCGAAGAAAAATCTTTGAGACCTGCCTCGACGTTTTTATGGACTGGCTGAGGATTGTACCTTTGCTCAAGATCCAAATGCCTCTCCACTCTCAAATCAGCTTTTCTTTTCATGGATTTGGTCCACCTTAACCTTTTTCCATCAGTGTTCCTACCCTTCACATGCCGTTTGCTTCCCCTACTTGTTCTGTCTAAACGCTGCCCACCTGCATCTGCTGACATGGGGAGTCGATCAGGAAATGGGACAGTGGCATTTTGCTCCCTCTTATTTAACAAGGATTCTGGTTTCAATGATCTTCCTCTAGCTGGCCTTTTCTTCAAGAATGAAATAAATGGAGCATCAAAGTACCCTATTTTACCCTTTGATATAACTTCAAATGATTTATGTTCCCTCTCATAACTGGCTTTCATAAAATCCTTCGCTGGATCTCGTTCTTTCTTGGAAGGGTAAGTAATGTTGTTATTGCAATCAGATCTGTAATTTTCAACCATTTCTCTGTCCAAGTTTTCTTGAAATTTAATGCAGCTGTCAGCGCCATCAAATCCGTGATTATCATACACTCTCCCATCAAATTTTCCTCTAAGTTTTCCACTATCTGGAAAGTGATTTGCAATAGCTTCCTTGAAGCGTGACCAGTCTGACCCTTGGGTGATCAACATCACACTATCTTCGATTTCCAACAGATCCTGACTTTTCCCTGTCTTCGCTTGAGATGCTGAAGTGATATCGGTTGGTACAATATCCGTTTCATTTTGGACCATTGATACTTGATGCTGCAAGTCATCTGAATGAGTATCTGTAAATGTTGTAGGTGTGACATTAGTAGACACAACATCCAGCCTGTGGTGGACCAATAACTTACGTTGCTGTACATCATCTGTAGTAGTTTCTATTGGCGTTGTTACGGTGATATAGGTGGGCACAATATCCTTTTCATGGTGGACCACTGATACTTGGTGCTGCAAAGCATCCGACTGTGCAATTGTAGGATTTGTAGGTTTGACATTAGTAGGCACAACCTCTGGCTCATGGTCGACAAAATCTTCCCGTTGCTGCGAATCATCAGGAAGCATTTCTGTCGGTTTTCTCGTGCTTGAGTTCATATTCCCATTTCCGATAATCGTTTCACAAGTACCAGGCAAGCTAGCATCATGCTGTTCAATAATTTCAAGTTGCAATACCTGTTTACTTGTACTTAAATCACAGTGTTTTCTTTGATTTTCTTGACTGTCTTTAGTTGGCGAGTCAGCTTCTGATGCTGATAACATTGGTGCATCAGGAATTGGCATTTCTTTCAATGTTGCTAAAAAGGAGATTAAATGAGGATCTTCCAACAAGTTTTAAATCCTTGAGAAAAGTGACCAAGGGTAAATATCTCTCTGTAGCTCAAGAGGCCTTTAAGCTATTCTAAAAAACGAATCTGGGTCGAGCGATATCTTTGCTTTTACAAGAAAAGCTCGATTTAGTGGCGGTATGGCTTCTGTCGCTTTTGTAAACATTTGAGCATTGTTCCGTATAAAATGTATTTGTATCAAAATATAGTAAGAATAGAGAGTAAATTTAAATGGGATAAGATTAAGGAATGAGGAGGTAAAAATTTGTCATAATTCTTTGGAGCACAAAGGGTGTTGCAATTTGAATGCTCTGTTCCAAAATCGGATGCAATGATGATAAAGACCTTGATGAGAGATTCCAAAAATGTACTTGGTTGTCATCTGTCATCTGTCATCTGTCATCTGTCATCAAGTCACGACAGGTAAAACTTGTGACCCACCCCACAACCATGAAAATGATTGATATAGTTTCGCCATAGTTAATAGAAAAGTAACTATGGGTTCGCCAACTCCAATTTCTTGATTTCAAATCACAGTTTCTACTTCACTTTGCATCGTCAACGTAATAGCAATCAGTTGATCTAAAATCAACATGCAACAAAAAAGATCGAAGAGGAAATGAATTAAATTGATCTTACCCTTACTGCCCATCAGATCCAATTTTTGCTGTACAGAGAATCTGCCTGATGAAAACTTTGCTTCAAAAGGATTTTCCTCTATCCCAGCCAGATAACTTGAACTATTCTCCGCCAGTTTACCATTGGTCATCTGCCCAGATTTCTTGATCTCTCCATTACTTTCAACAGTATTCTTTTCCAGACATTTCTTTTCAAGTACCACTTTCTTCTCTTCACTTGCTCGACTGGATACGCGTTTCTTTGTTGCTTTCTTTTTTCGTGTTTTCTTCTTGCTTTTCAAAAGTAGCTTCTCTGGCTGATTTTTGTAATTAATCTGCCTGTCATATTCGGCCCACATTCTCCGCCTAGCCTTATACTGCTGCGATTTTACCCTTCTTTTGTAGTCTTTCAAAGCTTCAGTGCAATCAAGGAGATTCTCTTTTGGCTCCCATGTATCATCTGCCCGTGTGAACCTGTAGTGATGATATCTTTGTTAACTACCAAGTATCCTTAAAAAGTACCTGAGTACCTGGCGAGTCAAAAATATTTACACTTTTTGCGGGCTGTGGCATTAAAAGTATCATTTATAATCTGATGTTTTAATTTCACTCATACAAAGGACTCACGACCAAACGGATTCTAAACAGGGACTAAAACCTTACGGAAAATCAGAAGAAACTTAGAACATTATCCATCCTTCGAACGTCGAAAGAAA
This sequence comes from Aurelia sp. 3 sensu Dawson et al. (2005), assembly GCA_964020215.1. Taxonomy (NCBI): domain Eukaryota; kingdom Metazoa; phylum Cnidaria; class Scyphozoa; order Semaeostomeae; family Ulmaridae; genus Aurelia; species Aurelia sp. 3 sensu Dawson et al. (2005). Next base: position 15,867,316 of record OZ026593.1, on the reverse strand, counting down.
AGTCGAACGTCCCTTCGAACGTCATTTCGAGCGTCGCTTCGCTTCGAGAAGTCGAACTTTGAACTAATGAGCCAATCAAACACTAACAATAGGCACGTGGGTTGACCATATTAAGAAAGTAGTGATCTGATTGGTCGCGCCGTGAACGCGGCGGACTTGGCCTAATTAGTCCCTGTTTTGAAGCGTAAGGACATAAGTCCCTCAAGTGAAGCGATAACAACAACAACAACGAGCGTAAGTTAGAGGGACTTATGTAATGTAGTCTATGACCGATATTCAAAACTAAGACTGCGTTCACACGATGCCGGCACATTTTGAAAACGGTGAAAAATGTGACGGTAGCAAAATTTGAGCTAGCGTTCACACGATGCCGGAACAATTTGAAAACGGTTGGAAATTTGCAGGTAAAAAGCTCGTTGCAAGACTGTGATGCCAAAGAAGTGTACCTAAATCCTAAGAATCGTTCAGTCTCGTCCAAAAGCGTCTGAAAATGTTCTATTTTCATCATTTTAAAGTGTTTACATGATACCGTTTCCAAAATGTGCCGATTAGAGTTCCGTTTTCAAAATCTACCGTTTTCAAAATCTGCCGGCAAAAAATGTGCCGTTTTCGTGTGAACAGGAGGCCTATCCGTCGAATTTTTCACCGTTTTCAAAATTTGCCGGCATCGTGTGAACGCAGCCTTAGATGTCATAATTTTGTTTGATGAAATCACTCATCTTTAAGACCCAAAAATTTAAAAACTGCCTGTAAGGGTTTTGTATGGGACGAAAATTTAGCTGCAATAAAGAACAAGATTGAGCAACCAAAAACGAGTTTCGTCGCACACTTGTCAGTTGGGTTCATGCAAACAAACCAACCAGAGCAAACCAAAGAGCTGTTTTTTCGTACATAGTTATGTTGACTTAATGTTGTTTTTCGTATTATATACATAGAGTTCAGTTAATCGTTGGCTTGGTTGTTACTGTGCTGTCATGTGGTATGGCTTTTCTTTTGTTAGTCTGGTGTTCAAGTGCTTTGCATCGATAATTTGTTCTTCGCACGAGCCAAATTGACGAGTGAAAGAAACGCGTTTTTAGATGTTCAACGTCGTCCTTTCTTGCCCTAACTTACCTATTTCTGTTTAGGGTTTAAGATTAGCGTGGATGTTACTGTCATGTGGTTTGGCTTTTCTTTTGTTTTGTTGGTTTCAGTGTGTAGCAGTTTCAATTTATATCAGTAGCGAGACACCTTAACTTGTAGTTTCTTTTTGTGTTTTGAACTTGTTTTTACTTCGTACACAACAGCCTTTCAATGTTTCGTAATTTTGAAATTTTCAGTAGTGAGCCACCTTAAGTGAAGATCCATCTTAACTTGTAAAGCTCTCAGGTAAGAGCTTTGTCGCGCGCACGACGATTTGCGATCGATTTGCAGTCTGGGCATGCGTACTTTGCGTTATTTGGTAGCAACATCAGAGCACGCGATTGCACAAAAAAGTAGAAGCTCATCCTACTTATGCGATCGATCACCAGGGTTGTAACAGACCCAGCAGAGAAAGTTAGGCCAGACGATGTGAGCATTTGCTCTGGTTCCTTTTATTCTTCTCGTTTTCGTACTCTCCTTCGTTGGTGTAGCAATAGCTTCAATCGTCTATTAATAGCAGCCATCTTTGATCATGTTATCACTTGAGTTTGGAGAGCTCGGAGATGCTTCCTCACTACTTGGAATTGAATGGAAGTTGTGTGATCGCTAAAAGTCGATACCTAACTGTCAAACGTGCGACAAAAATCACTGAATGGAAATCCGCCTTAAGACGCACAAATGAAGTCATGACATACCCTAACCATCTCACTAAGTATTCTGTAACACCATCTCTCGTCCGTTTTTGGAGTATCTTCTCAACCTCGTAATCATTTTCATTAGGAGCATCAATCATTCTTCCCGGTGATAGAACACTTCGTGCAGTTATCAGCACATCTACGGAAAAATATTAGAATGCATGACATTCATTTTTGATAAGAAACCAAGGCTGTGTCTGATTGGTAATTGCAATCATACCAAACATTGAAAAACGGTAGACTTTGCAGAGACAAGAACACATTCACCACCAAACACAAAATTCTTCAAAACAGAAGGTACGAATACAAGTCTGGTGCTTGGCAACAAAAAGTAAAAGATTCTACCGTAGCAAAGATTACCGAAGCAACGCGAGCAGGTTTATGTTCTAATGCTCTACAAATCGATTTCAGAGCTCCGCAAAATAAGAATCTCTCCAGTGTCTGGCAAACCTTCTGCCTTTTAAAGCGGAAGGTTCAACAGGCCTTCCAAACCCCGGGGGGGTAACTTCCATATGTAGAGCAACGGGTACGTGCCGCCCATAAAGGTGGGTTTTGAAACTCAAAAATCCCTAAATATGGGTCTTAAAATGTAATTGTGCCACTAGAAATGGGTAGTTTTTTGAGCGGTAACAAAGAATTTTCGAGATAATTGTTTTTATCGTTAGATTTTCTTGGTCTTAGTTGTGAAAATCGGTTTGTGGTAAGCTTATCTTCCATTAATATACCTTTAAAGTGAAATGAAAGTTGATTATTGGGAATTTCAACAGGCTTTGGCCCCCTGAAAACCTTAAAAATGGGTATGAAAATCGACCGAAAATCCTTAAATATGGGTCTTCCCCTAAAATGTTGGGCGGCACGTCCCCGTCATGCCAAGACTCGAGTTACCCCCCCCCCGGGTTCCAAACATGCCAAACCTGCCGTTTTTGGAATTTGGGAAGCAATCAAATACAAATTCCGAGTCCACCACGCCTATCGTTTTCAGACTTGGTAGCAATCAGACACACTATAAGTCCGGGGCTGGTAGGTAGCTTCCAGGGACGGAGGGAGGGAGGGAGGTGTATAGCTCCCTGGTAGCTTCTAAACTTTATTAGGACAATGGTGCTACCGGGGCTAGTGTGTAGCTTCAAAAATTTTTAAGGACCATGGTGCTTCCAAAAGTTTCCAGTCAATTACTGTTATTTTCAACGCCGTAAGTGAACAGTTAATTAGTTTTCTTGGAAGGGCTTGCGAAAATTTCAAGTTTGCCAACACCCCCGTCTAAGTGCCCCGGTGAGAGGTCAGATTTTCACCAGGGTCCTAGTGACCGAGGGATATGGTGAAATTTTCTCTGGGGAGCTCAAATTTTGTAACGAGGACAACATAATTATTGGTGGGGAACTGCTTCTACGTGAAAATAATTTTTCAAATTTTTCTCCGGGGTTCGCCTGTTTGCTGCCGAGGTTTCACTTGTGAGGCATTTTGTACCGGGGAGATTCGCAGCTTATCCGGGGACTAATTTTGCTCCAAGTTTTTCACCGGGGAAATCACCGGGGTAGGATGTACCGGGGCACTTAGACAGTGGTGCGTGCCAAATGCATGAAAAAGCCCCATATCATAAAGAATCACTTTGAATCTCTTGATCAAACCACAAAGGAATTCCTTGCAGAGAACATTGAAAGAGTTGCAATTTTTACCGGTGAGAGATGTGGTCTGCATATCTATAATTAATGGGACTGAAAATCTTCAGCATTTGTTGATAATCTATTTCTAATAAATCCTGAGAAAGGTGAAATGTCCTTGCATAGGGTATGGTGTGAGGAGATTCCTTACGACTTGATCAACCATTCTTCAGGTATTTGGAACCAAGAAATTTTATGAAGATGAATGTACCGATATTCTCAGCGGTCGTAAAAATAGAGAAAATCTGTAAAAAAAATTTTGGTGTATTGGCTTTTAACTGGAATTTGCTTTATTCAAATCTCATGACAGAATCCGTCTCAGACCATGGATCCTGTGTATTATATGCAGAATCATATTTTGTAATTTCATATACAACAACAACAACAACAACAACAACAACAAAAACAACAGCAACAACATATCAGAAACAAAATAAAGTGTGCGTGCTTTATACTCATTACATAAGTCTCAATAGTATTGCTGTTTTTTCTATTTTTCTTTATATTTTTTTGCTCACTTTGCATGAGTGAAAATAAAATATCAGATTGAAAATAATGAACGAATACAAGTAATCACGTTGTCCGTCTATGTGAATGTCTATGTGTGTTTTAGTACAATGGTTTACAAGACAGAGCAGAAACTGCGTAAAATGATCTCATCGATCAATCTAAGATAAGGAAGTGTTTGAATAGATAAGCTTTTTGAAATGATAAATCAACAGTTTAAGGCCCTAGGAAGAGAATATCAAGTGTTGCCTAATTTCGTGATTTGTTGCAGGGAGCTAGGGGCACTCAAAGTTATGAGTTTTCGCGCATGTGTGAGCAGTTTCTGCTCTGTCGGTTTACAATGAAATAACAAAATAAATGTTTCCTTTAATTGTTCTCTCATATTTTCAAGCAACCGATCTGCTGAGCATGGTAACTGCAAGCAAAATGTGCATACCTATACCAACAATTTTTTGAAGCCTTTGCAATGTTCAGACATCACTCAAATACATTAGAGGTAAATTGATACAGGAAAAAAGTGAAAATAAGGAAAAAAGATGTTAAGAACTATCTTTGTCAAAGTAGATAGTTCCTTAAAATTTTATTTTTCCAGCACTGGTGTTTCTTAATTGTTGGGGATCTGTGAGAGCTGAGTTTCATATAGGCAGTTTCTTATTCAAAAAACACATTATATGTGTGCTGTAAAAGTTTTGTAATAATTTGCTCACAAAAAACTCAATAGACAATTACGCTATAGATGGCGGCGAGGAACTTTTTACCAAGATGCATTGCGTTCTAATTACGAGTCCTTAATGATTCTATAGGAATTCGATTAAAGAGCGCAGTGCATCTTGGTAAAAAGTTCCTCGCCGCCATCTTTAGCGTAATTGTCTATTGAGTTTTTTGTAACTTAAGATACTATTCATTTTAATAAAGGGAATCCTACACATATTCCTACTTTATCATTGTTTCCTGTATCATATTACTTGAGACTTGGCGGTAATGGTTGAGTCATGAGTCATGCATAAACATTTGAAAGGCTTTGAGAAACCTTGTTTTGAAATGTTGGCGAGGGAACCAGTATTTTAAGAAACTTTGAATAGTACTGGCCCAAATTCTTAGTTTCTCATAAAAAAGAGAATAAATATGTGCATAGGAATGCTCCCCCGATTGTCACCAAAGATTTGCAACAGCGCAAAAAGTGGTATCTATCTGTCATTAATATTGTGAGCATGTTGTGAGCCAGGCCTAAAACCATGCCACAAAATCTTTTGGCCTATTTTTCCGTGTGCTGAATAGAAAGAAGATTCCCTGTAATCCTGCAAGACCGTTATTGTGCTATTTGTAATCCTTCAGTGAGGTTAACCTTTGCTAAACACTGAAGTGGTTAAAAACAATGAATTCGATCACTCACCGCCATTATTGTCTGTGTTTGTCTTGTTCTCACATCTGTCATTTGCTTTTGCACCACACTTTTTGGTTCTTGTCGTCATGTGACCAGAAGTTTCGCGCGCTTTTACTCCTCCTCCGCAGAATCTTCGAGGAAGGCAGCAGACGAGAAAGTCTATGTTTCATACATTGAAGACTCCTTGCACAGAACAATAAAGAAAATGAATTTCTCGTGTGTGAGAGAGATATCCTCTATACAGTCATTTCCATGGGACTGAAAATCTTTTGTAGTTGGAAGAAAATCTTTCTTAAAACTTCAGCGAGGTGAGACGCCCTTTACGATTTGATCAAAGGCCCTTTTTCAGTCATTTTGCAACCATCAACTGTTTGGGGCTCTGTTTGGAAAGTTGAATTTATGTACATTTCAAGATCTCCTAGGAAGCGTGCAAAATCATAGAAATACTGCGATCTGTGAGCTTTAAAACAGATATTGAATCATTCAAATCCGAGAGTGCTGTGAACATTGGAAAGGAGGAGTTTTTACTTGAAAAATTTTCAGTTTCTGATAGTTTTCTTGAAACTACACAGAGAGGTTGCTTGCTTTGACTCGGCTGACAGGCTATTCCACAGTTTAACATCTCTATGAGAACATTTCTGGACATTTGTCGACCTTTCATCGGTAACCTGAAGTTATCACAATTTTGGCCATTATGAAAAAGACATGATCTGGAAGTAAAACAGTTTAAAACTACTGAAGATTTGATCATGTTACGAAAAATAGCTGAAGACAGAGACAAGTGGAAAGAACTTTCTAAAACAATTTGCAGCATTGCATGAGGCGAACAGTGCATGCACTGCAAGCCGGATATGCTCAATAATAATAATGATAATAATAATGATAATAATAATAATAATAATAATAATAATAATAATAATAATAATAATTATAATTATAATTATAATTATAATTATAATTATAATTATGAAGAAGAATGTTTTGTATCGGAATTTATCCCTGGGTCTGTCTATTGTAGCGTTTAGTAAGAAGGTTGTTTGCTGAACAGTAATCTGTGATGATTTGCACGAAATAATCACACGATTCTCCCTTTTCTTAGAGTCCCAAAAAGTTTTCCCATTTTGAGATTTGAGCTGGTATTCTAGAAAAAGTGCGCGTGTTATGCAAAAAATTGTGAAATTTCCCCATTTTTTTCTTGGGGAAACGGACACTTTCCCCATAGCTTCCTATGAGGGGATGGAAATGTCCGTTTCCCCTACGTTTCCAAGAGAAACTTGTCCATTTTCCCAAAATTTCCATATGTTTCGGAGTATCAATATATTCATATGTTTGTTTGGTTGAATGAAGTAAACCTGAGATGAAATTTTTGAGGTGCTTGGAAATTCCTCACTCTGTTCTCCCTATTTGTGTTTGTGCTGTGTGCCCCCTTGCCCCGCCACTGGGCGTAATGCGAGCACCAAATTTTGCAAAGACCTCTTTGTCCTGTTTCTCTCGTCCCGTTCCGTTTTATTATTTTTTGGCTCTGGTACCCAGGGTAGTTCCGCCCCACCTTTTGAGTCATTCAAGTGTGACATAATTGTCACGTGATGCATAGATGAGCAGCAAAGAGACTTTGCGCCATCGAAGCAGAGAGGGAAGCAGGCAAAATGGTGGACAAACTGGGTAAGAAGTTGTTAAGATTATTATCCTGAAAGCTCTCTACCAGATATAAAATGAATCACTCGCTCAAAATAATGTGTTGATATGAATGGAGCCCTCTCACTTGATTCAAAGCTAGATTGACTTTATTTAGGTCATCTGAAATTTGTGATTTTTTAGGCCCATCATGATTAGGAAAGGAGGTCAGGGTTGGTTGCCTTGGATGTGATGTGACCTGACAAAAATCGAGATTATGTTATTGTCGACTTCCTCTGCAGTACGATATCAAGACTCTAGAGAAAAATTGTTTTAGTATCTTCCAGGACGCCTTTTGTTTATGATGTTACATGGGTCAACCAATAATCTTTAATAATCTTTTTTATTCATGTTTGGCAAATCACAACAATTTGTTGTCAGAAGAGGCCCTGACTCTTGGTGTCGTCAAGCTAGCCATCAATTTATTTGTTTAACAGATGTCATCCTTGCTTTTCCAGTATGGAATGTTCGATTTTCGTGCGCCAGACGGATATTTATACTTAACGTTGTGTGCGCCATGAACCCGGAGATTTATACCTAACGTTGTATTACACCAGCATAAAATTGCATTCTGTGCGCTGATTCGTGCGCCATCAACTAATGTTGTGCGCTGGACATGTCCGGCGCACGCACCTTTCATTCCATACTGGTTGCTTTTTACAGTATCATTATGATCCTTTTCCACATTAATATGCTGTGATATCGCATCAAGTTTGATTTTCATAAGATTGACTGCATGACCCAGTATGGAATCGGACCCCTTTCCGCCAAAGATCTTTGGCGGACAGAGTCACTCTAAACAATAGAAATAACCAGAGAACAAAAGAAAATGGCGTAGGTCTTTGGCGGATGGCGTACACTGATTCCACAAGGGTGCATGACCATCCACCAGTCTGCAGAGTGTGGCACACACACTTGCACACAGCGTGAGAGGAGGTTGTTCTATTCAGAATTAAAGATAAGAAAAACAGTTTGGCCATTGACACCCAAGATCTCTTTGAAAAGTTCAATAGTCTGCAGTCAGGATTGCCATGCCAGGCTGGAAAATGTTTTTGATTTGGGCTTTGTGTGGTCAGGTTTGAAATAAATTTGAAGATAGGAGGTGCAAGTAGACTTTAAATACTGTGACAAAATTAAAGGGACAGGGTCATGTATTCGTAAACAAACCTGTTATCTCTATAATCTATATTGTTGTCCACACGTGGCCATTGTGTTCTGCACAGATTCTGGTGGATGGGGTGAATCCACAAGAAAGTTACTTCCAAAAATCCACCAATATCTCTGCAATCATACAACATATGAGTGTTTCGTTAGTTTCTCTTCGAAGCTCAAGAGTCCGTCTTCAAAATAACACCTTCATTTTGAGAAAAACAGTAGAAAGTCTCTGTGATATGGCCGATCAAAAGTACTGCAAAATTGTCATTTCGAAAGAAGTTTGTTTACATTACGTGACCCTGCCCCTTTAATGAAAGTCATTTTGTTCTTGCATATGAAAACATTTTATTCAAGAAGCAAGAAGTGAGTTTGACAGAGGTCATAGTTGCAAGTGAATGCAAGTTTTTCGACCAGGTGGCCATAGTCATTATCTTTTGCTCCCTGTGGTCCTTTCGCTCATCGCTGTAGTGTTGTAAAGTTGTAATGGTGGTTAGAAAGTATAGTGGGATGTGAAATGTATTACTGTATGATGTTTTATTTGAATGTAAAGGCAAAATCAAGTTACATCATTGGATGCCAATAGACCTTTCAGGTAGCGGCCTCATAGAGCTTGACATCATTATTTAATGATTGTGTTTAGAACTCCAGGACTGAAACTTCCCTTTACATGCCTCTGAACTTACTACTAGGTGAAATGAAAACATTGCCAGTTGTAACTATGAAAACTTGTTAGTTGTGGCATTGGAATTTTGACGCTTTGAATGAACTTTGCAAAATGCACACTCAAAATCAAGGGAAGTTTTCATTCAAAATACATGACATGCTATAAGCCAAATCATAGAAGAAGTTGTTTTGTTTTCATTTCCACGGACTGATGCTTTGTCTGCAAGTCCTTCATTAAACTCATACTGTAGTTCTTACTTTTTTAAATATACTTTGTTCACACAGTCAACAGCAAGGCCAACATCAGAAGAATAAAGAATGTGGAAGACTGTTTTGGAAGCTCTGGAGAGGTATGTTTCACAGATTTACAATTTTGTTTTAAAAAGTAGTGAGTGCAGCGCATTAACTCCTTTCTTAGGCAAACTAGAGACACAGGAACCAGGAGCACTGGGAACCAGGGACCGCGGAGCCGGGGGGGCTGGGGGGGCTTTAGCCCCCCCAATGATTTACAAGAGATAGCTTTCAGCTTTTCCACAAATTTTGTTTTTATGATTAAATATCGCCATTTGCTTTCTTAAATTGATAACGCCCTTATTTGCGAGTGTCAGTATACCCCACAGTACCGTTTCTCGTGCATTTATCAGAAATCAAGCTAAGCAAAATGTTTTAAAAGGTTTTGTCTCAAATGAAATGCGTCCAATAGCATTGTGCCAAGATATAACAGTTTCATCATCGTTAGCACAGCTTCAAATATCCGAAGTTTCAGTAAGCGATAAGTAAAATGCCTTCATGATATGCGGCTATTCTTAAAGCGAATTTTAGTTCCTGAAAGATTGCTGATGAGGGGACTTCTCCAAACCTGTAAATCGCAGAATGTTAACCTGGCAACGAGCAACGAGTGCGACGATAAATTTTTTAGCAAGACGTCTATCAACTCAGCTTAGCTCTCTGGAATGTCCAAACAAGTATAATTTAGCAATTCTTAATACTTAGCACAGAAAATATAAACACTATCGATGTTCCAACTAATTTCTATCAAAAGACCCAACAACGTTATACAAAATTTTCGAAGATTTGAAAAAAATCATTGAATTTTTCAGTTCTACAAAATTAAAAATTGAAACAGTGTTTGCGTTATTAGGTTCTCTATGTACAAAAAGTTTGCTTCTGAAAGTAAAGAGACAGTGTTTCCATATCATTATTTTTCGGAGATAATAATTCCACGAGATTGTGAAAGTTTTTTTTAACTTTAGTCCTTTGATTCTAGGCTGAGTCTTTTCGCTATGAAATATAAAATGTAATACAGTATATCTCTATAAATGATGCTTTTTAATGTGATTTAGTGATTGGATATGCTGATGATAACTGTCTTTTCCAAGGCGAGTTTGCCCATGGAAAGGGGCGTTGGTCGCATTTATAGCCAAAGTATAGGGCGTGGTCATAGAAAATTTTTCTGGGGGCTTCGCCCCCAGACCCCCTCAGATTCTCTATTACTTTTTAGCCCCCCCAATCCAAAAAGTGCTCCGCGGTCCTTGCTGGGAACACGTCCTCCCTAAGATTTTCAATTTTAGCAAAAATTGCAGTACCCTTTTAGAACTTGTAGCATAATGAATGTGCGCTCTTGAAGTATTTACCCCCCCCCTCCCCACCATACTTCAGAATAATTCCTATGGCCCTGAGGTCATCTATCAAACTGTATGTGTGCATCAATTTGCCATTTAAAGAAAGTCAGCTACTTTTAGTTCAGTTATTTCAAAACGTCCATCTAATGGTTGCTTTCTTACAACGCTTGAAATGTTTTAAATTGCATCATTATAATGGAAAAAGGTCTGGGAATCAATTACATTCTGTTTTGATGTTGATGCTTTATTGACAAGAATATTAAGCTTTGCACTTTGCATTATCCACTGAGCAGGAGCATGGTTCTTAACCCAACATCCATCAAAGATAAAAACAATAACTTTGCAATATTTGTGATAACTGTGTCATATCCTGCCACAACTGCTGTGTGGTTTGAACAAAGGCCTGACCAAGGCACACATTATGGTGTTTCAAATAGAACTTCATTTCCATCCACTATTAGACTTCTTCCACTATTAAACTTCTATTAAACTATTTCTTGTTAAATTTCCATCCACTGTGATTCATACCATTCAAATAAGAAATTTTTGAAATATAACAGTTTGAGGTATGGGGCTGTGTCCTTTATCAGTAGCCAATAGAGAAATATAGAATCCACCTTTGTTTCGTCACATGTTAGAATATTTGGGACCTGCAGACACAAAAGTATCAACTTGCCATTTCCTAAAATTGGAGACACTTCAGTTTGGTGAATGCTATTTTGGCTGGTAGTTCTGAAAGCTCCTGGAGTGTTGTGGAGCAAAAACATGCAATATGGATATCGATGGCTCTTCAATTCAGTTAAGACTCAAGTTTAGTATCTTGAAGAAGAGCTTCAACATCACTGGGCAATAAAAACATCCTGATTTGATCATGTGGCCTTAAATGGCAGTCTACCCATATGCCATGTGCTCAAACCACTATTTCATGACAAGCACAAGAAAATCACATGTAAACTTGGTGAGCTGCAAATGTGGTTTAGGTTGGTGAATTAGCCAACCAAATTTGGCTTGTGTCCATTAGTCATGTTGATAATTCTCTGAGGGTTAATTCATGAACAATAACAAGTTGTTGAATGAAAATAAGACCCAAGCATCAACGGAGTTCTGTCATATGATGAAAACATAAGAGAAACTGAGTTGAAGTCAAGAGAGACAAAATTGGAAACTAGAATCACACAAGTGGTGATTTATAATGCAGAGATCCAAGATTTGTACATTTTTACAAGTAAAAGCAAGGTGGTTTAGCCAAGATGATGCAAAGCTTGAAAATAATACAGTAAATATATGTAGCAGTTTTTTCTTATCATGCTTAATGGGATGCCCAGCTGTGATTTAGGAAGAAAATGTCAACAAAGACCAATGCTGGATGAAAAGCAATCAACTTCCATAAGCTTACAGTGAATGGTTTGATAATGCAGTGATAGAATAGGCAACTGCATTGTAGATTTCATGTGTACAATATTTTAGGTGAGCTTAGGTGAGCCTTAGCCTGCCTGCAGTCTTTCTTTTGTGTAAACTGAAAGAATGAGAAAATGGATGTACTGTCCGTTAGTGAACAATTTCTCATATTTGATGAAATACTCCATGTAATATGAGCCCATTAGAACCTGGTAAGAAATTTTCCGAACCACAACACAATCAGCTTCTGTGGTGTCTTTGTTTTGTTTTAATTCGAACAGTTTGATAGAACAGATTATCATTGATTTCATTTGCTGGGTCAGCCATACAACAGATCTCTTGGTGATCTTGGTCTTTCAGCTTTCCAGTTCTTTCAATTTTACAGCAGAAAGACTACAGCATGCAGGCTAGGTGAGCCTGTCTCACCCTCAGCTGTCATAAGAGGATTTGTTGTGCAAATTCAAGAAAGTTTCCTGGGTGAATATCTGGGCAAAGTTGAAATCACTAGTCTTGCCTCTAAATTCTCGTATGCTTCTTGTTTTGTTACATATATTGTGGTCTGTTTTGTTGTCTGTTTTGATAAGTACCTTTTTATATTTATAGTCATTGACAAAGCCAGGAAGAGTTCTTGTTGGAGAAGGTGTTCTTACTAAGATATGTAGAAAAAAGCCAAAACCTAGAAAGGTATGTTGTAGTTTATACCAACTTGCACATATGCTTAGAGCAATGTTATACTTTGTTATTTTGTATAAGATATATTGTCATCTATAAGACTAACCAAAAATACTATATTTGAGTGACTCATGTAAAGGAGTATCCTGCATGCCAAGTCATTTTGTTGTCTTCATCCTCTTGTTCTTTACAACATTCTTCATAGACTGCTAAGAATAGTTTGAAAACAAAATGAACGGAACTTGAAAACAAAAAGATTTTGCATCTGTTTCTTTTCACTACAAATATATCTTTGCTGTATGTCTGATGTTCCTCATAAAAAGCAAAATAACATTTTTTTAGGTTAGGCAAACTTGGAGATTGATTGGTAGTGTTTGTTATTTTGCAGTTCTTTCTCTTCAATGATGCATTAGTTTATGGTAACATTGTAATCAATGAGAAGAAGGTTAGTAATATGCTTACCTTTGATATGACTATTTCTTCCATTACACCTATCAGGTTACAAGTGGCAGTCAGTGAAAAGGGATTGTACTATAAGTTTTTTTTGAACACTTTTAAGCCTAGTGACATTGTGGAGATTTGGCACACATTTTATTAGAAGCTATTTCATAAGAAACTTGTACTAAGAAATTCAAGTACTATGCCTTAGAAGTAGTAAGAAACTATTGAAAGCAAGAATATTAAGTTAGATAATATTAAGAATATTTTGTTAAGAATATTAAGAATATTAAGAATATTAAGTTAAATAATATTAAGGATATTTTGTTAAGAATATTAAGTTAAATGCAAGAATATTTGTAGCAATTATATCGGTGAACCTATGTGCTTGAGTGATATTAACTAACTATTTATGTTTTGAACAGAACAGAACACTGTTTATTCCTGTATCATATGGTAGATGTCAAGAAACGTATCTGCAGCTGTGTTAGGGACCATATCATAATTCATGCAGTCAAAACTAAGAAACAAATTAAGAAACTTGTTACTAAAATGAACAAATTATCATGCAGAATTAAGAATTCTTCAGTACTATAGCCTGATCCAAGTTTTTTACAAAATGATGTATATTCAATATGGAAGATTGCATCTGAATTACGGTCAATACATAGAGGCTTAGCACTGTCAACTCATCTTTCCTCATTCATCATCAAATAAGAATGACCCTCATCTGACAGAAATGAAAAGTAGATGTTTCAGCGTCACACGAGTCTCTTTATGGATCTAGATCTGCAGCCTTTCGGTAGATGTTTCTGCTACCTTTGAATTTATGGCGAGTGGCAAAGCAACCTGATACACGATTGTGGCCTGAGGACATCTAAATAGTTGTTTACATTCTCGTCTTTTGAGCAGCAGGTTAGCCTAAGTTGCTAAGCAGCCGAAGGTACTTTATCAGCCCCCCCCCCCCCAGTAAAGAATGCTTCGTGTTACAAATTGCCCTAGAGGTAGTTCAGTCATTCTTAGGTTATCTTTGCGGACAACAAGGTATCTAACGGTTGCCAGACCTCCGTTATTGCCCCGGAGAGAAAAGATATAGAAAGAGTGTAAGCCCCAAGTGGTCAAAACCACGTAGATAGTCAACTTACCGTGTTGATCACTAGTTGTATAAAATACTTTGAAATTTTGATGTGGTTTTCACAGATATCGTGATGTTTTTCATTCTCTTCTTTTTAGTATAATAAGCAGCACATTCTCCCGCTCGAAGAGGTGAAAATCATTGGACTTGAAGACGAAGACGGTATAAACTTCAGAAAATTCCTTCTTTCACTACGCAAACGTCGAGGATGAATTTATCTTTGCAATAAGGTTTCGAGAATTCTTATCTTTTCTCTAATCCTACTGATATGTTGCCAGCATCTTTTCGGGTGTTTCCCTGAACTTTTTATGTCAATTTATCGACGAACAAGCAGGATATATATATATCTTTGTTTCGTTACTTGGAAATCTTGACTTCCTGACGATTATTTCCGCTAAAATTGTTTGCAGAGATTGAAGGTTATGCATCAAGATACATCTTTTTTCGTTATGTATTGGAAATTTGCCAAAGTACCCTTTAGACCGCCATTTTAATTGAGATGGTGCATTTTTTATGTGACGTACTAAGTGCGTAAAGAGTGAATTTATTTGTAGTTAGCCAATCAGCGAGCCCAAGAGTTCACAGTTTTCGGACGAAAACAGTCAGATGCCGTTGCCCAACGCCATAAAACTTCAGTTGATTATGTTTGTCTCAAGGTAGATGTCACGTGAAAATGCCTGCGAAAACAATTGAAGATTTTGCATGAGGAATCTTTTGTTATTAGAAATGTCATGTGACATCTGATTTGAGACAGACATTGGCTAGACATATTATTTTTTATCTTTATCTCAGGACTTCGAAATGGCTGGCAGATTATTAGCCCAGGTAAATCATTTGCAGTTTATGCTGCAACGGGGACAGAAAAAGCGGAATGGATGGCACATATCAACAAATGTATAGATGACCTCGTTGCAAAAACAGGTAAAAAGTCGACGAAAGAACACGCTGCGGTTTGGGTGCCGGATTCTGATGCTACTTGCTGCATGCATTGTAGGAAAACAAAATTCACGGCGATTAATAGACGAGTGAGTCCCTTTTTCTTGATACTGTGTCTTTAATCATACTGAATAGAATAAATGAATGAAATCCAGGTAAAATGCGAAGTGTACTACGTGCTGTGAATTGTCCTTGACCCCGTTTTGATACGGCTGTGAGGCAGAGTTTAATTCCCCCAGTGACTCACAACATCAGGTGCATTGTGCTTGCTACTTTCTCCTTGGACAAAAAGCATTATTTTGGTGCCGTGACAAGAGCGACAAAGATCTACCATTTCCAATTGAGTCTTGAAAGAAACTTGCGTATCTTAAATGCACAGTAGTCATGACGTTCATCGTGTCAAAATACAATCCAAACAACTAGGATTAGGCGACCTTCAGTGATTTTGATGTGCATCAAAATTCATGAACACGACAGGGAGTTGGTTGCCTTTATTCAGGCAAGAAACGCTGATCCAAAAGCCTAAGGCTTGTTGAATACCAATTACTAGATATTTTGTTGTTGAATTTTGTCTAAATATCTGATCTAGCCATTCATATCCACTAATCTAACATTTTAGGTCATATTTTGTCATACATGATGAAGAAAAAATACACCGATTGTAGAAAACAAAGAGCTTTTTCTAGAATTTCAATCTATCTGAAATCTAAGTTAGAAACGTTTTTTAATATTCACAGCACCATTGTCGCCGATGTGGATTAGTCGTGTGCGGAAATTGTTCATCGAGGAAGTTTCTGTTACCAGATATTTCCATGAAACCTATTCGCGTTTGTGATACTTGTTATGAAAAATTATCATCTGGAGCTGCAAAGCCAACTGATGAGCTTACACCGGAGGAGAAAGCTGCAACCCTGGCCATGCAAAGCGAACAAGGTACGCAGAACTACGGGCAGGGTTTAGCTACCATAAGAATTCTATTTAGTCCCCTCTCTATGAAACCCCCACTCTAACAGCTAAACAGGTTCACACGATACTGGAACGATTCGAAAATGGTAGAAAATTTGACGGCAAGAAACTCGTTGCAATCTCCCCGAGGAGCTGATCCCAAAGAAATATACTTACAGCTTAAAACTTCATCACTCTCGCTTCGAAATTGTTGAAAAGTGCTCCATTATCACCATTTTCGAGGGTTCACACGATGCTATTTTAAAAATATGCCGGTTACAGAATTCCGTTTTCAAAATCTACTGTTTTTAAACGCTGCCGGCCACAAATGTGCCATTTTTGTATGAACGGGAGGCCTATCCGTCACATTTTTCGCCGTTTTCAAAATGTGCCGGCATCGTGTGAACGCAGTCTTATTGAAAACGGCCCTTAATTTGTTTTTTTGTCATGAGTATTTCTTGCAACCATGCATGGCTTCTTTGGGGCTGAGATAAGTATACTAAAGACCCATACGTGTCTTTTTTGCAGGGAAATTAGGATCTTTATCAAGGAAAGAATCTGAGACAATGGCAGAAAGTGGATCATCTGGTGATGAAAGAAGTGACGACGAAGAGGAGCGAAACAATGTTGGCACAGAGGTATGTCCCTTGGAAATAATATGCTCTTATCGCAGTCAGTTGAATTTATACAATTAAAATTTATACTTGGATTTAAGCTTGCCAGTTAAGAATTCAGCAAATAGGGAAAAGGCTTTCCTTCCTTTTTTATATATATATTTAATGCAAAAACAACTACCATGCAATAATCTGAGCCTGTCAAAGCGGAAAAAGACAAGGTCATCTAGTCCCCACTATGAATGGCTCTTACAATGAATTTTAACAAAAATCTTCTTTAACAGAAACACAACCATAACACTACACCACATCACACCAATAGACACTACGCTACATTAAGGTAGCAGATAACCATTAAGGGAAAATCCCTTATCTGAAGGAATAGCTTTACTTTCCATGGAGCTGTACTAGTTGTGGAATAGCTATACCGCTAAGTCAAAGGCGGCATTCTCCCTGAATGGTTTTAAAATCAATAAAGGGTTATTTTTTTCTTTCTATCATGTATGTTGTATATCTGTAAATAGGCTTTTGAAATATGGTTTTTTATCCTCTACCGGGTGAGAAGTAAAAAAAGCGGCGTTTGAAAAGCCAGTCCTCCCTGAGTAGCTGAGTAAATAATATTTTGCAATATCTGATTGAATAGCTTGTATATTCAGTTATTTTAAGAATTTTTTCTGGCTGTAATCGGTCGCCGCTTTCAGATTTTGCAAGGGATTTTCTAAAAAACGTCTCTTCGAGAAACTTTTGAAAATTTACTAAAATTGCGAGCAAGCTTCCTTGATATGTTCCCCTCACAGCGATGACTTCAGTGCGCTTTAGCACGTGCTATCCTCTTAGGGGCATTGAAAAAGTCTTCTCCATAGCATAGCATCAATAACTTATGGGGATTCCATTCTCCCAAGAGGGCGAAATACATGAAGACATCCAACGAGAACGAAGGGAAATCTTGCGTGCGGCTTTCATTCGTTTTCGCGGTTTCTTGAAAGGGGCTTTCTGCAGAAAATCTCTAATTTTGACAGGAAGCATTGACCCATTAAGGCCTGTTAAATTGCTAAATCTAATTGAACATATCGAGGATAAAACAAGATAGTTTCTAATATCATTGCTTTGACATTCAGGGAGCAGCTTGTTATCAAATGTCGGTACTTTTTCTTGACTCACCCAGTTGTAATATCTTATTTTTAACCGTATATTGTAGTTAAGTTTTTATTGGCCATAATGGATAAGTTTTACTCCGTCTTCATATGGAAACGGAGCAGTATGAACAGGGCCTAAGTTTCGACTTTATTGCCAAGCAAGCCTTTGATTTCCTTCCAGCCAACATTCTACGAGACTGTTAAGAGAACAGAGGAACCGATGGAAGAATAGAATTTGAACTTGCTGTGGATGATTTTACGTTGAAGGATATTATTAGCTCATGATAATATTTTTTACAATTCTCTTCCTATTTTACAATTCATTTCCAGAATATTGCCTGGCCAAATGCAAGTATTTTTTTATCGTGAGCTAGATAACGTTTACAAGTGTTAATAGTCTTCGTTGGAGCAGATGCCTCAGTAGACATACAGTAAAGTCCCGCCTTTAAGAAACTGCATTATAAGAAACTCGGGCCTGATTTTGGTAAAGAAAATACCTGTCTACGAGAAACTATCCACGCTGATTCATATTCAGTTTCTTTTAAAAAGGTACATAGTAATATTTTATGGCATATACTTGAATATGGCTCCAATAGGTCTCAGTTCTCTAGAAATAAGAATGAAAGTTTTAAGCCCAAATTATTATAATTTCAAGAAACTTTCAGTACTGACCCAAACTATCAGCTTCTTGTTCAACTGCGCGTATTTAAAAAACGTTTTCTTAACAATTTTGACAGCTGTTTGGAATACGAAAGTGTTTCTTATACCATGGTATACACACCCTGCTTTGAGGAAATATATTTTAACATAAGAAACCAATCTGGCTGTTTTTGTGAAATGAGTCTCTTAAAGGCGGGACTTTACTGTATTACATGGGTCCTTGTTTTCATTCCATCCCCCCCAACGATACTCCCACAATACCCATTCCGCTTCAATGAATTTTTAGTATTTAGCCTTGCCCTCTCTTGTCAGTGATTGGATCAATCGCAAATTAAAATTGAAAGACCCATTTGAAACCGTGATCCTTTGTGGACCGAATAATAGCAAACAAAGAGAACCTACACTCGAACCCGAGTCAAAGTTCTCTCAAAAACAACAGCGATATTTTCATATTCCTTATTGAATAGAATTTTTTGTTGAATTGAATTGAGTTTTTATGCTCCCGTCACAGTTGTGTATTTTGAGCTGCGTATTTCAGAACATGTGACTATGTTCAGAATGAAGACTATAAGATGCGTGCGTGGAGTCTGTAAAAAGAGAGCCTAGTCCAAAAACGACTTCCAAATAACACTTAAGTCGAATTTGGCGTTGCAAAGGATCATGGTTAGCGATGGGTCCTTAATATCACATTCACCAATTTGCAACAAGTAAACATTGGCACGTGTTTATTTTGTATGAGCTGCCTGAGCCTGTTGCATATATCTCAATATAGTTTGTAGCTGTTTGATTTTTGATAAAGATTTTGACCAACTACCATGAAGTTGTTGTTATTCTACTATCCTAAGTGAAAATGAAGTGTTCATTCAAACTATCTTTAAGTATTTTTACAATTTAATCCAAGAAATTTATTCAAAGATTAAATTTGATTAGCTCAAGGATTCCATGGTTTTGTGAGAATTCCTCGTAGCCAAAGTAATTTTTCTACAATTTTAGCTGCCCGTTGAAAATGAACTTGAAGTACCTGATGATTGGATAGAAAATTGAAGGCTCAACAAAATCAAAACGAACCTCGTTCGAAGGCTGCAAATTTTTTTCTGAATCATTCAGATCTATCCAGTCAATACTGCGAAGCGCAGAAGTCACAAAATTGCACTTTTGTGGTCTTTGATTACATGCCCCCGCTTCCCCCGTTTCAATGTTGTTTGAATCAAACGCCACTCAACTTAGAGGTAGGGAGCAGGGGGGATCATAAGGGCCTAAATGAACGTTTTTGCCTCGATATTTTCGGAAACATCACGAAAACACCAAAATTTTTTTACTGTGTCCTAGCTTGTTTTGGCTAGGATTGTAACAATGTTTATGACCAAAGTTTAGATGAGAAAATGAAAACTCGATAGTTCACAGGGATAAAGTCATCTTAATGAGATAATTAACGAACATTGAGGAGAACAGTTTATTTGCTAATCTTATCAGCTAGAATAAATACAATATAAAATAATGATTATAATTGTTCTTTAAATATCAAAAGTTAAGCAACTAGAAACACAATACATTAAAATTTTAATTTAAGCAGAAATTAGCTAGACTTATAACCTAGCGTCTCTTGTTTCCCCGTGCGCTTTAACTTAATGATGGTGCTTCGGTCAACAGAGGCTCATAACATTACTCTGAAACACCTGACCCTAAAAAGGCCCAAACTCTGCGATTCCTAGAGTACCAATCAGATCACGAGATTTCTGAATTACTATGGTTACGGCAAATGTGATTGAATTTTCGATTCGATTGAAGAATTGAAAACATTCCCACGGGATTCGAGATTCGAAGCCGTTGCGAGCAGACTTTACTATCCAGTGCTCCAGTGCGATGGAAAGTAAAGTCTGCTTCGCAGTGCATAGTAAAGTCTGCACGCAGGCTAAGCAGAAATTTCAAATTTACCACTTTAAATTCGAATAGCTTTACAACAAATCCTAATCTGTCATGCCTTTTAAGTTCTATTCTCTGATTCTACTATGAACCATTTCAAGCAGTTTCTAAGATCTCTCTCGGCACCTGCTTAGCATTTCAATTTCGGCACCTTCTTAGCACTTCAATTCTGTGCCTCACTTTGCATGTTTCTAAAAGCTTTTTAGCGCTTCTCAAACATTGTACTAGAGTTTCTTACATTGTCGGTTATACTGCACTAGTTTCTTATCAGTGAGTTTCTTGTAGAGGAAAACAAGTCGCATTTTCGAAAAGAATTTAACTGCAAAAAAGGGTATCGGATATTCGCCGCGGATGTAAGGAAGGTCTTCGTCTCAGGGCAATTGAGTGCGCAAATGTCTTGCAAATTTTTTTTCAGATCTGTTCATCGATTAGATTTTGGCCATTTAAAAAATGCTATGACTTTAAAACCCATTTGAATACAGTGAAGAAAAACTGACTAGTTACGATTTGAGGGGAAATATGGCTAAATTGTATGATGTGGGGGCTGCCAAAAGAGGAAAGAAATGTGAATTGATCTTTTGGAGGGGGATTAGGTTCCCGGAGATTTGCAGGGAAATTCTCTGCTCTACAAGGTGCCAAAATCCTTACTCACCCAGCAGCTAACATTCTAAACAGTCTAACTACACAACTGTTTCTTCTCTATATTTGAACTGACGTGGTCCCAAGAACATGGCGTTCTAAATACTCATTAAGAAAGACTCCTTCTGGATCCAAACTCTTTCTTATATCAAGGAACTTCTTCAGTTCTGGGTACATCACATTTGATTCTTCTGCGCTCACTCTGTGTGCCTAGAAAGGAGAGACAACGAGTTAAATTTGCATTAAAAGTTTTTTGCTTCATGCATTCGAAGGTAGTTTATGAGAAATAAACAAATAAAGTATTAGTAACTGCGCTACGAACAGAGCTTTGTTTCACACGACGTTTCGGGCTTAAACCCATTAGGCTGTTTTAGCAGCAAGACACGGACGTCTTTGAAAACGCAGCTACTTTTTTTATGTTTTTAGAGCATTTTAATTTTCCACGCTTTTTCCTCCCAGAAAGCTGCTCACAGACAGGCAAAGAACAGTTTGCATTCTTGCATTTCCATCATTTGTGAATGTTCTCATATTGCATTTTGCTTCCTTTCTCGACGTCGTATTTTTGCAGTGCGGCCTTCAAAAGTATACTTTTCAGGTTGTCAGTTTCAGAATAGAACGTACAATTCGTCTCTCGAGACTCGCAAAAAGTTTTGAAGTTGATTTCACTTTGTAATTTACATCCTCGAACAAAAGAATTATGCTGCCGTCTTCTTGATTCGCGTCTTCTTGCTAAAACAGCCTATTATCAAGTTTATGAGAACACTGACGTGTTCTTGTCCATCCTCGGGGTGTGATCACAACCCATGATTCCTTTAATTTGGCGTAGACTTTCAGCTACTTTAAACGTGAGCCTGAATCGAACGATATTTTACAATTCTGGCGGATTTTCGAATGAATGTGTAGACCACATTATATAAGTCCCTCTAACTTACGCTTGTTGTTGCCGTTGTTATCGCTTCAGTTGAGGGACTTATGTCCTTACGCTTCAATACAGGGACTAATTAGGCCAAGTCCGCCGCGTTCACGGCGCGACCAATCAGATCACTACTTTCTTAATATGGTCAACCCACGTGCCTATTTTTAGCGTTTGATTGGCTCCTTAGCTCAACGTTCGACTTCTCGAAGCGAAGCGACGCTCGAAATGACGGTCGAAGGGACGTTCGACTTTTCTTTCGACGTTCGTAGGATGGATAATGTTCTAAGTTTCTTCTGATTTTTCGTAAGATTTTAGTCCCTGTTTAGAATCTGTTTGGTCGTGAGTCCTTTGTATGAGTGAAATTAAAATATCAGATTATAAATGTTGAACGAATACAAGGAATCACGTCGTCAGTCTATGCTCAATCCAATACTTAGAATATGTTCACACGATGCCGGCACATTTTGAAAAAGGAATTTTACCCAATAACCTCCAAAATGAAGCAGCCATGAAATTGAAGTAGTTTGATACCTTTGCCCAGTGAGGTCTTCCTCCAACTGATTTTGCGATAGCTTCGTATGCAGCCCAGTATTTCTCTTTGCCAGGCACATCTTTGTAATAAGGCCTAGAACGCAAAATTCTCTGTCTGTGATCGACAATCACTTGAAATAAAATGTCAATCAAAGCACCAGACTATTGTTGCAAAATATATTTTTATTTATAACAGCATCTTAAAGTCTACCTCAAAACGAAGTCGCATGAAATTTTGCAAAAACACAGAATTACTCATCTAAAACAGTTCAATAATTGTCTTTATTCGCGGAAAAATTCACGTGAATCCAATTTTAAACAGATTTTGGTTTACATGTTTGACCATGGGTGAAAGGAAACAAATTTTTATTCTTTAATTAATAAGATGTAAACGCAAATCATATCTGTGTCTTTATCGCTGTTTCTTTCTGCCTTCCCTTCTTTCCTTTGCAGCTCTATTAACTCGTTGCTTCAAATTTGCAAACGAGGACAGCCTCGCCTTTACAGGGAAACTGAAATTAGCCGATTGCAAACTTGGCTGCAACCTCAACGGAGCGACAGCAATAGCAACAATGCAACTCAACGATATGAGCATAACTTGAGGGTCCTTACGGAGTGAGTCTAATATCAAATCAAGAGAGCGAAACCATGCGAAAAAAATTTACCTAGTACGGTGGTATAAAATACAAAATAAGATTAATGTAGAATGATTTTTACCTGAACATTAGAATATTCATGAAAGTAGCTTCTCTTTGGTAGCAAGGACTTAGATATATATCATCAGGCTTTGCAAATCGAACTTCGACTAAAACGAAAAGGGTAACACATTCGTTTGGCAACGACTCAACTTTTTTTGCCAATAAAATATTTTGAGTATGCAAACTCATTTCTTTCTGTTACAAGAAAATAAGGTCCGCGGCTGTTTAATAGCTTCTTAAATTTCATAACACTTTTGCCAACAAAAGTTTCTAATGAGCTTCTTACATTCTTAATTCCAGAAGTGTAGAGTTAACAATAAATTTTTGCTCCAAGGGCTCCCAAATTACTCAGTAATATCTCAAAAAAGGAGTAACATATTACTGCATAGCGACAAAATCTCTTTGAGTGACTTCATGTACCATATTACTGCATAGCGACAAAATCTCTTTGAGTGACTTCAAGTACCATATTACTGCATAACGACAAAATCTCTTTGAGTGACTTCATGTACCATATTACTGCATAGCGACAAAATCTCTTTGAGTGACTTCATGTACCATATTACTGCATAACGACAAAATCTCTTTGAGTGACTTCATGTACCATATTACTGCATAGCGACAAAATCTCTTTGAGTGACTTTGAAAATCAAAGCTGCAAATTATAACAGTTTCTTAGCTTTTTCAATCTAGGTAACGCGGTTTTTAACCGTCGAAGGATTGAGCCCATCGCTTCTTATATAAACTGCTTCTTACGAAATAATGGGTGAATGCTATGTGTTTTTATATTCTGGAGTACATTACAGAAAGCAATTTAAAAAAAACCAAATTAGCTTTTTGTCGTAAAGGTCTACACCAGACTTGTGATTAAATGTGTCAGGTATAGAAGAATTCTGAGTAAGAACTTGTACCTGGAAGGTGTACATGAAGGTTATTTTTCTTGACTTCATCCCTTAAAGTTCGAATAACATGAGCAGTCTTCTCTCTGCAGCGAAAAATCTTGATATCAAAATAAACCCGCTTAAGGGGGCTGGGCTGGGTCATGTAATGCAAACAAACTTTTTCTGAAACAACAATTTTGCCATATCACAGAGCCTACTTTTCTCAAAATGAAGGTGTTATCTTGAAGGTGGCCTCTTGAATTTCATAGAGAAACAAATAAAACACTCATATGTTGAACAATTGCAGGGATATTGGTGGATTTTCGGAAGTAACTTTATCTTGGATATACCCCATCCACCAAAATCTGTGCAGAACACAATTTCCACTAGCCTGCGCGCAGACTTAGGTTTCTTTCTTTCCTCTCCTCCCCAGTAACCAAAGTCTGTGCGCAGGCTAAATTTCCACGTGTGGCAGAAAAAAAAGCAAAATGAGTGGTTCCTTCAAAAACAGCACTCATGTTGTTCTCCAGCAGTACAGAAATAAAGTAAGTTTTCAAAGAAATGACTCTGGCATCGTATCAACATTTTCACCGCATTTTTTAAAAAAAGATAGAAAGTGGGCTCTTGTGAAACAAAACACCGCCAACCCTTTAAAACAATTAGAAAAAATTCACTACGACGCCAGACCCATTTCTTTGGAAACTTATTTGATTTTGACTTATAGGAGTGCTGTTTTTGCAGAAACCAAATATGTTGCATTCTGTTGCATTTTCTCTGCCATAAATCAGCAGCCACGTGTCAGATTGACTCAAACAAGGTCTCAAACTCTAAGTTGAAGCCTGGTCTATGGAACTGTGTAAAAATTGAGATAATTGAGTCTACAGCTACTCCACAGCAGCAACACAAACGGGGCACAGTTTTTTGGGATACCCTGCAGATGTAAGATAAGGGATGTCAAAACATCAAGAAGACAAAACTGATCTTTAGAAATACCTTGGGAAGCACCACTCAGATACATACTGCGGGAATAAGCAGTTGAAATGGAGAACCTAAGAGCAACAAAACAGATGCATGACAAGTGTTCTCATCTTAAATCAAGGTCGAGATATTTAAGGAAAAGTCAACGACCACACCTCAAAAAACAATTTTACGGGAAGCTAAAATCGGTTAATGCTTCTTGCCGGAGGGAAGGGAGCACATTTGTACATTTCGGGTACTGGGGCGTGCCATCGGGCGGGTATCGATCTTCACGATTATGGCAAAAAGAAACAAGGGCAGATTTTGTAATGCAATAGCAACAGCCGCTTTAATTGACATCTCTATTCAAAGCGATTAGTGACTGCAAACAAAGGAAATTCTTTCAACAGGCAAATCAAAACAATCACGGCCACAATCTGGTAAAGTACCACAAAAAAAATCAATTTCTTACCTTAGAAGGTATATTGCATTTTTCTTGAGGCTTGCTGAAGAACAATGAATGATAAAATCTATTGATAGCGACGACTAGACTTGGAACAAATGACCTGTAGAAGAAAAAGGAACACGCCAAAATTATTTTGATAGTTGCTTAAACAAGACAAGATGTCCGTCTAATGAATTAGTGTCAAACTTTTATTCCAGAAGCTAAAACGTCTGGAATAGTGTATTTCCTATTTCATATTTCAGTTTAAAGGGAATAGACATAGCTATATCTCGTAGCTACTATAAATAGCGTAAAGAAAACGGCTACGCATCCATTGTTTATTTGGCTCCACAATGAAGCCACACGTCTTGAAATCATCAAATTCAAAAGATTACATTTTTAACTTGGCCCTGGCGAGCTTTTAACAATGTCGATTCCCTTTAAGGAGAGAGACCCTTCTGCCTGGCTACTGATTTTCACGAGCCCTCCACATAAAAATTTACAAAATATAGCGGTTAAAAAATTAGTCTAAATTGTGTAAAGTAAAAGAAAATCCTATCAATCCTAACTATGAAAAAATAAAAGGAAAGTGTATAAGACCAGCAGAATGGGAACTTCTGCAACGATCCAGCACCCAGCACGGGCTGTAGGAAACGCTAAATTTGGAAAAAGATTTATTTATGATACATCGAGTTATTCCAATCTTTATTTATCATTTCCTTCGTGATATGTCGACTCGTTTTCCTTTTGTGTACTTCTCCTGCGAAGACGCCATTTTAATCCCCGTGCGTGGCGGCAGATTGACGTGATCTCGAGGGCTCTGGAGAAATTACGATGAGTTTCTGTTTGATTGGCATTATTTCTCCAGGGCCCTTGAGGTCATGTCAATCTGCCGCCATGCGCGGGGATTAAAAATGGCGCCTTCGCAGAAGAGGTACACACACAAAGAAAACAAGCTGATAAATCGCGAATGAAATGATAAATAAGGATGGGAATAACTCGATGAACATATAGCATGTAAAGCTTTTCCTAATTCAGTGCTTCTTACAGGCCGTGCAGCCAGCGCAACCCCTGCTCCCGTGCTCGATCTCCACCAAACCAACAACGAAGATCAAATAACAAAGCTCCATCACCGACTCAGCAGATATCAAGCATAGAGGAAAGGGGCGGCAGCCACCCAATCGTTAGATAAATCTGCGGTCTATTATATTCGATATTGAAAAACATTACTTGAAGATGTGTTTTCTTAGACTGCGTTCACACGATGCCGGCAGATTTTGAAAACGGTGAAAAATGTGACGGATAGGCCTCCTGTTCACACGAAAACGGCACATTTTTTGCCGGCAGATTTCGAAAACGGTAGATTTTGAAAACGGAAGCCTTACCGGTATAAATTTGAAACAGCATCGTAAACAGATCATTTTTCAACGCTTTTGGATCAAGACTGGTCGATTCTTAGGGTGTAGGTACTTTTCTTTAGCATCAAAGTCCAGGAACGAGTTTTTACTATCAATTTTCCTACCGTTTTCAAATTGTGCCGGCATCGTGTGAACGCTAGCTCAAATTTTGCTGCCGTCACATTTTTCACCGTTTTCAAAATGTGCCGGCATCGTGTGAACGCAGTCTTAGTCTCAGCTGGAAGGCTATTCCAAAATTTTACAACTCAGTCTTTTGTTACATTCGTTGCAAAGAGAAATGAGATGGCCTTGAAAAGCAGAAACTTTATTCCTATGCCTGTTAGTCTTTCATATTCACATTCATGTCTTGATTGAAACCAAGTAAATTATAAGCGTCATTTCGCGGTTTTTTTTCATCAAACTACATTAATGATCTAAAAATAAAAATTATTGACAACGCTAGCTGCAAATTATCTCGAAAGCAACAAGGACGATTACAGTGAACTTACGCAATGTATAAGAGGAACTGTAAAACATGAAACCCAATGAACATATCCCAGAACCAGCTACCACCACTATCATCAACAGGCTGAAATAAAAATAATTTTGAACAGGGTCAGATCTGGGAGAACATGTATTCGAGTTCTTGATGGTCATATTTACGAATGAAATTCGCCACAAAGAACTTCATTAGTCAGCCAAAAGCAAGGAAAACATTTTCATTTCATTATTATCTACTTAGGCACGGTAGCCCCAGCAGTCCATGAGAACTGCTTTTCAGGGGGCCGTGGTAACATTATAAGGGGCATTCCTCGGAAAAAAACTGGATACCAGTGAGCTGGGTTGTGTTTAAAATGAACATGCATATCATTATCAGCAGTTCCCAATATTTCTCAAACTTAGATAAAGCTCAAACCGGCCACAAACGACAGACCGAGAACTGAGCCATATCCTCACATTTGAATTCGAGGAAGAAAACGAGAACTGTCGGTAAAGCTGATCAAAGCTCTTGCCCATAGTCGACCGTGGACACATGAATGAACGAATGTAACTGGACATTCAAGCTCAATTCAACCAGCGACACACAACGAACCCACCAAGACTCATCAACGATCACTGACGGACAATAACGAAAATATGCAACTTTTGTTCCCCAGCAACGACGCGTAAATATGATAGGGTATTAAAATAAAAATTGGTCCAGATGTTTTCCTCCATATCTTGCGTTTGAGAAGTGCGATCGACGAAAGGAAAACGATTTTCGAGGGCTGACATAATCTGCTTCAAGATCGAGATAACGATGTGAATCTCTGCAAGCATTTGATTTTCGCGGAATGCCCCTTTAAGCTGTTTCAATTTTTACGTTTCAAAAACTGTTAAGGACCTAATTAAATGCATAAATCTAGACTCGCTTAGTGCTTATTGTGTTGCCAAATTGCCACAAAATGATGTCGAAAGTTGCTTGTCTTGACTGGCATACAAACGTCAAGCTATTTGCGTCTGGCCTCTCGTTTTCCTTGATCTAGATTAGGTTTCCATTGCTTCTGAAGACGAAATACTCTTTCAAAGACAATGTTTAATGAATTCTAAAGTTGCAACTTTCAGACTCTACAGAAGACGAAATAACTCAGTTCATTTTTAAAGACTTCAATATTTCAAAGGACCTGCGAATTCTTAAAAAATTCCGACAAGGTTACAGTTCATGTTTTTTTCTTTATTCATTTAAAAAACAACAAGCCATAAAAACAACAAGATGAAGTAACTACGTGCCATCCATAATGGGAAAGGACTTATAGTCAGCAAGTTCCCACTATGAATGACACTAAACTATATATAAACTATCCTAATCATAGCCATAGGAGAGGAACACCGCAGGAGCAAACAATTCGCAATTGTGTTCGGCGCTTGAATACAGTTCATGTTGACTGTATTCAAGAATCAAGATAGACACGTTGCAAGCAATGCTCTCAGTTTCCTGCAATTCTGAAATTGGCATTGATTGTAGAGAAGAATTTCAAAGATGAAATTATTTGTGTGCCTACTACAAGCCACGGTAGCATAAAATATAATTCACCTTCTCGCTTCTCTTGATATGATATTTCACACATCGATCTGTGTGTGGATGATACAAAAACTTGAAATGGTCACTCTTCTTTAAGTCCTCTTCAAATGTGGCCAAAGTCTTTGGAGAAAAGGGACAGAACACTATCAAAATTTGAGATCGAAATAAAATTCATCAGATAGAAATCAGTCTGGAATGAATATCTTTTGTGTTTAATGTAATTAGCGCTGGTGTGTCAATACAAAGCAGCACAAGCTGAAGTTACATAAATCTGCCCTAGTTAAGGGTAAATCCAGGGCTAGTACGACTGGTGATAAAATGCAAGGTCATACTGTTATGAATGATGTATCTTTTCCCAACCTTATCTCGTCATTTCTCTGCGAAGTCACATCCACAAATAAGTGTCCCGAGGATAAAGACATCATAAATGCAAAGAATCATTGCTTTCTGACTCAAGCTCAATGAAAACGAGGCTTCCCTATTGTTTACTTGCCTCTTATTCACTATTAGTCTCTTTAGGCAACATACTGTATGGCGCCAATGTTCGTCCACAATTTGCAGAAAGTTAACTAAAGTCTCAAATTACATGTCACCTAAGATTTGCGATAGCGCAAAATTCCTGCGGAAAAACTTCTGTTGATTTTTTTCAGGGGCATTTGCAGGTGACATTTAATTTGAGACCAACTATAATTTACAGCTGTTGCTACACACATTAAAATGTAGAAAGAAGTTTGAGGACCATTTCACTCCCAAAAATTTTGCAAGCCTTTGACAAAAATACATATTGTCGAAAGAATGAAATGCCCCTTGGAGAAGTTCATAATTCACAGTAGCAGTTGATAAGTTTATTTTCCAGCATTAATCATTCCAGCCCCACATTTGTCCTTTGAAGAAACATGATAACAAACCTCATCTAACGTAGCAGCTTCCACATATTCATGTAAACGAAACGCTGGCTCGCATTGAATAGTAACATTGATAATAACACCCAGGGCACCAAGGCTCAAAAGAGCTGCTTTGAAGATTTCTGGATTCGATTGTTTACTGCAATAAACAATTTCACCATCAGCTTTCATCAGCTCAAGATCTAAAACCTAAAATAACACAAACGCATTAAAGAAAAGTTGTGTGCACGGAAAGGAATGAATCATTTAGTAATTCTGCAAAACAGTCAGGGACAAGTGACATTCTTCTACAAGATTTTGTACTATTAGTATATTGTACTTAATATTTATATACCCTTTCTTCATTCTTTCAACCTTTAATTTAGCGGCTCACACTGGATAAGCAGCGCTTTACTTGAGTTGTGCAGAATACAAGAATTTCTTTATATATAGATTTATATTACATTGTACCTAACTTGTATTTTGCAAATAAAATAAAGTTTAATTGAATTGAATGAATTTAATTTCTGGAATACACAATGAACAAGCTAGTTACCTGGGTTTCAGAGAAACTTTAGCGGCTTGTTTTGTTTTTGTTTTGTTCTATTCAGCTTTCTGTAACTCAGTGTTTAATGTATATGCACTTTGAGTTTTTCTTTTAAATGATTATATATAAAACAAATACAGCGTACCAATGAAGGACCCTGGATGACGTGGACTATTCATATTCATGTTTCACATACCGTAGTGGCTATGATACCATAATTCTCCCCAGATCCATGCGTCCCTGTTGCAATTATTCCTCCAATCGTTATGTCGTCGATTGCCGGTAAACTAGGAGTAAACAAGTAACTTTACACTCTTGCTGTTGATATGTTCAACAAATGGACTCATTGACATACCAGATATGTCCTGAATCAATGAACTTGTTTGTTTATTTTCTTATTACGCTGAGCTGAAAGACTGAACTCGAGCTTGAAATCGATTCAGGCTGAATCCTAAGAAACACTTAACTACGCATTTAATTTGATAACTTCAAAGACAATACGCTTATCCGCTGATGTGATTTTATTATTTTGTTTTATTATGTGTTATGATAAAAAGGAGTTTTAGTGAGAGGAAGTTGAGACTAGTCAAGAGAGAATCAACACGATATTCTAGCGATTCTAGCAGTAAATCTAAATCGATTCAAGAATTATACAGTCCTCTAACTAAATCAATCGCAAGTCTAGTTATTCAGTCTATACACTACTACGATTCAACAATCAAAACCAGCGCAGTCGAAGACATTTCCAACATTTTGATCAACCGAGACGGATATCGACGAAGTCAGTGGAGTAGTGAAGTCAACGAACAGAAATCTATACGAATCAAGTCTATTGTAAGCAATTTATTTACGAAGAAATCTATGCGAAGCGACTCTGTTCGAAGGAGTAAATCTACGAAGAAATCTCTCTTGAGTCCGGAATCTGTGAAGAAATCTATCGAAAAACTGTACGAAAGTAAATCTTGAGCAACGAACAAAGACAAGTCAAGTATCAACGATTCTATAACAGATCAAAACAAATCTATGAAAGTCTCAACTATACCCCCTCCCCGTACCCTCCCCTCCCTTCCCCTCCCCTCCCCTACCCACTTCATCGAAATGGAGAAAGTCTAAAATCAAGGAGAAATCAAAGCAAGAAACTTTCTGTCAAAATTCAAAGAAAATCTATCGAACTCTGAACAATACCCCGAAATTTCCCTCCCTTCCCTCTCCTCTCCCCTTCCCCCCAGTCAATTTCTCTGAAGCTGAAAGCAAGGAAAACAAGACAACAAGATGTCTACAGCAGATGAAACAGAGGCGGTCACAGGGGAACCAACTGTGAATCAAGAAGGTACAGGGATGCCAGGAATCAACCAACCTGGGTCATTTTTTGGGCTTAAGACTCCAGAAATGCAATTGGAAGAAACAACAAAGCTTCAAAATGTAGCAAAACAAACTTTGGAAATTTTTCAAGCGAATATTAATGGAACAATACAAAGAAGAAGACCAATCGAAATGCAAAGAACAAAAAGGCGAATAGAAGAGCAATTAGAGAATGTAAAGCAGCTTAACAAGCAAATGACATACTATATGGTACAAGCAGGTGTCTCATGTGAAGAGGTAGCAAATTTTACATACCAAAGCGATGTAAGTCTCGACATTTATGAAGACATGGTTTTACAGCTAGCAGAGGAGTTGCAGTCAGTTGAAGGCAGCAAAGACGAGCAGTCAATCAGTGAGCCATCTACGAATGAGAGAGCTAAAGTACCAAAGCTGGAGCTGACTACTTATGGAGGTGAACCATTAAAGTGGCTGGAATTCTGGGAGCAATTCAACAGTGTTATACACAAGAGTAGTTTAGCAACGACCATGAAGTTTCATTATTTACGCAAAGTATTGGTTGGGCGAGCAGCAGCTGTGATTAAGGGACTTCCTACAACAGAGGAGAACTACATGGTGGCAATCGACAAGTTATTGAAAGAGTTCGGAGATGATTCTAAGCTGCGAAGTGCTCATGTTAAAGCTATTCGTGACATACCGTCAGTGTCAAACGCTCATAATCTGTATAAGCTAAGGAGATTCTACGAAGAGATTTCAGCAAATTATGCCTCATTGGAATCAATGAACTATGAAGAACAAGTTATGTGCCTTGTAGAGGAAACTGTGATGAAGCTACCACGCAGTATACGCTATGAAATCACAAAAGATGACCGACAATGGACACAATGGAAATTCCCACAATTCCTGGATAAGCTATGGAACTATCTCAAGGCATGCGAAGAAATTGAGCCCATGGAGTCACCAAGGAACGTGGCAGATTTGCACAAGAGGTCGGTAGCACACACAACAACGAATAGAGCGGTGGAATGTGTTTATTGCAAAAGCACAGATCACAAATCATTTCAATGTACAAGTGTTGTCAGCATTGCAGAAAGAAAGGCAATCTTGCAAGGTCAAAAGAGATGCTTCAACTGCACAAGAGCAAATCACACGTTGAGACAATGCAAAAGCAGAAATCTGTGTTACCACTGTAAAGGAAAGCATCACTCGTCCATATGTGCCATTGCAAATACAACAACAACAACAGCAACAGCAGCAGGCACAGGAAGCAGCACAACAGATGGAGTTCAACACATACGAAATGGGCCAGTTGCCTATCAGACTGTTCAAGCAAAAGTAGGTGGTGAAATTTGCAGAATTTTGTTGGATAGTGGAAGCGGAAAGTCATACATTAGCCGAGAGCACAGCCGGAAGTTGAAATTAAAACCCAGTCGAAAAGAGAGCAGGATCATTGGTACAGTTAATGGAGAAATGGAAGTCAATTGTCCAATCTACAACCTCGAAGTCAATGGTGTTGGGAATGCTACAGGCAAATTTACTACGGAATTCGCAGAACTGGATCTGTTTATGCTGAGTTCAGTTCCAAATATTCATCCTGAAATCCAGCGAAAGAAGTACCCACATCTCAAAGGGATATGGTTTTCAGATGTTTCAGGAGATAATGAATTGCCAATACATGCGATCCTGGGAGTCAAAGACTATGCACACATTAGAACTGGACGTATGGTGAAAGGAAATCAACATGAACCAATTGCAGAAGAAACCACACTAGGATGGACGCTGATGGGTGCAATTCAAGAACATCAACGAGACACAGACAGAAGCAGTGTTAATGTGATGGTGGAAAAACCAAGTTCAATTGCAGAAGACTTCAAATTATTATATGATTTGGACATCCTTGGCATCAAAGATAACAGTGAAGATGTGTATGAAGAATTCAAGGACAATATAACCAGGCTGAGTGATGGTCGCTATTCAGTGAAATTACCATGGAGGAAAGGTCAGTACTATCTACCAAACAACAAGCAATTGTGTGAGACAAGGTTAAAGAGTTTGCTGAAGAAGTTAAGAGGAGATCAACAGACACTCGAAGCCTACGATGCAGTTATCAAGAGCCAGCTAGAAGAAGGAATAGTTGAAGTGGTTCCAGAGCAACCTGATGGTCAACGAGTTTCATACTTGCCACATCATGGAGTGATCAGGAAGGAAGCTGAGACAACGAAGCTACGAATTGTTTATGATGCCAGTGCAAAGCAACGAAAGTATGACAAATCTCTGAACGAATGCCTTCACATTGGCCCTCCATTGCAGCCGATGCTTTATGATATTCTACTACGATTCAGAATGTTTCCAGTGGCAATTTTGGGAGACATCGAGAAAGCATTCTTGCAAATTGAAGTTAGCAAAGAAGACCGAGATGCAATGCGATTCTTATGGGTGAAGGACATACATCAAGAACCTCCTGAAATCTGCGAGCTACGATTTACTAGGGTTATCTTCGGATCAGGACCCAGCCCATTCCTGCTTGGAGCAACTATCAAGGAGCACATGGAAAGCTACAAGAACGAAGATCCAGAATTTGTGAACCTTGTCACAAAGAGTTTATTTGTTGATGATCTAGCAGCAGGAGGCAAAAATACTAACGAAGTTGCAGTGCTGAAGCAGAAGTTAAAAGAAAGATTCAATGAGGGACACTTCAATATGCGAAAGTGGAAATCAAATGACGCAGATCTACGTGAAGAGACCGAGAAAATTCCAACACAGGGAAGTACCGCAGTCAAGGAAGATAGTCAAACAAAAGTTTTGGGAGTCAGCTGGAAGCAGGAAACAGACGAAATGGCAGTTGACTTTGAGAAAATTTGCAGCCTGGAACACGAGCCAACACAACGAGGGATACTGAGAACAGTCGCAGCAATCTATGATCCACTTGGTACAGCAAGTCCAGTTAGCATTGTGGCAAAGATTATGTATCACGATGTATGCATGCAGAAGCAAGGATGGGATGAACCAGTCAATCCTGATATTTTGAAGAAGTGGGAGAAGTGGCTGAAAGAGTTAGCAGAGCACAAGATGATCACATTCAGCAGATGTCTACTGGCATATCCAAAAGAAGACATCATCAGCATTCAACTACATGGGTTTGCAGACTCAAGTGTCAAGGCATGCTGTGCAGCAATCTACTTGGTGATCACACAGACAAGTGGCACATACGCAAAATTGCTAACTGCCAAATCTAGAGTTGCGAAGCCAAACATGTCAGTGCCAAGATTGGAGCTTATTGGAGCACAGATGCTGACAAAGTTGATTCAAAACGTCGAGAGTGCATTGTCAGAGGAGATTCACGAAACACGTGGATGGCTAGACAGTCAAACAGTCTTATGTTGGTTGCAGAACAAAGGAGAGTACAAGCAGTTTGTCAGAACACGCATTGATCAGATTCTTGAAGCAGAAGACATCAAGTGGAATTATTGTCCTACGCAAGACAACCCAGCAGACCTTGGTACCAGAGGAACGACATCGACGAAACTGCAAGAAAACCAAACGTGGTGGAATGGTCCAGAGTGGCTAACTGACGAGGACAAATGGCCAGAACAACCAGAGTACCTAGAAAATGCTACAGACCAAGAAGAAAGAAGAGAAACAACCATTTTGACAACCACGACTGTTCAGACAACTGGTTTGAGCAACTGTATTGACATCAATCGATTCAACAGTGCTTTAAAGATGTTCAGAGTTACAGTATGGATACTACGATTTGTCAACAAAGCCAGGAAGAAGTCTACAGAGACATCAGAAGAGCCAACTAAAGAGGAAATTGACGCAACAGAAGTCATGTGGGCCAGAGAAAGTCAAAGATTGTATCCACCAAGCAAACAACAGATCAATCAGTTAGGTCTCATGAGTGACAAGAATGGAGTCCTTAGATGTCATGGAAGGTTCGATCTTCAAGAAGAACAGCAGCCAGTCTATATCCCGAAACAGCATCAACTCGCCTTCAAGCTAGCAACAGATGCACACAAGCGGACGATGCATATGGGGGTGGAAACCACATTAGCAGAGCTCAGAAGTCGATTTTGGATTCCAAATGGACGCCAACTAGTCAAGAAGGTCATCAAAGTTTGCAGACGTTGCATAAGATTCAAGGCTAAACCATTCAACGACCCAACAACAGCACCGATTCCAGACTTCAGAAAAACACCTGGTTATGCATTTCAATCTACCGGGGTGGACTTCGCAGGACCATTTTACTGCAAAGATGGCAAAAAGCTGAAGAAAGCGTATCTAACATTATTTACCTGTGCAACAACTCGAGCAGTACACCTAGAGCTAGTGAACGACATGACAGCAAGCACTTTCAGGAAGAGCATCAAGGGATTGGTAACAAGAAGAGGAGCCCCAAGTTTAATCATATCGGACAATGCAAAGACGTTCAAGGCTACAGCAAGGTGGCTCAAGTCAATCTACAAAGACAAAAGGGTTCAAGAGTTTCTTCAAGAGCAGAAAATCGACTGGAAGTTCAATCTATCTCGAGCAAGCTGGTGGGGCGGATTCTTCGAAAGAATGGTGGGTGTGGTAAAGAACACGCTCAAAAAATCTCTTAGTCAAGCACATCTGAAGTTTGCAGAACTGCAAGAAATACTTCTAGATGTCGAATTCAGTTTGAATAACAGACCCCTAACCTATCAAGGGGAAGACCTAGACAGTGAAGCCTTAACACCAAATCACCTCATCCATGGAAGGAGAATCAAGCCAATGAAGGAGGAAGAAATCTTCAGTGACGAAGACGAAGTTGCTGATGCCAAACGAAGACTGAAGTATCTACAAACATGCAAATCCCGATATTGGAACAGATGGTCAAAGGAATACATGACAAGTCTCCGAGAACACCACAGAATTACAGCTGGTAAGGCGAACGACATAGAGGCTGGAGATATCGTATTGATCAAAGATGACAATTTGCCGCGAAACATGTGGAAGGTTGGCAAAGTAATCAAGCTCATTCAAGGCAAAGATGGGATAACACGTGGAGTCACCCTAAAGACGATAACAAAGGGAAACAAATATGAGATCGACAGACCAGTCCAAAAGCTATGTCCACTCGAGCTAAAGGCCAAGACTTGCGAGAAGTATCAAGAGAAGGAAAACAATGATGACGAACT
Source organism: Aurelia sp. 3 sensu Dawson et al. (2005) (assembly GCA_964020215.1). NCBI lineage: Eukaryota > Metazoa > Cnidaria > Scyphozoa > Semaeostomeae > Ulmaridae > Aurelia > Aurelia sp. 3 sensu Dawson et al. (2005). Next base: position 15,830,543 of record OZ026593.1, on the reverse strand, counting down.
GGCAGGGACTATGAACGAAAGACCGAAACGCAGAGCAGCAGTGCATGCTGGGAACGAGATCAAGACAACATTGATGCTTGAAGAAGAAAATCAAAACTCTGTTTGATTTGGGGGTGGTGTGTCCTGAATCAATGAACTTGTTTGTTTATTTTCTTATTACGCTGAGCTGAAAGACTGAACTCGAGCTTGAAATCGATTCAGGCTGAATCCTAAGAAACACTTAACTACGCATTTAATTTGATAACTTCAAAGACAATACGCTTATCCGCTGATGTGATTTTATTATTTTGTTTTATTATGTGTTATGATAAAAAGGAGTTTTAGTGAGAGGAAGTTGAGACTAGTCAAGAGAGAATCAACACGATATTCTAGCGATTCTAGCAGTAAATCTAAATCGATTCAAGAATTATACAGTCCTCTAACTAAATCAATCGCAAGTCTAGTTATTCAGTCTATACACTACTACGATTCAACAATCAAAACCAGCGCAGTCGAAGACATTTCCAACAGATATACACAACCAGACGTATTACACTGAGTCCTAGTAATCGCTATCACCCCCTATTCATGAGAAGAGTGGCAGGTGGATGCAATGTTAGAATTCAATGTAATAAGTCTAGTACTAAAATTAAATTTTTATGATTTTCTACAAAGTGCAAGTTTTTGTTATTCCACCTGGAATTTTTAAACAATCCTAAGATGAGGCTGGAACCATATGAACACCTGGCTAAAATTCTGAGGCTTACCATACCTACCAATGTATGAATGAACATTGGTCAACTTTTAAGTGGGTGGTCAAAATTTAACAGAAGATTCCTTGTTTGGAAAAATTGTGTGTTGTTTGATTGAACAATTCGATTGGAATGAATCACATTTTGCTTGAGAGCTAAGAGAATCCAACTTACTTTTGCATTGCCATGCCATTTCTTTCAAGAACATCATTCAAATGTCTCAACATCAGACCAGATTCTACTTTGATTGTATGAATTTTTGGATCAATCTGTGGAAAGAAATGGGAGTTACAAGATATGAGAGAAAAGCTTGGCTTTTTAGTAAGATGTTGCCTGAAATGCATTGTTACAAGTGACGCATTGTTACAAGTAAGGGTCCTCTTACAATGCAACAATTTAGGGCTACTTCCAATGAAGAATGAGCTACAGCAAATGTGCAGCCAAGGTTTTCAAAAACAATCCTTGTCTAATGTTCAACTTTCAAGCCACATGTGCTGGAAAACACAAAATTTTGGAAGTTTTAGCTCTTAACAAATTAAAAGCTTTCTTGGGAGAATGTAACCCACATACGATAAGAGCATTTGTGAAAACACCCCCACATGTAAATGGATTTCCACTTGAAAATGTAAGCTATTATGTAACATATGTCTTGTATTCTTAAAAATAATCCTCCTACCTCTGCATTCTTACACGTTAAAGAAGAACAATGAACATTAAACGTAATGACAAAAAAATTGTGACAAATTTGATTAACAACAAGGCAATGAATGGTTAGAGAGAGTAAAAAACTATTCTGATACTTACATTAAGGACTTTATTAAGTTTAAAAAGCCTTATCATGAAATCATTTGTGCATGAAATGTCAGATGGAGAATGACCAAATCCAATAACTTTGACTCTTTTCTTCAATGAAGAAGCTTGCTTTAGAATCTGAAAAAAAAACAATGATATAAAATCTCAAATCAAATCTCAGAATGTTCTTGGTTTTGGAAGCTCTATCAGACTTAAAAGCAGAACTCAAGAACTGTACAACTTGATGATAGAACTGTTGCGGTCCTTGTGCACATTAACATGACAAAATTATTTACATTATGATAAGAACTGAGCCATATCAAAGACTGTAAATTTTTCTGAACAAGGATAGCAATTTTAATCTAATGTAACAGTGGTACTGTATGCCATCACTGCAGGTTGGCTTTCCAAAACATAGAAATGTCACTCTGGGATAACCTATAGAGCCTGAGACATATTAACAGCTCAAAACTATTGCCTTATGCATTCCATCATTCAAATTCCCTTATTTTATGAACAATAATGCGAAGAATTTCTATGAGCAAAATAGGTTTGTGGAGAAACTGCACTTAAAGGTCTAATATCACCATTTTCGATAAGTTGTAATATGGACGTCCTCTGACAGCTGAATTCGATAACATCACTCAAATCGCAATATTTTGCCTACAAGTGCCCCTAAAAGCCTCCCAAAGTTGCGAATTTGCGGAAATTTTTCAAAATTACCGCGCAGCGAAAAGAAGACTGGTAACGAGCGCTGCAACGTCACGGCAGGAACGCATATCACAGCACAGGCCTTCATTGAAAACACTACTACAAGGTTGCATCTTGTTTCTTCCAGCAAAACTGCTTTTTCAGCCATGCCTGAGAGATGTATGGTTTATGGTTGCAGCAATTACCTATGACAAAGAGTTGGGTATTTCAGTCCATAAACTGGCTTCTTCGGAGATGACAAGCCTGAAGCGAAGGAACGAAGGAAGAAGTGACGGAACTTACACAGAGATGAGAGAGAGAAGGCAAAATGAACCGAAAAGAAGCACTCAGTCATTTGCGCGAAGCATTTCTTTTCATACAAGAAGGGATCGATACAGTGTGCCTCTGTTCCCGGGATGGAGTTATCATACAGAAGAAGTTTGACATCAGATGACATCGGGGTTTAAAGCTAGCCTAAAAGTCGCGCTAAAGGTACACGATAATCACATAGGCCAGGTGAAAGCTTTCCCTTCAATACAAGAACCGTTTCCCTAAAGACTATATCTGGCGTTCCGCAGAGAAGAGAGAATTCTCCGGGGTAACATTGAAAGCTGAAGGAAACAATAATCATGTATGAATAGCTCAAAGAATCTTCTTTCGAATGGTGTCAAATGTTAATATATCTTACACTAAAATTTGCGGTTATTATGGGCGTGCAGTCAGCAGGTCTTGATCTTGTGCGATCTGGCTTTCGATCATGAGAGTTCCCAAGGACAAGAGTGTTGACGATTTATCAATGAAAATTTTTATAGGAATTACAACTCATACATTGAGTTTACTGATGTCTTATCATCTGCAGAAGTACTTTTGAGGAGGGCAAAGCGGAACGTTGGGAAGCGTTGAGGAACTCTGTGCCGTTTCGTAGAGGCATAAATTTTGGCTTGTTCTTGGAGAACCCGTGAATCTTATTATTTGGCTGCGAACTCAGCATTGCCGCTGCAAACTGCCAAACTGAGGTAAGAGCCTTCATATTAAAATCAGTTGTGGGTTTCTTGTCATTTTAGCATGCTTTAGTCATTTGTTTATCCATTCCTCATCGGCAACAGTGTCATCTTGACATAGATCTTTTATGTGCAAGGCTGGGTCTAAGCACAATGTGAAGTTTGCCGTACAACGGTCATTGCTCACTGTTGCTGCTTCGTCTTTTTCTTCAGCAACATGTTCTTCGACGTTGTAGCAGAATACCACGCATCTTTTGATTTCCAAGATGATTCAGACAATGTTTGCGACATTTTTGAAGATCTAGTTCGTTTGTTCCCACGGTTTATCCACACGCTTCAAAATTCCTCAATAAAGCATTGGATACTTGCGCGTGGCGTGGTTCCTGTTGTTACGTCACAAACACTCGACCCAGTCTCTTTCTTTGCGCGGTAATTTTTCAGACCACCCCATCTTTCAGGGGATTTTAGGGGCACTTCTTGTCAAAATATCACGATATGAGTGATGGTATCGAATTCAGCGATGATAGACTGTCCATATTACAAATTTTCAGAAATGGTGATATTAGACCTTTAAGAGAAAAAGGGTCCAAACAGAAATTTTCACTGGGATAAGACTTAAGACTTGCTTTTATTGGCTATGTCAAATTTTAACAATTTACTGAAGATTACCTCTCTAAGTTCATCCACAGATTCAGGTTCAAAGAAGAGTTCCGGCTGACATGAAAACGTCTTTGCCCAATTGGTAAACAGATACCCAGTTTGGCCTTGCAAAGTCATCTTCTCTCATCAGTGAGGCTGATCTAAGAAATTGAAATAATGTCACAAGAACTTATGCAACTGGTGAGAGAAGCTATAGTGTCACAAGACCTGGTTCTTATGCAACTGAAATCAATCAACAAAACAACCAGTACCTGCTGCTAGTATTGTTTTAGGGGTTTCACTTTGGTCAAAATCTAGACAATTCATTCCTGCATTAGACATGAGATGAGTCAACTGGTGCATTTGAAGACATCTGGCATTTTGCAAAACTTTTGAAAAAATTTGAAGACTTCTGTATATTGAAAGGTGATTGCTTCAAAAGCCCAGAGGTTTTGAAAAGCCAAAAAGCCCAAAATGATCCTGTCAATGATCTTGAAACAAATAAACTCATTTTTATAAGAATCTGTGCTCTAACCTTTCATGTGCTTAGAAGAATATTCTTTTGATCTCTGTGCAAACGATCTTCTGAAAATTATGCAGCCATCTCCAAAAGGATAAACTCGTGAAGGGAAGAGTGTAATAACATCACAATTATTTTACTCTTAGAATGGTGCCCAAAACCAAGAAACCCTGCCACAAGGTATGGCTGTTCACACAACAATGCCAATGTTACTTTTAGCAATAGGCCGTTAAAAGTGGGCATCTTGTTTTAGGCCACCACGTCATCGTGAACTTTTGCAATTTTGAGGCCTCCTTGTGTCTTGAGCAGAAACTGTGATAATTTGAAAGCTACAGTTTGTAACAGAAATAAATCTTCGCAGTCTCAAAATGCATATTTACCAAGATCTTTTGAATATTAATGCCTTCCTTACTTGTCTCTCAGTTGCATAACCAACCGGCTGTCCTTCTTTGCACATGGGTTTTCAAAATTTAATTCTAACATTACATCCTGTGTAACCTCGCATTGAATGGGAGGCAATTTTACGCGACCAGCTGAGTGGCCAAGTGGCCTGGTAGCCTGGAGACTACTACTGACACTGGCCACCAATGACAATTCATTTCTAATCGAGAGAAGGAGGTCTGGCGTTCAAACCCTAATCAAAGTCACAACTTGTGGCAATATCTTTCATTTTTGGCTCTGTTTCTTTGTATTCTCTCTGCAAAAGGATATCATTTTAAGCGATTATGCTAAAGATGATGGTGAGGAGGTTTTACCAAGATGCATTGCGCCCCTTGATTGAATCTTAAAAAAGCATTAAAGATTCCTTATTGGCTTATTGTAACGAAACGAATAGCGGTAAAAAGGGTTTGATCGTTATCTTTGGCGTAATTGTACATTGGTGTGACTTGTGAAATTCTCAATGCTGTTGTTTTTGAAAGGCCTCTTTATTTGAAAAAACTTGTCCAAGCCTGACACTGAAACTTTTCAACTTTTAATAGTTTTCCACTGAAATTGTACAGTACTTGCTTTGTGTTTCAAAGCTACAGTGCACATGTTTCCATTTATGAATTTGGTAAAGAAACTAGCACCATGATGGCCAAAATTTAAGGAACTCTGCTACAAAGTTTGACAATTCATCATTGGAGGATCGACGAAAATCATTGTAAAATTGTCGTTAAGCCTTTATTCTGAAAATGAAATCATGATAGGTTTATGCTTCTAGCATGACAAAAGGCCCTAGGGACAAGGTTGATGGCTGTCGCCATAATCCAGAAAATAAGAAACGCTTCGCTGAGAAAAGTTGTTTTGAACTTTCTAGAGTAGAAGAACATCCGCTTCTGGATACAAATAATAATGAATCAAACTTTTCTTGTGAGCAAAATCAAGTGAAAAATGTCGATTTGATTCACATCTTGCAAATTTTCGTATATTGCTGTCTGTCCTGTGGGTAGAAATAAAGTGACTTTTAATCATTTTATGTATGACACATCCTCAAAAAAGTCTCAGCGTTTTTGTGACTGAAGCACATTATGCGTATCCGGTGGTCAGCGGTTGCCGCCTAAATCCATGAGTGCGCATAAGGCCAGGAAGAAAAACAAAAGTTTTCAGATGTCATGGTTCACGTTCCAGACCACTTGAAAAGTACGAACAAACGACAGAGCAGAAACTGCGTAAAATGACGTCATCGAGCAATCTGAGATAACAAAGTGTTTGGATAGATAAGCTTTCTAAAATGATAAATCAAGAGTTTAAGACCCAAGGAACAAAATATGAAGTGTTGCGAAATTTTGGGATCTTTTTGGGTTGCTGGGAGCTTTGGAGGCTCAAAGTTACGAGTTTTCGCGCTTGCGTGCGCAATTTCTGCTCTGTCCGAACAAACAGGAACATGAATATGGTCCAGAAACACAAGTGGTTTGGAACACACACTTCATATTTCTATGATGATCTCCTAAGACAAATAATGGATAAAAATCGTATTCAGATGCTTTTGTTTGTTTTTCTTGCTTGCTTTTGTTTTCATATTCAGATTTCAGATGATAAAATTGTTTCAAACAATTGGCATCAGCAACTGCTGCTCCAAAGAATCCTTGTTGCTATCCCAAAAATCTTACAACTTACAGTAAAGTAATATGAAACGTTGCAGGATATTTTCGTCTAACGCTGGTCACAGCAATGCCCGGGGGGGGTACTCCCATTGTGGTCTAACAGGGGGTCCAGTCAGTGCTAAAGAGGGCCAAAGCAAAAATTTTGAAAAATACCGTCAAATGGTAGTATCTTTTTACAAAAACCCTCACATGGTAGTTCATGAACCTGAAAACTGGGTCATTTGGTAGCATTTAGAGATGAAAATTTTCTACGGTTTTTCAAGATGTTTTATTGCAAAATTGATGGAAAAAAGCAAGAAATTTTTCAAAATTCATTTATTATTGAAGCTGTAATGACTAAATTGGTGTGCGGAGGAGCGTACCGGGTTGAAACATAATAAATGGCTTCGAATCTTAGAATACCCCTAAGTGGTAGTATGTGGTTGACAAAAAGGGCCATTTGGTAGCCAATTGGTAAGACCCTCAAACTGACTGGACACAATGGGAGTACCCCCCCCCCCCCCGGGCAGCAATGTCAGATCAGGAGGACGGGCCATTTGGTGAAACCAAGGGAACAAACACTTAACCACTTCTCTTAAGGTAAGGCAAGAATATCTTGGAACCACGTTTGAACCTACTTCTGGAAACCGCCACTTTAAGGTAGGTCACCTGTCGAAAATTTCGATTTTTTGAGCAAAATCACCAAAATGAGTTTTTTTCATGATAAGGTAGTTCAATTATTGGAGAATTCAAATCTTTACTCATTTTGACTATTTGAACCTTTCAAATTGGAAATATCTTAGGTTCTAGTGATGTAGGTCATTAAAAATCTTCAAAATATACACAAAATAAATTGCAAAGCATCTTAGTTTCAGATACTTTTTCAGAACGTTTCCATATCTCAAACGTTTAACCCCAATACATCATTTGAAAGCCCTGCTTCTGCTCTGTCTGATTATGAGGTTACTTTTATCATTTGGGCAGCCTGTGTATGTGTTTATGACGTTGTTGTGATGCTGTTCCTGTACTGTTCGAACAAAAGGCTTCCGTTGCATAGCTACAAAGAGAAAAATGCCGGATGGTGATTGGCTAGCGAGCGCCGTTCTGCTGTCTGATTGGTTTATTGCATCATCTGTCTAAATAAAATGGCGTCGTCGTTGTCAGATGAAACCAGGGAGCGCCGAAGGCGCGGGAGGGGAAACGCCTATTGTTTTGAAAATCGATGATCGATGCGCAGATTGAAAACGAGGTCGAACACTCTCGAAGCAAACTGCCGGAATGTTGAAAAGCTGTGGGCAAATATTATATAGTGATGCAAGAGAATTCAGCATTTCCTCCAAGTTTGTTATCAACCCATCTGGTGAAGGTGAAACAAGATAAGAGGATGACGCTATCTTTAGTTCTGAAAGATACCGAATTAATTTCTTCTCTGCATGCAGCGAAGCTACTCTAACTCTGAAGCAAGTGAAGTTGGCCTAAAGCTTTGTTGTGGTTGGACTCGAGAAACTCAGACGATTGTGTTGCTCAGTGTGGAAGTCGCTTCTTGGGCGTTATGCAAGCCATCAAGCAATTTCGAGTAGAGTTAATGGACACTATGGTGCAGGCATGCTCTCTTTTGAAAGCTAAAGTAATTAAGGAAAGGATCAATGGCTACGTGTTGATGGCATTGGCCCAGATTGGAAAGTTTGCCTTGCGCGGCCGATTTCTCTGCCGCGCACTTTAAATTTCAGCCGCGGTTCCAGCCGCGAAATTTTCATAAAACAACAAAAGGAAACAATAGAGCTATTGTTTAGTGACACAAATACAGCCGCGCAAGCAATTTCGACGTAGGAGAGATCCCCCGCGCATTCTGCAAACTTTCCAATCTGGGCATTGGCCTTTGTTGTGTGAAGAAGTTGTAATCAACCAGGGTGCATTCCATGTAAAACCCACGCCGAAGGTACGCCAAGCCCTAAGCTTTTGTACGCCAGGTATTTTCAGGTGGAGAGATGCAAAACATCAAGAAATACATTTGTCTTCAAAAGAAACTGCTAAAAGATCGAGGGCAACTTCACATTCACGCCAAGATAGGCTAATTTTCAAACGCCGTCATGCCAAGAACCGATTTTATTGAAGAAATGACGCCGCTACGCCGACAAAAAGTCAGATATACGCCGAAGATCTTCGGGCCTAAGTGCACGAAATGCACCCTGGGTAATCAAGAGAGACACTTGTTATGTTTTATGCACTGAACTTGTTCCTGCCAGTGAAATTTCAAATCAATCAGCACCAGTAAACAATAACAGAAACTTTGTCTTTGACAATAAGAATAAAGTATACATAACAAATTTCATAATGGGAAATTACTGTAGGAGTTTCAATTTGCAACTTGAACTTGAAACAAGGAACTATTTTTTTTAATTCTTTTGACCGCTTGAAATAAATTTTGGAATCATGTTGCTTCAGGAATCAATCTTTTGTATTTGTTTATTTATACAAGAGTTTAGTTCTTAAAAGGGGTTTCCTGCAAGGGTCTTACCATGTGGCCCTATTTGTCAAACACAAAATTCAGCACATTTTTATACACACTCTTGATTACCAAATAATCAGGGGGCTTTGGCAATGGTTTGATAGGGTTTACTCGGGTAGAATGGATAAATCTGGGGTAAAATAGGTATGTTGAAATGTAGATAAATTTTGCCAAGATCAATGTTCACGGTTTTCCTCCAGCTGGGACACATCAAACTACCCTCCTGAACATACTGTAGTGAATGTTGATGTATCACTTGCAAGTCTACTGTCTTCCAGCAATCAACTACCAATTTTACCCCCAGCCTGCCCATTTTACCCTCTAGTAGACCCTGTGATATTAATTGGGACCTGGAACAATCAGGGTGGTGATCGGAAAAATAGAATATACTGTATCTAGTTTTTTTCTTAGTAAAAACATAACTGTAATCTTTTCAATATTTATGAAAATAGACTAAAAAATTATGCTCACTTTCATCACAAATTTTCAACAACTAATAAAAGGGGGTTGGAGTAAAACTTGGGGGTTGAAAAATTGGTTCTCAAGAGTTCAAACATTTCCATTTTGTGAAAGTCAGTTCAAAACTTTTGCAGATTTGCCACCTCACAAAAGTATTTTCCCAAGAAAGTTTCTTCCCTTGAAGACTAATGGTGGGCTTCAAATCACATGTCATGCTAAATGTCCACAACTAAAAACAATGAAGAGTTTTGGCTGTTTGTTATCAGAAATCTTATGTGACATCTGATTTAAGATGGACTTAAACCAGTTTGGTTCTTAAAATTGTGGATCATTCACTTTGTGAATTGTGCAATCAATGATGCATGACAAATACCTTAATATTTCAAGACAATAGTAATCTAAGTAGGTGAAGAGAGAAAGAGACATCCAGTGCAGTGTGCATATTTTCAAACAGATTTTGACATTGTAGCACACAGTAAACAATTTACATATGGAGACCCATCTGATATTTAGAATTCCTCATGTCAATCTTAAAATACTGCCAACATAACATCAGAAAAACTGATATGAAAGCATCTATATAAAAGAAGGAATGATAAAAATCAAATTTGTTCAAACTGTTATCCTCCATCATCTAATTTGCTTGTTTTTATCAACCTCTTTAAATGCTTGTGGTGATGAGGTGTTGAACATTACAAATTAGCAGTGCAATAAATCATAGCCTTAGGTCTAGACATTTTGGCTGATATATTGCATTTTTACTGTAACTTCCACATCTTCAATATCATGCCCAGATCTTGTAAAAAGAGCTGATGATTGAAAAGACAACAGTGTATCACTGACATTGTATGCATAAGAATAACCTCTAGTCTTAGGATAACCACCACATATTTGGTGCTGAAGGCAGAAGAATGACTCCACTATATCTTCAGTCAGTCCATGAGATTCCTCTGGAGTGATGCACACATTTTTCATAAGAAACTTAGAATTTGGGCCAGTACTTTTTCACATTATTTCATTTTATCAGAAGCACAATACATACATTCCATAGAGCCTAAACTGAACATCATATAAAGATACATTTCAGACTGCAAGTTCTTTAAAGTCATCCAGTCTGCATTCGTTGTAGTGCACGGGGGCGCCACTCCAACTGCTTCCAGCCACAACCGTGCCATAACCCTCTAATAACACCATCTTGGCAGTCTGTTTATGAAATTTACGATTAACCCCAACCCTCAGATGTGCCAAAATTTACTTCAGAATGAGCTTCCCTGCGCCAAAGTCAAAGAATGCAAGCTGGAAAGTCATCAGATTTTGAATACTCTGAGTTTCTTACAAGTTTCTGAAAGGTTCCATAACAATCCTCACATTCTTAAACATATTTTTCCAGCATTAGAGTTTCTTCAACTGTAGGCATGAGTTTCTTGTAAGCAGTTTCTTATGAACAAAATATGTGTATGCAACCAATTCTTGCAAGCACAAAGTAGATAGCTGTAGAAGAAAATAAACATAACTTTTTGTGACCACTTGCTTAGGGGAACAGAATATTTAAAGAAGCCCTGGGGCTTCATAATACATGCTAAAAACTGACCTATATAAGTTAATAATCCAATTTGAAAATCCAAAACAAGTCTTCCTATATTTGTATGTCACTTTGAGATCAGTAATAAATCCTGTTAGGATAGCCAAAGGAACTAGATCATTGAAAGAGAAAAGAACTTCATCCTTGCCAAAGGCAAACAAACAACCTGTAATCTTGCACTAGTAACTTGCAAATTGAACATGGTCTTGCAGCTGGCAAAATGGGATGATATATCTTTCATTGTTTTGAACTTTTTCTGAGCTCCTCCTTCCAGTCAATAAAATAATTGCCAGCAAAATTTAGTTAATGCAAACGTACAGACTGCCTTCCACAGGCACACTGCACACTTGCTTGCCAGTCGAGATGCTATCGATATCGAATTGGAATCGAAATAAATCGAACATGAAAGAATTTCACAATTTCAACCCCTCTCTCCATATCAAGCGATATCTCCAATATGTTATAATATGTTACTTAGCTTTTTACAGAAGTACTTCCTTGATGGTTGCACTCACTGAAAATGTTAAAAACTAGAACTTGTTCGATTTTTATTTTGAGAAAATTAGATGCCGCCGAGGTGAAGCTCTGACCAGCCCTTGCATTAGGCCCATTGCAACAGCAAGCGAATGCATTATTTTGGGGTCAATTGTGGTCCGATCGCTCTGATATTTCATAAAAAAAAGGAAAGGTCTATTTTGAAGAGTCAAAATGTAGAAAATTGAACTTACCAAGTACTCATCTCTAAATTTCGGCTCCTTTTCGCGTGCAGCTCTTGCATGTCAACCAGCTCCTTCAACTCGAAAAATTTCTCAAATCAAGCGCAACCTCGATCGCATGCGCATCATACATCATTCACTCAAGTGACTGCGCGTTTCCCCTCCCGCGCCTTCGGCGCTCCCTGGATGAAACAAACATTCGAATCCAACTGATAGTTCTCAAAGTTATCACTTGTTTGCTCGAAGTACAACCATTATATTTTTAGTTTTGGAAACATCATGGCTAAAACGAAACAAAGATCAAAGAAACCATTTCTCGGTCGCAAAAAAATTCATCGTAGAAGAAAAGAGAAGACTGATTTGCTGGCAACCCCAGTGGCCCCAGTGGAAGATGATGTTGTGAAGGTTGCCGAGCAAAGGCCAAGATCAGCCAGTGAAAGAAAACTGACTTGTTTTGGTATGACTCTCGAAAGCACCCAAATTAGACAAGAAAGAGAGGCAGATGACCACTTCATGTTTGTGCAGAAGTCTTCGCTTACAAATCTTTTGAGCAAGCTTCTATGCCCCACTTGCAACCACCCTGGGATTAGTTTACAGATTCTGGAAGACAAGATGTCTGGTTTCGGTGCCATGGGATCTTTGTTTTGTAGCACATGTGAAGAGGTTGTTGATGAAAACTTCCTTTGTCAGAGAGTGGCAAATTCAAGATCACTCAATGTCCCATTTGAAATCAATACACGGGCAACGCTTGCTTTCCGGGGAATAGGTTGTGGATTTTCATCAATGAAAGAATGGTGTGGCATGATGAATCTTCCATGCTCTATGAGCCAAAGTGTATACAAAGTTCACAACAAGAAGATTCATGATGCCAGTATTTCAACTTTTAAAGAAGTGAAAATTGAATCTGTTAAGGCTATTGTTCAAGCATACAGTGACCTTGGAGAGACCACAGATGAAAACGGCATATTGGACATTGCCGTTTCCTATGATGGTGCCTGGCAGAGAAGGGGACATTCGTCACACAATGGTGTAGCGGCAGTCATAGATCTTCTGACAGGCCTGCCAGTTGACTATGAAGTGTTGTCCAATTTTTGCTTGAAGTGCAAGATTGCTGCTAGCAGCCCAGACAGTACAGTCTTGGACAATAAACATGCTGAAAATTGCCCAAAAAATTTTGATGGCTCAGCTAATTCTATGGAAGTTGAGTGTGCCCGTAGAATGTGGAGACGATCAGAGCAGGAACACAATCTCCGCTACACTGTCATGTTGAGTGATGGAGATAGTAAGGCTTATGATTCAGTAGTTGCTGATAAGCCCTATGGTGACACTGTTGCAATTGAGAAAGAAGATTGTGTGAACCATGTCTCCAAAAGAATGGGGACAGCTCTAAGGAATCTGGTTGCAACATCAAAGGCCCAGCAGCAGTCCTTGGCAGGAAAAGGAAAGCTCACACAAGAAAAAATAACAAAGATCCAAAATTATTATGGTAGAGCCATCAAAGACAATGCAAATGATGTTGAAGTAATGAAGAAAAGAATCTTTGCCATTTTATTCCACCTTTCATCCTCCAATGATCACCCAAAGCATACACACTGCCCACCAGGTGCTAAATCATGGTGCTTTTGGCAAAGAGCTTTAGCACAGGGAGAGACCCCAGAATCACATAAAGAACATGAAACCTTACCAGCAGACATTGGTAAAAAGCTTGCACCAATATTTCAAAGGCTGTCACAGGAAAGTCTTTTGAAAAGATGTGCAAGGAATAAAACACAAAATCCCAATGAGTCCTTGCACAACATTATCTGGAAATATTGTCCAAAAGCAACATTTGCTGGAAGAACAACTATGGAGACTGCAGTTTCATGTGCAGTTTGCCAGTTCTCGAAGGGTGCAACAAGTCGCAGCACAATTTGCAAAGTCCTAGGAATAGAGCCAGGACTGTTCCTGGAAAAGGCATCAAATGAAAAAGATGCTAAGAGGCTGAAAAAGTCATTAAAGGCCAGCACAGAAGTTGCAAAAAACAGAAGAAAACAGCTTAAGTATAATAAGGCGACACAAGAACAGAAGAAGAAAAGGACGGAGGGTATTATGTATGCTGCTGGCTCATTTGATGTCCCAAAATGACACTTAAAAACTGAAAAGTGGCCAGAAAGTAATTAAAAAATGTTATTCTGACTACGTAGTTCAAAAATCAGAACATATCAATTGGATTTCATAGCCTTGTAATGACTCTTTTGGATCCTATGAACTGAAAATACTAAGATGAGATTTCAAATGCATTTTTCTCAAAACTAGGTTTTTGCAAAAGTTATCAAGCTTAGTGAACATAGATTTTGGTCAGGCAAGCAGTGGGACCTAATGTCTATACATCATTTGAATGCTTATAGAATGAGGAGTGATATGGGCTCATTGGATTTTCAATTTAGGTAACCTATACTGAGTAGGCACAATTTTTATCAGATAGAAATTACTCGCGAATTCCTGATTTTGACATTTTTATCCATATTTTTCTTCCAATGCAAAATTGAACAAAGCTAATGACCCTACATCACTCCCAAGGACTTAACCTTTTATTTGATATACAGGTTTTACCCCATGAAGGAATGATAAGGAATATCTATGAACACTAAGCAGTGCTACTAAATTTCTATTGTTTGCAGGTTTCCATGGAAACCCATCATTGTATCTTAAAATAGACTGCATATTTGAAATCAGCATGCAGTCTTTGTAAGGTATTGTGAATTTCCCCCAAATATCTGCAACAACAGCGATTTTAGATTCTCGACAGGTGACCTACCAAAATAACCATTTCCGATTTCTACTTCCGTTCCCCCATCTTTTTCTGACTTCTGAGTTTCCGACTTTTGAAAGATGACACGGAAGGATCTCAAAGAAGGCCTCACTTTCAATGCCTGCCAGTATTCACTGTTGTTGTTCATCAAGGCTGGCCGCTCTCCGAAAGAAATGGGTGTAATTCATCGGAACTTTACATCAATTCTGATGCGCTATAGACATTCAAAATGCTGCAGTCCAACTGGTAAAAGCTTATTTATGGTCGTGGTAACATGAAAATAGCCTTTCACTGCATCGAAGATTAGTAAAATTGGTTTAGAAGACTGCAAACATGAGCCGTCCACCATCGGTCATCATCAACTCGACTCAGAAGAGTGGCAACGCCACTATCATGCAAGCCCGGAGTCTCTCGTCGCCGACGGCTAGCGCAAGCCTATCTCCATCTTCATCCAGCAATAACGATTTAGCAAGTCTTTTTGAATGTCCTGTTTGTTTTGACTATGTCCTTCCGCCGATTTTTCAGTGCAGTAGCGGACATTTAGTTTGCTCAAATTGTAGGCCTAAATTAACGATTTGCCCAACATGTCGCGGGCCGCTGGGGAGCATACGAAACTTAGCGATGGAAAAGGTAGCGAACTCAGTGCTTTTTCCATGTAAATACAACTCATCTGGATGTTCAGTTACACTACAACACACTCAAAAAACAGATCATGAAGAATCATGCGAATTTAGGCCGTACACTTGCCCTTGCCCTGGGGCGTCTTGTAAATGGCAGGGATCTTTGGACGCTGTGATGCCCCACCTCATGCATGCACACAAATCAATAACAACTTTACAAGGGGAAGATATTGTTTTTCTCGCCACCGATATTAATCTGCCTGGAGCAGTTGATTGGGTCATGATGCAGTCTTGTTTTGGTCATAACTTCATGCTGGTTTTGGAGAAACAGGAAAAGTATGAGGGACACCAACAATTCTTTGCTGTTGTTCAGCTAATTGGATCAAGAAAACAAGCTGAGAACTTTGCTTACAGACTTGAACTCAATGGACATCGGCGTCGACTAGCATGGGAAGCAACTCCAAGATCTATTCATGATGGAATTCAATCTGCAATCCTGAACAGTGACTGTCTTGTTTTTGATACAAGTATTGCACAGTTGTTTGCAGATAATGGTAACCTAGGTATCAATGTTACCATATCCATGTGTTAGTGTTCAGGTATTTAGGCTGTTTCTTACAGCTAATAATGAGGGATGTCAGGTGGCTTTTATGCCTTTTTCAGAGGAATAACCATAGAACGGATTTTCTCTCATGGAAAATTGTATTTTCGTTATAGTGATACAAGCTTAGACCACATTACACTGTACAGGTACAGCTATGGAACCATAACAAAGGGTGTAACAAAAAGTTGTTTAAAGACAGTTGATGCATTGTTTACCATTGTTCTTGATGGTGCTCCACGCCAGATATTTGGCATGACATGCATATTTTCCAGTGTGATGGATAAACTTCTTGTTTACAGTGTTCTTGGTTATCAGTACCGTAACACTTTAGTTCCTCCCATCTATAGAAAAATCTTGCTCAGGAATAATTCAATGCATTGTTGTTGTCGTTGACATTGTTATGTGGCATCTAATTTGAGACCGACCTAAGTTATTTTTAAGACTAGGCAGACAGCAGTCGCATCTCAGCTGTTGCATCTAGACGTACCTCTAGGCAAGATATGAAAGTAGCAAAGATCCTCAGGTACAGAAACAAAAGGTGTTGGTGTGTGTAAATAATCATGACACAAACTGGTTATCACTCTCATCCCTAAAGGCCATCAAAGTGAATATATGAATAGTGTCAAGTTCGACAGAGCAGTTTCGCACGCATGCGCGAAAACTTGTTACTTCGAGTCTCCCTAGCTCCCTGCAACAGATACCAAAATTCAGCAACACTTGATATTTTGTTCCTTGAGCCTTAAACTCTTGATTTATGATTTCAAAAAGCTTATCTATCCAAACATTTCCTTATCTCAGATTGCTTGATGATGTCATTTTACGCAGTTTCTGCTCTGTCGTCAAGTTCTTGATGCCTTTGTTTCATTCCTGATGAGCTTGAAAGAAACTAGAGTTGTTTTCTAGGTTTGTTTTATTCACAGCCTTTAGTCCTCCAAATCCTCATAGGTTATCAAAATGGCAATGCCTCTTTCATGTCTAGGAATGAAATATTCCAAACTTTGATGAACGCAGAAGGTAACAGCATGCCAGAAGCCCTCTTCTCCTTTTTGAGCAACTGTTATTTCCAAAGACAGGCCCAGGCCAGATATGAACAAAGTCTTGATAGTTTTACAGTGAGAAGGAGGCTAGTGTAAGTTTTTTGGAGAGTTTGTGTGCTTGTTTTTGAGTAGGTAGATATTTTCAAATACACATTTTTTTATAAGAAACTGGTTTATAAGAAACTAGTACTAAGATGGCCAAAATTTTAAGAAACTCTAGTACTATGTCTGAATTTTATGAACCATGAATTTTATAGCAAATAAATGGTCAAACCTTTATTATTGGGCAATATTGTCTAACCATTTGTGTTTTCAACATAATAGAACATTGTTTATTCCTATATGATGTTTTAAATATCAAGAAACATATCTGCAGCAGTGTTAGCGACCACATTGACAATTCATCCATTCAAAAAATAAGAAACCAATTAAGAAACTTTTAGTACGAAAATTGACAAAATTTCATGTTAGATTAAGAAACTTTTAGTACTATGGCCTGATCCAAGTTTCTTATAAAAAAAACATGTAAGGTAATGTGTTACTTAGAAAACTGTATGATATGTTGGCTTGTCAGGTGCACCCTTAGGTTAGATGGGAATTTGGTTAGATGAAGTATCAGAATTGGTATATATATATAAATATAGTTAGGTGCATTGGCACTACTAGCAGAGCAGCAAAACTGGGAGCAACAGTTAAGCCCACAATTATTCATGCCCCTATCAAATTCTGAGTATTTTGCATTGTGCTATTTGAGGAACAATTTTACTGTGGTAAAGTTTCGTAAGAACATGACCATGAAACAAGTGCTATAAGAGACATTTCAAGGAAAAGAATATTTTATGAATTGGTCTGCAAATATACCAATTCAAAGACTCAAAATTTGGCATAGGTATAAATAGCTTTGTGCTGCGCTTGATGATAGATGTAGTAATCGGGTGGCATTGAGGGCACGTGCCCCCCCCCCCAAGATTTTGCAACAAACAAAAAATTTATTGTTAGAAAGTGGCCCCTTTTCTTAAGGAAGAAAATTGCCCTGGAAGTGTCGTGGCCCCCAAGTTCGAGATGCTTCCTACGTCCCTGTGCTTGATTGTAGAAGATATCACGAGCACACATGACAAAGTGGAATAGGAATGGATTAAGTAATGTTTGAAAACATAAGAAATTGAAAGGCAAACAAAGAGTTAAAACTTCGAATGTAGCACAAACTACTAATAGACTAGAAGTAACTAAAAGTTATCAACTGCGCGCACTCTAAGATATTTCTGAACTCAAATAAAGCCACACTAAATTCGTAAATGACTTTTTTGTTGTTTCCTTGAACTGGATTTAATTGTTCCATTATTCCCTATTCCATGTTTTATGACTAGAAGGAGAGTGATGAAAGCACGGTCAACAGATTATTGTGCTGAGTTAATCCTATTGACGAGCATTTATTTGCTCGATTGGCCGCGTCGTCGCCAATCAATGCATGTGATCAGGGAGGCTGTAGGTATGCGAACGTTTTGAACAGCGGCAATGAAGCAATAGACAAAACAAATATGCGTGGCCAGCAAACGAAAATTCACTACCTCGCAATTAGTAAGCACGCTCCTTCGTCGCGCGCAACTAGCAACTCTGCTGAAAGTTAAGATGGGTCGTTATGGCCAAAGTAATTTTTTGCACTCAGAACAGTGCCAAACATGCCAATATTTTAATCAACGTAAACATAAATTCATTCACTTTAGATTTTCAAGGAATACTCGAAGAAACCAATGATACTTCGTAATTTGATTCAAATCAAGCAGCTTCTCTGAAAGTTTTTGGCCTCTTTTGCGAAATGAACGATTGGTCAATGCAACAAATCGAATGCATTTGATTGGTTGAAATCTAACTGTGAATGCGGTATTATTTGCCAGCCGAGACGATATCTGAAAGTGCTCCCTCTTCTAAGCCAGCAAGCAATGACTCAAATATAGATTCGAGTTTGCTCTGTATTGTTGCTCTGTTTTCGTGTTGGTGGTATTTTCAAGTAGAGTTTCACACTCGTCTTACAACGAAAATTGTTTCTTTATATCTCGTTCCTGCTGTCATTGTTTTTTTTCGAGAGCGAGGCGGTATATCACTCTAACGAAAAAGCGTACGAAACTCACTGAGAAATGCGATATTTAGGAGTTTCTTACGGGTTTTCCTTGAAAACAAAGGGCTCAGGCGCACGAGATTTTTACTGTTTGCTTTTGTATCTTTATGGAACAATCTCATATCTCTATATTTGCTGAAGTGCACGAGATTTTTAGGGAGTGATACGCCCCTCGAGTTTTCGGCAAATTTTGGCTAGAAACGCTCGAATTGCTCGAATCACAGCGAGCTCAAGAAATGGAGAAAATGGTTAGGTTCCATATCCTGGTTCCTGACTTGAGTGCCTCTTTTCAGTCCTCAAATTCCCCTTGTTCCCACAAGAAGTTTATATCCTTGGTCGAGCTGACAGGGAAAGTTGTGGGATGGCTGACGTAAACAGCCAAGACCTCAAAAGTACAAAGTGTGGGCGAAACTTGCAACCTGTTGACAAAATACGTATCCTCCAAGACCTTTCAAACGCAGTTGACCATTACAAATAACGTTTAAAGAGCTGTTGTCACCTAGGGTACTTTGCAGCCATCAGTTTAACTATTTTAGTGCAGATCCTTATTTCTGCTGAGGCAAAGTTCGATTTTCAGACAGAGGGTATGAAATTGCTGCTTACAAATTTAGATTGCTCGCAAAGGATCCTGGGTGATAATGGGTCTTTAATGCAACTTTTTTAAAGTCATAAGAAACCTTTGCAAGCAAAACAATATACGTCTTGTCTTGCTGCGAAGGAAAACTCGCTTTCACCCAATCTCATGCGGAGGAGGTGTTCACCAACAGGGAAGCAAGAGATGAAGATTTCCATTCAATTCAATCAAAATATATCCTTCCAATCAAGATTCCAGATAGTTGCAAGAGTGTTAGATTGGATCAAGAAATTTTGAAACGATGAGTTTGAAAGCCTTCGACATTGTCACAGTTGTAGATAAAATCAGCCTTGCAAACGAGAAGAGCAAAGTTTTGGTAAGTATCACAAGCAAAGACTCCACACTAGGACGAGCCAGAACATGGGGAAGAAAGAATTGAGGAGGGGAAGATGAACTTTTTTAGGCCATCATGCATCCAATCTACAATTAGATTCTCCTTAGCTAGGCCTACCGGGACCGCGTCAAGTGATCCAGATTGCCTTCTTGTAAATCTCGTTATCAAAAGAAGAGAAAAAAATTTGGAAAGAACTTCCTTTCAGTTATGGATCTTCAGAGAGAGTTTTAGCGAGTTGAATCCACCCCACTCTACCCGAGAACCTTGAGTACCACTTTTTAAATAATGATTGCGTTTTCTTTGCTTTCTCAGATAACATGTTTGGAAAGCTCACTGAAGAATTTATACCTTGGGACTGCAGATTGGTGAGTAACATAAAATACAACCAAATTTGTTTGTAAAGATCATTTTGGTTAAATGTCCCAAGTGAGTCAATTTTTGAAGCAAGATGTATTCTATTTCATTGCATCATTTTATTTTCAGCTTTGTAGTGCACTATATTGTGGACAAGGAGGCTGTGCAAAATGGAAAGATATCATATCAGACCAGCTTGCAAAGACACAAACAACTTGGCTTGGTAAAAGAAATTATTATCTTTAACTTTTAATTCAATGTTTGTCCACCTTCTATGGATATTTAGGAAATGTGTTACATATATATTCTTTAGCGCTATTTAGTTGGCACACATCAGTTCCTTGCCTAAGAATTTACGGAAAACTTACAGGAATTCTTGTATAGAAATTCATGTTGTCCTTGAGTATATAAAGTTTCATACCTCTAAATAATGCCTACAGTACCTGCATCTGGATGATCTTTGAAGATGCATTGAGAAGTCTTTGATGTTAATGTAAACAAAGTGCATAGAAATGATTGTTTAAAATCCTGTCAAATCTCACTTCTTTCATAGAAAAGACCAATCACTCAGCTGTTAACATGCCCTGCTGCATCAAAGTTACTGGTTCTCTGTGATGGTAAGTTAGTGATAAAGTGTTGATCAAGTTCAGGATCATGCAATCAACTTTTGATTATGCAATTTTTGATTAATGCAATTTTCTAGTTGAAACAAATCCTTGAAGATCTATCAGTAAATACCCAAACGGAATGTTATGTTTTCATCTTTTCCTAAAGATTGTAATATCTTATTTTTTCACAGGAAATATTTTTATGCTGTCTATGATTGGTCTCGAGGTGAGCTAAAATGTATCCATTTTATTTTTAATAACTTTTGAATCATTTTAGGCTATTTTCAGATGAAGAATTTTCTTAGAATTCTTTTGCAACACAAGAGGTAATGGGCTGGAGAGAAAAGAAAACACACTTAGCATTTTTCGGGAAATTGACCATATATAATCAATCTGTGAAATCATAATTGCATAGGGAGATGAAATTTGGGGGCTTGCCCAATAAAGAGTCTATTGTTTAGGAAATTTTTGTCCAACTGAAGACCAATTTCTACCTGATTAAGACCAATTTGTACAAAATTTTCCTGTCCAGGAGGATATAGCCCCCAAGCCCTGGCTTCCTGTGCCTATGTTTGAAACCAGTTTGGTGTTGCAATGTTCTAATATTTTCCTGTGTTATTTCCAGATGAAAGTTGGTGGTACAAGAGAGATCATGAGAGGGGTAAGACAGTTTTTCCCAACACTATAATCATTGGTTGATCAGGATCATGATGCTAGATTCACACAATTGCTTTTAGTTTTGCATTAAAAGAAATTAACTAGATAATGCAACCATTTTGCCAGCCAGAGAGAGGATGGTTTCATTGGTTAATTTCAGTGACAGAAATCACTTGATTAAGACAGATAATAAATGTAATCAAGCCAACTAGGTCAAGATAAATGTTTCATTTCATTCTGAATTTTTTACTGTACCTCATCAGTTTGTATTTGATGTTTCTTTATTTCTAGCTGTCCATCAATGTACTGTATCAAGGTTGCCCATGCATACTTTGCATATTTTTAGTTGAAATGACAAACAAAAATATATGTATTTAAGTCATAATTTTTATTTGATCTAGGCAACCTACATGGCAAGAAACAACAGACCAGTCAATTTCAATCCCTTCTCTGTTGAAGTAAGTTTATTTTAATTGATAATATCTGCAACACAAAATATATTCTTACTTTCATTGCAATCCATCAGTACTATGTGAAGAAACTTCTTCTGAATTTATCAGTACTTTATGAGCAAGACCTGAATTTTTCATACCTGCATTTATTGGCTAGCCTGGGTGCAGCCTCTCCTGTCACTGTGGAGGATGACGGAGGGGGAAGAAAGAAGAAAGATTTCCACTCTTTATCCTTCTTTTTAATTTACGGCCCAAGCCAGATAAGCTCTGCTTCTCTTGGGTCGTGTAGAATACATATATTTTTATCTTACATTGTATTAGGCTGTTGTATTCTACGAATAAAATTGAATTGAATTGAATTGAATTCCTCCATCATCCTCGGTAGTGACAGAAAGTATATAAGGAAGTAAGGTTGAAGTTTTCTGCATAATTGATAATGAGCTGAAAACATATATAACTGTGTTGCTCCATGGTACGGTCAAATTTCAGAAAGGATATTGGTATATGATTCTGGTAGGAATGACTACAAAAATATGGGTCTACTTGTAATGTGTCAAGGTTTCATGGTGATTTTATGTGTACTACAGTCATGTACATTACATGGAGCAAGTTGGATTCACCACAAGGCTCTGGTGGGCAATGTATCATGAAAATTCAGACGAATGAATTAATGGAAAGAAAGACAACAGAAGGCGGCGTAGACTCTGGATTGACAATTTAAAAGATTGGATGGAAACACAAAAACCTTATATGCTATATATATATATTGAAACGAACAGACCAAAAATAGAGAGAAGTGGAAGTTCATGGTTTCCAACATTTGTATCAAAGATAGGACCAAATGATGATGAAGACAAGAGTTTATTAGTATTTGGCAACACAGACTTTACTTCATGTATGCTAGCTTCTCATGAAATCATTTATCTTGAAACTTAGAAATTAAATTACTAGGTCTGTGTTGGTACAAAGAAGAAATCCATCCAGATCTGGTCAGTAGATCAAGAAAAGATCACAGTTCTCAAAGAAATTGGTGTTAGTGAGATCCCTCATCTATTGGTATGTAATTTCAATATTTACACAATCTAAATTAATTTTAACTACAATGCTGATGTTTATTGAATGGGTAACCCAATATGATTACTGAAACAAAGCATCAGGGATGTGCAGTTTCATGTGACAAATTCTCAAAAGAAGACAGAAAGATTCAAAATCAAAGTTATAGAAACATGTTAGAGAATAAAGACTTTTAAAAATCATGAACAGAATAGTCACTTTTGGGGAACTTCTTGATGTTTCATGAAATTTAGATAGAAAATGGTTGAGTCTTTAATTTTTTTGTGAATTTTCTCATTTCAGAAAATCAGGAATGGTTAACACATTGTATGTGTATTAGCACTTAAAGTGATTGAATTGATCACTATGGTCTTTCCAGAGCTCAAAAAAGTTTTTCCTTCCTGGTAACAAGCAAGGCTATGTCGTTTCTTCTTACACATTTTCTTCTTCATTCCCAATATACCTCCCCATTCTAACCCTTTTCCCTTCTCTCCTTCCTTCTTTTTTCCTTTCGTCCCCGTTCTTCGTTTCTTTCCCTTCTTTTCCCATTTCTTAAGTTTCCTTTTCCTTTTTCCCTTTTTCCTTCCTGGCAAAATTGAGCATTTCAACTACCTTCCTAGCAGCGCCGCTACCACGCTACTTCGTTTTTTTGATCTCTGGTCTTTCCTTTGTCTGGTGCTCAGTCTTTTTCGGTCACTTGCATTTGGCCACGAATGGCAAGCTGAAGTATAATTTGTTTTTTTCCATAGGCGATTGATGGGAGAACGATATGCACCACACTTGGGAATCAATATTTTCTTGTCAACTATTCAACTGGAAGGGTAAGATGTTTGAAAATAAACAAGTTAAATAAAGATAACTGTGCTATGGACAGAGCTTTCTTTCAAATGACATTTCGGGCTTAAACCTGTTATCAAGTAAAGTATTGTCAGCAGAACATAGATGATAATATATTTGATCTAGTAAGATATTTGAACTTTGTGACAATTGTAGTTCTACTGTCTCTAAAAACTCAGATTAGGATAAAAGTGTGAAGATATCAGAAAAATGAACCTAGATTAAAGCAAGAGGAAGGGGTTGGTTAAATTTTCATTGAAAATCTGTCATTTGCTTCATGCCATCATTGAACTCAAAGAGTTTTTATTTCGGCAAATAATTTCGCTAACAATTTCTTCGTTGACAGATTCAAGAACTGTTCATGTTTGAAGCACACAATACGAAACCGCTGGTCAAAGTAGTCGGACAGGTAATATGCTCTATGTCTGTTACCTAGTGATTGATAACATTTTCTGCTTGATTATAAGTGAAGATCTAAAAATATCATGGCCTTTACTTCATCACTAAAGTCAATTCAAATTCCAATATTAGAGTACGGATGCTGTTCCGTCGTTTCATGTTCTTCAGTTACCTTTTGACGTCACTTGGGGTTTTTCATGCTGTCAGTTAGTCGTTTCTTTCCCAATGAATGAAATAACTTTCATACGATTTCATTTTCATTTTAAAGAGATCATCCAGGTATTTGTAAATAGTTCTTTTTATCGTAAGGATGCCTCAAAGTCTTTATCATGTGAATCTACATTCTTTACGGGTCTTCCCTCCTGTACCCTCTAACCCCGCTAAATCTTTATTCGTTTTGGGCAATAGCTGAACATGTTCTGAAACTAAAAGACTTTTACATTTCTCAGATTTAAAAAGCTTTCCCGAATCAAGCATCACATTTCAGTTGCCATTTTATCTTTTGCCGGAGGAATTTCTCCTTAGACCTACTAATACGATGAATTTGACGCATGCTATGATTCTATATCGTCATTTTTCAGGAGGAATTTCTCCTCAGTGGACTTAAATGCAATATGCTCTTCACATGCTTTCGTTAATCCTTTATCGTTATTTTCAGGAGGAATTTCTCCTCAGTGGACCCACAAACACAATGGGCATGATTGTTACTTCAGAGGGTTTATCACAGCATCAACCAATGAATTGGGCAGATGGACTCCATGCAATCGCCCATGCTTATCCGTATGTTCTTGTGCTTGGCAACAGTACAGTCACTGTACATAGGTAGGAAATTTATTCTATGAAATTTGCAAAATCACCAAAGCAGTAATCATCTTTTAGTCTTCACTCACATGCCATCACATGCATTCTTAATCTGTGAAAATACTTATTTCAAATAATTGTGTTCTTTGCGTGGCATTGCTTTTAAAGATTTTGAGAGAGCTTTAAGGGATTAGTTTTCGTGAAGATTTCTATCTTTCATTTTTACAAACAATGGTTCACTTTTTTCACCCACCTAGTTAAACTATAAAATTTCTTCCTTTTTGAGCTTTCTTCTCAGATTCATTTCAGCCTGATTCTGAAATTTATTGGATATTTTCCGGCGTAGTGTATGAATCATGCTCCTTTCCTTGCTCAGTGAGGTTAGCTGGTTTATTTTCTTTGATGTATCCTTCACACTGGACGTTGCTGTTGGAATAATTTAATGAGAGATTGCCAATGTTCCTTGTAGTATGCTGGATCAAAGGCAGAAACAAGCCATTGCTTTTCAGGTATGCAGATCATAAATTCCTCTGTTCCATGTGAAAAGATTCGAAGTAATAGACTTTAATTCCTCTCATGAAGCATATAAGCTACAAAAGTGAGTTTCGGACGTTTTCATTTCTTTGAATTTCAAAATGAATTTCGTTTGATTTAACAGCACTGGGATAAATGAGCTTCATTTACACAACAAGCTGGAATGACGTATTTAGTCTCATCAAAAATTTCAAAACCGACTGCAAAACGCGAAGAGACTTTTCCACTTAAAGCTTGTATATCAAGAAGTTATTTCATGGCATTGAGTTTGCTTGTTGTCCCTGTCATGTCTTTTGTGAAATTATCGTCTCATCGTAACTGTTATTGTTTTCTCTTTGCAGGGTGGCGTTGTGCTGAATGATTTTGACAATAACATATACGTGGCATCCCAAAGAGCTGTTTATACATTGGCTCCATTGTCTCTTGACAAGCAGGTTAGTGTCAGAATTAGCCTTACTCCTTTTCATATATTTCTTTATGTTTTGATCTGGTTATTGATCTGTTATTATTTTCAAAATAAAGAGTATTCCGCCATTTCTTCAAATAAAGGCCGATCCTCGACTGAGTGCACGCTCCTCCATTATGTTGTGCTAGTAACAAAATTGAATTTATTTTATTTCAACTCTTCACTTTTCAATTTCATTTGAACAACAAATTTTAAGCTACTACATTTCTGCTCATATATGAATATTTTAATTATTAAAAATAGCTGCTCGAGATACTTCAATACTCTGGGGAAGAACAGATCTTCCTCCCCAGAGAAACCCTAAAGGGCTGACGAGCCAAGTACGCCTATTCAAGGGAAATAGCTTAGATGTTATGAAGCTTGTTTACATCATGTAATCATATGTAATCATATTTGTAACCAGAATTAGTTCCAAAATAGAAATCATGTGATGCTTAGTCAAACGTATAGCTCTGTATGGCCCAGAACATTCAAAAGATTCCCGAGCTGTTTCGCTAGATTTATGCCTTTTCATCTCTTGCTTCCCTGCGTTCTTTGATTGGCTGATTTCTCTTGGTCAAAAGGAACTCATAATATCACACTGAAAAAGTGGGCCTACTTTAAGCCCTCGTAGAATGATTCCATATTCACCAATCAAATTGCTAGCATTTTGTTTTCAACCAATAATAACGCGCTATTTAGGGAGTTGTTGTTGTTTTATACAAAAACGGTTGAAATGGCCTTGACTTCTTCTTGCTGCGATGGATCTACTTTGTTTCTAGAGAGGAAGAATACTGCTTGAAGGGTATATATTTCTTGATTAGTAGGCCACGAAAACGTCATTTTTGTACTAAAATTTTGCTTTTTAAGGGACGAGTGGATTGAATGGCCGAGTGGCTTATACAGTCTTCGTCAGGTGACTGAAGTAAAGCTCGGTCGAGTGAGGTCAAACTCCGGATGGGTGACCTCGGAGGCCTGACCTTACAACTCACTGCGTCGTCCTTCGGAAGGGACGTTAAACTAGGGGTCCCATGCCTGGATGCGGCATGCACAGTTGGCCTAAATAAGCTTTCAGTATCTAGAAATCCTGACAAGCCCACTCAAAACAAATTGAAAAAATAAATTGAGCCTAGAAGAAAACTGCGAGGATTAATTTAATCCTGTATCATTTCAGATAAAGATGTTGTTGATAGAGAAAAGAGTTGAAGAAGCTATCGATCTGAGTAATGTTGCAAATAGATTGAAACCTACAGAATTCAATGAAAAGGTTCGTATCATCTTCTAGCTTCAAAGCAGCTCTGTATGCAATATCAAGATTGTCAAACAGAAAGTTTTGTTGTCTGACTTGTGTTTATGTTTATACCATTGAGGTGTTTGGCCAGCAAACAGCACTGATCTTCTACAAGGCTTTTCAAAGTAACTGCATGAACTTTGATAAAATTCGCATGGAAAAGGGAAGAGGTCATTAATAGCAATTGGTAGTAATGTCCTTTCTTGTCCGTTTTAAGAAATTCAAAATTATGTTTATTACGCCGCTCGATGTATCCTTTCCCCTATCCTGTGTCCATGATAGTAGGCCCCAAAGGCCATTCTTCAAAACTTAATTTCTGAAAACATCACGGACTTCTTTTACTTTTCAGTTTTTAGCCAGTGTGCAAGCCCAGGCAGGATTCGTTTATTTCTCACAAGGTCATTTCAGTCAAGCTGCAGAACTCTTTCGTGAAAGCAGAATCGATGTCAGAGAGGCAAGTATGCTAAACTTTCCTCTGTCGAACTGAGCTGCTTATTTTGAAATTTGCTGAGCAAGTATTTCTCAGCCTCAAGTCGAATCAGCAGCTGGGCGTAAAATGGCCCAGTATACTATTCACAGCATTAGGTGGTAGGTAGGAAACTCTGAATAATTTCTAAGCTTGAATGAAACAAAATTCGCTCCTTTATGAACAGGCAAGACCAGTGATGGACGAATTCGAATTTCACACTGTCAGTTATAAAGTGAACTTAGCTTCTTACATTGATGAAAACTGTATTTCCTTTCCTGGATTTATTCTCGTTACGTATCAAGGCAGCAGCTATATTACAGTGACGGTTGAAGCATTTTTAGTCTCTTTACAACTGAGATTTTAAGAAGAATGCATTTTTGTAGGCAGGCACAGAAATGTAAAGAGGAAGGCATATACTTTGAAATTCTGTCTTTAAAATGTTTCCTTTATCACGTGATGTTTTACTTGCAGATAATAATCTTATATCCGTCCTTGATGCCAAGCAATGTGATTTTCCAACCGTCGAGACCCACACTGCATAATATCAAAGATTTGAGCCAAGTAGGTAAGTGTCGAGGAAATAAACTTAAAGTGAATGACCTGAGTTAAAAGATTAGATCGCATAGGTTTATAAATGCACTATTGTATTTGGTAATCCGGCTCGTGGCGAAAGAAAGCAAGGCCAAAGAAAACAATGCAGGGATTAGATATCTTTTTGTCCTATTTTTAGAAAAGCGCTATATATCTCTGGTCATTCTCTTTAAAAACATGATTACTTCTTGCTACAGTAGAGTAGGTTGGAAGAAATAACAGGAGGAACAGGTACTTGCAGATATTCTAGCAATTTCAATAAAAGTTAAGTCAAGCTGAGCTCGACAATACCAACAAAAATTGCCCAGGAACCATCCTCAGGACGCTTGTTAGACCTGCCCCATGTCTATTTCGTCATCTGTAATAAGGCTCTCTCAAAGTTAAAGACGAAGCCCCTTCCCGATTTTTTTGAAAAAAAAGTTAAAGCTAGACTTTTGTCAACCTCCTCGTGTAGACATTTGCCCTCATAGTGTTTCAAGTAGACGGACCGCGCTGTTTTTGCAGTATTGGAGGTTGGTTGAAATTTGTTAACCACACTTTCGTGATCACCGGTTCTAAAGTTCTCCTCCACTTTTTTCTTGTTTTACAGTTAAAGGAAACAAAACAACTCTAGCCGATGCAAAGAAATGTCTTCTGGATCTCTTGGTATTAAATTATTGTTTACACGTCTTTCTTTCACAGGAAACTTCTCATAATAAACACAGGTCTCGGATCACCAAAAAATTAAGAAACTCCAATACTTAAACGATAACTCAAGAAGCTATTTGTCTTTGACAAAGGAAATCCTTAACTTATTTTTGCTTTATTTTCACTTGTTTCAAGTATCTGATTACTCGAATAACGATAACGCGATAGTCGAATAACGCGAAGGTCTAAGTTTAGACTAAACGTTCCTTTTTGTAAGAGTAGCACAGGCCAAAAATGTCTATCTTACCAGGGGCCAAAAATATGGAACAGTCTCGCATCAGACTTGAAATCTACCAACAATGTCAACACATTTAAACATAAGATCAAAGAAAATTTTTTCAAAGATATGCAAAGGAAGGAAGATGATGTATATGTGTATTATTAACACCTCACACACTCTCTTACTACTGATTTGGTTCAAATAAAAATATTTCAACATCTACTAGAATTTTCTTTTCCTCCATTAAAATTTTTCTTTCATTGACACCTTTGGAGGGACCATTATGGAATCAAGGTCGCACTGACCTTTTAATGCTATCCCTGCCATTTTACCTAAGGGTTTTTTTAATTTAGATAGCTGTATATATTTTAATATCACACGCCTGTTATTAGATTTTTCTTTTCTTTTTAAATAGATTTATTGTATTAATATTTGATAGTTTTTGTTATTTTGGCGAAATTATACATACATACATATCGAAAGGTGCTTGAATAATGTCTGACATTGGAAAGACTCGAAAGAGCTTTATTTCGAAATGTTTACGAACGTCTAGGTAGCTAACAGGAAGATTGTTATGGTACCTTAAGAAACTCGTAAGAAATTTCAATTAATCAAAATCTTGTAATTTTAAGAAGCTTTCAGTATTACTTTTTAGATAAAAATACTCGTGTGTGCTGGTCTTTCTTCTAGTATTCTGTTGTCATTCATTACGGGATCTCACCGCCAACCCTTATCAAACTTTTGGTTTAATTTTAGGAATATTGCAGAGGAATTCCATTGGTTTACAGTGGACAGATGATGGTAGGATTAATTAAATTTCCCTTGTCTGATTTTGCTTCTATCATCGGCTGTAACCACGGTTTGTCAGACAACGCAGACGCAGTGATGTTTCAGCATACGCAAATTAAGAAACTCAGACTCTCAGATCGCCCAAAATTCGGAAAATCCTGCATGTTTTTCTTTATTCTTTCTTGTTTCAAATTTCATATTATTTGGAAAGTACTTTTCTGGATGTTGAAACGGCCACCAATCAACTTGTTTTGGAATTTTCAAGGGAACACTAGCCTATGAACAGACCTTATTTAGGAGTACAGGCTACTGGATACAGGCCTGATGATTTTATGCAACTCCCAGTATTGGCCCAAGTTCGTAGTTTCTTTGAAATCAATACGTGTTTATGCTGCTGCGGAGGAAAATCTATAGACCTCTGTGGAAAAGGTATCCAAGTGGTTGAGATTTCTTTCAATCTCTTACGCTAGCTCCTCCGTGGTAGTAAATAAGTTATTCCTCTACAAAAGAAGAAAACGGCGGCAATCAAGCACACAGTAGAAACTCGCATAAAAGAACCTACTTTTATAGGAACATTGAGGCTGAAAATTGAAATTTTAAACCTGTAAATAAGAACCTTCCAGAAGCTGACACTGGGAGAGAGCTTCTTATATGATAGGTTTGATGTCTTCAGGATCCCTCAGAACTTTGAAGAATTCTTCACATTCTCACCAGAATTCCTCAGTGGTGCAGAAGACGAACAGATTTTAACGATAAGTCTGACCTAAAAATGTTATCAACAACTCTCATGGAATTCCCAAGAAGTGTTCGGATTTCCTGTGCTGAAAACAGTACCAATGTGTACTAGTTGTGTATTGCTTATAAGAACCTTTTTAATAACCTTGCAGGCTGGAATTTAGAATAACAACCATTAATTAAGAACATATTCAGGCTACCCAAGAAAAACCTAGGTTCTTTTATGCGGGTTTCTACTGTAGCTAACCTCCCATGCTCAAAGCGTTTCTTGCAGGCTGAAAGATTGACCAAAGGACGATATAGCTATTATTAATGGAGTCTGGAATTTTCTACCATTATTCCTTTATTTATCTATAAGTTTCCTCGTTTTGTATAAATCAAGACTGAGAAATGGAAATTGCATATTTAGAGTACTAGGAAAACCACCGAACTTTTTAAGGGCTCAAAGATTGGAAATGTTTGCGTCTATTCTAAGTTTCATTTTCTTGTCTTTATTGCAGGAGATCGACACAGCCATGCTAAAACTTTATGCAGACTGTAACCATGACTCATTGTTGGATTTTGTCTCAAAAGAAAATAATTGCTATTATGATGACTGTGTTTCATGTTTAAAACAAAATAAGGTAAGGCCTCTTCTAATACAGTAAATTCCATTCCATGCCTGCCTACGTTGCACCCACCATTTAGATGGGAAACCTTTTCAGATGATAGTTTGAAAATTTCTTTGCACTTCTTTTTCTTCTGTAGAGATTCCATGCTTTGGCCCTGTTTTATTGCAACTTAAAAGAATACGAAAAAGCTTTGGATACTTGGAAAAGGTAAATGACTTTCATTGACAATATTGAAATAAACAAGGGCAGATTTTGTAATACAATAGCATCAGTTGCTTTGGTTCACACCTCAATTCAAAGCGATTAGCGAATGCAGACAAAAGAAATTCTCTCAAGCAGAAATTCCAAAACAAACGAAGCCGCAAAGTTACCCTGAAACCAGTACGCTAAACTCTCGTTTGGTGCGGGCGAAGGGAGGTTTTTAAGAGAAGGTATGCGCTTATAGAGAAAGAAGATGGGTAAATCGAAAGTTCTGTCTCGTGGATTTTGTTTATTTGATGCAGGAGCTGAGAAGTGACTGCGTTCATCTAAGCAATGAATATGCAAAAATTTTAATGCCCTCTGCTCAGTTTCTGAATCAAACAAACAAAATCCGCGATACAGAACTTTAGATTTACCCTTCTTCTTTTATTATAAGCACATACCTTCTCTTAAAAACCTCCCTTCGCCCGCACCAAACGAGAGTTTGCCGTACTGGTTTCAGGGCAACTTTGCGGCTTCGTTTGTTTTCAATTTCTGCTTGAGAGAATTTCTTTTGTCTGCATTCGCTAATCGCTTTGAATTGAGGTGTGAACCAAAGCGACTGATGCAATTGCTTTACAAAATCTGCGCTTGTTATAGAAATATGCATCAAAGTTGTAGGACCTGATGTAAAAACATCGCTAACATTTTTGCACATAATTTTCTTGTAAGAAACTAAGAATTTCAGCCAATACTGAACGTTTTCTTAAAGTTTTCAGATCTTTAAAACTCAAAGGTTCCAATGAGTTTCGTACGAGTTTCATTTCTGTTATAACCTTCATGATTACTTCCTCTGCCTTCGCGAACGGAATCTTTGAAGCCTTTTCAATATTTAGGCATGAAGTAAAAGTATGCTAAGGATTTCCCTGACTAAACTAGAAGGTTGCTTGAATGATTAACCTCAGTTTTTGAACCGCAGAGGATACGAGATTTAATATGAGTTGCCCCTTTCAAATTATGTTTGATAGACTTACAAATGCAACAGTTAATGCGTGTTTCAATCTGAAATTTTCGTTTATTAAAGGTTAGCTGATGGACAAGATCTTGACCTCTCTTTCCCTGGCTTCGATTTCCTTGTAGAGTTTCTGTCGAAGTAAGTATTTAATTTTAATCAGATGTTGCTGTTCCTGCCATCATTTTTTGGGGGAGAGGGGGGAGGCGTCAAGATACAATATCATCACAGAAAAATTCGACGAGCCCATCTTTTTTGACAATCTTTAGTAAGAAAATAGACTTGTATTCCGCTGAGGGATTTCAATACCTATTACAAGCTAACTTGGCAAGTCTGCGACAAAATCAACATTCGAACCAGTCATAAAAAGTACTGAGAATTTTAACTTGATGCTTTCTGTTGTTCAACATTTGTTTATCTGCAAAGAAACAAATCTGCTTTTAAATTGCACGGGACAATTTTCATCATATCAAAATAATGAAATTTTAGACAGCACGTTTTAGCTAAAATCATATAAAATATAGGAATTTGAGAACCCCTGTGATTGAGGTCCTCTTTAAAATTTAGGAAAAAATCAGTCAACCAATCGTCCATGATACGAGCAGTGATTATACTGTTCCATGGGTTCTTTGTGTGCGAAAAGTACCAGTTATCACGGATTAAAGTATGGAGTATTCAGTTAATTCCTGCTATTGACATGCAGTCGTGGCCGAGTGGTTAAGGCGACTGACTAGAAATCAGTTGGGATCTTCCCGCACAGGTTCGAATCCTGTCGACTGCGGAATTTTATTATTTTCCTCTCAACACTAATTATTTGTTTTCCAATGGAAATAGTGTTGTAAAGAGCCAGTTTCAACCTTCGTGATTTCTTTTACTTCAAAGTTCACTCGTTTAACTATAATAATTGCAGTAAAAAGATTATTTCTGTGTTTCAATTTGGCTTACTAGTGAGTTCCTTATAAACAAGCCAGCAGGATCTGTTTAGTGTTGAGTCCAAAAATCTTTGCAATTTTTCAAGATTTTTAAGGTGACTGATTTTCACCTTTTGAAGTAAACTGAAGTAAAGAACGCACAAGAGCATTTTTTCAGGCTATGATTTTCCAAGCCAAACTTTCATTTCGATCTATATTATCCTCACACACAGACAGAAGCTGAAAAAATAGATTTGGCCTTTTCTTTTCACGGGCATTTCAGCGTATATTCAAAACCCATCAAGGTGTAATGAATTTAAGTTCGTCCTATTTTTTATGCATACTGTCCTGTCTGTAGTTTTTATTTCTTTTTTTGAAAAAAATCTTTTATTCTTAGATTGGACGATCATGGATTGGTTTGGACATATGCACCATGGGTTCTTGAAAAAGATCAGCAAAAAGGAGTAAAGGTAGGACAAATTTTTATTTGCTATTCAAGATATCTAAAAATCTAATTTTATAAATTTACGCCATAGTAAAATGTTTAATGGACTTAAAAGAAATTTCCCCGTTTTTTAGTTGTTATACCTACGTTTATCAATGCAATCACTACATTCTTAGGGAATTCAAAAACTTCGAATCTAAGAAACTCCGGCACAGAAAAAATGTTTAAGAAAATATTCATTTCAACCTAGGAAATCTTTGGCATATTTAAAAGGTTATTTTCACCATAGTCTACAGAATGTTTCCATTTTTTTCTGTATCATATTACTCGCAAGGTGCTGGAGTGATGCCTAAACACTGGAAAAGTTTAAAAAACTTCGTTTTTTTAAATATTCACGAAGGTTGCACGTAGCAAACCAGATAATTGTTAATGAGCCTGTAAAGAAACCCGTAAGAAACTCTTGAGTACTCAAAATGTGACAATTTTAAGAAACTTTCAGTGCTGGCCCAAATTTTTAGTTTCTCACAAGAAAGTATGCGGTATTCAATTTGTGGAAATTCATGGAGATTTTTCTGCATACTTTATAGATAATTTATAATCTTCTGTGAAAAAAAACATTTCCTTTTATACAGATAACTTTAAGAAATTTTTGATCTATTTTGTGTTCATTTTTGACAGATATTTACGGAGCGACCTGATGGTGAAGCAGAAAGCGAAAGATTACGGCCTGATGTCATTGTGGAGTATTTGCTAAAATTCCCAGATGCCATGAGGATCTATTTGGAATATATTGTGTTTGAAAGGAAAATACAGGTTTGTTGCAATAAATATTATTTTGAGTACGGAAACTTTAAATAGTAAAGGAAAATTTTGCTCGATATTTTCATCAGACACTGGTCACAGGAACTGGTCAAGTAAGATCAAAAGGGAAAGTCTTCACCCTCGATAGCGTCTTTGCAGTAGTCCAGGGGTTATTCAGTAAAGTAGAAGCTGTTCAGTGCGATAGAGAGATACCATGATGTCATTGGAGGGATAACCCTGGTTAATTTAAGGTTACTCGGTAAGTTAGAGGGATAATATCCTGTCGTTGGAGGGCTCACATCATTCGATTGATGATGATGATGATGATGATATTTATTCACAAAATCAGTTAAAACTAAATACTTAATGATTTGTACGCCCTAGAAAAAGCAGTGCTTATCTAGTCTAGGGCGCTTACATAAAACAACAACAACAGAAACATAACTAAACATTTAGCTATTCTAAATTGACAGAGTTATAAGAATGGAAATGGAAAATGTTACGATTATACAAAGCAGCTATAAATCTAACCAAAACTAAATTTCAAATCACAATCAGCTTTCTATGCAACGGTGGAGAACTATCTAAAAACAGAAGAAGAATGCAAAATATACGGCAAAAAGCACTTTGATGGAGTTAGGTTGACATATTTTTTTCATGTAGGTAGTAGCTGTGAGTATTGGATAGATATCGTTTCTTAGGAAGAATATTCTTGCAGTTTCGATTCTTTCAAGGCCTTTCTGAAAGAATTTTGACTATCAATCGCTTTTTCAGAAAGTGGTAGCCTGTTCCAAAGTAAAGGCCCCTTGTTAGAAAAAGCTCTGTCTCCCCATTTGGAGCTCGTTTTAGTCCTGTTAAAAAGCAACTTGTCACGGAGATTTCGAGGGAGATAACAGATAACAAACAGTGCAATGGAGGGATATTTTAGTTATGAAAATATATTGGTTGCCCCATCACTTGCGTTCAAAAAGTTTTTTAACCCTGTTTGAGCCGAGTAATTTATTCAGTTGAGTACGATTTTTGAAGCAATTGATTTAAAAGCTTCCAGTACAAAGAACGTCAACAATTAAGGAACTTCAGTCCTGAAAATACTTCATATCAAATCTAGTCGAGGTGGAAAATTCAACATTATATTCATAAATGTCTGAATTGATATTTTATTACTTACACACCCCATCTCTTAACAGTCTCAGAGCCATGGAAAAAGATTCCATACTATTTTTAGTCGTTTTTCATCTGGAAGTTTCTTTCGTTATTCCATAGCAGGAAATTTGTCTTACTTTCTAGATCTGCTTGGAGAAAACTTGTAACAAAGCAATTCCTAAAAAGTTTCGTTACTCAAATCTCCAAAAATCGAAGCAACTTTTTTATATGTCCCGAGTTAGACACATAGAGCACGACTGTTCAGACAAAGAAATCAAAGCTAAGATTACATACACTTGCACCACAAAATCTGGGCTTGGTTTGTGTGGCCAAAAGATCAAGAGGGCTCTGAAAGTGGCTGAAATATAAATATCGGAAGGTCATCTTTATTTTCGTCCTCTTTCATAAATCATCGATGAGAAAATTTTATAATCTGTGTCAATGGCGAAGGTTAACCTTTGGTCAACTGTCGGCCTAAAGAAAACTTTTCTTTCAGTGTTGGTTTCGTTTCATTTTTAATTGCAGATGGTAATGCGCACGTTTAGATCGAGAGGTGAAGTGTTCGAACTTTCATAGGAGAAGATGTCAAACCCAGAGTTCCAGTCAACATTGCAAAAAATTTTTGAACGAGAATCCTAAAGCATACCAGGGAGTTAAAACTTTTAAAACATTTGCAAGCCTGGAGTTTGTTACTTGCTCATCAGAGTTTTTCGGGTGCGGAAATGTTTTCGCTTTGGAAAATTCATAGCACCAAGAGCATTTCACGGATTTGAATGATTCAAATATCAATGTAAAGCCGAAAAACCAAAGTATTTTTATGATTTTTCTCCGGCTCTCATTTCCACTGATATTTCATAAAGTTGGGCTACAAAATCGCCATCGATTTAGTCAAAGGATAACAACCAAGGAAGAACATTTTGCAACGAAAGTCAAAATCTTTCTGCACTCAGCCATTTTACCAAACACAACTTGTTTTCTCTTTTTTTGTACCAACCATCTGTTTTCCTTCCACTTTCGTGTCTTTTTTCGCTCTCTAAAAAGGTAGAAATACTGAGTGAATTCAGCAAAATGTACAGACGTTTGATACCTTGTAGACTTGCACAAAGTCCCGCCTGAAGAGCGAGTGAAACTTCGCTCTCTGCGTTGTTCGATGTGACGAGCGGGACATGAGGCAGGCCTAATACCTGATTGCTCTCAGACCATTGATCAGGATCAGATCAATGTAAACTGGTGATATATCTTTGAAGCTAAGTTTGATCATGGATTCTAGACCTTTTTGAAGGATTTTGAGATAAAGCATATTTATAAAGTCGCTTGTAATTTGAGAACGATAAGCCCCCGGGGGGTACTTGACTAGGGTAGTGACGGGGGTGTGTGGAAAGTCCCTCTACACGCTGAAGCCTGTAGCATAGAAATGCCCAAAAGTATACCCTGTCGCATAAAGAATTTGTTAAAAGTATACAAGATCCATTGCTTCAAGAGCACTAAGAAAATTTCCTTGTACCCTGTTGCATAATTTCCTTGTCAATTTCAATACCGTGCCCTGTCGCATACTTTTTGTTAGTAAAAGACACCCAATCGCATAATTTTTACCGTAAAAGGACACACTGTTGAGCGGCACATCCCGCCAAGTCAAGTATGTGAATAAGCCTGATTTTGACCAACTAAATTTTCTTTGACCAACAAGATTCTGCCTGAAAGGTATGCATTTTGCGATTTGACGGTCAAGACAACATCAATCTTGGAATTAAAGGTTTGCTTTGTGAAGTGTACGAGAACTCCCGCTAGTTTAGGCCCTTTTGAAAAAGTGGCACACTTTTTAAGACTGATGTTATGAGTCCCGTTTGACCAAGTGATATCAGTAAACCAAAGAATGCAGGCAAACAAGGGACGAAATGGCATAAGTCTAATGAATGGTTTGAGAACTACGGGCTTTCAAACGTCTAGACCTTTTTCTTGAATCACCATGTAGCCAACTATCCTTCAAAACAATTTTGACCATATCAAAACTAAGACTGCGTTCACACGATGCCGGCACACTTTGAAAACGGTGAAAAATTCGACGGATAGGCCTCCCGTTCACACGAAAACGGCACATTTTTTGCCGGCAGATTTTGAAAACGGTAGATTTTGAAAACGGAACTCTAACCGACACATTTTGGAAATAGCATCTTGTAAACACCCAAAAAATGAAGAAAATAGAACATTTTTAGACACTTTTGGAACGGGACTGATCGACTCTTAGGGTGTAGGTAAGCTTCTTTGGCGTCAAAGTGTTGCAACGAGTTTTTGCCGTCTATTTTCCTACCGTTTTCAAATTGTTCCGGTATCGTGTGAACGCTAGCTCAAATTTTCCATCCGTCACATTTTTCATCGTTTTCAAAATGTGCCGGCATCGTGTGAACGCAGTCTAAGCCATGCTGTGTCTCATTTGGTGCAATGATTTGAACCATAGGTTTCAAATGTTTAAAAAGCCGGCTGTAAAATTCTATGACCTATTTCTTTGAACTGAACGGCTTCAAAGAAACTAGAACTATTTTACAGTAAATCTGCCGTTTGACTTTTCTGAAATCTTCAATATTTTCAGAATTACAGTGTTTTTCTTCTTTTTTAAGAATTCAAGTAAATTTTCGAAAAAACTTCAAACTATCGTAATTTCTAAACAAGTTGACGAAAGATCACAAAATTTTCAAGAAAACCATAGTTTATGGATGCCTACAATATGGTATCAAGCAAAGGTCTTTCACTCTTCTTGTTTGTGATTCAGAAATTTTATGACGTGACAACATAAAATGAGCTGAAATATGAAATAGGCTGTAATTTCGACAAATATTCAAGATTTCTGAAAAGTCCAACGATAGAATCATAGAAAAGTGGCTAAAGTTTCTTTCAAGTCATTCAGGTCAAAGAAATAGGTCAATGAATTTTACACCGCCTTTTTTCGTAGATTTAAAGATTTTGAACCTATGCTATGATCTGATGTGTTTTTAGGAAGTTTCGTAACCCTTGAGGTTTGAGGTGCAAGGTTAAAAATATCAAGGAAAGATCCCATTGCCAGGACCTGCAGATTACCCAAAATACAAAACAGTGTTTGTTGTCTTTTTAATATTCTTTCAAAAACATGCTTAGAACAGTTTTCAGCTTCATACTTAAAGTTTACTCAAAACATTAATTTAGATCACTCAAATACTACAAATGTTTGGATACCTACAGGGATTACTTTATACATCTTTGGAGAGGAAACTTGTTTGTTTGGTTTGAATTGACTGGCACTTTCATAGTCAAAAATAAAACCATCGAGGTCGTCTGAAAAACTTTCATTTCCCTTCAAAATTTCCTCCCCCGTAGAGGTCGCACCACAGACTAGTGGCCGAGTGGCTTAAACAGTTTTCGTCAGGTAATGGATTTGCTACAAGTCTCTTCCTAGGATGTCCTTTTCTAGGATGTAGCAAGTCCAGCCAAGTAACTGAAGTTGAGCTCGGTCGAGTGAGGTCAAACTCCGGATGGGTGACCTCGGAGGCCTGACCTCACAACTCACCTCGTCGTCCTTCGGAAGGGACGCTAAACTAGGGGTCCCATGCCTGGATGCGGCAAGCACAGTGGACCTAAATTAGCTTTCAGTTGCTAGAAATCCTGACAAGCCCACTCAAAACAAAATGAAAAACAAAAAACAAATCCTACTACCAACACTATTACCAACAAAGGATGAGTGTTTTTAACAAAAAATTTTGACATCTAAGCCAGCCTTGGACTGATAGATAAACATTTTAGTTTTGAGCATGCATGTGCCACATACTTTTTATTCCACAGACCGCCAAGCGTTTTTACTGTTTTTATTGATCTGATACCTGTTGTTATATTATTGGCTATCATACTTATTTACATAAATCCAAAGTTGAGAGGTTATTCACTTCATCTTCTTCAATCTGAATCGTCTTTTATTCACACATATCTCTGTATCTTGTCCCCAGGGGGGGAACTTCTATTGGTTTGTGACGGGGGGGTCAGACACAGTCAATTTTTGAAAAACCCAAAAATATACTACATTTAGGAAATTTTAGACCCCAAAGATATACTAAGCCCAAAAATATACTGAAATTAGGACATTTGTAGACCCCAAAAATATACTCATAGCTTCGTTGTACATGAAAATTAAAGGTTTTATAGCATTTTCGGCAACTGCCCTGCGATATTTTGGTGAAAAACTCAGCCTAGCACTCACCTTGTCAAATTTTCTCATCAGCAACCCCAAAAATATACCGATTATGCTCCAAATCACGTACCCAAAGGTATACTAGACCACGTTTTACAAACCCAAAAAATGTCTGACCCCCCGTCACTTACTAATAGGGAGTCCCCCCCCTGGGATCTTGTCCCACAGAAGACGTTTGTGCAATTTTCTATTGTCTCATATGTTCTAGTACAAACATTCTCCTTGTTGGCATGGCACTTCTGTGTACCAGATCCCCACCGCGGGGTTCTTTACTCAACGTGTTCCAGTTTAATCCTCTTTTTCTGCACGCAGATTTTTGGTGCTTGTCCCACAGACGATGTTTGTGCCATTTCCATTGTCTCATCTTGTGCCAACATCTTTCTCTTTGGCACCTCCATGTACCAGATCGTCAAAGCAAATCTTTGGGAGTATGTAGGCAATACTTCATGAACGAGCTTGTCAGATCTGAAAATCACCAAGGTTCCAAGTTCTGGAGGAATATCTACATGACCTGAGTCTTTGTGAATGCGTAGACATCCTCCATCTTTTTCTGTGAATGATTCGTTGAAGTAGAAAATGAAAGTCAGTTTGAGGTTGCCTTCCATTGAGCTGTCGATATGTCGTTTGTAGGCCGTTCCACCCCCATTATAACAAGATACCATGATTTTTGATTTACTCACACGCGTCATCTCAATGCCTCTCATGTTATACATCGACAGCGCTAGTTTGTTCAACTGCTTTGCTACTTGAGAAATCCATCTTGCTTCATCATTACCCATATCAACCCACATCACACTGTCACCCCGGATGTCATCGAGGCTCCTTGTCGTATTTAGTGCTTTTTTACGCAATTTTCCGGGAGTGAATTTACCAGGGATCTTGTACAGAGCTCCTATTTCATCGCGAGCTTTGCGTGCATCTTCAATCGAGAACAAATTTCTGACAACAGAGAAGCCATCTTCGACAAATCTTCGATTGACAGCAATCAAGAAGAATTTTTCAAGCACTATTTGTCTATCCACAACTTGGTAGCTCTTTGCTTTGCTTGCGAATTCTTCATGAACGTTTGTGCATCTTTGAGGCAATGCATTTTTGTTTTGTTGAAGACTCTCACAAGATGTTGGCAAGAGATTCTTATTGTGCTCAACGTTTTTGCAACTTTGAGGCAATGCGTTGTTGCTCTGCTGAACGCGTTCACAACTTTGTGGCAAGAAATTCTGCTCTTCCTTTTCACAACGTTTTGGCAAGAACTTGTTCAGCTCAACATTTTCACGATGTTTTGGCAAGAAACTGTTGTTTTGTTCAACATTTCTGCAACTCTGAGGCAACAGAAAATTTTTCTGGTAATCTTGTTGGCATTTGATACAAGAATAAACATCGCCACAATTTTCACATCGTGATAAAACCATGTCTGTTGCGATGTTCCCCTCAAGCATCGATAAACACGAATAAGGTCCCTCCAATATTGGTGATTTTCCTGTGAGATATCTTGCCAGATGGACGGCCTGTGGCTTTTTGACCCGAACTGTCTGTTGTTCTTCAAAACTTGACCTGTGCCACGGCACCGTTATTACACTTGTAGAACTCTGCACATCCATAACCTCTACCAGAAAAAGTGTAGATAAACCTCCTTGCTCCTTGTGCCTACATGCAAGCTTGTCTCGCTTTCACTCGAGCTTCTTCAACTTTGAAATACTACAAAATTCTGTTGTACAACTTCAGCGTGGCAGATGCTTTTATTCTGAAACGTTCTTCATCCAAAATTAAAGGCTTGTGTGGGTATCTTTCTTTCTTGAAACTAAACGGCACTGAGTTTGCTCACGTTCGTTGTGTTGTGCCTGCTTGCTTGTATGCAATACAGGATATGAGTCACAGATACAAATGAACAATGCAAGACCTCTTGCTGTTTTCTAAATTTTGATCGAAGTAAAGGACAGATCGAAGGTTTTTAATGTTAGCTTTTGAGTTTAGATGTTCATGTATTCAACCGTCTCTCCCAACTTTCAAATTTTCACTTCTAATTTCTTTCTTTTTATTCCGCCCATTTATTTGCTTCTGTCCAGTAGCGTGATCAAAACAATCCCACGTGACCAGTTCGAAACGTGCGCTTGGAAGGGTAGGGCATGCTCAATCCATTGAGTAGTGTTAGTCACGTCTTGGGGAACGTGACTAGCCTCACGTCTGTGAATTGAGTCAAACATTTTGTGAAAGTTCGGTACCAGTCCTTGTTATGCGAAAGAGCGAAGGAGATGGTTGAAGCAGGTGTAAAATGCGCCTCCACAGGGATCCAAAATAATGTTGTTGCGCGTTTTCCTTGGATGAGCCGCAATGGGAGGGGCAAATCGCTGATTTTCTTCGTACGAGGAAAGATCACTAAACTAGCCGTTAACAAAGTTAAGTGAGTGCAGCTCAGTCTTTGCAACACAATACAGCAGTTCATTGTTCTGGGAAAACGATCTATGCACATTTGATCTTCAGCTGCCAAAGGCATTCTCAGAAGAATAATAATGTCAGCTTTTGTTGCAATACAATAGCTGTCTTCAAAAGTTGCATTTGAAGACAATTTTTGAAACTGTAAACTGGCGCATGGACTGCAAATGCTCTGAGAAACCAATGCTGAGTTTGAAAGTAATAAAAATTGACAACTGCTTGACAATCAAAAGAAAGCTGAGCATACAACATCAATCAAACTCAATAAACTATTGGTGTAAATCGAAGCATTAAATTGGAATTTCCAGTCAGAAATAGTTAATTATCATTCATGTTCAAAGTTCCTTTGGACTGAACTGGTTTATACTGCTCTGGGTGGTACCTCACATGCTGGGCTTTGATATTTGGCAAAGATCAACAGTAACATTAACCTTGGAAGGCAAAATAGTTATATTTGCTGCACTGAGTCTAATTGTTTCTTTGTGATGAGCTTTTATTTGATGTGATTCAGCATTGATGAGAACCAGAAATGATAATCCAACAGCTAGTAAATCATCATAACAAGTTCTTTCATGTTTGATTCAATAAATGTTTTGATTGCATCAGCAACATCAGGATGAAGTGACAGGCTCATGGTGAGTTGGAATAGGCAAGAATAACGGCAAAGAGAATCTTCAGCAATAATGGCCAGGTGCATCAAGTAACGATTTGTATAATGGTTCATTCCATTTGACGAAAATAAGACATGTAAAAATGCACAATGTTTGCCCCTTATTTGTTCAACTGTCCATGCTGGAATGCTAAATGAAGATCACATGAACAATATGATGTTGCCTTCTGCTTTTAACTGAATGTCACACTCAATCCAATGCTGGTCTTTACAGGAATCTCACTTGCAAACAGACTATCTTTCAACCCTGAAACAGAAGAGAAACTGGATAAGCTTTCAGTGTGAAAGACCATATATCAAAATGTTGACACTCTTTCTGACGATTAACCAACAAAAGACAACTGTGCCAAATCAGGCATGAATATGGCCACTAGGAATATCTTTAGCAAGATCTTTGCTTTTTAAGAAAAATCCATCTCTGAAAATCAATCAAAATTCTGTCAGATGCAAAGATGGTCACATTTGTAATCTCTGGCGCAAGTTCTAATAGGGGACTTTGTTTTAAAATGAGGCAATTTGAAGTGAAATTTTAAAAGTCAATTCTTTATAACATTGTTAGGACAAATATGAATTTACCATTCAATAAGAGGGTACTAAGCTGCAGGTGAAGCAACTGAAACTCACAAGCATGAAGTAAGAACATGATAGTTTAAATTTTTGTGCCATTTTGCAGAATCTATCCAGCAAAATTTTACTGCTGACAAGTTGACTACAGGAAAAGAAAATTCAGTTCTAAATGTATGTTTAACAATTATTCTTTCACTGAATAAAGATCAATTCTTACCTGTTTTCCTGTAGCCATTGCCAAGGTACCACCCAGTTGATCTTGACTCCACCTTTCTGCTTTTTCTTCTTTCCTCATTGCCTTGTCCTTCTCCCCTGTTAAATAAAAAAGAACTTACAATGAAGTCCTTGTCTGATTGGACTATGGCAGTCCATCAATAAATTGGTTGTCAATGCAAACCATGATATGTAATGACGTCTCAAACACTACTTGTTGGATGTTGCAGTCTCATCAGCTAGTCT
Organism: Aurelia sp. 3 sensu Dawson et al. (2005); assembly: GCA_964020215.1. Taxonomy (NCBI): domain Eukaryota; kingdom Metazoa; phylum Cnidaria; class Scyphozoa; order Semaeostomeae; family Ulmaridae; genus Aurelia; species Aurelia sp. 3 sensu Dawson et al. (2005). The sequence continues at coordinate 15,786,338 of OZ026593.1, read as the reverse complement.
TTGCAATCTTTCCTGCTCTTGCAATCTGTACTGAAATGTTGCAGCTGATCTAATCTTCTGAAGGCGTTCAAAGCTCATTGGTTCAACTATAAGTGATGATAACCTTTTCACTCTACTTAAAGCTACATATGACATTCCAACTGTCCTCTCAGACTTTCCAATGTCTACCCAAGCCTTTGACAAGGTCATTCCCTGACTCTTGTGAATTGTGAAGGCCCATGCAAGTCGTAAGGGCAATTGCTGCCTTTCATGAACTATATTTGAGTTTGCTCTTGCAGTCAGCAAAAGAAAAAACACAGAGAAACTTGATACACTAATGTACATGCTATTTGGCCTGACTCGGCAGTTTCTCGCAATCCTACGCCCTTGTTTGGAGCATTGTTTCTTGATCCAGTTTCTGCCAGAGTCACAGAGCATACTTTTGTTTATTGTGAACGTAACGTCTAGGCCTAGACCAGCGTCAACTTCTTCCTGTCTTCGAAGCAGATCAGCTTTGCTACCAATTCTGTACATGGTTGAAAGAACAGAGAGGATGAAAAGGACTCCTCTCACATTCATAATGGAATTGGTGAAAGAAGAAAGATAGTATACTTACCAGAATCTGTGAATTTTCCTTCTTGTTCTTGACCATGGAGTTCAGTAACCGCCTCTCTCCAAAATCAAGCGCTCCAAAAGAACAGGCAGTGTGGACAGTGTGTCGTCAGACGACGTGCTGCAACGTGGCACACGATACTGATGTTGTTGTTGCTTTATCACAGTCCATTGCACCAGAAATGATTGCACCACAACACGATTGAACTGCATTGCAAAAGGGCAAAAGGAGCTCGATTTACAAAGATCGCCCGATCGCCAGATAAATAATCCATTACTCGTGTTATGTTCAATCTAAATTGCCGCTTCGCAGGCGCTTCGCGCTGCTGCGCTGCAATGACAGAAAGGAATCATTAGGATCACAGAAAAATCGTTAAAAATCCAGTCGAGAAAGGACGTGAGTGTCGCTGATTTTCTTCAGCACAAAATCGATCTCCCTTGGAAGGATTTCCGACATCAATATTTCACATTTATTTTTTCCTGGATTGAAGCAATTTTTCACGTTTTCGATGATAAGAAAGTCGTTAACCCTTTCTTTGGCAATGATGCCATATGGCAACAAATTATTTTGGGAGCAATTTTAAAATAGCCTCTATCCTGTGCTATATCTTACCCAGTATGCATTGCAAAGCATGCCTTTTTGAATCAAGTCTCATTCGCTGTGAGCTGCACTTCAAACTTTTCGTGGCCTCCAAGAATCCAGAAGTTGACTAGTCAGAGGTAAGTAATTACATGTCATTCTTAGTGCAATTGATCTGTGCCTTTGTAAATGGTATAAAAACAGCAATTGTTTATATTGTTAGGCATAGGATCAAAGAAGGCAATCCAGTATTTACTGGCAACAAGAACGCCTCATTTTCTGTAAAATATTTTTTTGATTTTGATTGTTGACATATGGCAACATTGCCAAGAACTGGTGTATAAATTTCAACTGGTTAGGCCCGCATTGATCAGCTGATATTGGGTTATCACATGTGCCAATTTACATGTTTATCATGGCATAGATACACCATACAAACTAAACACTTGCAGGAACATGTGAGATCATAACTTTATTGATACAAAATGACCCATTTTTCTGTGACATGCTCATGCTATGTCTTTCGATCTATCAGTGTTTACTGTGAAACATCAGTCTCCTGAAATCTGAAAAATTCCAACTTGCCAATTGATGTAATATCTATCATGTAAACAAAATGACATTTCACCATGCGATTCAATGCTGGCTTTCATGATGCTTTGAATTGTTATTTCCTGTTTTTCAGATAAATGGCAAATCGAAGATCAAAGAAATTTGATGTAACTGATGCTCTTGACTTTGTAATGAATGGAGCTGATTCTGAGATTTCAGATCTTAGTTCAGATGAAGAGGATGAAACCAATTCAGATGCGTACAACCCCCAAGAAGAAGAGCACTGTGAGAGTGCACAAGGCACTGATGGTAGTGATAATGAATCAGATGAGGAAAATGTTGCAAGTGAGATGAAAGACATGGATGCCCCTACAGCGCACAGCAGTGCTAGCCACCATCAGAAAAGTCATGTGTTTCGATGGAGGAGAAAGGATATACCACAGGCACAAATGCAATTCCATGGTGATGATGATGTGAGAGAGCTGGGAGGAGAAATGACTCCATTAGACTATTTCAAGTTGTTTTGGACAGATGCACTTACAAATATTGTTGTTGAGAACACAAACCTTTACAGTTTCCAGAAAAAGGGAAAGAGTATAAACACATGTAAGGAGGAAATTGAAAGATACCTTGGAATGCACATGAAGATGGGGATCATAAATTTGCCATCGTATCTCCTTTACTGGTCAAATGAGATGAGATATCCTGCAGTGGCTGATGTGATGCCACTGAAAAGGTTTCAGAGTGTTCGAAGATTCCTTCATTTTGTTGATAATGATTTGCAGCATGAGTCTGATAAGCTGTTCAAGGTAAGACCTATTATAGAAGGGGTTCAACAACAATGCACTTTGATCAAGCCAGAGGAGACTCATTCAGTGGATGAGCAAATCATCCCCTCAAAAACCAAATTTAGCAAAATTCGACAGTACAATCCAAGGAAACCCTCAAAATGGGGATTCAAAAATTTAGTAAGAGCTGGAGCTTCTGGCTTCATGTATGATTTTTTTGTTTATGGTGGAAAAGAAAACACAGACGTAAACAATGATGATGATATAAGTAAGCTTCAGAAATCAGCCCAAGTGGTTGCAAAGCTATGTAAAAACCTTCCACCTAATGCAAACCACAAAGTCTACTTCGACAACTGGTTCACAACCCTAGATCTCCTGCTGTACCTGAAACGGAGAGGCATTCTGGCTTGTGGCACTATTCGAAAGAATAGGCTTCAAGGCTGCCCATTAGCTTCAGACAAAGAGATGAAGAAAGAAGGAAGGGGCTCTGTTGATTTCAAATGTGACATGAACTCAGGTTTGATTGTGTCAAAGTGGTATGACAACAGTTCAGTTCATTTGGCATCAAACTTCGTTGGTGTTGAACCAATGATGCAGGTTTCTAGGTGGTGTTCAAAAGAAAAGGCAAAAGTTGCAGTTCAGTGTCCAAAGATTGTCATGTGCTACAATGGGGGAATGTTTGGAGTTGATCTGGCAGACATGTTGATATCGCTTTATCGCATAACAGTGAAGACCAAACGGTGGTATGTGAAAATTTTTTGGCACTGTGTCGATATTGCGAAAGTAAATGCCTGGCTCCTGTATAGGCGCCATTGCAAACGACAGGGAATTCCAGCAAAGAGGCAGCTTCCTTTGCTAAATTTTGTACTGCAGTTGTCAGACACACTCACTGCCAAGAAGGAAACCCCAGTAATGCAAAGGCTACCTGGCCGGCCACCAAAGAGAAGATCATTAGAGATGGATGAGACACCTAAGGCTGGGAGGAAACCATTTTCCCCAGCACCTGGATTCATGACTAAGAAGGATCAAACTGGGCACTGGCCAGAGATACGAAGCAAACAGAAGGGAAGGTGTCGCCACTGCCCTTCTGGATATTCCAGAACTTTCTGCAAGAAATGTGATGTCTGCTTGTGCCTTACAGGACAGAGAAACTGCTTTTTTGATTTCCATCAGTGAAATATCTCACAATTAGTGTATATATGGTGATTTAGGTTTTTTAAAAAAGACATTCATAACACAGACAGGACAATGACCATAATGATTTACAAATAATGTATGCTGATAGTCAAGGGATGAAAGGGCTCTTTCAGACAAAATAATATGGCATTTGCAACTAATAATTGATGGAACATAAGGACTGTTAATTTCTTCTCTGCTGCAAGAAATATTCCAAAACCCACAAAACACTGCAATAACAAATTAGGTGCAGCATAAATAGGTACAGATCTTTTTTTGGTAACACTAAAGATGTTTTCTTTTACTACAAAGAATGGACAAAACTGCATGTATCTCAGTGATTTCTAGGTGTGCCATGTACTCATGGAGCAAAGATATGGACACAGCAACCCCAATATTTGCACAGGATCCCTTCAGTACATCTAAAAAAATAGCAGATAATGATAAGGTTGTTATGGTAGGAAGAATAATCTTCATGAGAGCTCTATACATTTGAAACTGATAGTAATGTGTTTTATAATGTTCAGTCTCTTTCTATACCACTTCTTGGCAATGTTGCCATATGTCAACAAATTCCAACCCCCCTAAAATTTGGCCTCATCACTGAAAATCCTGATCAAGGTGTTTATTTGCATCAAACTATTTAACTTCCCAAGAAAAAAAATTTTTCTGAAAGGTATTTCAATATTTGCCAAAGAAAGGGTTAATGAATAATGGATACGTGCAATGCTATGGCTTTCATCATTTGCATTGTAATAAGTAATACCAACGCCAATAAGAATCCTCGATTTTCGGATGTGCGAGTCAATAGTTCACGTCTGCTTGCTGTTTATATCTGTCATCCATTTCACGTCCAAATACGTGACCTACCGCCCGTGTCTTGAATGTCTTCACTCACACACTTTTTGAGGATTGATCATGGGTCTGGCCTTAACGAAACCTGGTACTGATACTGAGTCCCTATTGAGTACTGACAGAAATTACTGTGGTACTTAAGACATCTTTCAAGGTCTGGTGAACACAGAAATTATCAAGTTTTACAGGGTGTCTCAAAAAAATTGTTCGACGTTTGATTAAATATTGAAAAGTAAGGACGACATGAACAGGCTCATGGAAAGATAACCCTGTTCCTAAGATTATGAAATAATTTTAGAGACTAAAATCGTGCAAATCGGTTGAAAATTCACTGAGTTACGAGCTCTCGAAGATAAAAAATATGCGATAGCTGAAACCAGAGACCCCCCAGATTACTTGTATTGCAAAAAGCTCGAAGACGGAGGTAAGAGAAGCTTATCCAATGTCATACCTCTCGTTGATATCAGACCAAACCAAATACGACTTCTAAAGTAAATTATTTCTTGCGATCATTCTCAAAATTACTTAACATTGCATAGGTCCAAAAACAGTGGTTCAAAACAAAATCGGCGAGATACTGAATCTGTTTCCTCAAAGCATCCATATGCGTGACAGTTAGGTTATCGAATACCTGTTTGAATACCACTTGGTTCGCCCTGAAACAATTGAGAAATAACAGAAACGATGGCCTATGGGACTGTTACCAAAAATGCCATTTTGAGGCCTCTGGTTTCAGCTTTCGCACAAACTTGAACTTCAAAAACTTGTAACCCCATGAATTTTTATCGGATTTGCAAGATTCTTGTGTCAAAAATTAATTTGAAATCTCAGGACAAGGGTGACTTGACCAAAGGTCCATTCAGCGTATCGTCATTTTTTAGTATTTAATTAAACGTCGAACAATTTTTTTGAGACACCCTGTAGATTCCAACTTTTGGCGACGGCGAGCATTTTTTTGGTAATATTCTATTCTAAGTGGTATTATTTTCCTGCTCCAATTTAGTCCTTGCACAGGTAGCAGCGTATTGTTGTGGTAACTGCAAAAGTAAAACGCAAACCAACCTTTGTTTTCTTTCTTACCGTTGTTCTGTTTGTTGTGAGGTTCGAGTTGTCATCTAACTCCCTCCATCGAAATGCTAGGCCCGTCTGCAGACCCAATCCCCAAACGAGAATCTTCGCATTGGATTCTTGTTTGGGAGCTGGGTCTGAGACTACAGCTCCTTCACAGCAGCCACGCAAACGGGGCACAATTTTTTGGGACATCCTGCAGAAGATTTGACAGGGCGGGGACTCGAACCTAAAACCCTCAGAGTGGTAGTCAAACCGCTGCCGCTGAGCCATCCCCGCTCCATCAAATTAAGTGATGAAGTTAGACTTGAACCTCATCGCATAACTTTGAAGAGAGCCTATGACAACAAATATTTCATTTCTGTTTCGTTGCAATATTTGCTTCATTTTCTCTTTTGATTTCCTTTCATTCCAAACACAGTTTGAAGCCTGCATGATCTTTTTTCTCTACCAATCCCATTCACGATCCTTTGCATCAACTTCTGTTTGTTTACATCACACTGTTTACTTTCGCTTCTTACAACTCAATCCAAAATATCACATTCTACATGCTTTGTACCGCACGTATTCTGGATCATTCGCCCACCTGCCATTTTGATCAGTGAAAGAGAGATTTCCGTTCCCCGTTGCGTCCTAATTTTCTGGCCACTTAGATCAAAATTCGTACCTTCCTTGTATTTGCGTGGCGTTAGAATTCGCGCACGTTCGATGTACGCAAAATTGAAACAGTGCGCAAAATGATCGGCGCGAAAAGATTTCTTAAACTGAATTGGCTCTCTTGCTCCATGTAGCGCAGCAATACAAATTGGTTCATCTTCTCAGAAATTTCTGAATTGGCTTCCCCTTACACCATAGCAAGGGTGATCACAATTTGCAGGCCTCGATCTTACAAAGAAGGTCACCAAAACTTTTTTATCCCTCTAACTGCAACCATTACCTTGCCCCCATATCCTATGAGGTTTTTCATTCCATTTCATTTTATAATCATTTACCCAGGGTAGTATACATACTGTTTTGCAACTGGCCCTGCAAAAAAAATACAAAATTAACAGTATCTATAAAAATTTGCAATAAAAAGCAAAGGCACTAGACAAAAGATTCGTATGTGAATTTACTGATTTCTATTCAGCGATGTGATATATATCTATAGGTACAGTTTATTTTGTCTTGAATTTGGATTTATAGGCATTGACTGAAGGAGCCTCTTTTTTATCCAGATCAAGGCTATTCCAGAGACTTACTCCGCGATACGAAAAGGATTTTTGGCCATTCCCGGTTCTCAAAAGGGCCATTGCAATGTCAGTTATGGAGTTTCTTAATTTTCTTGGATGTAGCTCAGACAATATTACGAAAAGATCGTTGACATACTGAGGTGCAAGAGAATTAACAGATTTGTAAACCATAGAAGATGTTTCTTAATCGGCCAGATCTTGCACGGATGGCCAATCAAGTCTCTGTGGCAAGGGAGCTGCTGATGCATCGAAAGGGCGACGTGTTACTATTCTGGCGACTTTATTCTGTAATTTTTGAAGCACATTTCGTTTCGTTGCATCACAAGATCCCCAGACTGAACAGCAGTAGCACAAATGAGGCTCTATGATGCTTCTATAAAAATTGGCTACAGTGTCAGTTTCCACGAAATTTCGCGCATACATTTAGATGCCTATATCCCTGGAGATCTTTTGGAAATGAAAAGTTTTCTTTGTCTTTTAAATTTGAATATTTTGATCTACAGAAAGAGAAGTTTCATACACATCTGGCAATCATTTATCTGGATGATGTGTTGAAACTTATGAAAGAAAGAATACCAATGCATGAAAGGCTCCAGGCTGCCAGGTTCGTTCATGATTTCTGCTTAACATGAATATACTGAGTGGAACAGAATGGGAATTCTTCCACAGGGAAACGCCTTTGGCGAATATCCATTTGCTTTCAAGAAAAATCCTTCAAAACTCCATAAACATCCCTCTGTTTTGAAAAAAACTCATACGTTTTTCGACTGAGTTGAATGCCCCTCGAGCCAAGTACCCCTTTATAAAAGGAATGTATGTATCTTTAAGACTCGTTTATGATTTTGAAACATCAAAAATAGTCCTATGATTTCTTTCAAATTGTTAGATTGAAACATTTTATTTTTTCAGACAAAGACTGCAAGATTTATTAGAGATGTCTTCAATGTATCGAGTATCAGTCCTATTGAGCAAAATCGGAGATCTTGAACTTCATAATGAAATTGCTATCTTGTATGGAAAGGTAGGAAATATTAGGCTCTGTTTACACGACCCCGTTTTCATCTTATATCGGATTGGTTTCATATCGGATGGGCCTTGTGTTTACACGAGACCGTTTTCATTTCATATCGGATAGACCTCCTGTTTACACGAGTACTAAGAACGCACCAACCCGGAGCGCTTCATGCCGTTTTCACGTTTAAACACAACCTTAGCCATCTTCTTCGAAACATTATATTTTTGAAATGTTTGTAAATCAAGTATATGCCATCTGTGAGCAAGTTTCATGCTGGCAAACAAAAAGACTGCATGTTTTATAAGAGATAATGGAGCACAAAATGGCCAAAACCCCCTCAAAATTCAAATTTTCAGAGTAAAGAACATGGTCAATTGGTTTCAATTTGAAATCAATTTTTGAAGCACAAAGTGTATTTCTCTCAAAAGCAACTAAGACTGTCACTCAACGTCTCTTAAAATTTATTTTTTATATGACTGAAACTTTTTCAGACGCTCTCCAATTATAGATGTTTGAATTTTTACATCGTTGTGTGGAATTTCCCCAGCCTTCCTTAACATTTCATAGAATTTGTATGAATTTTCTGGGCAAGTGATATCAAGAAATGCAGAAAAAGAAACAAGTAAATTTGCTTTGGATTTCCAATTCTGCTGTCTTTGTCTGGGCTGAGTGCTAGGTTTCTGATAAAGGGTTATTTAGTCCAAACTCAGTTTCTGTGTTAATGGTATACACTTTTTTCTCGTTCTCAGCTTGATCAACACGAGAAAGCTCTTCAGATTTTGGTCAATAAATTGAAGGACCATGCAGCAGCACAAAGATACTGTGTCATTTCATCGCAAGTCAGTCCTGTTTTTATTACCTCACACTGGACACCAATTTTCGTTCTCTGTACAGTTGTTAGCATACTTATCAGATTCAAAGCGGGCGTATTGATGCTAAAGAATAATGATTGGTTCTTGGTCTAACTTGAATCAATCAATGGTTGGAACTAGACTTATGATGATGACTTCCCTGTATCTCTGCGGTAAACCAGGCTCAATAGGGACTCATAATGAAACAGTGAAAAAGCTGGCCCTATTTTCTGCAATCATCAATGGAATTATGATGCAATCACGGCTTCGAATCGAAAATTCGACCACATTTACACCGTAACAATAGTAATTCTCAAATCTCGCATTCTGATTGGTACTCTAGGAATCGCGGAGTTTGGGCCTAAATAGGGCCAGATTTTTCAGAGTAATATTATGAGTCTCTGGTGACCGAAAAGTCATCATCAAGTCAAAGAGCACCGGGAAACAAGAGACTCATCCTCATAAGTCTAGGTTGGGACTTGTCAAACAACGTTATTTCTAATTTGCCTAACTCAATCGAAAATAACTTTATTTACTTATCAACACTACTTTATAACTAACCCTAAGGTACATTCAGCAATAGATATCTTATAGTATAGTATGGTTAGTCTAATGATTCTCAGCCAAAATTTCGAACTTTCAATTAAAGTACTGCTCAAGTATCGTCGGATATCAAGGTACCGAAGGAGGGGGGGATGGGATGGGGTTGTATATCTTATTCCCAAAATCACTATCGATGTGTGATAACCTCATTGTTTGCTTATATACCTTGTAGTCTCTTTGGGTCTTATTCTATGCAGTACTGTGGCTGCTTATCTCAGGGGAACCTACCCGCTTGTATATCTCATGGGATTAGTAAATTAATTTCAGAGAAAGTCATCCAGTTACAGAAAGATATCGTAATGAATTCTAATTGTAAGAAATTACATTTTCAGTCCGAGCAACAGAAATGAACAAGGTTTCTGAAGAACCTTTGATAATTCTACTTTCGTACCATTTTCATAAAGTTTAAAGGTTCTCTTAAATGTGGAAGAGTTCTATATGAAATTTACATACATACTGTGATTTTTTGGAATAGTTGACAAATTCAACATTCTCCAGTAGCCCTGTTTCACTGGCATTTTTTATTTTGTCAGTTGAGATCAATGACGGATGTTAATCTTTTTTATTTTTATTGCAGGGAAAAGGCAACGAACTCCGCAAAAAATTGTTCCATATGTTACTGGCAGTTTATCTACAATCTAATGACAGGTGCGCCAATGCTGTGAAAGCTTATAGAAATTTACTCCAGATTTTACTGCGATCCAGGACAACGGTTACGAAACCGCAGAGCGATTTGACCTTTTGCTAACTACAAACCCCTCCCCCCACCCTCAAGCAAATTTGCTACTTAAGAGGTTGGAACTATGGATTGTCACTGTGCATAGGGATTTTCCGCATGCAGGTATGGGAACCCCTAGTTTAACGTCCCTTCGGAAGGATGGCTTTTGAGAGGTCTTCCATCTGGAGTTTGACCTCACTCAACCGAGCTTAACTTCAGTTACCTAATGGAAAATGTATAAGCCATTTGGCTACCCACTCCAGGTTAAGGTGCAGATTGTATCGATCCTTTTATTTTTACTATTTTAGCAGAACACCCGAACAGAAGTTCTCTTATATGGTCATGAAATGTTACCAGCTGATGCAAAAAAGAAATCTTATTGGTGACATTAGAATACATCCAAACGTTTTCAATAGATAAATCAAAAACTAAAAATCCTAGTTACTATAGGTTCTTCTCTCATGTTACGTGGTATATAACACTTTGTGCCTGTAATTTTTTGTTCAAGTATCCGTATTTATTTTAATATTAATTTTAAGTATGTGTAGCGTTTCGTAGTTGTTAGTCTTGTTGCATGTCTTTATGTTAATGGCCATGGGGTTGTCATTGCCCCTTGCTCCTCATAGCATCGTCTCTGTAGTGTTGCATAGTAACATCTGATAGTATAGTAGAATGTAGCCTTGTATCGTAATATTTTATATGGATAGAAAAAGAAGAAAAGAACAGCCTACAGAACTAATTTTCATTCTTGTTTTTACAGTGAAGGTGAATGCAGCAATGTAGAGCCAGCAATGAAACTTCTGAACATTCATCAGCGTGACTTTGACCCCCTTGAGGTATGTCTAATGTTGTGTTCCTTTGCACTGCAACTGCACCCATCATTTCCACAGTTTCTTATGTTAGGAAGACATCTTTTGGTAAAAGTGATGGCAGTTAATTAGTTATCACCAAAGCCCAGCAGACTGAATTACCTTCCCTAAGGGAGGACCAAATTCACATAAGCGTGTTTGTCCATCGATAGCAAGTATTACTCGGTATGTTAGTTATAAGGAAACGTGCAACTTTGAGAAGTAATCTGTGTCGAAAATTGTGGAATTTCGTGTACTGTTTAGCAGAGACTTTGTAGACTTACAACAATTGCGAAAATGTTCGTTCATTGCAGGTCTATGGCTCAAAACTTTTAACAGGCTTGCAGAATTATGATACCAGAGAGTCTGGAAATTTCGGGGGTCATTGGTCCAGTTTCGATAAGCAAAAGGGCATTTCCCCGTCAAATAGTATATTTAGAGCCCTCCACTTTTTCCAACACACCATCAATCTTCTCCTACGTCGCGTGCCGTACACTAAACACCCACGTTTAAGAACCTATCGACTGACATTGTCAAATTTGACTCCCACTTTATAAGAGCCAATCCATTTTATTCATTTTACGACAGAGCCCAGATTGAATTGCAAAATTGTTAGTTTTTATACGCGAGTGTTTACCGTGATTGTTCCTCCAGACCGACGACTACTGAACATGATGCATTATTCTTTATTTTAAAGGGAGTACAAAGACCAGCAGCCTTTGCGATTGTTTGCTTTTGTTTTGTCAGTTTTATACATTCAGTTATTCTGGAAGTTGTTCAGAGCAAGTCGATGGCTTCGCGCGAAAAAATCTTTGTGTACCCCAGCGAGCACTGTAGGACCACGATTATCTATTTACCATAGACTCAAGGTCCTGAACTGCAAAACCGTGTCACGAATTTTTGGTGAAACGTACTGGCTAGAAATAATACCATTTTAAACTTTGTATTAATGTATGGAATGTCTTTTTTAACTTTCAAACCTCTGTAAAAAACGGACTCGTGGATCTATCGAAAATCGCTGACACGGTTTCGTAGGTATATGCTCTGTGACCCTGTGTACCAAGTTTCAAGCGATTTCATTGGCCCGTTGGGTACACAAAGATTTTTTAGTACGCACCAGTACTCAAGAATCCTGTTTCGAGAAATCAGGCTTTTAACAAATTCGGTCAAAAAGTGCGGGAAAAACGATTATGCTTGTGCGTGCAGACACGAAACCACAGGTCAAGCAATAAAGATTTGGCGCGGTCTTTATAAATCGTTTTGTCAATAAAACTGCAACGAGTGACTTACAGATGTAACTATCACGAAATTCCGCTAGCGATAGACAGTCGTTAGGAGTCGTTGGAAATGACTTCTTTGTGCTTTTTGATGGGCAGTCATCATTAATGCAGAAAATTTTCCAGCTGCCACTGAGGCTTTTTAGCGTCAAATATTTTCAAATTGCTGTGGCATTCCTTGCAAACCGAGGGCAAAGAATGCAGTAAACTTTTTGAGTAAAGATTTGCTGATGATTCGGTTGTACTTTCTTGGTTCAAGTCCTTTTTCGTCTGATTCTTCCGATTCTGATCCCTCATTGTCAAAACCTTCCTGGTCAAACCACGACCCCTTATCTGATAACGCAAGATTTGTAGCTTTGTCTTTTCCAAAAGGTTTTTGAATCCTTTTTCCTAAACTCTGGTCCTTTTCTGCTCCATAACAACAGAGCAAACATTACATCCGTGCGGATTACACTTACTGCCTTCTAAACCACAGAACTGTGCGAATCATTCGCAAGGTCAAGTTAGTTTACCTTAATCCCCTAATGCCTGTTCGCGCAATTTCTGAAAAATATGAGTGCTTCTTTTAAAATACTCAAATTTGCAAGTAATTGGGTTTGTTTTGTGAAGCGAAGTGGCTAAAACGGTGCTTAAATACTTGAAGCATCAGAATATAGCAAAATTGAAAAATCGAAAAATTCTTGCTTTAAGGGTTACAGTAACCTTAACGCAAATATTTCTATCCAAGGATCAAGGAGCCTACCTTACTAAAATTTTAATATGGTTTTAGGTCATGAAGATAATTCCTGATGATTGGTCAGTTGGTGCTTTGTCTAGCTTCCTAGCAGGAGCAGTGCGAAACAGCTTACATTCATCAAGACATAAGAAAATTGAAGCTAGTTTATCAAGATCTGTTTACTTAAAGGTAAGAAAGCAATGGTAAAAGTCTTCTGCTTTCACTGAAGTTGAAATCGTTTTGAGCTCTAATAAACATCTCTTTCCTCCTGTTGCTAGCATTTATCGTCGTTTTTTATCCAATATAAAAATTTGAAATAAAAAAGTACCTAGAACAGCACTTACAAACTACTTTGCCACACTACAAGAACGATGCCATGAGGAGCAGAAGATCATGACTACCCTGTGGCCATAACATAGAGACAGGTAACTAAAGCTAAATCTAAATATACAGTCAAATAAGATTTTGGACGAAGATTTTTAATCGAAACGTATTTTGGCAAATCAAAGTTGTGTTTTCTTATTTTATTTTCTGTTATTTTTAGATTGTGCTTTTAGTTTATTTATACAGTCAAATATTAATATAAAAGGCTACGCACAAACAATTTCTACTGATAAATACTAAAGTCTGGTTCACATTGGATGTCAAGCAATTGCTGTGTTTTTGATGTATCCGTTTAGTGTTACGTGGGATGTACGCTAAATTTTACTGAAAATTGAAATTAATGTGTGAGTTAGGGTGTCATCAATTCCGTAAATTTATCGTCTGAACAGAGCTGGAAACAATATTTGCCTTCCTGCGAAGGAGCGTCGAACTCAAACTCTTCTGTCAGTTGTTTTATCAATTTTCTGTAGTTTTTCAGTTGAATTGCCATATTATGTACAATGTTGTTGATAATCAACTAAGAACTGGAATTACTCTTAGAAGCTTCATTGGATCACAAAACTGGAACTAAAAACAGCAAAATCAAAACATTGATTTCCTTTTATTCTTCTTTCCTTTATTCCTTCCTGTCCGCTTTATATTTGCAATCTTTGTGTTCTTTGTCATTCTATCTTCTTTCCATCCTATATTCTTCCTCCTCTCTTTATTCTTTCGTTCCTCAATCCTTTCATTTCTCCTTCTCTCCTTTCGTCGTTTCCTCTATTTTCCCTCCATTCCGCTTTGTCTCCTTCCTGCAACACTTCTTCGCCATTTCAGGTACTTGTTCAGCCTCTGAGGTTGTACATGTAAAACGAAATCCAGTTTAAATTCCTAAGCCATAAGGCAGACAATTCAGACCTAATTTCATATTCTTTCAATCAGATTTTATTTGCTGTTTCAAAATACAGCTTGTCCACCAAGGATTTTTTTAAAGCTGTTGGGAACTTTGACCTTGATGCAACTGTCTAAATACGAAGGCGATTTTACGGAATGGTTTAAAAGAAAATAAGGAACTGTGGAAATTAGCTGTCGAAGTAACACTGTATTGTTGTGCCTTGATTTATGCAGCTCGTCAAATATTTTTTAAGATATTCAACGGGAATCAATATCTGTAAAATCTTTAAGCTAATGATAAACAGGGAGACAGAGCCCTCTTATTCTTAAACACGTAAGCAAATGACTTTCAGTTACGATCAAGATTGCTTCTCACATTCTTCAAACAATGGCTATCCCAAAAAGTGGCAAAATGAAAAAGTCATGCGTCATAACATAACGTTTATTCGAATTGTCCATTTAAACATTTGTTAGTTGTTACTTGAAGTCTCGACAACTTACTTGAAATTCGAACTGTACAACCATATTATACATATTGCAAAGAGAAAGAATTTCTAGTTTTTCATCACTGTTTTCAGATCCGTTACATTCATTTGGGAAGCTGGAGTTGAGAATTTATTTTTACGAAAGACCGTTAAGATTGGAGGTGCACTCTCGAGACATTCCTGCCTTTAGTTTTTAAATAAGAACATTAAACTCTTCTTTTTCCCATATTGATTTCCAAATCTAAATTATTTATGAATTTCAAAGTAGTTCTAGACGCCATGTATTAATCCACTCGTTTACAATTCGTTTTTTTATTTCTAATCGTCTTCTCTTATTTTTCTTCATTCAGAGTCGTTACATTTACATTGGCTGTCAGAATGGAGCAATCAACATCACCGAAGAAAGGTAGTGCCAGTTATTTTCACCACTAAAGTTTCTTCGATCACAGACACCGCCAGAGTTTCGGAAAACTGCTATTCATACAATAGAACTCACATATAAAACATGTCTTTAATATGAGCCTAAGGCCTGAAGTCTTCGATATTTATTCCTTTATGTTAGAACCTTTCAACCCTGGCTTTTGAAGAAGAAGAAGAAATGCTTTGAGCTATTTTTTAACTGTGACAATCCAAATGATTAATTTGATTGCTCCTCAGTCATCTAATAGGACTAAGATATTCTTGACAGAATTTGAGAAACTAATTCAAGAACCTATAACCTGATTTTTTGAATGCCATCTATCGCATAAATCCCCAATCAGACTCGTTTAAATGTGCAGGTTCTTATTTGCAGATTTTTCCTGGAGCTTAGCGCCGAGTCAAACTTTTCATCTCAAAGAGTATCTCCATATCTAAATGTTTTGACTGTCTTTCTGAAATATCTTTTGTTTTATTTCAGGACGTGTGATGTCTGTCACAGACCGTTCAATGAACCAACAATTGCACGCTATCCCAATGGAATTCTGGCACATGTACATTGTGCAGACAATAAAAACATTTGCCCAGTAACTGGTATGAAATTCTCAAAAAGAGTTATAATTACTAGGTGATGCGTTTCAGCCTAATTCCGCGAGATCATAACCCTCTCTCCGTGACTTGCCCGCCAGGTTGCAGCTTATAAAACTTGCTGAAAGCTAATGATTTTTCAGCAAAGAAACACTGGCAACGACTATCAGTTAGCGTTGCTGGAAACTGCAAATATTCAGGAAATTGAGATACCTTGCTAGCAATTTCTTATGAACCCTGTGTGAATTTCAATGCTCTCAGACCATCACACCAGTACTCGGTGTCACTCAGAAATAAAAGAAACTCTATTTTGGGTTGAGCCTCAAAAGTATCTTATAGTTAAAGGGGCTAATCATTTTTCAGTAGGCTAAAAGTTTCTTTCAGGCGGTTTCTTGAATGCGTTGCCTTACTGTAAACGACATTATCTGAATTAGTCTATTGACATAAATCATTGACTATGCATGAATGTAGAAAGCAAAAGTGACATTTTCAAGATCAGAGACATCATGACTCTGAAGACATATTTAACTTTCCGTGATTTTTCAAAATTTTGTACAATTTTTTTGGCCATTGTAGATGAAAATATGGGTATGTAAGAACCCAATCTGGTTTCTACCCTGACACATATTATGGAGACAAAAAGGGACTGTGGTACGAACTAACTGTAAATATTGATAATCAATGATACATTATCAGAATGTAGGAATATTCTTTTCGCGCTGTAGATAGATAATTTTGATTTTGAATCGATTAAGACAGAAACTCTAGATACATTTGCACTGTTTTCGTGTAAACTGTAATGACGAAATTCGGATGCAAAAAAAAACAAGATATTTAGCACACTGAGGCCTTTCTGACTTGTATCTTCATCCGAGTGTGACTTACAAAACTAAACTGATTCTAAAATTACATTATGGGTATATATACTTGGACCTGATTTACAGATGGATTAACAAATTGCCAAAGGCAAATATATATGGAAAGTGCGTGCGGTCACTAGTTAAGTGTTGCGCTGTTTTCTTTGCTAGCCACATGAGTATTTGCAGTTGTAGTTATTGAAGTCATGGTTACAAAGTAGCCTCGATTACATGACGTACTTCTGCCTTTTTTTTCCTGAACGCTACAATGCTACCTCAGTGAAGCGACAACAACAACATCAATTCAACTCAATGAGCTGAGTGTAATTTGAGTGTCCTTATGGAATAAGGCTAGTTACAAACATTAAGCATTTCAACTGTCGATCATTTTCTGGTCATCGTTGAACTATCGCTCTCTCCAAAAAGCCGGGCCTCATTTCTATTGTTCCGTAATAGTGGAACCCTCATGAATCTTTTCTTTACTTCATGAAAATTATGAACATTTTTTCTCTCGGTCAGATCTTCGTGTCGAGAATTTGTAACAGAAAAAACAACAACATTTCAGAAAGACATCATTTTACCTTCTATGATTCAAAATATTTTACAAAATGCGGAAAAATTATCTGTAGTTCTTTTTACAGGTTTTCTAATCTCTGAAGCTCCAAATACGTACAAGTTATAAACTACCGAGTTTCCTGGAAAGAAGTATGCAAATTTGGTTGGATCCAGGAATGTGAACTTAGCTATGGTCAATGGCACATCTCTTTCAAATTATTCCTCCATAGTTGAATTGCACATAGGTAGCTCATTTCTTGGTATTGGTACTCCGGGAATAGAGATTTCAATTTTGAAAGTTCAAAGTTGTGGTGTCCACTTACAAGCAGTGTGTTGGGACACTGATGTTTTGATCGATTGTTTATTTTCCTTGTTTTGATCCTTGTGTCTTGTTTTCTTGTCTTTTTTTCTGGTTGTTTCGTCTTCAATTGATGTGTGCAACTGAACATGGGTTTAGGCCCAAGTGGTCTCATGTTATTCGAATAAAACTCCCTTGTATTCCTGCGTCGTGGTGCGCCTTTGCAGAAGAAAGTTTTTCAAACTTCAAAAAAGGGGTTTTAGGTATTCGAATAACTAAACCCACATTCAGTTGCACATATCAGTTGAAGACGAAACAAAGCAGAAAACAAGACAAGAAAACAAGACGCAAGGATCAAAACAAGGTAAAAAAAATAATCAAGCAAAACATCATTGTCCTAATACCCTTGCTACCTGCCAGAATTTTGGCGTTTTGGCCTATGCCAGTTCTTGACACACATCCAAATTAGAACCTGAAAGTAAAGAAAAATTAAAGACTGCACAATAGGTGACGTCTAGCAAACAGTATGCAATATGATCTGATTTTGATCAAATATTATCAAGGCTATCATTGATTTATTCGATATACTTCAAGACTTTGGTTAGGCCAAAATGGCAAAGCTCTGGCTTGGAGGTGGACACAAATTTGAGCTTTCAAGATGAAAAATTCTGCTCTCAAAGCGCCAATATAAAAAAGCGACAGTACATACGTTCAAGTTAACTGTCGAGAAACTTTTTGAGAGTGAGTAGCCATTGATTAAAGCTAAATTCACATTGCTGCTTTAAACCAAATCTGAATACTCTTTCAGGAAGCTCTGCGCAATTCTTCGTTCTTTTCATTTCCAAAAATCCAAGTGTCGATTTATTTCTACGTCCTTGCATCCATTATGCAGTTCGCCGCACAGTACATTCCAATGAAGATACAAACTGGGCAAGGTGGCCATCCAAACACAAACAATCGCTCAACATAAATGATTGTAGCATCTAGCCCCGTCAGGAAAATCATATTCGATAAAATAAGCAAGATTACATTCGCTGATGCAAATGCCGCGGAAATCCTGCGATACATCTGCGGGCTTATCTTTGCTTTAAAGTTCTGCATACACTCAGCCTTCATGATATTATACGCTACAGCTTCCACTGTGATACCAAGCCAGTTTGTTAAGGCCCAAGCGATATATTTCTCCGTTCCTCCATGCCAGAATCCGACAAACGCAAAACTGCAGAACGAAGCTAGGATCTGTCTATGAATCCCACAACGTGATCCTCCCATTGGTATGTAAATATAACGGCGTAAAAACACGTAAAGGCCTTTGTCGAAATATCGCCACATGTCGACGTAACTATACAGGTTTGATATGCAAGCAGGCTGTCCAGGTGGCTCCATTCCATCGATTTTGGCGAAAACTCCGGCGAAACGATAAAATACGACGTATTTGACGTAAAAGAATTGCAACTGCGACCAGATGATTCCAAGTGTTTCCCAACAATTTAGTTCCTCGAGGATATACAAATGTTTAGAAATGCTTGTAGAGTAGAGAAAATGGAATGAAATTTCGATCAAAGCGAAATACGCTAGACACGAAATTATTTCTACCATTAAAGCTGCAATGGCTGGTCGTTTGACAGTGTTGTTCATCTGTGTGTAGAATTTATCGAATGTCAACAAAGGCCCGTTCATGAACAGCGGAAAATAGAATATGAATGCCAAAAAGTCGATAATGTTTGGAGACTGAGCTGCGACTCTTTTTCGACTTGATTCTGAATTTGGTATCGGCAGTCTTTCTAGTTCTAACGCGAAACTGAGATGCCTTAGATTGCACATCATCATGCAGAAAACAACAAGACTTCGGCTGGTTTCGTCTTCGCCAAGTGGCGATATTATAAAAGCCTGAAATGGGTCAAAATTGATGGCGTAAGTTGCGGCTAAAATCGAAACCCAGATCAAGATTGTTGATCTTGTCTTTGCGATGATATACAGCACCATAGCATGAGCTAGAAGTATAAGCAGTCCTCTTACGCTCAGTACTGTCGATAACGCTATGAATGATACCGTAACTAGTGATATTTTGCGAGCCATTGTTGATAAATTTGCTGTTATGTTCGATAGTATCGAGCTTATCACGCAAACGACGGCGTAAAAACTGAAGAACTGCCGCCAAAATGTCCATTCGCCATCGCTTACATCTTTCAATCTCCCGTCGAAAAGCGAAACATCGGCGTCGAAAAATCCTTCATGTAATTGTTCTTGGTATCTGTTGGATATTTCATATGTATGCCAAAATGGTATTGCTGTACAAGGCAGCCATATCCCCCAATGTATAAGTGTCTCAATCGTCGATGCAGGAGCATGATCGATTTTTGATGCCATCTTGAAGTCAAAGTTCCCTCTCTAATTGACTTCGTGTGCAATAAACTGTCAGTTCTTGTTGTCCTTTTGTGTACAGATGTAGGCTTTGCTCTGTTTCTGGAATTTACAATATTTAGTTGTCTCTGGAACGTCTGGATGTGGTCCCACGAACTTCTAGTCTTGCGTTGGTGGTCCTAAAATATCGGAATTTAGGCCAACCTTATTCGATCGCTTGGATCGAAGGTTTCTACTGCGTCTGCTCTTTCAGATACTCTTGTTGTCTTTTGAACATCTGAGTGTCCATCGAGCCATTTCTAGATCTGCATTGATGGTTCCAAAATCTCTAAATTTATTCATGCAACTGTGGGTGCTCTTTGCTTTAAAGGTATTTACCTATCGTGTTATCAGCTGGTATAACAATTGCGCTAGCCGCGTGCTCAGATGGAAGAGTCCTGTATCTGTTCTCATAAAATAATCCTGTTCTTTTTCGAACATCTAGCTCTGCTTCGAACAACTTATAAATTCACATCGGCAGGCCTAAATTCTGAAAATTTCAGGGCTATCGCTAAGCTTAGCGAACGCTCGAGACAACATGCACAGGCCTCCAAACAATTTAGAAACCAAAGCGCCACCTTGATTTTATATCAATGTTGTTTCCTGCAATCTTTGATCTTCAGTGAATGTTCTTTTGTTTCTTACATACATCGATGAAACACGTGTGCAGGTCTTCCATTCCTACGATGATAAAAAGGGTATTTACATATCGTGTTATCAGCTGGTATAACATTGCTTGTAATTGATTTGAAAAGAACACCTTGGTTTGCCGTTGGTTAGCGCATTTTTAAGGAGCTAACAAAGCCTAAATTTTTTCACTTTTTTTAAGAAACTTGGATGAGGCCATAGTACTAAAAGTTTCTTAATTTCACATTAAATTCTGTCCATTTTAGTACTAAACGTTTCTTAATTGGTTTCTTATTTTTTGAGTGCAGAATTATCAATGTGGTCGCTAACACTGCGGCAGATGTGCTTCTTGACATTTAAAACATCGTAAAGGAATAAACAGTGTTCTGTTATGTTGAAAACATAAATGGTTAGATAATATTGCTCAAGAATAAAGGTTCAACCGTGGGTTCAACGATCTATTTGCTATAAAATTCATGCTTTTAGCTTTGAAAAGTTGCTTAGCACTTCTCAGACATAGTACTAGAGTTTCTTAAGATTTTGGCCATCTTAGTACTAGTTTCTTATAAACCAGTTTCTTATAAAGAAACGTGTATGTAAGGTTCTTGATTTCTGACTGTTAGTATTACCCCTAATCCAATAGCAGTTCCCTCGACTTCCGTCAAAGACTTGTAAAGAATGTAATTTTTCTTAGATAGCTGAATGTTTCCAAGGGCAAATTGGCGTGTTGATGAAAACAATGGGGCACCAATATTCTAATCCACACCTTTTTAGGCCCCATTCAAAGAATTTGAATTAATTACCACCTTTTGCGGCAACACCGTGTCTCACCTGTTAGCACTGGTAGAAACAAGTTTTGGATGGAATGAATACAGCACTGTAAGAATTTACATTTTTATGCAGGAATAAAAGATAAGAGAACAGGTTTTAGGATTGGAATTAGAGCGTGGAATTTCTCGAGGGGCACTTCACTCATTGGAAATAGCGTACGAGATTTTTTCAGAACAAAAGGATTTACACGGATTTTTGATGGATTTTTCTTGAAAACAAAAGGATTTTTGCCAAAGGTGTACGAGATTTTTTGGAAGTGAAATGCCCCTCGGAATTTCTTAATTTGTGTCACAGAAAATGAATTCTGTTTGCACGTTTTGCTTTCATAAGATAGCTCAACTGCTGATCCACATATACCCAATCATTCAAATAATCCCCCTACCAATTACAATAGATGGCTTTACTGCTGTAGTTTGCTGAATCTTTTTCAATTTTCGCCAGCTACCAGTCATTAAAGAGCCATTGTCACCCAGAGTCCTTTACGGGCATGCTGAAATTTTGGATTGTCTGAAAGTCAGATTTGGCTGGCCTGAGCTGAAACCATATGAATCCACACTGCAGTCGCAGAAGTGATAAACAAGGCTTACCTTAGTTCTGGCAGTTCACATCGGGGGTTCACATACAGCACTGTGGATCTGTATTGTTTCCATTGTGGCAAAATTTGATTTTCAGATGATCTGAAACCGTTGCATGCCCGCAAAGGACCCCGAGTGACAAATGAAACCAGCTTGGAAGCTCTTCGTTTTTGGCCCCATAGAGTTCAATCTTTTCTAATGAGATGAGGGTGATAGGGGGAGGGGCAGGATCACGAATCACGGAAATAATCTACATTTCACATTTCACGAGCAAAATATTGCATTTTAACGTTCTAGCAAAATGAATACTGGCTTTTCACGTTTCACCAGCCAAATCTCTGGCCAAAAGGTATGGCAATTCACGCTCCACGAACTATCCTTTACCACCCTCTAGCATGATCAACTATGGTTTGATCGACGAATGTGCCCGACGTATATTTGCGTAGTTGCCTTTCTGAGAAAAATTCGAGTCAAAGTCAAATGACAAATATGTTTCTTTTTGCTATAAAGGAACCAAGTCGGATGTATTGGCAGATGTGTATTTGCGTTTTAAGCGAAAATAAGAACACTTGAACATCTGTGAAATACTTTATTTTCCGCCGACACGACACGGTACGGCAATCAAAGTTTCAGGACGGAGGAACTGCCTAGAAAATTCAGAATCATTGATTGATTGATTTGCCATTGGATGAAATTCTATATCATTGGATGAAAGCAACAGCAACACAAGGACATCTGCAAAAATACTACAACATTCTTCTGCAAGTTTTTAAAAGGACGTTCTTCCCCGTCCCAGCCACGCACTGTGCCACTTTGGGCTGCAAGAAACTAAAGTGTATTCAAGAATCCAGGGGGAACAGCGCCGTTGGCTTGAAAAGGTACGTTCTTTGGAGCTTCATAAGCGAGGAATAAGGACGCTTACAAAAGTGTCGTCTTTAGCACACCGCACCCCATCCTATCGGTCTGTTCTCGTTCTGTAAAGTGTGAAGTGTAAATAAACGATCAGCGAAAACCTTATAATCTCTTACCTCGCAAATCTGACTTGTTTTCTTTATTTCTTCCTTTCAACTTCTGGAAAACATTCGACACCATCTTCAGGGCTACCTCAAACGTCTTCTTTTGGTCAAAAATCTTCTGGGTGCATTGAACGAGGCCTCAGAAAAGTACCCTGAGTTGGAAACCCCCCGTTTCTTCTGGGAATTTTTTGGCGGCTGCAGCTTGCAAATTTAATACTGTTTGAGCAGACTACGATAAATTCTACATTGGTTGTTTTTTAACAAAAGGGTTTTTACAGCTGACATGTTTCCTATTATCTGCAAAATAAACACTGTCTTTATCGTCCAAGTTTATTCATTCAGGTTTCCGCAATTCACAAAAACGTTTTTGCTTTTGAACAGTATTTGACTAGCTTCAATGCACACGATAAAGTAGAATTTATTGTGACGGGTGTAAAAGAGTGATAGATTTGTTGCGAGCTTGAAACTGCATTCACACGATACGAGTACAAGTCAAAACTGTGACAATAATGCCTAAAATGTGACGGAAAGGCCTTCTGTTCGCTAAGAAAACGGCCCTTTTTGCCGCCAGATTTTGAAAACTCTTGCCGGCACATCTTGAAAACTGCATCCTGTTAACACTCGAAAACTATGAAAAAGCCACATTTTTGAGCATCTTTTGACGATTTCAAAACAAGGCCGCTCTATTTGTGATGTTGGTCAATCATTCTGTCAACCATTGGTGTTGGTGGAGTCCTTTGACCTCAAATTTGTGGAGAGATTGCAACAAGTTTGGGGTTTACCCCATCTTTTTCAAATTGTGTCGGTATCGTGCCAGCACAAGCTAAAATTTTGCTACCGTCACATTTTTCAGCGTCCTCAATTTTTTTCATATTGTCGGAACAAATGCTGAGATAAAAATAGTTGTCACCTTTATCTTAGAAAAATGTTTGCAAGGATTCTCCCCGCCCGAAAGGGGGCGCCTAAAAAGTACGGTTACGTGGATACGGGCTAGTTGGGGAAGAGGAGGTCCTTTCAAAAGCGTACACACAATAAAATTTCCTATTTCCGTCAGTTAAAAGATATACAAGCAAAAGGGCCCAAAAGAGAGTATCTTTTGAACCTGCAGGACGGAATGACCCCTTCACAAGAACACATAGTGAAAGAATTAGTTTTTAACATAAATAGTTGATTGGCTAAAAAGAGTATTGTATATCCAAGTATTGATAGAATGACAAATGAAATTAATAAATGCCCTCAGAAGGACCACCTTTCAGGGCAACCTGCCCCCTTTCTTGATTGACGTAATTTTGCGCATTCCACTGGCACTAGAGCCCAGACTTCCAATGTGAGCAACCAGAAGACGAGCCTGATTCAAACCAAGAAAGAAATACGGCAAAGAAAAAGCGATTTATTCAGCAGAAAGAAGAAAACAGACAAGTACTTGAAGAGATTAATCAATATGGCAGCATCCGGGGAGGTGGAAGATACTAAAGGAACGGATAATCATGCTGAGGTACAAATAAACGGTTGTATTTTGGATTTCTAAGAAAGCAATCGATGACCATGCATTTTACCAAGTCGGTCATAGATCCGTGTCATTGCTCTTGCGTCGGAATGGTGCCCCCTCAAAGTATGCCCCCGATCCCGAGCAGATAAACCTCCCCAAAATTCTGCTATTATCCTATGAAATTCAAATTAATCATTCCCATCTCAATTATCTTCAAATTAAGGTTCTTAATTCCTCTTAAAACTGCAGAACACTGTTCGACCCTCGTGGTCGTTGTTTACCACGAGAAGCATGACATCCTAAGAAGTTAGGCCAGTTTCATGGGAAGATTTTAACAGGCGTGCACAGTTCAGTTGCCTTGCCTGGCCGTCCTTGAAGTTACCCAATTAGTTTGGCAACAGATAAATTGACTATGAATCTTTACTGATGACATTTGGATATTTTAAAGAGCCAGTGTTGCGTTTGCAAAAGAGATCCATGTCCTTTTTTAGGCAGAAGGCAAACGCAGCCAGACTGGATGGAAAATTTGCCTTGTATGCAAAATCTGCTGAGTGGGGTGGTGGACACTTGGGGGGGGCAGAGGATGTGATCGCCCCCTGATGTGGGCTAGAACAAAGATCTTTTGTTTGAAAACAATAGGAGTGAACAATGCTCTTTTACTAAAAACAATAATAGTTTTGCCCCCAATATTTGGCAAAGTGTCCAATTTACTTTGCCAATCCAACATAGATACTGTTTGTTAGTGTTCCTGACCACATAATTTGTACTCAGAATTTTCCTGCTAGAGTTTCCTTGGTTGGCGGCCATATATAATGCACAGAGATGTAAAATTTGCCAGATCTAGTTCCACACTGAGACGTTTTCCTTGCATTGAGAAAGCATTCAGCACACAATCTGGCACCCCTGTGTATGATCTGCTCGTGAATGACACCCATGTATGCCCTGATAATGAAGTTCCTCCGCTGGAGATCTCTTAGTTACAGATATTCTTTGCAAAGAAGGATGCAGACCCTAGCAAAATTTTATTGTGTTTTCAGATTTTTGCATGCATAGATATTGTTAGATGGAATCAATGAACTTTTAATAGAATGATAGTTTGCACACCATTGTGACTCATAATCAACAAAACAGTCTAAATTCTTTAGGGTACAAAGAATTTTAGTAAAAATTCCCTGAGGCTGTCTTTAATCATCTACTCAACAACACTTCTCTTTTCCCACAGCAGCAAGAGTCAACCAAGTTAAAGATGACACAAGAACTCACAACAAAACATCCACTGCAAAATAGTTGGACTCTTTGGTTCTTCAAAAATGACAAAACAAAATCATGGGCAGCAAATTTAAGGAAAGTCATTACATTTGACTCTGTATCGTTTCAAAATGAATAGTATATACTATGTTATACATTTATATATATATTTATCTCATTTTTTCCATTTGAAATTGTTTGGGATACTATCAGTGAAAGTCTTTCGGATTTTCTCCAGAAGAGCGAGACACCCGTACAAGTGCTTTGGAGCTTGCTCAGTATTTGTTGGGGAGATGAAGTGCTGACCCTATTGTTTTGACCGATTGTGATTCAGCTTTGTTGACAGCAAATCAACGTTGGGGCTCACACTGTCATGCGCAACTTTGCTATTGTTTTCTTCTCCTGTTCTCTACCGTCAAGCTAATTTGCATATTACGTAATTGACATAAATCGCTACCAGGCATGCGATCTGGAGCCTTTTTGGGGGATTCCTCGAGGCTTGCAACTTAGCCTATTCATATCCCCAACAAGTATGGATCTTAAGGTCATTACCATTCATCCTTCCCTTGTGAAATTGAGCATGCCCCAAGATGCTTTGTTCATCCCATTGATCAGCGAGCCAGCCAGAGTTAATGTCTTTTCCTTTGTGGTTTACAAAAGGGGGAGTTTGCAGTATCCCAAACAAGAAACAATTTTACTCCAACTTGCAGTCAGTAGAGAAAGGACCTTATTTTCAAGAGCACAATTTTATTTAGAAAAAGGACATTCATGACAGATGGTTAGAAATCACAGTTCCAGTGAGACCATGTCATTACTGTGTATACTTTTTTTGTTGCCCCCCCTCCGCCGCTATGAGCATTATCAAGTCACATTTTCATAGAGGAAATTTAGGATTCACCTATCATGCAAATCTAAACATAGCATTATAAAAGAGATCAAATGATCAATTTTATGTCACACAAACTGGCATAAAAATCAATATTTTCATTCCCAAAGGTCATCTTAAAATGCTTTCCCATAGTAATGAGAGGGGCCACAAATTCTTGATGCACAAATGTCAGGAGGCCTCATAAGGAAGTATATATATACTTAATATGCAGGAATATGCAGGCTATTTTCCTTAAATCAGATTTAACTGTATACAGGTTGAAGATTTTTGGGGGTAAGTCACTAGACATTCTTTTGTCATCTGCCTAGAAACTTTGCCAGGCCTTTTGCTGCTAACTAAAGTCAACTTGCAGCAAATTTGGCACACTGATCTTTCTATACGTATATAGCTAACTTTCAGACTATATCAGTGACTGAAATTTTGTTGGTATGAATTTGCTGAGAGACTGTGTGTCAAATCAAATAATATATATATATATATACATATATTTATAACAATGAATATATATATATTCATCCTTCCCTTGTGAAATTATATATAATTTATCACGAGTGGGCTACCACAATTGGAGAATTAAATGTGCTCCTGCCCGGGATCGAACTTGGGACCTTCGTGTCAACAGACTCTCCAAAACTCCACTGCGCCACTCAAGCACAATGAAATTTTGGAGAAATCCGAAGTCATTCAGATCTCAAGTCTTACACCACGACAGGGGCCATTTTTTGTTTTTTCATGTTTCGGCTTAAAGCCTTCATAAGAGCCATGCATACGAATATTTTTTCAATCGGCATTAGCATTACATATGTATATATGTAAAACCTCATAAAAAACACATTCTTTAAACGTTTCGGAGAAAGCCTTCATCAGTAATAACTGTTCTTTTAATCAGACAGAGCATACATATCAATCTCAAAATCCAGAAACAATACAAAGACAATAACCTAAGCGGGGCCTACCAACATACAATGAGTACTAATAAGGTGTAAAAGTAGCGGCTGATGACAGAGGCGGTAGGAGAAAGATAAAAGAAAGCGCAGAATTAAGAACTGCTGAAATCGGTGGCTATGTCTGTCTCACAGGAGCTGAGAGAAACCTGTGCTAAAATAAAACAAACAATATAAAGATCCAAGAGCGGATGGGCAGAAAGAGTTTCCTAAAAAAACAACGTGTGTCCCTAACGAAAAGCTGAGCGCAAAAATCAAAACAACACAACAACCAAAATGGAAACAAAAATGAAATCTATGTATCTACCTGCCTAGTGTTTAAACCCTTAGGGGCAAAGCAATCTAGCCGATATTGCCAGAAGCTTTCCCGCATCTTATTTCCCCCCGCTAGGCTAACGGATGCGCGAAATGTTTTATAACCATTGCTAACTGATTTCTTTTTTTCATTTTCAAGAGTATACAATCACATTCTATTAGCAAGCAAATTACAATCTGGCTGTGATTATTCAGTGTTCAAGGTTAGTATCAGTCTGATTACATGAGACTTTGTTTTCTGCATTGAATTAAATGCTGGCTTCAATGTGACTTGTGACAATTAAGCTTCAAAACATGGACTTACTGAGCCTAATGTGCTGCATGGCACAACCAATCAGGTCACTCCTTTTTTAATATGTTCAGACATGCCTGTTCTTAGCAGTTGATTGGCTGATTGGATCAAGTTTGACTTTTCAAAGCAAAATGGCCTTGAGTGATAATTAATTTTTCGCTCAGCACAATAGACAGCATTCAATTTTTCTTCAGATTTTTGCCAGTGTTTAGAATATGTTTGGTTGTCAATCGTTAATGCCAGAGAAAATGAAGAAATTTGATCAAAGCCATTGAACGAATACAAGGAATCAGGTCATCAGTCTACAGTTGTGGCCAAAACTCATTGGGATAGATTACTTTTGCTCATTACATTTACATTTGATACATTTTGTTCCACAGCCCGCCAAGCATGTAATTTTAACTTTTTTTGACTCACCTGGTACAGATCTGGATGTAAAAATGTCAACTTACATAGTTGCTTCACTAGAAATCACAAAGATATTTTTAGGCTACTGCACATCCATTCAGTTTACCATTGACAGCTCATCTTTGTTGGTTGTGATCAGAAACTATATTCCTCTTTGGCTGAAAACTTGTTTAAGCTATCATTTTGCCTTTACCAATCTATGACCTCCTGAAAAATAAAAAAGCTTGAAGGTTATGTACCCCAGGTACCCCCTATGCAGATCCTCATACTTTCGAGAATCAATGCCTGCAATTTATCTTTCAGGATGGTATAAAACCAATGTGGGAGGATGATCAAAACAGACTTGGCGGTAGATGGCTAATAAACTTGAATAAAAATGCAAGGAGTCAAGAATTAGACAGAATATGGCTAGAACTCGTAAGTTCCATATTTTTCATTCTTGTTGGTGTCACTCTTTGTTAAGTGTTTTGTTGGAATTTCTTATTTACCCCAATTGTTTGAAACAACAAGACAATTTTCCTAAAATATCATGGGCAACTGCAGGCTGTGGGCCACCTAATTATGGGATAAATTACATTTTCATTGAATGAGAGATCTGAGGGAATATTGAAGCCAGGAACTTGTATGTTTTTTAGGAACTAAGTGACATACTGTTTTGTTCATAGTAGAATCATTGAACTAGTGTACTCTCCTTGTTATCATATTTGGAAAGAATACTGCAGCCATTTTCTCTGCGTTTGCTGTACCTTTTATGCCCTTGCCTCTCAAAGGCCAAGATTTTGCATCCCATATCATATCCCTTGTCTGGCTGTAGATGAGAAAATTGAGGGGCACCAATCAAAAAAGAGAACAAGCTCTCTGCTATTCAGTGGGGAAAAGCCTGCAGTCATACTTTTTGGCCAGAAGTTTCCAACAAAACCCCTTATTTCGATTAGAATCATAAGCCATCAAGCTTTATTTTTTGTTGAAAATAAATACTTCCAAAAACGCCCATCTTTGATGAGAATTGTAATCCTATAGCCTTACTTTTTGGCCATGAAGGAGATATTCCAAAAATGCTTCTTTTATGAAAAAGGTTAAGCCAATAGCGTTACTTGTTGGCTAAGAATTAGACAGTCAGAGAATACATATTTTTCATGGGAAAGCTAACCCTGCAGCCTTACTTCCTAGCCAAAGGCCCATTGTTGTAAAGGGATGATACAGCATCAGAGAAATTTGTTGATTTTTGTTTCTCTTCAGCTCCTTTGTCTGATTGGTGAAGCATTTGGAGATGACAATGATGGCGTAAATGGAGCAGTTGTACAGATAAGAAATAAAGGAGATAAAATTGGATTATGGACTGGAAAAGCTGATGATCAAGATGCAATTATGAGGATAGGGTCAGTTTAATTTCATTTTGTCACATTGATGCAACTGAGATAAAGAAAACAAAAATATTTTGGACAAACCAACCAGTAGAGCTCAAATGTTTAAGCTTGAAGAACTTTGAAACTACATATAGTCCATTTGGATTAGTTGATATTTTTTATCTTTGATTAAGGTTTACAATGTTAGTTTGTATTTATCATTAAGTATACACACACAGTAACAGACATACAGTATAGGGTATTATTTTGCCTATGTAGTTGTTTGAAAACATGTATCGTGAAGAGTGTCTTGTTTTTTATAATAAGATTACAAGGTTTAGATTTTATTATCTTTTTCAATTTGTTGTTTTTATCTTGCAGTAAAGGAATGAAGGAAAGATTAAACATGCCTGGAAAATTTGTAATAGGATATCAGGTAAGAGTTATAACTTTTTACCCTCAAGTGTTGATGAAAAATATGTCTTCTTTTGATTTCGTAGCTTGAAAGGAACAGACTTTGCTGTGTGGTTTGCTTGCCTCGCTTCTGACACAATACCTTAGCTTTTTTCCAGAGCGCACACCTAAGCGTGTCATTTCCGTCTCAAATTTTTATATGAAAGTCCATAAGTCCCATTTTGAGCAAAAATAAAAAATGTTGTTGTGGTTGTTGTTATTATTACGATAGCTGGGACTATATCGTGAGTCTAGTCACCCATTGTGGCATTTTTTTCTCATTTTATAAATTTAGTTATAAATTTGATGTGCTTCAGGAATTGGCATAGGCCAAACGGCCAAAGCTCTGATTTGGATGTGGAAGCAAACTTGAGCTCGCAAGTTTAATATTTCAACTCGCATAAAACCAGTACCAATAAGCAAGGTACCCATGTTCAATTAAGACTGCGTTCACACGATGCTGGCACATTTTGAAACGATGAAAACTGTGATGGCAGCAAAATTTGAGCTAGCGTTCACACGATGCTGGAACAATTTGAATATGGTGGAAACTGTGATGGCAGCAAAATTTGAGCTAGCGTTCACACGATGCTGGAACAATTTGAATACGGTGGAAACTGTGATGGCAGCAAAATTTGAGCTAGCGTTCACACGATGCTGGAACAATTTGAATACGGTGGAAATTTGACGGTAAATGACTCTTTGCAAGACTTTGATGCCAAAAAATGTACCTACACCCTAAGAATCAATCAGTCTCGTTTCATAAGCATCGAAAAATGGTCTGTTTTCATCATTTTCAAGTGTTCACAGAATGTCGTTTCCAAAATGTACCGGTTAGAGCTCCGTTTTCAAAATCTATCGTTTTTGAAATCTGCCGGCAAAACATGTGCCGTTTTCGTGTGAACAGGAGGCCTATCCGTCACATTTTTCACTGTTTTCAAAATGTGCAGGCATCGTGTGAACGCAGTCTAAGTATTGAGGGACAGTTTGAGACTGATTAGCCATTAATTAAAGTTAAATTCACATCACTGGACCCAATAAGATCTGTACACTTTTCATTTCATTTTTTCATTTTATATTCTTTATACACGATAACCCCGTCGGCAAAGGCCGCTTTTCAAGGGGGCGTGACAAAAACTTAAAATCTAAAATTTACAAGTAAAATATATTAACGAGCGAAAACTAAATAATCTAATTACAAAGTTAAAGTAAGATTAAAATCAGTATTTACATAATTATCTTATCGTGAGCGGCAGGACACAATCAGACTGGACCAGAGCAAACCGGACCCCGCGCCCACCCTGAAATAAGAGACACTCATGAGAGACATCCAGTTGTTTATGAAGTGTCAGCCTTTAAGGGGCTAGGTCTTGTAGAGTAAACAAACTCCATCCAAAACTATGGTCTTATAGTTTCTGATTGTCTGTGTCACACAGATTTCACACTATTTCTTCAAAATGAAACTGTTGTTTTGGAGATGGACTTCCGATTTTCTTAGACTGCGTTCACACGATGCCAGCAGATTTTGAAAACGGTGAAAAATGTGACGGCTGCAAAATTTGAGCTAGCGTTCACACGATACCGGAACAATTTGAAAACGGTAGGAAATTTAGACGCCAATAGCTCGTTGCAAGACTTTGATGCCAAAGAAGTGTGCCTGCACCCTAAGAATCGATCAGTCTCGTTGCAAATTCTTCTAAGAATGTTCTGTTTTCATCATTTTCAAGTGTTTACACGATGGCGTTTTCAAAATCTACCGATTAGAGTTACTTTTTCAAAATCTACCGTTTTCAAAATCTGCCGGCAAAAAATGTGCCGGCATCGTGTGAACGCAGTCTTAGATAAACAAAACATTCATATGTTGCAAGATTAAGAGATATGAACGGATTTCCAAAAATAACTTTATTATGGGAAAGACTTTAGATCATAGAGATAACAGGTTTGTTTACGGTTACGCGAACGAGCCCCTGTAATTTTGTTTATTCATATTTCAGTCACACGTAGATACAGCTGGCAAAACAGGCTCAACGGCCAAGAACAAGTACACTTTATAGTAGAACTTATTGATAGCTGGCGAAAAGTGCTAGAAATTCTAAATGAATGGGTAACACAAGAAAACAGAGACTCCTGTTCTGGTGTTTCATGAGAACAAAAATTTTCAAGATGATCTGTAAAAATGTCATGACGATTTTGACAGATACAGACAGTCATCTTGAGTGGAATTTAAAATTGTTGGAAGCAAAGCAGTTCTTAAAGACCATGACTTCTTTGGTTGAAACAACTTATCATCAATGTATGCAAAGTTAGAATCAGTCTTTAAATGTTTGTCTTGTTTTACAATAAATGTGATATGTTTCCAAGCTCATGTGATTTGGCGTACTAGTATTGAGATTACGTAACCGTATACATTTGTTAAAGATTAGAATTGGGAACAAATAGATCCGATATTTCAAATATGATAGATCCAACATGTTCACTATTGGTAGCCTGATTGAAAATGTCCAAAACACAGGTTGTATTTCAAGGATATGTTGTCCTAAAAGAAGGGCAACTGCAGACTGCACGTCTATAGAAGGTAACACACAGTAAGATTTGGCTGCACCAAAACGATGCCGTGTAAAAGGCCCGGGGGGGGGGGGTACTCATATATTTTTCTGTACGGGGACGTGCCGCTGAGCAGAGTATCATTTTCAGGATTCCGACTTAGGGACAGGGTATCATTTTTGTAAAAATCGGCTTCATGACAGAGTCCATATTTGTCATTTTTGACTGCGAAAGATCTTTTCAGCCATTTTGCATTTCATTTCATTTTTATTTATTTAGGCACGGTAGCCCCGTCAGATCATCGGAACTGCTTTTCAGGGGGCCGTGGCATAAACGTTTTCAGATTACAACGATTTGATTCTTCTCTTAAAGGTGGCAAGAGATGGGGCCTCAAGTTCAAGGCTATTCCAAAGCTTAGGTCCACGAACGAAATGACATAGCCCTTTGCCCATTGTTAGTTTTTCGTAAAGACATCGAAAGATCGGTTTCGGTGTTTCTGAGTTCCCTGACATTTCTAGTCGACTTCTTTTCAAACAAGTCTTCTTGAACAAACAACATATTTTTCGATAGATTTCTCACAAATGTTTCTTTGCAGGGCACGATTTTGTTTGCAGAAGCAAAGGACAGGGTATTGTTTAAGAAATTTGACTCCGGGACAGGGTAGCTTTTGAGATTTTCCAGCGGCACCTCCCTGTATGTTCGTAAGCCAAGGGCATTATAGATCGGAGTCATCTGAAGCTTTTACCACACTACAAGATCAAATTAAGGGCAAGGAATACTTTTTATGTCAACAGCGCAAGGCTGTTTGTCCTGAGAACTTTCAGATTTGCGGAAAGAGGGTCACACTGCCTATTAGAATAAGAATATGTTTTATTGGTACCAATTCTGAAAACGGTAGACCTTGTAGAATGGGAATCTGTGTTTGATTGATACCAAAATTCGCAAAACAGTAGGTTTGGCAGGTTTTGAATGCCATCCGAGCCTTCAGCTCCAAAAGGTGGAAGGTTTCGTAGACTTTAGAGAGATGCTCGTTTTCCTTGGCGAATTTTCAGTTTAGCCATGAAGATGACCCCTGAAAGTGGCGACAACCAAATGGCGACAACAAAGGCCAACCAAGAGACGGCACGAGAAAGATGAACTTTCACTGTGAACCGCATTGTTTACTAGTACTTTCGAAGCAAGTGTATTATGGCGAAATCAGTCTGTAAGCTTAAAATGACGTATATCCAGGAAATTTGTTGCTGTTTTGTGATTGAAGTGGGTGTCTTAGAGTTTGTTGCAATTCTTTGTTATTCCATCGTTGAAGACAGCAAATCCAGGCCCTATCCACGTAATTCAAATCGATGCTCTGTTGCCAACTGCTAACATATTTCACGATTTTTTTAAACATTTTTCAAGTGTAATTAGTCTTCTATCAATGAAATATTTATGTTCCAAGTCTACAAACCCAGCAAAACCAATAATGCCCTAGGTAACAAGGGCAGACTTTGTAATACAATAGCATCAGTTGCTTTCGTTCGTACCTCAATTCAAACCTATTAGCGAATACAGACAAAAGAAATTCTCTCAGCCGGTAATTCAATACAAACACAGCCGCAAAGTTGCCTTGAAACCAGTACGGAAAACTCTCGCTTGATGCGGGTTAAGGGAGGCTTTTAAGAGAAGTTGTGTGCTTAAGACGAAAGAAGAAGGGTGAATCTAAAGTTCTGTCCGGCGGATTTTATTTACGTGATTAAGAAGCCGAGCAGATGGCATTACAGTTCTTCCATATTTATTGCTCAGATGTAAACTGTTACTCTTCAGTTCCCGAGTCAAAGAGACAAAATCTTCCAGACTGAACTATGGATTTACCCTTCTTCTATCGTTATAAGCACTTAACTTCTCTTAGAAACGTCCCTTCGCCCGCACCAAGCGAGAGTTTACCGTAATGGTTAAAAGCAACTTTGTGGCCGTGTTTGTTTTGAATTACTAGTTGAGCGAGTTTCTTTTGTCTGCAATCGCTGATCGCTTTGAATTGAGGTGTGAACGAAAGTAACTGATGATATTGTATTATAAAATCTGCCAATGTCGTTCTAGGTATGTACTGTTCGTTAGTCGCAAGCAGTCAACGCAGCTTTTGAATTGTTTCTTGATGGACAACACTTTGCAACAGGCTCTGGAAAGTTTTGGGTTCTGATTTTAGTACCATATTTTCTATTTTCGTTGAGCAGATGTTTATGTGCTTTTAGCCGTGAAGTATCCATGTCCTTGTGCCGTTAGCCAGAACCAGTTTTGATAAAAGCAACGGTTCTGTCCAAAATTTACTTGTATTTTGCTTTCCTTGTGTCATCTTTTAAAGGTATAACTGCCATCTCCCCACAACATTTTTGGTTCCTATATGACTGCGCAATGCAGATTTGTGTTGCTCTTTTAAGCTTCTTTCAACATGCAATAGACCTGTTAGGTACCGTAGAAGCTCTATTAAACCCCCGGGGGGGGGGGCTATTTAATTTTGGACACTTCAGAGGGGGCTCATTGGAGAGGAGGGCTTACTCAAAAAGTTAGACGACAAGGATATATTTGATAGAGCTAACAATGATTTTGATTTGCTCACTCATGAAAGTTTATTAATTTTGCGTGATCGCCCGTCACTTAACTCTCAGCAATCTTCTATTCCCTTAGCTCTGTTTTAGGTATTGTCCTCTGGGCGTGCCTCATTATTTATTTTTCACGTAGGATTTGTAGAAATGCATTTTCGGTAGTTTATTGTCTTTATGGATATAAATATAGCCTCGTGCTTTTGGAAACTTGGTATTCTGATGATGAAGCAAGTTTGCTTCGAAACGTCAACAACAATTATGGCCTAGTCTTTTCTAATTTTCACATGGATTTGTCTAACATGATTTGTCTAACATGGATTTGTCTAACATGGATTTGTTGAAACATATTTAATGGATTTGTCACTTGGAATGAAATATACTAACATGATTATCGTCGCAATTCTTGCTCTTCGTTTCATGATTTAAATTGCTGGGATGGCAACATTTCCACATTTTCCGATAGATTTTATATGAATTTCCAGGCCAGGGCACAATTTTGACTAAAGAAACTCAACGGTAGGGGTATTGTTTAAGAACCTTTCACTCCGGGACAGGGTATCATTTTCAGGAATCTGACTGCGGGACAGGGTAGCTTTTCAGATTTTCCAGCGGCACCTCCCCGTATGTTGGCAAACCAAGTACCTCCCCCGGGAGAATTATATGGCAAAGCTTGTCAAAGTAATATAACCTATTTGCAATTTTTGGAAGGAATCATACATATGGATACTTCTCCGCTTCTAAATAGTTTAGCCGGATCTCCACTAGGCGGGAAAATGTCGAGCCGCGAAAAGTAGAACGTATTCCTACTATTCGCGGCTCGAATTAGATTGCCGGAAATTTTTCCGCCTCGACATTTTTCCGCCTATTGGAGATCCGGCTTTACTCGTTGTGTGTTGTCGTTTGATATTAGTACACAAGGTAGAAATGCCATTATGTGGTTAATGTGATGAAAATGTTTGTTTCTGCTCACGTTCCCAGGCCAAAAATTTTCGTCATTTTTCTCTTCTTTGCTCCTGTTTCTCCTATTACTGGACGAACCTTTTTTCGATCCAAAAATAGAACTTTTGGCTTACCTTTCCATGAAAAATAGGCATTTTTGGAAGATTTCTTTTCGACTAAAGAGTACGACTACAGGCTTACCTTTTCCGTGAATAAAGAAGCATTCAGCCAAAGAATAGGGCTGCAAGCTTTCCTTTTTTACAAAAAATAAGCATTTTTGGAAGATCTCATTTTCGGCCAAAGAGGAAGGCTATTGGCTTGCCTTTTTCTTGAAAAAATAGTTATTTTTCTTCTATACATTTTGCGCCAGAAAGTAAGGCTGTAGGCTTTAATTTTTCATGAAAACAGGAATTTTGGGAATACCTCATTTTCTGCCAGAAAGTAAGGCTATAGGCTTGCTTGCTTGCTTGCTCAAAAATGGGGATCCTTGGAAGAACTAACTTTCTGCCAAAATCTTAATTTTGGTCGAAGAGTAAGCCTATAGGCTTACCATTTTCATAAAAAACAGGCATTTTTGAAATATCTTAATTTTGGTCGAAGAGTAAGCCTATAGGCTTACCATTTTCATAAAAAACAGGCATTTTTGAAATATCTTAATTTTGGTCGAAGAGTAAGCCTATAGGCTTACCATTTTCATAAAAAACAGGCATTTTTGAAATATCTTAATTTTGGTCGAAGATTAAGCCTATAGGCTTACCATTTTCATAAAAAACAGGCATTTTTGGAATATCTGAATTTTGGTTGAAGAGTAAGCCTATAGGCTTACCATTTTCATAAAAAACAGGCATTTTTGGAATATCTTGATTTCGGTTGAAGAGTAATTCTATAGGCTGACCATTTTCATAAAAAACAGGCATTTTTGGAATATCTTAATTTTGGTCGAAGAGTAAGCCTATAGGCTTACCATTTTCATAAAAAACAGGCATTTTTGGAATATCTTAATTTTGATCGAAGAGTAATTCTATCGGCTTACCATTTTCATAAAAAACAGGCATTTTTGGAATATCTGAATTTTGGTCGAAGAGTAAGCCTATAGGCTTACCATTTTCATAAAAAAACAGCCATTTTTGGAATATCTCGCTTTCAATCAAAAAGTAAGGCCGTAAGCTCGGCCTTTTCGTAAAAAAATTGGGATCAACGGAAGAACTTATCTTTTATCAAAAAGTAAGCCCTTCAGCTTACCTTTTTCATGAAAAATAGGCATTTTGGGACTATATCATTCCCTCAAGGAGCCCAATTTTTAAGCAAAAAGGGCAAGCCTATAGCCTTACATTTTGGCTGTCATTGAGATATTCCAAAATGCCTAGGAGATTGCATTTTCGCCCAAAGGATAAAGGCTTTGCTTTTTCATCAAAAATGGGCACTTTTGGATTGTCCCATTTTCTACCAAAAAGTAAGGCTATAGGCTTACCATTTTCATCAAAAACAGGCATTTTGGAACATGTTACTTTTGGTTCAAGAGTAAGTCTATAGGCTTACCATTCTTACGAAAAACAGACATTTTTGGATTATCTCGTTTTCAATCAAAAAGTAAGGCTATAGGCTTAGCTTTTTGGAAAAAATTGGCATCTACGGATCTCATCATTTAATAAAAATGAGGTTAATTTTGTTGTGATTTTATTAAAAGGAGAGAAGAAAAGAGGGCACTCGATTACGAATGAACAATTTCTGATAAATAGCTCTACATGGAAACTTACAATTTATTTATCGGCGTTTGAAGAATATACAATGTTTATTCAAGTCTGTTTTATTTTTGATAAGGCTTGTGCTCTGCGATTTGTATTCTGAAACAAAGCTTTCACCAAACATTTTACGTCTGCAGCATCAAAACATTGTGCCAATGGTCCCTGTGGATAAAACGATTGGGTCAAATGACTATAGGTTCAAAATCTTCAAATAGTGAATAAAGCTGGGTGCAAACTTCTATCAAATATTTCTTCTAATTGAATGGCTTAAAGACAAATGACGGATATATAGCTTCTAGTACAAAAATAGGACAACAGACGGGCGCCTGCCATCATCTTTCCAATTGCTTTGATTATCTCTCGAGATCAAATATAATAGAATACAATAGACTATATTTTGATTGTCCAGGCCCCTGATTTAAGTCACCTTATATCTCCGTCATTTGTCTTTAAAAGAAACTTTAGCTCCCTACCCATGATTTTACCGTTGGAATTTTTAGAAATATTGAATTTTTAAAATTACAGTGCATTCAAAATCTGAGCTGATTGGAGGATGTGATGTCATCAAATTTTTAAATCATAAACCACAAAAGTGACAGACTTCTGCTTGATACCATATTGAAGAAATCCATAAATGGGATACGAAACAGGCTGTTTAGAAAAGTGGCTTCTATTTCGGAAGTTCTTGCTGCAACGGCAAGAACGGCTTTGGCCAATTGATATGACTTTGTCTCGCAAAAGAGACGCGAAGTATCTTCTAATTCGCCTAACTCAATCGAAAATAACTTTATTTACTTATCAATATTGCTTTATAACTAACGCTAACATGCATTCAAAAATAGATATGTTATAGTACAGAATGGTCAGTCTAATGATTCTCAGCCAAACGCCGAGCTTTCAAACAAACTACTCTTCAAGTATCATCGAATATCAAGGTTCCGAAGGAGGGGAGGGTGGGGTGGAGTTGTATGTCTTATTACCAGAATCACTATCGACGTGTTATAACTTTAACCTCGTTATTTGCCTATCTAACTTTTAGTCCTCTGGGTTTTATCATGTGCAGCACTGCCGTTTACTTATCTCTGGGGAACTCACCCGCTTGTCTACCTCATGGGATAAACAAATTCATACAACTAACCTTTCCATCAGCCCATCTGTCAACGATTCCTTGCAAAGATGAATCCATCATTGCTATAACTTCGTTGAATTTTTGCCATGATGGTACATTTACGATGAAACCCTGCATAGCACAAAAAAGTTACTAAGGCCCTCTTTATATGAAGAAAAACACCTCACCTGCCAAACCCGGGGCTGAGAGGTGAGGAAAATTTCAGCCACTGTTTGTATGAGATTTTTCACCTCGCCTGTCATCCCCGGGGCTGAGAGGCGAGGTGGAGTGGAGTCTCTCTTCCGTGAAATCAGAATGAACTGACCAATGAGAATCAACGAATAATCTCAGTTCACTTGACCAAACCGGTGGTATTTTCTTTATATGGAGAAATTTCACCTCACCCAGGCGAAACCCACCTCTAGTGAGGTTGAGAACTGCTTTATTGATCTTTGAACATTCCCAAACTGTCAGCCATTCGAATGCAAGAGGTTACGAAACCTTCTCGATCAGCTTTGTTCAAACGAGTTTGAAAGTTAAGTTTGGCATCAAACTCAGTTCAGTTTGTCTGTCTGACTCCAAAATTTGCATTTCAGTTTAAAAAAATAGGATGAAATACCTAAAATGCAGTCATTCATTAAGTTGTCCTTTTGGTTCATGAATGGGCCCCCCTCTATTTTAAACCCCCTCTACTGGAAGGAATATGGTGAACTAAAAATTATATACCATGTCTTCTGAAGTATTTTCATCTTTTGATTTCAAATTGAATATTTCGCCAGATCTGTCAGTGAGTATCTTCAGTAATCGGTGAAACTGGGTGCCTTGTTCAGCAGAAATGTCCTATGGAGAGAAGAAAATATATGCATTCTATTGGGTGAGCCAGAAAAAAGTTCCCACTTTTGAAAATTCATGGCACCAAGATTACTTCACAGATTTGAATCATTCTAATTCTACTTAAAAGCCGAAAGATCAAAGTATTTTTGTGACTTTTCTCGCTGTCCTACCAGCACCAGAAGCATTGGTAAATTCAACTTTGTAAAAATTTTATGGTTGCAAAATGACAGAAAAAGGGCCTTGATCAAATTGTAAGGACTCTATTGTAAGGACTCTTGCTGTTACGAATTTTCAAAAGTGGGAACTCTTTTCTGGCACACCCGGTATAAAAACAGAAAATTCTGCAAAGCAAGCTTAAAGGACATATGTCACGTTAGCCATTGATTAATACAACAAAGAAGTGTGGATTGGAATTCAATTGTTTTGTGACCTTTCATTTCTGCTTCACGAATTTTCATTATAATGAAAATTCAGCCTCGATCCTGTGCTTTGAAATAAACAATAGAGAGAATTGTATCGTGTGAACCAATCAGGTTCATGACATATGTAATTTAAACCAATAAAGTTAACCAAGAGTACGATTTAAAGTCTCTGAAATCAATTTTAGAAACATAACGAGCACTTCAAGTGCATTTGCTAAAAATTTCTTCTGAACAGCATATGCTCCAAATCTTTGAATAGAGGATTGCGCTAAAGATGGCGGCGAGGAATTTTTTACCGAGATGCACTGCGCTCGAATTACAAATCTTTAACGATTCTATAGGAATTTGATTAAAGAACGCAGTGCATCTTGGTGAAAAATTCCTCGCCGCCATCTTTAGCGCAATCGTCTATTGGTATGAATAGGTAGGTGCAAAATTTTTTTATCTATACTGCTTGAATGGATTGACAGAAACCTCTGCTGCTCATCTGTAATTCTAACATTAGACTTTTTCAGAAATCTTGAATAGTTTTCGAAATTATAAGTGCATTTCATATTTCAACTAATCTGAGGATGTGACATCATCACATACTTAAAACATTAACAAGAAGAGCGAAAGACTTTTGCTTCGCATCATGTTGTAGACATCCACACACCACAGTTTTCTGGGAAATTAGTTTGTGTTTCCTCGAAAAGTTTTGAAATTATGATAGTTTTAAGTTTTCGAAAATCTTTCTTGAATGCTAAGAAAGGAGACAAAAACTCTAATTCTGAAAATATCGAAGATTTAAGCAAAGCCAAACCAGAGAATTGTATCGAAATAGTTAAAGTTCTTTGAAACCATTCACTTCAAAGAAAGGTCATAAAAATTTACACAAAACTCCTTAAAATTTGGAATTTATGCTGCACAGAACGTATAAGAAAGAACGAATGCTGAAAAACCTTTCTTACCTCAAGCTGAACAATTTGTGAAATGATATCATCTAAAACAGTGTGAAACAGAAGTCCAAGGCATTTCTCATAAATGTGTTTCGGAAGAACATCTTTCCATACTCTGCTTAGGCGCACCAGTTGGTTTATTATCTATAAAACGGAGGGATGTCATTCAGTAGATAACAATATTTGTTTCCTTCATGCTAAATAAAAAGAACTCTTATTATCACAGCCAAGTTGGTAAAGTGGACAAAGCTAGGAAAGTTGGAAAATAACTGTGAAACATTGCAATTTCGTAGAACCAAGAATCTGACATAAAGTTGTCATCAAGACAAAAATTGAAGATTCATACTAATACCTAATCAAAAGTTTAAAAAGGATATCCGTTTTGACAGGGATATGTTATAATCACGGGGGGGGGTTCTCGGCTAAGTTTCGGGCAGGGGTGTGCCGCCCACTGTTTCAAAATAGCACCGTTGGCTAGACCAATTTTTCTGAAAATGATACCCTTGGCTACACTAATTTCTACATCAAAGTGCCACGAGCTGGCATTTTCTAGGCAAAACTTGCCAAATTTTTGCATTCTAAGGACCAAAATTTGAAAAAAATTTTGGTTTCTTTACAGGAATTACCGAAGTTTGACATTTCTTTGACCAAAATTGCCAAAAAGTATACCCTTGCCCAGACTAAATGGGCGAAAATTGGCAAAAAGTATACCATTGGCTAGACTAAATGGACTGAAATTGGCAAAAATTATACCCTTGGCTAGACTAGAAGGTTTGAAAAAGCATACCCTTGCGGGCGGCACATCCCCCGGTACCTTTACTATGGAAGAACCCCCCCCCCCCGTGGTTATAATAAGCAGAAAAGATGGATGCTTTACCTGTTCAAAGGCTTTCTGAGTTGTAAACACACATTCTTCTGTGTCCAAATCGGCGAAGCCATTACACACACGTATAATTTCCAAAAGTTGTAATTTCTGTTTTTGCTATCGAAAAATGAGGAAGAAATTGCCATTAAAACTCCAGTTGCCTAGTCACTGAATTGATACAAACTGATAACACCAAATGAGCATATTGCAAAGAACTCTAAAAATGCTTCGAAAGTTTTCATTGGATTCCATAAAATATTTGATTCTTCCACAAACTTATGTTGCAAATAAGATCTCATGAACTCAAGCGCTATAAACTGATCATAAATAATAGGCTTGAAGTTTGAATTCGAATAAACAAATACCAGAAAGCCCTCAAAAAAATAAGAACCAATTCAAGAACCTGAACAGCCTAATTTCCCACTAAATACTTAATGTGGTGAGTGGGTGAGTTTACGGGGTGAGTGGCCGAGTGGCTTAAACAGTTCTCGGCAGGTAACTGAAGTTAAGCTTGGTCGAGTGAGGTCAAACTCCGGATAGGTGAACTCGGAGGCCTCACCTCACAACTCACCTCGCCGTCCTTGGGAAGGGACGTTAAACCAGGGGTCCCATGCCTGGATGCGGCATGCACAGTGGGCCTAAAGTAGCTTTCAGCAGCTAGAAATCCTGACAAGCCAACTCAAAACAAATTCAAAACAAACAAACAAACAAAACAACCTAGTTAGGCTGACTTGCAAAATTGTAGGTTCTTATGCGCATGGTTTTGCTGTACCTGACATTACTTCTACAATATATTCTACATACAAAATATCCCAAAAAATTCTGCAACGATATGTCAATGATAGTATCTCCCTGATACTGTCAATAATCCATCGCTTCGAATTCATTTTTACAAAATCGAAGCTGTTTTGAAATTATACCTACCAAATTTCCGAGGAAACACTTCTCCCCACATTTTCTGATAACAGGAACGAGATCGACAAAGGTAGCAGCTCCCTGACTTAGTGATTCAGGGAGGGTTGGTTTGAATTGATGGCCTAATGTGATGCAATGGTGTGCTAAGTACATGGAATTGTTGTAGTGGAGGGCTGCCATTTGAGGTAACTCTAAACTTTCTCTATGGTATATCGGTACGACGTCACAGAAGAGCTCGAACATGTTTCGCACGCTGTAGAATAACTGGATCGCCCTGCAAGAAGAATTGTAATGAACATCAAATGAGGACCTTTGTTTGCTTCTTTCTATGGCATGGATCTTCAGGTAGAATAAAAGCTCTGTTAGGCAGCCTTGGCAAAGGCCTTTTCAATGTGTAGGGACTACGATCCTTCACAAAAATTGTGAGACTGCACCTCCTTTCCCTCAGCAAATATTGGTTAGTGTAACAAAGGGGTTGGTGGATGTCAATTTTCATGGAAAGTGTAGCTTAGAATCACGACATTGACTGAGAGGCGAGGGAATATTACATTGACAAGAAAGACAATGGTTTTCTGCAGTAGAAATATGGCAGTACTAACATTTCGGGATTTTATCTGGTCTCAATATGTTTTGTGAAGGACTGCAGCACCGGACGGGGCTACAAATGTAGCGGCGAGAACAGTAAATTTTCAGGACAATACCTTGACCTTTTCTGTAATAAACATACACTGCAAGTAATCTACACAAAGAAATAGCAATGTCTCACACTCTAAAGTTTTAGCAAAATAAGTACAAAATATTTAGCAATCATTTGCATTAGATAAAAGCAGGGTGGTTATCAAAGAGGGAGAATTTCAAAACTTCGAACGTGGAATGGGCGCTC
This sequence comes from Aurelia sp. 3 sensu Dawson et al. (2005), assembly GCA_964020215.1. Taxonomy (NCBI): domain Eukaryota; kingdom Metazoa; phylum Cnidaria; class Scyphozoa; order Semaeostomeae; family Ulmaridae; genus Aurelia; species Aurelia sp. 3 sensu Dawson et al. (2005). Next base: position 15,742,404 of record OZ026593.1, on the reverse strand, counting down.
CTTGGATCAGTGGTTTGAACGAGAGGGGCAAGTAAACAACTTCTATATGTTAAAGAAGACTTGATGGAGGGGCTTTTTACTCATTCGCAGACGCGTACGAGACCTTTTAAAACCAAAAGGATTTTTCTGATATTTTTCTGGATTTTTCTTGAAAACATAAGGATTTTGCTATAGGTTTACGAGATTTGTCTGGCGTGAAATACTCCTCGGGCTTGATAAGGCTTGGCTTGCAGGCACAAAAATTTTAACAACATTTTCTAAACATTCTCTAAACAAAATTCTCTACTCTAAAATCGTTTTTGGGTGAACTCAAAACAGTTTTTACAAAATGGGTACAGTTTTTTACAACAGTTTTTACAAAATGGGTAAAAAAATTAGAATTGAGTCCCTTCTGGAGAATGACAAGTAGACCTCCCTTTCCAAATATCAAGATTACTCACACTTGTGGTGATGAATGTGATGCCTCAATTAAAGTATCGTACGCAAGTTTCATTAATTTCTGTGTTGATTCACTGATACGGCATTCTGGAAATTGAAATATCTTTGTACCTAAGCTGCTTCCGGGAATGTCTTTCAAACCTGCGAGCTGACAGAAAATATAAACGTTAGCATGAAACTTTATCTATGCGCACAGAACATGAAGGTTTCGCGTAATGACAAGAATTTTCGCATGGCTGACTAAGAACACGCACTGCACAGTTCATTCAGAGTTTAACATCATTTTCGTTCGTTAGAATTCCCTCGAAGCAGTAAGGATTCGTATGATTTTCCTTCCATTTACATCATTCTTCTCCAAAAAATTATCAAATAATTATTCGACAAGAGCAATTACAGGAGCATTCTAACTGACAATTTAAATAAAAAACAAAACAAAATTACCAGCAATCGAGTTTCTTTGGAAAATTTCTTCTCTTTTTCATCAACTTGCGTAATTAATCGAGCTCTGTCTTCATCAGCTTCAACTTTCACCATGCTGTGTATTTCTGACGTCATTAAGTCACGTGCTCCCACTAGCAAATCTTGGCACTAAAATACGAAAAAGTGGTCAAATTATACAGGTATTCAGAAAGCTCGTGTGGTGTCAAAGCAAATCAAATTTATCAACAAGCGTAAAAATAAATAGCACAACTTATAACGCCGTCCTGTTAGATGAATTTAATGTATCCAGTTTGATAAATGCGGCCTGTATTGCGACTGGTCGTACCTGGCACTTGAGCCTTTAGTGTGAGGTGAGTGGCCGAGAGACGTATTCAGTTTCCGCTAAGTAACTGAAGTAGAGCTTGGTCGCGTGAGCAAAATTGGAATGGGTGACCTTCCAGATGCCTGACCAACAACTCGCTTCGTCGTAATTTGGAAGGGACGTTTGGAAGGGACGTTTGGAAGGGACAGGGTTGCATAATAAGCCTGTTAGCCGCAATATAGATAGAAATCTTTCCAGCTGACTTTAAAAGATTGAAAGTCTGATCAGTGCCAGACGAAAGTACAAACCAAAAACACACATTGAGTAGCTTGGTATGCAAAAGCCCTTTCTGAAAGATTGAGGTATGCCTTACCTTTTTATTGGCAAAATGGACATTGATGTCTTTTACGTATGAGCTAAGAGTTGTACAATTTTCATCAAGGAATCCAAGTGCAACTAGCTCTCGTTCAAACGTGCTTGTGAGTTTGATGACCAGTTCATATTCTTTTAGCTGAAGGAAAAATAGATCTAATCGAAAATTCAGTCGAACGAATTATGGAAAGTTCTGTACTTAGCGGACAATCTTCGTACTTGTTCTTCTTCTTCTTTCATCAGAGTCATATAAAATCTGTTACCATCCAGTGGAATAAAAACGGCCAGACGTTTGAAAAACCAAAGTTCATACCAGAAGTGCTTAATGAACTGGTTTGAATCGAAGTTTGATCAACTACAGACACACTTGCGAATTCTTGTAACATTAGTCTTCATTTATGAGCAACGTAAGCATCGATAAATTCGACTATATGAAGTGGCAGCACTCCCTGAATCCGACTTTGCTGTGTGCACCACATTGAAGGATGGCCAGCTTTGGTCTTTTTCTTGGTATTGTAAGGTTTAATTTTCAGTGTAAAGTAAAAGCAAATTTGTGATGTTAGGTGTGGAGGCAACTTGATAACGCTATGTTTTTGCCTCCACCTAAAAATAATCATTTTGACTTTTAGGCCCCGTTCACACGGGAACGCAATCGTTCCGTTCCATCTTCATTCCAGTTTCTGGAACGCAAAAATAGACTGTTCACACGGGAATGGAACGATTGCGTATCGGTTTTTGTTTCTGTTCACACGGGAACGCAATCGTTCCGTTCCACTGGTGTCTCTTTAGTCCTTGCCAGTTTTTCTAGCAACAATTACATCCATGCATGCGTTTAGGGCAAAAATCTTATCGTTCCGTTTTTTGGACCAGTCTTGCACCTCATTGCCTGTTCACACGGGAACGGAAGGGCACGATTGCGTATCGTTCCACTTTCCGTATCACTTATTTTATCGTTCCACTTTTTGGAACGGAACGATATTATTTGAAGCGTTCCCGTGTGAACGCAACCCTTGAGCGTTCCACTATTCGGAACGGAACGATATGGAACGGAACGATTGCGTTCCCGTGTGAACGGGGCCTTAATGCTCGATAAGCATATAAAATTTCTAAAGGATAATTCAGAAATATACCGGGTGAGTCAGAAAAAACGTGGGGCGTTTGGCGGACTGTAACGCCGCACATAGCCATCCGATTGACGTGAACTAAATTTTCCGTGCAGCCAAGAGTCTAACTTAGATCATAAACCTTTCCCCATCAAAATCGGCCATTCAATGCATTTGTTAAAAAAAGATTTTCCTCGTAAGACTTTGTATGTAAGTCTTGCAAACTGATGAAATCTTTAGCCAAGCCCCTTCAGCATTTTAGCCTTGCCAGGGTTGCAGGTACATGTGGTATTATCAGGGGATACTGAAAAAGTTAGACCTGGCTCACACTACTAGGTTGTTTGGGTCATTGTGGTCATGCAGAGAGACCCACAAGAAAAAAGACTCGTAGTTTTATGCACGACTCTAAGGACTCAAAAGACCTAGTGTGCACCATGCTTTAGGGAAAAGTGTTGTCTGCAAGCAGTCCCATTGCGATTTACAGAGCGTTAATCTGCTTGAAGAAACCTCTTCGCAAGACAAGGAAGTGTACGTTATTAATGTCTTTCAAATATATTCTTCACTCAGGGCAAGTTATGATAAGACATCCCAGGGGAGAAAACAGTATCCCCTGGCTATTTCATTTTCCCCTGATAATACCAAGTGTACCTGTAAACCTTGCCAAGATAAAATGCGGAAGGGGATTAGCAAAAGATTTCACCATTTTGCAAGATTCCCATACAAAGTCTTACGAAAGAAAATCTTTTTTAAGAAATGCACTAAATGACCGATTTCGACGGGAAAAGGTTTATGATCTAAGTTAGACCTTTGGCTTTATGGAAAAATTTTTTTTACAGCAATCGGATGGCTAAATTCGATTTCGCAGTCCGCCAAACGCCCCACGTTTTTTCTGACTCACCCGGTACTATAAATTTGTTAAACGTTTCGATTTTCACCTTCTTCAATAACAGTTCTAATAAGACATCACGAAGAAGTCTTGTTAGAACAGTTAAATTTTATAGACATATGTGAAAAAAAGTATTTGGATAGCAAACCACCAGTGGCAAGGAAGGACATAAAACGAGAAGATATTTACATTACCTGGCTGTTATTGGTAGGGACAGCTCCAGACAAACATTCTTTTATGATCAAATCTGATAGCTCGGTCCATATGAGGGACTCTGTAATAGAATTTTATTCTCAAATTATTTACACGGCTTGCAAAAGAAATTCGCCAAAAGTTTTCACTGTAAATGCATTTTATATAACATTACATGAAGCCTAACATCTCAAATCAAATGCAAGTTAGATTTGCGATAACGCAAAATTACTTATCCAGAACAGCTCAACTGTTGTTATTCACGGAAATTTTCACGTGACTTGTAATTTGAAACATGTATACCTTGATAACATTGAGCACAACATAATCTTTCTGTAAAGTTGTTTGAACAAAAGACAAATATCAAATTTCTCCTTAGACTTATGACCTGGAGTCCCATATTTCCCCGTGCTCTTTGACTTGATGATAGTGCTTCGGTCAACAGAGACTCACGACATTACTCTTTTAGACGACTTAAGAAAACACCTCTTTTGAAATGTGGCCGCATAGATTCGCTGGATTTAGAAATTTACCTGCGAGCTGTGTTCTCAGCCGCACCTATCTTGGTGATGCCTAGCCAGGGGAGGGCTAGAGAGGGCTACAGCCCCCATCGGCAGCATCTCGCTCCCTGTCGGAGGAAATTGTGGGTTCTTGTCGGAAGAAATTTGCTAAAAATGACGTACGAAAACTGCATGTTTTTAGCCATTTGAGCACCCCTGTCGGAAGCTCCAGCTACGACGGAAGCTTCAGTCGGAAGATTTCTCTGCTGCCATCCCTGCTTTCTCGAGAAAATCCTGCATGATTTTAGATTGGGTTAGCCGTTCCAGACAGATAGATTTTAAAATGAATCGAAAGTGCCCATCATTAGAAATATTTATATGCCAATATTATCGTCTCGATAGCCAAGGATCAGTGGCATTTCAAACGGAGACTGTGTCTTTCCCTTACCCGGTCTGTGAATAAAGTATATAGAGAAACGACTTACGTAGTTTTTTGCACGCAACGCTCCTCGATTCATCATTAACTGTTTTATCTGCACTTTCATTTTTCTTTTCGCCATCCGGTGCATTTTGGAATACATTCGTTGTGATGAAACGAATAACTATTGCCAGTTTTCGATACAGAGCAGCTAGAATAAATAAATCATCAATTTAACAGAGCTATCTTCTAGATTATTTTAGGCTTTGAATGTCAGGGGAAAAGCTAGCACTATTTTCAAAACATACAAAATCTATTTTCAAAGAAAACATTGTCCAATAACCTACTTTTAAAGACTCATTGTCAATCATGGTCATTTTTCCGCTAGTCTGTGTTCACACGATACCAGGTTCATTTCGTATCAGATTCATTGACCCACTCCGATGTGAGATCTTTTCCTGTTCACATGATATCGGATTGGTTTTCATACCATCTGCACCCTGCTCACACAGATACGCTCCATTTCGTACTGTGTAGTCAAAACAATTGTCCATCTGCATGACAATAACATCTATCGCTTCTGCTGCTACGCTTTGACATTACTGCTCATAATAAAAGTCCCAGGCAACGAGCGCCTTCAGGTGGCGATTGTTTCTGGAACAATACACTATCAACTGAGCTTCTGGAGCAAAAAGCGAGTCGGATTCATGCGTTCAAACAAGCACTAAAGCGATCCGCAACATTTCACCACGTATCGGAATGGGTCGACGTCATGTGAACAGAACTGGTATGGAAAATAATCCGATACAACATAACAAGGGCAGATTTTGTAATACAATAGCATCAGTCGCTTTGGTTCACACCTCAATTCAAAGCGATTAGCGAATGTAGACAAAAGAAGTTCTTTCAAGCAGAAATTCAAAACAAACGAAGCCGCAAAGTTGCCCTGAAACGAGCACGGCGAATTCTCGTTTGGTGCGGGCAATGGGAGGTTTTTAAGAGAAGGTATGTGCTTATAACAAAAGAAGAAGGGTAAATCTAAAGTTCTGTCTCGCGGATTTTGTTTATTTGATTCAGGAGCTGCGGAGCGACTGCGTACATCTGAGCAATAAATATGCAAAAATTATAATTCCCTCTGCTCGGTTTCTGAATCAAATAAACAAAATCCGCGAGACAGAACTTTAGATTTACCCTTCTTCTTTCGTCATAAGCACATACCTTCTCTTAAAAACCTCCCATCGCCCGCAGCAAACGATAGTTCGCCGTACTGGTTTCAGGGCAACTTTGCGGCTTCGTTTGTTTTGAATTTCTGCTTGAAAGAACTTCTTTTGTCTACATTCGCTAATCGCTTTGAATTGAGGTGTGAACCAAAGCAACTGATGCTATTGTATTACAAAATTTGCCTTTGTTATACAACATGATTCCAGAATAGTGTGCCTCAAATAATATGAAGTTAATTATGGTGCGACAAAGTAAATACACAAAAATGAAGTCATATGAATGAAGGGAGTACCTGGCTCAGGTCTCCTTCCTTTGACTTTTGCATCTTCTTTTGTAATTCGAATCTGCTGAACCTTTGAAACAGTAAGTTAGGAAACAAGGTCCAATCAAATTATAGCAGAAAAAATAGCGACAGAAAATTTCATTTTATCTACATTTCTTTCACGGTGTGCGTAGGATAATGAACTTAGTTCGAAAATCACACGACTGTTTGATTTCAATTTCCTGACAAGCAAGACCTCTAAAATTTACGGACAGCCACAACAACATTCAAATAGGCCAATTGAGAGAGGATGTGAGATTTCTCCAAATTGGCATGTGGATCATCACTTACATAAATTCTTATAGCACAGAGATTTTTGAAACAACATAATTTAGAATTTTTTTCCATTGTAAAATTACGAACAAATGTGACCTAATTTCTTCAAACCAAACCATAGAATTCTTGTTTCCACCGTTTTACAGGCCGCCCCGTCAAAACTATTAGGGGTCATGGGATAAAGGTATACAGAATTCTAACTATCGTCATCAAGATTCTTGTGGACTGAGCGAAAAATAGGTAAAGTACCACACAAAAGTACAGGCCTTGCGAGCATTAACATGACAGGGCTTCTTCTTATATTACGATAAGGATTTTGAGCCAAACGAAAGACTGTAAATTATCTAAACAAGACTTCTTCGGCAGAAAAACCATGTTAATGTGCGCAAGGCCTATACTTTGCAAAGTAAAGCAGTGTAAAAAGTACCCTTGTTTGGAAAACACCTAATGCAAAAGCCGTACACAAGCAAGAGGAACGAACCTTATCGTAGTCCACAAGAGGTTTCAGGCTGAAAAGTGAATTGAAAAACTCATGAAGATGAACAGGAATAGACCTTTTAGCTATTCTGAAAAAGAATGTGGATCGAACGATATTTCATCACAATTTGTAGAATTTTCGAATATGCACAATGGTGATCGAAGCTCCAACGCCATTCAATCGAACCTTGCGCATCAAAATGTATAAAAATATCGCTCGATCCAGGCTCTTTTGTAGAATAGCTAAAAGGTCTATTGAGACAAACTGGAAATGGTCGACTTAAATTTTTCACCTTTTCAACTTATCTGCTGGGCTGGTCCTAGTCATGATTTCTGTTGCCTTACTTGTTATTGAATTCAGACAATTTGGTCAAATAAGACATATGAAAATTTGATGTGAGCCTGAAAATAATTCACAATTTACAGTTTTTTCAAATTTTTATATGATCAACAAAGATGCTTTTCCGGCAACCAATCACGATTTAAATAAACGGAGATAAGAGGTCATAGTTAGGCAGGATATAAAAACCCCATAAATATATTCCAAGCTTATAAGCGGAATGTATGCGAAAACTTGAGGTTTCCTGTCCTTTTTTCAGTACCGTCTGGTACACTGAGTCCATTACCGAAGCCGACTGGACCACCTCTATTTGCAACTGATACCTAGGACTGCAAGTTCTTCTCCGGAGAGAGAAGCATACAGAGCTTCCAGAAGGAGCTGCGGCGACCAGCTAAGGGCTCGAAGTCGCAACCTTCCTCGCAGAAGATGGGAGTGCTAATCACTAGGTCAATGAACATCTTCGTAAGATACCAACCGAGGGCGTTTAAATTATCCTGGCTAACGCTGACAAAATAAGATAAAATAATTTCTTCATACCTTGGGAACATGACAAAAGGCTTCAACAAGAAATTCAGCATTTTCTTAGCTACAACACACGAAATTAAAATATTACTAAAATGATACCAAATATTAAGAATATTGCGAAATTGCAAGAAATTGAGTATCTTTTCAGTTTTATCTGAATCTCCAAATAAGGACTTACAAATAGAAGAAGGGCCAGGCATCACTATTTATGTATATAATTCAACTTTACCACGTAAATTTACCGGGCTACAAAGCGAAAATAAACATTGCCTCTTCCACAGAGAATGATATAAGCGTGTTCTGGAATTGGGTAAAATAGGTGGAGTTCCTTCAAAAATTTACTGACAGAGGTCTGCCACCCGGTTTTCAGAAAGGTGACATCTTCTAATTACCAAAAAGTGCCTTTAAAACCACTTTTATAATGAAATTTGGCGGAAAACTATCCATTTTAAACAATTTTCTGCGAATGTCCACCCAAGCCCACACACGTTTAAGGAGAATCTGTGGGAAAAGGACCCCGTTTAGCGAATATTGAGCCTAAAAACCTACCCATATGGGCGGCACATACCCACAAAGTCAACATGTTATGAACCCCCCCCCCCACACTGATTATGAACCTTTAAAATTTGAAACTCAAACTGAACTCACCAAAAGTCTTGAGTCTGGCATCAAAAATACCGATGTAATCCATGGCATCATATAATGATGTCAGTGACGTGACTCCATATGATTTTGATTTATCTAAAATGACAGAGCAAAATTCACTTTGTTGACTTAGACTGCGTTCATACGATGCCGGCACATTTTAAAACGGTGAAAAATTCGACGGATAGGCCTCCCGTTCACACGAAAACGGCACATTTTTTGCCAGCAGATTTTGAAAACGGTAGATTTTGAAAACGGAACCGTAACCAGTGGCGTAGCGGAGGTGCATGGGGCCTTTAGTGAAGAAGGGGGGCTGGGGCCTCTTGTACCTATGTCTATGACGTAATTTGAAGGCTGGGGGCCCCTCCGGAGCCCCTAATCAGTGGGGGCCCTTAGTGGTACGCCCTAAAGGTAACCACCGTCGGCTACGCCACTGACCGTAACCGGCATAAATTTGAAACAGCATCGTGTAAACACTCAACAAAGATAAAAAAAGAACATTTTTCGACACTTTTGGATCGAGACAGGTCTATTCTTAGAATGTAGGTACTATTCTTTGGCATCAAATCCTGCAATGAGTTTTTATCGTCAAATTTCCTACCGTTTTCAAATTGTGCCGGCATCGTGTGAACGCTAGCTCAAATTTTGCAGCCGTCACTTTTTTCATCGTTTTCAAAATGTGCCGGCATCGTGTGAACGCAGTCTTACACTACCGTTAAAGCGCTATTAAGCCCCTGGGGGATTATCAGTGAGCAGGAACTTATTCACAAAGTCAAATGATAAGGATAAATATATCTATATATACATAAAAACTCAGAAAAAACACATTCTCGGAACGTTTTCGCCTAAGCCTTCATCAGTCAGTTTACTGATGAAGGCTTAGGCCGAGACGTTTAGAGAATGTGTTTTTTCTGAGCTTTTAAATCTATTTTATTACATATTGAGTTGGAGCTGATGAGAGTATATATATATGTATGTATATAAGATAGCTTATAATTCTTTTACCCATATTTTGAAAATCCTGCAGATAATTTTACAAGTCAAATACATATCTTGGACACAGTTTTATCTGAAACCTTATCAAGATTAAAATTGTGATTATCTTATGAGCATATAAAGAAAAATTCAGCAAAGTAATAAACCAAAGTAAAGATTGCCATTTTACCACTGGACTTTGCTGGGTTGCACACTGTGAGCGATGTTTTCAAATGGCCTTCGATGCTGTCCCATGAAACTGATGTAACAGTGTTCCATTCAATCAATTCCGACCAGTTTGCTTCTAAGCTTGACATTAAGAACGCTTTCTTTATTCTGTATTCCTCCTGAAACAACCAGCAAAAGTCTGATACTTGATTGATTGATTGATTGATTGATTGATTGATTGATTGATTGATTTATAGCGCATTCCATAGCTCATTCTAGACAGTCAGGGTCTTAAAGCAAAATACCTTCAAGGAGCTTCAAAGTTAACAGTTTGCACCTCTTTATGGCTTGTCCAAATTTCACTTCAAATTCTCAGCTGCAAACTCTCACTTCAAATTTAGTTCTTAATATTTTGCATGTCTTTATGTTAATGGCCACAGGGTAGTCAGTGTACTTTGCTTTGCTCCTTGCGATCCCGTCCTTGTACTATTTGTATAGTTTGTATGGTAATTAGAAAGTATAGTAGAATGTAGATGTAACATGTATATATTGTAAAATTTTAGATAAATATATATAAAAAAAATTCACTGCGTTTCTGATAATCAAGTCGAGAGAAGAACAAGAACTTCTATATTTCGTTTGAAAAATAAAAGATAATTTAACATGTTCTTACCCTGACAGCTTTGAATATTTTGATATCACAAGTTCCAGATGAAAGATCATTTAAATGAGTTCGCTAGAAAAATATAAACAATTAAATTAATGAGAAGATCGAGAAAATGTGTTGGTTCAAAATAGGTCCAAAGAAACACACACTGCATAATTTGGATAAGAACAAAATAAAAACTGCTTGTTTTTTTGTTTTCAATTTGTTTTGAGTGGGCTTGCCAGGATTTCTAGCTACTGAAAGCTAATTTAGGCCCACTGTGCATGCCGCATCCAGGCATGGGACCCCTAGTTTATCGTCCCTTCCAAAGGACGATGAGGTGAGTTGTGAGGTCAGGCCTCCGAGGTCACTCATCGAGAGTTTGACCTCACTTGACCGAGCTTAACTTCAGTTACCTGACGAGAACTTTTTAAGCCACTCGGCCACTCACCCTGTTGCTCTATAAGGAAAGATTTGATCATTTCTTAAGGTTACCTGCGATAAAATACAGATTCTACATATATCTGCAGATTCTACCGGGTGCATCAAAAAAGTTCAAGCATTTGAAATTGATAGCATCTGGAGTACTTGACTGTATGTTCACTCCATAAGGACACTCAAGTTACGCTCATCTCATTGAGATGAACTGTTGTTGTTGTTGTTGTTGATGAGTTTCTGTTGCCCTATCGTCTACTGGTCAGAGTTGGACCCTCAAGTTATGCTATCTCATTGAGCTGAATTGCTGTTGTTGCTGACACTCCACTGAGGGTCTTATTTCCCTAGAGCTGTAAAAACAGCAAAAACGTCAGTTGGCAACAAGTTTCTGTTGCCCCATCATCTAGTGGTCAGAATGTGGCTTAGAAGAAGGGGGTTTTTGCTTTTATGGCAAGTACTGATACCTAGTTTCATGGTACAGCCATTCTAGAGCATAGAGCTCAAATCTTTCTAATCTTCAAAAAGGTGGGTGTGAAATTGTATCAAATTTTTCCATGAATTGAATGACTTCAAAGAACTTTAGGTAATTTGCCGTAAATCTGCAGTGGCAATTCTTTAATATCTTGATTATTTTCAAAATGGCCGCATTTTGATTATTGTTGGACAAATCCATCAAAAATTTTGAGAAAATTAAAATCATCCTAACTCCTAAATTACTTGAGGAAAATTGACACAATCTTCAAGAAAACCATAGTTTATGAAGGTCTACAACATGATTGCAAGCAGAAATTTGTAGCTCTTCTGGTTCAGGATTTAGAAATTTGATGACGTCACAGCCTCAAAATCAATAAGTGCCGCCATTTTAAAGCTAATCATGATATCAAAAAATTGCCATGGCAGATTTACAGCAAATTGCCCAAAGTTCCTTTCAAGTACTTTGATTCAAAGAAAAATGTAAAGAATTTTACACCCGTCTTTTTAAAGATTTGAGCTCTATGCTCCATTCTAGAACACTGATTTTGAAGGAAGTTTCATCTGCAACATGTTAGCTGCTACTTTCCTACATTTGGGGGGAGGGGGGCGGGGTTGGGTTTGTGAAAGCTTATCTTGCACAGCCTCATTACGTTTTATGATTTTTCAAACATCTGAAAATCATTTTTGGCGAACAAGATGTGGAGTAAACAGATCTTCCTAATGAGTGTACATGCATACCATGTCTCGAACAGCTTTGGCAGCCAGAACGTAATCTTTGAAATGAAGTCCGTTGGCACAAGTTTGGATGCAATCATGTATCTAAATAAATAAAATAGAACTTGTTTACAGCTGAAGACATAATCAGGCTACAAAGATGACCAACAGGAAACCAGTTTTCTGCTTTGGGTTTGGTGTTTTTCATCTTCTGGATGCTGCATACTAGTTTATGATTGCTTTGTAAAGTACTTTTTGGATGCTGCATAGCTCCTGTGGTCTTGCAGTGAGAAGCAATCCTTTGCATCTTTTCTCCTTTGCATTTCACCACACTTGTAAAATTTCACCACCGCAGAAACAAAGAAGCTACACAGCCACCAAAAAATAAAAAGCAATCAAAAAGTATGCAGTATGCAGTATCGTATCCAGCTTCCAAAAGATGAAAAGCAACAAACTTTAACAGAAAACTGGTTTCCCTTTGCCAAGAGACCAAAAGTCATTACGGTCTAACCATGGTCCTTTGGAGGCATGCTGAACTTTCAGACCTGAAAAAACAATACATCCATCTGACAGAGCAAACACTGTTCAGGCATGCGCAAAAACTCGTAACTTTGAGCCCCCCCCCAAGCTCCCTACAACAGATTCCAAAATTAGCCAGCACTTGATATTTTCTTCCTAGATGGTTAAACACTTGACCTATCAATTCAAAAAGCTTATCTACTCAAACGCTTCCTTATCTCAAGTTGATCAATGACATCATTTTACGCAGTTTCTGCTCTGTCGATCAATCTTTGTGTGAAATGCCTGTACTGCCATTACTGAATATGAATGAATATAAATAAAACATAAATAAATAAATAGATATATTTCTAAATACACAAATAAAAGTATAGCAACCTTGCAAAGTTTTTTGAGTGCTTTGATGATTTCTTGATTCTTGTCATATTCTTTAGTCAGTTCTTCAAGTTCTGATCCAGCACTTGCCATTGTGACTAACGTATCATTCTAAGAAAATAAGAACAAAAACCATAGACAAATGTAAATTTTGTCATAAAAAATACCAAGCTGCAACACTAGCCACCGGCAACATTGGCTTCCCTGTCCAGTATCAAACAAAAACGCACTTTGATTCAGTATCAGTTTAGTTTTCACTCACTTGGCAAGAAAATATTTCACAGTTACTTCCCAGCTGGCAAAATGCAGGGGATTGGGGATGGGGTGATGTGGAAAAAAATTTGATAACTCAGTAGATGGGAAAGGGGTTATCATTAGTGGGGAGGTAAATGTCTCCAATGAAAGCACTATTTTGTAGGAGCTGTCAATGAATATAATTAGTGTGGGGCAACAGTAAGACTTAGCTGGTTGGGAGAATATTTGAAGGCACTGGAAAGTAGGGTCTACTGGAACAAAAAGAGTAAGTTTGGAGTGAAATGGTAAGGTGACAAATCTGGATTAAATTTCTGCTAATAGCTTTGTTCACTGTTCTCCTCTGGCTAAAGCTGCTCAAATTACACTCCTGGACATATTGAAAGTTGATTTATCAGTTTAGGATCTACTGCTTTCCAGCAATCAACATAACACAATTTTACCCCTAGTCTACCCACTTTGATCCTATGGACCCTGTTTCAAAGAACAATCAAATGAACAAGTGTAGAGGGAAAATACCTGAATATCATCTCCAAGTTTATTGATTTCCCTCACCAGCTTGCCAAGTTTCTTGTTCAGTTCTTCCTCAAGGTTGAACTCATGATAAAACTCTGTGTATTGCTTGTAGATAGCTCCATATATTTGACTCTGGGTGAAAGATTAGGTGGAAATCAGATTACACATCAGAGGCTGAAGACAGGTCCAGGTATAATTGGTTAAGACTGCCCACCACAGACTTGCACTGATGTCTTCTGTTCTCTCTTTTTTCTATTGTTTACATTGAGACTGTTCAGAAAAGGTCTTTGTCAAAAAGGGGCTTGATTCCCAAGTGGACAACTTGAAAGCTTGTCTGATACATCCCAATGCCTAAATAACCTCTCACTAGTACCCTCTTTGTGGCCACCAAAAAGAACTTTAAAAATCAATAAAAAACTTTTCTTAATTTACCATATCATGAGTTCACAATTCAATTGCTGCTATCAGTAACTGACTCAGCCAGATTTCGTCTGTCTCTATCTAGACTGATGACGATGAGTCTCTTGCTGCCCTGTGCTCGTTGACTTGGTGATGGCGCTTCAGGCAACAGAGACTCATGGTGTTACTATGAAAAACTTGGCCCTATTTGCGCCAAAACTTCGCAATTCCTCAAGTACCAATCAGATTGCGAGAATTGTGAATTACTATTGTTAAGGTGTAAATGTGATAGAATTTTCGATTCGATTGAAGAATTGAAAACACTCCCACGGGATGGAGATTTGAAGCCGTAATTCCATCATAATTCCATTGATGATTGAAGAAAATAGGGCCAAGTCTTTCACTGTTTCAGTATGAGTCCCTCTTGAGCAAGGTTTACCACAGGGATACAAGGGACTCATCGTCATCAGTCTAGTCTGTCTCTTGTCATAGTATTTGCCAAGAAAAGCAAGCCTGTCTAGAATAGTTTTGAGTATTGTGGAGTACACTTAAAGGAAAAAATTAAATTGTCAGCTTAATTCAAAACAAATTGAAGATGAAGTTGCACCTTTTAGCGCCAAGCACTGGAATTGCAGAAGTAGCTAAGAGCTAATTGAGTCTGCAACCCCTTGTCATGACACTATTCATGAAGCCCTACCAGGTTTCAAACCCACTCCGCTTGACTGCTCTGGCTGCAAAGTCAGAGGATTACACCACTGTACCACAACACCTTCACGTTTGGCTACACTTGGTATTGGCAATTATGCCAAAGCTTGCTCTGACATTTCAGCAATACATTCTGTTTCTCAAATGTGGTTGTTGATAAAAGGACAAAAAATTGTGCTCCATCCAGCATGGTCAGTTGAGTCAAGCTTTGTGAAACACTGTTGGGTATTTGGGAACAAGCTATAATTCTATTGTTTACACACTGGCCTCTATTTGAAATCTCTCAAGAAGATGGCAGCTGGAAATTACGCTCATTGGATATCCTTTTTTATCAGCGACACAGGGGTAAACAAAATACTGAAGCAGCCTAACTTCAACAAAAATATGGTGCTGGGCCAGATTGGACAGCTTGCAAAGTGCACAGGGATCTCTCCTTCATCCAAATCGTTTGCATGGTTGGATTCCTCACTAAAAATACACCTATTGTTTTCTTTTGTTGTTGCACTAAAATTTTGCAGCCGGAACCGTCACTGAAATTTAAAGGCAGTCTGTCACGTTTTTGATTGGCCGTGACACAGTCAGAGCTCAACACAACAGATTTCTTTCTGAATCTGTGTATTTGAAACAACTGATGGCTAATCGTTTTGACTTTCTATGGCCGTAGTAGAAAGTCAGGCCGCAGAAAGTCAGAGGATTAAGTAGCCATTCAAATTTCCTATTCTTTGTACACCCAATCAAATTGAAATGCGTGACAGATTGCCTTTGAGGTGTGTGGCAGAGAGATCGGCAAACTATCCATCTATCCAGTCTGGGCTACGGGCTACGGATGTTTTTGAAGAGCTGCATATCCAGTTGAACTTTTTCTCATCCAGTTGAACTTTTCTCTTAGGTGAGCTTTTTTCTCATCTCCAGGTGTACCTAGGCTTTACTTTCTGAAAAATGTTCCCGAATACCCAAACGTCCCATAATAATACCCGAAAGCACTCTACTAGTCTAGTACTAGGTAGATAGGCCATTTTTAGGCCAGACCAATCACTTTCTTTACCTTCAGACCATCAGTTTTTTGAGCTAAATCTTTCATTGCCTGATTGATTGCATCAGCTGCACTTAGCCCCTTCTTGCTCAGCACATCTGCAATGATACTTGGCGAGCTTTTAGGCTTGATTGCTTGGTCCGCCACTGCTTTACAGGCGATTGTCTTCGAAGGTTCATCCTCCAACGGAACTTCTGTGGTCGACGCCATCTTTCTTTGAAGATTATCCAGCAGGAAGATGGCGCGAAAATATTTTGGCGAAAACGAGGTTGGTAAGAATTTCAAAAATCTAAAATATTTTTCCCATTTTCCCAAGCGATGATTGGTCCGCTCGGAAAATTCTACTGAGTGAAAATCAGCTTTCAGGCCCCGTCCACACGTATCCGGATATTTTTGAAAACGCATCTTTTTTTATCCGTTTTCAAAAAGATTCGCGTCCACACGAGGAGCGTTTTCGAAAATATCCCCGTCCACACGAAGACGCTGCTACATTCAAACTTCGCTGTTCGAACTTCGACAAAAGAAAACAGACAATCAAAATGCCCTTTTGTTGTCCCCAGATCCGTGCGCATGCTCTGATACGTCGTAAATCGATGCCTTGACGTCAGCGTTTTCGAAAAGCTCCGTTTTCACCCGTCCACACGGCAACATGAAAACGGCGTTTTCAAAAAGATCCAATCTGGTGAGAGTTTTCGAAAAGCTTCGTTTTCTGTGACTGAAACGCCGTCTCCGTGTGGACGGAAACCCAAAACGGATAAAAAAAGATGCGTTTTCAAAAATATCCGGATACGTGTGGACGGGGCCTCAGTTGCCCTTTCGCATCTTGCACATTATTGTCCTACGCAGAGGTCTCGAAAGTTTTGGAAAAAATGACTTCATGGTTTTCAGCGCATACTTCATATCATGTGTGGACAATCCCCTGCCAAAGGTTAAGATATGAAACAATCTTGTCTTCTTTTGAATATGAAACAATCTATTTTTCAGACCTGTACCTGTTTCTTATGAAATTGTGTATCATTTTGAAAATCAGGGTCTGTTTTTCTTAAATTTGAGTTTCTTATATGCGGGACACTACTGTATCCATTGGAAGAAATGACTGACTGAAGCCTGCAAAATTAGTGGACCCAATTGAGCATATTGGCACCAAAACACGACACTTTCTAATATCATTGCATTGATAATCAGGGAGCAGGCACGTTTCAAACGGGGATTGCTCTTGTTTCACTCGCCCAGTATCGTAGCAACGTAATTTTAGCTTTTACCTTTACCATTCTTTTATTCATAATTATATTCAAATTAAACAAATCAGATGATACATTGTTCCTGTAGAAAATAATCTTGCAAATTTATCGTTCAAAAATATTCAATTTGATATTAAAGTATACATATGGATAATATTCACGCTGTCCCATTAATAACCCTGGAATATCAACCTGAAATGAGAACGAAAAAAATATAAAAATTACAGCAAAAAATATGTATGGAGGACACTGCGGAGCGGATTAAGAGCCTCCAGGCTGACTTTTGGCCTGCTAAGAACCACTAATAGATTAATTAAGTTAAGTCTCATCCCCGCTCATACTAGTATGGTCCTCCGCCTTATTAAGCTCCGGCCTTTTGAACACAAGGGGGGTACTTGACCTAAATTTGTACAGGGATGAGCCGACGAAAGAAAAGTTTTTCACCCTGCTCCAGAATTTTTGCCTTAAAATGATACCCTGTTCTACAAAAAATCGGTGAAAAGTATGTTCAAAAACACAAAAATTTGACTAAATAATAACCCGTTGTAACAAAATTTCTTCTTTTGACATGTTTTGACAACCTACTCCAGAAAATTTGCCTTCTTTTGATACCCTGTTCTAGAAAAATAGGCGAAAGCGGTGCCCTGCAAAACCGGCACATCCCCGTCGGACAAATATACTAAGTACCCCCCCCCCGGGCTTTTGAAGCGCCCTATAGTGCCCGCTAATTTCCAGTCTTGCCCAACTCCATCTAGCCTGCGTGCAGACTTTACTTGCCCTTGTGAATGAGGCTCTCATTTACAATGGCAAGTAAAGTCTGCACGCAGGCTAAACTCCATCCATTTCATTTCATTTTCATTTCATTTTAAATTTTTTAATCACGGTTGCCCCATCAACCAAGAGTGGCTGCTTTTCAGGGGGCCGTGTCCAAAAAGACAAACAGGTACCAATAAAACTCTTCCAACAATGTAGCAGTAACTGTTTTCCCCATTATTCTCTTTCACTCTTTCTCAACCTATGGTATATATATTCCGCTTCTTTCCCCCTTACTTTTCATCATTACATTTAGTGTTGTATGAAAAAAATTCTTTCAAATCACTGTTTCATTACCGTAAGTTAGCTTGACAGAAAAGGGGTACTTGGCAAGAAAGCTCCTCGGACCTTCTTTCCAGGTACCCTACACCATAAATGTATTGCGTTTAGCTCAGTAGTCTATATTGTATCATTCATTAATCATATTAGATTTTACAGTTGCTGTATACGATCACTCTCGTATTCAAAAGCTTGAATTTTGATTAATGAATGCCTGATGCCAAAGTAAATTATTTGAAAGACTTACATCCCCCTGTGTTCCTTTTGATACTTGTGTATCAAGATGAGCATACAAGTCGAGTAATGCATCTCTCAGCTTTCTTTGTTTCCCTTTGTTTGGCTGAAGAGGATATACGAATTATTCTCACAAACGCTCAAATGAAGCATAGGAGTCAAATTTTGATTGGATGAAAATTTAGACATTAACAAATTTGGTCTATCAGATAGGCTAAAAGCCATAACAAATGCAAGTTCAGCCTTACTGTGCATAGGTTCGAAATCTTTCAATTGGTGTAAAAAGAGTGTAAAATTCTATGACCTATTTATTTGAATCGAATCGCTTTAATTCAGCTACTTTGCATAGGTTTACCCTTTGAATTTCAGAAATCTTGAATAGCTACATTTCAAAATTGCAGCGAATTCTATATTTCAACGACAAGGTCAGATTTTGTAATACAATAGCAAAAGCTGCTTTAATTAACACCTAAATTCGAAGCGAGTAGTGACTGCAGACATTCTCTCAACCAGTAAATCAAAAGAAACACGGCCGGAAAAGGTGCCTTGAAACTAGTTGGGGAAGTCTCGCCTCGCGCGAGTGAAGGGTGGTTTCAAGAGAAGTTATATGCTTATAACGAAAGACGAAGGGTAAAAATCTTAAGTTCTGTCTCGCGGGTTTTGCTCATTTGATTCAGGAGCAGTGTGGTAATTGTTTCGTTTAAGTCTGAAGCACTCGACCATTATACAGCCTTCAGTTCAGCGGCAACATTGAAGATTTGATCACAAATCAGACACTGATTGCTTTTGAACTGAGGTGTCAATTAAAGCAACTGTCGCTATTGAATTACAAAATCGATCCTTGTTTATTTCAATTCATTTGAGAGTGTGACATCATAAAATTTTAAATCCTAAAGCAGGAGATTGACGGTCATTTGCTTAATACTATATTGTAGAAATTCATAAACTCATTTGTTTTGAAAATCAGAAATTATGATGATTTTAAGCCTGCTTCAAAAATTTCTTACCCCTATCCTCGCGTTTATTCCGTACCCCCCCCCCCCCATCCGTGCTTTTGAGAATCAAACCGGATTGAAGTAACGACGTCTGAGGTTTGAAGATTTACCTGCAGCAGCATTGCTTGAAAATTCACCGGCAGACCGTATCTCAGGACTGATTCAACAAATACTCTTAATGCCTGCAAGTAAAGATAACGTAATAATGAATCGGATATTTGAGAGCGAGAGCAGTAAGGGAAAAATTTGTAAACGAAGGAAGCAGGTTTCCGAGGAGACAAAGCAATTTGCCTTTCCGAAGAATAGAGTTCACTACTCTGAGTGGATTCGATCAAATAAACAAAGAAAGCAAAACATTATGGTTGACTGCGTTAAAGGTGTGAAATCCATTCTTGAGGCTGTTAAATTACTTTTCCTTGATTAAAAAATTCGTATTCATATTTCAAAAGAGAGGTATTCATGCCAATATTTCAATTCTTAACTGAGAAGTGAGTAGCCCTTCGGCATAAGTGCTGACTTTCAAGGGATTCCAATAAAATACTTATGAAAACAAAGGTTTATTAAAATCTATAAACAACCAGGTAACACTTGGTACTGGATATGATAAACCAAATAGGCCGAGAGGAGAGTGGTACCAAAGTACTCCAGAAAGCTTAAATGGGCAATAGTTTTCTAGGTGTAGCTAGCTTATAGCTAATTGGACCATTTTCAAACAGATCCCAACTGAAACGACCAAAGGTGGAGTTGCATTTGCAAGGCTTTCTAAATAAGAAAAGGAGGTCTTCTCTGTTGGAAATTGCAGAAACTGCTTCGTTTTCCCGAGAATTGCTGCTACCCGTAAGGTAGTCAGGTAGGTCATGGAGATGATTTAGCCAAAAACTGGTGTCCGTTCTTCTCATGACACTGTAAAAGCCGAGAAAAAGCAGCATGTTCATTGGGCAGCTTGATAGAAAGTGTGAACATTTTGCATTGAGTGCAGCAAATGATATGATGCAAAAACACGAAAATTTTGAAAGAAATACCTTGATGTGAATCCAAGCAATAAATGTTTCACCAAAATTGACTCGAAGCCATTTTACTAATGGCCCCTAAAACGAAAGAAAAGGAAGAAGACGCTAACAGCACTGTTTCAAAATCGTTTGCTGTTTGAAAAATAAAACCTTGACAGAATATGACAAAACCATTTTCCCAGTATTGTTCAGGATACTACAAATCCCTCCTTTTGTACATCACAAAGGAAAAGACATTAACTTTGGTTGGCTCACTGATCGATGGAACGAGCGAAGCGTTTTGGGGCATGCGCAATTTTACAAAGGAAAGATGAAGGGTGAAGACCCTAAGATCGATACTGAGCAGACTCCAAAGCGCTTTGAGTCTCGCTTTTCTGGAGAAAATCCAAAAGACTTTCACTAATAATATCCCGGACAAGTAACAATAATAGCAAGTGTTGAAATCAAAAGTCTTCGATCTAATTTATTGTATTTATCTTGAACATTGCAGCATAAGACCCTTGTCGAAAGACATCAACAGTTACATAATCATTTCATCTAAAAATGAAAACAAAATGAAAAAATTGTAACGCACAAAAAGTTTCTTCTTGTCGGATGTTAATCGTGAAATTTCATTTTTGCTTGCAGCCATTTCCTCTTCATCATAGACGAAATCCCTCACAACGAATCTGACAGAAAAAAAGATGAAGAACAATAAGTTGAGATTAAAACAATGCTTAAAACATACAGGGTGTCCCAAAAAATAGCTGCACCCCGTTTGTGTGGCTACTGTGGAGGAGCTGCATATTCAATTATCTTGTTTTATTCACAGTTGCATAGGTCAGGCTTCAACACAGAGTTTGAGACCTTTTTGAGTCAATCTGAACAGTGGCTGATTTATGGCAGAGAAAAAGCAAAATATGTTGTTCCTGCAAAAACAGCACTCCTATTGTTCTCAGCAGTAAAACTGATTTTTAAGGCATTTTAGACCCAGTGGTTGTGAGAATAAAGCAGCAGATGATTTAGGCCCAATTGATCTTTCAGCTACATTCTAAAAAGAATGCGAATCGAACAATAGATTGATACATTTACATTTTGTAGAATGTTTGAACGCACACAATAGCGATAGAAACTCCAACACTGCTCAGTCGAACTTTTTGTAGAGCAGCTGAAAGGTTTCTTATAGAATCAGTAAGGAGCTTTACCGTTTCTACAACTGTAGGAAAATGAGTCATAGTTGTAGCATTATCAGTTCAGGCAAAAAGCGAAACTACGACATGTAATCGAGTCTAAGTCTATACCACAAATCATTTGCAGATCAGAAAAGAAATATGAGGCAGGAATTTAGCACCAACAGATATTCAGTTCTTGCAGACCTTCCTTTCAATTTGAGCAAACAGTAGTGTCGTAAATCAAAGAGCAAAATAAACCTCATATTTGCAACCAAACATGATTAATTGCAAAAAATAACAATTTTATACTTCTTCTCCCTTGCATGAAGTTTGAACTCTTCAATGACTTTCTTGAACAATGTGCATGAAAACAAGGCATTTTCATTGTCTTCATAAAGCATTCTGTAGACGAAAGAATGGTTGTTCTGAATAAATGGTTGTTCTGAATAAATTACAAATTTCAGCAACTTCTCTTGCTCTTTCCTAAAACAGCCTGTTAAAGAGCTGTCTTTTGGAAGAGACCTGAAACTAGGGGTTCCACGTTTGAATTTAGCATACAGTGTTCATAGAAGGCCTAATTTAGCTGTAATTATCATCATCATCATCATCATCATCATCATTATCATCATCATCATCATCATCATCATCACCACCATCATCATCATCATCATCATCATCATCATCATCATCATCATCATCATCATCATCATCATCATCATTTTTCACTTATCTAAAGTCGGCTAATCCAACATAGACGATAATCCAACTGAGTGAGCGCATATTTTATCATTATCTACAAATGTATCTCATGACGATAAAATGGTCTTTTTCCCTCCTCAATGTATCGAGTGCTTCTAGGCCTGAAATACCTCGAAAAATTTTGTTCATAATTTTCACCAGAAAGAGGGGGTTGATTTTGCTTTGCAGGATGCTACCATTAAAATTGGGTATCCTTGCTAAAATATAAATCAAATTAATAATTCCATTAAGATATCAAAACTGCATATGATTAGAAGGAAGAAAGACAGTACTTTCATGGGATACATTGCATGTACTCAAATTTCAGTAATTTTTTAAGATTTCAAATTATAGTTGGGTTGCGCTTTTTCTGAAACACCCTGTATATATAGCTGAATTGGTGATTACTTACAACGTTGATCTTGGTACAACCATAGCTGTTAGTTTTTCATATGTCATTTTCCATTCTTCCACTTGATTCCTGTTGAAAGATAGAATAGAAAGATAGAATGCTTGCTTCTAGTAAACCTCACTTGAGAAAAATCATTGTTTGTCAGTTTCAAGTGGTAACAACTTGCTAGAGCCAAATAGAAAAATAAACCAGCTTTTGACGAAAATTTGCTGTATCTGGTTCGCTATTCATGCAAACTTTGAAAGAAGAAGAAAACTGAGAAGCGTTTACCTTGACAAAACATAGATACATTTTTGTTAATAAATTAAAGTTAAAGAACGTTTTAGAATGGCAGTAATTCGAGCCAACTAAGCATTGACGGCTTGGCTGTTGTGAAGATCTTTTTTGTGATACAATAAAAAATAACTATGAGAAGCTTTCACAGAAAAAGGCTTTGCACTTCTGTCAATCCAAAATTTCCAGATAATGCTTTGAAGATAATTTAATGATGTATTCTATCTAAAAAAACAAGCAAGAAATGCATGTCGGAACAATAGCTCGGGCTCCAAGGTGCCTTAGGGGTACATCCAGCACAACAGAACCAGAACATATGCAAGAGCAAGTCTGTTTTGAAAAACGGCCAAATTTGAGTGAAATGTATCAAATGCTTACTTTGGCACAACAACGAGCAAAGTGGAAAGATATTCGGAGCCAAGCACAAAATTCTCCTTCCTCACGATATCATTCAGGTTTCTTGTCATCAAACTTCCACTGTAGAAGAAAGAGAAACTTTTTGGCACAACGTAAAATTACTTGTTGTACAAATCTTTGATGGGAAAAACGGCCTAAATGATAACTACTGTTCGTCGATCACATGATAACAAAGAGTATTTATCAAGACAATGACTGAAGGTTTACATACAGTATGCGCCTTGCTCACGTTGATTTTACAAGAAATGTCAAGAATTCTTCACACTTTGACAAAGCATTCTTGAGCCTTGTCAAAAACTGCAAATATCCTAAAACTACTGAGCTAAAAACTGCGCTGGCATTCACAAAACTCACAACTTTAAGCTCCCTAGCTACCTGCAGCACACTTCTTGAAATAAGGCAACACTTGTTACAGTATGTTCTTCATAAAGATCTTAAGAAGACTACCCTCACATGAGAAAACTCAAACCGATCTGAGTTTCAGATCGGTTTGAGTATTGGCCTTGTTTGCTAATTTGCTTCCCCCTCACATGAACAGTTTCAGATCGGTTTGAGAATATCAAACAATGCGTGCTTTCCTTCCGCTAATAGAACAATTGCGATTGTTTTGTGGAAGATATTGGCATTGATTCATAGCATTTAGATCCAGCTGGGTGACTTTGAATGAAATCTTTATTGTTTTGATTGCCAAAGGAACGCCTGGAATGAATATCAATCACACGTGCTTTGAAAAGTCATTTCGCCCCGAAATGAAAAATTTTTCTGCTCACATGAAAATTTCAGGTCGACCTGAAAACTCAGACCGACCTGAGAAAGCGAAATGAGTTTCAGGTCGACCTGAGTTTCATTTCGCCTGTGTCATGTGAGCGCGCTAAGGGCTTTGACCGTAGAGCGAAATAAGTTTCAAACCGATCTGAAACTCAGACCGGTCTGAGTTTGCTCATGTGAGGGCACTCTTCAAGACTACCCTCACATGAGAAAACTCAAACCGATCTGAGTTTCAGATCGGTTTGAGTATTGGCCTTGTTTGCTAATTTGCTTCCCCCTCACATGAACAGTTTCAGACCGGTTTGAGAATATCAAACAATGCGTGCTTTCCTTCCGCTAATAGAACAATTGTGATTGTTTTGTGGAAGATATTGGCATTGATTCATAGCATTTAGATCCAGCTGGGTGACTTTGAATGAAATCTTTATTGTTTTGATTGTTTTGATTGCCAAAGGAACGCCTGGAATGTCAATCACACGTGCTTTGAAAAGTCATTTCGCCCCGAAATAAAAAATTATTCTGCTCACATGAAAATTTCAGGTCGACCTGAAAACTCAGACCGACCTGAGAAAGCGAAATGAGTTTCAGGTTGACCTGAGTTTCATTTCGCCTGTGTCATGTGAGCGCGCTAAGGGCTTTGACCGTAGAGCGAAATGAGTTTCAAACCGATCTGAAACTCAGACCGGTCTGAGTTTGCTCATGTGAGGGCACTCTAAAAATGTTCATGACGTCAAACACATCCTTATATTCAAGCAAGTGATGACATCATTTCACGCAGTTTTTACTCTGTCTACTCAAAGATAAACAACATTGTGTTGGTTCGATTCGAAAAACTGAACTTTGAACTAATCAGCCAATCAAATGCTAGGCATGTGACTTGACAAAATTAAGAAAGTAGTAACATGATTGGTCGCGCAATAAACGCAGCGGACTTGGCCTAAATTAGTCCCCGCTTTGAAGCTGTATTTTCATGAGTACTAGTCTGAAGCCATACACATCATCAAAACTGAGATTTATGTAATCAGCCTACGTAGCTCTTACTAAAATACAACAATTCACCGTAAATGATTGCACGGTAAGCTCTTTTATTAAACATAAAATACCTTGCTTTTCGTTCTAATGATTGCAATGATCCTTTGACTGTGTTGTAAGCATTTGCTTTTGCTTTCAGGTCAGTATCAATCTGTGTTACTTGCTGGTGAAAACATAACAAGTTAATGAGTTAGACCGCATTTGACTTGGGAAATAGGGTTCAAGAAATGTAGAAATAGCTTGATTCAAATAACAGAATCTTGAACAGAATTATCTGCATCACAATGTTTTAATTACAGATCAGGTTGATTTCATACTGGACTGTCCATCAGCTTACATTAGAAAGTGCCAATGCAATGTAATCTATACAGCTGTTTGCATTTTCAAATGAAAATACTCTGGAAGTGGCATGACACTGATCTGATACAACTCCATGCTTGTCAAAATTGTCAAATCAGGTATCAAATCAATGTAAAACATCATTATAAGCTCTAGGAGTCTGCCTTGGGGGGTAAATGACTTGCGGATGGATGGGGGTCTGCCGTTCGGTTCTCAGAAAGGTACCCACTTCTAATTACCAAAACTTGGCATCATACCCACTTCTATGATGAATTTTTGTGGAAAACCACCCATTTTTTACCATTTTTTGCCAATTCTGGATAATCTACTCATGTTTAAGGAAAATCTGCCCAAAAAGGGACCATTGTTTAGAGAATTTTGGGCCCAAAAACCCATCCATATGGGTGGCACATACTCTTAACCCAAATAAGTTATATACCCCCCGTGGAGTCTGCACACCATTGTGCAGTGGGTCTAAAACAAAGGATGAATCCCCACAGTGCAAAGTACGGTGTCTCTGTAACTGAGCCTGCATCTGACATAAAGCAAAACTGTATGATGTATATAAACAGAAAAAAATTTATACAAGATTTCAGTTGAATATGAAGTCAAAACAGTAACATTTAAAGTAATGCGGCCAATTCTAGCCTCACATTTTTTCTTGTGTATCTACAGTCACAAGGGAACCACCATGGAAAAAAGTCGGCTTGACCCTTAAATGCTATCCCTGCATCTGTAATTAGGGGTCCTTTCCTTTACGTTTTTAACCTTGAAGTTTACATTGTATTGTACTGTATCTATGTTTTATATCTATCATAATAACTTGTCATTTTTGTAAATTGTGGCATAAACATACACATACACACAGTATGTAAAACAGGCTCTGATTTACAGTATGCTAGCTTGCATTTCAGGAAGCTGGAAACAATCTTGCTCTTTCATATTCGGGCCGATAACTAGATCAAATAGTGAATTTGAAGACAAAACTACAACATACAGTACCTTGCTTATAATTTCTGCCAGATTTCGTAGTGGTTGTTTGACTGGATATTTTGCAAAGTCCCATTGGAATTTTGTCATATATACTGCTGGGTCCACTGAAAGAAAAATAGAAACATATTCCTACATCAGATTATTTGATAAAAAGATGTCTTGATAAGTTTTCACAACTAGCTGTGACCGTCTAAGCATTTAAGCATTTATGGTTTGTTTCTCACACAGGGTAGGTCTCACATAAAATGAAACTTTTGGCACGTAAAAATTTAATCATGTAAGTCAAACTCTTGATTCTTGGGAACAATTCACTTGCATATACCAGCACAGAACTGGCCATGCACAAATTAACATGAAAAGAATTCCATTGTATCATGGTAAGAATTTTTGAATGACTTGAAAGACTGTAAATATATCTTAATTAGAATTCTTAGGTAGGAAAACTAGAGGTGTCACAAGCCCAAAAAACTGGGGTGGAAATAATGACAAGGTCCAGGGGTGAAGCCCCCAGGAAAATCTTCCTGACCATGCCCTTCAGACTCTCCAAAAAGGCGGCAAACACCATTTTTATGATTTTGATATTTTTTATATTTTTTGAAAAGCAACCATCTCAAGCAGCATTTTTTGTAACAGCTGCCATTTTTCCACATTGAAAATTGAAAGAGAAAAGTATATACAGTAATTCAAATTTAGTGCTTTTCTGGACACTTCTAATACTGAAATTCAGAATTCAAAGGAAAACCAGTTATCACAAAAGTTTCATGAGTCAATGAAAATCTACCTCCTCCCCCAAAGTTTCTTTAATGGGTTCTGAAAGATTAGAAAACCAACCTCTGGGAAAACTGTGGTGGACATGTTCACCCCAGTCCACCCTGTGGTGAAGCCGCTGAGGAAAACCTAGTTGATATGCACAAGGTCTCTACTGCATTTCATTCCAGCCCTTCATCATTACAAAGTACACAGTCTCAAGATCACACACAAAAAACCAAAAACTTTTTTATAAACAAACTTTTCGCTATATATAGTCTCAGGACCAATATAGCACAGTACTTACTTTTGTTAATTTGAAGATTCTCCATCACTTTGTCTTGTCTTTCTTCCAAAACATCAACAGTATACCCAGCAACCTTCTTGACCACACTATGACAATATTTCATTTAATAGATTTCTATCATCAATTCTACCCTCTAACATGCTTTGCGTGCATAGGTAAAGGCAAAAATATTCTACAATAAATCTTTTAATCACCACAGAGGTCACTTGCAAGATGAATTCTTGTATAGGGGACACAGCTCAATGATCTAATGTAAAAACTTCTTGGTAGAATTTGGATAAAGCATTTAAATTCCCCCTAGTTGCTTTGGAAAAATCTACTTTCACAATTTACTTTTCCCAATATATATAAACCAAATCAATAGGATTCCAATGGGAAATCTGTATATTGGAAACCCTTTCCAATTCTCTCCTGATCTAAAATAATACAGAACATGTTCATTTGATTAGCATTCTTACAAAACAATAAGGAAAACATACCCCTCTACAAAAGTATCCAGTTTGCCAAGGTCATCTGACAATCCAACAAGTGTATCAAGTGTGCCCACCTGAAAAGAGAGAAGGTGGGAGGTTAAATAAAAAGCTGTACACAAAATGCCCCATATGAAGCTGTGATAAGAAACTCAGCTTTCAGGTCACCAAAAATTTAAGAAACTCCAGTACAGTACTGGAAAAATTTGACCAAAGAAACTATTCCCTTTGATAACTTAGGAAATCCTTAACATATTCTTACTTTCTCAATTGTTATCACATTGCTCTTACACTTGCGTAACGTCTAAATGATCAAAAGGCTTGACAAACTTGTTTTGTAATGAATTGCATAGGTAGGGAGCATGATGATTACCATGGAGCCTTTAAGAAACTTATAAGAAACTCTGATTGTTGAAAATCTGATACTTTCAAGAAACTTTCAGCATTGGAAGAATTTATACCTGGCATCATCATCTGCTGGCACATGGGCATATGTTACTGACAATATGGCTTATTAGTTCTGTTGTCCAAAATGATTAAAAATTTACTTCAGCACAATAATGGTTACTCTCAATACTTGTGTTGGTTTAGCTGGAATTTCAGGCAAAACATTTTCAAGCAGTTATCTTGAAAAGCTGCATTTATCTATTCCATATTATTTTTCAGAAAATAATTTATTTTCTGATTTTAGGGGGCACAATCACTTGTATTTAAAGGTTTGCAGACCTTGAGAGGGGATGGGGGTCCAAAAGATGTTTTAGCCTTCTGGTTGATTAGTTTCTCCCTTGATAAATTCTGTTTAGGAACTGCATCAGTGGCGGACGACGCCAAGGGAACCAACGGCCTCGCCGCGCCGTCGCCTGCTGTTTATGTTTTAAGGCTAAGCTAAGCCAAGAACTTTTCAAATTTAGGCCAACAACACTCTCTGCTTGACCAAGTTTTTTGCCAGTTGACCATTGTAAAATCAAAACATCACTTTCCTCCTATAAACCATACTCACCTTTAGCTCAGGGAGCGAAAATTTGTAATTCATTGAGAGATCTTTGCTGGCAACTTTACATTTTTCCCAAGTCTGTTGTGGGCTTCTATCACCGGGTGCTGATATGAGCCAGAACTCTGCCATCTTTTTCCAAAAACCACCTTGAAAGCAGTTTTCCAGATCTTTTAAGGTTGAATTATATTATGATATCGTTATTATCTTCGTTGCTGTCGAAATTGCTAGTATTTGCGGAGATTTATCCGTTATCACTCTGCTTAGGCCCATCAGCTTGACCTACCAAAGTGAAGCTTCGCAAACTGTGCACCAAAAGATGACCTAATATACGCGAAAATCCATGGGTAAATTTTCGCTACGAAGAAATTGAGTTGAATGCGCAAATATTTGCGAATTGTAGCCTCTTTTTCAGGTGCTGCCGCTAAACATTTGTAAATAAACATTGGTGTATTGAAATGTATTGGTGTTGTGATTTTGTCGTGTTTGTCCTGTGACTTCTTTCTCAGAAGAGACAAACTCTTCGGGCTTGCAAATTCAAAATTCACAACATCTTGGCAAAGATACCATCCAGTGGCGATTTAAGGGGGAAAGTGGCGGCAATTGAAGGCTTCAAGAAGGAAACTCAGCTTGTTGCTTGTCAAAAAACTGCAATCCAAAAAATTAAGACACTCCAGTACTGGGAAAGTAGAACTTTAAAAAACTATTTATTTAGATATAGGAAATCCTTAAAATATCTTTACTTTGTCTTCACTCATTGCCTGCATATTACTCGTAAGGAACTTGAGTACTGTCTAAACATTGGTAAGGTCTCAAGAAACTTTGTTTTCAACTGTTCAGGAGGTCACAGGAGTGGAACGTGAAGATCGTTATGGAGCCTCAAGATTTCCTAAGAAACTCTGAGTACTGAAAATTAAATGATAGTATGACAGTACTGACCAAAATTCTTAGTTTCTTATAAAAAATACTCTTATACTTCTTAATGAGAGAGTTTGATCAACCCATAGCACTAACAGTTTCTCAGT
This sequence comes from Aurelia sp. 3 sensu Dawson et al. (2005), assembly GCA_964020215.1. NCBI lineage: Eukaryota > Metazoa > Cnidaria > Scyphozoa > Semaeostomeae > Ulmaridae > Aurelia > Aurelia sp. 3 sensu Dawson et al. (2005). Next base: position 15,712,501 of record OZ026593.1, on the reverse strand, counting down.
ACTGCATGGAACTAAAATTATGTGGCTTCTACTGCTGGTACAGAGGGAATACAAAGATGTTTATAGGCATACAAAAGGGTATTTTCCAAGAAAAAGAATTTCATCGGGTTTCATACGAACTTCAGTGACCATTACTCAAGAGCACAGGCTCAACAAAATCTGTACCATAAAATCCTTCAAGCTGGCTTTAATAAGGGATTTTAAGCTTCTCAAACATTTTGCTAGAGCTTGTTACATTTTTGGCCATCTCCATACTAGTTTCTAACAAATAACGAGTACAGAATTTGAAAAAGGACCTTGAGAAATGGTTGCAGTGAATTTTGGTTTAAATTGCTCTGAACTGCTGAGAGTAAATTTTTGTTATAATTGCTCAATGAGTCAGTATAAGGAATAAACGAAGTATATATCTTATCTTAAAAAGATGAGTCTGCAAAGTTCAATATGCATCCTAAAATGTAACATTCAAGATGAAAAATTTTCCTATTTACAATAAACAACTATATACTTGCTCTTCAAGCGTTACAAGACAACATTAATTCTAGCGAATCTATACTGTTGGGAGCTCGTATTCCTTAACAACACGATACATCCTTGTCCTAAAGTTTTCTGCTTATTAAAACAAGCTAACAACCCATTGATACAAACAAACCCTACTCCAGACCCTTTCCCATTTGTGTACGAGTATCTACCAGAAGTCACGTGTCCAATTGTCCATCTTGTGCATGAACCAATAAAGGTAACACGTGATTTCTGTATTTTCGACGCATCAGCGACAGTTTGAAACAATTCCTTCAATCCCTTATGCATTGGTTCTGTAGGTCCCGAATATTTTGGATCAGTGGATAGCTTGGTTAGATCATCCTCGTTTGGAATCGAAATAACAGCATTATCTGTCGCCTCGCCTTTATTTACGCACAGAAATGAGACAGCTATCAATGAGTTGCCATGTTCTCTTAGCAACAAGTCAGATAGTTGTTGCTGCTGTTGTAATATTTTTTGACTTGGGACAGAGTCGAGGTTGAAGGTGTCTTTGCTTTTGCCTTTCTTTGAGTGAATCAGCTTGCATTTAATGAAGTATTCTTGAATATCTCGAAGCAAACGAACGTTCCGCAATACATAAAATTCTGTCTTTGTCGAACTATCACAAATGCTTGCTTTCTCAATGCACTTATCTTCTTCTGAAACACCAACTGGTTTTCCAAACAATTCCTCACTACCATCGATTGACTTATGATTATTTTCTTGAGCAGACACTATGTTTGATTCTTTCAATAAATCTTCAAAGATATCGATCCATTCCTCAACTAATGTGTTCCAATCTGCGCCAAATGGGTTGTTGATACCAAGTTTCTGGTGGTTTGGTCTCTTGCTGGCTGGATACCTGTAGAGGAATAAAAGATAACTTCTGATAAGGGATCGGGTGTCATAAAGAAAGTATACCGATTTCCAAAATGGTTCTCGATAGTTAACTTGGACATCTATACCTCGTCTGTTTGAGAATAGAAATAAAAGTTTGAACGTCCAAATTTGTTGTCATCTCTAAACCAGAGATTTTGACGTTGCGTCCAAGGAAAATTTTCCAAGCACGGCGAATAAATGGATGATATCCTTAATAAAGTTTTAAATATTATCAAACAGTAGTTTAGTTAAATATAAGTTTTGAACGCTCAAATTTGTTGTCACCTCTAAACCAGAGACTTGACGTTTTGGCCTTGGAAAATTCTCGAAGCACGGCGAATAAATGGATATCCTTGATAAAGTTTTAAACATTATTAAGCAGTAGTTTAGTCTCTCCTAGAGTTTATCAATAATTCACTCAGCGGCCTATTTCCGTAATAAATTGCGTCCATAGTTGCTATCTATATACAGACATTTCTAAAAATAACTTTACCTTTTATATAATTCTTCATTTTTGACTTTCTGGTCTTCCAAATGCTTCTTTCCAGCTTTCGTATCAGGATATTCTTTAGGAAAATACAAGCTCTTCCCTTCTAATGATATATTTCTTTCTTCTCTCTGTCCTCCAACATGTGCTCCTCTGTAAACAAAGCTTACCCAGAATGGCATTCCCCATCCACTTGGCGCGATGAAATCCCATCCACTGCCGTAATTTGACATTGTCGAGGAGATGTCTGATTCTAAAACTGAAAGGAGAAGCCGATTTCAAGATTTGAGCTTTTGAAACTATTTTGTGTCGGTCCTGTATCTAAACACAAATTAAATCTAGTGTGATGTTTGATATAACTTCAGTTCTGAGGGTGCTCATGGACTTGCCCAATTCGTCATGACTTGGCAACGACTTGGGCAAGTCCATGGTGCTCATGGAAAGTCTCAAGTGAGAGGTAAACTCTACAGACAAAATAAACTGCCCATGATTTTGTTTTCCCACCTCTCAAACTGCATTTTAAATGTCATCATCTTCTTCTTTGCCACATATACCAGGAACTTGGAACAACAGAATTTGAAAAGTATTAAACATTGGGTCAAAGTTTAGCACAGCGTACACTTCATTGACCCGATATATTGCAAGTTTCTATCCACACTGCTCTATATCAGAATGTAAATTCAAAAGAGTCCCCTTCGGATTCACCAGGAAAGGAGAATGTCAGGATCTTACCTCCTGGTCTCTGTACCAGCAAAATTGGTATTCGAGATGTTTCGTCTCCTGAAAGAGAAATTATGTCAATTCAAAAGTCTTTTCCTCTTTAAAAAATTTCACATACTTGAAATAGTAAAAAATTTATTCCTAATTCAATCTTTAAGTGCTATGCGATAAATATTTGTTGCTAATGCACAGAAAAATAGACGCAAATAAGAAAAATACTTAAGCCTTTCGGAGATAAACCAAACTTTGATTGTTTCTAACGCGGAAGGTGATGGTGAAGTTGCGGTTTTCAGTGCCGAGCGCTGGAATCACAGAATCGCTAAGCATTTATCGAATTGGTAGCACTTGTCATGACAACGGCTATTGAAACCCTATCCGCCTGACTATTAGGATGCAAAATCAAGTATTCTCCGAATAAAAAATTTTCAACCAAGATAGGTTCTTTCTCGTTAAAATAACTAAACTGAAGATAATAAATAAATATTATTCTTCTAAAATTATGAATAAATCAACGATAAACACAAGATTAATTTGTACCTATCTGAGGATGTTCCCCAACGTCGAGTTTCTCCGATCTCTTCGTGTTCAATTCCGATTCTGTTATTTTTGTTCTTTTTACCTCTTCTCTGATACTTTGATTCCAAATTGGCGAATGGCAAAGTGTCTCTGACCAGTCTACCAACAATTCAGTCTTTTCTTCGCACTCCACCTTCGTTAACTCTGCATCTGAATGAGACAGGGGTTGATTCAATGATATTTTGTTCTTTAATGAATAGAAGTTAAAATGAAACTAACAAGTCAACGCAATTCCATCTAGGCAAAGAACATACTGTTATCAAATCACCTCTAAACTTAACAGATTACATTACATATCATTTCAATCAAAAATCGATGTTTTAGGATCCTCTCAGTCAATTAGTAACAATGAAATTTTTGCAAAGCTGAATTTTGAAAATTTCCATTTATTTCATTCAAAGTTCATTTCCAATAAGCCCCTTCCCTGTCTATTTTACAATTTTTTGTGAGGTCTTACCTACTGTTAAAATCAAACTAAGAATTCCTCACCTTTGGCTTCCTTTCCTGGCCATGTTTTTCGTATTGGAATATTCATCCTTGGATCAATTACCGTAAGACCAAGAACTACACGAGACGGCAGCTCTGCTTGACTTGAAAGATTGCTCAAAATTGTCCAAGCGTTGTTGGCTTCTGCAAGTAATTCCTTGTTGCTACTGTTGTAATATTTCTGCCACCAAGATCCAGATTTAGAATCTTTTAAATTATGAAGCTGCAGTGCGTCTACTAAAACCTTGTGAGACGAGGGTCCTGTAAGTCGAATTTTAACAAAATCCAGCTTCATAGAATTAATCAATATTCGATCGTTTACACAGAATTTTTCAGAGGACATGCCAAGTCTTTCGAATTCACTTTGCTCTTTCTCAGTTCTGCTTTTCTCGATGGGTTTGGTTTCGGCGTTCTGATCAGAGATAGCACTTTCATTATCCATTTCAAAGATGTCTCCTTCTTTTTTGGATCCTAAAAGGCAGAAGCTGATATGTCATACAACGATAAGATAATTTCGGGTACAACATATATTTGTATTTGTGAACATTTCGCTCTGTAATAACAACATAATAATAATAACAATAATAATAATAATAAAAAAGAAAGACTGTTTAAAATCATACGTTTCGATATTAAATCTTCATCAGTGTGAAACACTGATGAAGAAGATTTAAACACTGATTGAAACACTGATGAAGATTTCATATCGAAACATATGATTTTAAACAGTCTTTCTTTTTATTTATCTGTTTCTGTTTATTTTGATGGTGGTTTATTCTAATTAATAATAATAATAATAATAATAATAATAATAATAATAATAATAATAATAATAATAATAATAATAATAATAATAATAATAATACATGAAATTAACAATCCCCGCTCGAAAGAACATTGCTTCCTGGAGATCTAGGCAATATTTTGTGCCATTATCACCCTATTGCCAGGGCAGCAACTGTTATATGATATGAGTGGCTGAAAACGTTCGAATGTATCGTAATGATAGGGCATTGCTATCCGGCAATGCTCGCTCATTAAGGCCTTGTTTGTATGAGGGAGCACAACTCACCTGCCAGACCCGGGGCTCACAGGCGAGGTAAATTTCAACCATGGTTTGTATGAGATTGTTCACCTCACCTGTCAGCCCCAGGGCCGTGCCCGATTATGGCATTACAAGTATTTTTAGATAAATATTATTGTTTTTCTACTTCTACGTCACCACCTGCTTCAGTATTATTTGAATCATGGCAGACCAGATGAACTTCCCTTTGATCAATTTAGTTGAATAGGGCAGTAACATTTTATACCCATGATATCGAACTTTTGCAATGAATTCAGCCTTCCTTTTGCTTGGCCAAACAAAGCTAAATGAAACAACGGTACATATGTATGTATGCATTATTCAACCATATAAAAACATCAATCTATTAATTTGTGAATTTTACAAATCAATAAAAAGAATAAATACAACGCAATAATGCAATACAATATAAACTTAAAGGATGAAAACATGAAAGGAGAACACCCCTGATTCAAATGGCAGGGATAACATTAAAGGGTCAAGCTGATCTTATTTCCATAATGGCCTCCTAAAGGGTGTTGGTAGTGTAGAAAAAAGATGTAAAGAAAAGGAGGAAAGAGGAAGGTATGGGGTTATTCTTTGTCCCATTTATATATCATACCATAAAGTTCAGTTGATTCACTGAAACAGAGTCAATTTAGAACACTCTCTAAATTGACTCTGATTGAAACCAGTAAAAAAATGAAAATTCATACCTTCCTGTGATCTTGCAAAGGAATCTTTAATAACTTCTAATACATTATCATGACAAGCAGGATGACACCACATCCACAGAGACCTACAAAAATTTGAATCTGAACCATCTTTATCTTGCATTTCTTGCTTCTCATCAAAGACAGGCAGCAGTGGCTTCCAAATAATGTCAACATGAGCTGCAGCTTTATAAGGGTAAGAATCATATTCATAAAGAATGATCGAGCATGATCTTCCGCCAGATAAGACATCTTTTGATGTGATGTTTGATCCTTAAATTTTAAGAATGAAAAATGTAAGTACAGGTAGCTTTGCAGGGGGCATGGCAATTTCATGGGAAATTTCATGTGATCACTGTAACAATTAACATTTTCCGATAGCCAGTTTTTATGCAAGCAAAGTGATGACTTACTTGTGGTCGCTTTTCCAGAGCTGAACCACAGCAGGTAGCCTCACTATGAAATTAGACTTTGAGTTTGCATGTGATCAATTAAATTCTACCAATCACAGTCTGCTGCTTGAGGTTTCTTCATCAGAATCTTGTCAGCATATTTTGACAGAGTGTATACACAGCTGTACTTACATGGATACATTACCTTTAAGCCCCCTCTCTAATAAGTCCCTCCCCTCCAAGTCAAAATTTTAAATAAGCCTCCCCCTTACCTATATCAGATGCCAGAAATCACAGATGACTATCCATAAATTTTGTTAAACAAGCTTGTGTGTTAGTTTTGATAGTGTATGGGATGGAGAATGTGTTGAATATAATGCATTTGAGTCTTTAAATCATACGTTGAATCCACAGAGAACTGAAAAGCGATATCATATAATACATCCTTGTCATTTCATTTTGTTAAAAAGCCCCCCTCTGTAACAAGCCCCCCTCTGGGGTGTCCAAAATTAAATACGCCCCCTGGGGCTTAATAGAGCTTTACGCTAACCAAACAAAAGTTATGTGAAATAATTAAATTAGTAGTTATGATTTAGGCCCCGTTCACACGAGAACGGAACGGAACGGAACGATGTGGAACTGTTCCAGAAAACAAAGGAATTTTTGCAGGTGTTCACACGAGAACGACTAGAAACGTTCCGTTCCGTTCCGAAAAGTGGACTGCTCTGAAAAGTGAGCCGTAAAATGGAACGGAACGGAACGAAACGATTTAGCCCTCGTGTGAACACTTTTTTGAAGCGTTCCGTTCCACTTTGCGGACTTTTTTCATGCAATTTATACATGAGGTAATTCTAAGACTCCAAACAATAGGATTGTTTATGCATGAAAATGGAAAAACTTAATGGCGAGCTTAGAAAATTTATGTCTCTAGGGAGGAAGATATTAACACTTCAAATCGATCCATTGCCGTGTGAACACCCCTTAAAAAGTTCCGTTCCGTTCCGTTCTGGTCCGTTCCGTTCTGTTCCGTTCTCGTGTGAACGGGGCCTTAAGCTTTTAAACCAAAGAAATCAGAACTGGTTCTAACTTAAAAGGCGTTTGGCAGAAGAAACTGTTTGCTAAAAATTCAAGAACTCATGACTTAAAAACAAAAATGAATACCTGTTTCTTTGCAAGTGAGATGAGCAAAAGCATCAATTATTTCCTTTTCAGGCCCATTGACTTCAATACAGCTTTGGTATGAAATATCCTGAAAATGAATAAAACTGAAATAAACACAAGGACTTGAATCTAAACCAAAAATGCGGGAAGTAAGACTTCAAGGGTGTTCTTGTTGGAAAACTTGATTTCCGAGATAGTGTGATGTAATTTTCAGCTAAAATAAGTAAGAGGACACTTACTTCCACTATGACTGATGACTCATGTCACATGAAGTTTATGCCAAATTTACCATCAAAATACCAATCAGTGGAAGTATCTGTCTAGCAAAAAACTTCATTATAAATTGTCATTTCTCTTTAATTCCTTTTTTCCTCTCGCACCAAAACAAATGTCCTATAGTGTATATTTCTCTTGGTTTAAGAAGGTAATTACCCAGTCCACTAAAATAAGAAATAGTACAATAAACCCAAACAAACAAATTTTGAAAAATAATCTCTATTATGCTTCATCATAAATTTTGAAAGAGTTGCTCATCAAAAATTTTCACTCGATGATTTCAGTATATACCCTGGAATGATAAATCAACATCTACTATGTCGAGAAGGGTAGTTTGAGTGGTTGTAGCTAGAGAAAATTGTGAACAAAGATTTAAGCAAAACTTTTCCAAATCTTTTGCCTCACCCATTTTACCTTAACCTTGAATAATTTCACCAAGCATACAGACTCTACAAATGCTTTCAAATGATTTTTTATGTTACAGAAAAAAGTTCAAGCAGTTACATTCTGGAGAACAAAATTTCTGAACTTTCAAATTTTCAGATGCTTGAAATGATGCTTAGAAATACTTCTAATGTTGATGTATACCTGCATAATACAGCCCTGTGCACTAGCTCTGTATGCTGCCCTGAATCCCTTATCACAGGGTTGCTCTGCCATCTTGTAGCCCCAGCATTCAGTCATTTTAAACCTTTTAGCATGCCAAATATGTGTTTCTAGCCATGCATTTTTCTTTTTCCTCCTATTATACTCTTCCAACAAATTACTTGGTCTTCTTCTGTGTTTTCTGCTTGGCATTTTGGACTTCTTTATGGGATTAGCTGCATCCTAAGAAATGAAAGTTTGCATCAGTTACAAAGAGCAATTGTTCTAATCGGTTATCTTAGGGTCCATTGATATTCAACTTTCAAATTTTTGGTGGCATTTGGCTGTTATTGGGGGGGGGTTAAGCATAAGCATACAAGGCAGGGGGTCAGGGAGAGGAAGTCCTCTACATTGGAAAAATTTTTGAAAATCAGCCCCAAATAGGCAAAAGTCTGCTCTGAGCTGCATGAAAATGTTGGTAAACAAAACAATAGCCTTTTCGCTTGGCAGCACCCCCTGAGATTTTTTCTTTCATTACACTTATGGGGTTAAGTGTTGGGCCATAAAGAAAGGTGGAAAATGTTGTGTAGCAAAACCTTCACTTTAAAATTTATAGCAACTTCTATTCATCATGATATTGAAGTTTCCAGGCCATGCCATCTTATTTTCCAAATTCAGAAGACATCATCCTCACTTTTGAAATGACCTAGGGCTAGAGTTAGGTGGCTCCCAGTAGCCTATGCTTAGGTGCACTAGACCTTGCTTCCTATTATGATCTAGAACTGGGCTACAAAAAATGCCACTGAAAATATGGAAATTGAATGTCAACAGCCCTCTTTGCAACACCAATGCCAAAATCTGAGATAGAAAAAGGATGATTATTGACAAGGAAAGATTAAATAAGATATGTGAATAAGGTTTTGTGATGAAATTGTTAAATCATTAATCCCAAATTAGAAAATTTGACAAGGGCTGGTGGGGGAGGGGGTTATGTGAGCATATCTTAACTACTATCACTTTGAGTTCTGTGCAAGTTTTTTAAAGGTTTTATAACAATCTTCATGTTCACTACTTGTGCCCTCCTGACCATTTCAAAACAATTCTTATTGGAGCCTTTCCAATGTCTTGACATCATTCAAGTACCTTCTGAGTAGTTCTTCCTGGAATTGCTTCTGTCCCCATGACCTAGTCTGTATTCCGTAAATTTTGTCTGCCAAAAACCACTGGCGGGTAATTTTCCTTCATGCCGCTCCATCACATAAGGGGTCATCGACAAAAGATTTTCGTCCCCGTTAACGGATTTTGTCCATTAACTTCTGAACCCCCTCCCCCCCCTCGTTAACGGACAAAAATTTTCTGGCCTCTTTTAAGCAGCCTCGGCCCGGAATACACCTGGCCTAGGCCCACCATGAATGGCATGGCAGGGCTAGCATGTCTGTCGCATACCAACACATTTTGATACGAGGTAAGTTTCACACCTGAAATCCACACATTTATTGCAAACTTCAGTTAAATTTGTTCGTGATCTAACAAATTCTCTTGAAAAATTTAAGCAACATTTCTTATCAAGATTTTCGTCCCTAATATGACAATTTTAACGGATTCAGGTGAGACCCCCTCCCCCCCCCTAACGGACAAAATCCGTTAACGGGGACGAAAATCTTTTGTCGATGACCCCTAAATGCGGAGGGAAGGCCCTAGAATGTACCCTGGCCCATGACATAAGTAGCAGTCTGGGCCTTCCCATGGGCCTATAGTGATTTCTAACTGAACCCTAAAAATCTGATGGGTGTTGTGTGATTATCCTTTGACACTATTCACCTCTCTTGCAGCAGCCATCCTCTGACTTCTTGGTATCCTTCTAGTGTCATAACTAGCAGCTCTCCTTCTCATATGTCTTGGTAAACGTTGCAAAACTCGTTTCCCTTCCAACAGAGAAGCCTCTTTCAAAGCTTCCATTGCATTTGACACTTCTAGGGCACGACTCTCAATGAAATCTGCAACATTGACTCCTCTGAGAACCTCTGACACAACAGCACTTGATCCTGGCTCAGTCGCATTGCTTTTCTGTCCAATTCCTTCACTGTGATGCCTTTTGTTTCCTCCGATCCGATATTGAGCAGATTTAGGCCCATCAAACTTATTCCCTTTTGAACGCTTCTTGCCTGGTTCCTTAGATAAACCATCATCTGATTTGGCTCCTTTATCGATTTCTCTACTATAGGTGTCTCCTCTTTTTCTCTTCCTCCCGAAAATATCGCCTGTGCTCAAAGTAAAGTCCCCTTCCATTTCCCAGCAGTTCTTTTTTCCTTATTTGTCCGCCATTACAGAAAACATGTTGGCCTCTTTTGGGTTAACGGTAGATTCAAAGTGAGGTTGTAGAACTTCCGGAATATTTCGAGCGTGAAGAGCGCGAGGCGCGAGAGGGCACCCAAAAGGTCAAAAAACGGGCAACCCTAAGGGAAAAGAGGACGGTAGAGAAGTCTGATCGACTTCAAGACTACTGTCCAGAAAAAGGAAAGTGCAGGGTCTGTACCACTTGACAGAAGCCTAAGTCACTTTCTTGAACTCTGCATTTAATTTTGCGTCGAAACATTGTTATAGCCTTATAAGAAATAAATAAAAGTGTAAATATGAAGGATCTAAATAGACGTAGGAACCGAGGGGCACTGGGCAAACGTGCCCCTCAAAGAATTTGCAATGAAGAAAAAAGTGCCCTTTTTATTTTTAGAAAGTGCCCCCTTTTTCTTAAGAAAAAAGTGCCATCGATGTGTTGTGCCCCTCCAAGTTTCAGATGATTCCTATGTCCCTGTACCCTGGGTACCAGACTCTCCCAAGAAAGAAAATTTCTTTTTTGGGAGAGTCTGGTACCCAGGGTAATATCCCTGAGGATCTACCTCAACTGAGAGCCTACTGTTTATCTAACTAAGACGTAACCATCTGTTGGATTTATCTCATTCGAGAAACTGCTATTCAACATCTCTGCAATTATGACACTTCCAGCAATCTCAGTAGCTTTTAGAATTCAGCATTCAGTTCTGCATCGAAATATTCCTTCAAATATCAGTTAGTGCAGGGGTGTCGCCAGCCTATCAAAACTGCAGTGGAAGAAAAAATTATTTTACTACGCCCTGTAAAAGACTCTCAACAAACTTGGGAAATGAATTTTCCATCATCTAATTAATCTATTTATAAAACATTGCAAAAGCAACTATCTCAATCAACATTTTGCGTACCAAGGATCATTTTAGAACGAACAAAAATAGAAACAGAAAGTATATCATATATCCATAGACGAGAAAGGAAAAGATATGATTTGAAATTGGAAACTATCAGAGGAAACAAAGACAAAAAGACAGCATAGCAGTCTACAACAGATAGCCATTTGAAGCTTGAAAAGATAAACAAATAATCAATAGCACCTGAATTCTCAGTATATTCATGACAATAAAGGAGATATTGAACTTTTCTAATAAAATCACGTTAAAACACCAAAAGTGCTTGTTTCTATTTCAAACCTTATCTAAATCATGTAAATCGACGGGATTTGAAGGTTGGTTGGATTGAATAAAGAAAAAGATCGACAAATTTTCAATAGCACCTGAATTGTCAGTATATTCATGACAATAAAGGTGATAATGAAATTTTCTAATAAAATCAAGTTAAAACACCAAATATGCTTGTTTCTATTTGAAACCTTATCTAAATAATGTCAATCGACGGGATTTGAAGATTAGTTGGATTCAATAAAGAAAAAGATTGACAAATTTTCAATAGCACCTGAATTGTCAGTATATTAATGACAATAAGGGTGACTATGAACTTTTCTAATAAAATCAAGTTAAAACACCAAATGTGCTTGTTTCTATTTGAAACCTCATCTAAATAATGTAAGTCGACGGGATTTGAAGCTTAGTTGGATTCTATAAAGAAAAGAATCGACTAATTTTCAATATCACCGGAATTGTCAGTATATTCATGACAATAAAGGTGCTATTGAACTTTTCTAATAAAATCAAGTTAAAACACCAAATGTGCTTGTTTCTATTTGAAATCTCAACTAAATAATGTCAATCGACGAGATATAAAGCATAGTTGGATTTAATAAGGAAAAAAGATCGAAAAATTTTCAATAGCACCTGAATTGTCAGTATATTCATGACACTAAAAGTGCTATTGAACTTTTCTAATAAAATCAAGTTAAAACAACAAATGTTCTTGTTTCTTATTCAAACTTTATCCAAATAATGTCAATCGAAGGGATTTGAAGGCAAGTTGGATTTAATAAAGAAAAAGATCGACCAATTTTCAATATCACCGGAATTGTCAGTATATTCATGACAATAAAGGTGATAATGAACTTTTCTAATAAAATCAAGTTAAAATAAAAAATGTTTTTGTTTCTTTTTCAAACCTTATCTAACTAATGTCAATCGAAGGGATTTGAAGGCAAGTTGGATTTAATAAAGAAAAAGATCGACCAATTTTCAATATCAACTGAATTGTCAGTATATTCATGACAATAAAGGCGATAATGAACTTTTCTAATAAAATCAAGTTAAAACAACAAATGTTCTTGTTTTGTTCAAACCTTATCTAAATAATGTCAATCGAAGGGATTTGAAGGCAAGTTGGATTTAATAAAGAAAAAGATGGACCAATTTTCAATATCACCTGAATTGTCAGTATATTCATGACAATAAAGGTGATAATGAACTTTTCTAATAAAATCAAGTTAAAGCACCAAATGCGCTTGTTTCTATTTCAATCCTTATATAAATAATGTCCATCAACGCGATTTAAATGTTATTTGGATTCAATAAAGAAAATGATCAGCAAATTTTCAATATCACATGAATTGTCAGTATATTCATGACAATAAAGGTGATAATGAACTTTTCTAATAAAATCAAGTCAAAGCACCAAATGTGCTTGTTTCTATTTGAAACCTTATCTAAATAATGTCAATCGACGCGATTTGAAGGTTATTTGGATTCAATAAAGAAAAAGATCGACAAAGTTTCAATAGCACCTGAATTGTCAGTATCTTCATGACAATAAAGGTGATAATGAACTTTTCTAATAAAATCAAGTTAAAGCACCAAATGTGCTTGTTTCTATTTCAAACCTTATCTAAATAATGTCCATCAACGCGATTTGAATGTTATTTGGATTCAATAAAGAAAATGATCAGCAAATTTTCAATATCACATGAATTGTCAGTATATTCATGACAATAAAGGTGATAATGAACTTTTCTAACAAAATCAAGTTAAAACACCAAACGTGCTTGTCTCTATTTCAAACGTTATCTAAATAATGTCAATCGACGGGATGTGGAGGCCAGTTGGATTCAATAAAGAAAAATATCGACTAATTTTCAATATCACCTGAATTGTCAGTATATTCATGACAATAAAGGTGATAATGAACTTTTTTAATAAAATCAAGTCAAAGCACCAAATGTGCTTGTTTCTATTTGAAATCTTATTTAAATAATGTCAATCGACGGTATTTGAAGGTTATTTGGATTCAATAAAGAAAAAGATCGACAAATTTTCAATAGCACCTGAATTGTCAGTATATTCATCACACTAAAGGTGCTATTGAACTTTTCAAATAAAATCAAGTTAAAACACCAAATGTGCTTGTTTCTATTTCAATCCTTATCTAAATAATGTCAATCGATGGTATTTGAAGGTTATTTGGATTCAATAAAGAAAAAGGTCGACAAATTTTCAATAGCACTTGAATTGTCAGTATCTTCATGACACTAATGGTGCTTTTGAACTTTTCTAATAAAATAAAGTTAAAACAACAAATGTGCTTGTCTCTATTTCAAACCTTATCTAGATAATATCAATCGACGGGATGTGGAGGCCAGTTGGATTCAATAAAGAAAAATATCGACTAATTTTCAATATCACCTGAATTGTCAGTATATTCATGACAATAAAGGTGATAATGATCTTTTTTAATAAAATCAAGTCAAAGCACCAAATGTGCTTGTTTCTATTTGAAACCCCATCTAAACAATGTCAATCGACGGGATTGAAAGCATAGTTGGATTTAATTAAGAAAAAGAACAGAAAATTTTCAATAGCACCTGAATTGTCAGTATATTCATGACACTAAAGGTGCTTTTGAACTTTTCTAATAAAATCAAGTTAAAACACCAAATGTGCTTGTTTCTATTTGAAACCTTATCTGAATAATGTCAATCGATGGTATTTGAAGGTTATTTGGATTCAATAAAGAAAAAGGTCGACAAATTTTCAATATCACCTGAATTGTCCGTATATTCATGACAATAAAGGTGATAATGAATTCTTCTCATAAAATCAAGTTAAAACACCAAATGTTCTTGTTTCTATTTGAAACCTCATCTAAATAATGTAAATCGACGGGATTTGAAGCATAGTTGGATTCAATGAAGAAAAAGAACGAGAAATTTTTAATAGCACCTAAATTGTCACTATATTCATTACAATAAAGGTGATAATAAACTTTTTTGATGAAATCAAGTTAAAACAACAAATGTTCTTGTTCCTACTTCAAACCTTATCCAAATAATGTCAATCGAGGTATTTGAAACTTAGTTGGATTCAATAAGGAAAAAGATCAGAAAATTTTCAATAGCACCTGAATTGTCAATATATTCATGACACTAAAGGTGCTATTGAAGTTTTCTAATAAAATAAAGTTGAAACATCAAATGTCCTTGTTTCTATTTGAAACCTGATCTAAATAATGTAAATCGGCGGGATTTGAAGCTTAGTTGGATTCAATAAAGAAAAAGATGGACAAATATTCAATAGCACCTGAATTGTCACTATATTCATGACAATAAAGGTGATAATGAAGTTTTTTGATAAAATCAAGTTAAACACCAAATGTGCTTGATTCTATTTCAAACGTTATCTAAATAATGTCAATGGACGGGAGTTGAAGGCAAGTTGGATTCAATAAAGGAAAAGATCAACTAATTTTCAATATATCCTGAATTGTCAGTATATTCATGACAATTAAGGTGATAATGAACTTTTTAAAAAAATCATGTTGAAACAACAAATGTGCTTGTTTCTATTTGAAACCATATCTAAATAATGTCAATCGATGGGATTTGAAAGTTAATTGGATTCAATAAAGAAAAAGATCGACAAATTTTCAATATCACCTGAATTGTCAGTATATTCATGACAATAAAGGTGATAATGAACTTTTCTAATATAATCAAGTTAAAACATCAAATGTTCTTGTTTCTATTTCAAACCTTATCTGAATAATGTCAATCGACGGGAATTGAAGGCAAGTTGGATTCAATAAAGAAAAAGATCGACAAATTTTCAATAGCACCTGAATTGTCAGTAGTATATTCATGACAATAAAGGTGATAATGAACTTTTCTAATATAATCATATACGTGATTGATCTGGGCATGAAAGAGATCATTAAAAACGTCTTGAACATTAATTTGATTGAATTCAGAACTCAGCAGAGACCTGCAGATCCAAAAAAATGTCTATACACTAGATGTGAGAATTCATCACAGAATCTGTGATGCTCAAAAACATCTACTTCAAACACTTGTTAAACGGTTGGAAAAATTGATTGACATTTATGTGATTGATCTGGGCGTGAAAGAGATCATTAAAAACGTCTTGAACATTAATTTGATTGAATTCAGAACTCAGCAGACAACTGCAGATCCAACAAAATGTCTATACACTAGATGTGAGAATTCATCACAGAACCTGTGATGCTCAAAAACATCTACTTCAAACACTTGTTAAACGGTTGGAAAAATTGATTGACATTTATGTGATTGATCTGGGCATGAAATAGATCATTAAAAACGTCTTGAACATTAATTTGATTGAATTCAGAACTCAGCACAGACCTGCAGATCCAACAAAATGTCCATACACTAGATGTGAGATTTCATCACAGAATCTGTGATGCTCAAAAACATCTACTTCAAACACTTGTTCAACGATTGGAAAACTAGATTGACATTGATGTGATTGTTCTGGGCGTGAAAGAGATCATTAAATACGTCTTGAACATTAATTTCATTGAATTCAGAACTCAGCACAGACCTGCAGATCCAACAAAATGTCCATACACTTGATGTGAGATTCCATCACAGAATCTGTGATGCTCAAAAACATCTACTTCAAACACTTGTTCAACGATTGGAAAACTAGATTGACATTGATGTGATTGTCCTGGGCGTGAAAGAGATCATTAAATACGTCTTGAACATTAATTTCATTGAATTCAGAACTCAGCAGACAACTGCAGATCCAACAAAATGTCTATACACTAGATGTGAGAATTCATCACAGAATCTGTGATGCTCAAAAACATCTACTTCAAACACTTGTTAAACGGTTGGAAAAATTGATTAAAATTTATGAAACTGATCTGGGCATGTACGAGATCGTTGAAAACGTCTCAAAGGTCAATTGGAATCAAATAAGAATTCAATAGAGACCTGCAGATCAAACAAAATGTCTATACACTAGATGTGAGAATTCATCACAGAATCTGTGATGCTGAAAAACATCTACTTCAAACACTTGTTAAACGGTTGGAAAAATTGATTGACATTTATGTGATTGATCTGGGCATGAAATAGATCATTAAAAACGTCTTGAACATTAATTTGATTGAATTCAGAACTCAGCAGACAACTGCAGATCCAACAAAATGTCTACACACTAGATGTGAGAATTCATCACAGAATCTGTGATGCTCAAAAACATCTACTTCAAACACTTGTTAAACGGTTGGAAAAATTGATTAAAATTTATGAAACTGATCTGGGCATGTACGAGATCGTTGAAAACGTCTCAAAGGTCAATTGGAATCAAATAAGAATTCAATATAGACCGGCAGATCAAACAAAATGTCTATACACTAGATGTGAGAATTCATCACAGAATCTGTGATGCTCAAAAACATCTACTTCAACACTTGTTAAACGGTTGGAAAAATTGATTGACATTTATGTGATAGATCTGGGCATGAAAGAGATCATTAAAAACGTCTTGAACATTAATTTGATTGAATTCAGAACTCAGCAGAGACCTGCAGATCCAAACAAAAGTTATACACTACATGTAAAAATTCATCACAGAATCTGTGATGCTCAAAAACATCTACTTCAAACACTTGATAAACGGTTTGAAAAATTGATTGACATTTATCTGATTGATCTGGGCGTGAAAGAGATCATTAAAAACGTGTTGAACATTAATTTCATTGAATTCAGAACTCAGCAGAGACCTGCAGATCCAAACAAAAGTCTATACACTAGATGTGAGAATTCATCACAGAATCTGTGATGCTCAAAAACATCTACTTCAAACACTTGTTAAACGGTTGGAAAAATTGATTAAAATTTATGAAACTGATCTGGGCATGTACGAGATCGTTGAAAACGTCTCAAAGGTCAATTGGAATCAAATAAGAATTCAATAGAGACCGGCAGATCAAACAAAATGTCTATACACTAGATGTGAGAATTCATCACAGAATCTGTGATGCTCAAAAACATCTACTTCAAACACTTGTTAAACGGTTGGAAAAATTGATTGACATTTATGTGATTGATCTGGGCATGAAAGAGATCATTAAAAACGTCTTGAACATTAATTTGATTGAAATCAGAACTCAGCAGACAACTGCAGATCCAACAAAATGTCTATACACTAGATGTGAGAATTCATCACAGAATCTGTGATGCTCAAAAACATCTACTTCAAACACTTGTTAAACGGTTGGAGAAATTGATTAAAATTTATGAAACTGATCTGGGCATGTACGAGATCGTTGAAAACGTCTCAAAGGTCAATTGGAATCAAATAAGAATTCAATAGAGACCGGCAGATCAAACAAAATGTCTATACACTAGATGTGAGAATTCATCACAGAATCTGTGATGCTCAAAAAACATCTACTTCAAACACTTGTTAAACGGTTGGAAAAATTGATTGACATTTATGTGATTGATCTGGGCATGAAAGAGATCATTAAAAACGTCTTGAACATTAATTTGATTGAATTCAGAACTCAGCAGACAACTGCAGATCCAACAAAATGTCTATACACTAGATGTGAGAATTCATCACAGAATCTGTGATGCTCAAAAACATCTACTTCAAACACTTGTTAAACGGTTGGAGAAATTGATTAAAATTTATGAAACTGATCTGGGCATGTACGAGATCGTTGAAAACGTCTCAAAGGTCAATTGGAATCAAATAAGAATTCAATAGAGACCGGCAGATCAAACAAAATGTCTATACACTAGATGTGAGAATTCATCACAGAAACTGTGATGCTCAAAAACATCTACTTCAAACACTTGTTAAACGGTTGGAAAAATTGATTGACATTTATGTGATTGATCTGGGCATGAAAGAGATCATTAAAAACGTCTTGAACATTAATTTGATTGAATTCAGAACTCAGCAGACAACTGCAGATCCAACAAAATGTCTATACACTAGATGTGAGAATTCATCACAGAATCTGTGATGCTCAAAAACATCTACTTCAAACACTTGTTAAACGGTTGGAAAAATTGATTGACATTTATCTGATTGATCTGGGGATGAAAGAGATCAGTAAAAACGTCTTGAACATTAATCTGATTGAATTCAGAACTCAGCAGACAACTGCAGATCCAACAAAATGTCTTTACACTAGATGTGAGAATTCATCACAGAATCTGTGATGCTCAAAAACATCTACTTCAAACACTTGTTAAACGGTTGGAAAAACTGATTTACATTTATGTGATTGATCTGGGCATGAAAGAGATCATTAAAAACGTCTTGAACATTAATCTGATTGAATTCAGAACTCAGCAGACAACTGCAGATCCAACAAAATGTCTACACACTAGATGTGAGAATTCATCACAGAATCTGTGATGCTCAAAAACATCTACTTCAAACACTTGTTAAACGGTTGGAAAAATTGATTAAAATTTATGAAACTGATCTGGGCATGTACGAGATCGTTGAAAACGTCTCAAAGGTCAATTGGAATCAAATAAGAATTCAATATAGACCGGCAGATCAAACAAAATGTCTATACACTAGATGTGAGAATTCATCACAGAATCTGTGATGCTCAAAAACATCTACTTCAACACTTGTTAAACGGTTGGAAAAATTGATTGACATTTATGTGATAGATCTGGGCATGAAAGAGATCATTAAAAACGTCTTGAACATTAATTTGATTGAATTCAGAACTCAGCAGAGACCTGCAGATCCAAACAAAAGTTATACACTACATGTAAAAATTCATCACAGAATCTGTGATGCTCAAAAACATCTACTTCAAACACTTGATAAACGGTTTGAAAAATTGATTGACATTTATCTGATTGATCTGGGCGTGAAAGAGATCATTAAAAACGTGTTGAACATTAACTTCATTGAATTCAGAACTCAGCAGAGACCTGCAGATCCAAACAAAAGTCTATACACTAGATGTGAGAATTCATCACAGAATCTGTGATGCTCAAAAACATCTACTTCAAACACTTGTTAAACGGTTGGAAAAATTGATTAAAATTTATGAAACTGATCTGGGCATGTACGAGATCGTTGAAAACGTCTCAAAGGTCAATTGGAATCAAATAAGAATTCAATAGAGACCGGCAGATCAAACAAAATGTCTATACACTAGATGTGAGAATTCATCACAGAATCTGTGATGCTCAAAAACATCTACTTCAAACACTTGTTAAACGGTTGGAAAAATTGATTGACATTTATGTGATTGATCTGGGCATGAAAGAGATCATTAAAAACGTCTTGAACATTAATTTGATTGAATTCAGAACTCAGCAGACAACTGCAGATCCAACAAAATGTCTATACACTAGATGTGAGAATTCATCACAGAATCTGTGATGCTCAAAAACATCTACTTCAAACACTTGTTAAACGGTTGGAGAAATTGATTAAAATTTATGAAACTGATCTGGGCATGTACGAGATCGTTGAAAACGTCTCAAAGGTCAATTGGAATCAAATAAGAATTCAATAGAGACCGGCAGATCAAACAAAATGTCTATACACTAGATGTGAGAATTCATCACAGAATCTGTGATGCTCAAAAACATCTACTTCAAACACTTGTTAAACGGTTGGAAAAATTGATTGACATTTATGTGATTGATCTGGGCATGAAAGAGATCATTAAAAACGTCTTGAACATTAATTTGATTGAATTCAGAACTCAGCAGACAACTGCAGATCCAACAAAATGTCTATACACTAGATGTGAGAATTCATCACAGAATCTGTGATGCTCAAAAACATCTACTTCAAACACTTGTTAAACGGTTGGAAAAATTGATTGACATTTATGTGATTGATCTGGGCATGAAAGAGATCATTAAAAACGTCTTGAACATTAATTTGATTGAATTCAGAACTCAGCAGACAACTGCAGATCCAACAAAATGTCTATACACTAGATGTGAGAATTCATCACAGAATCTGTGATGCTCAAAAACATCTACTTCAAACACTTGTTAAACGGTTGGAAAAATTGATTGACATTTATCTGATTGATCTGGGCATGAAAGAGATCAGTAAAAACGTCTTGAACATTAATTTCATTGAATTCAGAACTCAGCAGAGACCTGCAGATCCAAACAAAAGTCTATACACTAGATGTGAGAATTCATCACAGAATCTGTGATGATCAAAAACATCTACTTCAAACACTTGTTAAACGGTTGGAAAAATTGATTGACATTTATGTGATTGATCTGGGCGTGAAAGAGATCAGTAAAAACGTCTTGAACATTAATTTCATTGAATTCAGAACTCAGCAGAGACCTGCAGATCCAAACAAAAGTCTATACACTAGATGTGAGAATTCATCACAGAATCTGTGATGCTCAAAAACATCTACTTCAAACACTTGTTAAACGATTGTAAAAATTGATTGACATTTATGTGATTGATCTGGGCATGAAAGAGATCATTAAAAACGTCTTGAACATTAATTTGATTGAATTCAGAACTCAGCAGACAACTGCAGATCCAACAAAATGTCTATACACTAGATGTGAGAATTCATCACAGAATCTGTGATGCTCAAAAACATCTACTTCAAACACTTGTTAAACGGTTGGAAAAATTGATTAAAATTTATGTGATTGATCTGGGCATGAAAGAGATCATTAAAAACGTCTTGAACATTAATTTGATTGAATTCAGAACTCAGCAGACAACTGCAGATCCAACAAAATGTCTATACACTAGATGTGAGAATTCATCACAGAACCTGTGATGCTCAAAAACATCTACTTCAAACACTTGTTAAACGGTTGGAAAAATTGATTGACATTTATGTGATTGATCTGGGCATGAAAGAGATCATTAAAAACGTCTTGAACATTAATTTGATTGAATTCAGAACTCAGCAGACAACTGCAGATCCAACAAAATGTCTATACACTAGATGTGAGAATTCATCACAGAACCTGTGATGCTCAAAAACATCTACT
The DNA here is from genome assembly GCA_964020215.1 of Aurelia sp. 3 sensu Dawson et al. (2005). Taxonomy (NCBI): domain Eukaryota; kingdom Metazoa; phylum Cnidaria; class Scyphozoa; order Semaeostomeae; family Ulmaridae; genus Aurelia; species Aurelia sp. 3 sensu Dawson et al. (2005). The sequence goes on along the minus strand of OZ026593.1, from coordinate 15,691,098 downwards.
TCAAACACTTGTTAAACGGTTTGAATAATTGATTGACATTTATGTGATTGATCTGGGCATGAAAGAGATCAGTAAAAACGTCTTGAACATTAATTTCATTGAATTCAGAACTCAGCAGACAACTGCAGATCCAACAAAATGTCTATACACTAGATGTGAGAATTCATCACAGAATCTGTGATGCTCAAAAACATCTACTTCAAACACTTGTTAAAGGGTTGGAAAAATTGATTGACATTTATGTGATTGATCTGGGCATGAAAGAGATCATTAAAAACGTCTTGAACATTAATTTGATTGAATTCAGAACTCAGCAGACAACTGCAGATCCAACAAAATGTCTATACACTAGATGTGAGAATTCATCACAGAATCTGTGATGCTCAAAAACATCTAATTCAAACACTTGTTAAACGGTTGGAAAAATTGATTGACATTTATGTGATTGATCTGGGCATGAAAGAGATCAGTAAAAACGTCTTGAACATTAATTTGATTGAATTCAGAACTCAGCAGACAACTGCAGATCCAACAAAATGTCTATACACTAGATGTGAGAATTCATCACAGAATCTGTGATGCTCAAAAACATCTACTTCAAACACTTGTTAAACGGTTTGAATAATTGATTGACATTTATGTGATTGATCTGGGCATGAAAGAGATCATTAAAAACGTCTTGAACATTAATTTGATTGAATTCAGAACTCAGCAGACAACTGCAGATCCAACAAAATGTCTATACACTAGATGTGAGAATTCATCACAGAACCTGTGATGCTCAAAAACATCTACTTCAAACACTTGTTAAACGGTTGGAAAAGTTGATTGACATTTATGTGATTGATCTGGGCATGAAAGAGATCAGTAAAAACGTCTTGAACATTAATTTCATTGAATTCAGAACTCAGCAGACAACTGCAGATCCAACAAAATGTCTATACACTAGATGTGAGAATTCATGACAGAATCTGTGATGCTCAAAAACATCTACTTCAAACAATTGTTAAACGGTTGGAAAAATTGATTGACATTTATGTGATTGATCTGGGCATGAAAGAGATCATTAAAAACGTCTTGAACATTAATTTCATTGAATTCAGAAGTCAGCAGAGACCTGCAGATCCAAACAAAAGTCTATACACTAGATGTGAGAATTCATCACAGAATCTGTGATGCTCAAAAACATCTACTTCAAACACTTGTTAAACGGTTGGAAAAATTGATTGACATTTATGTGATTGAACTGGGCATGAAAGAGATCATTAAAAACGTCTTGAACATTAATTTGATTGAATTCAGAACTCAGCAGACAACTGCAGATCCAACAAAATGTCTATACACTAGATGTGAGAATTCATCACAGAATCTGTGATGCTCAAAAACATCTACTTCAAACACTTGTTAAACGGTTGGAAAAATTGATTGACATTTATGTGATTGATCTGGGCGTGAAAGAGATCATTAAAAACGTCTTGAACATTAATTTGATTGAATTCAGAACTCAGCAGAGACCTGCAGATCCAAACAAAAGTCTATACACTAGATGTGAGAATTCATCACAGAATCTGTGATGCTCAAAAACATCTACTTCAAACACTTGTTAAACGGTTGGAAAAATTGAGTGACATTTAAGTGATTGATCTGGGCATGTACGAGATTGTTAAAAACGTCCCGAATATTAATATCATTGATGTCAGAACTCAGCACAGACCTGCAGATTCAACAAAATGTCTATACACTAGATGTGAGAATTCATCACAGAATCTGTGATGCTCAAAAACATCTACTTCAAACACTTGTTAAACGGTTGGAAAAATTGATTAAAATTTATGAAACGGACCTGGGCATGTACGAGATCGTTGAAAACGTCTCAAAGGTCAATTGGAATCAAATAAGAATTCAATAGAGACCTGCACATCAAACAAAATGTCTATAAACTAGATGTGAGAATTCATCACAGAATCTGTGATGCTCAAAAACATCTACTTCAAACACTTGTTAAACGGTTGGAAAAATTGATTGACATTTATGTGATTGATCTGGGCGTGAAAGAGATCATTAAAAACGTCTTGAACATTAATTTGATTGAATTCAGAACTCAGCAGACAACTGCAGATCCAACAAAATGTCTATACACTAGATGTGAGAATTCATCACAGAATCTGTGATGCTCAAAAACATCTACTTCAAACACTTGTTAAACGGTTGGAAAAGTTGATTAAAATTTATGTAACTGATCTGGGTATGTACGAGATCGTTGAAAACGTCTCAAAGGTCAATTGGAATCAAATAAGAATTCAATAGAGACCTGCACATCAAACAAAATGTCTATAAACTAGATGTGAGAATTCATCACAGAATCTGTGATGCTCAAAAACATCTACTTCAAACACTTGTTAAACGGTTGGAAAAATTGATTGACATTTATGTGATTGATCTGGGCGTGAAAGAGATCATTAAAAACGTCTTGAACATTAATTTGATTGAATTCAGAACTCAGCAGACAACTGCAGATCCAACAAAATGTCTATACAGTAGATGTGAGAATTCATCACAGAATCTGTGATGCTCAAAAACATCTACTTCAAACACTTGTTAAACGGTTGGAAAAGTTGATTAAAATTTATGAAACGGACCTGGGCATGTACGAGATCGTTGAAAACGTCTCAAAGGTCAATTGGAATCAAATAAGAATTCAATAGAGACCTGCACATCAAACAAAATGTCTATAAACTAGATGTGAGAATTCATCACAGAATCTGTGATGCTCAAAAACATCTACTTCAAACACTTGTTAAACGGTTGGAAAAATTGATTGACATTTATGTGATTGATCTGGGCATGAAAGAGATCATTAAAAACGTCTTGAACATTAATTTGATTGAATTCAGAACTCAGCAGACAACTGCAGATCCAACAAAATGTCTATAAACTAGATGTGAGAATTCATCACAGAATCTGTGATGCTCAAAAACATCTACTTCAAACACTTGTTAAACGGTTGGAAAAATTGATTGACATTTATGTGATTGATCTGGGCGTGAAAGAGATCATTAAAAACGTCTTGAACATTAATTTGATTGAATTCAGAACTCAGCAGACAACTGCAGATCCAACAAAATGTCTATACACTAGATGTTAGAATTCATCACAGAATCTGTGATGCTCAAAAACATCTACTTCAAACACTTGTTAAACGGTTGGAAAAATTGATTGACATTTATGTGATTGATCTGGGCGTGAAAGAGATCATTAAAAACGTCTTGAACATTAATTTCATTGAATTCAGAACTCAGCAGAGACCTGCAGATCCAAACAAAAGTTATACACTACATGTAAAAATTCATCACAGAATCTGTGATGCTCAAAAACATCTACTTCAAACACTTGTTAAACGGTTGGAAAAATTGATTGACATTTATGTGATTGATCTGGGCATGAAAGAGATCATTAAAAACGTCTTGAACATTAATTTGATTGAATGCAGAACTCAGCAGAGACCTGCAGATCCAAACAAAAGTTATACACTACATGTAAAAATTCATCACAGAATCTGTGATGCTCAAAAACATCTACTTCAAACACTTGTTAAACGGTTGGAAAAATTGATTGACATTTATGTGATTGATCTGGGCATGAAAGAGATCATTAAAAACGTCTTGAACATTAATTTGATTGAATGCAGAACTCAGCAGAGACCTGCAGATCCAAACAAAAGTTATACACTACATGTAAAAATTCATCACAGAATCTGTGATGCTCAAAAACATCTACTTCAAACACTTGTTAAACGGTTTTAAAAATTGATTGGCATTTATGTGATTGATCTGGGCATGAAAGAGATCAACGTCTTGAACATTAATTTCATTGAATTCAGAACTCAGCAGAGACCTGCAGATCCAAACAAAAGTCTATACACTAGATGTGAGAATTCATCACAGAATCTGTAATGCTCAAAAACATCTACTTCAAACACTTGTTAAACGGTTTGAAAAGTTGATTAAAATTTATGTAACTGATCTGGGTATGTACGAGATCGTTGAAAACGTCTCAAACATCAATTGCATTAAAATGAGAGTTCAATAGAGACCTGCAGATCCAACAACATGTCCATACACTTGATGTGAGAATTTCTTCACAGAATCTGTGATGCTCAAAAACATCAAAAACATGTTAAACGATTGGAAAACTTGATTGACATTTATGTGATTGTTCTGGGCGTGAAAGAGATCATAAAAAACGTCTTGAACATTAATTTGATTGAATTCAGAACTCAGCAGACAACTGCAGATCCAACAAAATGTCTATACACTAGATGTGAGAATTCATCACAGAATCTGTGATGCTCAAAAACATCTACTTCAAACACTTGCTAAACGGTTGGAAAAATTGATTAAAATTTATGAAACGGACCTGGGCATGTACGAGATCGTTGAAAACGTCTCAAAGGTCAATTGGAATCAAATAAGAATTCAATAGAGACCTGCACATCAAACAAAATGTCTATAAACTAGATGTGAGAATTCATCACAGAATCTGTGATGCTCAAAAACATCTACTTCAAACACTCGTTAAACGGTTGGAAAAATTGATTGACATTTATGTGATTGATCTGGGCATGAAAGAGATCATTAAAAACGTCTTGAACATTAATTTCATTGAATGCAGAACTCAGTAGAGACCTGCAGATCCAAACAAAAGTTATACACTACATGTAAAAATTCATCACAGAATCTGTGATGCTCAAAAACATCTACTTCAAACACTTGTTAAACGGTTTGAAAAATTGATTGACATTTATGTGATTGATCTGGGCGTGAAAGAGATCATTAAAAACGTCTTGAACATTAATTTCATTGAATTCAGAACTCAGCAGAGACCTGCAGATCCAAACAAAAGTCTATACACTAGATGTGAGAATTCATCACAGAATCTGTGATGATCAAAAACATCTACTTCAAACACTTGTTAAACGGTTTGAAAAATTGATTGACATTTATGTGATTGATCTGGGCGTGAAAGAGATCATTAAAAACGTCTTGAACATTAATTTCATTGAATTCAGAACTCAGCAGAGACCTGCAGATCCAAACAAAAGTTATACACTACATGTAAAAATTCATCACAGAATCTGTGATGCTCAAAAACATCTACTTCAAACACTTGTTAAACGGTTTGAAAAATTGATTGACATTTATCTGATTGATCTGGGCATGAAAGAGATCAGTAAAAACGTCTTGAACATTAATTTCATTGAATTCAGAACTCAGCAGAGACCTGCAGATCCAAACAAAAGTCTATACACTAGATGTGAGAATTCATCACAGAATCTGTGATGATCAAAAACATCTACTTCAAACACTTGTTAAACGGTTGGAAAAATTGATTGACATTTATGTGATTGATCTGGGCGTGAAAGAGATCATTAAAAACGTCTTGAACATTAATTTCATTGAATTCAGAACTCAGCAGAGACCTGCAGATCCAAACAAAAGTCTATACACTAGATGTGAGAATTCATCACAGAATCTGTGATGCTCAAAAACATCTACTTCAAAGACTTGTTAAACGGTTGGAAAAATTGAGTGACATTTAAGTGATTGATCTGGGCATGTACGATATTGTTAAAAACGTCCCGAATATTAATAACATTGATGTCAGAACTCAGCACAGACCTGCAGATTCAACAAAATGTCTATACACTAGATGTGAGAATTCATCACAGAATCTGTGATGCTCAAAAACATCTACTTCAAACACTTGTTAAACGGTTTGAAAAGTTGATTAAAATTTATGTAACTGATCTGGGAATGTACGAGATCGTTGAAAACGTCTCAAACATCAATTGCATTTAAATGAGAATTCAATAGAGACCTGCAGATCCAAGAACATGTCCATACACTAGATGTGAGAATTCATCACAGAATCTGTGATGCTCAAAAAAATCTACTTCAAACACATGTTAAACGGTTGGAAAAATTGCTTGACATTTATGTGATTGATCTGGGCATGAAAGAGATCATTAAAAACGTCTTGAACATTAATTTGATTGAATGCAGAACTCAGCAGAGACCTGCAGATCCAAACAAAAGTTATACACTACATGTAAAAATTCATCACAGAATCTGTGATGCTCAAAAACATCTACTTCAAACACTTGTTAAACGGTTGGAAAAGTTGATTAAAATTTATGTAACTGATATTGGCATGTACGAGATCGTTGAAAACGTCTCAAACATCAATTGGATAAAAATGAGAATTCAATAGAGACCTGCAGATCCAACAACATGTCTATACACTTGATGTGAGAATTCATCACAGAATCTGTGATGCTAAAAAACATCTACTTCAAACAATTGTTAAACGGTTGGAAAAATTGATTGACATTTATGTGATTGATCTGGGCATGTACGAGATTGTTAAAAGCGTCCCGAATATTAATATCATTGATGTCAGAACTCAGCACAGACCTGCAGATTCAACAAAATGTCTATACACTAGATGTGAGAATTCATCACAGAATCTGTGATGCTCAAAAACATCTATTTCAAACACTTGTTAAACGGTTGAAAACATTGAGTGACATTTATGTGATTGTTCTGGGCGTGAAAGAGATCATTAAAAACGTCTTCAACATTAATTTCATTGAGTTCAGAACTCAGCAGAGACCTGCAGATCCAACAACATGTCCATACACTAGATGTGAGAATTCATCACAGAATCTGTGATGCTCAAAAACATCTACTTCAAACGCTTGTTAAACGGTTGGAAAAGTTGATTAAAATTTATGTAACTAATCTGGGCAGGTACGAGATTGTTGAAAACGTCTCAAACATCAATTGGATTAAAATGAGAATTCAATAGAGAACTGCCGATCCAATAACATGTCCATACACTTGATGTGAGAATTCATCACAGAATCTGTGATGCTCAAAAACATCTACTTCAAACACATGTTAAACGGTTGGAAAGTTGATTAAAATTTATGTAACTGATCTGGGCATGTACGAGATCGTTGAAAACGTCTCAAACATCAATTGGATTAAAATGAGAATTCAATGGAGACCTGCAGATCCAACAAAATGTCTATACACTAGATGTGAGAATTCATCACAGAATCTGTGATGCTCAAAAACATCTACTGCAAACACTTGTTAAACGGTTGGAAAAATTGAGTGACATTTATGTGATTGATCTGGGCGTGAAGGAGATCAGTAAAAACGTCTTGAACATTAATTTCATTGAATTCAGAACTCAGCAGAGACCTGCAGATCCAAACAAAAGTCTATACACTAGATGTGAGAATTCATCACAGAATCTGTGATGCTCAAAAACATCTACTTCAAACACTTGTTGAACGGTTGGAAAGTTGATTAAAATTTATGTAACTGATCTGGGCATGTACGAGATCGTTGAAAACGTCTCAAACATCAATTGGATTAAAATGAGAATTCAATGGAGACCTGCAGATCCAACAAAATGTCTATACACTAGATGTGAGAATTCATCACAGAATCTGTGATGCTCAAAAACATCTACTGCAAACACTTGTTAAACGGTTGGAAAAATTGAGTGACATTTATGTGATTGATCTGGGCGTGAAGGAGATCAGTAAAAACGTCTTGAACATTAATTTGATTGAATGCAGAACTCAGCAGAGACCTGCAGATCCAAACAAAAGATATACACTACATGTAAAAATTCATCACAGAATCTGTGATGCTCAAAAACATCTACTTCAAACACTTGTTAAACGGTTTGAGAAATTTATTGACATTTATGTGATTGATCTGGGCGTGAAAGAGATCATTAAAAACGTCTTGAACATTAATTTGATTGAATGCAGAACTCAGCAGAGACCTGCAGATCCAAACAAAAGTTATACACTACATGTAAAAATTCATCACAGAATCTGTGATGCTCAAAAACATCTACTTCAAACACTTGTTAAACGGTTTGAGAAATTTATTGACATTTATGTGATTGATCTGGGCGTGAAAGAGATCATTAAAAACGTCTTGAACATTAATTTCATTGAATTCAGAACTCAGCAGCGACCTGCAGATCAAACAAAATGTCTATACACTAGATGTGAGAATTCATCACAGAATCAGTGATGCTCAAAAACATCTACTTCAAACACTTGTTAAACGGTAGGAAAAATTGATTAAAAATTATGAAACTGATCTGGGCATGTACGAGATCGTTGAAAACGTCTCAAAGGTCAATTGGAATCAAATAAGAATTCAATAGAGACCTGCAGATCAAACAAAATGTCTATACACTAGATGTGAGAATTCATCACAGAATCTGTGATACTCAAAAACATCTACTTCAAACACTTGTTAAACGGTTGGAAAAATTATTTGACATTTATGTGATTGATCTGGGCATGTACGAGATCGTTGAAAACGTCTCAAAAATCAATTGGATTAAAATGAGAATTCAATAGAGACATGCAGATCCAACAACATGTCCATACAATAGATGTGAGAATTCATCACAGAATCTGTGATGCTCAAAAACATCTACTTCAAACACTCGTTAAACGGTTGGAAAAATTGATTGATATTTACGTGATTGATCTGGGCATGAACGAGATCATTAAAAACGTCTTGAACATTAAGTTGATTGAATTCAGAACTCAGCAGAGACCCGCAGATCCAACAAAATGTCTATACACTAGATGTGAGAATTCATCACAGAATCTGTGATGCTCAAAAACATCTACTTCAAACACTTGTTAAACGGTAGGAAAAATTGATTAAAAATTATGAAACTGATCTGGGCATGTACGAGATCGTTGAAAACGTCTCAAAGGTCAATTGGAATCAAATAAGAACTCAGCAGAGACCCGCAGATCCAACAAAATGTCTATACACTAGATGTGAGAATTCATCACAGAATCTGTGATACTCAAAAACATCTACTTCAAACACTTGTTAAACGGTTGGAAAAATTATATGACATTTATGTGATTGATCTGGGCATGTACGAGATCGTTGAAAACGTCTCAAAAATCAATTGGATTAAAATGAGAATTCAATAGAGACCTGCAGATCCAACAACATGTCCATACAATAGATGTGAGAATTCATCACAGAATCTGTGATGCTCAAAAACATCTACTTCAAACACTCGTTAAACGGTTGGAAAAATTGATTGATATTTACGTGATTGATCTGGGCATGAACGAGATCATTAAAAACGTCTTGAACATTAAGTTGATTGAATTCAGAACTCAGCAGAGACCCGCAGATCCAACAAAATGTCTATACACTAGATGTGAGAATTCATCACAGAATCTGTGATGCTCAAAAACATCTACTTGAAGCAAATGTTAAACGGTTGGAAAAGTTGATTAAAATTTATGTAACTGATCTGGGCATGTACGAGATAGTTGAAAACGTCTCAAACATCAATTGCATTAAAATGAGAATTCAATAGAGACCTGCAGATCCAACAACATGTCCATACACTAGATGTGAGTATTCATCACAGAATCTGTGATGCTCAAAAACATCTACTTCAAACACTTGTTGAACGGTTGGAAAGTTGATTAAAATTTATGTAACTGATCTGGGCATGTACGAGATCATTAAAAACGTCTTGAACATTAAGTTGATTGAATTCAGAACTCAGCAGAGACCCGCAGATCCAACAAAATGTCTATACACTAGATGTGAGAATTCATCACAGAATCTGTGATGCTCAAAAACATCTACTTCAAACACTTGTTAAACGGTAGGAAAAATTGATTAAAAATTATGAAACTGATCTGGGCATGTACGAGATCGTTGAAAACGTCTCAAAGGTCAATTGGAATCAAATAAGAATTCAAAAGAGACCTGCAGATCAAACAAAATGTCTATACACTAGATGTGAGAATTCATCACAGAATCTGTGATACTCAAAAACATCTACTTCAAACACTTGTTAAACGGTTGGAAAAATTATATGACATTTATGTGATTGATCTGGGCATGTACGAGATCGTTGAAAACGTCTCAAAAATCAATTGGATTAAAATGAGAATTCAATAGAGACCTGCAGATCCAACAACGTGTCCATACAATAGATGTGAGAATTCATCACAGAATCTGTGATGCTCAAAAACATCTACTGCAAACACTTGTTAAACGGTTGGAAAAATTGAGTGACATTTATGTGATTGATCTGGGCGTGAAGGAGATCATTAAAAACGTCTTGAACATTAATTTGATTGAATGCAGAACTCAGCAGAGACCTGCAGATCCAAACAAAAGTTATACACTACATGTAAAAATTCATCACAGAATCTGTGATGCTCAAAAACATCTACTTCAAACACTTGTTAAACGGTTTGAGAAATTTATTGACATTTATGTGATTGATCTGGGCGTGAAAGAGATCATTAAAAACGTCTTGAACATCAATTTCATTGAATTCAGAACTCAGCAGCGACCTGCAGATCAAGCAAAATGTCTATACACTAGATGTGAGAATTCATCACAGAATCAGTGATGCTCAAAAACATCTACTTCAAACACTTGTTAAACGGTAGGGAAAATTGATTAAAAATTATGAAACTGATCTGGGCATGTACGAGATCGTTGAAAACGTCTCAAAGGTCAATTGGAATCAAATAAGAATTCAATAGAGACCTGCAGATCAAACAAAATGTCTATACACTAGATGTGAGAATTCATCACAGAATCTGTGATACTCAAAAACATCTACTTCAAACACTTGTTAAACGGTTGGAAAAATTATTTGACATTTATGTGATTGATCTGGGCATGTACGAGATCGTTGAAAACGTCTCAAAAATCAATTGGATTAAAATGAGAATTCAATAGAGACATGCAGATCCAACAACATGTCCATACAATAGATGTGAGAATTCATCACAGAATCTGTGATGCTCAAAAACATCTACTTCAAACACTCGTTAAACGGTTGGAAAAATTGATTGATATTTACGTGATTGATCTGGGCATGAACGAGATCATTAAAAACGTCTTGAACATTAAGTTGATTGAATTCAGAACTCAGCAGAGACCCGCAGATCCAACAAAATGTCTATACACTAGATGTGAGAATTCATCACAGAATCTGTGATGCTCAAAAACATCTACTTCAAACACTTGTTAAACGGTAGGAAAAATTGATTAAAAATTATGAAACTGATCTGGGCATGTACGAGATCGTTGAAAACGTCTCAAAGGTCAATTGGAATCAAATAAGAATTCAAAAGAGACCTGCAGATCAAACAAAATGTCTATACACTAGATGTGAGAATTCATCACAGAATCTGTGATGCTCAAAAACATCTACTGCAAACACTTGTTAAACGGTTGGAAAAATTGAGTGACATTTATGTGATTGATCTGGGCGTGAAGGAGATCAGTAAAAACGTCTTGAACATTAATTTGATTGAATGCAGAACTCAGCAGAGACCTGCAGATCCAAACAAAAGATATACACTACATGTAAAAATTCATCACAGAATCTGTGATGCTCAAAAACATCTACTTCAAACACTTGTTAAACGGTTTGAGAAATTTATTGACATTTATGTGATTGATCTGGGCGTGAAAGAGATCATTAAAAACGTCTTGAACATTAATTTGATTGAATGCAGAACTCAGCAGAGACCTGCAGATCCAAACAAAAGTTATACACTACATGTAAAAATTCATCACAGAATCTGTGATGCTCAAAAACATCTACTTCAAACACTTGTTAAACGGTTTGAGAAATTTATTGACATTTATGTGATTGATCTGGGCGTGAAAGAGATCATTAAAAACGTCTTGAACATTAATTTCATTGAATTCAGAACTCAGCAGCGACCTGCAGATCAAACAAAATGTCTATACACTAGATGTGAGAATTCATCACAGAATCAGTGATGCTCAAAAACATCTACTTCAAACACTTGTTAAACGGTAGGAAAAGTTGATTAAAAATTATGAAACTGATCTGGGCATGTACGAGATCGTTGAAAACGTCTCAAAGGTCAATTGGAATCAAATAAGAATTCAATAGAGACCTGCAGATCAAACAAAATGTCTATACACTAGATGTGAGAATTCATCACAGAATCTGGTGATACTCAAAAACATCTACTTCAAACACTTGTTAAACGGTTGGAAAAATTATTTGACATTTATGTGATTGATCTGGGCATGTACGAGATCGTTGAAAACGTCTCAAAAATCAATTGGATTAAAATGAGAATTCAATAGAGACATGCAGATCCAACAACATGTCCATACAATAGATGTGAGAATTCATCACAGAATCTGTGATGCTCAAAAACATCTACTTCAAACACTCGTTAAACGGTTGGAAAAATTGATTGATATTTACGTGATTGATCTGGGCATGAACGAGATCATTAAAAACGTCTTGAACATTAAGTTGATTGAATTCAGAACTCAGCAGAGACCCGCAGATCCAACAAAATGTCTATACACTAGATGTGAGAATTCATCACAGAATCTGTGATGCTCAAAAACATCTACTTCAAACACTTGTTAAACGGTAGGAAAAATTGATTAAAAATTATGAAACTGATCTGGGCATGTACGAGATCGTTGAAAACGTCTCAAAGGTCAATTGGAATCAAATAAGAATTCAAAAGAGACCTGCAGATCAAACAAAATGTCTATACACTAGATGTGAGAATTCATCACAGAATCTGTGATACTCAAAAACATCTACTTCAAACACTTGTTAAACGGTTGGAAAAATTATATGACATTTATGTGATTGATCTGGGCATGTACGAGATCGTTGAAAACGTCTCAAAAATCAATTGGATTAAAATGAGAATTCAATAGAGACCTGCAGATCCAACAACATGTCCATACAATAGATGTGAGAATTCATCACAGAATCTGTGATGCTCAAAAACATCTACTTCAAACACTCGTTAAACGGTTGGAAAAATTGATTGATATTTACGTGATTGATCTGGGCATGAACGAGATCATTAAAAACGTCTTGAACATTAAGTTGATTGAATTCAGAACTCAGCAGAGACCCGCAGATCCAACAAAATGTCTATACACTAGATGTGAGAATTCATCACAGAATCTGTGATGCTCAAAAACATCTACTTGAAGCAAATGTTAAACGGTTGGAAAAGTTGATTAAAATTTATGTAACTGATCTGGGCATGTACGAGATAGTTGAAAACGTCTCAAACATCAATTGCATTAAAATGAGAATTCAATAGAGACCTGCAGATCCAACAACATGTCCATACACTAGATGTGAGTATTCATCACAGAATCTGTGATGCTCAAAAACATCTACTTCAAACACTTGTTAAACGATTGTAAAAATTGATTGATATTGATGTGATTGTTCTAGTCGTGAAAGAGATCATTAAAAACGTCTTGAACATTAATTTGATTGAATACAGAACTCAGCAGAGACCTGCAGATCTAACAAAATGTCTATACACTAGATGTGAGAATTCATCACAGAATCTGTGATGCTCAAAAACATCTACTTCAAACACTTGTTGAACGGTTGGAAAGTTGATTAAAATTTATGTAACTGATCTGGGCATGTACGAGATCATTAAAAACGTCTTGAACATTAAGTTGATTGAATTCAGAACTCAGCAGAGACCCGCAGATCCAACAAAATGTCTATACACTAGATGTGAGAATTCATCACAGAATCTGTGATGCTCAAAAACATCTACTTCAAACACTTGTTAAACGGTAGGAAAAATTGATTAAAAATTATGAAACTGATCTGGGCATGTACGAGATCGTTGAAAACGTCTCAAAGGTCAATTGGAATCAAATAAGAATTCAAAAGAGACCTGCAGATCAAACAAAATGTCTATACACTAGATGTGAGAATTCATCACAGAATCTGTGATACTCAAAAACATCTACTTCAAACACTTGTTAAACGGTTGGAAAAATTATATGACATTTATGTGATTGATCTGGGCATGTACGAGATCGTTGAAAACGTCTCAAAAATCAATTGGATTAAAATGAGAATTCAATAGAGACCTGCAGAACCAACAACGTGTCCATACAATAGATGTGAGAATTCATCACAGAATCTGTGATGCTCAAAAACATCTACTGCAAACACTTGTTAAACGGTTGGAAAAATTGAGTGACATTTATGTGATTGATCTGGGCGTGAAGGAGATCATTAAAAACGTCTTGAACATTAATTTGATTGAATGCAGAACTCAGCAGAGACCTGCAGATCCAAACAAAAGTTATACACTACATGTAAAAATTCATCACAGAATCTGTGATGCTCAAAAACATCTACTTCAAACACTTGTTAAACGGTTTGAGAAATTTATTGACATTTATGTGATTGATCTGGGCGTGAAAGAGATCATTAAAAACGTCTTGAACATTAATTTCATTGAATTCAGAACTCAGCAGCGACCTGCAGATCAAGCAAAATGTCTATACACTAGATGTGAGAATTCATCACAGAATCAGTGATGCTCAAAAACATCTACTTCAAACACTTGTTAAACGGTAGGGAAAATTGATTAAAAATTATGAAACTGATCTGGGCATGTACGAGATCGTTGAAAACGTCTCAAAGGTCAATTGGAATCAAATAAGAATTCAATAGAGACCTGCAGATCAAACAAAATGTCTATACACTAGATGTGAGAATTCATCACAGAATCTGTGATACTCAAAAACATCTACTTCAAACACTTGTTAAACGGTTGGAAAAATTATTTGACATTTATGTGATTGATCTGGGCATGTACGAGATCGTTGAAAACGTCTCAAAAATCAATTGGATTAAAATGAGAATTCAATAGAGACATGCAGATCCAACAACATGTCCATACAATAGATGTGAGAATTCATCACAGAATCTGTGATGCTCAAAAACATCTACTTCAAACACTCGTTAAACGGTTGGAAAAATTGATTGATATTTACGTGATTGATCTGGGCATGAACGAGATCATTAAAAACGTCTTGAACATTAAGTTGATTGAATTCAGAACTCAGCAGAGACCCGCAGATCCAACAAAATGTCTATACACTAGATGTGAGAATTCATCACAGAATCTGTGATGCTCAAAAACATCTACTTCAAACACTTGTTAAACGGTAGGAAAAATTGATTAAAAATTATGAAACTGATCTGGGCATGTACGAGATCGTTGAAAACGTCTCAAAGGTCAATTGGAATCAAATAAGAATTCAAAAGAGACCTGCAGATCAAACAAAATGTCTATACACTAGATGTGAGAATTCATCACAGAATCTGTGATACTCAAAAACATCTACTTCAAACACTTGTTAAACGGTTGGAAAAATTATATGACATTTATGTGATTGATCTGGGCATGTACGAGATCGTTGAAAACGTCTCAAAAATCAATTGGATTCAAATGAGAATTCAATAGAGACCTGCAGATCCAACAACATGTCCATACAATAGATGTGAGAATTCATCACAGAATCTGTGATGCTCAAAAACATCTACTTCAAACACTCGTTAAACGGTTGGAAAAATTGATTGATATTTACGTGATTGATCTGGGCATGAACGAGATCATTAAAAACGTCTTGAACATTAAGTTGATTGAATTCAGAACTCAGCAGAGACCCGCAGATCCAACAAAATGTCTATACACTAGATGTGAGAATTCATCACAGAATCTGTGATGCTCAAAAACATCTACTTCAAACACTTGTTAAACGGTTGGAAAAATTGAGTGACATGTAAGTGATTGATCTGGGCATGTACGAGATTGTTGAAAACGTCCCGAATATTAATATCATTGATATCACAACTCAGCACAGACCTGCAGATTCAACAAAATGTCTATCTATACACTAGATGTGAGAATTCATCACAGAATCTGTTATGCTCAAAAACATCTACTTCAAACACTTGTTAAACGGTTGGAAAAGTTGATTAAAATTTATGTAACTGATCTGGGTATGTACGAGATCGTTGAAAACGTCCCGAATATTAATATCATTGATATCACAACTCAGCACAGACCTGCAGATTCAACAAAATGTCTATACACTAGATGTGAGAATTCATCACAGAATCTGTGATGCTCAAAAACATCTACTTAAAACACTTGTTAAACGGTTGGAAAAATTGAGTGACATGTAAGTGATTGATCTGGGCATGTACGAGATTGTTGAAAACGTCCCGAATATTAATATCATTGATATCACAACTCAGCACAGACCTGCAGATTCAACAAAATGTCTATCTATACACTAGATGTGAGAATTCATCACAGAATCTGTTATGCTCAAAAACATCTACTTCAAACACTTGTTAAACGGTTGGAAAAGTTGATTAAAATTTATGTAACTGATCTGGGTATGTACGAGATCGTTGAAAACGTCCCGAATATTAATATCATTGATATCACAACTCAGCACAGACCTGCAGATTCAACAAAATGTCTATACACTAGATGTGAGAATTCATCACAGAATCTGTGATGCTCAAAAACATCTACTTCAAACACTTGTTAAACGTTTGGAAAAGTTGATTAAAATTTATGTAACTGATCTGGGTATGTACGAGATCGTTGAAAACGTCTCAAACATCAATTGCATTAAAATGAGAATTCAATAGAGACCTGCAGATCCAACAACATGTCCATACACTAGATGTGAGAATTCATCACAGAATCTGTATGCTCAAAAACATCTACTTCAAACACTTGTTAAACGGTTGGAAAAATTGATTAAAATTTATGTGATTGATCTGGGCGTCAAAGAGATCATTAAAAACGTCTTGAACATTAATTTCATTGAGTTCAGAACTCAGCAGAGACCTGCAGATCCAAACAAAAGTCTATACACTAGATGTGAGAATTCATCACAGAATCTGTGATGCTCAAAAACATCTACTTCAAACACTTGTTAAACGGTTGGAAAAATTGAGTGACATTTAAGTGATTGATCTGGGCGTGAAAGAGATCATTAAAAACGTCTTGAACATTAATTTCATTGAATTCAGAACTCAGCAGAGACCTGCAGATCCAAACAAAAGTTATACACTACATGTAAAAATTCATCACAGAATCTGTGATGCTCAAAAACATCTACTTCAAACACTTGTTAAACGGTTGGAAAAATTGATTGACATTTATGTGATTGATCTGGGCATGAAAGAGATCATTAAAAACGTCTTGAACATTAATTTGATTGAATTCAGAACTCAGCAGACAACTGCAGATCCAACAAATTGTCTATACACTAGATGTGAGAATTCATCACAGAATCTGTGATGCTCAAAAACATCTACTTCAAACACTTGTTAAACGGTTGGAAAAATTGATTAAAATTTATGTGATTGATCTGGGCGTCAAAGAGATCATTAAAAACGTCTTGAACATTAATTTCATTGAGTTCAGAACTCAGCAGAGACCTGCAGATCCAAACAAAAGTCTATACACTAGATGTGAGAATTCATCACAGAATCTGTGATGCTCAAAAACATCTACTGCAAACACTTGTTAAACGGTTGGAAAAATTGAGTGACATTTATGTGATTGATCTGGGCGTGAAGGAGATCATTAAAAACGTCTTGAACATTAATTTGATTGAATGCAGAACTCAGCAGAGACCTGCAGATCCAAACAAAAGTTATACACTACATGTAAAAATTCATCACAGAATCTGTGATGCTCAAAAACATCTACTTCAAACACTTGTTAAACGGTTTGAGAAATTTATTGACATTTATGTGATTGATCTGGGCGTGAAAGAGATCATTAAAAACGTCTTGAACATTAATTTCATTGAATTCAGAACTCAGCAGCGACCTGCAGATCAAGCAAAATGTCTATACACTAGATGTGAGAATTCATCACAGAATCAGTGATGCTCAAAAACATCTACTTCAAACACTTGTTAAACGGTAGGGAAAATTGATTAAAAATTATGAAACTGATCTGGGCATGTACGAGATCGTTGAAAACGTCTCAAAGGTCAATTGGAATCAAATAAGAATTCAATAGAGACCTGCAGATCAAACAAAATGTCTATACACTAGATGTGAGAATTCATCACAGAATCTGTGATACTCAAAAACATCTACTTCAAACACTTGTTAAACGGTTGGAAAAATTATTTGACATTTATGTGATTGATCTGGGCATGTACGAGATCGTTGAAAACGTCTCAAAAATCAATTGGATTAAAATGAGAATTCAATAGAGACATGCAGATCCAACAACATGTCCATACAATAGATGTGAGAATTCATCACAGAATCTGTGATGCTCAAAAACATCTACTTCAAACACTCGTTAAACGGTTGGAAAAATTGATTGATATTTACGTGATTGATCTGGGCATGAACGAGATCATTAAAAACGTCTTGAACATTAAGTTGATTGAATTCAGAACTCAGCAGAGACCCGCAGATCCAACAAAATGTCTATACACTAGATGTGAGAATTCATCACAGAATCTGTGATGCTCAAAAACATCTACTTCAAACACTTGTTAAACGGTAGGAAAAATTGATTAAAAATTATGAAACTGATCTGGGCATGTACGAGATCGTTGAAAACGTCTCAAAGGTCAATTGGAATCAAATAAGAATTCAAAAGAGACCTGCAGATCAAACAAAATGTCTATACACTAGATGTGAGAATTCATCACAGAATCTGTGATACTCAAAAACATCTACTTCAAACACTTGTTAAACGGTTGGAAAAATTATATGACATTTATGTGATTGATCTGGGCATGTACGAGATCGTTGAAAACGTCTCAAAAATCAATTGGATTCAAATGAGAATTCAATAGAGACCTGCAGATCCAACAACATGTCCATACAATAGATGTGAGAATTCATCACAGAATCTGTGATGCTCAAAAACATCTACTTCAAACACTCGTTAAACGGTTGGAAAAATTGATTGATATTTACGTGATTGATCTGGGCATGAACGAGATCATTAAAAACGTCTTGAACATTAAGTTGATTGAATTCAGAACTCAGCAGAGACCCGCAGATCCAACAAAATGTCTATACACTAGATGTGAGAATTCATCACAGAATCTGTGATGCTCAAAAACATCTACTTCAAACACTTGTTAAACGGTTGGAAAAATTGAGTGACATGTAAGTGATTGATCTGGGCATGTACGAGATTGTTGAAAACGTCCCGAATATTAATATCATTGATATCACAACTCAGCACAGACCTGCAGATTCAACAAAATGTCTATCTATACACTAGATGTGAGAATTCATCACAGAATCTGTTATGCTCAAAAACATCTACTTCAAACACTTGTTAAACGGTTGGAAAAGTTGATTAAAATTTATGTAACTGATCTGGGTATGTTCGAGATCGTTGAAAACGTCCCGAATATTAATATCATTGATATCACAACTCAGCACAGACCTGCAGATTCAACAAAATGTCTATACACTAGATGTGAGAATTCATCACAGAATCTGTGATGCTCAAAAACATCTACTTAAAACACTTGTTAAACGGTTGGAAAAATTGAGTGACATGTAAGTGATTGATCTGGGCATGTACGAGATTGTTGAAAACGTCCCGAATATTAATATCATTGATATCACAACTCAGCAAAGACCTGCAGATTCAACAAAATGTCTATCTATACACTAGATGTGAGAATTCATCACAGAATCTGTTATGCTCAAAAACATCTACTTCAAACACTTGTTAAACGGTTGGAAAAGTTGATTAAAATTTATGTAACTGATCTGGGTATGTACGAGATCGTTGAAAACGTCCCGAATATTAATATCATTGATATCACAACTCAGCACAGACCTGCAGATTCAACAAAATGTCTATACACTAGATGTGAGAATTCATCACAGAATCTGTGATGCTCAAAAACATCTACTTCAAACACTTGTTAAACGTTTGGAAAAGTTGATTAAAATTTATGTAACTGATCTGGGTATGTACGAGATCGTTGAAAACGTCTCAAACATCAATTGCATTAAAATGAGAATTCAATAGAGACCTGCAGATCCAACAACATGTCCATACACTAGATGTGAGAATTCATCACAGAATCTGTATGCTCAAAAACATCTACTTCAAACACTTGTTAAACGGTTGGAAAAATTGATTAAAATTTATGTGATTGATCTGGGCGTCAAAGAGATCATTAAAAACGTCTTGAACATTAATTTCATTGAGTTCAGAACTCAGCAGAGACCTGCAGATCCAAACAAAAGTCTATACACTAGATGTGAGAATTCATCACAGAATCTGTGATGCTCAAAAACATCTACTTCAAACACTTGTTAAACGGTTGGAAAAATTGAGTGACATTTAAGTGATTGATCTGGGCGTGAAAGAGATCATTAAAAACGTCTTGAACATTAATTTCATTGAATTCAGAACTCAGCAGAGACCTGCAGATCCAAACAAAAGTTATACACTACATGTAAAAATTCATCACAGAATCTGTGATGCTCAAAAACATCTACTTCAAACACTTGTTAAACGGTTGGAAAAATTGATTGACATTTATGTGATTGATCTGGGCATGAAAGAGATCATTAAAAACGTCTTGAACATTAATTTGATTGAATTCAGAACTCAGCAGACAACTGCAGATCCAACAAATTGTCTATACACTAGATGTGAGAATTCATCACAGAATCTGTGATGCTCAAAAACATCTACTTCAAACACTTGTTAAACGGTTGGAAAAATTGATTAAAATTTATGTGATTGATCTGGGCGTCAAAGAGATCATTAAAAACGTCTTGAACATTAATTTCATTGAGTTCAGAACTCAGCAGAGACCTGCAGATCCAAACAAAAGTCTATACACTAGATGTGAGAATTCATCACAGAATCTGTGATGCTCAAAAACATCTACTTCAAACACTTGTTAAACGGTTGGAAAAATTGAGTGACATTTAAGTGATTGATCTGGGCGTGAAAGAGATCATTAAAAACGTCTTGAACATTAATTTCATTGAATTCAGAACTCAGCAGAGACCTGCAGATCCAAACAAAAGTTATACACTACATGTAAAAATTCATCACAGAATCTGTGATGCTCAAAAACATCTACTTCAAACACTTGTTAAACGGTTGGAAAAATTGATTGACATTTATGTGATTGATCTGGGCATGAAAGAGATCATTAAAAACGTCTTGAACATTAATTTGATTGAATGCAGAACTCAGCAGAGACCTGCAGATCCAAACAAAAGTTATACACTACATGTAAAAATTCATCACAGAATCTGTGATGCTCAAAAACATCTACTTCAAACACTTGTTAAACGGTTGGAAAAATTGATTGACATTTATGTGATTGATCTGGGCGTGAAAGAGATCATTAAAAACGTCTTGAACATTAATTTGATTGAATGCAGAACTCAGCAGAGACCTGCAGATCCAAACAAAAGTTATACACTACATGTAAAAATTCATCACAGAATCTGTGATGCTCAAAAACATCTACTTCAAACACTTGTTAAACGGTTGGAAAAATTGAGTGACATTTATGTGATTGATCTGGGCATGAAAGAGATCATTAAAAACGTCTTGAACATTAATTTGATTGAATGCAGAACTCAGCAGAGACCTGCAGATCCAAACAAAAGTCTATACACTAGATGTGAGAATTCATCACAGAATCTGTAATGCTCAAAAACATCTACTTCAAACACTTGTTAAACGGTTTGAAAAGTTGATTAAAATTTATGTAACTGATCTGGGTATGTACGAGATCGTTGAAAACGTCTCAAACATCAATTGCATTAAAATGAGAGTTCAATAGAGACCTGCAGATCCAACAACATGTCCATACACTTGATGTGAGAATTTCTTCACAGAATCTGTGATGCTCAAAAACATCAAAAACATGTTAAACGATTGGAAAACTTGATTGACATTGATGTGATTGTTTTGGGCATGAAAGAGATCATAAAAAACGTCTTGAACATTAATTTGATTGAATTCAGAACTCAGCAGACAACTGCAGATCCAACAAAATGTCTATACACTAGATGTGAGAATTCATCACAGAATCTGTGATGCTCAAAAACATCTACTTCAAACACTTGCTAAACGGTTGGAAAAATTGATTAAAATTTATGAAACGGACCTGGGCATGTACGAGATCGTTGAAAACGTCTCAAAGGTCAATTGGAATCAAATAAGAATTCAATAGAGACCTGCACATCAAACAAAATGTCTATAAACTAGATGTGAGAATTCATCACAGAATCTGTGATGCTCAAAAACATCTACTTCAAAAACTTGTTAAACGGTTGGAAAAATTGATTGACATTTATGTGATTGATCTGGGCATGAAAGAGATCATTAAAAACGTCTTGAACATTAATTTGATTGAATGCAGAACTCAGCAGAGACCTGCAGATCCAAACAAAAGTTATACACTACATGATAAATTCATCACAGAATCTGTGATGCTCAAAAACATCTACTTCAAACACTTGTTAAACGGTTTGAAAAGTTGATTAAAATTTATGTAACTGATCTGGGAATGTACGAGATCGTTGAAAACGTCTTGAACATTAATTTCATTGAATTCAGAACTCAGCAGAGACCTGCAGATCCAAACAAAAGTTATACACTATATGTAAAAATTCATCACAGAATCTGTGATGCTCAAAAACATCTTCTTCCAACACTTGTTAAACGGTTTGAAAAATTGATTGACATTTATGTGATTGATCTGGGCATGAAAGAGATCATTAAAAACGTCTTGAACATTAATTTCATTGAATTCAGAACTCAGCAGAGACCTGCAGATCCAAACAAAAGTCTATACACTAGATGTGAGAATTCATCACAGAATCTGTGATGCTCAAAAACATCTACTTCAAAGACTTGTTAAACGGTTGGAAAAATTGAGTGACATTTAAGTGATTGATCTGGGCATGTACGATATTGTTAAAAACGTCCCGAATATTAATATCATTGATGTCAGAACTCAGCACAGACCTGCAGATTCAACAAAATGTCTATACACTAGATGTGAGAATTCATCACAGAATCTGTGATGCTCAAAAACATCTACTTCAAACACTTGTTAAACGGTTTGAAAAGTTGATTAAAACTTATGTAACTGATCTGGGAATGTACGAGATCGTTGAAAACGTCTCAAACATCAATTGCATTTAAATGAGAATTCAATAGAGACCTGCAGATCCAAGAACATGTCCATACACTAGATGTGAGAATTCATCACAGAATCTGTGATGCTCAAAAAAATCTACTTCAAACACATGTTAAACGGTTGGAAAAATTGCTTGACATTTATGTGATTGATCTGGGCATGAAAGAGATCATTAAAAACGTCTTGAACATTAATTTGATTGAATGCAGAACTCAGCAGAGACCTGCAGATCCAAACAAAAGTTATACACTACATGTAAAAATTCATCACAGAATCTGTGATGCTCAAAAACATCTACTTCAAACACTTGTTAAACGGTTGGAAAAATTGATTGACATTTATGTGATTGATCTGGGCATGAAAGAGATCATTAAAAACGTCTTGAACATTAATTTGATTGAATTCAGAACTCAGCAGACAACTGCAGATCCAACAAAATGTCTATACACTAGATGTGAGAATTCATCACAGAATCTGTGATGCTCAAAAACATCTACTTCAAACACTTGTTAAACGGTTGGAAAAATTGATTAAAATTTATGTGATTGATCTGGGCGTCAAAGAGATCATTAAAAACGTCTTGAACATTAATTTCATTGAGTTCAGAACTCAGCAGAGACCTGCAGATCCAAACAAAAGTCTATACACTAGATGTGAGAATTCATCACAGAATCTGTGATGCTCAAAAACATCTACTTCAAACACTTGTTAAACGGTTGGAAAAATTGAGTGACATTTAAGTGATTGATCTGGGCGTGAAAGAGATCATTAAAAACGTCTTGAACATTAATTTCATTGAATTCAGAACTCAGCAGAGACCTGCAGATCCAAACAAAAGTCTATACACTAGATGTGAGAATTCATCACAGAATCTGTGATGCTCAAAAACATCTACTTCAAACACTTGTTAAACGGTTGGAAAAATTGAGTGACATTTAAGTGATTGATCTGGGCGTGAAAGAGATCATTAAAAACGTCTTGAACATTAATTTCATTGAGTTCAGAACTCAGCAGAGACCTGCAGATCCAAACAAAAGTCTATACACTAGATGTGAGAATTCATCACAGAATCTGTGATGCTCAAAAACATCTACTTCAAACACTTGTTAAACGGTTGGAAAAATTGATTGACATTTATGTGATTGATCTGGGCGTGAAAGAGATCATTAAAAACGTCTTGAACATTAATTTCATTGAGTTCAGAACTCAGCAGAGACCTGCAGATCCAAACAAAAGTCTATACACTAGATGTGAGAATTCATCACAGAATCTGTGATGCTCAAAAACATCTACTTCAAACACTTGTTAAACGGTTGGAAAAATTGAGTGACATTTAAGTGATTGATCTGGGCATGTACGAGATTGTTAAAAACGTCCCGAATATTAATATCATTGATGTCAGAACTCAGCACAGACCTGCAGATTCAACAAAATGTCTATACACTAGATGTGAGAATTCATCACAGAATCTGTGATGCTCAAAAACATCTACTTCAAACACTTGTTAAACGGTTGGAAAAATTGATTAAAATTTATGAAACGGACCTGGGCATGTACGAGATCGTTGAAAACGTCTCAAAGGTCAATTGGAATCAAATAAGAATTCAATAGAGACCTGCACATCAAACAAAATGTCTATAAACTAGATGTGAGAATTCATCACAGAATCTGTGATGCTCAAAAACATCTACTTCAAACACTTGTTAAACGGTTGGAAAAATTGATTAAAATTTATGAAACGGACCTGGGCATGTACGAGATCGTTGAAAACGTCTCAAAGGTCAATTGGAATCAAATAAGAATTCAATAGAGACCTGCACATCAAACAAAATGTCTATAAACTAGATGTGAGAATTCATCACAGAATCTGTGATGCTCAAAAACATCTACTTCAAACACTTGTTAAACGGTTGGAAAAGTTGATTAAAATTTATGTAACTGATCTGGGCGTGAAAGAGATCATTAAAAACGTCTTGAACATTAATTTCATTGAATTCAGAACTCAGCAGAGACCTGCAGATCCAAACAAAAGTTATACACTACATGTAAAAATTCATCACAGAATCTGTGATGCTCAAAAACATCTACTTCAAACACTTGTTAAACGGTTGGAAAAATTGATTGACATTCATGTGATTGATCTGGGCGTGAAAGAGATCATTAAAAACGTCTTGAACATTAATTTGATTGAATGCAGAACTCAGCAGAGACCTGCAGATCCAAACAAAAGTTATACACTACATGTAAAAATTCATCACAGAATCTGTGATGCTCAAAAACATCTACTTCAAACACTTGTTAAACGGTTGGAAAAATTGATTGACATTCATGTGATTGATCTGGGCGTGAAAGAGATCATTAAAAACGTCTTGAACATTAATTTCATTGAATTCAGAACTCAGCAGAGACCTGCAGATCAAACAAAATGTCTATACACTAGATGTGAGAATTCATCACAGAACCTGTGATGCTCAAAAACATCTACTTCAAACACTTGTTAAACGGTTGGAAAAATTGATTGACATTTATGTGATTGATCTGGGCATGAAAGAGATCATTAAAAACGTCTTGAACATTAATTTGATTGAATTCTTAACTCAGCAGACAACTGCAGATCCAACAAAATGTCTATACACTAGATGTGAGAATTCATCACAGAATCTGTGATGCTCAAAAACATCTACTTCAAACACTTGCTAAACGGTTGGAAAAATTGATTAAAATTTATGAAACGGACCTGGGCATGTACGAGATCGTTGAAAACGTCTCAAAGGTCAATTGGAATCAAATAAGAATTCAATAGAGACCTGCACATCAAACAAAATGTCTATAAACTAGATGTGAGAATTCATCACAGAATCTGTGATGCTCAAAAACATCTACTTCAAACACTTGTTAAACGGTTGGAAAAGTTGATTAAAATTTATGTAACTGATCTGGGCGTGAAAGAGATCATTAAAAACGTCTTGAACATTAATTTCATTGAATTCAGAACTCAGCAGAGACCTGCAGATCCAAACAAAAGTTATACACTACATGTAAAAATTCATCACAGAACCTGTGATGCTCAAAAACATCTACTTCAAACACTTGTTAAACGGTTTGAAAAATTGATTGACATTTATGTGATTGATCTGGGCGTGAAAGAGATCATTAAAAACGTCTTGAACATTAATTTCATTGAATTCAGAACTCAGCAGAGACCTGCAGATCCAAACAAAAGTCTATACACTAGATGTGAGAATTCATCACAGAATCTGTAATGCTCAAAAACATCTACTTCAAACACTTGTTAAACGGTTTGAAAAGTTGATTAAAATTTATGTAACTGATCTGGGTATGTACGAGATCGTTGAAAACGTCTCAAACATCAATTGCATTAAAATGAGAGTTCAATAGAGACCTGCAGATCCAACAACATGTCCATACACTTGATGTGAGAATTTCTTCACAGAATCTGTGATGCTCAAAAACATCAAAAACATGTTAAACGATTGGACAACTTGATTGACATTTATGTGATTGTTCTGGGCGTGAAAGAGATCATAAAAAACGTCTTGAACATTAATTTGATTGAATTCAGAACTCAGCAGACAACTGCAGATCCAACAAAATGTCTATACACTAGATGTGAGAATTCATCACAGAATCTGTGATGCTCAAAAACATCTACTTCAAACACTTGCTAAACGGTTGGAAAAATTGATTAAAATTTATGAAACGGACCTGGGCATGTACGAGATCGTTGAAAACGTCTCAAAGGTCAATTGGAATCAAATAAGAATTCAATAGAGACCTGCACATCAAACAAAATGTCTATAAACTAGATGTGAGAATTCATCACAGAATCTGTGATGCTCAAAAACATCTACTTCAAACACTTGTTAAACGGTTGGAAAAATTGATTGACATTTATGTGATTGATCTGGGCATGAAAGAGATCATTAAAAACGTCTTGAACATTAATTAGATTGAATTCAGAACTCAGCAGAGACCTGCAGATCCAAACAAAAGTTATACACTACATGTAAAAATTCATCACAGAATCTGTGATGCTCAAAAACATCCACTTCAAACACTTGTTAAACGGTTGGAAAAATTGATTGACATTTATGTGATTGATCTGGGCATGAAAGAGATCATTAAAAACGTCTTGAACATTAATTTGATTGAATGCAGAACTCAGCAGAGACCTGCAGATCCAAACAAAAGTTATATACTACATGTAAAAATTCATCACAGAATCTGTGATGCTCAAAAACATCTACTTCAAACACTTGTTAAACGGTTTGAGAAATTTATTGACATTTATGTGATTGATCTGGGCGTGAAAGAGATCATTAAAAACGTCTTGAACATTAATTTCATTGAATTCAGAACTCAGCAGAGACCTGCAGATCCAAACAAAAGTCTATACACTAGATGTGAGAATTCATCACAGAATCTGTGATGCTCAAAAACATCTACTCCAAAGACTTGTTAAACGGTTGGAAAAATTGAGTGACATTTAAGTGATTGATCTGGGCATGTACGATATTGTTAAAAACGTCCCGAATATTAATAACATTGATGTCAGAACTCAGCACAGACCTGCAGATTCAACAAAATGTCTATACACTAGATGTGAGAATTCATCACAGAATCTGTGATGCTCAAAAACATCTACTTCAAACACTTGTTAAACGGTTTGAAAAGTTGATTAAAATTTATGTAACTGATCTGGCAATGTACGAGATCGTTGAAAACGTCTCAAAAAACAATTGGATTAAAATGAGAATTCAATAGAGACCTGCAGATCCAACAACATGTCCATACAATATATGTGAGAATTCATCACAGAATCTGTGATGCTCAAAAACATCTACTTCAAACACTTGTTAAACGGTTCGAAAAGTTGATTAAAATTTATGTAACTGATCTTGGCATGTACGAGATCGTTGAAAACGTCTCAAACATCAATTGGATAAAAATGAGAATTCAATAGAGACCTGCAGATCCAACAACATGTCTATACACTTGATGTGAGAATTCATCACAGAATCTGTGATGCTAAAAACATCTACTTCAAACACTTGTTAAACGGTTTGAAAAATTGAGTGACATTTAAGTGATTGATCTGGGCATGTACGAGATTGTTAAAAGCGTCCCGAATATTAATATCATTG
Source organism: Aurelia sp. 3 sensu Dawson et al. (2005) (assembly GCA_964020215.1). Classification (NCBI taxonomy): domain Eukaryota; kingdom Metazoa; phylum Cnidaria; class Scyphozoa; order Semaeostomeae; family Ulmaridae; genus Aurelia; species Aurelia sp. 3 sensu Dawson et al. (2005). Next base: position 15,662,777 of record OZ026593.1, on the reverse strand, counting down.
ATGTCAGAACTCAGCACAGACCTGCAGATTCAACAAAATGTCTATACACTAGATGTGAGAATTCATCACAGAATCTGTGATGCTCAAAAACATCTACTTCAAACGCTTGTTAAACGGTTGGAAAAGTTGATTAAAATTTATGTAACTGATCTGGGCAGGTACGAGATTGTTGAAAACGTCTCAAACATCAATTGGATTAAAATGAGAATTCAATAGAGAACTGCCGATCCAACAACATGTCCATACACTTGATGTGAGAATTCATCACAGAATCTGTGATGCTCAAAAACATCTACTTCAAACACTTGTTAAACGGTTGGAAAAATTGAGTGACATTTAAGTGATTGATCTGGGCATGTACGAGATTGTTAAAAACGTCCCGAATATTAATATCATTGATGTCAGAACTCAGCACAGACCTGCAGATCCAACAAATGTCTATACACTAGATGTGAGAATTCATGACAGAATCTGTGATGCTCAAAAACATCTACTTCAAACACTTGTTAAACGGTTGGAAAGTTGATTAAAATTTATGTAACTGATCTGGGCATGTACGAGATCGTTGAAAACGTCTCAAACATCAATTGGATTAAAATGAGAATTCAATGGAGACCTGCAGATCCAACAAAATGTCTATACACTAGATGTGAGAATTCATCACAGAATCTGTGATGCTCAAAAACATCTACTGCAAACACTTGTTAAACGGTTGGAAAAATTGAGTGACATTTATGTGATTGATCTGGGCGTGAAGGAGATCAGTAAAAACGTCTTGAACATTAATTTCATTGAATTCAGAACTCAGCAGAGACCTGCAGATCCAAACAAAAGTCTATACACTAGATGTGAGAATTCATCACAGAATCTGTGATGCTCAAAAACATCTACTTCAAACACTTGTTGAACGGTTGGAAAGTTGATTAAAATTTATGTAACTGATCTGGGCATGTACGAGATCGTTGAAAACGTCTCAAACAACAATTGGATTAAAATGAGAATTCAATGGAGACCTGCAGATCCAACAAAATGTCTATACACTAGATGTGAGAATTCATCACAGAATCTGTGATGCTCAAAAACATCTACTGCAAACACTTGTTAAACGGTTGGAAAAATTGAGTGACATTTATGTGATTGATCTGGGCGTGAAGGAGATCAGTAAAAACGTCTTGAACATTAATTTGATTGAATGCAGAACTCAGCAGAGACCTGCAGATCCAAACAAAAGATATACACTACATGTAAAAATTCATCACAGAATCTGTGATGCTCAAAAACATCTACTTCAAACACTTGTTAAACGGTTTGAGAAATTTATTGACATTTATGTGATTGATCTGGGCGTGAAAGAGATCATTAAAAACGTCTTGAACATTAATTTCATTGAATTCAGAACTCAGCAGCGACCTGCAGATCAAACAAAATGTCTATACACTAGATGTGAGAATTCATCACAGAATCAGTGATGCTCAAAAACATCTACTTCAAACACTTGTTAAACGGTAGGGAAAATTGATTAAAAATTATGAAACTGATCTGGGCATGTACGAGATCGTTGAAAACGTCTCAAAGGTCAATTGGAATCAAATAAGAATTCAATAGAGACCTGCAGATCAAACAAAATGTCTATACACTAGATGTGAGAATTCATCACAGAATCTGTGATACTCAAAAACATCTACTTCAAACACTTGTTAAACGGTTGGAAAAATTGAGTGACATTTAAGTGTTTGATCTGGGCATGTACGAGATCGTTGAAAACGTCTCAAAAATCAATTGGATTAAAATGAGAATTCAATAGAGACATGCAGATCCAACAACATGTCCATACAATAGATGTGAGAATTCATCACAGAATCTGTGATGCTCAAAAACATCTATTTCAAACACTCGTTAAACGGTTGGAAAAATTGATTGATATTTACGTGATTGATCTGGGCATGAACGAGATCATTAAAAACGTCTTGAACATTAAGTTGATTGAATTCAGAACTCAGCAGAGACCCGCAGATCCAACGAAATGTCTATACACTAGATGTGAGAATTCATCACAGAATCTGTGATGCTCAAAAACATCTACTTCAAACACTTGTTAAACGGTAGGAAAAATTGATTAAAAATTATGAAACTGATCTGGGCATGTACGAGATCGTTGAAAACGTCTCAAAGGTCAATTGGAATCAAATAAGAATTCAAAAGAGACCTGCAGATCAAACAAAATGTCTATACACTAGATGTGAGAATTCATCACAGAATCTGTGATACTCAAAAACATCTACTTCAAACACTTGTTAAACGGTTGGAAAAATTATATGATATTTATGTGATTGATCTGGGCATGTACGAGATCGTTGAAAACGTCTCAAAAATCAATTGGATTAAAATGAGAATTCAATAGAGACCTGCAGATCCAACAACATGTCCATACAATAGATGTGAGAATTCATCACAGAATCTGTGATGCTCAAAAACATCTACTTCAAACACTCGTTAAACGGTTGGAAAAATTGATTGATATTTACGTGATTGATCTGGGCATGAACGAGATCATTAAAAACGTCTTGAACATTAAGTTGATTGAATTCAGAACTCAGCAGAGACCCGCAGATCCAACAAAATGTCTATACACTAGATGTGAGAATTCATCACAGAATCTGTGATGCTCAAAAACATCTACTTGAAGCAAATGTTAAACGGTTGGAAAAGTTGATTAAAATTTATGTAACTGATCTGGGCATGTACGAGATAGTTGAAAACGTCTCAAACATCAATTGCATTAAAATGAGAATTCAATAGAGACCTGCAGATCCAACAACATGTCCATACACTAGATGTGAGTATTCATCACAGAATCTGTGATGCTCAAAAACATCTACTTCAAACACTTGTTAAACGATTGTAAAAATTGATTGATATTGATGTGATTGTTCTAGTCGTGAAAGAGATCATTAAAAACGTCTTGAACATTAATTTGATTGAATACAGAACTCAGCAGAGACCTGCAGATCTAACAAAATGTCTATACACTAGATGTGAGAATTCATCACAGAATCTGTGATGCTCAAAAACATCTACTTCAAACACTTGTTGAACGGTTGGAAAGTTGATTAAAATTTATGTAACTGATCTGGGCATGTACGAGATCATTAAAAACGTCTTGAACATTAAGTTGATTGAATTCAGAACTCAGCAGAGACCCGCAGATCCAACAAAATGTCTATACACTAGATGTGAGAATTCATCACAGAATCTGTGATGCTCAAAAACATCTACTTCAAACACTTGTTAAACGGTAGGAAAAATTGATTAAAAATTATGAAACTGATCTGGGCATGTACGAGATCGTTGAAAACGTCTCAAAGGTCAATTGGAATCAAATAAGAATTCAAAAGAGACCTGCAGATCAAACAAAATGTCTATACACTAGATATGAGAATTCATCACAGAATCTGTTATACTCAAAGACATCTACTTCAAACACTTGTTAAACGGTTGGAAAAATTATATGACATTTATGTGATTGATCTGGGCATGTACGAGATCGTTGAAAACGTCTCAAAAATCAATTGGATTAAAATGAGAATTCAATAGAGACCTGCAGATCCAACAACATGTCCATACAATAGATGTGAGAATTCATCACAGAATCTGTGATGCTCAAAAACATCTACTTCAAACACTCGTTAAACGGTTGGAAAAATTGATTGATATTTACGTGATTGATCTGGGCATGAACGAGATCATTAAAAACGTCTTGAACATTAAGTTGATTGAATTCAGAACTCAGTAGAGACCCGCAGATCCAACAAAATGTCTATACACTAGATGTGAGAATTCATCACAGAATCTGTGATGCTCAAAAACATCTACTTGAAGCAAATGTTAAACGGTTGGAAAAGTTGATTAAAATTTATGTAACTGATCTGGGCATGTACGAGATAGTTGAAAACGTATCAAACATCAATTGCATTAAAATGAGAATTCAATAGAGACCTGCAGATCCAACAACATGTCCATACACTAGATGTGAGTATTCATCACAGAATCTGTGATGCTCAAAAACACCTACTTCAAACACTTGTTAAACGATTGTAAAAATTGATTGATATTGATGTGATTGTTCTAGTCGTGAAAGAGATCATTAAAAACGTCTTGAACATTAATTTGATTGAATACAGAACTCAGCAGAGACCTGCAGATCTAACAAAATGTCTATACACTAGATGTGAGAATTCATCACAGAATCTGTGATGCTCAAAAACATCTACTTCAAACACTTGTTGAACGGTTGGAGAGTTGATTAAAATTTATGTAACTGATCTGGGCATGTACGAGATCGTTGAAAACGTCTCAAACATCAATTGGATTAAAATGAGAATTCAATGGAGACCTGCAGATCCAACAAAATGTCTATACACTAGATGTGAGAATTCATCACAGAATCTGTGATGCTCAAAAACATCTACTGCAAACACTTGTTAAACGGTTGGAAAAATTGAGTGACATTTATGTGATTGATCTGGGCGTGAAGGAGATCAGTAAAAACGTCTTGAACATTAATTTGATTGAATGCAGAACTCAGCAGAGACCTGCAGATCCAAACAAAAGATATACACTACATGTAAAAATTCATCACAGAATCTGTGATGCTCAAAAACATCTACTTCAAACACTTGTTAAACGGTTTGAGAAATTTATTGACATTTATGTGATTGATCTGGGCGTGAAAGAGATCATTAAAAACGTCTTGAACATTAATTTCATTGAATTCAGAACTCAGCAGCGACCTGCAGATCAAGCAAAATGTCTATACACTAGATGTGAGAATTCATCACAGAATCAGTGATGCTCAAAAACATCTACTTCAAACACTTGTTAAACGGTAGGGAAAATTGATTAAAAATTATGAAACTGATCTGGGCATGTACGAGATCGTTGAAAACGTCTCAAAGGTCAATTGGAATCAAATAAGAATTCAATAGAGACCTGCAGATCAAACAAAATGTCTATACACTAGATGTGAGAATTCATCACAGAATCTGTGATACTCAAAAACATCTACTTCAAACACTTGTTAAACGGTTGGAAAAATTATTTGACATTTATGTGATTGATCTGGGCATGTACGAGATCGTTGAAAACGTCTCAAAAATCAATTGGATTAAAATGAGAATTCAATAGAGACATGCAGATCCAACAACATGTCCATACAATAGATGTGAGAATTCATCACAGAATCTGTGATGCTCAAAAACATCTACTTCAAACACTCGTTAAACGGTTGGAAAAATTGATTGATATTTACGTGATTGATCTGGGCATGAACGAGATCATTAAAAACGTCTTGAACATTAAGTTGATTGAATTCAGAACTCAGCAGAGACCCGCAGATCCAACAAAATGTCTATACACTAGATGTGAGAATTCATCACAGAATCTGTGATGCTCAAAAACATCTACTTCAAACACTTGTTAAACGGTAGGAAAAATTGATTAAAAATTATGAAACTGATCTGGGCATGTACGAGATCGTTGAAAACGTCTCAAAGGTCAATTTTAATCAAATAAGAATTCAAAAGAGACCTGCAGATCAAACAAAATGTCTATACACTAGATGTGAGAATTCATCACAGAATCTGTGATACTCAAAAACATCTACTTCAAACACTTGTTAAACGGTTGGAAAAATTATATGACATTTATGTGATTGATCTGGGCATGTACGAGATCGTTGAAAACGTCTCAAAAATCAATTGGATTCAAATGAGAATTCAATAGAGACCTGCAGATCCAACAACATGTCCATACAATAGATGTGAGAATTCATCACAGAATCTGTGATGCTCAAAAACATCTACTTCAAACACTCGTTAAACGGTTGGAAAAATTGATTGATATTTACGTGATTGATCTGGGCATGAACGAGATCATTAAAAACGTCTTGAACATTAAGTTGATTGAATTCAGAACTCAGCAGAGACCCGCAGATCCAACAAAATGTCTATACACTAGATGTGAGAATTCATCACAGAATCTGTGATGCTCAAAAACATCTACTTGAAGCAAATGTTAAACGGTTGGAAAAGTTGATTAAAATTTATGTAACTGATCTGGGCATGTACGAGATAGTTGAAAACGTCTCAAACATCAATTGCATTAAAATGAGAATTCAATAGAGACCTGCAGATCCAACAACATGTCCATACACTAGATGTGAGTATTCATCACAGAATCTGTGATGCTCAAAAACATCTACTTCAAACACTTGTTAAACGATTGTAAAAATTGATTGATATTGATGTGATTGTTCTAGTCGTGAAAGAGATCATTAAAAACGTCTTGAACATTAATTTGATTGAATACAGAACTCAGCAGAGACCTGCAGATCTAACAAAATGTCTATACACTAGATGTGAGAATTCATCACAGAATCTGTGATGCTCAAAAACATCTACTTCAAACACTTGTTAAACGGTTGGAAAAATTGAGTGACATGTAAGTGATTGATCTGGGCATGTACGAGATTGTTGAAAACGTCCCGAATATTAATATCATTGATATCACAACTCAGCACAGACCTGCAGATTCAACAAAATGTCTATCTATACACTAGATGTGAGAATTCATCACAGAATCTGTTATGCTCAAAAACATCTACTTCAAACACTTGTTAAACGGTTGGAAAAGTTGATTAAAATTTATGTAACTGATCTGGGTATGTACGAGATCGTTGAAAACGTCCCGAATATTAATATCATTGATATCACAACTCAGCACAGACCTGCAGATTCAACAAAATGTCTATACACTAGATGTGAGAATTCATCACAGAATCTGTGATGCTCAAAAACATCTACTTAAAACACTTGTTAAACGGTTGGAAAAATTGAGTGACATGTAAGTGATTGATCTGGGCATGTACGAGATTGTTGAAAACGTCCCGAATATTAATATCATTGATATCACAACTCAGCACAGACCTGCAGATTCAACAAAATGTCTATCTATACACTAGATGTGAGAATTCATCACAGAATCTGTTATGCTCAAAAACATCTACTTCAAACACTTGTTAAACGGTTGGAAAAGTTGATTAAAATTTATGTAACTGATCTGGGTATGTACGAGATCGTTGAAAACGTCCCGAATATTAATATCATTGATATCACAACTCAGCACAGACCTGCAGATTCAACAAAATGTCTATACACTAGATGTGAGAATTCATCACAGAATCTGTGATGCTCAAAAACATCTACTTAAAACACTTGTTAAACGGTTGGAAAAATTGAGTGACATGTAAGTGATTGATCTGGGCATGTACGAGATTGTTGAAAACGTCCCGAATATTAATATCATTGATATCACAACTCAGCACAGACCTGCAGATTCAACAAAATGTCTATCTATACACTAGATGTGAGAATTCATCACAGAATCTGTTATGCTCAAAAACATCTACTTCAAACACTTGTTAAACGGTTGGAAAAGTTGATTAAAATTTATGTAACTGATCTGGGTATGTACGAGATCGTTGAAAACGTCCCGAATATTAATATCATTGATATCACAACTCAGCACAGACCTGCAGATTCAACAAAATGTCTATACACTAGATGTGAGAATTCATCACAGAATCTGTGATGCTCAAAAACATCTACTTCAAACACTTGTTAAACGTTTGGAAAAGTTGATTAAAATTTATGTAACTGATCTGGGTATGTACGAGATCATTAAAAACGTCTTGAACATTAAGTTGATTGAATTCAGAACTCAGCAGAGACCCGCAGATCCAACAAAATGTCTATACACTAGATGTGAGAATTCATCACAGAATCTGTGATGCTCAAAAACATCTACTTCAAACACTCGTTAAACGGTTGGAAAAGTTGATTAAAATTTATGTAACTGATCTGGGCAGGTACGAGATCGTTGAAAACGTCTCAAACATCAATTGCATTAAAATGAGAATTCAATAGAGACCTGCAGATCCAACAACATGTCCATACACTAGATGTGAGAATTCATCACAGAATCTGTGATGCTCAAAAACATCTACTTCAAACACTTGTTAAACGGTTGGAAAAATTGATTGACATTTATGTGATTGATCTGGGCGTGAAAGAGATCATAAAAAACGTCTTGAACATTAATTTGATTGAATTCAGAACTCAGCAGACAACTGCAGATCCAACAAAATGTCTATACACTAGATGTGAGAATTCATCACAGAATCTGTGATGCTCAAAAACATCTACTTCAAACACTTGTTAAACGGTTGGAAAAATTGATTGACATTTATGTGATTGATCTGGGCGTGAAAGAGATCATAAAAAACGTCTTGAACATTAATTTGATTGAATTCAGAACTCAGCAGACAACTGCAGATCCAACAAAATGTCTATACACTAGATGTGAGAATTCATCATAGAATCTGTGATGCTCAAAAACATCTACTTCAAACACTTGTTAAACGGTTGGAAAAATTGATTGACATTTATGTGATTGATCTGGGCATGAAAGAGATCATTAAAAACGTCTTGAACATTAATTTGATTGAATTCAGAACTCAGCAGACAACTGCAGATCCAACAAAATGTCTATACACTAGATGTGAGAATTCATCACAGAATCTGTGATGCTCAAAAACATCTACTTCAAACACTTGTTAAACGGTTGGAAAAATTGATTGACATTTATGTGATTGATCTGGGCGTGAAAGAGATCATTAAAAACGTCTTGAACATTAATTTGATTGAATTCAGAACTCAGCAGAGACCTGCAGATCTAACAAAATGTCTATACACTAGATGTGAGAATTCATCACATAATCTGTGATGCTCAAAAACATCTACTTCAAACACTTGTTAAACGGTTGGAAAAATTGATTGACATTTATGTGATTGATCTGGGCGTGAAAGAGATCATTAAAAACGTCTTGAACATTAATTTGATTGAATTCAGAACTCAGCAGAGACCTGCAGATCCAAACAAAAGTCTATACACTAGATGTGAGAATTCATCACAGAATCTGTGATGCTCAAAAACATCTACTTCAAACACTTGTTAAACGGTTTGAATAATTGATTGACATTTATGTGATTGATCTGGGCATGAAAGAGATCATTAAAAACGTCTTGAACATTAATTTGATTGAATTCAGAACTCAGCAGACAACTGCAGATCCAACAAAATGTCTATACACTAGATGTGAGAATTCATCACAGAATCTGTGATGCTCAAAAACATCTACTTCAAAAACTTGTTAAACGGTTGGAAAAATTGATTGACATTTATGTGATTGATCTGGGCGTGAAAGAGATCATTAAAAACGTCTTGAACATTAATTTGATTGAATTCAGAACTCAGCAGACAACTGCAGATCCAACAAAATGTCTATACACTAGATGTGAGAATTCATCACAGAATCTGTGATGCTCAAAAACATCTACTTCAAAAACTTGTTAAACGGTTGGAAAAATTGATTGACATTTATGTGATTGATCTGGGCATGAAAGAGATCATTAAAAACGTCTTGAACATTAATTTCATTGAATTCAGAACTCAGCAGAGACCTGCAGATCCAAACAAAAGTTATACACTACATGTAAAAATTCATCACAGAATCTGTGATGCTCAAAAACATCTACTTCAAACACTTGTTAAACGGTTGGAAAAATTGATTGACATTTATGTGATTGATCTGGGCATGAAAGAGATCATTAAAAACGTCTTGAACATTAATTTGATTGAATTCAAAACTCAGCAGAGACCTGCAGATCCAAACAAAAGTTATACACTACATGTAAAAATTCATCACAGAATCTGTGATGCTCAGAAACATCTACTTCAAAAACTTGTTAAACGGTTGGAAAAATTGATTGACATTTATGTGATTGATCTGGGCATGAAAGAGATCATTAAAAACGTCTTGAACATTAATTTCATTGAATTCAGAACTCAGCAGAGACCTGCAGATCCAAACAAAAGTTATACACTACATGTAAAAATTCATCACAGAATCTGTGATGCTCAAAAACATCTACTTCAAACACTTGTTAAACGGTTGGAAAAATTGATTGACATTTATGTGATTGATCTGGGCATGAAAGAGATCATTAAAAACGTCTTGAACATTAATTTGATTGAATTCAGAACTCAGCAGACAACTGCAGATCCAACAAAATGTCTATACACTAGATGTGAGAATTCATCACAGAATCTGTGATGCTCAAAAACATCTACTTCAAAAACTTGTTAAACGGTTGGAAAAATTGATTGACATTTATGTGATTGATCTGGGCATGAAAGAGATCATTAAAAACGTCTTGAACATTAATTTCATTGAATTCAGAACTCAGCAGACAACTGCAGATCCAACAAAATGTCTATACACTAGATGTGAGAATTCATCACAGAATCTGTGATGCTCAAAAACATCTACTTCAAAAACTTGTTAAACGGTTGGAAAAATTGATTGACATTTATGTGATTGATCTGGGCATGAAAGAGATCATTAAAAACGTCTTGAACATTAATTTCATTGAATTCAGAACTCAGCAGACAACTGCAGATCCAACAAAATGTCTATACACTAGATGTGAGAATTCATCACAGAATCTGTGATGCTCAAAAACATCTACTTCAAAAACTTGTTAAACGGTTGGAAAAATTGATTGACATTTATGTGATTGATCTGGGCATGAAAGAGATCATTAAAAACGTCTTGAACATTAATTTCATTGAATTCAGAACTCAGCAGAGACCTGCAGATCCAAACAAAAGTTATACACTACATGTAAAAATTCATCACAGAATCTGTGATGCTCAAAAACATCTACTTCAAACACTTGTTAAACGGTTGGAAAAATTGATTGAGATTTATGTGATTGATCTGGGCATGAAAGAGATCATTAAAAACGTCTTGAACATTAATTTGATTGAATTCAGAACTCAGCAGACAACTGCAGATCCAACAAAATGTCTATACACTAGATGTGAGAATTCATCACAGAATCTGTGATGCTCAAAAACATCTACTTCAAAAACTTGTTAAACGGTTGGAAAAATTGATTGAGATTTATGTGATTGATCTGGGCATGAAAGAGATCATTAAAAACGTCTTGAACATTAATTTGATTGAATTCAGAACTCAGCAGACAACTGCAGATCCAACAAAATGTCTATACACTAGATGTGAGAATTCATCACAGAATCTGTGATGCTCAAAAACATCTACTTCAAACACTTGTTAAACGGTTTGAAAAATTGATTGACATTTATGTGATTGATCTGGGCATGTACGAGATCGTTGAAAACGTCTCAAAAATCAATTGGATTAAAATGAGAATTCAATAGAGACCTGCAGATCCAACAACATGTCCATACAATAGATGTGAGAATTCATCACAGAATCTGTGATGCTCAAAAACATCTACTTCAAACACTTGTTAAACGGTTGGAAAAATTGAGTGACATTTAAGTGATTGATCTGGGCATGTACGAGATTGTTAAAAACATCCCGAATATTAATATCATTGATGTCAGAACTCAGCACAGACCTGCAGATTCAACAAAATGTCTATACACTAGATGTGAGAATTCATCACAGAATCTGTGATGCTCAAAAACATCTACGTCAAACACTTGTTAAACGGTTGGAAAAGTTGATTGAAATTTATGTAACTGATCTGGGTATGTACGAGATCGTTGAAAACGTCTCAAACATCAATTGCATTAAAATGAGAATTCAATAGAGACCTGCAGATCCAACAACATGTCCATACACTAGATGTGAGAATTCATCACAGAATCTGTGATGCTCAAAAACATCTACTTGAAGCAAATGTTAAACGGTTGGAAAAGTTGATTAAAATTTATGTAACTGATCTGAGCATGTACGAGATCGTTGAAAACGTCTCAAACATTAATTGGATTAAAATGAGAATTCATTAGAGACCTGCAGATCCAACAACATGTCCATACACTTGATGTAAGAATTCATCACAGAATCTGTGATGCTCAAAAACATCTACTTCAAACACTTGTTCAACGATTGGAAAACTTGATTGACATTTATGTGATTGATCTGGGCGTGAAAGAGATCATTAAAAACGTCTTGAACATTAATTTGATTGAATGCAGAACTCAGCAGAGACCTGCAGATCCAACAAAATGTCTATACACTAGATGTGAGAATTCATCACAGAATCTGTGATGCTCAAAAACATCTACTTAAAACACTTGTTCAACGATTGGAAAACTTGATTGACATTTATGTGATTGTTCTGGGCGTGAAAGAGATCATTAAAAACGTCTTGAACATTAATTTGATTGAATGCAGAACTCAGCAGAGACCTGCAGATCCAACAAAATGTCTATACACTAGATGTGAGAATTCATCACAGAATCTGTGATGCTCAAAAACATCTACTTCAAACACTTCTTAAACGGTTTGAAAAATTGATTGACATTTATGTGATTGATCTCGGCGTGAAAGAGATCATTAAAAACGTCTCAACATCAATTGCATTAAAATGAGAATTCAATAGAGACCTGCAGATCCAACAAAATGTCTATACACTAGATGTGAGAATTCATCACAGAATCTGTGATGCTCAAAAACATCTACTTAAAACACTTGTTCAACGATTGGAAAACTTGATTGACATTTATGTGATTGTTCTGGGCGTGAAAGAGATCATTAAAAACGTCTTGAACATTAATTTGATTGAATGCAGAACTCAGCAGAGACCTGCAGATCCAACAAAATGTCTATACACTAGATGTGAGAATTCATCACAGAATCTGTGATGCTCAAAAACATCTACTTCAAACACTTGTTAAACGGTTTGAAAAATTGATTGACATTTATGTGATTGATCTGGGCATGAAAAAGATCATTAAAAACGTCTTGAACATTAATTTGATTGAATGCAGAACTCAGCAGAGACCTGCAGATCCAACAAAATGTCTATACACTAGATGTGAGAATTCATCACAGAATCTGTGATGCTCAAAAACATCTACTTCAAACACTTGTTAAACGGTTTGAAAAATTGATTGACATTTATGTGATTGATCTCGGCGTGAAAGAGATCATTAAAAACGTCTCAAACATCAATTGCATTAAAATGAGAATTCAATAGAGACCTGCAGATCCAACAACATGTCCATACACTAGATGTGAGAATTCATCACAGAATCTGTGATGCTCAAAAACATCTACTTCAAACACTTGTTCAACGATTGGAAAACTTGATTGACATTTATGTGATTGTTCTGGGCGTGAAAGAGATCATTAAAAACGTCTCAAACATCAATTGCATTAAAATGAGAATTCATTAGAGACCTGCAGATCCAACAACATGTCCATACACTAGATGTGAGAATTCATCACAGAATCTGTGATGCTCAAAAACATCTACTTCAAACACTTGTTCAACGATTGGAAAACTTGATTGACATTTATGTGATTGATCTGGGCGTGAAAGAGATCATTAAAAACGTCTTGAACATTAATTTGATTGAATGCAGAACTCAGCAGAGACCTGCAGATCCAACAAAATGTCTATACACTAGATGTGAGAATTCATCACAGAATCTGTGATGCTCAAAAACATCTACTTCAAACACTTGTTAAACGGTTTGAAAAATTGAGTGACATTGATGTGATTGTTCTGGGCGTGAAAGAGATCATTAAATACGTCTTGAACATTAATTTGATTAAATTCAGAACTCAGCAGAGACCTGCAGATCCAACAAAATGTCTATACACTAGATGTGAGAATTCATCACAGAATCTGTGATGCTCAAAAACATCTACTTCAAACACTTGTTAAACGGTTTGAAAAATTGATTGACATTTATGTGATTGATCTGGGCATGAAAGAGATCATTAAAAACGTCTTGAACATTAATTTGATTTAATTCAGAACTCAGCAGAGACCTGCAGATCTAACAAAATGTCTATACACTAGATGTGAGAATTCATCACAGAATCTGTGATGCTCAAAAACATCTACTTCAAACACTTGTTAAACGGTTGGAAAAATTGAGTGACATTGATGTGATTGTTCTGGGCGTGAAAGAGATCATTAAATACGTCTTGAACATTAATTTGATTGAATTCAGAACTCAGCAGACAACTGCAGATCCAACAAAATGTCTATACACTAGATGTGAGAATTCATCACAGAATCTGTGATGCTCAAAAACATCTACTTCAAACACTTGTTAAACGGTTGGAAAAATTGATTAAAATTTATGAAACTGATCTGGGCATGTACGATATCGTTGAAAACGTCTCAAAGGTCAATTGGAATCAAATAAGAATTCAATAGAGACCTGCAGATCAAACAAAATGTCTATACACTAGATGTGAGAATTCATCACAGAATCTGTGATGCTCAAAAACATCTACTTCAAACACTTGTTAAACGGTTGGAAAAATTGATTGACATTTATGTGATTGATCTGGGCATGAAAGAGATCATTAAAAACGTCTTGAACATTAATTTGATTGAATTCAGAACTCAGCAGAGACCTGCGGATCCAAACAAAAGTTATACACTACATGTAAAAATTCATCACAGAATCTGTGATGCTCAAAAACATCTACTTCAAACACTTGTTAAACGGTTGGAAAAATTGATTGACATTTATGTGATTGATCTGGGCATGAAAGAGATCATTAAAAACGTCTTGAACATTAATTTCATTGAATTCAGAACTCAGCAGAGACCTGCAGATCCAAACAAAAGTTATACACTACATGTAAAAATTCATCACAGAATCTGTGATGCTCAAAAACATCTACTTCAAACACTTGTTAAACGGTTGGAAAAATTGTTGACATTTATGTGATTGATCTGGGCGTGAAAGAGATCATTAAAAACGTCTTGAACATTAATTTGATTGAATGCAGAACTCAGCAGAGACCTGCAGATCCAAACAAAAGTTATACACTACATGTAAAAATTCATCACAGAATCTGTGATGCTCAAAAACATCTACTTCAAACACTTGTTAAACGGTTTGAAAAATTGATTGAGATTTATGTGATTGATCTGGGCATGAAAGAGATCATTAAAAACGTCTTGAACATTAATTTGATTGAATGCAGAACTCAGCAGACAACTGCAGATCCAACAAAATGTCTATACACTAGATGTGAGAATTCATCACATAATCTGTGATGCTCAAAAACATCTACTTCAAACACTTGTTAAACGGTTGGAAAAATTGATTGACATTTATGTGATTGATGTGGGCATGAAATAGATCATTAAAAACGTCTTGAACATTAATTTGATTGAATGCAGAACTCAGAAGAGACCTGCAGATCCAAACAAAAGTTATACACTACATGTAAAAATTCATCACAGTATCTGTGATGCTCAAAAACTTCTACTTCAAACACTTGTTAAACGGTTTGAAAAATTGATTGACATTTATGTGATTGATCTGGGCATGAAAGAGATCATTAAAAACGTCTTGAACATTAATTTGATTGAATGCAGAACTCAGAAGAGACCTGCAGATCCAACAAAATGTCTATACACTAGATGTGAGAATTCATCACAGAATCTGTGATGCTCAAAAACATCTACTTCAAACACTTGTTAAACGGTTGGAAAAATTGAGTGACATTTAAGTGATTGATCTGGGCATGTACGAGATTGTTAAAAACGTCCGGAATATTAATATCATTGATGTCAGAACTCAGCACAGACCTGCAGATTCAACAAAATGTCTATACACTAGATGTGAGAATTCATCACAGAATCTGTGATGCTCAAAAACATCTACGTCAAACACTTGTTAAACGGTTGGAAAAGTTGATTGAAATTTATGTAACTGATCTGGGTATGTACGAGATCGTTGAAAACGTCTCAAACATCAATTGCATTAAAATGAGAATTCAATAGAGACCTGCAGATCCAACAACATGTCCATACACTAGATGTGAGAATTCATCACAGAATCTGTGATGCTCAAAAACATCTACTTCAAACACTTGTTAAACGGTTTGAAAAATTGATTGACATTTATGTGATTGATCTGGGCATGTACGAGATCGTTGAAAACGTCTCAAAAATCAATTGGATTAAAATGAGAATTCAATAGAGACCTGCAGATCCAACAACATGTCCATACAATAGATGTGAGAATTCATCACAGAATCTGTGATGCTCAAAAACATCTACTTCAAACACTTGTTAAACGGTTGGAAAAATTGAGTGACATTTAAGTGATTGATCTGGGCATGTACGAGATTGTTAAAAACGTCCCGAATATTAATATCATTGATGTCAGAACTCAGCACAGACCTGCAGATTCAACAAAATGTCTATACACTAGATGTGAGAATTCATCACAGAATCTGTGATGCTCAAAAACATCTACGTCAAACACTTGTTAAACGGTTGGAAAAGTTGATTGAAATTTATGTAACTGATCTGGGTATGTACGAGATCGTTGAAAACGTCTCAAACATCAATTGCATTAAAATGAGAATTCAATAGAGACCTGCAGATCCAACAACATGTCCATACACTAGATGTGAGAATTCATCACAGAATCTGTGATGCTCAAAAACATCTACTTCAAACACTTGTTAAACGGTTGGAAAAATTGATTGACATTTATGTGATTGATCTGGGCATGAAAGAGATCATTAAAAACGTCTTGAACATTAATTTGATTTAATTCAGAACTCAGCAGAGACCTGCAGATCTAACAAAATGTCTATACACTAGATGTGAGAATTCATCACAGAATCTGTGATGCTCAAAAACATCTACTTCAAACACTTGTTAAACGGTTGGAAAAATTGAGTGACATTGATGTGATTGTTCTGGGCGTGAAAGAGATCATTAAATACGTCTTGAACATTAATTTGATTGAATTCAGAACTCAGCAGACAACTGCAGATCCAACAAAATGTCTATACACTAGATGTGAGAATTCATCACAGAATCTGTGATGCTCAAAAACATCTACTTCAAACACTTGTTAAACGGTTGGAAAAATTGATTAAAATTTATGAAACTGATCTGGGCATGTACGATATCGTTGAAAACGTCTCAAAGGTCAATTGGAATCAAATAAGAATTCAATAGAGACCTGCAGATCAAACAAAATGTCTATACACTAGATGTGAGAATTCATCACAGAATCTGTGATGCTCAAAAACATCTACTTCAAACACTTGTTAAACGGTTGGAAAAATTGATTGACATTTATGTGATTGATCTGGGCATGAAAGAGATCATTAAAAACGTCTTGAACATTAATTTGATTGAATTCAGAACTCAGCAGAGACCTGCGGATCCAAACAAAAGTTATACACTACATGTAAAAATTCATCACAGAATCTGTGATGCTCAAAAACATCTACTTCAAACACTTGTTAAACGGTTGGAAAAATTGATTGACATTTATGTGATTGATCTGGGCATGAAAGAGATCATTAAAAACGTCTTGAACATTAATTTCATTGAATTCAGAACTCAGCAGAGACCTGCAGATCCAAACAAAAGTTATACACTACATGTAAAAATTCATCACAGAATCTGTGATGCTCAAAAACATCTACTTCAAACACTTGTTAAACGGTTGGAAAAATTGTTGACATTTATGTGATTGATCTGGGCGTGAAAGAGATCATTAAAAACGTCTTGAACATTAATTTGATTGAATGCAGAACTCAGCAGAGACCTGCAGATCCAAACAAAAGTTATACACTACATGTAAAAATTCATCACAGAATCTGTGATGCTCAAAAACATCTACTTCAAACACTTGTTAAACGGTTTGAAAAATTGATTGAGATTTATGTGATTGATCTGGGCATGAAAGAGATCATTAAAAACGTCTTGAACATTAATTTGATTGAATGCAGAACTCAGCAGACAACTGCAGATCCAACAAAATGTCTATACACTAGATGTGAGAATTCATCACATAATCTGTGATGCTCAAAAACATCTACTTCAAACACTTGTTAAACGGTTGGAAAAATTGATTGACATTTATGTGATTGATGTGGGCATGAAATAGATCATTAAAAACGTCTTGAACATTAATTTGATTGAATGCAGAACTCAGAAGAGACCTGCAGATCCAAACAAAAGTTATACACTACATGTAAAAATTCATCACAGTATCTGTGATGCTCAAAAACTTCTACTTCAAACACTTGTTAAACGGTTTGAAAAATTGATTGACATTTATGTGATTGATCTGGGCATGAAAGAGATCATTAAAAACGTCTTGAACATTAATTTGATTGAATGCAGAACTCAGAAGAGACCTGCAGATCCAACAAAATGTCTATACACTAGATGTGAGAATTCATCACAGAATCTGTGATGCTCAAAAACATCTACTTCAAACACTTGTTAAACGGTTGGAAAAATTGAGTGACATTTAAGTGATTGATCTGGGCATGTACGAGATTGTTAAAAACGTCCGGAATATTAATATCATTGATGTCAGAACTCAGCACAGACCTGCAGATTCAACAAAATGTCTATACACTAGATGTGAGAATTCATCACAGAATCTGTGATGCTCAAAAACATCTACGTCAAACACTTGTTAAACGGTTGGAAAAGTTGATTGAAATTTATGTAACTGATCTGGGTATGTACGAGATCGTTGAAAACGTCTCAAACATCAATTGCATTAAAATGAGAATTCAATAGAGACCTGCAGATCCAACAACATGTCCATACACTAGATGTGAGAATTCATCACAGAATCTGTGATGCTCAAAAACATCTACTTCAAACACTTGTTAAACGGTTTGAAAAATTGATTGACATTTATGTGATTGATCTGGGCATGTACGAGATCGTTGAAAACGTCTCAAAAATCAATTGGATTAAAATGAGAATTCAATAGAGACCTGCAGATCCAACAACATGTCCATACAATAGATGTGAGAATTCATCACAGAATCTGTGATGCTCAAAAACATCTACTTCAAACACTTGTTAAACGGTTGGAAAAATTGAGTGACATTTAAGTGATTGATCTGGGCATGTACGAGATTGTTAAAAACGTCCCGAATATTAATATCATTGATGTCAGAACTCAGCACAGACCTGCAGATTCAACAAAATGTCTATACACTAGATGTGAGAATTCATCACAGAATCTGTGATGCTCAAAAACATCTACGTCAAACACTTGTTAAACGGTTGGAAAAGTTGATTGAAATTTATGTAACTGATCTGGGTATGTACGAGATCGTTGAAAACGTCTCAAACATCAATTGCATTAAAATGAGAATTCAATAGAGACCTGCAGATCCAACAACATGTCCATACACTAGATGTGAGAATTCATCACAGAATCTGTGATGCTCAAAAACATCTACTTCAAACACTTGTTAAACGGTTGGAAAAATTGATTGACATTTATGTGATTGATCTGGGCATGAAAGAGATCATTAAAAACGTCTTGAACATTAATTTGATTGAATTCAGAACTCAGCAGACAACTGCAGATCCAACAAAATGTCTATACACTAGATGTGAGAATTCATCACAGAATCTGTGATGCTCAAAAACATCTACTTCAAACACTTGTTAAACGGTTTGAAAAATTGATTGACATTTATGTGATTGATCTGGGCATGAAAGAGATCATTAAAAACGTCTTGAACATTAATTTGATTGAATTCAGAACTCAGCTGACAACTGCAGATCCAACAAAATGTCTATACACTAGATGTGAGAATTCATCACAGAATCTGTGATGCTCAAAAACATCTACTTCAAACACTTGTTAAACGGTTGGAAAAATTGAGTGACATTTAAGTGATTGATCTGGGCATGTACGAGATTGTTAAAAACGTCCCGAATATTAATATCATTGATGTCAGAACTCAGCACAGACCTGCAGATTCAACAAAATGTCTATACACTAGATGTGAGAATTCATCACAGAATCTGTGATGCTCAAAAACATCTACGTCAAACACTTGTTAAACGGTTGGAAAAGTTGATTGAAATTTATGTAACTGATCTGGGTATGTACGAGATCGTTGAAAACGTCTCAAACATCAATTGCATTAAAATGAGAATTCAATAGAGACCTGCAGATCCAACAAAATGTCTATACACTAGATGTGAGAATTCATCACAGAATCTGTGATGCTCAAAAACATCTACTTCAAACACTTGTTAAATGGTTTGAAAAATTGAGTGACATTTAAGTGATTGATCTGGGCATGAAATAGATCATTAAAAACGTCTTGAACATTAATTTGATTGAATTCAGAACTCAGCAGACAACTGCAGATCCAACAAAATGTCTATACACTAGATGTGAGAATTCATCACAGAATCTGTGATGCTCAAAAACATCTACTTCAAACACTTGTTAAACGGTTTGAAAAATTGATTGACATTTATGTGATTGTTCTGGGCGTGAAAGAGATCATTAAAAACGTCTTGAACATTAATTTGATTGAATGCAGAACTCAGCAGAGACCTGCAGATCCAACAAAATTTCTATACACTAGATGTGAGAATTCATCACAGAATCTGTGATGCTCAAAAACATCTACTTCAAACACTTGTTAAACGGTTTGAAAAATTGATTGACATTTATGTGATTGATCTGGGCGTGAAAGAGATCATTAAAAACGTCTTGAACATTATTTTGATTGAATTCAGAACTCAGCAGAGACCTGCAGATCTAACAAAATGTCTATACACTAGATGTGAGAATTCATCACAGAATCTGTGATGCTCAAAAACATCTACTTCAAACACTTGTTAAACGGTTTGAAAAATTGATTGACATTTATGTGATTGATCTGGGCGTGAAAGAGATCATTAAAAACGTCTTGAACATTAATTTGATTGAATTCAGAACTCAGCAGAGACCTGCAGATCTAACAAAATGTCTATACACTAGATGTGAGAATTCATCACAGAATCTGTGATGCTCAAAAACATCTACTTCAAACACTTGTTAAACGGTTGGAAAAATTGAGTGACATTGATGTGATTGTTCTGGGCGTGAAAGAGATCATTAAATACGTCTTGAACATTAATTTGATTGAATTCAGAACTCAGCAGACAACTGCAGATCCAACAAAATGTCTATACACTAGATGTGAGAATTCATCACAGAATCTGTGATGCTCAAAAACATCTACGTCAAACACTTGTTAAACGGTTGGAAAAGTTGATTAAAATTTATGTAACTGATCTGGGTATGTACGAGATCGTTGAAAACGTCTCAAACATCAATTGAATTAAAATGAGAATTCAATAGAGACCTGCAGATCCAACAACATGTCTATACACTAGATGTGAGAATTCATCACAGAATCTGTGATGCTCAAAAACATCTACTTCAAACACTTGTTAAACGGTTTGAAAAATTGATTGACATTCATGTGATTGATCTGGGCGTGAAAGAGATCATTAAAAACGTCTTGAACATTAATTTCATTGAATTCAGAACTCAGCAGAGACCTGCAGATCCAAACAAAAGTCTATACACTAGATGTGAGAATTCATCACAGAATCTGTGATGCTCAAAAACATCTACTTCAAACACTTGTTAAACGGTTGGAAAAATTGAGTGACATTTAAGTGATTGATGTGGGCATGTACGAGATTGTTAAAAACGTCCCGAATATTAATATCATTGATGTCAGAACTCAGCACAGACCTGCAGATTCAACAAAATGTCTATACACTAGATGTGAGAATTCATCACAGAATCTGTGATGCTCAAAGACGTCTACTTCAAACACTTGTTAAACGGTTGGAAAAGTTGATTAAATTTGATGTAACTGATCTGGGCATGTACGAGATAGTTGAAAACGTCTCAAACATCAATTGCATTAAAGTGAGAATTCAATAGAGACCTGCAGATCCAACAACATGTCCATACACTAGATGTGAGAATTCATCACAGAATCTGTGATGCTCAAAAACATCTACTTCAAACACTTGTTAAACGATTGGAGAAATTGATTCACATTGATGTGATTGTTCTGGGCGTGAAAGAGATCATTAAAAACGTCTTGAACATTAATTTGATTGAATTCGGAACTCAGCAGAGACCTGCAGATCTAACAAAATGTCTATACACTATATGTGAGAATTCATCACAGAATCTGTGATGCTCAAAAACATCTACTTCAAACACTTGTTAAACGGTTGGAAAAATTGATTGACATTTATGTGATTGATCTGGGCATGAAAGAGATCATTAAAAACGTCTTGAACATTAATTTTATTGAATTCAGAACTCAGCAGACAACTGCAGATTCAACAAAATGTCTATACACTAGATGTGAGTATTCATCACAGAATCTGTGATGCTCAAAAACATCTACTTCAAACACTTGTTAAACGGTTGGAAAAGTTGATTAAATTTGATGTAACTGATCTGGGCATGTACGAGATAGTTGAAAACGTCTCAAACATCAATTGCATTAAAGTGAGAATTCAATAGAGACCTGCAGATCCAACAACATGTCCATACACTAGATGTGAGAATTCATCACAGAATCTGTGATGCTCAAAAACATCTACTTCAAACACTTGTTAAACGATTGGAGAAATTGATTCACATTGATGTGATTGTTCTGGGCGTGAAAGAGATCATTAAAAACGTCTTGAACATTAATTTGATTGAATTCAGAACTTAGCAGAGACCTGCAGATCTAACAAAATGTCTATACACTATATGTGAGAATTCATCACAGAATCTGTGATGCTCAAAAACATCTACTTCAAACACCTGTTAAACGGTTGGAAAAATTGATTAAAATTTATGAAACTGATCTGGGTATGTACGAGATCGTTGAAAACGTCTCAAACGTCAATTGGAATCAAATAAGAATTCAATAGAGACCTGCAGATCAAACAAAATGTCTATACACTAGATGTGAGAATTCATCACAGAATCTGTGATGCTCAAAAACATCTACTTCAAACACTTGTTAAACGGTTGGAAAAATTGATTAAAATTTATGAAACTGATCTGGGTATGTACGAGATCGTTGAAAACGTCTCAAACGTCAATTGGAATCAAATAAGAATTCAATAGAGACCTGCAGATAAAACAAAATGTCTATACACTAGATGTGAGAATTCATCACAGAATCTGTGATGCTCAAAAACATCTACTTCAAACACTTGTTAAACGGTTGGAAAAATTGATTAAAATTTATGAAACTGATCTGGGCATGTACGAGATCGTTGAAAACGTCTCAAACGTCAATTGGAATCAAATAAGAATTCAATAGAGACCTGCAGATCCAACAACATGTCCATACACTAGATGTGAGAATTCATCACAGAATCTGTGATGCTCAAAAACATCTACTTCAAACACTTGTTAAACGGTTGGAAAAATTGATTAAAATTTATGAAACTGATCTGGGCATGTACGAGATCGTTGAAAACGTCTCAAACGTCAATTGGAATCAAATAAGAATTCAATAGAGACCTGCAGATCCAACAACATGTCCATACACTAGATGTGAGAATTCATCACAGAATCTGTGATGCTCAAAAACATCTACTTCAAACACTTGTTAAACGGTTGGAAAAATTGATTAAAATTTATGAAACTGATCTGGGCATGTACGAGATCGTTGAAAACGTCTCAAAGGTCAATTGGAATCAAATAAGAATTCAATAGAGACCTGCAGATCCAACAAAATGTCTATACACTAGATGTGAGAATTCATCACAGAATCTGTGATGCTCAAAAACATCTACTTCAAACACTTGTTAAACGGTTGGAAAAATTGATTGATATTTACGTGATTGATCTGGGCATGAAAGAGATCATTAAAAACGTCTTGAACATTAATTTTATTGAATTCAGAACTCAGCAGAGACCTGCAGATCCAACAAAATGTCTATACAATACATTTGAGAATTCATCACAGAATCTGTGATGCTCAAAAACATCTACTTCAAACACTTGTTAAACGGTTGGAAAAATTGATTAAAATTTATGAAACTGATCTGGGCATGTACGAGATCGTTGAAAACGTCTCAAACGTCAATTGGAATCAAATAAGAATTCAATAGAGACCTGCAGATCCAACAACATGTCCATACACTAGATGTGAGAATTCATCACTGAATCTGTGATGCTCAAAAACATCTACTTCAAACACTTGTTAAACGGTTGGAAAAATTGATTAAAATTTATGAAACTGATCTGGGCATGTACGAGATCGTTGAAAACGGCTCAAACGTCAATTGGAATCAAATAAG
The DNA here is from genome assembly GCA_964020215.1 of Aurelia sp. 3 sensu Dawson et al. (2005). Lineage (NCBI taxonomy): Eukaryota > Metazoa > Cnidaria > Scyphozoa > Semaeostomeae > Ulmaridae > Aurelia > Aurelia sp. 3 sensu Dawson et al. (2005). Next base: position 15,638,502 of record OZ026593.1, on the reverse strand, counting down.
AATTCAATAGAGACCTGCAGATCCAACAAAATGTCTATACACTAGATGTGAGAATTCATCACAGAATCTGTGATGCTCAAAAACATCTACTTCAAACACTTGTTAAACGGTTGGAAAAACTGATTGATATTTACGTGATTGATCTGGGCATGAAAGAGATCATTAAAAACGTCTTGAACATTAATTTTATTGAATTCAGAACTCAGCAGAGACCTGCAGATCCAACAAAATGTCTATACAATACATGTGAGAATTCATCACAGAATCTGTGATGCTCAAAAACATCTACTTCAAACACTTGTTAAACGGTTGGAAAAGTTGATTAAAATTTATGTAACTGATCTGGGCATGTACGAGATAGTTGAAAACGTCTCAAACATCAATTGCATTAAAATGAGAATTCAATTGAGACCTGCAGATCCAACAACATTTATTGGATTGGGGCAAAGTACACTGCAGGGTCATTTTTGCTCGCGGAACGAAGTGACGCGAGTTTGTGAGATGGGATGAGAAATTTCCCGTAGACATTCTATCCTTTTATATCAGGACCCATACTGCTTTGCGAAAGTTTTGAACAAAGCATCTTTTCAACTCTGCTGTCTGCGGAATAGCATACTGGAAAAACCAGACCGTATGACTCTGAGACCCCAGTAACCCTTAGGACCCATCAGGACCGAGTTTAAACGGATCCTTAAGATTAAGGGGTCATCCCCTCTTAATAAAGGCAGTGTTTCAAGATATTATATGCTAATCAGGCTGTTTCTGCTATAATTTTTCAAATTTAGAGCCAATACCGTTCACTTCAGCATGGGGTGAATACCGTTTCTATGGTCAATACCCTTGAACAGACGTGACACCAGTACAGATAAAAACATTTTATTCTTTGAATTGCTGAGCATGCAGTGGCAGCGCCAGCTCTGACGAATCCATAGGTAGGCTTTTCAGGTAGGCTTTTCTGCGCAATCAGTCAGATATGCTTTTCCTACCCTTGAATATTTAATGGAAAAAGAACAGAGAGAAAACAACGATAAATACTTGGATGATAATTGAAACCGTGTTAAAACAACAAGAGAAACTTTGGCCTACCTTTTTAAAACTGCCAGTAGTTGACATATCTGCAAGGAAACTGTCTTGTTATCTGATGCCATCTTAGGGAAAGACTCCTTTCAAACTCTATACTTCGGGTCCTAGAGGTTGTATTAGTCTCAGAGCCATAGGGTCTGGTTTTTCCGGTATGCCCTGCGGAATTTATTGCACACAGCACTTTTCAATGCCATTGTTGTCTGGCTTGTCTGAAGTGGAATCAAAACCAGTCATAGCAAGTTTGTCCAGTTTCAATCCAGTCACGTACTAAAATAGACTATTGTAATTCCTTTCTTCAACAAGAAAAGAAATCAATGAATGAATGTTTTTCCTGTCTGCCCGCTGCGCTCATCGGCCTGCAGAACAGATTTCAGAAAGAAAACAAGCATGCAGCAACTGAAATCTGGAATCCATGAGAACCAAGGCGCACTATGGGAGACGATGGGGTGGATATTGGAGGTGCAGATGAACCCCTCCAAATTTGAACTGTTCTGGGGGCATATGGCTAAAAACTACTCTCACATTCAGCAATGCCATGCTCTTTGTTTACTCTCAGCGAAAGTTTACAATGTTGACACCCCCGGTCAAGTGTCCCCGTACATTCTACCCCGGTGAATTCCCCGCTGGAAAAATATGACTTCGTTTTAAGACCACTAGGACCCTGGTGAACATCTGACCTCTCACCGGGGCACTTAGACTTTTGGGTTGAATAAAACGTAAATCTGGAACAGAAACGAAACCAAATCCGTTCGTCTGGTAATTCCATTCAGCCTCTGTGAAGGGGAATGAAACATCTAAATCACACTAAACATAGCAAGAGTGAGATTTGAAGGCGGAGGTCTGCAAACACTGGAACCTGATAGGAATATTTCATCGTGATGACTTCAAGAGCGCCAAGGGGAGTTTCACTTTCAAGGAATATTTTACATCTTCGGCAAAGATCCTCTTGTTTTGGAGATAAATCCACCAAAAATCCGTAAAAATCCTGTTATTCTGGAAACGTTACGTACGATTTTTTTCGTTCGAATTTTTAACGCCTTGCACAAAAACCATGGGAACTATTCATGTGTGCCAACTCGAACTGCTCATCCACAGCAACAGGAATCTTAGTTGAAATTGACGCAAAATATCACTGCACCGGCACCGTGTTGCCCTGGCCTAACATCTTACCTTGTGTGGCTGGATAGCAATGCCTACAGTTACATTTTTCCACATTTTGTAATGAACTAAATGATAACAAAATCGGATATCCCAGTTACGTTCCGCGAGCTACCCATAGGTTCACCTTTGATTTGATAGCTTCTGTTCTCCTAATAATAATAATAATAATAATATCGAATTTTTATACAGGATAATCTATCAGTGCAAAAATACACTGTTATCACTAGAGTCCTGTCCTCGTATTCAGCACCAGAAAATGTGTATGGATACCAAGGTACAAGTAAATAAGGCAAGTGTTTCCTCTTTAGAAAGAGAAATTTAGCTTGCCAAAATGCGCAGAAATACCGAGATTAAGGTACATAAGACAAGTGGTTTCTATTTGTAAAGGGAAACCATTCAAGGGCTGGAGCGGAATACCCCATTCTAAAAATGCCTTTTTGGGGCATTTTTTAGTAAGATCATTTTTCGTCGTATTAGCATGTCAAATATGTAGGACTGCAGAATTTCAGGTGTATAGGATTTTTAATTTTCTATTCATAGGGCTAGGGTACCCCATTCGAACAATAGTTTTTGGGGGGCATTTTCTGAGTGTTGTCTGTTTCTTGTTTTATTCAGGGCATCAAATTGTGTACTGTACTTTCCCTAGATTTTACTCTTGCATCATAAAATGGACAATGTGCAACAGGAGGTTGAGTGCACTACACGGATTATAAGGGGTTTGAAGCGCCTTGTGAAGTAAAATTGACCCACTTCAAAAACTCCGTGAGGACACACTGCTCAAGAAGCAAGTCGAACTTTAGTTGTCTCGAATAACATGACAAATATCTAAAGGAATAACAAAAGGGTGTAACAAATAATGTCAAAATTCCATTGAATGTCATATTGTATAATGCAAGGACCTGGTAACGAGTTTCGTGCTCTTCTTCCGCTTCTATTTCAAAGCTTGGCGATTGCGAAGTGATCATGGCGGACGAAAACAGACCGATGAATACGCAGTAAAGCTGCTTTCTAATTAATAGCAGGTAAGATGCGTCATATAGTTGTATTTAGTTGCTGTTAACTTACTTAATGATGTGATATACTATTTCTGCGTGCAAGAGCTTAGGCCTAACAATAACAAGAAAATATCTAGAAAACCCTGCTACTTAATTTTTTATTTTTAGGCCAAAATTTTTGCCCGTCAAGAAGGGAAGCTAGATCCAAAATCAGTAAAAACTGGCTTAGCTTGTATGCTTTTTATTATGATAGTACGCTTATGCGAAGAAATAATTTGCACAAAGTCGTTAAAGTCTGTAGCATTTTAAAGTTTGCACGGGCAAAAGAAATTGGTACTTTAGCAGCCTAAGATAAAACATGGTATGTCAGTGACTTAGACTGGAATGTTTGCAAGTGTACACTATAAGATCTTCCACGTGTGCCACATACAATGCAATCTGGTAACAAGAAAGCAGTATACCTTGGAATCTGTTTGGTAATATTGGAGAACTTGGGGGAAAAACAATGATATGATTTGATTTGATTTTTGATTTGATGAGCATTAGCATTCCAGTTTGCTAACCCCTTTTGATTAAAACTGAGGGACCCACTTGACTGAAAACCAAAATCTGAAATTTTGCCTTAGTTGTGTGTGTTTGGCTTAACTCCTCCTTAATCAATCTATTTGTCTGGGATACTATCAGTGAAAGTCTTCCTGATTTTCTCCAAAAGAGCCAGATACACATCCAAGCACTTTGGAATTTGCGCACTATCAATCTCAGGGTCATCACCCTACATCCTCCCTTTGTGAAATTGCGCATGCCCCTAAATGCTTTGTTCATCCTATTGATCGGTGAGCCAATCAGTGTTAACGTCTTTTCATTTGTTACAAAAGGGGGGATTTGCAGTATCCTATACACAATAATGTAATGTCATTTCCTTTCTTGTTTAGTTTGCAGTTTTTGTATTATTAATCCAGCATTGTATTTCATTTTAATGTAATTCTGTAGAATTGCATGTAGTATCAAATGATAATTAAATGAAACTGAACTGGAACTGTGTGTATGTTAGATCAGGCCTCCAAAAAGAGAAGCCAACTAAAGCACAATTGCTCTGTTCAAGTATTTGCTTTGTTAGGAACTTTCCAGTCTGGACTGGGAGCAGAAAAATGAAAGCAGTTTTTCCCAAATGCTGTAACAGCATGATACTGCAGTGCATCATGGAGTTGCAGGCATAAGCCTAGTTCCCATATGATTGCAAGGATCAGGATCACACAGTTTTGTGACCAGCAATTACGCCAAAATGGAAACTGTCTTTTTGAGTTTGCCAGTGATCATTGCATTACTAGCGAATCTTGCATTTGAAATTTTCCATCTCTGTGATTGCAGCAATCCTTACATCAACAGGAAGCCAACTGAGCATGAATTTCGGCAATGGAGGCCTCTCTTTTAAAAGATATCTGTTTTAATGTTATCTTTTACTGCCATTGTAACAATTGGATTTTGCTAGCAAAGTGCGATTGTTGTGAGAAATGGAGACTACATGGCGCAAAGATCACTGAGACTTTCTGGTCACAAATTTGGTGTGATTTTTGCCTCACCAGCAATCCTTGTGATCATATGGCAACCAGGTTATACATTGTTGAGAACTGTGAATTTGCTGATTTGGCACTGGATGAACCCTTTGCAATGTAGTTTTGCACAAATGAAAGGTATTGTTGCAGGGCAGTTACAGTATGATGTGTACATGGTTCCACCCCAGGAAAAGCCCCACCAATAAAAAGACACTCAAGACATCTAAATATGATTTCATTTCAAAGGGACAACTCTTAATCACAGCGAAGAGAAAGATTTTATATACTTTTGATTTTAAACAGGATTCTTTCATGTTATTTATTCACACAGATCTTTTTTATCCTAGATTAATTGCATAAAATCAAATTGTAAATAAGTAGTTAGAGCAAGCCCACACCAGCAGTAATGCTGTCTGTCCCGTCCCTAGCCTTCTTCAATGAATAAAAATGTATGTATATATGCATGTATGTATGTAATGAGTGTCATGATAATGGGTTATGATCTTAGTTAGGTTGTCTATTCTGCAATCCCAACACTTAGCATTAATTTTTGCAACTTCATCTTCACCTCTTCCTGAACAATAACACAGTTCAGAGTGAAGCATTTTGTGGCTTGGGTTTGTCTACACAAAGGTAGACTTACTAGCACATATTCATGGCTGCAGGTAGAAAGCATCTGCTTCCTGCTGGTGTTTTGGATGGAAATCTTAAGACCCTCCTTTCTTTGATGGAAAGAATCAAGTATCAGGCAGGTTAATCATTACCAACATGTATGGACAGTTATTTGTCACAGTGATGCAAATTGTTTGGTGAATGGGCAGGCATACCTGCAGCATAAACGAGAAATTGGTACCAGAAAAGTGACATTTGTTGAAAACATTAAACATACCTGTAATGATGGACTGTCATTTGAGGATGCAGGTTTTTGCCTCTGTGGCTTCCAAGAAAGACAGTAATGCGTAAACTTTATCCCCAGTCAGTGCACCAAATGAGTGAAATAAAATCTTTGCGCATTGGGTGGGCTGTGAAATAAAAGAATATACTGCTGATGCTCAAAACTGAAATATTAATCAGTCAAAGGCCAACTTAGATGAGAAAATTTGTATTGTGAAACAATTCGTCATTTAGACCCAGAAATAATGCATGTTAGGGGCATGTTTGGGAGCAAGGATTCCACATTTTATTCTGGTTTGCTGTTGAACTTAACTTCCATTTCTGAAGCTGACAATGTAAACTTTGATGCCACATAAATCATGGACCTGAATGGAACGTGGAATTTTTGATTCCCATACAATCTCCTTGCAGGCATTTTCTAATTGTTGTCTTAAAGATGTGCAATTTTACCAAACAAAATTTTCTCATCTAAAGCCTTTGAATGATACAATAAAATTTTAGTTGCCGGGAAACTATTTGATGAAGGAAATCCGTATCTCTTAATACTTTATTTTCACTCTTGTTTCTTGCGTCATATTACGTGTTTTTTATAAGAAACTGGTTTATAAGAAACTAGTACTAGGATGGCCAAAATTTTAAGAAACTCTAGTACTTTGTCTGAGAAGTACTACGAAATTTTTCAAAGTTAAAAGCATGAATTTTATAGCAAATAGATCGTTGAACCTTTATTATTGGGCAATATTATCTAACCATTTGTGTTTTCAACGTAACAGAACACTGTTTATTCCTATATGATGTTTTGAATATCAAGACACATATCTGCAGCAGTGTTAGCGACCACATCGACAATTCATGCATTCATAAAATAAGAAACCAATTGAGAAACTTTTGGTACCAAAATCACTGGACAAAATTCCTTGTTAAATTAAGAAACTTTTAGTACTATGGCCTGATCCTAGTTTCTTATGAAAAAAACGTGTACTCCAAAGAAGTGCACAGAAACATGACTTGGGGGCAGGACCGTCGAGAAGGGGGGGGTAGCCAGGGTAGTTACCAGGGGCCCGGGGCCTTTAGGGGCCCGGAAAGACATATATTTTGAATTTTTTCTTTGTTTTCAGTTTCCTCAAGGAACGTCTCTAGACCAGCGGGCCCACTGGCAGATATCAAAAGAGCTTTTTCGTCAAAAATTGTGTTTCCAACAGTGTATAGGAGGGCATGTCCACCTAAAAGCAGTGTTTTACCAGTGAATTTGAGGGCGTGGTCCAAGAGAAAAATGGCGTGGCCCAAAAAATTTTTCGGTGCCTTTAGCGCTGGAGGGCCCCTTTTGCTCCAAACCCTGGGGCTCGGTCCGGCTCTCGACGGCCCTGCTTGGGGGATACATGACTTGCGGATGGATTGGGGTCTGTCGCCCGGTTTCAGAAAGGTACCCTCTTCTAATTATCGAGATTTGCTGTCACACCCTCTATTGTAATGAATTGGTGGAAAACCACCCATTTTTGACTATTTTTCGCCGATTTCTGGATAACCCACCCACGTTTGAGGAAAATCTTAGAGAATTTTGGGCCCCGAAACCCACCCATATGGGCGGCACATACCCGTACCCTAAACATGTTATGTACCCCCAGGGACAGAAACTAAACATGATGAAGACTGTTCCTAAGAAACTTGAAAGAAACTCTGAGCTTCGAAATAGATAATTTAAGAAACTTTCAGTGCTGGCTCAAATTGTTAGTTTCTTGTTAAGATACACGTGTATGTGGTTTTTATTGTAATACAGTTACCGTTTATCGGCTCGAGGACTCAATACTTATTGTGTACTTTACTGTTGTCACGGAGATGTTCACTTTTGAATTAAGATATGATTGTTTTGCTAATGCGAGGACAAGTTCATTGAAAAAGCACAATCAAAATTTGCTTATGAATGGTCATAGCAACAGAACAGAACCGGAGTCAAGGCCTTGTGTTTGCTTGCCTCTTCGACGAGGAATGTGCGTTTTTAAGTTTGTACATGTTACAGCTAACATGTCTTTTAAGTTTTAGATAAACAAACTTTTAGAAATATGGGCTGTACTCCGTCGAAAAATCCTCATCAAATTATCGTCGATTCTACTTCTAGACCACAATCAAGGCCCGTAGAAAAGCAAGGCCTTGTATCATCGCAATCTCAAGAGCAAGAAGATTTCAACCATAACGGAGGACCTGGAGAACAAAGTCATAACGCACAAGTTTCGAAAGTCAGCTCGCCGAAACCTCCTATCGAAAGTAACAAGAAAAGCGAGGAAAATCTCGTGAGATCATCACCGAAGAAAAATTCAACTCCTGTGAAGAAAGTGAGGATAAAGTCTGCTAAAGGCGGCCCTGATCGAATCGCAACTGATCAATTTCACCAAATAAGTTACGAGAAGGCATCGCAGTTACAAGTTACGGATCCAGAAGAAATGTGGGCTATCGTCAAAGGAACGAGTGATCGAGAAGGGATTCAAATCGAACCAACGAAAAATCGTAAAGGATGGAGGACGATCCGAATTTTCGTGTCCTCGACGTTCAAAGATTTTCACCAAGAACGGGAAGTGCTCGTCAAAGAGGTAGGAAGTTGTTGATTCGATATTTTCCGCAAATATTGGCGGAATTCTATGAATTTAATTTTTTTCAGGATTTCAGGGATACAGATAAAACACTTTTATCTCTTGAATACTGCTGCTTCATAGCCCAAAACAAAATTCGAAGAATCTTACTTTATTTCTCAACTTTTTTTCGAGACTGAAGTTTCGCAAAGAAAATTTTCAACTCTGATTTTTGTGGTAATGTATGGCATTTTGTCAATCATTAGCAGTTACTACTTATTTATCGTTGATATAAGATGTTAGCGTATTTGCGATATCAATAGCAAAACCAAAAATTATTTTTGCTGCCTATTAGTTAGAGCAATATTCACAACCAGCTTCTCTGTAAATAATGCATTTAACTTCTTGATATGTTTCATTCAACCTTGCTTCCTAAAATCACCTGCTATTCTCTCAGCCCTCAGAAGACGTTATACCTCAAATAACCTATCACATTTCTTCATGCTGATGGCTTTAGTGCCGTAATTTTTCATGGAATTAGACACAAACACAAAACGTCGTCCCTCCTAGTACTTGACTACAGGCAATTGACTACAGATAGATTTACCCCTTATGCAAAGTACGCATGCCTACTCGGACACCGTAGACTCCAGGAGTTGAAAACTTGTATTTACTTGCAACTTTGAAACTTGTATTCACTTGCAGCTTAGGCCAGACGTGATTTCTAGGTGGTCTGAAATTGAAACATGCTCGCAAGGACCTTGGATTACAATAACTCTTTCTTGCTCATCAAGTAGCCCCCGCCCCCCAAATTCTATCACATTTAGACAAATTTCATCAATGATTAACCCCTCATTTTATTTTCAATAATCACAAATTCATGCCCTAACAAGACTCTGCAGGGTACGGCCTTATTATGGTCAGGGCCGCCGAAAGTGGCAGGAGGGGGCAGTTTGCCCCAGGGCCTCAGGGTCTAAGGGGCCTCATAACTGAAGATTTTTAGCATTTTGACTGCATGAATTTGTAAGAAATGGAGGCAAAGAAACAAGACTTTAAATCAGGACAGTAAGCATTTAAATCAGCACAAACTTTAAATCAGCACATTTTAAGCCAATCTACAGGCGTTAATTGAGAAAATTTTCTGCTCGCTTCGCTCGCAGGGGCCTCGTTTCCCGGTGTTGCCCCTGGGCCTCTTAAACCTCTCGGCGGCCCTGATTATGGTCAGCAGCGACGAGATGCCTCACGCTTTGCCTGCTGAGTATGCAGAAGCCTATCAAAGAACGTAAAACTTCGGCAGCAGGCGAATTTTTTTCGAGATACATTCGATGATATTTCGCAAAGTCCTTCTTCAGGACGAAATTTGCGAAATTAGTCCAAATGTCAATGCTAGCACGTGATCGTTAGTTACCAAGGCTACCATGTTCAACAACAGACAATTTTTTATTGATCTCGTTCGGAAAAACAACTGCGAAGTTTCGAAAAATTGAATATTCAATTGGATTCCAATCATGCTGGAGGAACTTCAAACAAGGGGATTGAATTCGATTGAAGAGGTAATGCAATCGCAAGTTCCTTGTTTCGAAGCTGGGCAGTTTAGCAAGAAAAGTGGGGCGTATCTTTGTGTGGGAAGATATCGAGAGTTGTTGTTGTAGCATTTTCGTAGTTCACCGTCACCGCAAACCCATCGCACGAAACTCGAAGCTTTGCAAAAACGTCGTCTGAACTATTCTCGTGTGGAAACGTCAATCCACCTGCTCAAAATATCGCACCCCAGTGCAGGAAGGACGCAGAGACAAGACGACTTACTTAGAGGACTGTATCTTCCGACAAAACCATTCTTCACAAATCGTACGGCCGCTCACGGCCGAGCTAGCTCACAAGTCAACGAAGTAAACAACTGCACGCAACTTTATAGCCGTGCCAAAAACACATACGCATGAGGTCACATGCATCCTACAATAAACCAATCAATGTTTACTTATGTATCAATTTATCACTACAGTTCTTGTCATTTATTCCAGTAAATTTTTCAAAAACAGAACACTCCTCCACATCTCGAAACTTCAGTCGAACGAAAAATATAATTTCTACACGTATAGAGGAGATTTGTCGAATTTTTTTCTGTGGTAAAATAGATCCTATTCCAGTCCAGGTAATACGCTTTGTCCGAGGAAACTAGTACGCTTTGTCCGTCAGTGTGTCAAACCCCCAAAACACTACTGCGCATGAGCTTTAGCCCACCGCACGGGGGTACACATAAGTTTCCTCTCACAAAACATATCGCGTCTCCCCATTTATAGTTCAATGCGTCTCCTAACAAATTTTTGCCTCCTGATTGGTTATTGCTATCATGGGTAGTTAGAAACTGCATTAATATTTCAGCATATGTAATACTTGACAAATTACAGGGATTATTGACAAAAGCGAATTTAGTAACAATTCACCACAAAAATTTACAGTTGCTTGCGCTACCGAAATTTGTAAAACTCAAAGGAATCTCAATCCAAGTTTTATGGATCAAGTTTTTGTGGAGAAAGATACTCCACACACCCTTCGTAGTGGAAGAAATATTTTGGCACCACAACCAAACACGACAGGGTTGGCATTGTATGCCAAATCTTCGCTCCAAGAAAACGTGCATTTTCAATACCATTATGGTATTGAACATGCACGTTTTCTTGGAGCGAAGATTTGGCATACAATGCCATCTTCCTTAAAAAGAATCCCACACGTTGAACAGCTTCAAGCGAGACATTTAAAAATACAAGTTTGAGTGCAACTGCAGATTGTGCAAACGATTTATTCAAAATTTAGGGTTTTTATGATTGTAAATTATACCGTGTAAATTATAAATTATACTGTGTATTTAAGTTTTGGTTGGCGTTAATTAGCCAACCAAGACGAGAAGCCAACCTAAAATAAAGTAATTATTTTATCATTATTGTTATTATTATTATTATTATTAATTATTCTTATTATTATTATACTGCGGAGGAATATTTATTCATTACTGTGGAGGAGGTATCTCCAGGAAAAAAGGAGAAAAGTTTAGATATCTTCAGATTTCTTGTAATTCAAAATAGCGAATTTGGCGAAAGGCACAGTGAGACTTCTATCCCTGGAATTCCTTGTTTTGAATATGCCATAGGTTTTGGTCAATGGAAATTAGGCCGGAGGTAGCCTCGTGATCGGCTGCCTGCCTATTCCGCAACATCGCTGCGACTGCGAGGGAGATGAACGAAGGAAAGTGCAGCATACAGCTCAAATCCTTACTGGTTGCTGAAAGCACGCGGAAATCATCCAATTTCACGGTAGTCAGCCAATCAAATAGCCCCTTTCTAACCACGTGATACCAAGTTCGCCGATCGAAGTGAATTCTTGAGTACCCTCACGAAAGTTGAAATGGCTACTAAGTTACAATAATTACATGGAATTTTCTTTGACAAATCAGTAGAAGGGATGCTCCTCTACAGTTTGTAGCGTGCTTGGAAAAATATCTCATTTGGAGCTGAAATAGGCGATTGCGCTAAAGATGGCGGCAAGGAATTTTTTACCAAGATGCATTGCGTTCTATAGGAATTCGATTTAAGAATGCAAAGCATCTCGGTAAAAAATTCCTTGCCGCCATCTTTAGCGCAATCGTCTATTACAGTCTTCCGGTCGAAGAATATTGACATTTGTTCAAACATCGATAAAAGTCTCTGCAAATGAGATATTAGGATAAAAATCTCAGCGATTATGGACATTGCCCTAAGCAATAACCCAAGCACCGTCCCTTCAATTACATCTCAAAATCGCAGGTGATTTTCAACGATTTCTGTGAGAAATGTGATCTGGGCCTAAACTTCTTACCGATTAGAACTCATTCGTTGACCCCAAAAGGGCTTAGTTTGTATTCTTGAGCTAAACGATTCACTTACCAACGACTCAATGATCTATTTGGCTTCATTTTCCATTTAAATGTCTCCAAATTTCGTTTAAAACATCCAGTCTTGAGCAACTTCTTGCAAATTTGTCTTGTTCCATATTTTCTCGGCAAGCGCCAGCAATCTCCTCTAAATGTCTCACAGATAGGCTTTGTGCTAGAGATAATGCGATTCGACACAGTTCATACACTCGTAAATAGATATGGCACGCCCGATTTTGCTCAATTCATTCAAATGGAAACGAAAAGGATAAAAGATTTTTGGCTGTTTGGGTCACCAATGAATAGACCTTACACAAAACAACAAAGCAACAAAGAATTTGTGCAAGAAATGTGTCAAATCTATTCATAAGTCAAAAAAGTTAAACAAAAGGATAACAGCGGTAAACTTTCATCACAACAAAACACTTAGTTGAAACTTTTGTTGTGTTGAAAGTCTACCGCTGTTAACCCTTTGTTTAACTTTATTGACTCATGAATAGATTTGACACATTTCTTGCACAAACTTTTTGTTGCTTTGTTGTTTTGTAAAAGATCAATTAATGGTGAACCAAAAAGCCAAAAAATGTTTTATCCTTTTTGTTTCCATTTGAATGAAATGAGAAAAATCAGGCAATGCCATATCTATTTAGGAGTGTATGAACTGTATCGAATCGCATTATCTGTAGCTCAAAGCCTATCGATGAGACGTTTTTGAGGAGATTGCTGCGCTAACAGAGAAAATATGGAACAAGACAAATTTGCAAGAAGTTGCTCAAGACTGGATGCTTTAAACGAAATTTGGAGACATTTAAATGGCAAATGAAGTCAAATAGATCATTGAGTCGTTGGTAAGTGGATCGTTTAGCTCAAGAATACAAACTAAGCCGTATTGAGGTCAACGAATGAGTTTCAGTCGGTAAGAAGTCTAGGCCCAGATCATATTTGTGGCAGAAATCGTTGAAAATCACCTGCGATTTTGAGATGCAATTGAAGGGATGGTGCTTGGGATTTTGCTTGGCGCAATATTCATAATCGCTGAGATTTTTATCCTTATATCTCATTTGCAGCGACTTTTATCGATGTTTGAACCAATGCAAATATTCTTCGACCGGAAAATGACTGTAATTTCGGCTCCAAATGAGATATTTTTCCAAGCACGCTACAAACTGTAGAGGGGCATCCCTTCTACTGATTTATCAAAGAAAATTACATGTAATTATTGCAACTTAGTAGCCATTTCAACTTTCGTGAGGGTACTCAAGAATTCACTTTGATCGGCCAATTTGGTATCACATTGTTAGAAAGGTGAGATTTGATTGGCTGGCTACCGTGAAACTGGATGATTTCCGCGTGCTTTCAGCAACCAGTAGGGATTTGAGCTGTATGCTCCCTTTCCCCGTTCTTTTTTCTCCCTTCTCTTCTCCATGCAGCTGCACCATTGCAAGCGATTTGTATGACAGTAGTATTGTATAGTATTGTATTTGTATCTGACATTTGTATTTCACATTAGTATTGTGAAATTTGAAAAATTTCGAAAATTTGAGTGAGATTTCCTGCAACTTTCTGTAAAGAAAATTTGAAGAAAACCCATTTCTGCTCCGATGCCATGTTTTTTCTTCTTCGGTCAATCTATTTTCGTTCTGTTTCAGGTGTTTCCTGATCTGCGGTTATGGTGTGAACAGAGAAAATTGAGACTGGTGGAATGCGATTTGCGATGGGTGAGAATATCTTAGGAGAACCATATTTTCTGAATGTTTGAAACTTTCCATGTTTTGTGTATTAATATATAGTACAGCAAAATTCTATTCAAGCCCCTCTCTCCACTCTCCTTAAAGCCCCTTTCTCTTCTTGTCAAGGGAACAACAAAATGAAATTTAGTTTTCTGCAACTTTGTGGAAGTGCCAACACCACTAAAATGGATCCGGTTCTGTAGTTGTTTCATTGGCCGTATCCCCGGGTGGTGTTCATATTTTGCTCGCGGAATCTGCAGTCCTTCTCGGTTATCGTTTTCGCCTCTTTTTTCTAACGCCGGGTGTTAAAGAAGACGATTTTTCTGTAGACGGTTGTCAAAAGCACTATTTCATTGTTTTCAAATGGATCTCTTACTTTTTCGACTACCGGGTGAGTCAGAAAAAACGTGGGGCGTTTGTCGGACTGTGGTGTCACATTGAGCCACTCGATCATCGTCATCTAAATTTTTCCATGCAGCCAAAAGTCTAACTTAGATCATAAAACTTTCCCCAATGAAATCAGTCTCTTAACGCATTTGTTAAAAAAGATTTTCTTCATAAGACTTTGTATGGGATTCAGGCAAACTGGTGAAATCTTGACCAAGCCCCTTCAGCATTTTAGCCCTGCCAGAGTTACAGGTACACGTTGTATTATCAGGGGATACAGAAGAAGTATAGCCTGGTTCACACTAGGTCGCATAGGTCGCTATGATCGTGCAGAAAGAACCAAAAGACAAAGACGCAGAGTTTGAGTCCTTTGTCTTTTGTGTCTTTCTGCATGACTCTAACGACTCAAAGGACCTAGTGTGAACCAGGCTTTGGGAAAAAGTATTGTCTGGAAGACGTCCCATTGCTATTTACAGAACGTTGATCAGCAAGGGCAGATTTTGTAATACAATAGCATCAGTCACTTTGGTTCACACCTCAATTCAAAGCGATTAGCGATTGCAGACAAAAGAAATTCTCTCAAGCAGAAATTGAAAACAAACGAAGACGCAAAGTTGCCCTGAAACCAGTACGGCGAACTCTCGTTTGGTGCGGGCGAAGGGAGGTTTTTAAGAGATGTAATGTGCTCATAATGAAAGAAGAAGGGTAAATCTAAAGTTCTGTCTGGGGCATTTTGTTTATTTGACTCAAAAACCGAGCAGAGGGCATTACAATTTTAGCACATTTATTGCTCAGACATACGCAGTCACTGCTCAGCTCCTGAATCAAGTAAACAAAATGCCCAAGACAGAACTTTAGATTTACCCTTCTTCTTTCGTTATAAGCACATACCTTCTCTTAAAAACCTCCCTTCGCCCACACCAAACGAGAGTTTGCCGTACTGGTTTCAGGGCAACTTTGCGTTTTCGTTTGTTTTGAATTTCTGCTTGAGAGAATTTCTTTTGTCTGCATTCACTAATCGCTTTGAATTGAGGTGTGAACCAAAGCGACTGATGCTATTGTATTACAAAATCTGCCCTTTGTTACGTTGATCTGCTTGAAAGAAACTTCTTTGGAAGAAAAAGAAGCACGGATTATTGATGTCTTTCAAACATTCTGTACGCAGGGCAAGTCATGATAAAATATTCTACGGGAGAAAATACTATCATCTAACTGTTTCATTCTCTCCTGATAATACCACGTGCACCTGCAACTTTTGCCAAAATAAATGCGGAAGGGGCTTGGCAAAAGATTTCATCAGTTTGCCAGACTCCCATACAAGATCTTACGAAGAAAATCTTTTTTAACAAATGCATCAAATGATCGATTTCGATGGGGAAAGGTTTACAATCTAAGTTAAACTCTTGGCTGCACGGAAAAATTTAGTTCACGACAATTGGGTGGCTAAATGCTATGTCACAGTCCGCCAAATGCCCCACGTTTTTTCTGACTCACCCGGTATATTTTTGCGAAATTTTTTTCTAAAGGGGTATTATTTCGAGAGAAAAATTGTAAAGCCGGTTGAAAAGATTATTTTTTCTGATGCACACCCCTGTACGACTGAAAGTCAAGTAGCCCCCCCCGCCCGGGGGCCATATCACACAGATTTTTAGCTATTCTTTGAAATTGAAAGTGTCATTTTGAATCTAGATCCTTGAATAGACCTTTTAGCCATTCAGCAAAAGAGCCTGGATCGAGCGTTATTTCTATACATTTTTATACACGAGGTTCGATCGTGTGGCGTTAAAGCTTCTATCACTATTGTGCACATTCGAAAATTCTACAAAATGTAGCAAAGTATCGTTCGACTGAGATTCTTTTTCAGAATAGCTAAAAGGTCTTTTTCACAGTGGATCAATCCAAACACTCACTTGTTTTAACATTACAGACATATTCGTTGATTTCTGAAAGTGAATTTATCGTGGATTCACCACAGCCCAAGGGCGATACGAAATGCGTGGTTCTGTTTAGATGGACGTGGTTGTGAGAGAAACTGTCTTCAGAGGAAAACTTTGGGCCATTAAAAAGGGAGAAACATGATGTTCAGAGCTGTAGTGTAAGGGCAATTAATGCCCCATAAATGCCATGGAAAGCTTGAAGGTAATGCCAGTAAGATATGAACAATTTCTCGTAGCAAACAAGCACCGATACGTGTGAGCGAATTCGGCCTAGAAACACTTGCTCTCCCGATCGGGCCTAAACGCGCGTTTCATATCGCCCTTGCACAGCCACCAAGGAAACAATTACAGGGACTGGCCTGAAGCAATACAGTTTATGGAGATTTTTAGGGGATTAGGCTGCTCTTTGGAACAATGCACTTTGATGATAAACCCAACCGTAAGAAGTATTGCAGCATGACTTGCACGGAGAACGTATGACTTGTTTTTATTTCCTTTCATGGTTGATTCGAAACGTTCCGAAAATATAATGGTTTGAGTCGAATATTATAGGCCTTTGGCCTGCCGTACTATTTACCACTGGACATATCGTATAATTAAGCAATCACAAACATGGATTCTCGTCTTCATCCTTGTTTTCATTTCCTTTCTTTCTTCATCTGTAGGGTGTTCCGAAAGATGCAACAACAGAAGAGACGATAAAGATTTGTTTAGGAGAGTTGGATCGGTGTTATGAGGATAACACTGCGCCATTCTTTCTCAACTTGGCTGGGTGAGTCTAGTTCAGGCGATAATTTTTAGGCCATGTTAGTCTCTGTCCCGAGTGTGCCGAAAAGTATCAACCTACTTTTGATAGGTTTTGTTAAATCCTTCACTTGACACAGTAGATTGTTAATATTCAAGAAACGGTATGTTTGGAAACTTTAGATTATCCAAAAATTATGCTCTGAATGATAAAACAAGTATTGATCGAACTTCTAGTAACTAAACTTGGCATGATAAACATTGAGACGACTAAGAAGTTTAGAAATTGTTTTGTTATGATCTTCTTTGCACAAATTTCGATGTCAATTGCACCAATATACAAAATATTTCGTTTTTCTCAATAAGGTTGACGAAGTTATAATTTCTTCTTGCCCCATCCGAGCTTGCGGTCAAGTTTATTTCGTTAAAGTTTATTTCGTTTCCAGATTAAGAATTTTCAGGAAGTCGCTTACAACTCGGAGTTTAGCCCGTCGAGTCTTATTTGGTCTGCCAACCAGTAAAGGAATGCTATGCTGTATTCTGCTTTAGGCCTCATCGCGGTTTCATTTTAGTTGGATGCAATAAAATGCTCTTACAAAGTAAGGACGATGCTTTTTATCACAGGTATGGCATGACGTGTTTTGTATGAAGTCAGTTTTTGCAGAGAATGTTTTGTGCCTTTCATTGCGATCATTTTGCTCTGCAAATTTAACTCTAACTAAGAAGTTGAGAATCTATTTTAACGATGATTTTGAGCCCCTGATAGATGTTTTAAATGCCATTTTTACTTATTTTCTACAGTGACAGATCAGGTTGGATTCCAACTATTGAAGACTTAAGTCGCAATTTAGCTGCTCAATATGGCTGGGTTTATGGACTTTCTGTAACAGAAATGGAAGTTGTCCATGGAGCGTTTAGAAAATTTAATCCTAACGGTAAGGGCAAAATGGTTTAGTACCCCTATCTAGAAGTATTTGTGCATGAAACATAGATAAATGGACAGATACCAACTTATCGGAGGCGATTTTCATACCGATCAAGTTACGCATCATTTCCAGATGTTCTTTAAATCTTTGATCGATGACTTCGTCTAAAATTAATTCAAGCAAATAGTTTTGTACCCCATATAAGTTGTTCTTAAATTTTTGTACCCCCAAATAATGGAGAAAAGTTTCATACACCTGCCAAAAATTCTCGGTCCCAGTACCCAGGATTCAAAATGACTACTCCCTGAAAAGCAACACAACATGCATTTGTAGAGAGAGGGCTTGTTTAAAATTATATGGCCGCTATGATAAGCTAAAGAAAGCCACTACCCACTCGTTGTGTCTTCAGCTGCACAATGCAACGGAGTGTGGCAGAGTATCAAATACAATTATTATTATTATTCATTTATTTACCGTTGGATCGTAAAAGGATAGCTACAATAGATAGTAATCAATTCCAACACTAAAGCTTTAAGATACAAAATAAGCCTTTAAAATACAAATATTATATACTCAAAAAAGCTTGGATAAGATATTTACATGCCATTAAAATATATATACAGTATAAAAGCAGAAATCTAAAATTGTTTATCATAGAAAGCCCAAATTCGGAATAAAAGTTCGGCATAATCTGCATGGAAAATTTTGTACAATGGGTACTTTTACTGCCTGGTTTTAACAACGTGGATGTATATCGATTCCCTGTAAGACTTCAAACTAGTGTTACTGATGAAGCGAAACTGAAGAATAAAAAATTTTGGCTCAGTGTTTAAAATCCTTATCATTTACTTAATGCAAATTTTAATCCGTAATCTTTCCTTCTACAGCTTTCTTCATGTTCCGAAACACACTGAAGAATTTACCAGAATCTGTAAAAGAGGACTTCATAGACTCAGACCCAAAATGTGTGGAGAAGGTGAAGACTTTGAAAGGCATGATCAAATCAAAGTTTCCTGTAAGTTCTAAATCTTCGAGATTATCTGTTTCTTCAAGTGTGAAGTTGTTAGATTGACTCCAAAGGCCTACCCTACAATCAGCTCACTTCTTTGCATTTGAAATGAAAGAAGGTTTCAGGGATAATGCAATTTCTGTACTCTCGAGTAGATAATCTTCCCATTTCCCACTTACTAATTTTTAGAAGATTTTCCAACCCTCCCCGCTCTTATTCCAATCCCCTTTTATGATTTCTTGAAAAATTGAAATTGAAATGATGGTGAACACAATTTTTGAATGAATAGAAAATAGATACGTGTTTAACTAAGGAAACAGGTATTAATACGTTCTACAAGCCAGATGATGGAGAGCAGCGAAGAGACGTGTTATTGGTTTCAATGAGTGTGCTACTCTGAATAAATTAGGAATTACAAGATTACTAATAGAAATAAACTAAACTAAACTTAGACTTATAAAGTGCTATATATGGAGTACAATGATGTATGGATGTGAAACGTGGACAATAAGTGAAACAATGAAGAAGCAACTCGAGGCGGCCGAAATGTGGTTTTTACGAAGGATGATGAAGATCTCCTGGACAAAGAAGATAACGAATGAAGAGGTATTGAGAAGAGCCCAGACTGAAAGACAAATAATGAAGCAAATAGCGAAGAGACAATGTAGCTTCTTGGGACATGTACTGAGGAAGAGAGGCATCGAATACCAGGTGGTAACAGGAAAAGTAGGAGGAAAAAGAGATAGAGGAAGACAAAGACAGACATTTCTCGGTTGGATAGGCAAATGCTTTGAGAAAAGTGGGGTGGACATTATTCGATTGGCAGATAACAAAACTTTGTATCATGCTGTGATAGCCAATGCCAGAATCTGACAAGGCACTATACGGCGACGACGAATAGAAATAAATGTGTTAATGGTACGCTAAATAAGGATTTACAGGCGACAATACATTTGATACAAGCTGCACGTGATCTAATGTGTACACGTGATGTGTTAGCGGATGAGCATTCATGCCACAGATTGTTCCAGCCTCGACGATTTTTATTGTGTCGAACCATTTCCAACCCCTCATATTATTCTCGCCCTCCCCCCCCCCCCCGTTTATACGGTACTCGAGAGTACAAGAACTAAAGCTCTGTATGGAGGAATAAGTCTAGTCAAATCATTGTCTTTTTGATTCTGCAAAAAGATAGGAAACTTTCAAGATTTTTGTATTCGTTTAGACTTATTCCACAGATGTCTTGAGTTAGGCGAAGTTATATATAACTCAATCAATTGATGATTTATTTTCCAGGAAGGTAGTATATACACGTATGGAATTAAAGGGATCAGGAATCAAGGTGATACAGTTGAATTAACAGGACTTAGTGACTCGGACATTGGCTTTAGTCAAAAGGTACGTTATTTATTATTATCAATTCATTTATCGTTGGCCTGTACAATAAGCTAGCTAAAATAAAAAAGTAGCTGATTGATTCCAACGTTAAAAGATATATATACAATATTACACAAGAAAGTAGTAGATGAAATATTTACAAGTACAATAAAACCCCGCAAACAAGAACATACTTTTCTACATAACAGACTGACTAGGTTCTTAAACATGAGGTACTTACAACATTTTCAAGGTGTGGTTCTTATCGCAAGGACACTTGTTACTATGATGAATACATAGCTATGTGTTAAGTAAACTTAAGGGTAGAACGACTGTATTTAGATATTAGAGGGTATGGTATTTTGTTGTGGACCAAACAATTTACATCATACAGCTTCATAAAATAATTTGCATATCCCTGAAAACTGTTAAAGGTGTTCAGCTATCAATAGAGGAAGTTTGTTTACACTGACATGATGACATTTCTTAATTAAGTGTACCATCTCTTAAGAACATTGGAGTAAATCAGTCTGTTTTTGGTTCTTATCCTTGGGTGTCTTTTCCCACAAAATCAGTCTGCAGGTTCTTATTTTTCTATGTTCTTGTTTGCGGGGTTTTACTGTAATCAAAATATACAGTTTAATACAGATATCTAAAAACAATCATTATAAATCGTCCCAGTTTGGAATGAAGATGCGGCATAATTTGCAAGGACGGTTTTCTCCGTATCAATTTTCAATCTTTTTTTAACTGGCAAACGGTTTCTAAATTCCGTATTGTTGGTGGTAACGTTTGCCACAGCTGTGGTTCTTTAAATCGGACGCTTTCTGCTCCGTTGCTGACGGATCTCACTCTGGGCTGAGTAAAGTCGTTATTATTTCGCAAATTGTAGCGAGTTGTAATTTGCGGAAGATTTCCTGCATAAATGAAGGGTCTAGTTCATTTTTAGTTTTGTACATCTCAGTCATCAGTATTTGCAAGTTCTTCGTATGAATAGTAACTGCACAATCCTTCTGTAATAGCTCACTAAAAGTAGATTCGGTGTTGCAGTATTGGTCACATCTATGCACAGATGATGTGTTAGGAAAGAAAGCATGTGATTTGCCTTAGCTGCTTTTCTCAAAAGGGGTTGATGGCAAAATTTTGTGTGCTGCATAATCAATGGGCTTTGGTGCTTTGAAAAAAAGAATTTTGGGATATTTTTTATCTCGATGATCTCGATGAACAGTATTGGAAATTTTGATTCGGACTTAAAAGAGGTTAAAGTAATTTTGATTGTGTATCAAAAGGTTCAGTTTGCAGGAATGAATTTTAGCCTGACAAGATGGGCTAAATAGGTATTCTGTGTTGAGATGAATATATTCTAAAACCTAAGGAGAAAATCATGCAGGCTGGGTATTGATTTGAAATGATTTAAGAGGAACTTTTGCCTATGAAATCAAGAGAATATAATTCTTCCGTCATAATTTAACTACGGTATCTTGTTATTCTGATTGTCATGCAGTTGTCATTTCTCTTTAGGTTTACGATTTTTTCTTGAAAAGAATCGAAGAGTTATACCCCCTCGATCCAAGCCCTGAAGATCCACTACAGGTTCAAAGGGAAGCACATGAGGTAAGCCAATCACGTTTATAAGTGTAACTTCTTGCTATTTATTGTTATCAGATCTAGCTAATAGTTCTCTTGAGAATTTGCAAGACCCTAGAACAAATCTAGTCCTTTTGCATAGTAGGAGAAACAGAAGAATTTGCATACTCTGATTCATGTATGTTTTTATAAGAAACTAAGAATTTGGGCCAGCAATGAAAGGTTCTTAAAATTATCAGATTTGATAACTCAGGGTTTCTTACGAGTTTGTTAAAGGTTCCATAACAATCTTCATGTTCACGAACTGTATCCTCGTGAAAATTTCAAAACGAAATGTTTTGAAATTTTTCCAGTATTTAGTCATTACTCAAGTACCTTCAGAGTAATCTTATACAGAGGACAGGTAACAGGATGCGAAACTATGTTAAGGACTTCCTTTGTCAAACTAAACACTTCTGTTGTCAAAATAAACAGTTTCATAAGTTATATTTCCCTAGTACTGGAGTTTTTTTTATCTGAGAGCAGAGCTTTTTTAAGCAGTTTCTTATAAAATATGTGCGAAAAAACGTGATCAAATTTTTGGTAATATTTCAATAAGTAAGACTTCTTGGAAACTACGTCAATCTGATTTTCTTTATTTTTGTCTCATTCTCTTTTTCAGACATTCCTTGATAGCAGATCGCAGTGCGTCTTGGGAAGGGATCAAATATTAGAGCAGGTAGTTTTATTGTCTCAGTGAATCTTACTCTTTCCTCTTTTAGCAAATTAGGGTTAGCAAATGTGTTTAATGTTAAAATAAGCACGGTTTATTGGGAGCGAAAATAGGCCTAAGTGCCGAGAAACTTTCACCGCAGCTTCCAAAATTAAATGGCTCGTTTTCTTCGAATTTCGGAAATAAATTGCAAATGATGGTCAGAATAGGTAAAGAATATGGCTTAACGTCGAATTTTGACATTCTGCGGCCGTTCACCCCGTGCAAAACGGAGATACCGTGCAAAATTGCGAGCAGCCGATCAGATTGCCGAAGGGCCTCTTGTATCCAAGGGTAGAGGCAGAGCAACAAACTCACTCTGGGGACGAGATTGTAAACAAATGACTGTTTGCCTACCAAAGAGCCTTAATAAGCCGCCTTGGTATGATTTTATCCTACAATATGGCGATAAGATACTCAAATCGTCGTCGAAAGCTTTCATCTCAATCTCTTACTCATAAAATATTTATTGCAAAAGCCATAATCTGTTTTGGTGTCTTTATGCATACATTATTGAGCTATTGCCTACGGGATATCGACAGAATATTTTAATTACTTGAAACCACATGTAATTCCCTGTAGCCAGCTGAAACTGCGTTGCTTGGTGACAAATTTGCTAACAGAGGTCCATTTGTGGGGCAGTTCTAACGATTTAGGCCATGTTGCTCAATTCTGTCCTGTTCTATAAGTTTTTTTGTCATAGTTGGATATTTTATCTATCTTTGTCTGTCCAGCTGTATTTTTCATGAAACTTCATGTGGAGAGTTTGGACGACAAAAAGTGCTAAGAACAATTTTAACATACTGAGGTCTTTCGGACTTGTGTTCAGATTCCATAGTTTTATAGATCCTTGGAAAAAGCCTTTTTTTGAAATCCGGAAAGTTTTGTCACAATCCTTGCTAATTTAGCCTGGGTACAGACTCTTGATCTGAAACAACTGAGATCGGCCTTTATATAGCGGCATACAAGCTTTAAAAACAGATTTTAGCGTTGTGGTAATACCCTTACAATCCCCATAAAAATCATTTATTAAACCTGTCACATTTTTTCTCCATGTTATATTCAAATACTTCTCCACAGATAAATGAATACATCACATCACCAACAGCAGCACCGACACCACTGCTGATCATTGGTACTGCAGGCGCAGGTAAATCTGCAGTTATGGCAAAGGCTGCTGCAGATGCTGTCAAATTGGTGAAAAATAAGAAATTACCTTTACCAAAGTAAGTTAGCTGAAGCCAGTGCTACTCATATTTTGTTTATGATACATTGTTTTTGTAGTATAAACTTTAAAGAACTAATCTGCTGCTCGAAATGTGAAGAAAACTAAAGCGCACTCACAGCAAGTCTTTACTGGGTGACCAAAAACGATGAACTGAGAAGATCTATACTACAAAGAATGGAGCAACTTCTATTGTGCAATTTACCAGAATGGACCGCTCTCTCGGTCTCCTTCTTTAATTGTCGAAATGGACTATTGACCGAAATGCGTGATTTAGACTGCGTTCACACGATGCCGGCACATTTTTAAAACGATGAAAAATGTGACGGTAGCAAAATTTGAGCTAGCGTTCACACGATGCCGGAACAATTTGAAAACGGTCGGAAATTTACCGGTAAAAAGCTTGTTGCAAGACTTTGATGCCGATTAAGTGTACCTAAACCCTAAGAATCGTTCAGTCTCGTTCCAAAAGCGTCTGAAAATGTTCTATTTTCATCATTTTAAAGTGTTTACACGATGCCGTTTCCAAAATGTGCCGATTAGAGTTCCGTTTTCAAAATCTGCCGTTTTCAAAATCTGCCGGCAAAAAATGTGCCGTTTTCGTGTGAACAGGAGGCCTATCCGTCGAATTTTTCACCGTTTTCAAAATGTGCCGGCATCGTGTGAACGCAGTCTTAAACTATTCAAACGTTGTTATGTAGTTTAATGGCATGGCTACGTCGATATTATCATAACATTTGAAGGACACATTTACTTTCACATTTATTGATGTTTACACACAACCTATTTTTCTTGCAGTGGTTACAAAAAATGGCGTGTATTTTTCCATTTCGTTGGAGCAACCCCCGGATCGACTGATCTTGCGTTCTTTTTACAAAGACTTACCAAGGAAATCAAACCAGATCTGGTAAGCCCGTTAACAAACGCCCATCCAACCAATTTTGATAGACATTTAGACCCTTGTTTACTAACAAGGACCGAGATACAGGGCGGTCCAAGGGGGTCGTGGGCCCCTCAAAAATTCTAAGCAATCCACCTTTTCAAGGTAAGAGGCGCGAAATCGGAAGTCTTTTGTTGCTAGAAAAATGTGCATTTTGGGGTCTGAAATCCTGTTCTAGGTACAAAGTTTACCATGGAAGCAAATTTTCACTTTCATATCTGTCTTCGTTTGGAAATTATGGCGATTTAAAGAAATTGAATTCATAAGAGCTTTGACCGTGAAATCAGATGTTTGGATAAATTTTTGTCCAAACTTTGATTTCACGGTCCAAGCCCTGATGAGTGTAAATTATTCATATCGCCATAATTTCGCAAGGAAGACAGATATGAAAGTGAAGATTTGCCTCTACGCTAAACTTTGTATGTAGAACAGGATTTTGGACTGAAAAATGCAATATCTCTAAGAACAAAAGATTTCCGCTTTCGCGCCTCTTACCTTGAAAAGGTGGATTGCTGCATCATAGTCATGTGACTATGGCTGCATTAAGCCTTTTCCCTTTTAATGTTTTAGTATTTCAGAATATCAGATTGGTACTCCATGTTCTTATGTATATCTCGTTCAATTTGCTATCTTTCATTAGTCTAGGAAGCCCCTTGGAGGGTATTTACAAGCTAACAAACTTGTCTCACACCAGAAACGTGATGCTATCAACTCTACAGTAGCTTTTGGGCAAATTAGGCTGTTTTGCTTTTTGGGGGGAATGGGCACATCCCAACGCAGATTGACCTCTAAAGTCAATCTGTATTGAGTAACAGAAGTTAATTTTTTTTAGCAAATCTGAAGAGCGCGGTCTCAAATTTTTCCAGTGGATTACTCCCAGACCCCCTTCAAGGTTGTGGCTCGCTTCGCTTTCCATACAGTTTGCATAGGACCCCTCAAGTAAATAAATTGTATCTTGGTCCTTGTTTACTAGCAAGAAAATGCTTGGGTTTCCTTGGGCTTTGTCTTTGTGCTGGAGAGTGATCGAAGTATTCAGTTTCTTATTCACGAGAGAAGGACAAATTTTATTCATTCCTTCAAGAATAATGAATTTCTAAACACAGAGGATACAGATCTGACTGAAACAAAGCGATTTGCAACCTAAAGAATTTTCAGAGCGGGACATCTTTGAACGATTATTCTGTTATTTACAATATTTTGTATTAGTTGAAACGTGAAGTGCAAGCGCATTTCTAACATTTTTCCTCAACTAAAAATCTCTTAATTTCCTTATAGAAAGATGTAGTTAGCGATCTCGAGTCCTTGATTCAACTCAGTGGGAGCTTGCTATCCAATCCTAACACAGAACCTGTTTTATTGTTCATTGATGCTGTCAATCAGGTTGGTAACTGTCAATCAAGTAACTCTAGGGATGGTTTTGTCTGTACGTCATTTTGAAAATGTTTTTATTGATAATGAAAAGATATTCTAAGAATAAAACTTGTGGGAGAAAGCCTGCGGTGTAGAGTTAGGGCTGCTTGTTGCTTCTTTGATTAATGAATGTTTTCGATTGTGCATCCAAGCGGCACGCCATATTCAAAATACTGTAATGACGTTTCCGTATTGTTTTCATTCTATCGTGTGTTCCATCATTTAACCTCAAAATGGGGAACCTGACGAATGTTGTCAAGCGCTAGTACAGTACAGGCTTTGCCCAAATTAACATGGTTTTCTTACTGTGGCCCAATGCACTTTAGACTTTTGGACCCAAAAGTTGTTTGATTAGGCCTAAAATGGGCCAAATTATTTGTATTTCTTAAAGACCCATTGTCGACCAACAAGCTTCCTCTTATTTATCAACATTGCACCTACGCAATTACATGTTTTTCTGTGTCAGAAAATAAAATTTGCGCAGCTACATAGATTCTTACAGCACGTTGAAATCACCAACAAAAGACCTGGCTTTTGATGAATCAATTCAATTAAAAGCCAGGTCTTTTGTTGGTGATTTCAACGTGTTGTAAGAATCTATGTAGCTGCGCAACTTTTATTTTCTGACACAGAAAAACATGTAATTGCGTAGGTGCAATGTTGATAAACAAGAGGAAGCTTGTTAGTTTACAAAGGGTCTTTAAAGTTGAAGAGCGTAATTCACAAATGCTCTGCATAAATGGTGGATTCAAATGATTCAGTGTTTTGAATATTTCTATGCAAAGGAGTCTTTGGCGAGCAACATGCATCGTGCATTTACTGATCTAAAATTCTTTCAAAATTTCTACCTTCCAGCTTGATGAAGACAAACAGCAATTCTTAAACCGTTGGCTTCCTGAGCAATTAGCACCACATGTCAAAGTAGTTGTGTCAATGATAGAGGGAACTCCAACACATCGCATGTTAAGAGCTTACAAAACGAATCCGAGAGAACTTATTTGCGGGCCACTGGATCTCAGCTCTAGGGAGGTAAGAAATTTGCATTGACAGTTCTTCAAATAAAGCTTGTAAAAACTTCAGAAATGTGAAATGCTGGGTGAGCCAGAGAAAGTTCCCAATTTTAATAATGCATAGTGCCAAGAGTGCCTGATGGATTGGAATGAATTGAAATTTGCTTGATATAAATCTGAGAGATTGAAATATTTTCGTAATTTCCCATTTTTTTATGAATGCTGGAAATATAGGTAAATTCGACATTATGAATTTTATGGTTGCAAAATGCCCGAAACAGGCTTAAAACGCTTGAATCCTTATTTATTGTTGTATCTGAAGGGATTCTTTACATTTGATGAAGTGTTTTAGGCCCATTTTCAGACATTTGGAACCAAGAAATTTTCGTAAAGTCAAACTTACCTGTATTTTCAATGCTCATAAAATGCGAGAAAAATCCTTTGGTCTTTCTGCTTTGAATAGAGTTTGAATCATTCAGATCAATCCAGCACTCTTGATGCCATAAATTTTCAAGATCAGGAATTTTATCCGGCTCACCCGGAATGACTGCGGTTACTTTACGGAAACTGATATTTCTTATTGGTAAAAGACCTTTTGAATTTCCATCTCATACTTTATTTTCCTTTATCATTTCAGGCCATTGTTATAAACATTCTATCACAATACAACAAAAGATTGGATCAAGAACAATTGGAAACATTGTTGCACAAAGAAGGATCTTCGAATCCATTGTGGCTGACGTTAGCATGTGAAGAGCTGCGTGTATTTGGCAAATTTGAAATGCTTCTTGATAAAATCAACACTTTACCCGATGACTTGATCAGGTGAATTTTTCTTGAATAGCTTTCTTGATTTGGGCTGTTGAAGATATGAAGTATATGTTGCTTGACGTGTTATAGTGTCTATGTAAGATATACCCAAAGGTGTTTGGGCGGTTACTGCCTAGGAGCTTTGGACTCAATGGTTTTTGTTTTTAGTTTCTGGTATAGATGAGTTTTCAGCTTAGATTTTGTGACCTCGCATGTTCAAATTGGGTTTTGTATTCGCAAAGCAATTCACCCAAACAGGCAAAATTTCTGAAGCGGCCTAAGATAAGATGGCTATCGAATTATGCTTCTATTATCTATGCAGCATTTGAAGAAGATTTTGAGTCAGCTGAACCATTAACTTTCTATTCTTAGAAATTTCTCGATCAACTAAACTATTACATCGATCAGAGAAATTGTTAAGAACTGATACATTTACACTCTAACACGTCGCAACGCAATTTTCTAGGTGAAGGTGAAGGTGAAGATGAAGTTGCGTTTTTCAGCGCCAAGCGCTGGGATCACAGAAATAGAGCAGACCTAATCGAGTCCGCGACCCCTTGTCATGACGCTCACGTGGTGGGGCACTACCGGGACTCGAACCCACTCCGCCTGACTATTCTGGCTGCAATGTCAGAGGATTACACCACGGCGCCACAACACCTTCATAGGACTGAAGGGCAAAAGGAACAGGAACTGTGTCAAATACAGTTCTAAAACCGAATGATCTTTCTCATCCAACTTTTGTCATTGTCATTATTATTCAGTCATATCGGGCTTTGAATTGATGAAAAGTAAATTTTACTTTCATAGCTTAACAAGCTTCCAAAAGTCATGTATTGCTGAGCTGCCTCAAAAGCTGTTACCAAATTACGCATATAAGTAATTCCAATAACCATCTGTCTCAGGCTGCCTTAGAAATTTGACCTGTTTAGGTGAGTTATTCTGCGAATACAAACCCGATTTTGATATGCGTGGTTGCAAAATCTAAGTTCAGATCTCATCTATGCCATAAACTGAAAATAACAAAGTTTGAATCCAAGGCTTCTTCACAGTAACTGCTCAAACGCCCAGACTTTTTTAGGACACCCGGTATTTTTTTATAAAACTGAAAAGATCTTCCAGTAAGAAGAGATTATAATCTTTAAGACACTATTAACTTTTACCAAGGAAATCCTTAGCATTATTTTACTTCATTTTCACTTGTTTTTTGTATCATGTTACTCAAAAGGTGCTTGAATAATGCCTACTCATCGGAAGGGCTTCAAAAAACTTTGTCTCAAAATTTTTACGACGGCACATGTAGTAAATTTGAGGATTGTTGTTGAACATTCAAGAAACTCGTAAGAAATTTTGAGAACTCAAAATCAAAGTTTCAATAAACTTTCAGTAGTGGCTCGAATCGTTATTTTTTCATAAAGATCAGATACGTTAGATCGAGGATTTTCTCTTGTATGCTTATACTCCGTGATTATATTTTTCAGCCTCGAGACGGACGTCTTCTCAAGATTCGAACAAGAGGCTGGCGGACAATTGATGATCGCAACTCTTTGCCAGCTAGAAGTCTCACGTCACGGGTTGCTGGAAACTGAACTGTTAGCCTTATTAGGTGATAAAAACAATCTGAAGCCTCCAGATTTTGTGGAGGGTGAAGAAGCAGCCATTGTAGCTAAGACAGAAGACGTTGTGCAAAGCAATGTGACGGTTAGTTTGGAAAAAGATGAAGTGGAAAAACTAACTGATCAATTTGCGAAGCTTACAGACGAAGCGTATGTTGTGAAAGAGGAAAAGGAGGATGGTGATGTTGATGTGAATAAAAATAAAAGAAAGAAAGGAAAACAAATTAAATTTTTGCCAGCTAGAGAATGGGCTATCATATATAGAAATCTCAAACCGTTGCTCAGGCCATGTGGTGATCTGGGAGAAGGTCGTCTTGACTTTTATCATCGTTCGCTCAGCAAAGCTGTCAGGAGAAAGTACGTAGTTTTTATGTTAATCATAGTCCTGTGCCCGGTATCAGTGGCGGAAAAAGTAGCGGACCACAGCACCAATGGTCCCGGAAGTTTGTCAAGTCTCCAAAGTCTACAAAGAAAGAAAAAAGAAGGAAAGGGATAGGGACGGGACAGGACAGGGAAAGCTGATGATTTTAATGTGTCGTCAAAATCCTAAATGTCTCCTTGGATTTCAAACAAAGTCTTTAGAAAGTTGGTGGGTGGATGTTGTTTGACCAATTTAGGTTGCATTTGGGACAAGGAAGTTTGAAGATATTGCTTAAAAGTCGGGATGTAGTCAGCTGAAAAATCAGCAAAATATGCCAATTAGCATGCAATTGTGACCAAAGGTAGATAGTTCGTCTTCAGAATTTGCCCCATCTATTGCATATCATGACCTGCGTGGATAACTGTTTAGAGCACTACGTTCTCCCTAAGACTTGTTTGATCCCAGAAATTAGAATATTTTACCTGGTCTTCCCTGTAAGTGATTGGCTCAATGAGGTCCATGTTTCAACGATCAGAATGGTCTCAAATTGTCTTATATTGGCCCGTCATTGCTTTATAAGGATACAGAAACTGTTAAAATGTAAATATGCTTGTCCATCATCAATGCTGAACATCAAAGAATCAAAATATGATTGTGAGCAAGTCATTTTAGTTGTTTTGGGGGAAATCGAGTAATGGGACTTTCGCTATATTCCTAAAATGTACCTTGAATTATGAGAAAATCCTGACAGTTAAATTGATGTCTCAGGAAATGGTGACATTAAGTTTTATAAATTGTTTCCACAGCATTTCCTGTGCGATTTGACAAACTGAGCACATTGCTCAGTGATCGCGTAAGAATCGACTCACGACATATTCCCAGAGTTATCGTAACAACGACAACAAAAACAAACTTTTACACCTTTTGAATTGAATTTGATTTGTGCTCTGTAGCTTGAGCTTCCAGAAATCTGCCAATAACGAGCATGACAAGATTTGTAATGATTCTGTTATGATCACATTTTAGATACTTCACTGGCAGTGATGAATACAAGAAGCATATGTACAATTATTGGCATGGTGTACTCGCAGGATATTTTGAAAATATTGATGATATGGATCGTAAAGCAGAGGTAAACAAATCATTATGTCAAAATTTTCCATGGTAGATTTACAACAAAAACCCTCAGTGCTTTTTGAGCCATTTAATTCAAAGAAAATTGTAATAGAATTTTTACACTGCATTTTTAATATTCATCTAAAATTTTACAATATATACATGTTACATACTACTATACTTTCTAATTACTATACAAAGTATACAAACACTACTGGGACAGGACCACAAGGAGCAAAGGACAGTGACTACCTATTGGCCATTAACATAATTTTAGCTCGCATTTTTAAATATTTGAAACATTTACTCTATATTTTTTTAATGTTCTAAGGCCCCGTTTACACGGGATCGGATCCAAATGGAATCGGATCCATTTGGATCCGATCCACTTTTTGAGGGGCGTTTACACGGGATCGGATCCATTTAGATTTTATGAACTCTTAGCAGCGCTCTAGTAAACGTTGTCTCTTATTTTAGTCTGATCCTTTGAAATTTTGCACTCTAATAGACTCTGTTACATCTCTGATTCCCCTCTTTGAATTGTCAACAAAGGATTTTCAGTTTAATAGTGTAACTTCCTATCCGTACCAGTTTGGATCCGATCCCACCCGTTTAGACGAGACCTTCTTGGGATCGGATCCAAACGGGATCACTTTCGAAAGTGATCCCGTTTGGGTACGGATAGCAGATCCAAATGGGTTCGGATCCGTCGAGTCCCGTGTAAACGCAAGGCCTATCCGTTACAGTTTGGGTACGGGTCCATTTGGATCCGATCTCGTGTAAACGGGGCCTAAATCCACTTTTTTTATACAGGAACTCCCATACCATCTTGAACAGTTGTTGGACAACAACCGATTGATTCGATGTTTGCTAGAATGGCCTGTTTTCAATCGACTCTTTTCTGAAGATTTCAGCATTGATCTTCTTCACTCATGGAGAAAAGCTGGCGGCTACAGTGTTGCATCTGCCTTATATAAAGAATCCTGCAAAGTGTTAAAAGCATCAGGGATATCTTTAGTTGAATATGGAGATCAGATCGAGAAAGTTGTCATCTTTTTGTAAGTTGCTTGAGTTTCTGTTTACATAAAAGCTCTGTTTAGCCTCACTCTCTATTCTCCCTCCTCTCTTTAGAGTCACTCCCTTCTAAGTCAAAATTTAAATTAACATTCTCTGTATTAGAATCCCACTAATGTCAAACACCAGCGATTGCCATTTTCCATTTATTTTAGCCAAAACAAGGTTAAATTTGATTTTGATATTTTGTGTACTTGACTTGAAAAATTGTACGTTGATTCCGCAAAATATGGGGTAAAGCAGGGAGATATAGAATATATTTCCCTGGAGTGCTAAAAATCTTGGGCTTCTGATTTCCAATTTAGAATTTTTATGACATGGAGTCCCTTGTTGCCCTGTGCTCCTTTGATTTGATGATGGCACTTCGGTCAAGAGATGCTCATAACATCACTCTGAAAAACCGGTCCCTTGAAAAACTCATCGTCATAAGTCCAATATATATTGACTATGCTGTAAATTTCGAACAATGTTCAAGTTTTCTGAAAATTCCATTTATAGAGTTATAGATAGCTAGTTAAAGTGTCTTTCAAGCCATTGAATTCAGAAAAAAAGACTCTAGATTTACACCAACTTTTTAAAATATTTGGAACCTATGCTTTTGAGGGCAATCCCCGTCTTGCTTTCTTGCTGCATGTTCAAACTTCATCTCCATTGTTTACAGAATTCAGGCAGGACAATATCAAGATGCCTATGCTATGTTAGAAGAGAGATTAGAACTTGAAGAAAAACAATTAGGAATGAGAGTGGATGAGTTAGCAGATATCTACCAACTCATGAGCAAATGTAAAAGCGAGGTAAATTCTACTATATTTCATCATGCCATATTGAATTTCTTGTCGTACAGATGTTAAAATTCTAACGGGTGACTTAAAAATGTGAAACTTTGTGGAAAATTCATAATTTTGAAAGATTTTTGAGATTTTGGAAGATTTTTGAGGATCTACAATATTTTTGATATTGTCAAAATTATCGAAATATTTTTTAAGTTTGTATCATTTGTTGTGGGAGAGTTTTGCGATTTCTTGAATGCTTTGAAGATTTGAAAGGTCTTTTGGGATTTTGAAGACTGGTTGAGGATCTATTGCGATTTTCATAATTTTCAGGATCTTTGGATGTGTTTGATAGGTACCAATTCTGAAAACGGTAGACTTGATGGACTTAGAATTTGTGTTTGGTTGACTCCCATATTTCGAAAACGGCATATTTAGCAGGTTTTGAAGGCCCACTGAGCCTTCTGCTCTAAAAGGCAAAAGGTTTGGAAGGCTTTGCAGTGATTCTCGTTTTCAGTGGCGAATTTTCATTTTCCCCAGGATGAATCTGAAACTTACCGTGTTGAAGAATTTTGTGTTTGATGGGTAACCGTGTTTCCATCTTTGCGAAGTCCACCGTTTTTCAGAACAGACGATTGCGCTAAAGATAGCGGTTGAGGAAGTTTTCACCATGATGCATTCCGTTCGAATAGACGATTACGCGAAAGATGACGGCAAGGAACTTTCTACCAAGATGCACTGCGTTCTTTAATCGAATTCCTATACAATCGTTAAGGATTCGTAATTCGAACGCAATGCATCTTGGTAAAAAGTTCCTCGCCGCCATCTTTAGCGTAATCGTCTATTACGAATCTTTAACAATTCTATAGGAATTCGAATAAAGAACGCAATGCATCTCGGTAAAAAATTCCTGGCCGCCATCTTCAGTGCAGTCGTCTGTTTGGCAGGGTAGGTGTGGAATTATCAGCTAAACACACTCTTTAAGAGTTTTTAACATTTGTTTGCGATAGTATGCGAGATTTTATAGAGAGACCTGCCCCTCGCACAGAAGCATCGAGAAACGGTCAAACTTAATTAATGTATTGATTTTCGCTTGGCTTCATAATTTCCCACTCTTTTATTTGCTCATACAGTCTGTGTAAACATTGTTTTTTTTCTAGGTTGTGAAAAATTATAATTTTGTTACAAGAGATCAGTTGGAAGAAGACAAAGAAGTGGTTGATTATTGTCAAAAAAGTTTGCAATATCGAAAACAGCTGAGTGGAGATGAGAATGAGGTAATAAAGGGTGTTTCATAAAAACACAAACTAGTTGTCATTCAAAATCTCAAAAAATTGACAAAATTGTGGAATAAGCCCCAATCTCACAGCTAATTTTGACGAAGAAGCCCTCTTTGACAAGCTTCCATGTTGAGGTACTTAAATTTCACTGAAGGGTTGATTTGGACTGATTTACAGTGTTATATTTTCAAAAAATCATTTCCTGTTAATTCTAGTTAAAAATTTATATGTTTTTCACTTGTTTACATACCTTCTCTACTTGAATCATGGTATGCCATAGGACGTCTACCTCATTATTTAGTCGGTCGACGAGAATAAGCCTCCCCCCTCCCCGCCTCAAGTAAGCCCCATCCAAAAGTTCATGTTTACTAATAAGCCAACGGGAAATTCACTTCTTTTTTCAAAGTTGATTTCATTGCAACTAGAGCTGTATTTAGGATACTATCCCTTTTTGTCATAATGGGTCTTTAGATTCTGCTATTGTTTGATTGCTGTTTGCCACTGCTAAACCTCCTCCACAGAAAGGTATAGATTTTCCCTCGCAGCATATAGCAAAAGCGGCATAGGCACAATGCTGAAACACAACTACAGTGTCTAAATACTTGTGTTTTATCTTCTTTTTTGAAGTGTTCATTTTCTTTTTCCAGTTCAAAGCTGCAATGACAGACATTTTAGTAGCACATCATCTAAGTATCATTGCCGATTTAGAGCCAGCGAAAGCGACGCAACATCGAGCAGACGCATTTGCCGCCGTTGATCATGCTATCGCCGTTTTCGAAAAGGTATGTCGTAAGTTTTTGTCGTAACACTGAAGTTACCTTGAAATTAGGCTTGTAAAATATCTTCTGCCAAAATGCGTGCAACTTTTTTGCATCGACTCAAAAACGAAAAGAAATTTTGAGTAAAGAAATTGCCTTGCTGCTTTGTCAAACTTCTGTTGCGTTTTGGTATGCACGAATAGTTTTTCATCGATAGTGGGTCAAACTTCAAGCTTGATGGCATAAATTCGCGTTTCAACTCACAATGATGATAAAACTTATCTTGTCTTTAATGCATTTGAGAAATCAAAGCTCTTCTCCAATGATATTTTAAGAAGATTTCAGGAAACGGTATCTGTAAGGAGTCAAATGATATTGCAGACAAGGTCAAGATCGGGTGGATCTTCGGGAACAGTTTCCTCCTCTCCAAGTCGCACTGGCAAAAGAGGGAAATTAGTAACTGACTTGTCCGCGATTTAAGAATCTTAACTTTAGGAACTAAACCTGATACTGGAAAAGGTATGTTCTAGGGAATATTTTCCACGATTAGACGTTTCAGAAATACATTATAAAATGTCAGAAAAAATCAACCTAATTTTATCCTCTATTCAGGAGTAGATGAAGATATTTTCATTCTATTTGAAAGTGACAGCACACAGGCATTTAAAAGGGGGGAAACAGGGAATATTCGAACAATTCTACCGCCTTCTACTCGCCTTGAGGAAGTTCGTTTAGACTGCATTCACGCGATGCCGGCAGATGTTGAAAACGGTGCAAAATGTGACGGATAGGCCTCCCTACACCCGAAAACGGCACATTTTTTGCCGGCAGATTTTGAAAATGGTAGATTTTGAAAACGGTAGATTTTGAAAACGGTAGATTTTGAAAACGGCAGATTTTGAAAACGGTAGATTTTGAAAACGGTAGATTTTGAAAACGGAACTCTTACCAGCACATCGTTAAAGTGGCATGGCATCGTGTGAACACTCGAAAATGATGAAAACAGAACATTTTTAAACGCTTTTGGAACGCGAATGATCGATTCTAAGGGTGCTGGTACATTTCTTTGGCATCAAAGTCTTGCAACGAGCTTTTTATCGTCAAATTTCGTACCGTTTTCAAATTATTGTGGCGTCGTGTGAACGCTAGCTCAAATTTTGTTACCGTCCCATTTTTCAGCGTTTTCAAAATGTACCGGCATCGTTTGAAGGTAGTCGTAGAGCCAATCTAAGACCTTTCAATTATTTTATTTTCTTAGATTGGAGATATCGGGCACTTGGCAGAAGCAATAATGACTAAATCTTTTGTAAATGCACGGAGCTCAAGATTCTTTAATGAAAAGAAAGAGGTAAGAAAAGAAAAGATTGATTTATTGGAACTTTATTTTGCAGTTAGACTAAGATGCAGTATTGATGCAGTAGAAAAGATGCAGTAATTTTTATTTCAATCATGAATGTAGCCGCCATACCAAGCAACAGGCGCTTACAAAACTTTTATGGTTAAGTCAATAAAACAGTCCCCGTTTGCAACGTCATTGCTCTCCGGATTTTCAGAAAATAGTATTAGCAAATATGTTGCTTAAAAGTGAATATATTCAAATAGCAAGGACAGGCTCTGTAATGCAGTAGCAACAGTTGCTTTAATCGACACCTCAGTTCAAAGCGATTAGTGAGTGAAGACGAAGGAAATTCTTTCAAACACAATTTGATTTCTAATGCAAAGATTATTTAAGATAAATATTTACAATAAAAGAATATTGATATGCAGACGAGCTTTCCCTGTAGATTGTTTAGCACGGTCGAGGGAGGATGCCAGCTTATGTTACATTTCTTTTGTGCTTTTTTACTTTGCAAAGAATTTAAAACTTTTAGACATCACCAGATTTCGGACAATTAAACCTGTGGACAAAATTTGATTCCAAAGTTTGATCGTCCGAAAGTTTTCTTTTTTAATGTATCTCGCATTTTTTTCTCAGCAATTGATGAAAGCAAAAGATTTATGCATGAAGGCATACGGTGAAAAGCATCTACTCGCCTGTCGCTTGTATCTCAATATTGGAATTCTGTATGAAGATAATCGAGATTTCGAAGTTGCTTACGACCATTTTGTGAAATGGAATGAAGTTTGTCTCGTGGTGAGTAATTCCTTTAACTATTATTCTTCATTTATCTATTCATTTGACAGATCCATCTTCTGTACTAATTCGATGTAGGGCGTATTCCTTTGGTTATCTGAAGCCTGGAAGTCTTCTGAGAACGGCTGCCTTGGCAGAGATTGGTGGCAGTTACCAGAAGAACGGGAACTGTGAAAACGGTAGAGATCTCAGAAATCATAGAACAAGTGCCAAAAGAATACGCTTTCTTAAAACGACAGAGCTAGCAAACTTCGCCTTCATAGAGAAAACTCTCAAAAGAAAGAGAATTCTGAAAGTACGAGAGAGGTCGAATGTTGTTGCTCGGCTGAGAGAATTGAAGCCTTGGCAATTTATGGTTTGTTATGCAGATCCCAAAAGAAAAGACACACAATTCTTACACACAAGATATACAATACTTCATTGAATTTTCGAATGTTTTGTGAACTTTTACATTCATGAAGCTGGGCTCTTTGCTACCTCCCAGAGGTCTACCGAGGCCTACCAGCTTCATGAGCAGAACGTTTCTGGGTCCTCGGAAGTCTACCGTTAGAGCCCAAGAGAATACCTAAAACTTCTCTCTAACGTCTGACTAAAGCGAAGTAACCAAAGGAAATGGTTTTGTAAAAAATGGTCTGAAGTCTGTGAACTCTGTCAGTTTGGTTCAGAATGATACCAAAGAATGGGATTTTAGCTCATCATTACTCCCCAACCAATCACTCTACCGTTTCAGAAGGCTCAATGGAGTCCTTCAAGGCCTAGAAATTGCAAGTGTAGGAGTACACAAGCTATGTATAATCAATGTGTTATTATCAAGATAGATGCAAAAACACTTGCTGAATGTGTAAATTAGTAGTCAGCGGAGAAAAGCATTGGGTAGAAAGTACCTGGGGAGAATAGAACATAAACAGAATGCAACTGACGACTGTTGGGAATTCAATTATTAGTTTGTCATTCTAACCGACAATGGTAGACTTCCCAGACTTCAGATCATATTTACGAAAGTCCATTCTTTCGGTCATTCTGTTTTCGGTAGACTTCCGAGAGATTTCGGACGTCATGATTTGAGCTCTAGTGAAAACGGTAGACTTCCGAGGCGTCGGAAACCTTCTGCTCCAGAAGCTGGTAAACATCCCAAGATATCACAAAAGCTTAGCCTGTCACAATCAATTTGGTCTGGGTAACAGGCTACAAAAAATCTTGTTTCATGACTGAAAAAGTAAAGTTTAAAAACATTTGAAAATACAATGGAGTATTGTAAATTCCTTCTCTTGGGATTTGTATTTTTACTTATCATGGATTTTTTATCTTCAGGTTTTGGGAGCCGATCATCCGAAAGCAATAAGAGCGAAGGACACCCTTGCTGAACCAATGTACGTAAATATAAGAAAGCAAAGAGAAAAAATGGCCGCTGGAAGTGCTTAGTATTTTACAGAATTAACTTCAAAGTTAAGTCATTATTTTTCTAATGATTACGAAACGTAACATCCCACAAAGCGATTTAGCACATATAGCATTTCCGTACATCAGATACAATAAGACCTCGCAATAATGGGTGAATCAGAAAAGACGCACACCGAGTATTATTTTGCATTATCTGATTGAGTAGCCAGCATGTTCAATTACTTCCTTGTATCCCTGGGGTAAACCTTGCTCAACTCATAATGAAATAGCGAGAAAGCTGGCCCTATTTTCTGCAATCATCAATGGAATTATGATGGAATCACGGCTTCGAATCTCGAATCCTGTGGGAATGTTATCAATTCTGCAATCGATTCGAAAATTCTATCACATTTGCCGTAACAATAGTAGTTCACAAGTCTCGGAATCTGATTGGTGCTCTAGGAAGTTCAGATTTAGGGCCTAAGTAGGGTCAGGTTTTCGGAGTAATATTATGAGTCACTGTTGACCTAAGTGTCGTCATCAAGTCAAAGGAGCACATGGAAACAAGGGACTCCAGGTCATAAGTCTACGACAATACCTTCAGTTAAATCGGATGAGCGTAAATTGAGTGTCCTAATAGAGTGAGGCTAATC
This sequence comes from Aurelia sp. 3 sensu Dawson et al. (2005), assembly GCA_964020215.1. Classification (NCBI taxonomy): domain Eukaryota; kingdom Metazoa; phylum Cnidaria; class Scyphozoa; order Semaeostomeae; family Ulmaridae; genus Aurelia; species Aurelia sp. 3 sensu Dawson et al. (2005). The sequence continues at coordinate 15,599,360 of OZ026593.1, read as the reverse complement.
CTTTACATCAGATTAAATACCAACAAATCAAATCAATCGAAATTATAAGAGGTTCTTTGAGAAGATTTTGGTAGAACATTCCCTGACACAATCTGTAGTGCAACCGCTAATCGCAGAACCCCCTAGACTTATTACGTTGAGTCCTGGTAATCACTACCACCCACCCACCCCTCGCTCATACTAGGAGCGAGGGGTGGGTGGGTGGTAGCGATTACTAGGACTCAACGTAATAAGTCTAAGAGCCCCCTGCAACCCCTACAGGGGCAGTGTCACGTAACAGTAAACAAACATGTTATCTCTATAATCTATATTGTTGCCCACACGTGGCCATTGTGTTCTGAACAGATTTTGGTGTATGGGGTGAATCCACACTAAAGTTTCCTCTAAAAGCCACCAATATTTCTGCAATCGTACAACATATGAGTGTTTCGTTTGTTTCTCTACGAAATACAAGAGTCCATCTTCAAAATAACACTTCATTTTGCGAAAAGTAGTGGAAAATCACTGTGATATGGTCGATCAAAAATACTGCAAAATCGTCGTTTCGAAAGAAGTTTTGTTTACATTACGTGACTCTGCCCCTTTAACGTAACCAATCTACCTGTATACATTGGCCTGGTTCTGATGCACTTTCTGATCGAAATTCTCCCAAGAATCTTCAGTTATCAATGCCAAAATGGCTGTATAAAATTCGCAAAGTTAGGCCAGTTTCTATGTATGATTGCATTTGAGTTGTAGTTAAATTGTCTGTTTGTTCTATCAGTAGCGATAAATGATATGTTGTAATAAGTCTAACGTTACCTATTGTAGCTTTATTTGACGAATATCGATTACTGTACCTTACATTCATAAGTCCCGTCTGAGTTTGTACTGTAGTGTAGATGATACATGCAGGGAAATATTATAAATAGGCTGCTGTGCATCTATAGAAAGTTAAGTTAGTAAGGACAGAGACCTGGCGAATTGCTCTTTGTGTATACTTAGATTACTTACGTTCACATACGTTCACACGATACCGGGAAATTTTTCAAAACGGTGCAACATGTGATGGTAGCAAAATTTTAGCTAGCGCTCACACGATACCGGAACAGTTTGAAAACGGTAGGAAATTGCCACAAGAATTTCTCCACAAGAATCTCCACAAGAATTTGATATTGCAGAATTGTAGCCACACCTTAAGGATCGATCAGCCTCGTTTTGAAAACGTTGAAATTTGTTCCGTTTTCATCATTTCCCAGTGTTCACCCGATATTGTTTTCAAAATATGCCGGTTAGGGTACTGTTTTCAAAATCTACCGTTTTCAAAATCTGCTGGCAAAAAATGTGCCGTTTTTGTGTGAACAGGAGGCCTATGCGTCACATTTTGCGCCACTTTCAAAATGTGCCGGCATCGAGTGAACCCAGTCGTACCCTAATTTGTATCTGCTTCAAAATATCTCAACGCATAGTAGCTTGTTTTGTACAACCCCTAAAGTGGTGGAGATCAGAGTAAAATTTTCTGATTTTGGGCAGATCGAATTATTGCATAAACTGACATATCGATCGTTTCAACCTCGAACCCAGGGTAACAATGGGCGGCCTGTTCAAATTAAATATGTCTCCGTTTGGAGGTGACCAGCGACCCAGGTCTACTGACAAAGTGGATAGCTTTATCAGTTACTTTAACTGGGCTATCAACATAGGTTCCTTTCTTGGTCATGGCCATATTTTTACAGGACCGCGAAGGCTTTGTTTATGGATAGTCAGTTCCAACAGGATGTATGTTGCTGGCTTTGATGATCATTTGTGCTGAAGAGGTGTGAGGCTGCAGACAATGCTAGCCCTGGAATCGAGGTTGGATCGTTTTAGTTTTTCAAAATGTTCTTGTATAATTTTATTCAATGTATTTATCACGAGTTGACCATTTATCATTGGTGTAGATGATTTAATCGTTAAAGGGAGTACAAAGACCAGCATGCTTTGCGTGAAGTCAGCGCCTTTTCTCTGCATAGCTTCCAGAATAACTGACTGCACGAAATTCATGAAAGCAATTATAAACGATGGAAAAGGTTGCGGGCTTTTGTACGCCGTCTAACTAATTAGGTATCGTGTTTATGTCCTCATTTTACACGTCTGTCAAGTTGTTTGTGAAGTTGAGAAAGGTTTACCGGGGATATCAGAGCCAACAGATATATTATGAACTAGAAGAAAAAAAATAAAGAGGGAAAGAACTTTTCCTCAACTCCAAAATATTGTTTCCTTTTCTACAGATCATACTTTTGATTTACAATGCTCACACGAAAGCGTTGCGTTAATTTTCTTTTTTTCTGATCAGAATTATTAAGAGGAGAATAAAAAAGTTATTTTTAATCAAATTTTGGTGGTCTTGCAAATTTGTGTTGTTTCTGCTCACCCTCAGTAAATCGTCTAAACTCTCTGAGTCTCATCTCTTTGTAAGAAATTTACTTTGTAAATAATTTTTACGCTTTTAATCACGTTAGAATTTTGTTTAGATGTTACTTGTGAAACACTAGCTAACCATAGACTATGCAAAAGCACTAGATGCTTCCAGAACAAAATCTAAGACAAGCGAATGAGACGAAATTTTCTGAGTTCGTTGGATCTTTTTGAGGCACGTTGGCGAGATATCATGTGAAAGGTTTTCGTTGTGCTTGTGAGGCAATGATTGGATGTGGCAAAAACGGAAACAATTTCTTAGCAGTAAATCACGAATTTTATTGAAGCTAGCCTAGCAGAGCATTTTTGCGCAGAGCTGTGTAAAATTGTGCATGAACGAAAGGAACTGACCCCTACGAGGGGCTGGTGGAACGAAAAGAACTGATCGAACGAAAGGAACTCACCCATACGAGGGGCTGGTGGAACGAAAAGAACTGATGGAACGAAAGGAACTCACCCATACGAGGTTCAAGATCCGCTTTTCAGAAATTTGTGGAAGCTTATGATGAAGAAATCTGTAAGATATTGCGATTTTAGATTAATTGTTCATGGCATTATTTCTCATCTTTGCGATGGAATGAACTGATGCTGGCCGAAATCGAGGCTACATAATCTCCCAGTTTGTTGAAACGACTTCTGTTGCCATGGAAATTTTCACTATTTAATGATTGATAAAAGCCTTATTATTCTCTGGTATAAAGTAACAAATAATTTGAATTGAAGAAACATTCAAAAATTTGCGGTCGAGAAGCTGCCTTGTCCTTGGTAGCAAAACATTTGAGGCAAAACCTTACGGGGACCTTGCACTCAAGGATGTGTGTCATCTGTGTCTTCACATGAATCTTTGGGTTTTAACTTTTTAAATAGTTAAATTTACAAAAAATATCTGAGACATGGGTTGTAATCCTTCAAAAAGATCTTATCCAATTGCAGACGCTAACGCAAAACAACAGTCCAGCACAGCAAGTCAAAAGGACAACAACCAGAACGAAGGGCCTGCAAAGCGTATTGACAACACAGAAACAAGCCCTTCGAAACCTCCAGTCGAAACCGAAGAGAGCCTCGTGCATTCGTCTCCACAGAAAAGTTCGACTCCGGCGAAGAAACCAAGGATAAAGTCAGCCAGAGGCGGCCCTGATCTAATCGAAACTGATCAATTTCACGAAATAAGTTACGAGAAGGCATCGCAGTTGCAAGTTACGGAACCAGAAGAAATGTGGGCTATCGTCAAAGGAACGAGTGATCGAGAAGGAATTCAAATCGAACCGACGAAAAATCGTAAAGGATGGAGAACAATTAGAATTTTCGTGTCATCTACCTTCAAAGATTTTCATCAAGAACGGGAAGTGCTCGTCAAAGAGGTGAAGAGAATGTTTAATTTTTAATCTTTTCTTTGCAATGATTAAAGAAGTATTTCCAGCATCTGAACCTGATAGAAACAATCTGGTTTTTGCATGCTTTGTTTATATCAAAGAAATGAACTTGTGGAAATACTTAGCTTTGCTGTAAAGCTTCATGAAATGAGAACCCAAATATGCCTTACTTTTTCCCACGCCATTCTGTGCTGTGCTGCCAAGTATATAGTGTACAGGACACAGCGAACCCTTTGTGACCTGAGACAAAAGTATCATAAGCTCTGAATAAAGCAAGATCACAAGTTGTACTGTTTCGTGTGGAGGCGATTTGAAATTAGTTGGAATCTTTTTGTTTGGAAATAAGTAATCTCGATTGTTTGCCCCAGCTAATTCCCATTGTCCTTGTGTCCATGGAGGTTGTTGTTATTGTAGGGCACAGGGACGCGAGGGACTCTTGACACAGGGACACAAGGAAGAGCAAAACTTGTGCTGAAGGTGAGGCCCCCTAAGTGATCTCGGGCTCCGAGTCTCCAGGGCGTTTTTTAATGGGCTCCGGGCTCCCAAAGACAGAATTGCTGTGCTCCAGGGCTCCATTGCATGCTCTTCTGGGCTCCAGGGGCTCTATTTCTTAAAATTAGAGAAAATTGCCATGGGACATGTCTGGGCTCCAGGGCTCCAAGCTTTCAAAATGATGGGCTCCAGGGCTCCAGCGACCCCCTTTGGGGGCCTCGAAGATAAAACTTGCGTTTGCAATGATCATAGTATGCAAAGAGCTTGCAATCAGAAAGCCTGCAAACGCTTTATATGGTCGATTTACGAAGCGACAAGTGGGAATAAATTCGTTTTGCACTGGTTATTGCTTTGCAAGTCCTACCCGGGCCGGAGCCTCGTAGTAATCATTAAATCGTCCAATCTTTTTAATTACACTCTGGTATCCAGGGTATGTAGATCTTTGCAGCGTAGTTATTTTCGTTTCTGATTTTGGTGCCCAGTGCCAAATGAAAATGTTTAGCATATGATTTCCAAGGCGTTTTCAAAGTTTTGCTCCAAATGAACATAGTGTGATATTGATTGAATTCGTTGCTCCGTAGGTATTTCCTGATCTCCGTCTTTGGTGTGAGCAGAGAAAACTGAGACTTGTAGAATGTGATTTGCGATGGGTAAGTAGATAGTGACTTATCATCATCAACCCACAGTCTCACAATCGTAGGAGCATGTAGATACTTTTCTCAGTCAGCCTCCCCTCTGTCTCTTTCACTAATCTCAGCATTGTCTACTCTTTTATGTTTTCTATCCACTGTTTTTCTGGTCTGCCTCTTCTTCTTTTTCCTTCTGTCATCAGTTCTATGACCACGGTAAAACTCGGTCTTTTGAATGTTTGTCTTCAAAGAAAAAAGACGATTTTCTGCCATCTCTGAGTCATAGGAGGCCTCCTTTAGGCCTTTGGATGATATATTAAAGGTAGCATACGGAAACAATATTTTCTGTGCGGAATATCAGATGGCGCTCTGGCTGGCATTGCCGTCCTGGTTTCGTAAAGTATCCATTAGAGGCTGGTCTTGAACCTCGACATCCGGATTGCACATGTTTTTGATGCAATGCAAAATATGATACAGCTTCGCCGCAATAACTGAATTTTTATGAGCTGCTGTACGGATTCCTTTTTGAAAGATTCGACAAAGTGAAAAAGCAAGATCAGGTTAAGCATTACGATTTTTCTTTAGGGTGTTCCGAAAGATGCAACAACGGAAGAAACAATAAAGATTTGCTTAGGAGAGTTAGATCGTTGTTATGAAGACAATACTGCACCATTCTTTCTTAACTTGGCAGGGTGAGCTAATTTCGATCCTTTTGTTTGTGCGTATTGCAACAAAAAAATTAAGCCGCAAAAAATGCCCTGAAACTAGAAGGGCAAACTGTCGCCTTGTGCACGCGAAATATGGCTTTTAGTATGGGCAAGATAACGAAATAGCTAACGATGTGCCAGCGGATTCGCCTTTTGGATTCAAAAGCCAAGCAGAAGGCATTTCAGTTTTTGCATATTGATACCTTAAGTAAAATAAGCAATCCACCCTTTCAAAATAAGTGATGCGAAAGCGGAAGCCCTTTGTTGTTTAAGATGTTGAAGTTTTGAGGCTAAAATCTTGTTCTGCGTACGAATATTAGTAAAAGGCTAAATTTTTACATTCATATCTGTCTTTATTTCAACATTATGGCGATTCTAAGAGTTAAAAGTTATGAGGGGTATTGACTGTGAAATCAAAGTTTAGACAAATTTTTGTCCAACTTTGATTTCGTAATGACGACAGATATGAATGTGAAAATTTGGATTTTTACTGAACTTTGTTCGCAGAACGAGATTTTAGCCTCAAGAATGCAGAATTTCAAACAACAAAAGACTTCCGCCTCCACACCTTTTATCCTGAGGATTCCCACTCAGCTCCTGAATCAAATAAACAAAATTCACATGGCAGATCCTTAGATTTATCATTCATCTTTCATTATAAACTCATGACTTCACTTACAAACCACCTTTCGCGTGCACGAGGCGACAGTTTGCCATGCTGCTTTCAAGGCATTTCTTGCGGCTTTGTTTGTTTTGAATTACTTGCTGGTATTTCCTCAAATTCGAAACTGCCCAAGCATCCCGCACGGAGGGGGGGGGGGTTCTTCCATAGTAAAGGTACCTGGGGATGTGCCGCCCGCGACGGTATACTTTTTCGGACTCCTAATTTAGCCAAGGCTGTACTTTTTGGCAATTTTAGTCGAGTTAAGTCTAGGCCAGGGTATGCTTTTTGGGAATTTTGGTCAAAGAGATGTTAAAATTCGGTAATTTTGGTAAAAAAAACCCAACTTTTTTGGAATTTTGGTCGAAAAAAGGCGAAAATTTGGCAAGTTTTGCCTATTAAAAGGCCAATTCAGAGCACTTCTGAAGGAAAAATTAGTCTAGCCAAGGGTATCATTTTCACAAAAATTGGTCTAGCAAACGATTACATCTTGAATCTGTGGGCGGCACCCCCTAACCAAAATTTAGCCGAGAACCCCCCCCCCGTGCATCCCGCAACGAAATGACGTGGTTTTTGGCCCTACTCGACGGCAAGTGAGACCACAACGCCAAATTATACATGGGTTTTATACTGATACTTTGAATTGGTTTAAACTAACATCCTTATACAATTCTATAGTGCAAAAGGATTTCACGTATTTGTTGCAGTGACAGATCAGGTTGGATTCCAACTATTGAAGACTTAAGTCGCAATTTAGCTGCTCAATATGGCTGGATTTATGGTCTTTCTGTGACAGAAATGGAAATTGTTCATGGGGCTTTTCGGAAATTCAATCCTAATGGTGAGTGAACTTAAGCAAATCAATACAATTGCTGCATTCGAAAATCATGCCTTTATCTTAACATTTACACCGCTATCAAAATTCTCACGAGGTGAGCAATTCAACTCAATATTTTTGGCGAGCAATTCAATTCAATGGAGTAATGTCCTCGTTGCTGCCGATGCTGCAGGAACAGGCGATGGACCGTTTAGTTCTTCTAGAAAGGAATTTGAATCGAACGATATCTTTTTGAATTTTTTAAAATTTTCGAATTTAAACAACAGTGATAGAAGCGCTAAGTCCTTTTGAATAAATCTGTACAAAGGTATCGCTCGATCCAGACTCTTTGGGGAATATCTCAAAGGTGTATGCCTTTCCAGGTCCCTTTTTGCACAAGGATAGAAACTAAAGATCCCAAATATATGGCAATAGTGTAAATGCTAGCTTGTGATCAGCCTCCGCAGTTTCGATTTTTTTGTGGTGAGCCTGATCTCAGCCTACGCAAATGCATTCCTCTTGGCTTTCTCTAGACTGATTCGCCGTAGATTTCGCTCCTTTATGATATACCATTTCTGAAGCAATCCAGCTCAATAGATGAGTAGGTAAAGCAATTTTGTCTATAGATAAGTAGGTAAAGATGTTTTTGTGGTTGCGAGCGAAAACTTGGGAAGAAATGTAATAAGTCTAGGCGTTTTCTTTACCTTCTTTCGTCCCAATAGCATACTCAAAATAGTTATCAGAAATTATGTTTTCACCCTATAGCGATGTTTATGTTCCGGGAGACATTGAACGACCTGCCAGAAAAATTGAAGGACGATTACGTGGACACAGACCCGAAATGTGTGGAGAAATTGAAAACACTCAAAAGCATGATCAAATCTAATTTTCCTGTAAGTACAGCTTATATCGTATCATGGTAATCAAAGGACCTTTGGGGTGACTCACGAGACTTTGTGATTGGGGAGACAATGCTTGAAAGTGGATTCATAATATTGTCAAAAAGATTATATAGCTATTTCTGGAACTACATGTGTATGCCTAAATTTAGCCTATTGTATTCTATTGTATTTGAAAAAGTCAACACGTGCGTGGAATTCGTTCAGCTAGAGGAACAAGCGTGCGTAGGAGTTTCTTTGTCCTATTTATAGATAAGATTTCTATATGCTTGTGCTTCATGCTTCTACATGCAAACAAGAAGAAATTAAGGCTAAAATGATAGCAAAAATCAAACATGAGGCAACTTTCATGAAATTTGAGATGGTCAAAAATCTTCTCTGGTGAAACTGGTTCAATGTCTATGGGTGACTTAATCAAATCCTCTTGATAAACAACAGCATTCTGTTTGTAGACAAGCCATTGGATCCTGGTCATCCTGTTGTCTCATGTATCGATGAAACTTTGAAACAATCCGTCTCTGTCTCTACCACGACTGTTTGTTGTTTTTGTTGTTTAAAACAATACTTTAAACAATCGCTGTTTGTTAAAAACAATAAGAAGTAGAACAGATATGATTCTTTCTTATCTAAATCAAAGATACATTTTGCCAAGTCCACAGATTCATGAATGATCAGGTGGCGCCGTGGTAGCGCGGTGACCTACCAAGCAATAGGTCGTGCGTTCAATCCCCAGGACAGGTAAATTTTTTCCCTTCTCACGTCTTATATCGAAATTTTTTTGTTTTTGCTTAACAAACCACATTTCGTGCCGATTAGGACATTAAAACAGTTAGGACTCCTCTATATCATTTTATAGAATTTTCTAAGTTTTAATTTTACCGTTTTTAAAGTTATTTAATGGTGTCTTTACTTCTCTTTGACAATTAGGCCTAATAATGCTTTTGCTTTCACATTCAGATTTGAAGTTTGTGGTAGTAGGCTGGAGGAAAATTTACCCTTTGTACCCTAGTAGGCCTACAGTATGAATAATTAAATCTTGTGGTCCAATTTTTAAAATGTTTTAAATGATTGTTTCGACTTCGTGTCTAGTTTGCACCCAGCATTTGAATGTAAACACAATGATTTTCGATTTATTTTCTGCTAAATGATACAAAAAAATTGCAAAAAGACTATGGCTTGCACACTGCGATTCAAATGACTTTTGCTGTGAGTTTATATGAGATCTTTCACTGCAAGTGTTCACACAACGCAAATCCCGCAACAAACTGCCAAATTGCAAATGGCCGCGAGCGCAGTGTTGCTTACTCTTGGGTCATCTGATATATGTCATCCCTAGACTGAATTGGCTCACTTCATCTGGCATCATTGGTGCTCATCTCACCATGACAGGCATGACCTCGATATAACAATAGTGTCTGTTTACTTTGTCCTTTCCACCAATCAAATGAAACCTTTAAACAATCCTCGCTCGAGACACAACGAAAAGTCGCAAAGCATGTTCACGGCGTTTTCTTGTTCAAAAACAATGAAAAAAACAATCATCGTTTGTTAGAAAAACAATCGAAATTGGACGACACACACAGGAATTTTGTCCCCTCCATATACCTCACTTGGACTTTGTCCTCGTGAGTCAAAAAGGAATAACTACTGGGTACTCCAAATTTAAGAAAATCAAAAAAATCAACAAAATTCGAACATGAAATCGAAATTCTTTTTGGTCCCTTTTGATCCAAATGTATTTAGAGATGATAAAATGTTTGTTTTCGTTATGAAATGACTCGTAGAAAGACATCATTCTGAGCTATACTTTTGAAAATAAATTGTAAATCTCTTGCCTTTTCATTATCTCTACGACGAGCATTCATGAGTATAATTTGCTCTTTTAAAGCCAATCACAAAACCAACTATGATTGGGAAATAATTTTATTCTTGAAGGATATTGAATTTTGGTATTTGTAGTTGTAGTTTCAATTTGACAACTGGAGATTCTAAAATCGTTGCCGTTTCCTTCATTTAATGCCTCTTTTCATCCAGTTACACGTATCTTTTTTGTAAGAAACTAAGAATTTGGGCCAGCACTAAAAACTTTTTAAAATTATTAGATTTTGAGTATACTCAGACTCTGTTTAGGAGTTTCTTAAAGGTTCCATAACAATCTTCGTCTTCACTACCTGTACACTACTCGTGAGCATTTCAAAACAAGGTGTTTTGAAGCCTTTCCAATGTTTAGACATTACTCTAGTAACTGTATGAGTAATACGATTGAAAGCAAGTGAACTAAGGTAAAAAATTTGCTAAGGATCTCCTTTATGAAAATGAATTGTTTCTTACTTTATACCTTTCCAGTACTGGAGTTTCTTAACTGTTTTGCGATCTGAGAGTTGCGTTTCTTATAAGCAGTTTCTCAAAAAAGATACTTGTGTTGTATGTCAAATCTTGTTTGCACAAGATTAGTATCGTTTAGATCAAAAACATTGTTCCTTTTCAGGAGGGTAACATTTACAGTTATACCATCAAAGGAATAAAGAGAAGAGAAGATTCTGTTGAGCTTATTGGTCTCACTGATTCAGATATCGGCTTCAGCCAAAAGGTTTACTGTTTTACATGACTTCTCTTTGAATCTCTAATTCACAATGCATAAATGTAAACAAGGGCAGATTTTGTAATACAATAGCATCAGTTGCTTTGGTTCACACCTCAATTCAAAGCGATTAGCGAATGCAAACAAGAAATTCTCTCTCAAGCAGAAATTGAAAACAAACGAAGCCGCAAAGTTGCCCTGAAACCAGTACGGCGAACTCTCGTTTGGTGCGGGCGATGGGACGTTTTTAAGAGAAGGTATGTGCTTATAACAAAAGAAGCAGGGTAAATCTAAAGTTCTGTCTCGCGGATTTTGTTTGTTTGATTCAGAAACTGAGAAGAGGGCATTACAATTTTTGCATATTTATTGCTCAGATGTACGCAGTCACTCCTCAGCTCCTGAATCAAATAAACAAAATCCGCGAGACAGAACTTTAGATTTACCCTTCTTTCTTTATAAGCACATAACTTCTCTTAAAAACCTCCCTTCGCCCGCACCAAACGAGAGTTTGCCGTACTGGTTTCAGGGCAACTTTGCGACTTCGTTTGTTTTCAATTTCTGCTTGAGGGAATTTCTTTTGTCTGCATTCGCTAATCGCTTTGAATTGAGGTGTGAACCAAAGCGATTGATGCTATTGTATTACAAAATCTGCCCTTGCTCATAAATGTACTAATATCGCTTGTTATTTAGGCTGGATGTGGAAGGGGCAGGGTGAATGTTTACACTCAGACTACTAATGGCAAACTTGCACGTGTTTCGAAAAGCAAAGATGCAAGGACTTGTGTGTCGTTGACACCAGAACTTAGTCTGTGCAGTTAGGGATAGAATCTAACATCCATCTGGTAGTGATTACTAGGACTCAAAGTAATAAGTCTACATCCATCTTTAAATTTTTAGGTGTATGATTTCTTCTTAAAGAGAATCGAAGAGTTATACCCACTCGATCCAAGCCCTGAAGATCCACTGCAAGTACAAAGAGAAGCACATGAGGTGAGTCCTTCCTTGTAGTTTGTAGCTCATCGTTTCTGCCAATGGAGCGTGATTTCTCCCAATCAAATTTGAACCCTATAGTGTCTTCATATTCTTCTTTATATATTTATTTGCAGACATTCCTTGATAGCAGATCACAGTGTGTCTTGGGGAGAGATCAGATCTTGGAACAAGTAAGTCAGTTTTTACGAGGATACATCTCGCTTGAGCTGGTATATAGTGTTTAATTTTCAGTTATGATTTTAAGAAGACATTATTTACTTGAACTACTTACTTACATGCTTTTGACAACCATAACTTTATTGAATTTAGTAATGAACGAAATTACAGTAGAATATCCCAAAATAAACATTCAGTTCTTTATTTCACATGGCCTCCTAGAACCTTATCATATCCTAACGAATTTTCGGGGAATTCGATTGCACAATGTCGCGGACTAAATTCTGCAAAACATGGTTGTTTGAAGGGGCATAAGTGTATTATCAGATTCAACAGTCAGTCTTTAACTTCAGCCATGACATTTGCATGGGAAATTCTTTAGCATCTTCCAAATACTTTCAGCGTTTACTGAACCATTGTTCGCATATCACTGACTATTTGTTGCTCCTCCGCACAGATTAACGAATACATCACCTCCACGACAGCGGATCCAACACCTCTGCTGGTCATTGGTACTGCAGGCGCAGGTAAATCTGCAGTTATGGCAAAAGCTGCCGCAGATGCTGTGAAATCGGTGAAAGACAAGAAAATCCATGTACCAAAGTATGTTAGCATGAAATGTTTCTGTTTGTGCTTTACTTAAGTACAGCTGAATTCTTTCGCAAAAATAGCATTTGATAATGAGGTAGTTTATTAAAATCTGTTTCAAGTTAAGTATCAGGTGAGATTAGCGATAACCCTAAAGTACTAATGGAGAACACTTGAACTGTTTTTATTCATGGAAGTTTTCACTTGGCATCTACAGGGTGTCCCAAAAAAATCGTGCCTCGTTTGTGTGGGAACTGTGCAAAGGTCAGGCTTCAAGTTAGAGTTGGAGATCTTGTTCGAGTCAATCTGACAAGTAGCTGCTGATTTATGGCAGAGAACAGGCAAAATGAATAATTGCTCCAAAAACAGCTGTTTTATTATTTTCCTGCCAAAATAAAGTAGGTTTTCAAAGAAAGGGTTCTAGCATCATATCAAAATTTTCACTACATGTTCCAAAAGGTAGAAAGTGCTCTTTTGTGAATAGACAGCACTGCTCACCCGTCAAAGATTTAGCAAAAGTTTTAATACGATGCTAGAGCGCTTTCTTTGAAAACTTACTTTATTTTGACATTGCTGGAGAACAACAGAAATGCTCTTTTTGAGGCAAGCACTAATTTTGCCTCTTCCCTTCGATAAATCAGCAACCAGATGTCAGATTGACTCAAACAAGGTCGCAGACTCTAAATTGAAGCTAGACTGATGCAACTGCCTACATACCGATATAATTGAATATACAGCTCTTCTACAGTAGCCACACCCTAGAAATAGGAGGTAACACAAACTGGGTACATTTTTCGTGGGGTACACTGTAATGTGAGGAAGTCCATAATCAATTCTACATCTAAAGCGGATGATAACAGAAAATCTTGCAATGCAAGAGCCAGAGAAGAGGTCTCGTCAATCATTTCACTGAATTCTCCTTCAAGTTATGATGATTTCATGATTTCGCAATCAGTATCTCGATTAACCGTTTGAATTATCTTTGCAGTGGTTACAAAAAATGGCGAGTATTCTTTCATTTCGTTGGAGCAACCCCCGGATCGACAGATCTTGCATTCTTTTTGCAAAGACTTACTAAAGAAATTAAGCCAGATCTTGTAAGTTTGAAGTTTCATCACACTTTATTCATGAGAAAAATCTAAACTTTTCGAGATATCTTTTGAAATCATTTCTAGCTCAGGAAATGATTGGAAAAGTTATCCCATACCACACCAATCACATCAGTTAGTTCAGTTTGCTATTAGTCGCCTCCCATCGAAAATGCATACTTTTGAACGGCCTCCTGGAGCACCCATTCCGTTATAAGATCGCACGTGCGCTGTATCTATACTTCGTAAATTACCATGCCAGCAGGAAGCGGGGGGGGGGCAGGTTGGGCTCAAACCTCTAATAATTTCAGAACAATAGTGCTACGTCACGAGGATTAATTAGACTTATTGTTCTCTGCTGTTTTAAGAACAATTGCACCCCCCAGTCAGCTGCTTCCTACGTCCCTGATGATTCATTTCAGTGTCTTGACAATGAATTTTTCTTCGACAATGAATTTTTCTTCCTTGCAGAAAGATGTGGTTAGTGATCTCGAATCCCTGATTCAACTCAGTGGCAGCTTGTTGTCAAATCCTAACACTGAACCTGTTATATTGCTTATTGATGCTGTCAATCAGGTTAGTAACCGTCAATCAATATATTTCGAGTAACTTGAATTGCGTTGGATTGTGTTTCTTTGATTGCATGAAATGTAAGGACCTCATTAGCATTTGCATTTACCTTCCCAAGAAACAGTACGATCAATTTAGATTATGAAGATCTTGACTTTTCTTTAGCGTAGAAACTCTACACTGCCAAGAGTAAACGATGCTCGCTAGATTCCTTTTCAGCCGTTTCGTTTTAATAGGGGCCTTAAGCAACCAGGACGGCGACTGCAACGGCAACGCAAATGCTCCCTTTGTTTTTGAACTTCAGCTTGAACAGGCTCCTTGTTTCCCATGCGAATTTGCTGCCCTTGAGAGTCTGTGAAGTTGTCCTTTGCAACTGCACCACTTGGAAGTCCTATTTTTAGCGCGCTGTTATTCAGATCTGGATCTTCAAAGTGAAACTAGGTCATTTCAAATGTTAATTATCAAGGATAAAAAGGTTCCAAAGTATTTAGATGGAGAAGGGGATTTTGTCTTGTCTTGGTTAAGAATATGTGAAGGTAAAGTGTGGGAAACTGTACTTGTTTGTATCATACAAGACGACGTTCTGGCTGGCGTTGCCGTCGTGGCTGCTTACAGTCCCTAATACATGGCTTTAGGCTTTATATTTCAAAAGCAAATTCGGGAAACGTCTGTAAATATGTTTTGTTTTCCTTTGAATGTGTATTAGAAGATTTGCTGCCTTCAGCGTTAGATAATCAATGGCTCTCTAATATTTTCATCATTATTCTTTAAAGTCTTCCTCCTAAATATCTCAGAATCATTCTAAAATTTTGCCTTCTAGCTGGACGAAGACAAGCAGCAGTTTTTAAATCGTTGGCTGCCTGAGAAGTTGGCCAATCACGTCAAAGTAGTTGTATCTATGATTGAGGGAACACCAACACATCGTATGTTGAGAGCTTACAAAACAAATCCAAGGGAAATCATTTGTGGACCACTCGACCAAAGTTCAAGGGAGGTGAGGACTTTATGCTTATTATGCCCCATCGACATTTGCAAGTTAAACCAGCTTTAGACTTATAACGACGAGTCCTTTGTTTCCCTGTGCTCTTTGACTTGATTATGGGGCTTCGGTCAACAGAGACTCATAATAGTGTTCTGAAAACTGGCCCTATTTAGGCCCAAACTCTACGATTCCTTGAGTACCAATCAGATTGCGAGATTTGTGTATTACTATTGTTACGGTTTAAATGTGATAGAATTTTCGATTTGATTGAAGAATTGAAAACGCTCCGACGGGATTGAGATTCGAAGCCGTGATTCCATCATAATTCCATTGATGATTGCATAAAAAAGGGCCAGGGTTTTCACTGTTTCATTATGAGTCCCTGTTGAGCAAGGTTTACCGCAGGGATACAAGGGATTCATCAATATAAGTCTAGCCCTGCCATATCTCACTAACTGCAAATATATTTGTAACTTCTGTGTCAAGGTTGTTGACTTGCCCTTGTTAATACCTAGCTGTAAAGAAAACCTTTCTTTGTTTTAAAGGCCATCGTTGTCAATATTCTATCACAATACAACAAAAGATTGGATCAAGAGCAATTAGAAACATTGTTACACAAAGAAGGATCTTCGAATCCATTATGGCTAACGTTAGCATGTGAAGAGCTGCGTGTATTTGGAAAATTTGAAATGCTTCTCGATAAAATCAACACTTTACCAGATGATCTTATCAGGTATGGTCCCAAGCTGCATAGGCCAACAAGAACAGACTGCGTAACCGTAGCATTCTTTCACGGGGGGGGGGGGGTTCTCAGCTAAATTTCGGGTAGGGGTGTGCCGCCCGCAGTTTCAAAATGGAGGAGCCGTTGGCTAGGCCAATTTTTATGAAAATGATACCCTTGGCTAGACTAATTTCTCCATTAAAAGTGCCCTGAAAGGGCGTTTTCTAGACAAAACTTGCGAAATTTTCGTACTCTCAGGACAGAAATTTTTTTAAATTTGGTTTTTTACAGAAATTACCGAACTTTTACTGTTCTTTGACCAAAATTGCCAAAAAGCGTACCCTTGCCTAGACCAAACTCGACTAAAATTGCCAAAAAGTATACCCTTGGCTAGACTAGAGGTCCAAAAAAACTATACCCTTGTGGGCGGCACATTCCCAGGTACCTTTACTATGGAAGAACCTCCCCCCATGCATTCTTTGCTTTTAGTTGATTTGAAGCATCCACCTGAAAGATTTCTGTTTTCAAAAAATTACGGACGCAAACAAACAGACTAATTTTGGCACATTGAGGCCTTTAGAGCCTACATTCTCATCAGAGTGTGACTTCTATAATTGGGAATTATCTGTCTTGTTCATATGTAGTCTTCCCTCCCTATGTTTTTTAATTCCTATGTGATAGGCTTTCTTCTTGTGCTGAAGTCCTACCATAATGGATCCATGTTTTGAAGCAAGCCTTCTTTCAAATTACTTGTCATGTACCATCATGAGCGATAGGACACCCAGTGTGTAGTAGTTTAAATTTGTATCAGTAGCGAGCCACCTTAACTCATTGTTTTTATGTGTCTTGAACTTGTTTTAGTTCCTACATAACCGCCTTTCAATGTTTCGTAATTTTGAGATTTTCAGTAGTGAGCCACCTTAAGTGAAGATCCACCTTAACTCGTAAAGCTGCTTTATGAAACATTGAAAGGTGGCTATGTACGAAGTAAAAACAAGTTCAGGACACAAAAAAGCAATAAGTTAAGGTGGCTTGCTACTGCTACTAATAAAAATTTAAACTGCTACACACTTGGGTGTCCAATCGCTCATGGTATCATACGCACAAAGGCAATCAATGATTGTTAGCTGTTTTCCCGGGGATTTTTATTTGCTAGATTTGGAGCTTTTGGTGTTAAAATGATTGATTCTTTTTGCAATTTTTGTTTAATGCAAAGTTTGATTTCATTCTGCATGATGGCTACCATTGGCGCTGTCTGATGGCTACAGATCTTGTTTTGCGCTGTTGATCGAGCTGTTGATACTTTCCTAAGAGTATATTTGCGTACTGTTTTCTATAGGAATCATTTCAAGATAATTGTGCACTTCTCAAAAACTGTAATATTTGTTTTGCAGCCTCGAGATGGATGTTTTTTCGCGATTCGAGCAAGAGGCTGGCGGAGAACTAATGGCAGCTACTCTTTGTCAGTTAGAAGTGTCCCGTCATGGGTTGCTGGAAACTGAACTGCTTGCACTCTTAGGCGAAAAAAGCAACCTGAAACCATCCAGATACGTCGAAGGAGAAGAAAATGATGTTGTTACTAAAACTGAAGACATCGTGAAGAGCGACGTTACAGTGGCCGTGGAAAAAGGCGAAGTGGAAAAACTATCTGATATGTTTTCAAAACTTACAAATGAGGCATATGTTGTGAAGAATAAAGACGAGGAGAAAGATTCGAATAAGAATAAGAAATCGAAGAGGAAACAAATAAAATTTCTACCAGCTAGAGAATGGGCTATTATATATCGAAATCTCAAGCCGTTGCTTAGGCCATGTGGTGATCTGGGTGAAGGGCGGCTCGATTTCTATCATCGATCGCTGAGCAAAGCTGTCAGGCAAAAGTAAGTCAGTATTTATACTTATTCCTTTTATTTATATCAAAAATGGTATATCCTTTCACAGACTGTTGGCTTCGTTGTCTCTCTGGTATCGAGAAGATTCTTTGTTTAATCATTTGCCATTTTCCTTTTTGTTGGAATACTAATCAAAGAACCCTTGGGGGGACTCATGGAGCCAAGCCTCTATTTAAAGATAACATTCATCTTCTGCTTGAAAATTGACGAACTGCAAAGAATGAAATTTCAATTGTAATAGAAACTCTCGCCAGGCTTTCTTTTACTCGTGCCTTATTATTTGTGATATCTTTCTCAGTAAAATGAGGGCGAAAATTGTCGGTTTCAGAAATCAAAATACAAACTCAAAATGAAAGGTGTCCTACTTCCTAGCCTGATAAATGGATTACAAATCCAAGGGTCCAAAACCCTGATATCCCAATTGAAATTAATCCTTTTATCGTCAAATTGTTTATTTAACCTAATTAGTGGATGCAGAGTCCAACTTCGGTCGTTAATATTGGAAAGAATGTGCTTCCTTTGTTCTATTGCGAAAATTTGACGTCATAGCTGCTTAAATGTCATCAGTCTGTATGTTGACTCCATCAATGCCCTATTCATGGCCCCATTGCTCCCAAAATGACTCTTTAAGCTATGACAAAACAACAAAACCACGGATTTGACGACGGACGGCATCGAAAGACATAGGACAGGATTCGCTACTATCCCATAGACTCCATGAATCAAAAACATAAGAGCTAATAAGCTAATTAACGCCAAAAACTAATCTAAGGTGGTCATATTGAGGATAATGACTCCTATCTTTGTTGAAAAGAAGGACCCAATCCCTGCAGTTTCCTCAACTCTTCATTGCAGGAAATTTGTGCAGAGTGCTAGGTATGTTCAGAGGAGAAAACTAAGGGAGTTTGGGGGATCTCTCCAAAAAGTTGGAAAATGAGCAAAAACAATGGTTTCTCGGAAATTTTAGGTTTGAGAGGGAAGGTTCGCAATTCTTTCTTGATATTCCCACCCCAACTCCCTCACTCACTTTAAACTGAACTTCCACTCCTTCAAAACCAGGAGTCTTTATTTTCATTTCTTGTACTTTAGTTCCCAGCTTTTAGATCTCACTTTAATGTGCTTGTGAGACATTGTTTCACAGTTGAGGGATTACTGCAGATTTTAACTACTTTCTCCGTGTTTGTAGATACTTCACTGGTACCGACGGTTATAAAACACACATGTACAATTACTGGCATGGTGTGCTTGCAGGATATTTTGAGAATGTTGATGATATGGATCGAAAAGCAGAGGTGAGAGAATAAATAAGCCTGTGTGGAGTATCAACGCTTTAATGGAGGAGCGTTGAGGCTGTGTCCAATGTAAAACAATATATCTTCTTTCTTAGAAACATTTCGATTTCGAAACCTCTTTGAAGGAACCAGAAATAGCTTTTTTCATCGTCGTTCTTCACAAAGACATATTTTGTTTATCTTTAGAAGCTATGTTGTGGCACGTTATTGCAAGTAATTTTTGAAAAAATGGGGTGAAATGCCATACCAGATTTTCAAGATTACCTTTTAGGTTGAGTCTATGCGTGGACGTGTAAAGTGTGCATCTTGTCAAGATTTAGCATTTCTGTATGTTTTAGCATTAGTGATTTCAAAAGTTCGTATGCCATTAGCGAAAGTTTGCCCAGATGTAGGCCAAAGCGAGACTTTTCAATCGCTAGATTATTTCTATGTGGTTTGTTTATGAGTCGCAGTTGTAGTGACTTATACCAGTCCAAAAGTAAGTGGAAGACAAAACCTTCTGCCTTTGTAGTAGGCATTTCAACACTCATTTTAATGTTCGTTTCCAGGAACTCCCATACCATCTTGAACAGTTATTGGACAACAACCGATTGATTCGATGTTTGCTAGAATGGCCTGTTTTCAATCGACTCTTTTCAGAAGATTTCAGCATTGATCTTCTTCACTCATGGAGAA
Source organism: Aurelia sp. 3 sensu Dawson et al. (2005) (assembly GCA_964020215.1). NCBI lineage: Eukaryota > Metazoa > Cnidaria > Scyphozoa > Semaeostomeae > Ulmaridae > Aurelia > Aurelia sp. 3 sensu Dawson et al. (2005). Next base: position 15,579,808 of record OZ026593.1, on the reverse strand, counting down.
AAGCTGGCGGCTACAGTGTTGCATCTGCCTTATATAAAGAATCCTGCAAAGTGTTAAAAGCATCAGGGATATCTTTAATTGAATATGGAGATCAGATCGAGAAAGTTATTATGTTCTTGTAAGTTGCTTGAACTTCTGTTTACGAAGCTCTGCTTAGCCCCACCCTCTATTCACCCCCTCTCTGAAGAGTTACTCCCTTCTAAGTCAAAGTTTTGAATTAGCCTCCTCTGTATTGGACTTGCTTCAAGTCTCGCTCTTGATCAATAAACAAATGGGAGGGAAGAGGAAGAAGAAAAGGGATGGGAAAGAGAAAGGAGGGCGAGACTTGTGGACTACGCATCCTAAAACGAAGCTCGGCTTGCTCAATTCTAATTGACTCTCCCGCTAACATGGAAGAGAGCCGCCGGTCAAGATCTTGACCAGTCTCGTTTTCGGTATGCGTAGTTCACAAGTCTCGCTCTCCCACCCCGTTCCCTTCCTCTTCCTTCTTCCTTTCTTCCCCTCCCGTCTGTTTGCATATCAAGAGCGAGATTTGGAGCAAGTCAACCTCTGTATTAGGACCCCACTAATATCAAATACCCGTGATTGCCAATTATTTTCCATTTATTATAGCTAAAACAAGGTTAAATTTAATTTTGATAGTTTGTCTATTTGACTTCAAAAATTGTATGTTGATTCCGCACATTATGGGGAAAAGCAGGGAGTATAGAATGTATTTTCCCTGGAGTAAAGTGCTGAAAAGCTTCTGGTTTGCGCCTTAGAATGTTGATGACGTCACTTCTTCAACTGAATTGAACGTAGAACTAGACTTATGACCTAGTTTATGATGACACTTCGGTCAAGAGATGCTCATAACATCACTCTGAAAAACCTGTCCCTATTTAGGCCCAAACTCTGAGCATGAGCGACAGGACACAAAAAGATTGGATCGGGCCTAAGCTACTCTCGCAGTGATTACTGAGACCAACGTTATGAATTCAGTTTGCAATCAATATGTAATGATGTAAGGAATACTTACTCGTGTTCTTGTTCTTCTCTATCATTTCCTTGCCTTGCAATTTCTGCCAAATACTGCCAGCATCGGAGCTAGATTCCCCTTCCACGACAGAACTGATCAGTCATGGCGAATATATTTTCGCTCCTCCGCACTCAACGTTTCAAAACTACGCACCTACTGTAGTTTTGAAAAGGTGAGTGCGGAGGAGCGAAAATATATTCGCCATGACTGATCAGTTCTGTCGTGGAAGGGGAATCTAGCTCCGATGCTGGCTGTATTTGGCAGAAATTGCAAGACAAGGAAATGACAGAGAAGAACAAGAACACGAGTAAGTATTCCTTACATCATTACATATTGATTGCAAACTGAATTCATAACGTTGGTCTCTGTAATCACTGCGAGAGTAGCTTAGGCCCGACCCAATCTTTTTGTGTCCTGTCGCTCATGCTCTGAGCATAGGAACACGCACGCTCTGAGCTTCCTAGAGTACCAGTCAGATTGCAGGATTTGTGAATTACTATTGTTACGCCAAATATGATAGAATTTTCGACTCGATTTAAGAACTGATAACATTCCCACGGGATTCGAGATTCGATAGGGTCAGCTTGTTCATTGCTTCATCATGAGTCCCTGTTGAGCAAGGTTTACCGCAGGGATACAAGGGACTCATTGTCACAAGTCTAATATAGAATAATATGTAACAATTTTCAAGGTTTCAGAAAATTCCATCGATAGAGTTACAGATAGGTAGTTAAAGTTTGTTTCAAGCCATTGAATTCAGAAGAAAAAGGATTTAGAATTTGCACCAACTTTCTTAAAGATTTGGAACCTGTACTTTTGAGGGCAATTTCCCGTCTTGCTTTCTTGCTGTATGTTCACACTTCATCTCCTATGTTTACAGAATTCAGGCAGGACAATATCAGGATGCCTATGCTATGTTAGAAGAGAGACTAGAACTTGAAGAAAAACAATTAGGAATGAGAGTGGATGAGTTAGCAGATATTTACCAACTCATGAGCAAATGTAAAAGCGAGGTAAGTTCTGCTATATTTAATCATGCCATTATGAATTTCTTGCCGTACAAACCCTAAACGTCTACCAGGTGACCCTAAAAGTGTGAAACTTTTTGAATTTTTGAGATTGTCAAAATCATCGAGATATTTTATATGTTTGTATCATTTGTTGTGGGAGGGTTTTGCGATTTCTTGAGGGTTTCGCAGATTTTAAAGATCTTTTTGGGATTTTGAAGATTTTTGAACATCTTTGAGATTTTCATTATTTTTTGGATTTTTGGGTGTGTTTGATTGGTACCAATTCTGAAAACGGTAGACTTGATGGACTTGGAATTCGTGTTTGATTGACTTAGACTTATTACGTTGAGTCCTAGTAATCGCTATTACCCACCCACCCCTCGCTCATACTAATACTCGCTCATTGGAATAGTATGAGCGAGGGGTGGGTGGGTGGTAGCGATTACTAGGACTCAACGTAATAAGTCTATGATTGATTCCCATATTTCGAAAAAGGCATGTTTGGCCCACTGAACCTTCTTCTCCAAAAGGCATAAGGTTTGGCAGACTTTGGAGAGATTCTCGTTTTCAGTTGCGAATTTCCATTTTCGTCAGGATGAATCAGGAACCTGCTGTATTGCAGAGTTTTGTGTTTGATGGGGAAACGTGTTTCCGTCTCTTCAAAGTCTACCATTTTCAGAACAGACGATTGCGCTAAAGATAGCAGTTGAGGAAGTTTTCACCATGATGCATTGCGTTCGAATTACGAATCTTGAGGGTGTTCTTCAATGGGAATTCGATTAAAGAACGCAATGGTAAAAAGTTCCTCGCCGCCATCTGTAGTGCAATCGTTTATTTGTCAGGGTAGTTAAGAGTTTGTAACATTCATCTTTTGTAGACTTATAGGTACGAGCATACGAGCACTTATAGAGAGATTTGCCCCTCGCACTAAAGCATTGACAAGCGGTAAAACTTAAGGTATTGGTTGTCGCTTGGCTTAATGATTTCCCACTCTTTTATTTGCTCATACAGTCTGTGTAAACATTGTTTTTTTCTAGGTTGTGAAAAATTATAATTTTGTAACAAGAGATCAGTTGGAAGAAGATAAAGAAGTAGTTGATTATTGTCAGAAAAGTTTGCAATATCGAAAACAGCTGAATGGAGATGAGAATGAGGTAATGAATGATGTTTCATAAAAACACAACCCAGCTATCATTTCAAAATCTCAAAAAAAATTGACAAAATTGTGAAATAAGTCCCAATTTCACAGCTAATTTTGATGACGAAGCCCTCTTTGATAAACCTCCATGTAGAGGTGCTTAGATTTCAAAGGATGGATTTAGACTGAAGGATGGATTTGGACTGATTTACAGTCTTATATTTTCAAAAATTCATTTCCTGTTAATTCTAGTTCAAAATTGATATGTTTTTCACTTGTTTACATACCATCTCTGCTTGAATCGTTGTATCTCACCAGATGTCTACCTAACTATTTAATAAGTCGACAAGAATAAGCCCCCCTCCCTGCCTCAAGTAAGCCCCATCCAAAAATTCTGTTTTCTAATAAGCAAGCGGAAAATTTTCTTCTTTTCTGAAGAAGATTTCATTGCAAATAGAGCTGTATTTGGGATACTATCAGTTTTTATCATGATTGGCTTTATATCTGCAATTATTTCATTGCCATTTGTCACAGCTTAGTTCTTTTGTTGAGGAAAACAACACTTACTTCTATGGAAGAGCCTGCGTGAAACCTCCTCCGCAGAAAGGTTTAGATTTTCCCTCGCAGCATATAGCAAAGCGGCATAGGCGGCATAGGCGGCATAGGCACAATGCTGAAACACAACTGCCGTGTCTAATACTTGTGTTTTTATCTTCTTTTTGAAGTGTTCATGTTCTTTTTCCAGTTCAAAGCTGCAATGACAGACATTTTAGTGACACATCATCTAAGTATTATTGCCGATTTAGAGCCAGCAAAAGCGACGGAACATCGAGCAGACGCATTTGCGGCCGTTGATCATGCTATCGCCGTTTTCGAAAAGGTATCTCGTAAGTTTTGTCGTAACACTGAAGTTACCTTGAACTTGGACTTTACTCTGCCGAAATGGGTGTGACTTTTTTGCATCCACTCAGAGACGAAAAAAGAAATTTTGAGCTAAAAATTCCTTTTCTACTTTGTCAAATGTCAGTGGCGTCTTGGTATGCACGAATAGTTTTGCATCGACAATAGGCCAAACGTCAAGCTTGGTGGCATAATTTCGCGTTTCATGCCATAATGATGAATGATGGTTTAACTTATCGTGTTCCCTCATGCATTTGAGAAATCAAATCTCTTCTGCAAAGATACTTTAAGAAAACTTCAAAAAAACGGTACAGTAAGGCCTCGCATTTAAGAAACCACTTTTTCACACCCTAGGCTAAAATGTTTCTTATATCTATGATACTTGTCATTTTTTTAGGCTCAAGTTTCTTAAGTTTCTAATCTACACGTTATTTTTATAAGAAACTAGGATCAGGCCATAGTACTAAAAGTTTCTTGATTTAACATGAAATTTTGTCCATTTTAGTACTAAAAGTTTCTTAATTGGTTTCTTAATTTTTGAATGCATGAATTGTCAATGTGGTCGCTAACACTGCTGCAGATATGTTTCTTGATATTTAAAACAATATATAGGAATAAACAGTGTTCTTTTATGTTGAAAACACAAATGGTTAGATAATATTGCCCAATGATAAAGGTTCAACGATCTATTTGCTATAAAATTAATGCTTTTAACTTTGAAAAGTTTCTTAGTACTTCTCAGACATAGTACTAGAGTTTCTTAAAATTTTGGCCATCTTAGTACTGGTTTCTTATAAACCAGTTTCTTATAAAAGAAAACGTGTGTGTAATGGAAAGTCCAAGAAATAAGTCATGATTGCATTGGCTTTTTATTGCTATATTGGTCATATGTGTTGCTATCAATGATTGTCATGAATGCCAATTAAAATTTGAATAAAAAACTGTTAAATGCAAGGAATGTTGGTAGAACTCTGCATGAATTGAAGTGTTCTCAGACCATCAGATCAGGACTTTAACCCTTTCACCCCCGGAAGGGCCATTCGCAACTTTAACCCTTTCACAGTATTCAGTGAGAACTGCGAATTTTTCAGGGGGTAAAGCTTTTAGAAATTTGATTGATTGAAAGGTTATGGACAATGCATTCATCTATTGCTTATTGAATCATTGATTATGATACCCCCTGGAAAACGACGATCTACATTAGGTTTTTCTGTCAAGCGTAATTTTAGCCGGGCCTGAAAGGGTTAATGTCAATCAAAATACAAGAAACTTTATTTTGGTGTGAGCCGCAAGTGTTGCTTACAGGTAAGGGGGCTAATCATTTTTCAGTAGCCTGAAAGTTCTTTTCTTAAATGCGGGGCCTTACTGCATCTGTAAGGAGTCAAAGAATTTAGTAAAGTTAAAGATGGGATAGACGTTTGGGAACAGTTTCCTCCTCTCCAAGTCGCACTTGCAAAAAAGAGAAATTAGTAACTGACTTGTCCGTGATTAAAGAATCTTAACTTTAGGAAGTAAACTTGATACTGGAAATGGTATGTTCTAAAGAATATTTTCCACGATTAGACGTGTCAGACATACATTAGAAAATGTCGGAAAATATCAACACAATTTTGTCCTCAATTTCAAGATTAGATGAAGACATTTTGGTTCTATTTGAAAGTGACAGCACACAGACATTTAATAGGGGAAAACAGGGAATATTCCGCGAATTCTTCCCTTTTTTACTCGCCTTGGGGAACTTTTTTCAGAATAAATCTCAGACTTTTCAATTATTTTATTTTCTTAGATTGGAGATATTGGGCACTTGGCGGAGGCAATTATGACGAAATCTTTCGTAAATTCACGCAGCCCAAGATTCTTTAATGAAAAGAAAGAGGTAAGAAAATGAACATTATTTTATTGCAAGTTCATTTTGCAGCTAGACTCAACAACATGCAATAATTTTTATTTCATTCATGAATGTAGCCGAGCTGCCATACCAAGCAACTGGCGCTTACAAAACTTGTACGGTGTAAGTCAATAAGACAGTCCCCGTTTGCAACGTCAGTCGTCATTGCTCTCCGGATTTTAAGAAAATAGTATTGGCAAATTTGTAGTTCAGTAGCAACTGTTGCTTTGATTGACATCTCAATTCAAAGCGATTAGCGACCACAGACAAAGGAAATTCTCCCAACCAGTAAATCAAAACAAACACGGCCGCAAAAGTTGCCCCGAAACCAGTGGGGCAAACTCTCACCTTGTGCAAGCGAAAGGTGGTTTTTAAGAGACGTTATGTGCTTATAATGAAAGAGAAAGGGTAAATCTAAAGTTCTGTATGGTGGATTTTGTTTATTTGATTCCGGAGCGGTGTGGTAATTGTTTCAGTTAAGCCTTAAATACCCAAGAATTATAATACCTTCTGCTGCCCGGTTTCTGAATCAAATAAAATCCGCGAGACTTACCCTCCTTCTTTCGTCATCAGCACGTAATTTCTCTTATAATCAGTCCACCTTTCGCTTTTACTAGGAGAGAGTCTACCCAGCTGGTTTCGGGACAACATTTGCGGCCATGTTTTTTTGATGTACTGGTTAAGAGAATTTCCTATTTCTTCAGTCACTAATTGTTTTGAACTAAGGTGTCAATTGTAATCTGCCTTATAATCTAATATAAATATTGACAATGAAAGAATATTCGTATGCAAACAAATCATTGACAGCTAGCTTTCTCTATATACAATATTTAAAATGGTTCAGGGAGGATGGCAGTTAACTGAGTGTAAGTAACTCTTTATGTTACATTTCTATTGTGCTGTTCCATTTTGCAAAGAATTTAAAACTTTTAGACATTACCAGATTTCGGACAATTAAACTTTGGGACAAGGTTTTATCCAGAAGTTTGATCGTCCGTAAGTTTTCGGTCTTAATTTATCTCATATTTTCTTTTCTCAGCAATTGATGAAGGCAAAAGATTTATGCATGAAGGCATACGGTGAAAAGCATCTACTCGCCTGTCGCTTGTACCTCAATATTGGAATTCTGTATGAAGATAATCGAGATTTCGAAGTTGCTTACGACCATTTTGTGAAATGGAACGAAGTTTGTCTCGCGGTGAGCAATTCCTTTAACAATTATTCTTCATTTATTCATTTGACAGATCCATCTTCTGTATTAATTCGATATAGGACGTATTCCTTTGGTTATCTGAATTCTGGAATTTTTCTGAGAGCAGAAGCCTTGGCAGAGACAGGTGGCAGTGACCAAAAGAATGTGAAAACGGTAGAGATCTCAGAAATCATAGAACAAATGCCAAAAGAATACGCTTTCTGAAAACGATAAAGCTAGCAGACTACGCCTTCCCAGAGAAAACTCCCAAAAGAAAGGGAATTCTGAAAGTACGAGAAAGGTCGAATGTTGTTTCGGAGAAATGAAGCCATGGCAATGCATGGTTTGTTATGCAGATCCCAAATGAAAAGAAACACGATTCTTACACACAAGACATGCAATACTTCATTAAATTTTCGAATGTTTTGTGAACTTTAATAATCATGAAGCTGCGTCCTTTGCGACTTCCCAGAGGTCTACCTGGTCTACCGAGGTCTACGAGCTTCATGAGCAGAACGTTTCTGACGCCTCGGAAGTCTACAGTTTTCATTAGAGCCCAAGAGAATACCTAAAAAATATCTGAAGTCTGACAAAAACGAAATTACCAAAGGAAAGGGCTTTTGTAAAAAATGGTCTGAAGTCTGCGAACTCTGTCAGTTTGGTTTAAGCTGGTTTTCATTGAATCGTAATTCATCGCTGATCATTGTCTCAGAGTATCGCCTATCATCACCGATGCTGTAAGACAAAGATCGGCGATGAATTACGATTTAGGCCCCGTTTACACTATACCGTTTTCAAATGAAAACGGTACGAAATCATGCCGTTTTGGCCCTCCGTTTACACTAAAACGTTTTCGTAACCGGCATCAAATGAAGACAGTTTTGAAAACGGTACGATTTGAAAACGGCATGAAATGTTTCAGTGTAAACGCTTGAATTCGGAACGATATCGTAACAGATTCAAAGAGAGACCAAGGAATAATCTGCCTCCCTTTCAGTCAGTAACGACATCGTTCCGAATTCAAGCGTTTACACTGAAACGTTTCATGCCATTTTCAAATCGTGCCTTTTCAAAATCGTCTTCATTTGATGCCGGTTACGAAAACATTTAAGTGTAAAAGGAGGGCCAAAACGGCATGATTTCGTACCGTTTTCATTTGAAAACGGTATAGTGTAAACGAGGCCTTAATGAAAACCAGGCTATAAAATGATACCAAAGAATGGGATTTTAGCTCCTCGTTACTCCCCAACGAATAACTCTACTGTTTCAGAAGGTTTCCAAAGAATACGCGCATAATCAGTGGACTCCTACGAGGCCAAAAAATTGCTAGAATAGGAGTAACCAAGCAATGTATAATCAACGTGTTATTATCAAGATAGATGCAAAAACATTTGCTGAATATGTAAATTAGTCATCAGAGGCGAAAAGCATTGAGTAGAAAGTACCAGGGGAAAATAAGAAATAAAACAGAATGGAACTGATGACTGTTGGGAATTCAGTTATTAGTTTTTCTTTCTAACCGACAATGGTAGACTCAGATCATATTTACGAAAGTCCATTCTTTCGGTCATTCTGTTTTCGGTAGACTTCCGAGAGATTTCGGACGTCATGATTTGGGCTCTACTGAAAACGGTAGACTTCCAAGGGGTCGGAAACCTTAAGGCTGCGTTCACATTGCACAATCTTTTGTAAGCGCGTAAACGCTCGTGCAGAAATCCGCCATACTGATCCCTTAGAGAGGCCCCCCAGGGGGGGTCTGTGTTCCCTTGTTCCCTAAAAAATTCCAAAAAATCTCCCTTGTTCCCAAAAATGTTTTTTAAATGTTCCCTGAAAAGAAATTTTGAACTGTTCCTCAGTTCCCCAAAAGTAGTCCTTTGATCCCTTGTTCCCTAAAAAATTTAGCTCATGCTCCCTGATTGAAGTCAGCCTTATTTTGGTAGGTACCTATGGACCTGCAGCAAGTCTCTACGACAGTAATCTCCGAAAAGGCTTATCTAGCTAGTCTGTGTCCCAAACCCAAGGCCAATCTAGCCCATCACAAAACTTTTTGCAAAGAGCAATCAAAACTCCCTTCATAGAAAGCAACTTAAACTGCTTCAGAGCAATGGCTTCATTGGCGTTGTTTGAAAGGACAGGCCCTTCGGAACAAAACTGATTTTGGGGGCTGAAACGAGGTGCGAGGGAAGCGACGAAAAATGGGGGTCCGGGGGCTTGCCCCCGGGAAAAGTTTTCATGACCACGCCCTTTAGATCATTGGAAAACGCACCATTTTTGGAAAATGTGCCATTGATGGAGGCAAACGATCACGATTGATGAGGGACTTCCATGAAAATTTTGAATTTTTTGACTTGCATGAATATCAAAAGATATTGCATTTTGGATAGATTCTGGTAGCTTCCTCGAATAAAAACGAGTTTGAATCTTCATTCATTCTTACGACCTTGGCTTTTACAGCCTTTTTCACTTACAAAATCAACAAACTGTAGCAAATTATTTGGGGAGCTGAAGCCCCCCAGCCACCCCGCTTCCTGACGGGCCTGAAAGGAACATTGAGACTTGCAGCAAGTCCAGTTTAACTGCAATTAAAAGAAGAAAACTCAATCAACTATTGCTGTTTAACAGGACTGTCGGAACAAAATTCATATTGGGGAGGGGCTGGAACGGGGCGCGAGCGATGCCAGTACAGATGAGGGTCTTGGGGCATGCCCCAGGAAAAATTTTTCATGACCATGCCCTTCAGATCTTTGGAAAACACCCCATTTTTGGATAATTTGCCATTGAAAGAAGCTACAGATCACAACGGAGTCTTTCCAGGAAAATTTTGAAACTTTTCAATCGTATGACATCAAAAGATATTGCATTTTTGATAGAGTTTGGTAGCTTCCTCGAATATATACGAATTCCAATCTTCATTCCCACGAGTTTGGCAGTCACAGCCTTTTTCCCAAACAAAATCAACAAACTTCAGCAAATTATTGGGGGCCTGAAGCCTCCCAGCCCCCCTGCTTCCGACGGGCCTATTAAAAGAAAACTCGATCAACTATTGCTTTCACCGTCACATTCAGGGACAGAGCCAGGGGATGGATTTCGGTAGATATGTTTTCAACTCATCCCGGGTTGACATTCATTCACAACCATAATGGTGTAGAAAAGTTGAGCACTTGGGTATGGGTCATTTGGTCAATTCCATCCTGTATATTTGCTAATGAAGGTAAAATTAATCTTCTGGACAAGTAATTCAGAACAAACATAGGCGCAAAGTTGCCCTGAAACCAGTAAGGTAAACCCTCGCTTGATGCAAGCGAAGGGTGGTTTGTAAGACAAGTTATATGCTTATGCTTAAAACGAAAGAAGAATGGTAGATCTAAAGTTTCGTCTGGCAGATTTTGTTTCTTTGATTCACCTGCATCCTTAAATAAAATTTGCAGTTATAATCTCCTAACATCAAATGAGAGACAGATTTATCTACAGAAACTATTACATAAATTTTTTTTTGGGGGGGGGGAGGTTGCTGCTAGGTAGCTCCTTTGATTTATGCATGGACAATGAAGAACTGATATGATGGGTATGATGGGGAATGTGGCGCTGTATTTTTAAGTAAGGAGATATTTTTCACTTGAAGTTCTAATATGTTCCCTGCTCCCTAATACAATTCCTTATGTTCCCTTGATCCCCGTTAAAAATTCAGGATGTTCCCTTGTTCCCATGAATAAAAATGGCCAGTTCCCTTGTTCCCCATAACCCCTGGGGGGGCATCCTTAGAGTGTTCAGACTGCAAAATATTTGCATGCGGAAAGAAGCTTGCTCATGCGAAAAAGCTTGTTGGTTAGCAAGCAGATTACTTACACGCGCGTGCAAGCGAAATCTACTGTGAGCTCTTCATTTCACAAGTAAATGGGATCCAAGGGAAATGTCAATCTGAACGGGAAATCGCAAACAAAAGCGCGTTTACGCAAGCAAAAGCATGCACGCAAAAACAAGCTTTTAATGTGAACACAGCAAAGCTAGTAAACATCCCAAGAGATAACAATCAATTGGGTCTGGGTAACAGGCTACAAAAAATCTTGTTTCATGACTGAAAAAGTAAAGTTTTAAAAACATTCAAAAATACAATGGAGTATTGTAAGTTCCTTCTCATGGGATTTGTATTTTCACTTATCACGGATTTTTTATCTTCAGGTTTTGGGAGCCGATCATCCAAAAGCAATAAGAGCGAAGGACACCCTTGCTGAACCAACTTACGTAAATATTAGAAAGCAAAGAGAAAAAATGGCCGCTGGAAGTGCTTAACATTTTACAGAATTTACTTCAAAGTAAAGTCGTTATTTTTCTAATGATTACGAAGCGTAACATCCCACACAGCGATTTAGCACATATTGCATTTCTGTACATCAGAAAAGACGCACGCCGAGTAATATTTTGCAATATCTGATTGAGTAGCCAGCATGTTCAATTATTTCCTTGTATCCCTCCGGTAAACCTTGCTCAATTCATAATGAAATTATGATGGAATCACGGTTTCGAATCTCCAATTCTGTGGGAATGTTATTCTTCAATCGCATCGAAACTTCGATTACATTTGCCGTAGCAATAGTAGGTCACAAGTCTCGCAATCTGATTGGTGCTCTAAGAAACAAGGGCAGATTTTGTAATACAATGGCATCAGTCGCTTTGGTTCACACCTCAATTCAAAGTGATTAGCGAATGCAGACAAAAGAAATTCTCTCAAGCAGAATTTCAAAACAAACGAAGCCGCAAAGTTGCCCTGAAACCAGTACGGCAAACTCTCGCTTAGTGCGGGGTGAAGGGAGTTTTTTAAGAGAGGGTATGTGCTTATAACGAAAGAAGAAGGATAAATCTAAAGTTCTGTCTCGCGGATTTTGTTTATTTGATTCAGAAACCAAGCAGAGGGCATTACAATTCTTGCATATTTATTGCTCAGATGTACGCAGTCACTCCTTAGCTCCTGAATCAAATAAACAAAATCCGCGCTCGTACCTTCTCTTAAAAACCGTCCTTCGCTCGCATCAAACGAGAGTTTTCCGTACTGGTTTCAGGGCAACTTTGCGGCTTCGTTTGTTTTGAAATTCTGCTTGAGAGAATTTCTTTTGCCTGCATTCGCTAATCGCTTTGAATGGAGGTGTGAACCAAAGCGACAGATGCTATTGTATTACAAAATCTGCCCTTGTTGCTCTAGGAAGTCCAGATTTAGGGCCTAAGTAGGGTCAGGTTTTCGGAGTGATATTATGAGTCACTGTTGACCTAAGTGTCATCATCAAGTCAAAGGAGCACATGGAAACAAGGGACACCAGGTGATAAGTCTACGACAACACCTTCAATTCAATCAGACGAGCGTAAATTGAGTGTCCTAATGGAATGAGGCCAATCCTCTACATCAAATTAAATACCAACAAATCAAATCAATCGAACATATTAGAGGTTCTTTGAGAAGATTTTGGTCAAACATTCCCTGGCACCATCTGTTGTGCAACCGCAACCGCTAATCGCAGAGCCCCCTGCAACCCCTACAGGGGCAGTATCACGTAACAGTAAACAAACCTGTTATCTCTATCTGCTATCTATATTGTTGCCCACACGTGGCCATTGTGTTCTGCACAGATTTTGGTGGATGGGGTGAATCCACACTAAAGGTACTTCTAAAAGCCACCAATATCTCTGCAATCGTACAACATAAGAGTGTTTCGTTTGTTTCTCTACGAAATACAAGAGTCCATCTTCAAAATAACACTTCATTTTGCGAAAAGTAGTGGGAAATCACTGTGATATGGTCGATCAAAAATACTGCAAAGTCATCGTTTCGAAAGAAGTTTTGTTTACATTACATGACCCTGCCCCTTTAACGTAACTAATCTACCAGTATACATTGGCCTGGTTCTGATGCACTTTCTGATCGAAATTCTCCCAAGAATCTTCAGTTATCAATGCCAAAATGGCTGTATAAAATTCGCAAAGTTAGGCCAGTTTCTATGTATGATTGCATTTGAGTTGTAGTTAAATTGTCTGTTTGTTCTATCAGTAGCGATAAATGTTATGTTGTAATAAGTCTAACGTTACCTATTGTAGCTTCATTTGACGAATATCGATTACTGTACCTTACATTCATAAGTCCTGTCTGAGTTTGTACTGTAGTGTAGATGATACATGCAGGGAAATATTATAAATAGACTGCTGTACATCTATAGAAGGTTAAGTTAGTAAGGACAGAGACCTGGCAAATTGCTTTTTGTGTATACTTAGATTACTTACGTTCACACGATACCGGGAAATTTTTAAAAACGGTGCGAAATGTGATGGTAGCAAAATTTTAGCTAGCGCTCACACGATACGGGAACAGTTGAAAACGGTAGGAAATTGCCACAAGAATTTCTCCACAAGAATCTCCACAAGAATTTGATATTGCAGAATTGTAGCCACACCTTAAGGATCGATCAGCCTCGTTTTGAAAACGTTGAAATTTGTTCCGTTTTCTTCATTTCCCAGTGTTCACCCGATATTGTTTTCAAAATATGCCGGTTAGAGTACTGTTTTCAAAATCTACCGTTTTCAAAATCTGCTGGCAAAAAATGTGCCGTTTTTGTGTGAACAGGAGGCCTATGCGTCACATTTTGCGCAACTTTCAAAATGTGCCGCCATCGAGTGAACGCAGTCTTACACTCATTTGTATCTGGTTCAAAATATATCAACGCATAGTAGTTTGTTTTGTTTAACTTTGTTTCAACATAGATTCCTTTCTTGGTTATGGCCATATTTTTACAGGACCGCGAAGGCTTTGTTTATGGATAGTCAGTTCGAACAGGATGTATGTTGCTGGGTTTGATGATCATTTGTGCTGAAGAGGTGAGGCAGCAGACAATGATAGCCCTGGAATCGAGGTTGGATCGTTTTAGTTTTTCAAAATGTTCATGTATAATTTTATTCAATGTATTTATCACGAGTAGACCATTTATCATTGGGCTAGATGATTTTGTCGTTAAAGGGAGTACAAAGACCAGGATGCTTTGCGTTAAGTCAGCGCCTTTGCTCTGCATAGCTTCCAGAATAACTGACTGCACGAAATTCATAAAAGCAATTATAAACGATGGAAAAGGTTGCGGACTTTTGTACGCCGTCTAACTAATTAGGAATCGTGTTTATGTCCTAATTTTACACGTCTGTCAAGTTTTTTGTGAAGTTGAGAAAGGTTTACTGGGGATATCAGAGCCAACAGATATATTATGAACTAGAAGGAAAAAAATAAAGAGGGAAAGAACTTTTCCTCAACTCCAAAATATTGTTTCCTTTTTTACAGATCATACTTTTGATTTACAATGCTCACACGAAAGCGTTGCGTTAATTTTCTTTTTTTCTGATCAGAATTATTAAGAAGAGAATAAAAAAGTTATTTTTAATCAAATTTTGGTGGTGTTGCAAATTTGTGTTGTTTCTGCTCACCCTCAGTAAATCATCTAAACTCTCTGAGTCTTATCTCTTTGTAAGAAATTTACTTTGTAAATAATTTTTAAGCTTTTAATCACGTTAGAATTTTGTTTAGATGTTACTTGTGAAACACTAGCTAACCATAGACTATGCAAAAGCACTAGATGCTTCCAGAACAAAATCTAAGACAAGTGAATGACACGAAATTTTCTGAGTTCGGTGGATCTTTTTGAGCCCAGGGCAAATGGACAAACAATGTTTGCAAAGCATTTGAGATTCTCAGACAAGCAGAGGTTTTGTCGGATTGGCTATCCTGCTTAATGTCATCTGGGAAAATATCACGTTGGCGAGATATCATGTGAAAGGTTTTCGTTGTGCTTGTGAGGCAATGATTGGATGTGGCAAAAACGGAAACAATTTCTTAGCAGTAAATCACGAATTTTATTGAAGCTAGCCTAGCAGAGCATTTTTGCTCAGAGCTGTGTAAAATTTGTGCTGAAGAGGTGAGGCTGCAGACAATGATAGCCCTGGAATCGAGGTCTGATCGTTTTAGTTTTTCAAAATGTTCATGTATAATTTTATTCAATGTATTTATCACAAGTTGACCATTTATCATTGGGGTAGATGATTTTGTCGTTAAAGGGAGTACAAAGACCAGGATGCTTTGCGTGAAGTCAGCGCCTTTGCTCTGCATAGCTTCCAGAATAACTGACTGCACGAAATTCATAAAAGCAATTATAAACGATGGAAAAGGTTGCGGGCTTTTGTACGCCGTCTAACTAATTAGGAATCGTGTTTATGTCCTAATTTTACACGTCTGTCAAGTTTTTTGTGAAGTTGAGAAAGGTTTACTGGGGATATCAGAGCCAACAGATATATTATGAACTAGAAGAAAGAAAAAATAAAGAGGGAAAGAACTTTTCCTCAACTCCAAAATATTGTTTCCTTTTTTGCATATCATACTTTTGATTTACAATGCTCACACGAAAGCGTTGCGTTAATTATCTTTTTTCTGATCAGAATTATTAAGAGAATAAAAAATTATTTCTAATCAAATTTTGGTGGTGTTGGAAATTTGTGTTGTTTCTGGTCACCCTCAGTAAATCATCTAAACTCTCTGAGTCTCATCTCTATGTAAGAAATTTACTTTGTAAATAATTTTTACGCTTTTAATCACGTTAGAATTTTGTTTGGATGTTACTTGTGAAACACTTAGCTAACCATAGATTATGCAAAGGCACTAGATGCTTCCAGAACAAAATCTAAGACAAGTGAATGACACGAAATTTTCTGAGTTCGTTGGATGTTTTTGAGCCAAGAGCTAGCCTAGCAGAGCATTTTTGCTTTGAACTGTGCAAAATGGTGCAGGAATGAAAGAAACTCACCCATACGAGGCTTGAGATCCACTTTTCCGAATTTGTGGAAGCTTATGAAGACGGAATCTGTAAAATATTGCGATTTTAGACTAGATGTTGTAATTACCAAGATTGTCATAAAAGTCTTTTTCATCCTTGCGATTGAATGAACTGAGGCTGGCCGAAATCGAGGTAGCATCGAGGCTACATAATCTCCCAGTTTGTTGAAACGACTTCTGTTGCCATGGAAAGTTTCACTATTTAATGATTGATAAAAGCGGTATTATTCTCTTGTATAGACGAACAAAAAATTTGAATTGAAGAAACACAATGAAAAATTTGCGGTTGAGAAGCTGCCTTGTCTTTGATAGCAAAACAGTTGAGGCAGGACCTTATACTCAAGGATGTGTGTCATCTGTGTCTTCACATGAATCTTTGGGTTTTAACTTTTTAAATAGTTAAATTCACAAAAAATATCTGAGAGATGGGTTGTAATCCTTCAAAGAGATCTTATCCTATTGCAGACTCTAACGCAAAACAACAGTCCAGTACAGCAAGGCAAGGCCTTAGCTCATCGCAAACTGCATTGAAAAGTCAAAAAGAAAGCAACCAGAACGAAGGGCCCGCAAACCGAGTTGACAACACAGAAACAAGCCCTTCGAAACCTCCAGTCGAAACCGAAGAGACCCTCGTGCATTCGTCTCCACAGAAAAGTTCGACTCCGGCGAAGAAACCAAGGATAAAGTCTGCCAGAGGCGGCCCTGATCGAATTGAAACTGATCAATTTCACGAAATAAGTTACGAGAAGGCATCGCAGTTGCAAGTTACGGAACCAGAAGAAATGTGGGCTATCGTCAAAGGAACGAGTGATCGGGAGGGAATTCAAATCGAACCGACGAAAAATCGTAAAGGATGGAGAACAATTAGAATTTTCGTGTCTTCCACCTTCAAAGATTTTCATCAAGAACGGGAAGTGCTCGTCAAAGAGGTGAAGAGAATGTTTAATTTTTAATCTTTTCTTTGCAATGATTAAAGAAGTATTTGCAGCATCTGAACCTGAAAGAAATAATCTAGTTTTTTGCATGCTTTGTTTATATCAAAGAAATGAACTTGTGGAAATACTTAGCTTTGCTGTAAAGCTTCATGAAATGAGAACCCAGATATGCTTTACTTTTTTCCCACACCATCCTGTGCTATGGTGCTAAGTATATGGTGCACAGGACACAGCGAACCCTTTGTCACCTGAGACAAAGGTATCATAAGCTATGAATAATGCAAGATCACAAGTTGTACTGTTTCTGTGGAGGCGAATTGGAATTAGTTCTAGTGTCCTTGTGTTTATGGAGGTTGTTGTTATTGTAAGGCACAGGGATACGAGGGATTCTTGACACAAGGACACAAGGAAGAGCAAAACTTGTGCAGAAGATAAAAATTGTGTTTGCAACGATCATAGTATGCAAAGAGCTTGCAATCAGAAAGCCTGCAAACGCTTTATATGGTCAATTTGCGAAGCGACAAGTGAGAATAAATTCTTTTTGCACTGGTTATTGCTGTGCAAGTGCTACCCTGGGTGTTGGAGCCTCGTAGTAAATCAGTAAATCGTCCTATCTTTTTAATTAGGCTCTGGTATCCATGGTATGCAGATCGTTGCAGCGTATTTATATTCATTTCTGATTTTGGTGCCCAGTGCCAAATGAAAATGTTTAGCATATGATTTCCAAGGCGTTTTCAAAGTTTTGCACCAAATGAACATAGTGTGATATTGATTGAATTCGTTGCTCCGTAGGTATTTCCTGATCTCCGTCTTTGGTGTGAGCAGAGAAAATTGAGACTTGTAGAATGTGATTTGCGATGGGTAAGTAGATAGTGACTTATCATCATCAACCCACAGTCTCGCAATCGTACGGGCATGTAGATACTTTTCTCAGTCAGCCTCCCCTCTGTCTCTTTCACTAATCTCAGCATTGTCTACTCTTTTATGTTTTCTATCTACTGTTTTTCTGGTCTGCTTCTTCTTCTGTTTCCTTCTATCATCCCTTCCATGATCATTTCTGGTGTTCTGGGCTGCAGATCTAGGCCTCCGAAGTAAAACTCAGTCTTTTGAATGTTTGCCTTAAAAAAAGCCTGTTTCCTGGCATCTCTGAGTTATAGGACGCCTCCTTTAGGCCTTTGGATGATATATTAAAGGTAGCATACGGAAACGAAATTTTCGGTGCGGAATATCAGATGGCGCTCTGGCTGGCATTGCCGTCCTGGTTTCGTAAAGTATCTATTAGAGGCTGGTTTTGAACCTCGACATCCGGACATCACAAAGTTTTAATTCAATTCAAAATATGATGCGGCTTCGCCGTAATAACTGAATTTTTATGAGCTGCTGTACGGATTCCTTTTTGAAAGATTCGACGAAGTGAAAAAGCAAGATTAGGTTACCATTACCACTTTTCTTTAGGGTGTTCCGAAAGATGCAACAACGGAAGAAACAATAAAGATTTGCTTAGGAGAGTTAGATCGTTGTTATGAAGATAATACTGCACCATTCTTTCTTAACTTGGCAGGGTGAGCTAATTTCGATCCTTTGTTTTTGCGTATTGCAACGAAAAAATAAAGCCGCAAAAATTGCCCTGAAACTAGAAGGGCAAACTGTCGCCTTGTGCACGCGAATGATGGTCTTTAATATGTGTTTACAACGAAATATCTAAAGATCTGCCAGTGGATTCGCCTTTTGGATTCAAAAGCCAAGCAGAAGGTATTGCAATTCTCGCATATCAATGCCTTAAAGGTATCCTGCAGCGAAAATTTTTATTTGCGCAAATGATCGACATTGTCGAATGATGAGGAATCCTCTTTAAATTTCTTTGATATCTCATTTGATTTTCATGTTATCCACTAATTTTAAGTATCAGCTGATGATGTCATTTTGGTTGCAAATTACAAGGATAATATATGGAAGTATAGGTGTATCTGATCTTTGAAAGGTTACAATTGAAGGAACCATTTCAGTTGAGCTTAGCGAAGTAATAAATATTACACAGAGTAAATCTTGTATACTTTCTTATACTTCTTACTAACAAAATGACATCATCAGCTAATTGTACAAAATAGTGGATAATTCAAAATGGTGTCAAAAAATGTAAACGACATTCTTTATCATTCAACAGTGCTTATTCGGTTGCATCAATGAAAATCTCACTTCAGATCACCTTTAACAAGATAACATCTTGCCTTTAAGTAATATGAGCAATTCCCACTCAGCTCCTGAATCAAGCAAGCAAATCCACAAGACAGACCTTTAGATTTATCTTTCATCTTTCATTATACATTCAGGACTTCACTTAAAAGGCACCTTTTGCTTGCATGAGGCGACAGTTTGCCATACCACTTTCAGAGCATTTCTTGCGTCTTTGTTTGTTTTGAATTACTAGTTGATATTTCCCTAAACTCGAAATTGCTCTAACCTCAAGCATTCCGCAACGAAATGACGTGGTTTTTGGCCCTAATCGACGGCAAGTGAGACCACAACGCCAAATTATACATGGGTTTTATACTGATACTTTGAATTGGTTTAAACTAACATCCTTATACAATTCTATAGTGCAAAAGGATTTCACGTATTTGTTGCAGTGACAGATCAGGTTGGATTCCAACTATTGAAGACTTAAGTCGCAATTTAGCTGCTCAATATGGCTGGATTTATGGTCTTTCTGTGACAGAAATGGAAATTGTTCATGGGGCTTTTCGGAAATTCAATCCTAATGGTGAGTGAAGATAACCAAATCAATATAATTGCTGCATTCGAAAATCGTGCCTATGAAGTCCTTGTTGTTATCGATGCTGCTGAAACGTGATAAGCCTTTAAGCTCTACTAGAAAAGAATTTGAATCGAACGACATCTTTATGAATTATGTAGAATTTTCGAATGTAAACAACAGTGATAGAAGCGCCAAGTCCTTTTGAATAAATCTGTACAAAGGTATCGCTCGATCCAGACTAGTGGAATAGCTCAAAGGTCTATACCTTTTCAGGTCCCTTTTTGCATCAGGATAGAAACTAAAAATCCCAAAAATATAGCAATGGCGTAAATGCAATTACCATTCGCCGCAGATTTCGCTCCTTTATGATAGAAGTGATCCAGCTCAATAGATGAGAAGGTAAAGCAATTTTGTCTATAGATAAGTAGGTAAAGATGTTTTTGTGGTTGCGAGCGAAAACTTGGGAAGAAATGTAATAAGTCTAGGCGTTTTCTTTACCTTCTTTCGTCCCAATAGCATACTCAAAATAGTTATCAGAAATTATGTTTTCACCCTATAGCGATGTTTATGTTCCGGGACACATTGAACGACCTGCCAGAAAAATTGAAGGACGATTACGTAGACACAGACCCGAAATGTGTGGAGAAATTGAAAACACTCAAAAGCATGATCAAATCTAATTTTCCTGTAAGTACAGCTTATATCGTATCATGGTAAAAAGGAATAACTACTGGGTGCTCCAAATTTAAGAAAATCAACAAAATTCGAACATGAAATCGAAATTCTTTTTGGTCCCTTTTGATCCAAATGTATTTAGAGATGATAAAATGTTTGTTTTCGTTATGAAATGACTCGTTGAAAGACCTCATTCTGAGCTATACTTTTTAAATTAAATTTTTAAGTCTTGCCTATGTGCCATTGTATTGCAACTTTTCATTATCTCTACGACGATGATAGTTTGTGTTTTTAAGGCATTTATGAATATAATTTGCTTTTTTTAAAGCCTATCACAAAACCAACTATGGTTGGGAAATAATTTTGTTCTTGAAGGAAGGCTTGCTTCACAACACGGATGTTTTCTTTGTAGTTTCAATTTGATCACTGTGCAACTACAAAGTGTCTGGAGATTCTAAAATCGTTGCTGTTTCCTTCATTTAATGCCTCTTTTCATCCAGTTACACGTATCTTTTTTGTAAGGTTCTATAACAATCTTCGTGTTCACTACCTGTACACTCGTGAACATTTCAAAACAAGGTGTTTTGAGGCCTTTCCAATGTTTAGACATTACTCTAGTAACTGTGCGAGTAATACGATTGAAAGCAAGTGAACTAAGGTAAAAATTTGCTAAGGATCTCCTTTATCAAAATGAATTGTTTCTTACTTTATATCTTCCCAGTACTCGAGTTTCTTAACTGTTTTGCGATCTGAGAGTTATATCAAATCCTGTTTGCACAAGATTAGTATCGTTTAGATCAGAAACATTGTTCCTTTTCAGGAGGGTAACATTTACAGTTATACTATTAAGGGAATCAAGAGAAGAGAAGATTCTGTTGAGCTTATTGGTCTTACTGATTCAGATATCGGCTTCAGCCAAAAGGTATACTGTTTTTATCTGACTTCTCTTTGAATATCTAATTCACAACGCATAAATCTACTAATATCACTTGTTATTTAGTCAGGATGTGGAAGGGGCAGGGTGAATGTTTACACTCGGACTACTAATGGCAAACTTCCACGTATTTCGAAAAGCAACGATGCAAGAACATGTGTGTCGTTGACACCAGACCTTAGTCTGTGCAGTTGTGAATGGAATCTAACATCCATCTGGTAGCGATTACTAGGACTCAACGTAATGAGTCTACATCCATCTTTAAATTTTTCAGGTGTACGATTTCTTCTTAAAGAGAATCGAAGAGTTATACCCACTCGATCCAAGCCCTGAAGATCCACTGCAAGTACAAAAAGAAGCGCATGAGGTGAGTCCTTCCTTGTAGTTTGTAGCTCATCGTTTCTGCCAATGGAGCGTGATTTCTCCCAATCAAATTTGAACCCTATAGTGTCTTCATATTCTTCTTTATATATTTATTTGCAGACATTCCTTGATAGCAGATCACAGTGTGTCTTGGGGAGAGATCAGATCTTGGAACAAGTAAGTCAGTTTTTACGAGGATACATCTCGCTTGAGCTGGTATATAGTGTTTAATTTTCAGTTATGATCTTAAGAAGACATTATTTACTTGAACTACTTACTTACATGCTTTTGACAACCATAACTTTATTGAATTTAGGAATGAACGAAATTACAGTAGAATATCCCAAAATAAACATTCAGTTCTTTATTTCACATGGCCTCCTAGAACCTTATCATATCCTAACGAATTTTCGGGGAATTCGATTGCACAATGTCGCGGACTAAATTCTGCAAAACATGGTTGTTTGAAGGGGCATAAGTGTATTATCAGATTCAACAGTCAGTCTTTAACTTCAGCCATGACATTTGCATGGGAAATTCTTTAGCATCTTCCAAATACTTTCAGCGTTTACTGAACCATTGTTCGCATATCACTGACTATTTGTTGCTCCTCCGCACAGATTAACGAATACATCACCTCCACGACAGCGGATCCAACACCTCTGCTGGTCATTGGCACTGCAGGCGCAGGTAAATCTGCAGTTATGGCAAAAGCTGCCGCAGATGCTGTGAAATCGGTGAAAGACAAGAAAATCCATGTACCAAAGTATGTTAGCATGAAATGTTTCTGTTTGTGCTTTACTTAAGTACAGCTGAATTCTTTCGCAAAAATAGCATTTGATAATGAGGTAGTTTATTAAAATCTGTTTCAAGTAAGTATCAGGTGAGATTAGCGATAACGCTAAAGTACTAATGGAGAACACTTGAACTGTTTTTATTCATGGAAGTTTTCACTTGGCATCTACAGGGTGTCCCAAAAAAATCGTGCCTCGTTTGTGTGGGAACTGTGCAAAGGTCAGGCTTCAAGTTAGAGTTGGAGATCTTGTTCGAGTCAATCTGACAAGTAGCTGCTGATTTATGGCAGAGAACAGGCAAAATGAATAATTGCTCCAAAAACAGCTGTTTTATTATTTTCCTGCCAAAATAAAGTAGGTTTTCAAAGAAAGGGTTCTAGCATCATATCAAAATTTTCACTACATGCACCAAAAGGTAGAAAGTGCTCTTTTGTGAATAGACAGCACTGCTCACCCGTCAAAGATTTAGCAAAAGTTTTAATACGATGCTAGAGCGCTTTCTTTGAAAACTTACTTTATTTTGACATTGCTGGAGAACAACAGAAATGCTCTTTTTGAGGCAAGCACTAATTTTGCCTCTTCCCTTCGATAAATCAGCAACCAGATGTCAGATTGACTGAAACAAGGTCGCAGACTCTAAATTGAAGCTAGACTGATGCAACTGCCTACAAACCGATATAATTGAATATACAGCTCTTCTACAGTAGCCACACCATAGAAATAAGGTAACGCGAACTGGGTACATTTTTCGTGGGGTACACTGTAATGTGAGGAAGTCCATAATCAATTCTACATCTAAAGCGGATGATAACAGAAAATCTTGCAATGCAAGAGCCAGAGAAAAGGGCTCGTCAATCATTCCACTCAATTCTCCTTCAAGTTATGATGATTTCATGATTTCGCAATCAGTATCTCAATTGATCATTTGACTTATCTTTGCAGTGATTACAAGAAATGGCGAGTATTCTTTCATTTCGTTGGAGCAACCCCCGGATCGACAGATCTTGCATTCTTTTTGCAAAGACTTACCAAAGAAATTAAGCCAGATCTTGTAAGTTTGAAGTTTCATCACACTTTATTCATGAGAAAAATCTAAATTTTTCGCGATACCTTTTGAAATCGTTTATACCTCAGGAAGTGATTGGAATAGTTATCCCATACCACACCAATCACATCAGTTAGTTCAGTTTGCTATCAGTCACCTCCCATCGAAAATGCATACTTTTGAATGGCCTCCTGGAGCACCCATTTCTTTATAAGATCAGACGCACGCTTTATCTATAATTCGCAAATTACCAGGCCAATAGGAAGCGGGGTGCAGGTAGGGCTCAAGCCCCCAAATAATTTCAGAACAATAGTGCTACGTCACGAGGATTAATTAGACTTATTGTTCTGTATTGTTTTAAGAACAATTGCCCCCCAGTCAGCTGCTTGCTACGTCCCTGATAATTAATTTCAGTGTCTTGACAATAAATTTTTCTTCCTTGCAGAAAGATGTTGTTAGTGATCTCGAATCCCTGATTCAACTCAGTGGCAGCTTATTGTCCAATCCTAACACAGAACCTGTTATATTGTTTATTGATGCTGTCAATCAGGTTAGTAACCGTCAATCAATATATTTCGAGTAACTTGAATTGTGTTGGATTGATTGCATGAAATGTAAGGATCTCATTAGCATTTGCACTTACCTTCCCAAGAAACAGTACGATCAATTTAGATTATGAAGATCTTGACTTTTCTTTAGCGTAGAAACTCTACACTGCCAAGAGTAAACGATGTTCGCTAGATTCCTTTTCGGCCTTTTCGTTTTAACATGTGGTTTTATTTTAATAGGGGCCTTAAGCAACCAGGACGGTGACTGCAACGGCAACGCAAATGTTCCCTTTGTTTTTGAACTTCAGCTTGAACAGGCTCCTTGTTTCCCATGCGAATTTGCTTCCCTTGAGAGTCTGTGAACTTGTCCTTTGCAACTGTACAACTTGGAATTCCTATTTCTAGCGCGCTGTTCTTCAGATCTGGATCTTCAAAGTGAAACTCGGTCATTTCAAATGTTAATTATCAAGGAAAAAAAGGTTCCAAAGTATTTAGATGGAGAAGGGGATTTTGTCTTGTCTTGGTTAAGAATATGTGAAGGTAAAGTGTGGGAAACTGTACTTGTTTGTATCATACAAGACGACGTTCTGGCTGGCGTTGCCGTCGTGGCTGCTTACAGTCCCTAATACATGGCTTTAGGCTTTATATTTCAAAAGCAAATTCGGGAAACGTCTGTAAATATGTTTTGTTTTCCTTTGAATGTGTATTAGAAGATTTGCTGCCTTCAGCGTTAGATAATCAATGGCTCTCTAATATTTTCATCATTATTCTTAAAGTCTTCCTCCTAAATATCTCAGAATCATTCTAAAATTTTGCCTTCTAGCTGGACGAAGACAAGCAGCAGTTTTTAAATCGTTGGCTTCCTGAGAAGTTGGCCAATCATGTCAAAGTAGTTGTATCTATGATTGAGGGAACACCAACACATCGTATGTTGAGAGCTTACAAAACAAATCCAAGGGAAATCATTTGTGGACCACTCGACCAAAGTTCAAGGGAGGTGAGGACTTAAAGAATATGCTTATTATGCCCCATCGACACTTGCAAGTTAAACCAGCTTTAAACTTTTACCGACGAGTCTCTTGTTTCCCTGTGCTCTTTGGCTTGATTATGGCGCTTTTGCGCTTTGGTCAACAGAGACTCATAATATTGTTCTGAAAACTGGCTCTATTTAGGCCCAAACTCCGCGATTCCTTGAGTACCAATCATATTGCTAGATTTGTGTATTACTATTGTTACGGTTTAAATGTGATAGAATTTTCGATTTGATTGAAGAATTGAAAACACTCCGACGGGATTGAGATTCGAAGCCGTGATTCCATCATAATTCCATTGATGATTGCAGAAAATAGGGCCAGGGTTTTCACTGTTTCATTATGAGTCCCTGTTGAGCAAGGTTTACCGCAGGAATATAAGGGATTCATCCACATAAGTCTAGCCCTGCCATATCTCACTAACTGCAAATTTATTTGTAACTTCTGTATCAAGATTGTTAAATACTGCTCTGAGTATTTTATATAGCTGTAAAAAAACCTTTCTTTATTTTAAAGGCCATCGTTGTCAATATTCTATCACAATACAACAAAAGATTGGATCAAGAGCAATTAGAAACATTGTTACACAAAGAAGGATCTTCGAATCCATTGTGGCTGACGTTAGCATGTGAAGAGCTGCGTGTATTTGGCAAATTTGAAATGCTTCTTGATAAAATCAACACTTTACCAGATGATCTTATCAGGTATGGTCCCAAGCTGCTTAGGCCAAAACAAGAACAGACGGCGTAACCGTAACATTATTTGCTTTTAGTTGATTTCAAACATCCACCTAAAAGATTTCTGTTTTCAAAAAGTTACGGCCGCAAAGAAACAGACTGATTTTGGCACATTGAGGCATTTAGAGCCTACATTCTCATTAGAGTGTGACTTCTATGATTGGGAATTGCCTGGTTTCCTGTCTTGTTCATATGTAGTCCCCCCTCCCTATGTTTTTCTAATTCCTATGTGATCATGGGTCGCAGGAAACGAAGTAATAGTTAAAAATGTAAAATCAAACATACTTGTGTGTCTTTATCGTGGTTTCTTCTGCCTTTCTTGGCCTTGCTTTGCTTCCTTGCCTCAGCTCAGTTCTTTGATTCAAGTTTGTAATGGCCTAATTCAGTTTCTCTGCAAAAGCGAGGCTGCCCTCGTTTGCGGTTTGTGATTCTGAGTTTATATTTTTAACTATTACCTCGTTTTCTGCGACCCATGATGTGATAGGCTTTCTTCTTGTGCTGTACATTGAAGTCTTATCATAATGGATCCATGTTGTTAAGGAAGCATTCCTTCAAATTACATGTCATGTATCATACGCACAAAGACAATCAATGATTGTTCGATGCTTTCCCGGGGATTTAAATCATAGAATTTATTTGGTTCATGCAATTTGATACAATTTTTTTGTATTCAACGTTGAATTTCAAAATTAACTTTTTAAGCCCATGGATTTCTCGAAAACCTGCCATTATGAAATTGCTTTCGAAAGTATAAAAATGAAGACATTATAGCATATTTTGAAATTAGTTCGAAGTACATGAATAGCAGTTTTATGTGAGACAAAAATAAAGAATTTCGGACTTTCCTGTACGGAGAAATGAGGATTTAAAAACTGCCCTCAAAGCAGCACTATTCCGGAAACGGTAATGTAAACAAACAAACAAATTAGGCCAAAGTTCAAAAGTCAATAACTTGACGATGCCTTGACTGATTTTAAATATCTTTTTTTACATTGACCCCCAGGGTGTGCTTAATAAAGATGGTATAAAAAGAATTTGATATTCAAAACTTCATTTTTTCCTATTTCTTCCCTGGCCTGGATCACAGTGCACTGGGTGTCCAATCGCTCATGGTATCATACGCACAAAGGCAATCAATGATTGTTAGCTGTTTCCCGGGGATTTTTATTTGCTAGATTTGGAGCTTTTGGTGTTAAAATGATTGATTCTTTTTGCAATTTTTGTTTAATGCAAAGTTTGATTTCCTTCTGCATGATGGCTACCATTGGCGCTGTCTGATGGCTACAGATCTTGTTTTGCGCTGTTGATACGTTCCTGAGAGTATATTTGCGTACTGTTTTCTATAGGAATCATTTCAAGATAATTGTGCACTTCTCAAAAACTGTAATATTTGTTTTGCAGCCTCGAGATGGATGTTTTTTCGCGATTCGAGCAAGAGGCTGGCGGAGAACTAATGGCAGCTACTCTTTGTCAGTTAGAAGTGTCCCGTCATGGGTTGCTGGAAACTGAACTGCTTGCACTCTTAGGCGAAAAAAGCAACCTGAAACCACCCAGATACGTTGAAGGAGAAGAAAATGATGTTGTTACTAAAAGTGAAGATATTGCAAAGAGCGACGTAACAGTGGCCGTAGAAAAAGGCGAAGTAGAAAAACTGTCTGATATGTTTTCAAAACTTACAAATGAGGCATATGTTGTGAAGAATAAAGACGAGGAGAAAGATTCGAATAAGAATAAGAAATCGAAGAGGAAACAAATAAAATTCCTACCAGCTAGAGAATGGGCTATTATATATCGAAATCTCAAGCCGTTGCTTAGGCCATGTGGTGATCTGGGTGAAGGGCGGCTCGATTTCTATCATCGATCGCTGAGCAAAGCTGTCAGGCAAAAGTAAGTCAGTCTTTAATCTTTATCCTTTTATTCATATCACAAATAATATATCCTTTCACAGACTGTTGGCTTCGTTGTCTCTCTGGTATCGAGAAGATTTTTCTGTTTTATCATTGCCAGTTTTTTTCTGTTGGCATACAAAAACATAAGAGCTAATAAGCTAATAAACGCCAAGAAACTAAGCTCAGGTGGGGTCATATTGAGGATGATTACTCCTATCTTGGTTGAAAAAGAAGGACCCCATTCCTGCAGCTTTTTCAATTCTTTATTGGAGGAAATTTGTGCAGAGTGCTTATATATTCAGGAGAGAAAATTACAGGGGTTTGGGGGATCTCTCCAAAAGTCGGAAAATAAGCAAAAATAATGGTTTATCGGAAATTTTAAGTTTGAGAGGGAAGGTTCGTAATTCCTCCTCGAGATCCACCTCCCTCCCTCCACTCACTTGAAAACTAAACTTCCACCACCGCAAAACTAGAGGTCTTTATTCTCATTTCTTGTAGCTACTTTCGTTCCCAGCTTTTAGATCTCACTTTGATGTTCTTGTGAGACAGTGTTTCACAGTTGAGGGATTACTGCAGATTTTAACTATTTTCTTCGTATTGTAGATACTTCACTGGTACCGACGGTTATAAAACACATATGTACAATTACTGGCATGGTGTGCTTGCAGGATATTTTGAGAATGTTGATGATATGGATCGTAAAGCAGAGGTGAGAGAATAAATACGCCCGCGTGGAGAGTCAACACTTTGGTGTAGGAGCGTCGAGGTTGTGTCCAGTTTAAAACAATATGTCTTCATTCTTAGAAACATCTCGATTTCGAGACCTTTTTGAAGGAACCAGAAATAGCTTTTTTCATCGTCGTTCTTCACAAAGACAGTTTTTGTTGATCTTTAAAAGCTATGTTGTGGCACGTTATTGCAAGTAAGTTTTGAAAAATGGAGTGAAATGCCATGCCAAATTTTTAAGACTACGTGAGGTTGAATCTATTCGTGGACATGTAAAATGTGCATTCAGCATTTCCTTAATGTTTTAGCATTAGTGATTTCAAAAGTTTGCCTAGCCTCATGCCATAATGCCCGAGACTCTCGACAATCGCTAGATTATTTCTATGTGGTTTGTTTATGAGTCGCAGTTGTTGTGACTTATACCAGTTCAGACGAAGTAGAAAACAAAAACTGCTGCCTTTGTATTAGGTACAGTAATAGACATTTCAACTCTCATTTTAATGTTCGTTTTCAGGAACTTCCATACCATCTTGAACAGTTATTGGACAACAATCGATTGATTCGATGTTTATTAGAATGGCCTGTTTTCAATCGACTCTTTTCAGAAGATTTCAGCATTGATCTTCTTCACTCATGGAGAAAAGCTGGCGGTTACAGTGTTGCATCTGCCTTATATAAAGAATCCTGCAAAGTGTTAAAAGCATCAGGGATATCTTTAGTTGAATATGGAGATCAGATCGAGAAAGTTATTATGTTCTTGTAAGTTTACTGCGTTACTGCGAAGGGTTCTTCCATGAAGTACGTACGTGAACTTCTCCAATTTTCAGATACCTCTCTCTCCGTCCGATTTTTAGATAGAGAAGTGGGCATTTTCATGTCGTGCACACGCTGAGGAAAAAGACATATATGAGTTCTGATAAAACTGTGCATCCTCTCTCACATTCATGATTTTGCCTTAATAATGCTTCATCCAAAAATACATAGAAATATGATGTTTATGATTTTTGCAACCGCCTCTAATGTGACCATTATGGAAATCAACCCCTGCCACTTTAATTAGTGGTGCTTTTAACTTGTATTTATTAAAATTGCTATGTAAATTGTATTTTAAATATTTATCTATTTATCTATTTATTTACTTATTTATTTATTTATTGTTCTTTTGTTTTGACCATTGACAATTATCGTCTTTACAAGTTTCCTGCATACATTTCTTTATACTTTTTACAGGATTCAGGCAGGAGAGTACAAAGATGCATTTGCACTTCTTGAAGAGAGGCGAAATCTCGAGGAAAAAGAGTTGGGATCACGACCTGAGAAACTGGCAGACATTTATCAACTCATGGCCAAATGTAAAAGTGAGGTAAGATTTGGAAAGAGTTCATGTTTAAATTTGGAAAAAGAGTTTTGTTTTATATTTTTGTGACATCTACCAGGTGAATAAAACTAGTTAATTTTGTTTGGGAGGCTGTGGAATAAAAAGTATGGAGCTGATACTCAAAGATTCATTAATCTATCAGTCAAAGGCTAACTTAGATGGGAGAATTTTGTTTTGTAACATCACTCATCATTTAGACCCTAGAATTGGGGAAAAATTCTGACCATTTCTGGAATGGACAACGAGTGAGCTAGCTACCTGGCTTTCATAGCCACTTTTGCGGCTTGCTTTGGTTGTTTATGACTTGTCCAACCTTGGTCCAACCGGGCATAGAATAGACCTTTCACAGTTTGGAGGAAGGGACTGAGGAGAGTGCTGCCTATTCTGACAGCCTTGGCAACAGTAAGAAATCGGGGGAATCCCTTCCTTACGGCTCCTTTGCATCTACCTGCTAACCTGAGTTATTTCGACATATTTGGACCTTCCAAGAATCACACGATACTTGTTTAGACCGGTAGATGTTTTCTTTTGATTATTTAGCCATCTGACCATCCTTTCATCCACTGATAAGTGTATTTTGAACCATTTTATGGCAGGTATTTATCCTAAGCTTCGAAGCGGCTCAGTTTAGGCCTAACCGATCAACAGGCCTAACTTCGAACTTGAGTGAACACATGCAATATAGTGGCTCAAAATACACTCAAAATGGGCGGAAGGATGGCAAGACGCCTAAATAATCTAGAGAGAATTTATTTTCCCATAATTTCCTATTGTTGCCAAGGCTGTCAGAATGGGTTGCGCTTTCCTCAGTCCCTTTCCCCCAAAATTCGAAAAGGTCTATTCCCTTGGTCTGCAATCGTTAATTGCTTTGTAATTAAGTGTCAATCAATCATTGAGGATCCTATTATCGCCTTGTTGATGAGAGAATCTTCTCTTCTTATGCAGGTTGTAAAGAATTTTAACTTCATCACAATGGACACACTTGATGATCACAAGGATGCGATTGAATTTTGTCAGAAATGTTTGGAAGTCAGGAAGACGTTGACAGGCGACGAAAATGAGGTAATTCTTGGTTCCTTAAGTTGAAATGTAGAATTATTAAGCGAAAGCCAACCACTTTCAACTCAACAAATACTTTGCACAAACTGTTCAGAACCAGAACAGCGAATTTGTGCCTAAGAAAGCGGTGCTATAGCAGAGAAACACAATGTCTTCCCAGCTCTTTTGGAAGGGTTGATAAAAGGAAGTTACAGGGGGAGGGGGTGGAGACCCCGAATGTTGTCGATAAGAAGTGGGCGTTCCTTGGGTTTGATTTTTATTGATAATGGAGCGTGCCAAACAGAACCTTTGTGGGTGCCATATTAACCATTTGCTAGGTATGAGCGAGACTGATAACAGTGAGTCCTAGTTATCGCTCATCAAAACGGGACTACTGCTTGCCAGACCGAGACCACTCAAACTGCTTGCCAAACCCACCGTAGTTGTAACGGGGTATATCAGTTTGGCGGAGGAGCTAATCCACGGCTTGTTATCAGTCTGAGTATGAGCAATAACGGCTCCTTACTTTCAAGAACTTTATCACCGAATTTTGACATCGTCTCTTTGAACACTGCCTCTGCCTCTTGAAAATGATAGATGCTATACTTTTACACTGTCGATCGCAGATTTTGTTGATTTGATTCAGAAGCCGAGCAGAAAGCATAACAATTATCGTATATTTTGAGGCTTGAATAAAACAATCACTTCTTTGCTTCTGAATCAAATAAGCAAAATCCGATAAGCAGATCTTTCGATTCATCCTTCTTCTGTTGATATTTACTCCTGACTTCTTGTAAAGACTACTTTTCGCGTGCACAAAGCGACAGTTTGCCATGATGGTTTCAGAACAATTTTTGTGGTTTCGTTTGTTTTGAATTACTGGTTGAGAGAATGTTCTTTGTCTGCAATTTCCAATTGCTTTGACTTGCGGTGTCAATCAACATAACGTTACAAAATCTATCCATCTTCTACTGCATACCTTGCAGATAGAGAGAACACAGTTAACATGTAACAATCGAATGTGTATATAATAGAATCCCTTCTGTTTTTCTTTCAGTTAAAAACAGCGACGATCAACGTTGTATTGACATTTCATCTCACAACAGTTGCAGAATTGGAGGTTGCTAAAGAGGCGAAACATCGAGCAGATGCTCTGGAAGCATCTAACCATGCTATAGCAATATTTGAAAAGGTATGTCATAAAAGTTCTGTATTGGCTAGGCCAGATGCTACCTTCGGCAAAGAGTACTATGACTGTTATTTATTTGTATTACAATACAAGGCCTACCAACAAAATTTAGTAAATACACTGCTCTTTTTGAAGGATTCGTTTACATTTTAAACAAGGCAAGAAATGTCGAAGGCTGTTGGGTAACCAACATGCATTTCGCTCGTTCGTTTGTTTTAGTGGATTTCATGGATTTCATTTAATTCAATTCCTTGTTGGAGAGATGAGATAGACCTTGTCCGAGGAAGCTTATGTGTCTCCCGTGCAGTGGGAGTGCTCAGAGCTGCAACTCCAAAACGCTACTGCGCATGACCTGAGAACTAGCCCAGATCGACGCAGCCCGCCTTCCAATGACTCATCCTTCGTCGATCTGGGAACTAGTTCTCGGTCATAATATGCAGAACGTGGTGCAGTTCGGAACTTAGGACCATGTATCAAACTATCGAAGCAAAATCATCGGCTCCCAAGCAAGAAAGAGACGATAGGCAATGAAGTGAAGATAAGCTGGGTAACGAAATACATTTATTCATTTAGAAATATCTGGGCCAGGTATTTTGGACAATGGACATGATCAATACACAAATCATGTCCACAATACCCATGGCTTAATCAAGATTGTTGTTCAGTACCTCTTGCCAGTCTCAATCTCCCGGAATGTAAATCTCCTGTGCATATGCATCGTAGAATTTAGAAATTTCGTTCGAAAATTTTTTTTACAGACTGGTGATATTGGGCATCTAGCAGATGCTATAATGACACAGTCTTTCATCAAACCAGCAGGTCCTCAATTTTTCGAGGAAAAGAAAAAGGTGAGCTTATTCAGATGATGTGAGCCAGCTTTGATTGGCAGGTGTCGAGAGTATTCTGTCAATCTTGTCACCAATAGGCCATCTAGCTAAAATTTATAGAAGTTAGAAGCTCTAAGGCGTTTCAGTCGAGCTTCCGTATATAGCAGTCTCAAAGCCCTCTCTACCGTTAAAGGTTACAAACACATTTTGCAACAATTCTTGATGCACTTGAAGTGCAGTGCAGCTTTAGAGAAAAAAACTGCAAGTTCACTCCCATGAAATACATTTATAGAAGATGATAAAGTAAACTTAAGCAATACTTTTCATAAAATGTCGAGCAGCACTTCCCTACGTCTGATATAAGGCATACAACTTAACTTACTAAATCATCATATATTTTGACTGACATATCCAAACTGCAGACCATCGAAGAGATGTTATATTGTGCTTTCAGTTAATATCTGATAGGTTAACTGAAACCTTGTGATCTTCTGAAAAATTTCAGTGAAATGTTGGTGCTTTTTGGAACACCCTTTGTGCTCCTTTCACTACCCCTCTAGCCAGTATTTGTTTCTATTTTATTCTCAGCAATTAGAGAAAGCTATGGACTTGTGCATGAAAGCATACGGTGAAAAGCATTTGCTGGCTTGCCGCTTATATATCAACACTGGAATTCTTTACGAGGATAATGAAGATTTGGAAACGGCCTACGACTATTTCGTAAAATGGAACGACACTTGTATCGCGGTATGTGTTTGCCTCTAAATCACCAGTAAAATTGGCTTGAACTTTCATAAAATGTTATGAGTGTACTGGTAGACCAACACCATTGAGTTCAATGGCCAAAAAGCTTCCACTGAGCAATGTTGAATGAGTAATTGTCAAACAGTAATAGAAGACTAGGAATCCAATCCCGTGCTGTACGCGGGTTTGCAATTCATAGCTCCTGCGGAGGGCTCGGCGCCTGGCCGCCTAACTCCTTTCCCTATATTTGGAGCTTCACTAATCAGGCGCACAGGTGCTTTCTTGCAGCTGACAGCAACAAGGATTGATAAAATTACACCAGGACCCACTACTTTCGATTGACCCCCCAATTCAAAGTGATTAGTGACTGCAGACAAAGGGCATTCCATGCCCCGTTGGTCAAGTCATGAACAAAACGAAACAGGCGGCAAAAAGTTGCTCTGAAACTCAGGTAGCTATCTTGCTAGTTGTGCATGTCAGAAAGGGTTTTGAGAGCAAACATGAGCAAATACCAATAGGAAAAGGATATATCTAAACATATGCCTAAGGCATTATATTTGTGTGGTTCAAGAAACAAACAGTTTTATTCACAAGCGAAGCTCAGCTTTGTTTTTTACTTTGAAAAGCGGATCAGGGCAGTGAGAATACATCGCCTATCAGAAAGTGATTTTTTTCTATGCACAGCGAGCGTCGATTCGAAGAGGAGACGAAATAGAATCTCAAATGTTTGCTCATTTACACGGGATGTAGGACACCTTATGAATATTGATTATGTTTCTTTGTCAGGTTTTGGGCGCTGATCACCCGAAGAGTATCAGAGCACGGGATACCCTCGCTGAGCCAACATACGTCAATATCAGAAAACGTCGAGAGAAAATGGCTGCTGGAAGCGCTTAATGACAGGAAGAAATAACTATCTCTGCAGTTTGAATATGGCAATAGATGTTTACGGGCAAGAATCACAAAATGGCAGATACTGTGCTGGCGCAATTTGTAAAACAGTGCCATGGAGCCACTTGAATACGATGGAAATTGAACATTGGTTGCCTTTTTTGGCCTAGATAATATTCTTTGGCGCTGAAATCAAGCCTCCTTGTTTACTGAAATTCAACGATTGGGACAGTCACATTGTTGCTCTTTTCAGAAATTGCCGGCAATGTGTGAACGTAGTCAGTGAAAATGTACCTGACCAGACCAATACGGCAGTTAACTGTGAGGTTTATTCATAGTTCTAAAGCTGTATTGTCTCGAGTATCAGTTTGAAGCCTCAACCATCATTCAAATCAGTGCGGAATACTAAGACTCTTGTAGTCAATCTATTCCATTGGAAGCAAAAACGTTACGTTTTCCAAGAGTTTTGACTTTGAATCCCTTCTTTCCCTGCGTTCATTCATTTGCTGATGTCGCACTTCGCTCAATAGGATATCGACAAATCAAAGGACGTAGGGAAACAAGGGAGAAACAGACATGAGTCTAACGTTTTCCTACACAACATCAATTATTTTGGATTCTTTTCGAAACAAGAAACTACTTGGAATCTTTCGTGCGACATACCTTTTCGAATGAATTTATACGAAAAAGTTTCAGGAAAAAGACTGTCAGCAGTATGCTATTTTGTTATCCCTGGAAAATGTTGTAAGGACATTTCTTCAGAAGTGAACATGTGATCAGACTTTCGCTTCTCGATAACGATCAAAACATTAAACCGTTGTATGTCATGTTTAATCTATCTATGTCTAATTTTCATTTTTGACATGTATCAAGAAGGGATATGATTCATATTTTTGTATTTGTAAACATAGTTTTAGGGGAATTCTGTGGCCTGTAAATTTACTTATAGCAACATTGGTGGGGAAGATAAGACCCTTTTTCCTGGCATTTCTGCAAATGATTTGATTGGAAAAATTTGATTATTATATTTTGATACACTAACTCAGCGGTACAAAAGGTAATTTTCATCTTTTTTCCTCTTATCTAGGCATTATTGTGATATGCTTTGTTTTTTGCGTCTTGCGCTTGTTTTCGGTTTAACCATCGAGCATTGCAGACACCGTTACTTTAAACGAAATATTTATCAGATACTACTACCTTAATTTTTAGTCAGAGATACTACCTTAGATGCGAGTGAAGCGAGCTACCTCTCCGGAGGAGCGAGCGTGCTAGCTGGGAAGGCGCTCCTCCAGAGAGGATCTTAAGCCACTGTGCTTCTAATTGAGGTAGTAGCCAAGAATAAAATTGAAGGTAGTACTATCGAATGAACATTTCGTTCAAATAAAGGTGTCCGCAATTTTCCCTGGTGTAATTGCCAGTACACTCACTTTTAAATAGAAAATCAACTGATAAAAAATTGTGGAGGCTCCTTTCCGAAAATCAAGAAACTCTACTTTAAACGAGCAGAGGTCAACTTGAATTTAAGAAATTTTGTCCATTTTAGAGTTCCCTATAAAAAATGAGCGTAAAACAACACCACGGAGGCTTTTCATTCTCAAAACATTACACATGCCATAACGTCTTCAAATCATTGCTGCAAGGTAAGACTTGTTCATGACTTCATGGCGTTTTTGAAGGTTTCTCGAAGCGACTATCTCGATAAAAATTCCCTTTTAAATCCGAATAGAGTGACTGATTTCAGCCAGGAGTAATCCTAAGTGATAATTGAAAATGTTGCCTGCACAATCAAATATTGCAACATTTCACACGATATATATGTTTTTCAGACACACCCAGTACGAGAAACTTTCATATGGATGTACCCTTAAGAAACTCCACTAAAAAGAGTAGAGCTAAGTTTCTGATAAAAATGAGTGTAAAATAATGCATTTTTCCACACTTCAATAGAGGAGCCAAAGGGTCAAATTGGTCCAAATTCAAGATAGTTGCCCGCCTATTGGTTGTCCTTGTTTGCCAAACATCAAACGACAAGTTGTCAGTCTTGAAACTAAACTAAACAAATAATATACGTTTTCTACATTTCCGTCTTTAGTGCCTAACAAGAACCAGATGAATAAAGCGACATATAACATTCTTGTGTAAAGTTGTAAGAATTAATTATTTTACAATTTCATTTTACATATTTTCACACGCCTAAAGGTAAACACATCAAATTCAATTAATGAAAACGTCCCGGTATTTATCTTCATAGGTTCGTATGAACATCATGAGGATCCAATGTGATTGTTGAAAATGACGTGCAGCAACTTGTTATAAATCAATGAACATGAATTTAAGTCGCTTGAATTTCTTGGCTTCCAAGATCATACCTAAAGTTTTGCCTTCACATGTTTTTTTCCAAGAATGATTGAAAGAAAATGCAATGAATGTATGGCAAACAGCACCTTTCAAATAGAAAACAAAAACTATAGTTACCTGATTTTGAATTTTCATAACGGTTGAACCTGAGATTAGAGAAGCCTTTTTTCAGTGCCCCCATTAAAATTGAAATGTTTTTAGTTAATCCTTTGGAGCCTTATTCAGATCACATGAAAAAGAACCCACTGGTCACTCGTTTAACAAATCATTTGACTTTGGAACTGCTGAAGTTTGAACTCTTTTTCATGGATCAAAGGATAAAACTATTCTAAAATGCGTTCCTTATATCAAAATTGCTTAGTGCATGCTGATCTTCGGAATCCTACATTGTTTTGGTTCTAATAAACTTGATCTTAATTTGGACTCAGGACTTGATCTGTATCTTTAAATGTATGGAAGACAAACTAAGATTAAATATTAGCTTAAAGTGATAAAGTCACTCGTCGCTGCTCTCTTTATTGCTAAGTCAGATGGATTTCACTTTAGACTTCATATTTGTTTTGTTGTTTCGAGTTTAAAGTACAATTTTTTTACCCTTTAAGCAACATGACATTAATCCATTAGTTGCTATGTCCTGTCCGCCAAATGTCGTATTGTCACATGAGGGCATCCGTAAATGGGCAAAGTTCTCTGATCTAAAAGCCCTTGTACCCTTTCTGAGCAGGCAGTTTTCATTAGAAGGTAGAGGCTGAAGACGTACAAACGTAGACTGCAGAATGTAAAACGTAGTACTATTTCCCGGGGGGGGGGTACTCCCATACTTGACTTGACGGGATGTGCCGCTCAACAGGGTGTCCTTTTACGGTAAAAATTATGCGACAGGGTATTAGAATTGATAAGAAAATTATGCGACAGGGTATCATGTGGAAGCACACCTTTTAGAGTTATCATGAAACAATGGATTTTGGCAAAATTTTTATGCGACAGGGTATACTTTTAGGCAATTTTTTATGCGACAGGGTACAGGGTGTTGAGCGGTTTGCCACACACCCCCGTCATTTCCCTAGTCAAGTACCCCCCGGGTACTATTTACACTTTTTTGGGTTCCAAAATTTGAGTCCACAAAAATATTTTTAATCAAAGGCTCCTCAGAGAATCACTATCGTCTCAACATAACGAGAGAGATTAGATTGAGGAAAATCGTCGTTATTTCGCTCCTCGATAGGCTGATTATCGATACAACTAAAAAATGGTGGCACTCCGCACTCCGCTTCTCCAAATGGAAGTGGAGTGCATAATGGCGGAGTGCTATTGATAAACAAATCAAAAACTAGGACTGATTTAGTGCGTCTGGAGTTTGTCTCCAGAACGAGGCAATGGAATGGCGCCAACGCAACAACAGCAACAACAAGTTAGAAAACATTCTTTTCGAAAAGGCGAGGAGACGATGCACATGCAGGCAGCAGCGACAGTTGTTGAGGGGAGAAAAAAAATCGATCGTTCATTTTTGCAAAAGAGGCAATGCTTTCCTTTGCTGCTACGACTGGTGCTTAGTTTACTATATTGGGCTACATGGACAGTAAGAGAATTTAGACGGTAAGAAAATCCCATGTTTTGTTTTCAACTTGGCCTGGTCTCTTCCGGTCTCTTTTTTGTAGGCATTCCTTTTCATGATGGAGGCAAGCAGAGGAAATACACAATGGTTGCAAATAACTTGAGAATCAATTTCAGGATATCCAAAGCCAAAGTTATGAAGAACCAACAAAAGCAAGGAGGCCTGTCCCTGCAAAGAAACCTGAAATATTAGTAGATACCATCCAATTATCAAATAGATGAAATGCAATTCAACCACATAATGACATGTACTCTGTTTCATGACCTTGGGCCAGTGATTGAACACAGGTTTTTTGCTGAGGTGAGTTGTTGGGATACATTTCACTAAGAGAGCTGTCACCTAGACAATGGGAAGAAAGAAAGTTAATTTTGCACATTTGGGATCTCATATGAAATGTCCTAAAAGACTGATGACAGCAAAGCCAATCTGAAAAGTAGGTTGGTTTCACACTAAGAATTTGCACGCTTGGAAGCAATTCTCCAAGCATGATAGTTGCATGCTCAGAAGCATTTGAAAGTACCCATGCACACCTAGGTGGAATGGCCTTTTTCAGAGAGGCGGAAACCAGTCTGCAGAGTATTTGCACAACTAAACTTATTTTGTTCTCTATTTTCATATCATGGTACTTTAAATGACAATTGCTTTCTATGGTGTGCAGATTGATTCTGAATTTCTGTGTGAGTGGGAAAAGCATTTATAGTGAACATATTGTGCCAATGGATGGCAAGTTTAGTTAGGCATGCAGTAGGTCAGGTCATCCATCTGGATTTTGACCTCACATGACCAAACTTAACTTCATTTTCCCAATGGAACTGCCAGCCAATCACCCCACCAGTGGTGGCACCATGGGGGGGACTGAGGGGGATTTAACCCCCCAAATCCCAAAGGTTGGAAAAATTGTCAAAGAAAAATGGCGTAAAATTAGCTGGGTATATCCTTTTACGTAAAATTTCACCAAAATTCCCCCATTTGTCCCAGATTTTTCAGAGCTGGCATAGCCACTGCTCCCCATCACAACATGGTTGATTTTATCTGATTTGAAAGCAGGCAGTGGAAGGATAGTGCCAAAGGCCAAGGTGTTTTCAGTGTGATTCATTGGCATTAGAGCTTCCATCACTTGTGTGTACATTAGAATATTCTTCAGACTTTTACAAGACAAATGTAGGAAATGTCGCTCGATCCAGACCCTTTTATAGAATAACCGAAACATCTGGTGTTTGGCCGAAAAAATTGTAAGATCCTAACAGACATTGTATTGTATTTCCTTTTAAACATTGTCAAGTCCAGAGAGGGTCCTGAGGCTTGATTTTCTTAATCTTTTGGCACACTATGATGGTTTCGTTGTCAGTGGGCCTTCTGTGTTTTGAAGCATTTATGTATTTATTTATTGGTTTCCTATGTGTTTTCCTATGAAACAATGAATCATCAAACACATATTATGTTTTTCACTTCTTTTCTAATCAAATCATATCTGATGGCAAAGTGATTGTGAATCATTTTACCAAAAATAGAAATCCGTGTTTGATTTTCAAATTTGATTGATTATTTCATTTTCATCTGATATTGAATAACTATTTGAGAGACTAACACTGTAGTTCAAAATTAAGTTGGGACCATTATGGAAATAAGATCAACTCAGCCGTTTAATGCTGTCCCTACTACTTTATGATTAGAAATGCATTTGATAAGTGTTTATTAAAACTGTTATATTACTTGTATTACAACTATTTTATCATATTTTAAAAATTGTAAACTTTTACTTTCATTGCGAATTATAACATTCATGATTACATATATCGTCCGTAGAAAGTTTTGGAACGTTCTTAGCCACCAAACTTAATAATTTCCTTTCTCTTTCCCCAACAGTTTATGTATAGTGAGTTCAGAGATGACAACACAAGAGGTTCTGGAGAAGTTTGTAGACAGATTTGATATTTCAAATATGCATAAGAAGTTGGCCAGAAATGGTAACTAGTTTGTTTTCTACAAGTCTTGTTTTCTACTTTAGAAATAAATGGTGTCCCAGAAAAAATTTTTGCAGATTTGTTGGGGTCCAGTGATGTAAATTTAGCTTTAATCAGTGGCCAATAACTCTCATAATTTTCCTCGATAGCTAACTTGAACTTTGATACCTTGTTTGTTGATACTGGCGCTTTGAGAGTAGGAGTATTAATCTTTCTCAAATTTGTGTCAATCTCCAAACCAGAGATTTGGCTTCATGGTCTAGGCAAATTCTTGAAACGCATCAAAATTCAGCATTGAAGGTAAAGAAAATTTAGAAACTGCACGATGGGTCACTTCTAGCGAATAAAACGTAATGTGATCTAATATTGTTCAGATTTTATCAAGGCCATCGTCGAGTTTTTCGCTGTGTTTCAACAATTTGTTTTGACCCAAACACCAAAACTCTGGGTTTTGAGGTGGAGGCAATTTGAGCTTTCAAGATTGACATTTCTGCATTTCTGCTCTCAAAACACCGACCCTGCAATGTTCAAGCATGGGTGGTTAGACACCGCAGTTATGTTTCAATGTATATGCGGCTGCGGAGGAAAATTTATTTGTTTCTGCGGAGGAGGAATCGGAGTCTCCTGGAAGGAAAATCTTTTCGTACGTCCTCCTTCTCTTACGCTAACTCCTCCATAGTAGCAAATAATTTCATCCTCCGCAAAAGAACAAAGCGTCAATGAAGCACAACTGCAGTGTCTAACCACCCATGGTTCAAGTTAACGATCGAGAAACATTTTGAAAGAGTTTAGCCTTTGCTTAAAGCCAAATACGCAGCTCTGCACGAGGGGAGTATAATTCTGTTAAAATCTCGTACACCTTAGGGAAAAGTTCTTTTTCTTTCACGGAAAATCCGTGGAATATCCCTAAAAATCACATTGCTGTAGCAAATCTCATGCGCCTTTTTGGAACAGTGATACACCCCTCGTCTCTACATGTATGCTTTTATGCGGCACCCGGTGTAGAGACTTACCCCTTTGCCTGAATCGTTCCTATCATTGCTCATAGTTCTCCGACTGCCCTGCATCCCTTAGCCTTTTTCTTAATGCAGAAAGGTAGTGCCACCATTAGTGTGTTTGTTAATCTTTTGAAGGAAGTTTAAAACGGCATCAGTTGTTTTCAGATCAAAAAAGAAGAGAAATGTCTTCGTTCCTGACAAATACGTTCAATAAAGCTTCCCCCGTTATCTATAACCAAATATTTATTGACGACACATTCACTAAATGTGTAACTCATTAAAGCGTTGTTTTGTATTGTTCCAAAACGAGGTTGTATGTTTCTTTTGCCATTTTTGCGACTGTCTGTGCAAATAGATACAGAATGATATCGTAACCGGGGATATGACATGACAGGGGTATTATTTGATTGGATGAATGTGAAGCAAACCAAAAAATCTATGGATATTGAGGACAAATGCTAATTTCTGCTGTTTAACAGAGGCTCTTGGCGCCCTCAGCCCACTTCATGGATTACTTGAATTTTAGTGATTTTTCTGATTGGCCTGTTTCAGGAAATACATTGTCTATGTTATCAGGAATGGTTTTGGAATGGCGGGAAAGTTACTTTGCCTTGTCAAGAATGTTCTCAAAAACTTTTTTTAATTTGGCCTGGTTCAAGCGTCTTATTTCTCAGGCGCCGTATGCAATCCAGT
Organism: Aurelia sp. 3 sensu Dawson et al. (2005); assembly: GCA_964020215.1. NCBI lineage: Eukaryota > Metazoa > Cnidaria > Scyphozoa > Semaeostomeae > Ulmaridae > Aurelia > Aurelia sp. 3 sensu Dawson et al. (2005). Next base: position 15,537,684 of record OZ026593.1, on the reverse strand, counting down.
TTACTGCTACAGTGGAGCGACTCCTAGAGCGACTCCGATTCAAACATCGTACTTAATTGTGAGGTATCAAATCATTGTCGATCCTGTGTCACATAATGTGGCAGGTTCTGCCACTCCAGACCATTTCTGCGACGGGCCTTAGATGGCTACTTGAAGTTTGTCCTTTGCATGGTTCTTGAAGGTTTTTGGCGAGCTTTTTTGTGGAGAGCATAGTTAACAGTGTATGGTCGAAGGAAAAGACCAAGTGCATGGAAAAGATTGAGGTATTATAGGCAATAGGCTAACTTATCTCTTTTGCAAAATATCACGAACGATGAAAGAAATTGTGCAGTTATTCTTATATTTGAATATACAGTAGCTGAGTTTAGCAACTCTGGGAACACGAAATTTTAGGGACACCTTTGACCTTACTTTACTGCTTTTGCATAAACGGTAAGCTACATCCCGTAGGCGACATTTTTATCGACTAAGAGAGGGAGAGACCGCCCCCGTGGTGTTCACAATTTGTGTTTACTGTCCCTTTGTAGGGATAGAAAGATTAGAAGGATGTATATACAAGCCATGTTTTTTCACACGATTTCAATCGATAGCTAGAGGCGTATTAGCAAATATTGTTGTCCTCACTGGAAAGAGATTAGGACACTACCAAGAGAATCTCCCTGAAAGAACGGCGCTCCGCAATATTTACAACTGATTTACAGGTGTTAGATCTTTATTTGTTGTTTATTTGCTGTGTAGCTAAAATGAGATAGACTGCCGGTTTGAATTCACTTTGAATGAAGTCGGGTTGTTATCTTCATGTTAACGATCCGCATTGAGTCTTGCCTAAAGCGGATCACGCGCTGATTACTGATTTGTATCAGACAGGCCATTGCGGTGTCTTCCCGTAGTGAATTTAAATGTGGGATGTGGAAGGCGAACAGTGCTACAGCGGAACCTCCATATTGGGACCAATATTATTGTCCGTAGTAGGGAGGTGTCCTTTGTGTGGAGGCATCTTCTACTTTCATACTGTATTTTGGAACAAAAATATTTGTCCGTTGCTCGGAAGTGTCCGCTCCCGGGGGGGGGGGGTACTTCACTTTGGGTAAGACGGGGATGTGCGCCAGTTTTGGGTAGTTTTTGGCCTGAAAATTCTGGGATTGGGGTATCCTTTTACTGGAAAATTTCTGTGATTGGGGTATACTTTCACTCGGAATTTTCTGGGATTGGGGATTACTCAAAATTCTGTAATGGGTGTTGAATGAAAGTACAACTGGATAAATTTTCAAATTACACGTTGTCAGTTTCAAGTGAACTGATTTCAAGTATTTTTGTGTTGAAAAACGTCCTCAGATCAGAACCTCGTTCCAATGGCCACTTGGAACCAAAATAATCGTTCCCAGCCCTCTATCCCTTATCCTTTTGACGTCGAATTGCTTTTGTTACGTCTTCGATTGGGTATCAATATCTGACATATATTCTGGGATTGGGTATCAATATCGGACCAAATTTCTGGGATTGGGTCGTAACAGAAATCCTTGCGGCGCACACCCCCGTATGAATTTATAGTGAAGTACCCCCCCCCCCGGGTGTCCGCTAATCGAGAGGCTCCACTGTAGATGATCTGTATCATTTCAAAACAAAATGTTGATCTGGGAATCGGCCGACAAGGAAGTATAAGGCGCTATAGATAAAGGTGAAGCAGCAATTGAATTGTGAAGAAAAAGTAACGTTTTAGCTACGAATGACATTTAGGATGATTCCTTGAAATGTTCTTCGGTGTGTAGTTCGCTAGCCACTGGAGCAAAAAAAGGTCTTAAAATTAAAAAAAAAAAGAGAAGGAGAGGGGAAAGAGAAAAAGGCTGAGAAAGAGACTTCTTTCGTTCTTCATTGTTTTGCCGTTGTTTTGTTTTTTTTTCAGACTCCCTTTCGAAGAGCCTTTTGCGCCCTACACTTCCTTCATAAGCAAAACTGTCCAATTTCTCTCGAAGGCTTAATGTGAGAAGAGTGAGAGGAAATTTATTTCTAATTAAAGCTAACCCAAAGATAATTCTAATTGGCTTTACCTCATTCTTAGCCCTAAAACTTCATGTTGTTTAAAGAAATTTAGAAACAAAGTAACAAAGATAGCGGGAACAATGAAATAATACAAAATGGAAAGCAAATAAAAAGTGGACATCGTTTTATCACGGACTTGAATATTATAAAGTTGGCCGCTGATGTGAAAGAATGTCCGGCGTATAAATCTTTCGTTACCTCGACTATAGCTAATTTAATATTGACAGCAAAAGGTGGGCATATGCGATTGTCTTTTCAACACAGAGTTGCGAAGAGGGCTGCAGATATTAAGATATGGTGTCATCCCTATTTCTGGGGCAACGAAAGAGCCGTGTGTTTATCTTCTGACTCCTCTTATCAAAGGCATGTTTGAGCGAGTAAAATATGATTTTAGATAGAACTGTACAGTTACTGTACCGAACATTTGTTCAGGTCTAGAGCTTAGAGGACAGACATAAGGCCATCAATGGCTACTTTTTCATTCATCAGTTTATCTATTAATTTATCTCTGTGATCGGCTGAGCCCTTTGGACAGTATCATTGAAGATTTTGAGTTAGCTGGAAAGATTTTCTAGATATTTCCAGCTAATTTAGGCCCACTGTGCATGCCGCATCCAGGCACGGGACCCCTAGTTTAACGTCTCTTCTGAGAGCGTACTGGTTGGTGACACGAGAGATCCTTCAAGGGATTTTCTAGAGAGACGGCAAATTTCCTCAAATCATATCAGACTTTGAGATCGGTTCATTTTGTTTACTGTTATGTGTTGCTACTTCCTTATAATTCCCTTACGTTTCATTAATTAGCAACAGTGTTATTTTTGGAACAAACGTGTATGTGTGTCCCACCAGTCGCACGACGTATTAAGCATATTTGGCTTTCAACATAGCTTAAGAAAGTTTTCTAAAATGTGTATACATTGACCAGACCAATACTAGGGGCTGTACAAAACCTTGCACCCATGCTTGCACCCTTGCTTTGCTTGAAACTCTAGGAGAAAGGAACTTGCAAACCTTGTTTGGTTATACATTTTAATCCAAGATTTAGGGAAACTGCATGTATAGAAAGAAATTCAGCTTAGTCTTCTGCCAACGGTGAAACCCACCGCCTCTGGTGACTCCTGCTCCTAGAAGATCTCACACGACCATAGGGTACCGGACAGAGCAGAAACTGCGATGCATGCGCGAAAGCTCGTAACTTTTAAGCCCCTTAGCTCCCTGCAACAGATCCCAAAATTAGGCAACACTTGATATTTCAGGTTGGTTGATGACGTCATTTTACGCAGTTTCTGCTCTGTCAGGGTACCGTAGTTCCATTGTTGTTACCCTTGGTTCAAAACTACTTACGTGACCAGCAGAGGCAGTATTTCGCCTGGAGGCTGTTCCAGCACCCACTTGAGTAACGGGGCCACTGTGCTGTTGATGGCATCAATGCTCCATGATAGCCTCATGTGATCTTACTTGCGTGACGAATGAGGGAGGTAGTTTTTGTGGCGATTTGAGTGATGAAATCGCTTATTTCAAAGGTCCGACAACAGCGATAATGTTTTTAAAAATGTTCTTATCTGAAGCTGGGAAGCAGGCCTTGCTCGAATGATGGGGCCCTAGTTCACTTGAAAATAGCCACTAAAATGTCAGTAGTTCTTCACTCGTAGTTTTTCTTAGATCTTGGAAGAAACTGCCTCCCTCTGGTCTCCCCCCCCCCCCAAAAGAACTAGCTCGCAGAGAATGTAATGAGAGAAAGTGACCCACGGTTGCGTTTGTTGTTGCTTTTACGCAACATGATTGGTCCATTTTAATGAATAATTAGCCTGTCAAGACTTTATATGCCTGTGTTGTTCACTTGTTCACCCGTGCTCCAAGAATCCTAATTTAAGGATGGCGACACTTTTAACTACAGTCTCTGATTCAACCGGAGATATTTCATCAGTTTGCGGTCACAGAGTCCAGTTATTTTTGTTTTATCAAAGCATGAATCTGGTCAAAGATAACGGTACACAGTTTATTCACGTGAAAAAGAGAACTCTGGTCCTCCTCCCGTGCCCACTCGTTGTCACTTGTATATTTCCTTCTCTGTTATGGAGCCTTCACAGTATTCATATTTCAACATAGCTATGCGGGAATCCAACGACATTATGGATTTTAGATTACCCAAGCATCTTTATGTTTGCATTAGGTCCATAAAAACCAAATCCGGGGGTTCCTTTGGTCTCGAATTGACCCGCTGCATGTGAGCAAAACAAGGGGTGAGCATGGAGCTGAAGGCACGCTCCACCGCAACATCTACTTCCATGCGAAGGAGAAAGAGACTTACCATGAAAACCATTATTATGGTTTTAAACCATTCTTTTGCGAAGGCGCACTAAGACAAGAAATACAAGGGAGTGATATTCAAACAATTTGAGAGCGGTTGGGCCAAGACCCACATTCAGTTGCACACATCAGTTGAAGGCGAAACAGAGGGGAAGACAAAACGAGAATACAAGACAAGACAAGGATGAAATACGCATGATTACTTTGACACACTCGATATATCAGGAATGAAATGATAAACAGGGAAGGCTCGATATGATAAACGTATGGATGTTAGAGGATAGAACTGCTCTGAAGATTCCCCAGTGGACAAAAACAGTCAGTGCTGGAAGATATAAAAAGCGCAAGAAACCCAATCAATGTCTGTTTTGTGAGTGTTAAGGCCCTCTTCTTAACCGTACACCATGAAATGTGAATTTGATTTTTGACTCAGGGTTTCCTATTGCCCGTGGTTATTTCCCAAATAAGGTTAGAGCACAACGCTAAATCTTTAGAGCAATTCTGGGGCGAAAAAGGTACACTTATTGCCGATCTCTGGAAATTATTGAGATTTGCGGGAGGTAACAATATTTGGGCATTGTTTGATGTGTGAGAAGGTGAAAACAAGAGACCATCGTGACGCTATGACCAGGTGTGGTTATTTCCTTGTTGACTTGTTCCAATGATCACGCAATGTTTTCAGATTTCGCGTGTTTGCGTTTAAGATTTTCAGCCACTTGTCGTCTTCCATAAATGCACGTGTTCTTGTTTGTAAGAACCTCTCTGCAGAAGCGATACCGGATGGGCCAAAAATACTCTAGAATTTTGAAAAATCGTAGCATCTAGAGTACCGAATGGATTTCGCATGTACTGAATTTTGCTTAGTTGCAAAAAGACTAGAGCATTTTTTTGACTTTTCTTGTATCGTCATGATTACTGAAGATATAGATGGATTCAATTTCACGGAAATCCCTTGCTTGCAAATGCCTGGAAAGGGCCTAAACACTTGATCAAATCGCAAAGAAACTTCTCACACAAACGGTTATCGGGTGTCTGCACTTTTATTGCCATGTGATTTAGAGTCTTTCGTATTTGTTTCAAAGCTGCTCTTTTCATACGTGCTGCTCTGTGTGAGAGATACCTCACGATGTAATTTAGGCCCCCAGTCATCCCGAAAGAAACAAATTCCCGTTAAGTCGAATCTACCGGCGTTTTCTTTGCTCGTGAAAATGCAGCAACATATCACAAAAGTACCTCAGTCTTTCTGCTTTGAAGCAAAATTTGATTCATTCAAATCCAGTCACTACTCTGTGATCTACAATTTATGAAACACTAGAACTTTTCTGCCACACCCAGTTCGAGCTTAGGGCTCAAATCTTTGAAAGGGTGGATGCAAAATTCTATCCCATTTTCTTTGAGTTAAAGAGATTTAAAGGAACTTTGGTTAATTTGCTGTAAATCTGCCGTGGCAAATTTTCGATATCTTCATTAGTTTCAAAATGGCGGCATTTATTAGTTTTGCAGTCATCAAAGTTCTAAGTCCTCAACCATTAGAGCTACAGATTTCTGCTTGCCACCATATTGTAGACCTTCAAAAGATATGGTTGTCTTCGAGATTGTATCAATTTTCCTCAAGTAATTCAAGATATACGATGATCTTAATTTTTAAACATTTTCGATGAATTGTTACAAAATTTTGGAAAAGGTCAACCTATCAAAAATTGCCACGGGAGCATTACGGAAATTACCCAAAGTTCCTTTCAAGTTATTCAATTCATAGAAAAATTTGATGCAATTAACTCCCACCTTTTTAATGATTTAATAGATTTGAGTCCCATGTTGTTGCGCTCCCCCTGCAGACTTGTCGCTACAACTGAAGCGATAACAGCAACAAAAACATGCGAAAGTTAGAGGGACTTATGTAATGATTCTACCCCATGCTCCTAGCAGTCTGAGAGTTCACTTTTTTTGAAAGAACAGTACTGAAATGTTTGAAGATCATACATCGTTTTGTATATATTTAACAATGAAACCCAGCCCTCATTAGAATGATAATGCATTTTAAATGTGGTATACTTCATGAGGAAAGACGAACGATCCCCCCGTTGTTGATTTTGAAGCACTTCACTGTCGTTACTAATTATCATAAGCATAGGTTCCAAATCTTTAAATCGGTGTAAAAAGGCGGGTGTAAAATTCAATTACCTATTTCTTTTTACTGAATGGCTTGAAGGAAACTTTAGCCACTTTTCTATGATTCTACCGTTGCACTTTTCAGATATTTTGAGTATTTGTCGAAATTACAGCGTATTTTATATTTCAGCTAATTTTATGATGTGACGCCATCAAATTTGTAAATCACAAACCAGGTGAGTGAAAGAGTTTTGCTTGATACCATATTGTAGGTGTACATAAACTATGGTTTTCTTGAAAATTATTTGACCTTTCGTCGACAGGTTTAGAAATTACGATAGTTTAAGTTTTTTTCGAAAATTTTCTTCAATTCTTAAAGAAGAAGAAGAACACTGTAATTCTGAAAATATTGAAGATTTCAGAAAAGTCCAACGGCAGATTTACTGTAAAATAGTTCTAGTTTCTTTGAAGCTGTTCAGTTCAAAGAAGGGTACCAGAGCCAATTTTGAAGCTCTGGTACCCAGGGTATCTGTGAAGCAGGGAATCTTTCTGACAGGTGTTGAAGTACTCACGAAAACGAGGTTCATCAAAAGAATTTGTTGATTTTATTGTGCTCATTGGCCTCAGTCTTATTGCCAAATCTTGATAGAAAAAGGAACATTGTGCACTCATTGTTTTTATGATAGCGCATCATTCCCGAGGAAGTGGCATAAGACTGAAATTTTCCAGCAGCAACAGACGAAAGAGAGTCACACAGGAAACTGACCAAATTTATCGTATTGGGTGACTAATCGAAGTATTCCTTCTGTTTGTTGTTTATGGTCAGTATAAGGAAGGTCTTTGCTAAAAGAAAACAGAGCATATATTACAGCCGCAGCATGCAGCAACCGCAGAGAACTGCAAATCAGTCTGGAACAAAACCAAGGGGCTTTTCATTTCCTAAACATTGGGACGCCTTTGTCAAAATAAAAATATTTTTCAGTGTACCTAAAAAGTTCCTAAAAGGTTCTTTAAAAAGTTCCTTAAAAACCGCCGCAATGGACGATAGAAGATAGAAGAGCCCTGCATTTTCTTTCAAGTTAGTGTGTTTGTTTGTTTGTTTGTTTGTAAAATAAACTCTGGTTTGGAGGTGGACCTAAATTTTAGCTTTCAAGGCTAATATTTCTACCCTCACTGCACCATTGAAGGTGAAGGTGAAGTTGCGGTTTTTAAGTAGCTAAGCGCTAATCGAGCCCGCGACCCCTTGTCATGACGCTCAAGTGGTGGGGTCCTACCGAGTTTCGAACCCACTCCACCTGACTGTTCTGGCTGCAAAGTCAGAGGATTACGCCACTGCGCCACAACACCATTATCAACAAACGAGATATCTATGTTCAATATAACTATCGAGGAACATTTTGAGAGAGATTAGTTATTGATTAAAGCCAAATTGACATCACTGCACCCAAGGGACCGCGGAGCACATTTTGGATTGGGGGGCTAAAAAGTAAACGAGGATCCGAGGGGGTCTGGGGGCGAAGCCCCCAGAAAAATTTTCTATGACCACGCCCTCTACTTTGGCTATAAATGCAACCAACGCCCCTTTCTATAGGCAAACTCGACAGTTATCTTAAGAATATCCAATCACTAAATCAAATTAGAAAGCATCATTTAAAGAGATGGACTGTATTACATTCTATTTTCCATAGCGAAAAGACTCAGCCTAGAATGAAAAGACTAAGTTAAAAAAACTTTCACAATCTCGTGGAATTATTATCTCCAAAAAATGATGATATGGAAAAACTGTCTCTCTACTTTCAGAAGCAAACATTTTATACATAGAGAACCTAATAACGTAAACACTGTTCAGTTTTTAATTTTGTAGAACAGAAAAATCCAATGATTTTTTTCAAATTTTCGAAAATTTTGTATACCGTTGTTGGGTCTTTTGATAAAAATTAGTTGGAACGTCGATAGAGTTTATAATCTCTGTGCTCTTCATATGAGTATTAAGAATTGCTAAATTATCCTTGTTTGGATATTCCAGAGAGCGAAGCTGAGTTGATAGACGTCTTGCTAAAAAAACTTATCGTCGCACTCGTTGCGCGTTGCCGGGTTAACATTCTGCGATTTACAGGTTTGGAGAAGTCCCCTCATTAGCAATCTTTCAAGAACTGAAATTCGCTTTAAGAATAGCGGCATATCATGAAAGCATTTTACTTATCGCTTGGTAAATCTTTGGGTTTTTGAAGCCGTGCTAACGATGATGGAACTGTTATATCTCGGCATAATGCTATTGGACGCATTTCATTTGAGACAAAACCTTTCAAAACATTCTGCTTAGCTTGATTTCTGATAAATGCACGAGAAACGGTACTGTGAGGTATACAGACACTCGCATATAAGAGCGTTATCAGGCCTTATCAATGTAACAAAGCAAATGGCGATATTTAATCATAAAAACAAAATTTGTGGAAAAGCTAAAAACTATCTCTTGAAAATTATTGGGGGGGCTAAAGCCCCCCAGCCCCCCCGGCTCCGCGGTCCCTGCTGCACCCTAACAAATCTGTATACTCTCTTCTGAGATTCTCGGTATTTCTACCAATTCTACCGTTTTCATAATTCAGCAGGTAAGGAATCGCCAATAGTATACCGCTGTAACTCCAGAAACTATTCAAAATTTCTGAAAAGTCCAACGGTAGAGTTATGGATAGGTAGGTAAAGTTTCATTTAGGGCATTCAGTCAGAAGAGATAAGTCTTCAAATTTTACACCCACCATTTTTCCCCGATTGAAAGATTTGGAATCTAGATTTTATAGATTTTTGGCCAATACAGAATCTCCTTAGTACCGCAATGGCTTACTTTCTGTCACTACGTCTTGTGCAACAACCACATGAACATCTACATAAGTATTTGATAATACTAGGCCTTGTATTTTGGTTTCAAATATAGAACCAATCCAAATTTTTTGTGAAAAATATACTTTTCCTGTGGTACGTTAATGACAGATGCGTGACCAAATTTTTTTGCCAAGAGGTTTCCAAGGCATTGTTTCCTCTTTTGGTAACACCAATATTCATGCCCAGGGTGAAATTGTTATATTTATGACGTCAAGAACGTTGATTATTATGATGTGATGGGTACACAGGGTATTCCACTAGTTTGCTAAATTTACAGGAAAGTACCCGAAGTTCTTAAAGCAATTCAATTCAACGAGGAGTGTAAAAGAATTTTACTCCCTCCTAGCATACGGTTCAAATCTTTAAACTGGTGTGTCTTGTGTGTAAACTTGTATCATATTTTCCCCATGAACTGAATGACTTGAAAGTAACTTTGGGTAATTTGCTATAAATCTGCCGTGACAATTTTTGGATGCATTCATTATTTTCAAGATGGCAGCATTTTCTTTCATTATTGAAAAATTAATCGGAAATTTTGAAAAGATCGAAATCAGTGTAAATCTTAAATTGCTTGAGCAAGAATAGGTTCCAAATCCTTAAATCTGTGTAAAAAGGCAGGTGTAAAATTCAGTTACTTATTTCTTTAAACTATGGTTTTCTTGAAAATTATTTGATCTTTCGTCAACAGGTTTAGAAATTACGATAGTTTTAAGATTTTTTCGAAAACTTTCTTGAATTCTTAAAAAAGAAGAAAAACGCTGTAATTCTGAAAATATTGAAGATTTCAGAAAAGTCCAACGCCAAATTTCTTTTAAAATAGTTCAAGTTTCTCTGAAGCCTTTCAGTTCACAGAAATAGGTCACAGAATTTTACACCCAGCTTTTTCAAGATTTGAAACATATTCTGCTTAAGCAAAATTGATACAAGTTTGATTATCGATTGATAACAATCTTCAATAAAACCGTAGTTTGTAAAGGTCTACAACATGGTTGAGCAAGAATCTGTAGCTCTTCTGATATAGAATTATAAATTTGATGACGTCACTGGCTCAAAATGAATAAATGCCACCATTTTGAAATATATCAAAATTGCCAAGGCAGATTTACAGCAAAATACCCAAAGTTCCTTTCAAGCACTTTAATTAGCCTGTTGGTAATTTTCTTAGCCCAACTGTATTCGCCCTCGGGATTTCGGCAGTCAAGTGTAAGTAACCCAATGTAGAGTTTTTGAAGCAGTTTGAGTTTCCTTTGAATGAAAACATGTTCTCGTGGCTGTCTTAGATTCCAATACAGCACTATTTGAGAAAGGCTATTGGACACACGAATCTATACGTATGTTGTCATCGCAGGATTATACTGGAAATTTGAGAATTTTCGTTTTTATTTCAAAATATTTAAATTAGTCCTTGACAACGAAGCGATTGGGTGTTATCTGTTTAAGAGAGCAGAGTTGATTAGTCATTTTTGAAGGGAATGTTAGTGTTGACTTAATAGTCAATTGCTTTGTTGTCGAATTTGCGGATTGATGCTGAGTTACGGAACCCCCGTGTTTGAGCAATCAGAACAGTGATCACATGACCGAGAGAATTGACTTTAGACAGCAGTTCACTTGTCAATGCTCGGTATTTAGAAGTCCGCGTGTTAAAACGAAGACAGAGAGCACAGAACCCTAACACGAGAAGTTTGAAATATGGTTGTGAAGGTCGCAACGGATAGTGACTCTGATCAGGAAATGGCTTCACTTAAGGGAGAGCACATCGAAAAAACTGGCAAAGATGCAGTGGCAGGCTCACCTAATGAAAAGGCGCTGCTTGCATTGATGGAGCAAACTGGCTACCCCATGACACAAAACAACGGTCAAAGACGTTATGGGCCACCGTTGAATTTCGTGGGGCCGACTCCCACTCGAGGAAGTGAAGTGTTCGTTGGTAAATTACCCCGAGATTGCTTCGAAGATGAACTCGTTCCAGTTTTCGAGTCTGTTGGTAAAATTTACGAGATGCGACTTATGATGGATTTCAATGGACAGAACCGTGGCTACGCATTCGTCGTATATTTTTCGAAAAAAGACGCGCAAAAAGCAGTTCGAACCTTGAATAATCATGAAATTAGAAAAGGTAGATTGTTAGGGGTATGCCAGTCTGTTGATAACTGTCGTTTATTTGTCGGTGGCATCCCTAAGAAAGTCAAAAGAGACGAAATACTAGATGAAATATCTAAAGTTACAGACCATGTTATTGATGTTATTGTGTATCCCTCTGCTAACGACAAATCCAAGAATCGCGGTTTCGCCTTCGTTGAGTATGAGAGTCACAGAGCTGCAGCTATGGCAAGGAGAAAATTAATGAGCGGAAGAATACAGTTATGGGGGCATCCAATTGCTGTTGACTGGGCAGAACCTGAACAAGATGTGGACGAGGAAATAATGGAACAGGTATATTTAATCAAGCTTCGTATCCTTCAACTCGCAGGACTACCTAGCTGCTAGCCTAACTTTTTGCACACCATGCGCCCTAACATGTCGCCTTTATTGAGTGATACATTGGTTAATAAACCGTAGGAACTGGAAGTGTTAACGATCTCGCGCTGTGCTGTACGATCACCATGCCTCTCTTCATGTTGCGTTAGCTTGCGTTTACATTTCAAAACAAAGCCCACTTGTTAGGCCCATATTTCACAAGTTTGCGCGTTATTTGACCCCGAATTTCCTGTTTTGGAAACGGGGAAGTGTTTCTATGTTTTTAAGATATTAAGTTATCATAAAGTATTTCGCGGTATTTCTTATTGATATTGTGAATAACGTAATCGGTGGGTGATGTTGTGAAAATCGCTCTCTTCCGTGTACAAAGGTCAGTTAGGGGAAACATGCAATGCATGCTGTGCCATTATACAACTTTTCGTAACCTTTCGAAACTTGGGATTTTTTGGTGACGAAATTCCTTTTCCTCCCCCCAAAAAAATTTTTGGGAATCAAGGAAATTACAAGGCACATCGCAAGTTTGTTCCTTCAATGCCAAAACTGACTTTTAAACCAATTTATCCAGGTTAGGTCTTGCCGAAAAACCGTTGTCCCCAAGGGGACAATTCCTGCAAATCTTTTGCCAGGCCTCTTAATATGCTTACCAGTTTTTCTTAGAATCTGATTCTAGCATGAAAAATGTAAGTAATTTCCTTCCGCTCAGCTGACCATATCTTGGACGGAACCATTGCAGAAAGGGGAGCTCTAAAACCCCAAAACAAGGGGCCAAATTTCTCTCTGGTCATCGGTCTTCTCAAGACGAGCAAGTGGCACATTTTGGCATTTCGGTGAACTTTGACATGTTAGATTTACTGCATATCCATTATCTATTCCAGGCCAGGGGTCGTCCTTTAGCCAAAGTCATTCTGTAGTCTTGACTGTCTCTTTCTCTAATTCAATTAACTGTAGGCACATCTGTTCCTTATTTCCGTAAGTTTTAATCTCTCTCTGTACCTCTGTCATGGTCTTTGATTTTCTTGCTGCATCTCGAGGAATGAGCCGAACTCTGAATGCAAGCTAATTTTCTGAGAAATTTTGAAACATCTTGCTTATTTTTTAAAGGGAAATAAGAATTTGACCTGCTACTTAAAGTTTCTTAAAGTTTCTTATTTGAGTACTGAATGCTTCTTTAAGTTTCATAGATGGCTCCTCACATTCTCAGTGCTTACATTGGAAGGTGATCATTTGCACACCTTCCTGATTATTTTGTGACAAGTTGTATGAAACCGATCTAGATAATATTTCTTATAAGAAACTGCTTATAAGAAACTCAACTCGCAGATCGCTGAAAAATTAAGAAACACTAGTACTGGGAAAATATAACTTAAGAAACTATTCATTTTAACAAAGGTAATACTTAACATATTTTACTTTATTTAACTTGTTTCCCGTATCATATTACTCGGAATGTACTTGAGTGATGCATAAACATCGGAAAGTTGTCAAAAAACATTGTTTTGAAAAGTTCTGGAGGGCGCACCAAGTGAACATGAAGATTGTTATGGAACCTTTAAGAAACTCGTAAGAAACTCTGAGTACTCAAAATCTGGTAATTTGAAGAAACTTTCAGTACTGGCCCAAATTCTTAGTTGATTACAAAAAATACGTGTACTTAGGTATTGGTTTGTAAATAAAGCACAACACACAAGGGAATAAATTCCTTGGTTTTCGGAAATAAAATTTACACGGTAAAAATCCTTGAGTTTTCTAAGCGTTTCTTAATGATTGCTCTCCGGTCCAAAGTTTCTTTCTTTTTGGTTTTTAGTCATGAGGTTCGCCAAAGGCCCTGTGTAACGTTGACCTCAAAGAGCTGTTTTGCAAAGTGATGACTTTTCAACGTATAGCAACCTCACAAGCAACAGTCTTGTAGAAACAATTTACATGTTTTCATTAATTTCTCCGTCTGAACTAATTAAGCTTTTTGAGACAAGTAGTTATCAAAGATAACATCATTACAATCTCAAAACAAACCCATTGTGCGCGTTTAGTTTTTTTTTGTGAGGAAGAAAGCTCGAAAGGGTTCCGTTTTTGCGCAATACCCACACTCCAAAGGAGCCCGATACGGAGTAAGGAAAGTGGGCTACAAATTGTATTTGTGATCAACTTGGTCGCCGAAATTCGATTGTGGTGCTTTCTCATAAAAACGTACAGAGAAGTCGGTATGGTATGAATTTTCATTTCGTCCCAGACGGGGGGAGGGGTTCTCTTTATAAACTTCTGTACCTTTGGAGTTCTATGACGCGAACCTGAGCTAGGGTAAAGCCTTTTACAAACAGCAGTTTTATTATCTACTAGAGTAAGGCGTCCATATCTTCACTTGATAGTCAAAATTTTCAGCCTTGTTTCCTGTAGTTGAACTCGAAATCTGGAGCATCCTTTTACCCTATAACCTCTATTTTACCCCTCTTTTACCCCTCTTTTTAGTCTCTGTAATATGAGCTCAGGATGAGCTCCACGATTACCATATTCAAAATGAAATTGAAAGAGTTCTTGCGAAATTAGCATCCTTCCCGAGTCACGGTCCCTTGGATCACCAGCAAATTTGTAAGATTTTATATGGAAATAGATACGTTCATTTGTATAGCGATAGGTTTTCTTTCGGACTTGCAGTTGTCAGGAATCGTCTCGATGTGGCTCAAGTCTTGTTGCCCTTTGCTTCAAAAAGCAATAAAGTCTCGTGTTTATTGCTTCAAAAGTTTGCAACGAGCTGTATTCTCTTTCGCTCGCTTGATCAATCCTCTAACCCTGCATGCTAAAGGATGTAACCCCCCCCCCACCTTCCAAATGGGGCATGAAATTGTCAAGGATTGTTTTCATTTGGCCCATGTCTTACTTCTGCAACTTCTGTTAGCTTCAAAGACCTAAACATTGTTGCACACCTAAACAGTGTTTGGTCTATTTTTTTGCATGCTCCCAATTAAGAAAGCATCCATTAAACTGCAGTCTATTAAGCTTAAACTGAGACACACACTCTCCAAAATCCATATTTGCAGTATATACCTGCAGAGCTATTAATGAAAGCAAATAAACAGTGCAAAGTTATGCTGGTTTCTTTAGTTCGTCATGCTTACGTTCTTGTTAAAGCAACGATCCCTTTGCTTTGCTTTGCTTTGCTTTGCTTTGCTTATGTAAGGATGACGTGATCAGGAACAGGAAAATGATCAAAAGATGAAGAGGTCTGCTACAACATTTATTTACAAAATTTCAACCTCAAATTTCTTTCGAGTTTTGCCTTTGCCTGAAGGGTGTATCAATCTTTCAAAGAACGTACGAGATTTTTTGAAAAGAGAATATGTTTAGGGATTTTTTGCAGATTTTTGATGGAAGCGAAAGGATTTTTTTTGCCAATTGCATACTAGGTTTGTAGGGAGCATTATGCCCCTCAAGTTTGCCCCCGCCCCCTTGGATAGCAGCGGCGTGCACACGGAAATATAGCTACGAGGCTGTTTTGTTAAGCGAAATCCTCAGAAAATACGCTCAAAACGTTTTCATCTGACGATCATCAGCATTTGTGCACTTACCTTTTTCCAAATACTGATTTTCCTAAGGAGATAAATACCGTTAAAGGGGTGAAAACTGAAACACCTCATTTCTGCTGAGTCGAAGGATTTTTTGCTGCACATGACTGGAAACGAACTTTGCACCCTTTTCTCAGAAAAGAGGAACTATTGCACCCCATCACGAGGTCAAGTCTCTGAAGGGTATTTATTCAGCATTCAGCAAGCATTAATTTTAGAGACTGACATGGCATCATTTTTTGACGTCATATTGCTGACAAAGGTGACTTGCAGATTCCACATCGGAAGTATTGCGAAATGCCAGCAGAGAGAGGAACACTTAAGAGTTCCCCGCATAGTTTTTTCTGTTCGTTTGTTTGTTTGTTTTCAATTTGTTTTGAGTGGGCTTGTCAGGATTTCTAGCTACTGAAAGCTAATTTAGGCCCACTGTGCATGCCGCATCCAGGCATGGGACCCCTAGTTCAACGTCCCTTCCGAAGGACGACGAGGTGAGTTGTGAGGTCAGACCTCCGAGGTTACCCATCCGGAGTTTACCCTCACCCGACCAAGCTTAACTTCAGTCACCTGACGAAGATTGTATAAGCCACTTGGCCACTCACCCAGTAACGGATGGTGCTAGCCAGTGAGTGGGTGAATGTGTTACCGAAGTGCTGCTACATTAGCGTTGCAATTGCAAGTAGCTACAACGTATTGATACTTTGGAAGGTTTATTACTCGCTGGAATTTTCTTGCGTGTCGACATTCAAGTGATTTGATTAGAAACAGTCGCAAAAAGTGTTGACATCTTCTGACCCCGCCCTTAAAAGACACTGCAGGAAGTAGCTCTGTTAGTTGCAAAGGAATTTCTGTCGTTTGTCAGACCGTTTGAAAATTTAAAAGATAGATTTGTTTCTCCTACCTGAAACTGCAAAATCTCCTTTTGGATTGGATCTCGTTAGAACAAATCATTCAGTTCTTCAAGGGTATGTTCTTTTGACTGGCATCAGTCATAGACATTATGTTATTGCTCTGAGAGATTGAGGTCTGGTACCTAGTCACCCTCATTTCCTTGTTGACGAGCACATCTTATGTTTGTTATTGATATACAATGTATCTTGTGTATGTGGTGATACAGTTACTATCATAGTTAATATTAATCTTATGCGTTTGATATTTGTTCACTTCTTTGATATTAGTTTAGTTTATTCATTTAAGTTGTAATCCATTTGTTTTGTTATGTTAGTATAAAGACGCTCCTGTAAAGTGTAGCAATGTTATTATATAAATTGAATTGAATTGATAGGATGTGCCTGACATGGGCTGATCTTGATCTCTTTCCTGGTTGGGAGGGGTTATGCAGTTATACTATTGCATTTTCCTGTCAAATTTGAATAATATCAGTAGGGAATGGTAGCAGAAACACTAGCCAGACACGAGTTAGGGGGTGAGTGTGTTTTCATCCCTAAACTAGAAATAAGATTCCAAACATCGAGATGGTAGTTTTTACAGCCTTATCTGCAAATGGTTTCCACAACAGTTGCAACGCTGTCCTCTCCTGTGATATGTGAAGTGTGCTTTATCCTGAAAGGAAGTGGAGCTTTTTCAGTGGCGTATTCAGGGGAGAGCAAGTGGGGACAACTCCCACTCCATTAACAATGCATCCTGGTAAAGAGTTCCTCGCAACCATCTTTAGCGTAATCGTCTATTGCAAATTTTTAAGTGAAGCGTTCCCCAGTACAGTGCTGTATGGATCTCTTCTGTCGCCCGCAGCAGATTTGGAGCAAATCCGTGCAAATATTAGGGACTTTGTTTTTCTCTTGGCACATTTTCTCATTCCGTTTCGAAATGAACAAACAACAATTAGCATTCTAAGGCATTTATGACAAATCTCTAACGATCCCAATTTGATCCATACTGCAACATAGATTACGTCTCCTTAATTTCTCTTTATTACGATTTTCCGTTCCAGTTTTGAGCTTTGGTTTTTTCTGAGCCCCTCGTGGATTCATTTCTCTGTTCCCTAATATCTCGGCGATTTCTGTACCTAATGAAGTGGCCTACTGTTTGCATATTCCCAAAGTGTTGTGGTCACTTGACATAATGCTGCGATAATATTCAGCTCTAAATGTTTGCAAAAGGTACATGTTCAACCTCGGGGGGGTATCTTAGTACTGTTCGTGGTACGGGGACGTGCCATTTTTTAGGGGTACTTTTTTCAAACCATTACGGAATTATGGGTATCATTTTCACGATTTTTTGACATTTCACGGAATTATGGGTGTCCTTTTCAGGGGATTTCTCATAACTTCCGGAATTATGGCCCAGATACCTGTTCAATTTTTGGAATTATGGCCCTAAAATCCACCAGAATTCACGGAATTATGGGTACCGAATTTTTGGGCAAAATGGCACGTCCCCGTCACATAATAGGTCGAGTTACCCCCCCGAGTGTTCAACTCATTGTCGGAACGAAATCCTCATTTCTCTGATCTATTTTGCACCCGTCTTCAAACGAGTATCATCTTGCAAGCTCTTTAAATGAGTCACTTATCAATTGTGTCAGTACACGTTTAGTCTAGACAACGAAGAAGCTCGTAGAGGTACTAGTGACGGTGTAAGCCATAGACGTGGGAACCGGGGGAGGAGTCACGTGGGGCACGTGCCTGAAACTCCACCTTATAACACCCCCATTACATATAGGGTTTCCGGTGTTGACTATCTTCCAGCGGAAAGTTTGTTCATTTCTGCTGACCATGGATTACCCTCTACTGAAAAATACGAGTAAGCTCTGTTTAAGGGTCAACGATTCAGCCCATTGTCAATTTGGATTGTCAATAGAAGTTCCATTTCATATAATTGTGCATCGATCATTTTCTGAAGTGCACTCGAGACCCCCTCCAAGACAACTGTTCTGTTTTGTTAACATGAAATCCAATATGTTCACGTGCTGAGGGGATTAGGTCACGTGATTATATGATACGCTTTTCAACTTCAATGCTATTTAAAGACTCTGTTACCTTTACAACGTTCAAATTCCCTAAATTTTAAGAGCCACTTTGAGGATTCGATGCTCCTGGAGTGGTGCAATGATATAGGCCTGAAATTTTTACAGCAAATACCATTGCATGTTAGCTCTGAGCTACTCTGAGCACAGTATCAGGCTTCGTTTAGAATTTCGACAGTTTTGCAAAAGCCCAAACAAACCTCCGTTGCCAATTTTCAATTTCAATTGTTTGTCCATTTCATGTATATTTCTCAGCTAAAAGCTACTTGTAAAACTACAAAATATATGATTCTGAATTGATACAAACAGTGAAAGCCGCGAGAAATCTAATTTACGTGATGCAGCTAAAATCGATGGAGCTGAAGAAAGAACTCTGGTAGATAATTCGTCCTTCGCTAATAGGCGCCTCCCTTCTGAGCCAAAGTTTTGAGCAAAAATTGTGAACGAGCCCCCCTCTTTAGTAGGGTATCTCTTGCAAACGGTTTCCCAATTACTTGGAAGGTACTTGAGTAATGTCTGGTCATTGGAAAGTCTTCATAAAAAAAATTGTTTTGAAATGTTCATGAGGGCACAGGTAGTAAACTTGAAGAATGTTACGGAACTCGTGAGAAAGCTCAGAACCCAAATCTGATAGCTAGAGGAAACTTTCAGTACTGGCTCGAGCCCCCCTCTGCAGACTCCAAGATGAAATAAACCTAATTTAGAGCAAACACGAAAGGCGGTATCCACCACTTTTTCCGTTGCAAACACAGCCTACTGCAAATATAAACAAGACATTCATCGCTTTTTAATCAGGGGGTCTTCAAAATAGAAAGATTCATTTTTTGTAGGTCTTAATATTTGCATCTGGAGCCACATATTTATTTGAAGCTTGTTATGTCAATGAAACAAGCATCTAGTTTTAGAGAGAAAGCAAACATGCATTGCGCTGCCTTAACTACTGCAAACATTTCGTACGCCATATTGTTTTTTGTAAAGATCTTTGTATATATTTGGATAAGTATTTATGTGTATTTCTTGTTCTGGCCAACAAAATAAAGAATGTTGTGAGATTTGTCTACATCACGCTTTTCCACAGCATAATAGAAATTTGCAATTTAGCGAAATTGTCGAACTGGGACATTTCCCTCGCTTCTAAAGGCAGATTATCTTCATTCTGTTGCTTGGCCTAAGTACCAATGGATGAAGGGCTGCTTTCGATAATTTAATGAATTCTAATCTCGGCATTTCATTTATTACGAAAATTTATGTTATTTACTGAAACTGTTGCCACCCGACATGGAAGATTTTTTGGCCCAACTACTGTGCCTAAACGCTTTTCGTCCTATCTTTTCATGGAGGCTCTTGTACCCAGGGTAAAAACGCCACTGAAACAGTTTTCCTGAAGTGCTACAACCTAAAACCATAACATAAAACTTGCTATCAGTATATAGATGGATGTTTCCATGCGCAATAATTGCAATAACCTCCATATTTGAAATGATATTCTTTTTCTAAGATGCAAAATGATCTCGCAAAGGCACTCACATCTTTCGAGATGTTGATCGTTTCAGCTTGTCACCTTGAACATTCGAACGCAAACCTCGCCATGGGTGTTGGGAAACGTGGAATGTCGTTTATGGGTTATGTATTGTTGTAGGGCATCAGAAGCATTAGGCCTATCTTTGTATATGATCTCACTGGCACAGCGCCATATTGAAATAAGTTGTGTTTTTCAAGCTCCTTCATGGTCGCTCCGCACTCTCTTCTTTGAAGGAGCTTGAACAACATAACAACTTATTTGAATATGGCGCTGTGCAAGTGAAATCGACTTGGGAAAGCAGCCACCTGAACATTGAAAATCAAGATGAGAGGAGGTATTATCGATACACAGATGATGCACGAAGGTGGGCCTAATGCTTCTGATGCTTCACAACAGAGAGCGCATGGCCGAGTGGTTAAGGCGTCTGACTCGTAAGTCAAAGGTCAGAACGGCCGTAGGTTCAAATCCCGCGCTGGACAGTTTGGTCGCTGTCCGTAACTCTAGCCCGGGTCGACCAGAGCCATGTGAGGGAAATCTGGTAGCTGCGGCGGGTAGTTAATAATATAATATAATAATAAAAGCACTTATATTGCGCCATATATCCACACGGCTCATAGGCGCATAGTTGCGGCGACTGATGGTAAAACATCCGTGGCCCCTGCTGGAAATAAGTCTCTCAGACTTTTGCTAGCCTGCGTGCAGACTCTACAGTGCGAAGGAGCGAAAAGGAGAGTGCTTTCCTCTCCTTTTCACTCCTTCGCACTGTAGAGTCTGCACGCAGGATAACTTTTGCAGGCTAGCCACATTAAATATATATACCTAGCAATACATGACGTCACATAAGACATTCCACGTTTCCCAACACCCATGACATCACCGAACAAACAACAACAAGAGCTTTCTAATGAAGTTACGCTAAAGATGGCGGTGAGGAACTTTCTATGAAGATGCAATGCGTAAGCCGATGGTTAAACTCACATCTTTATATTATTTGTTCCAAAATTATGTTCACTATCAATTCTGTTTTTTAGAATCAATAAAAGGTGGGTTGGAATCAATGTGGGGTAGAAAAATTTTTCAAAAATTGATAAGCAAGGGGAGGGGGGGGGACGATTATTCGGTACTCGAAAGTACCATATCGACTCGTGCCGCAGATGCAAATGAGACAACTTCTGCACACCCTCTCTGACCTTGGTTGCAGCGCTCATTCTAAGTATTACGACATATCAATGTTTTGAAATGTATAGTCTGTGTATAGCTGGTTGAATTATATTGTATTGCTTTCTTATGAAAGGTCAAGCTTTTGAATATAAAAGTATGGTAGAGAATTAGGATCTTTGACCAAGCAAGCCACGAAGAGCCCCGATTTAGACCCGCGTGACTGTCCACCGCAGCTAATTATCACGTCACAACTTAACTGAACTGCGTCAAGAACCACAGACTTTGTGATCTGTCTCGTGCAAGATGCAGTAACTGCACGCCCAGACTTGTTTCTAAGTTGTTTCCAAGAACGCCGCTGCTGAAATGCCTGCGGATACATCACGCGCACTCCCTAAGCTCTTTCAAGATAGATCAGTGGTCTGAAAAAGCTATATATTTCTCCATCTCATATTCTGGGGGTGTTCTACAAAAAGGGGTGGTGGCGGTGCATGTTTTTGAGTATTGTTTATCCATCTATTCTCATGCACCCCTTCAATCCCCACTCCTTGTTCTCGTGCCATTTACTGTGCGATAATGTAAACCCCTTAAAGGTGGCCTTCAAACGACTGAAAATACTTCAGACACTCGAAAATCCACGTCCCCGTTTAGAAAAGTGATGACAAAGGGGCAAGGCTAGGTGAAAATCAGGCTAGTTACTTAAACTTTTTGAAATATGTCACAGCTTCTTGCGTTATGTTATAGCGCTGGCTAATGTTTTGGAAGTACTAGCCTCGCAATTTCCAGCAACATATTATCAAGCCTGGTTCACACTAGGTCTTTTGGGTTGTTATGGTCGCTCAGAGAGACCCAAACGATCAAGGACTCAAATTCATGGTCTATGTCATTTACGTTTTCCTGAACGACTCACATGATCCAAAATACTTGGTATGAACCATTCTTTAGAAATATCCGGGCTTTGCCTGTCCTTCGTATATCTAACGTACTAAAGTAGCATCGTTTTCATTCTTGCAGGTCAAGGTACTATACGTGAGAAACCTCCTCCTCAGCACCACAGAGGAAACGATTGAAGAGATCTTCAGACAATATGCTGACGTAGAGAGAGTGAAAAAGATAAAAGATTATTGCTTTGTGCATTTCACAACAAGAGAAGGTGCAAGATCAGCACTCGATGCTATGCAAGGTATATAACTATTTTGTAACAACAACAGCAACAAAATTTATGCTCCTCCGCATTGGTGTGCTTTTCTACAAAAGATGATTACGGAAAGATGGCGTCGGGGGCATTTGACAAAGATGCATTTCGCTCGATAAGGAATCGAAAATGATTCCATAGAAATTCAACCACGAAACGCAATGTACCTTGGTCAAATGGTTAAATACCGCTCGTCTCGACACCATCTTTTGCGTCATCCTAACATGATTGTTCTGTTAAAGAGGAATGGAAAGAAGACATTGGGACGAGGCGAGAAAGTCTAGCTTTTAGTATCCAGTCCCTTTCAGCTAATTTTCGTTGAAAACCATTCTTGGAGGTGCTTTCCGCCAGATTTCCGTGAATTTTTGCAGAAAAGTTTGGGAAGAAATTTCCATTTAGAGCAGAGCCCCAAATTTCTCAGAATTTTGAAAAGAAGTATTAAAGATCTGTCAGGGAAAACATCTCCTGCTGCACACTTGCCCAAATTGATTCCCGATAGGGACTGGGTCTTCTATCCTTTCCAAACTGGTATGCTTGACCAAAGCGAAGTGCAGTCAGACCTAAATGCAACGGACGCTGTCCTTATCGGAACGTCTGTTGATAACAACTGTTCTTCATCCACTGCGTTGTACATGGTTTTGCCCTCCCCGTAAATAAATCACAAATTGCGACACTGGCTCCCCAAATTTGTTAGGAACAACTAATTCATTACAGCTATGAAACACACAATTCTCTCTGAGCATATACCTCAAGTGGTATCCCACAGGAAATGCCTATAACGGAAACTAAGGTAGCTGTAAAGCCACAAAATGTCATCGCTACCGATCCAAACGTAGGAATGAAGTGAAAGCCTAATTTTTCAACCAGCATAGCAGCTAATACCATTAATCAAACGAAGAGAAATATTCTGTCAAAGTTGTACATAGAGATTTTGTATGAGTCAATCTTTTCAGGCGGTTAAGATTTATGATGGTCTGTTTTCCCGAGGAAAAAGTCTTTGCACT
Organism: Aurelia sp. 3 sensu Dawson et al. (2005); assembly: GCA_964020215.1. Classification (NCBI taxonomy): domain Eukaryota; kingdom Metazoa; phylum Cnidaria; class Scyphozoa; order Semaeostomeae; family Ulmaridae; genus Aurelia; species Aurelia sp. 3 sensu Dawson et al. (2005). The sequence goes on along the minus strand of OZ026593.1, from coordinate 15,514,445 downwards.
TCTTCTTCCTACCAGCTACCACCGAGCCATTTCCGTTTTTTTGGCCTATTTAAAGGCCTAGAGAGCAAGTTTGTACCTTTGAACTATTAGTGGATCAGAGATGCGAACTGATCGTCTTTGGAAAAGGTCTATGCGTATTGGAAGGACTGACGACCCTGGCAGCCCTTGTGTATCCAGGGATCCATCGATACCTACCTTATGCAAACAATAAGACTCTCAGGCCTGGGTTACACGATACCGGATTGCTTTTCGCATCGGATTGGTTTCGTCAAAATCACGCTGTTTTGATTGCAGTTACACGACACCATATTGACATGAACCCACTTTTGATCGCAGTTACACGACACTGAGTCGATCTGCACTGCGATGTCTAAATCTATTGTCTTTAACAGCTGCGAAGCCCAACTGGAGTGGAACCACATCGGATTGGTGCAGTTACACGAGATGAAATGCGGAGCGGAGTGAATCGGATTGATTTTCACCTCACCTCCAAAGCGGAGTGGTTTAACTCCGCGCAAACGGAGTGGAGTGACACCGGATTGCCTCGGCATCGTGTAACTGAACTCCCCTATCCGATGCGAAAAGCAATCCGGTGTGTGATGAATCCGGTGTCGTGTAACTGGGCCCTCAGTATCGTATCCACGTCTTCTTCACGAAACAGGGGTTGAAGTAGATCTAAAGATTTGAGTGGTTGTTGGTCGTTGCGGCAGAGTTTGGATCATTATTGGACAGTGTGATGTGATCACTGTCAAACGAAAAAAATTGTAGCTTGCTTCATTTAATAACTCATTTCTGGAATAATTTACACTACGATAGACTTTTTCTGGAGAGCTGATTGAAGATGCTCTTGACTGGAGGTTATATCATGTAATGAATCCCCATGCACACATCCTTAGCACCATCATTAACCTCCACTTACAGACAATTTTATTTGGATAAAAGCTTGCCTCAGGATTTGAGATCGTTTAACTACAACAAAAGACTGTTGCTTTCCTTGGCGTAATTTGATGTTTGCTGTGATCCTTGGTTTTCTGAAAACGGTTTAGGTTCTGCAAAGGGGATGAAAATGTAAGCCTAGGCTTTGGTGACTGAAAAGTTCGAACCATGGTAGCTCCTTTCCCCGAGGGGTACCCCCATTATGGTGTAACAGGGGGTTCAGTCGGTTTGAGGGTCTTACCAAAGGCCCTTTTTCCCAAACACTTACTACCAATTGGTGGTATTTTAAGGTTCCGTGCCAATTATAAAATTTCAACTCTGTACGCTCCTCTGCATGCCAAGTTGGAGGCAATAATCACAAATGAATCTTGACGTTTTCTCGCTTTGTTCCATCAGGTTTTGCAATAGAAATTATGAAAAACTGTAGAAAATTTTCATGCTACCAAATGACTAAATTTTAGGCCCATGAACTACCATTTGAGGGTTTATGTAAAAAGATACCACTTGGGGGTATTTTTCAAAATTTTTACTTCGCCCTCTTTAACTCTTACTGTACTCCCTGTCAGGCCACAATGGAAATACTCCCCGGGCTCCTTGTCAAAACGTGATTATTGAACGATATCGAAGACTGCTTTTGATTGGTAGATTTGAATTATAGATTGTCACGTTGTTCTTTCTTTGGCAGGACCGAAACCTGCCGTGACTGCATTTGGGGGCAAAGAGGCAAAATTTTCCGACGATAAAGCCATCAATAACAGCAGCAACAACAACCGTTGTAGGAACTTACATTAAATTTATGCATTATATAACCAATCGAACTCCTCACTAGCTAAAATTTAGCCTCATTTTGCAATCCAACCTTGCAGTCAACACAACCAGTGAATATCAATCAACAATATGCCATAAATTAAATTTGCCATAAGAATATATTCAATAGTTCCTACTGGAATTTATCCTTAAACGCTAATAAATTCATGCTTTTATGCATCATTTGTTCCCAAAGTCCTCCAAAAGTAGACATTTGAATCACAAAAAATCCGACAAGTGAGCAAAATTTTCCGACGAATAATCTTCTGGGGGGGCGCTTGGTCCCCCAGCCCCCCATTGGCTTCAGCCCTGTCCTTTGGTGATATCCACACTGCAAACAAGCGGATATCGAGCTTGATACAAGCATCTGACCCATGGCTTGTTAAACACGGCAGTTGCGCTTCTTTGTGTCAGTGTGTGGATCCATGGTTTTCACTTAGGCCTAATTTGATTTTCCAATAGTCTAAAATTTCAGCATGCCTGCAAAGGATCCTGGGTGACAATAGCTCTTTAAAAGCGATTAAAACCATGCCAGATTCTATGAGAGGATGAGAGGATAACAGTATTAGCTGACTTGAGAGCGAATGGCAGAAATCATGTGAACGGTGTCAGATGGAAATATTCACAAAATGGAATTTGTGATGCAATTTCAGGAACATTTGATCTGGAATAAGTTGTATTGAGAAACCGATACCAAATTACTGTGAAATACCAAAGCCTATGGTTTTCAGAAAGTCACATTGGAGGACTTCGGACTTAAAATTTTTAAACTTGTCAAGATTGAGAATGCCAAGTGAATGTATGAAACGTGATTTTTAATGGCCTATATGATATTTCATCAGAATCATTTTAAGATTATGTTGTGGTTTACAGAAGATTCTTCAAGGAGCAAAATTTACGATTACAACCTGACAGGATATTTTATGATATAAGGAGTTGATTTTTGAGTAGACACCCTCGCTGGGACTTTTTCTGACCATGTTTTCATGAGACCGTTTGGGGTCGAAATGGCTTTAAGAGCAAATATCTTTTCTATAAAAACCAAAGAATTTTCTCGATATGAAGTCCAAAGATTTACTATCAATTATACCTTGGGTGCCCTCTCTGTTGGCTACCCCTCCCTTAACTTCGGACTAAATCCGCCCCTTGTCGAAATAAATAGTTTGTAAAGTCAAACGTCCCGGCACTGGAGTTTCTTAATTTTTTAGCACTCTGAGAGTTTTTTTATCTTATAGGCAGTTTCTGATAAAAAAACTGCGTGTAAACTTTTCTTTCAGTTGTACTTTAGTTTCCACTTAGGCAAAATTTGATTTCCACTGAAATTTCTTCGTGCCTTCAAAGGGCCCTGGATGACAGTACTTCTGTGAACCTTTGGCAAAATTCTGAGAAAGCATTTTCATCTTGCAACGCAAATTATGCTGCATCTTAGCAAAGAATTTTGAAGAAACTAAAGTTCATCGAGGAGGGCTTATCCATAGAAAATAGCATACTCATTGTGTGTTGTTGCCAACAAGTTTAGCTCGTGTCTGAATTTTTTTATGAAATACCTATTCAGCTTGGTAAAAGCCGTTCTAAACAAGGCAAGATTCATCATCTTAGAGTAGGACCTCCAATCTTTGAAGCTATAGAAGGTAAATAGAGTGGAAAGTATAAGAAACAATGAAACAAGGACGAAGGCAATAAAAGGGTTCATAGAAAGCTTCAGGTTTTCCATTAGTTTGCAGGTTTCTGTTTGCAGTTTATTCAGTTTGTTGATGCAAAGCTCTCTGTAAATCAATTAACGTAAGGTTGATGTAAACAGATAATGGATCTTACTTACATAAATGTTTGCTTCTTCGAAGCTATGTAAGAATTAGTCATGCTTTGAAGGAGCTGGCCAGGGATCCCAAACTTTGTTCATGACTTGTAACTTCCGGATACACATATTTTTTTATAAAAATTTGCTTCTAAGAAGCTCAACTCTCAGACCGCCAAAAAATGAAGAAACTCCTATACTGTTAAAACATCACTTTTTTATTTCATCTTCTGGAAGGAACAGGTAGTGAAGATGACAACTGTTTTGAAACCTTTAAGAAACTCGTAAGAAACTCCGAGTACTCAAAGTCTGATAATTTTAAGAAACTTTCAGTACTGGCCAAAATTCTTTGTTTCTTATACAAAATGCGTGTACAGTGAAAAGTTTTGCGTTCTGTAGGAGAATTTGAACCCGAAATTAATGAAAGTAGGAATCACAAAAAAGATCAAACACAAGAACCTGCTACCTTGAGCTCCTTTGTTTACTTAAGATTTTAGCACCAAACGCGTTAACATTCATTCATTCTTCTTGTTCATGGCATTTCCGGGGGCTCTGATTAGTGAAACGACAATTTTTAGTGAGGAGCAAAATCCAATAATCGAAAAAGATTATCCTCTTCCGTTCGAAGAAGTTTGCCGTCTTGAAGTAGCCCTGAAGATTGTAAAGATCTACCCAAATCTTGCTACAGCAGGGCCTAAACTTGTATCAGTTCAGACAAGAGGATCAACACTGGAATTTCTCAGTTTTTCACTGACATGAACCTAGAATTTTTTATTCTTCTTTGCTCATGCCAATGTATGCCCCCTTCATTGCAGAAAGCAGTAATCCTTATGCTGACAGTCATCAGTGAATTAGCCAACAAATTTGAGGTCAGTGGAGAACCAAGACTCGCAAGGTGATCCACAGTAGATTTATGATCCCTTGCAGAGTAGAGCAAATCTATGTATTGATGACGTAAACCACAAATATGCTTCAAGCAGCCTATCAAGCAATTGTCTCCAAATGAATGGAACCAGTTGTCCTAGTCGCAGTCCCAGTTTTAGGAATCGTTCCGGCTGGAGTTACCCGAGGTGGAAATCGCTTTAGAAATTGCGTACGAGAGCTCTGGATTTGAAGAATCTCTCAGATTTTTCAATGATTTTTTAGATTTTTCTCATTTTTGGTGCTCAGCCACAATGAACTTGTTTGTGTGCGATGCATCTGTCTGATGTATCTGTATCAAGTCGACTTGCTATGAACCAATGCATCACGAACCGTTAGGGAGGACAAAGAGGCCCTAAGACCACTTGCTGTGGTCAGATCATCATGACATACTTAAATCCAAAGGACAGCATTTATTTTCATACATCGCACCCTTCTATACGCACAGATATTCAGGGGCGCTTTACAACTTCATGATCCCCTCAGTTTAGTAGAGTTTAGTTTCATCATGCTGTCGTGATATGCCCCTTAATTTCCAGTCTTTCGATGGCTGTTGAGTCATCGGAAAGGATAGGTTAGGAAATCCTCTCTGGGTATCAATGGTTGAAACCCCCACGAACTTGTTGCAACATGCAATATTCAATGGCGCAAAAAAGTGCTTTAGTCTCTGGTCGATGTCATATAGATATTCGTGGTTTGGCTGATGCTGTGTAGGAATGTATGAGGTGTAAGCGAATGGTCCGTTTTTGCAGCTATCAAATACGACACTGACGTTTTAGAAAACGGGTGGTAAACCAAGGATATTGTCATGTTCGAGACGACCACACAGCACAGTTGACTGTTACAATAACTGAAATGAAAGGGGTGTCAGGGCAAAGTTGCGAAGGCTGTTGCAGTGTGAATAGTTGTGTATTGTAGCGAGTGAAGTGATGGGCGAGTTTCTTGGAACTGTTTGAAGTGTCTTGAAAGGAAAGGCCAAAGTTATTGTTGAGCTGTTTATTGTTTAAACCATGGGTAGTTAGATGTCGCTGGAGTACTTATATGCATCTGCGGAGGAGGAAGCAAAAAAGAGAACAAAAGGGAAGAAAATAATTGACAGTGTTTTCTTTCTTTATGTCTTTCTCTACCTCCTCCGCTGAGGCACAAGCATTTTCGCTCCGCCGAAGCATATAAGCACACATACCATATTTGAGCATTGCTCTTACCATATTAGAACCTCGCTGACACGGATGGCTCACACCATGAAATGACGTCATACTTTCCTGCTCTTTGTTGCTTGTGTTTGTAATTGGCCTAGCCACCTCTTCCAAGTTACGAGGGGTGTAGAAAACTGCCCGTTTATTTTCTATTATCTCTGAAAGAGATGACTTTATCTTATTAATTCATTATAAATATAATATACTATTTTATTTCATTTATGTACCTGATGGGGTGACGCCCATCACTTAAAATCTTCACCATGAAAGATCAGAGTTTTCATTTCCATTGAAGCTTCTGGCCGCTACACCAACTATCCAGCTACGATCACTTCTAGAGCCCATTCCTTATTATCAAATTTATCTCTATGAACGTCCTTTAGTAAAGATTAATTAAACATAAGCTAACTACCTGGTATAACTAAGTACTAAAGACCAAAGACTGTGCACTGCCGTGAAGCAACCTACAGTGAATTAACCACGGCCAGACGAAAAGGTTTAATTCCCAGGGTGTCTCAGCAAACAACTGTTCGTAAGAATGTCAATGAATGCATGAGATATGCACGTTTAAGCCATGTTATACAAATCATAGGTTATGGCTCTACAATACCAGAATTCTCTATCGCCCGTGCTGTTTGGACGCTGCGTGGCAGATATCATATTCCAGTTAATCTTGTAAGTGATATGTGTTGGATAGATGCAACGGCATGACCTTTGGACTTACAACTGCGCCCCCAACCTTTTGGAATGATGATAACCTTTGGCATTGTCATTATCTATTTCGCAAGGATAGCTCGTGTCTAAAAGTAAAGACGACCAGTGGCGGAGCCATACACAAAGTGGACTAAAAGTCCAAGTTTTCAGCTGTGGAGATAAAACTGTCTACCCAGACATTTCTGTTTCGTTTTTCAATTACAATTTTGGCCAAATTTTGGGAGCTAGGGGGTATTTACCCCGTTATGTTTGATAGTGAACAAGCTTGATTAGGTTAGAAATTTGCCTGGCTTAAATCCGTCCCTCCGTTCTGAGATTTGCCGGAACCGACGTTCAGAAAACGGAAGAAAATGATTATAAATTTTTGTTTTTTCCTACCCTACCCCACAGCGCCACAGTAATATGTTATAACGTGTTATTCTCATAGAAGGTTGAAATCTCCTGGAATAAGTTCTGTATTCTCCTGGGGCTGATATTTTCATGCTCTCAAAGGAATAACACTTGCTAGACATGTTAAAGTTTATGCTGGCTTTCTTGAGAAAATCCCTCAGATTTTTAGTCGCTGATTTCAGTCATCTCTCTTATTGAATACTGTATTTGTCAATGTTATTGTTTTGCCGTCCAACGAGAATTAGCCATTCTAATGGGTATTGTGTTTTGTGGTTCATGTGGTATGTTTCTTATATACGCATCATTCTAGCAGTTCCTTGGGCCACTACACCAAACTCTGTCTGGGAGAGGCATTCGAAAATTTTAGCCGTTTGAGATTCGAAATTTCACAGAGATCTATATCAAGTGTCTTAGCACCCACATCTTCTTCACAACATGACATAAAGCCACGATACCAACAGCAGCAGGCACTGATACGTTGCCTAAAATAGATTGATACTATATCTCTTTATAGTTGATCATCTACTTGAAATGTATGCCTCTAATCCTCTAAGGACTTCAGTGGAGGACTTTGGTGACTCGTATTAAGTGTCATGGCTTTTAGAGTGGTTTTGTATTCTGTGAACTGTCTTGCTGCACATCACTTTGTATTGTGGGTGTATCATGGTTATGGGGTCTTCTGTTATGATCGAGAGGATGATGTTGCTGATTGCCGGTAGCCTCGCCTCTTTGGAAATACTCGTTGGATGTTGCTTTGAACTCTTAGGACAGAACAAAAGAATCCCACGTGCCATTTGTGTTCCTATTTGTTCATCTAACTAGGACATCCCCGGGGGGAGGGGTGTAACGACCATATATACTGGTGCGGGATAAGATTTGAATCAATTTGAGTCATACAGTCTAAAAGTACAATCTATCTTCTTTCCAATGATATCCAGGTTGGGTGGATTAACTGAATTTTTCATTGCTTAATTGACGTTTTCGTAAGTATGGCCTATTTTAGATGCCGGAAAGTGATAGGGCATTTACATACACAATAATCCACCTTTGTGAGAGCATATTTCATCATTATCTACAAATGTATCTCATGAGGATGAAATTGTCCTTTTCCCTCCTCAAGGCATCACCTCAAGTGCTTCTAGGTTCATCTTGATTTCGCGGCATGCTGCATTTAAAATTGGCCATAGTTACTAAAATATTAAGTAAACGATAAATAGTTCCATTGATGTATCCAAACTGCATACATTAGACAGAAGGAAGATTGTACTTTCAAATGGTATACATTACATCTACTTAAATTTTGTGAATTTTTCAAGATTTTCATTATTGTTGGGTTGCGTTTTTTTCTGAGACACCCCGTAGAAACGTCAGCTTGTGACACAGACCAAGACGAGACTCGAATCTGCCAGTCAATTATTATATCGCTGATGCTAAACCTCATTATGAGCTCTTACGAGATGCACCGCTGCGATCATTGTGCCATTATTGCGTGGTAACGTTGTGTATGGAATGCTCACACGTCATGCACGGGGCTGCTAGTTGCTTCTACGAAAACAACCTTCGAATCTCGTGCATTTCTTGTATTGCAATTCATCACATAACTTGCATCAAAACTAATACTTTTTTTCACTTTTCTTTTCCTTCTAGCCTGCTAAAGCAGCAAAAATGTTTTTGAACGGTTCAGTGGCTGAGAAATAGTCTTTATATATTTTTTGGGGGGCTGAAACTAGATACGAGCGAAGCGAGAAAAAACAGGGAAAATTTTTCATGACCAGTCCCTGTAGATCGTTGGAAAGCGTCCCATTTTTGCAAAATTTGCCATTGAAAGAAGCAAAGGATCACGACTGATTGGGGGACTTTTGTGGAAAATTTTTAAAGATGACTTTTTCAAGGATATATGTTATTTTGAGTTACATGACATTAAAAGTTATTACATTCTTGATACATTCTGGTAGCTTCCTCGAATATATGTGAGTTTGAATCTTTATTTCCATGATCTTGACTTTCACAGCCTTTTCACTTACTTAATTAACAAACTCCATCAAATTTTTTTGGGGGCTGAAGCCCCAGCTTCCGACTGGCCTCAGGATCCTTCTTTGTAAGAATATTGTACCTGAAATAATGGATGATCCAAAGAATTCTAAACAATCCCCCCTCCCCAACATGACATATACCAATGTACCTAACGCGCCCCCAAGGCTGTGTCTGCAAGCTTAAACATAGGGCGATAATTGTGTGCCAGTTAATGCACTTTCAAATCGAGGGTACTTGACACTTCTTGTTGCAATGGCTTAGTTTTGCTTTCCTATGTGTTATGATCTTGACCCCATATTGTGTGCAAGCTTAAACCTGATGTGATAAGTTTCTGCTTTATGCGTTTGTGTTAGGCCCGCATTTGTTTCACCTAATCCTCGGTCTTCTGTTTATTACCTACCACCAAGATTCTTCAACTGTGGTGGAGACACCATGGTCTTCAAATGCTTAAAATTTCAGTGTAAACATCACAATTATAAGACATCAACTGTAAATCATATTTGTGATGGATGTTCCAAAAGTTGTATGTTCATAGGTGCCTTGTCCCTTATCCTACCGACGACTCAAGTATACTACCACAAATCGTTCGAGAATCCTCACTCGTCGTGTGTTTACTTGTCTTTCCTCATCACCGTCCTCAAAGGATGGAGCTGTTGGCCCTACAAGATTTGTTTTAGCTGATCAAACTTAAAGAAGTTAGTGCTCTAGTAACTGGGAGGCAGATCCTGTTCTGGCCACATTAAAAACGATTTCTGTGTTTTAGGATCCTAGAGAAACCTAACTACTGACAGTATTAATTACTTGTCTTGTATGTTATTGACTTGCTGATGATCAAAAATTTTCATTTATCCGTCTTTGCATTCTTGTTTACAAATTGTACTCCGTGCCCTGCACAATCCTTTGCTATGATACCATCTTTCAGAAGCCTCGTTTCGAGTGTTAGGTTCCGAACCCCTCGTATTGAACTTCTTCCTGCCTGTTTTGTTGTTGTTCTTAGCTTTTTATGTTGAGTTGAAATGCCAATGTATCGTCTCTTGTCTTGGCTTTCTTGTTAAAAGTCTCCTGGCTTCAGGACCGTCGAGAAGGGGGGTTAGCCAGGGTAGTTACCAGGGGGCCCGGGGTCTTTAGGGGCCCGCAAAAATGCAAATCATGGATCTTTTCTTTGTTTTCAATTTTTCTCGAATAAAGTGTCCAGGCCCATGGGCACTGGTATTCTAAACTCAGTGTTGACACGAGAGAACTGGATTTTCCTATCTAAAATTATGTTTTTAGTAGTGCATAGGAGGGCAGTATTTTGCCAGTGCGTTGGAGGACTTGATCCAGAAAAAGGGCATGGTCGAAAGAAGTGTCCTTAGCCGGAGGGTCCTCTCGATGGCACACCCTGGGGCCCGGGCCGCCTCTCGACGGCCCTGCCTGGCTTCCGAACTTATGTACAGGACACTAACCTGACCCCATCTAAGCAGTGCCCTGTTCCTTCCTCTTGAATTAGAAAGAGTTGGCGACTTTCCTTACTCTAGGTAGCCCGTTCAACGGGGCGGGGACTCAAGCCCAGTCTCCAATCTTTAGATTGTTAGGCCAGCTTGCTACGCTTTTGAGCCATTCTCCCTATAAAGTTCTGCAGAGGTCATTGCTTTAATCTGACACAGGTGCACTAAATCAACAGCTCAACACTATACATTATGTCATATGTCTATATCTGGTATGTCTGAGGTAAGCACATTAGGGTTTGCAAGCTTCAGCATTGATAGATTAGTTGGCGTTTTCTTATGTGGGAAGGGAGGTATGACGGAATGTTTTGCATGGTGCAAGCAGATACCTTGTCAGATACCTGTTTGATACGGATATCATTGTCTTTGGGGTTAGTTAGGGTTAGTAGGGTTAGGTTAGGGTTAGTTCCTGTGAGATATGACATAAAGCTGGTCCGCTAAAGTGCAGTCGTCCCGACTTGGGTAATAGTTAGGTAATAGTTCAAAGCGATAACTAAGTACGAGGGAAATACTCGAAACTTTCTTCGAGGTTCTAAAGAAGGACTTTTTAGGATTTGTCAGACTTTCGAGATTGTTTAGATTTCTATATTTCCGAAATATGTTGAAGCACAACTTTAACAGATTCTGAAAGATCTTTGAGAATTCCAAAGAACTGTCGAAATATTTTTTGACATTTGTGTCATTCTCTCTAAACAGTTGGATTGAATTTCTCGAGTTTTTTTCACAGGTTTTCAAAGAAAAAATCGGTTATGTGACTCATTTGAAGATGTTCTAACACAATTTTGTAATCGTCTGAGTTTACAGCCAGAACGGTCGGAGGGACAGGGCTCGATACCCGATAGAGACCCACAAATTGAGCGTCCCGACAAGGCCCGACAAGGGTTCGTGGACTGGACTTGGTCCTCTCTTTTTCTGGGCTCCCAGCGCTTGGCAAAAATCGCAACTTTACCCTCACTTTTATATTCATCCAACCAGTTCCAGCTCCTTGTGACGCCCATATTTTTATCTTTAACCCTTTCTTGTTCGAGCGCCACAATAAGGAGAATAAAAAATTCCGCAAAGATTTATGAGACTCTCTAAATAACACAAGCCTGGAGCAATTTGGCCTCCTGCCCCTCTCTGCGTCTCTGGCTATTTAATAGGGGGATAGGAAATCTGGTTTCGAGTGCTAAAGACCTTTTCTTTAGAGGCATTTACATTGACTGAAGTAGCCATTAATTCGCTTATACACACATTAAAAATTCTGGTTAACACGCTGTAAGATTTCGATCCATTCATGCACAGCTTTAGGCCCACATGATGTTTAAATACCCACCGCTCGCTGCTCAGTGCCTAACTTGTGTTTAGACCCTTGATGTGACGGTCACCAAAAACTAAGCCGCGCGATTAACGCAATCTTTGACGGCCTTGACCTTAATATCCTGCGGGATTCTGCGGGTTAGTGGCATAACCTTAAATTTTGGCTAGTCCCATGTTTTGTTAACATTTGAAACATCAAAGAAATCGATATAAAAGCTGCCTTAAAGAGAGAATTCTCAACGATTATCCGTTTTAAATTAAAAACAAAAATTGTTTGCTGTTATGTTATCAACCCTTCATTTATTTTGATGCTTTGATAAATATCAGATCATCTCACGAGGAAGGGATGAATGGGCCTAGGTAAGCTCGTTTACTGTTTAATCATCTTTTGGCGACGGAATTCGAAACAGTTGATCTTCGATTAGGCCCATGTAGGCCCTCCTTTTTACCGACACATTGCGGACTTCGCCCGTTTAAAGAAATAAGTGATTTCGACATAACCGCAAGTTCAGCGTTAGAACATTATATTTTCGATATGGAACCAAAGCAGGCTCTTCTTGGCCTCATGATCGTCTGATTTGAAATAAGGGTGCCAGTGGTGTTCCTTGCTGATCTCTTGCAGGACTTGGTTCTGTGATTTTGTTTGAAGATTGCTCAGCCCTTTAATTTGTCTGCCACTCGAAAATTTTAGAGGTATATTCAGAGAATGGCAAAAAGTTTTCAGTATATGGGGAGCAAGGTAGACCTTGGAAGTAGGATTACCTAAGAATCCTAGAAGAAGGTACAGGATATTTTCTGCAGTAGATAAACTATTCTTCTTCATTAGATAGACAAACTTTGTAACGATACGCCTGATCCTGTTGGTACTATCCCCCAGGGATCTCTTTCTGAGTACTGCCTTGATGAAGTTATGAGGGACCTTTAGTAACTAGGACTGCAACTGCAACGGCAACACAAATGTACCCTTTGTTTCCGAACTTCGGCTTGAAAATACTCCTTGTTTTCCGTTAGAAGTTGCTTCCCTTGAGAGTCTGTGAAGTTGTCCTTTTCAATTGCACAACTTGGAAATCCTCTTTCTAACGTGCTGTTTTTGAGGTCTGAATCTTCGTAATGAAACAACTGATTCGTTTTAAAATGTTAATTATCAAGGAAAAAGAAGGTTCCAAAGTATTTAGATGAAGAAGGAGATTCTGTCTTGGCTTGTTTAAGAACACGTGAAGGTAACTTGTGGGAAACTATACTCGGTTGTATCATATAGAAGACAACGTTCAGGTTGGCGTTGCCGTCCTGGTTGCTTAAGGTCCCTATTAGAATGCTGTCTACGATGCCTAGGCCTTTATTTGAAAATGCTTTAAAGACGTTTTGATACTGCATATGGATAGGAAAGTTGAAGGATCTTGTCAATCAGTGCTTACATGGTTTCTTACGCTTTTCCAGTGCCCGGGGGGGGGACAGGGTGTCCTTTTACGGTAAAAATTATGCGATAGGGTATCACAATTGATGAGAACATTATGCGACAGGGTATCATGTGGAAGGATGCCTTTTAGAGTAATCTTGAAGCAATGGATTTTGGCAAAATTTTTATGCGACAGGGTATACTTTTGGCCCATTTTTTATGCGACAGGATACAGGGTGGGGAGAGACTTGCCACACACCCCGTCACTTCCCTAGTCAATAAGCCCCCCCCCCGGGTGCCAGTGTCGCGCGAAGGCTTGTATTTCACAGAGTTTGTATATCTATGGAGCATAGTTTTCTTCTATATAATCAAATCATTTTGCCTCTCTTTTAGGCCAAAAGATTGACGATGCAGATGTAGAAGTGACATTGGCAAAACCAGTAGACAAAGAGCATTACAGGCAACAAAGAGCAGTTGCTAAATTGATGCAAATGGCACAAAATTACCAGAATTACTCAGTAATGCCAGAAATGCCTCAATCACCTTATCCATATGGCGGACAATCTTATCCCGGAATGGTTTACCCACCCGGGTACGTTGAAAGGTATTCAATTTCTTCGTCAATCTCCTACTCAGGGCCATACTAACCACTGGGCCCATTGGATCCTGTCCGCGGGAGGGGAAGGGGGGGTCAAGCTACGAGGTGCCTTTACTGGTCACTACTCTCTTCGTTGTTGCAATCTCCCATTGGAAAAGGGTGAAGTTAGGAACTTTGACATTGGACTTGCCCAAGTCTCTTCCGCGTACCAAAACCAAAACTACCTACCTCTGCGAAGGAGAGAGGGAGAAAGCGGAGAAAGCGCTTTCCTTTTCCCTCTCCTTCGCAGAGGCATTTGTGGGTTTTAACGATGTGGGTTTTAACACGGGAGAGACTTTTTTAACACGGGAGAGACTTGGGCAAGTCCACTTTGACATCAACAATGAATTTTTTGACTCGAAGATTGAAGTGCCAGCACTGATTTTAATTATCCTAAAAAGCCCAGCAAGGCTGATTTGTTGAATATGAATTGGTGTAAAATGATTTTTTCAGTGTATTAGAAATGTATTTACTTGCATGAACTAAGACTCGCGATTTGAAGGTTGAACCAGGGAGTTCCGAATCATTTCAGAGTTGGAAGAAATAAAAGAGGGAGCCAGCTTTGCTAGATTTTGAAAGGGGCTGTGGGTCAGGTTGCCTCTGTTCTTTCAAAATCTTATGTGAAACACAGATCATATTTGTACGCCAACAACCAGAGATATCTTTAGACGATAAAGGTCTTCGGTGAGACCTCATACTTTCATTCACGTTATAGAAGAACAATCATAAAAATGGTGTCAGCTAACAGATATTATTTATCAGCCCTTGACTCATTCTATTGAAGTGACTTTTACACGTTCAAAGTTCAGTTCTATTTGTTAACTCCATTCAGTAGCAAGAGCCTCTGAAATATTTTTGCCCGAGGGAATGGGAGTTAGAAGTAATGCTAGCATTACAAGTTTCTATCTGGAATCTTTCACTTGGCTTTTAAAGGCCCATCATCAAACATGATTCGTTTGTGCGCCGATTGATGAGCGACACCTGACCTGAAAGATTGGATACAGACAGATATCTACACTCATTTCCAGTCATGTGATCAGTCACATGATAAACTTTCTTTTGATGTCTCTTACATACTTCTTGCCATGCAAAATTGTGCCAAGAATGCAAAAAAGCAGAATAACACTAAAACATTCCAAGAGTATGGTCATATGCCTTGTAACAAAAGCCTTTGCCGATCAGGTCTACTGTGTCGAAAATATTATCCCTTGTTTTTATATGTCATCTTTGAAAAATTCTACGTACAGGCCTATCTCTTCAGGTGAAGTTAAGTGAACATTTGCCGGGTTACTTCTTGCATAGCTATTGCCCAACCATGATGTGGGAGTGTTATTATGCAAACTGGCGATTCTCTTTCAAGAAATCAATATATGCGTATTGGCCTAATCCCCAAGCACCAAGGGGAAAATATATCTTTATGTCAGTTTTAGGCCCATAGTATGTTCTTTCTCACGGCTAAAGATAGACTCGCAAATATTAGCAATAGGGTTTTGAAATGATAGGAATGCAGCAATGTTTTCGACAGGGCTTGTTTAGTTTCTGTAGAGTGATGTGTTTGCAGATCTGGATACTGTAAGCATTTCCGTGTTAGGCTGAAGCCGTGTCAGAATGTTTATGCGATTTAAGGGAAAAGTTGACAGCACGGGGGAGGTCTCTGTCACATTTTGAGTAGATTTATGCAAAATATCACAGTTGCTTGGAGTAAGTGTATGCAAAAGTACTGTTTTCTACGCTGTTTTAGCAAAAAGGGGGCTTTTAGTTCATGTAAACACATCAGGTAGTTGCCAGACTTCCCTTGTTATTGCTTGATGTAATATTTTGTCTTCTTTCTCTGCAGTTATCTTGCAATGCCACATTAAGTGAAACAGCTTTTTTTAGCTGTTTAAACTTTCAACTAGACTTTATGTAGAAACAAGAGCGAATTACCCGTTAGAATATTGGCGACCAGGCCAGCAGCCCGAAGAGTACACCATTGACAGTAGCATATTCCATAATCTAAAATTTAAACACAACAACAGAACAAATTAGAAGCTATTTTTAATTTTTGGATTAAGGCATTAAGCATATTTTGCACTGCTGGAGCAAACAATTTTCATGCATTTAATAAGAAAAGTCTTGACTAAGTTTTCTTTTGCACCTGTTGCAATTTGTATCCAGCTGTCAATCACAGCTAATTTGTTCAAATGTACTACGATTAGGGACAGCGAAAAATTTATTATATTACATGGCCGGTGGAGAAGAACAATTGTTGCAAAAAAATCTGCTCTCCCTATTGCAATCATTGCATACATCTCATGCACACAAATCATTGCATACAACTGCCCAGTCACCTTTTCCTTAAAAAATGCATCTGCCTGTATTCATGAACAACAGACGATGCCGATGAATTAGCCAAAGACCATAAAAAAAGTAATTCATCTCCATAAGAGTATTTGTCAACGACCGATGGATCCTTCTTGCACGAAACTATCAAGTAAATTTGACGTCAATTATACACATCTTTGCATGCACTTCTCAACTTGCATGATTCACAATTTTGTCCTCAAGGTGAGCCATTTTATATTTAAAGGTTTATTCTATCTTGAGCTGATAAAAAGTTACCGCCCCGTTCAAGCTTGTTCATATTTGCTTAATAGAAGTGTTGACCTTGTTGTGTACAAGCTCGACATGAGTAGTTGCTCCGTTATGTTTGCACCGGCCATGTTATAAAATGAAATTTGCACTGTCCTTAATTTCAAATCTTTGATTGTCAATTCTTTTCTTTCAGCAATCCGATGGGAGTGAGACCAGTGATGCGAGGACGAGGAAGGACCGCTGCGGGGTCCAGATCAGCTGGTGGCAGAGCATACCTGTTGAATGGATTCTTACCTTCTTTGACCCCTGTGGTGCCAGGATTTGTTGGTGGGCCTAACTATCACATCAGAAGAAGACAGGTACGGACCTATCACTGTTCTTCAACATTTTGATATAGACTGTTTGCAAAGTGAGGATAGCAAATCATTCGCTTTATGTCTGCGACCTCACTGCGACATTAGGTCGTTGGACACCAGTAGACTTATCGTTTGAGTAAAAGAATTCAACTTTTAGAAAGATCATTAGAATTTGATGTTATTATTAATCAAGAAAATTTCTTTATATGCATGTTTGCCAAAGGTCTGTTTT
Organism: Aurelia sp. 3 sensu Dawson et al. (2005); assembly: GCA_964020215.1. Taxonomy (NCBI): domain Eukaryota; kingdom Metazoa; phylum Cnidaria; class Scyphozoa; order Semaeostomeae; family Ulmaridae; genus Aurelia; species Aurelia sp. 3 sensu Dawson et al. (2005). The sequence continues at coordinate 15,497,671 of OZ026593.1, read as the reverse complement.
GTCCTGTTTTAATGTCTTGATGCGGTTTTACGTTTTTGAGAATTTCTGCCTTTATAAGCTACCTGGTTTTAAAGCATGCTCCAAAATCACGAGGAACTATTGTCATGTTGAATTTTTAAGATGCACCACTGTTTCAATTTGTTGTTTTGTAGGGGTTTTGTATAGCCTTTTTTCATCTTGTGTGTTGTCTATGAATTTCCTAGTTTCAGACTTGGGTTGGAGTGCGGTGAAATTTCTCATATACTTTGCGCCAGTAACATTGATTCAGTGAGAAGTTCAAATTTTTGATTTTACAAGAAATTCGACTGTAACTTCTTTCGAGGTCAAATTTTTCACCCTCTGTCTTTTTCATTTTTGACACTTGTGTTTGATCTACAAAATGATCTCCCCCGCAATATTAGTAATCGCATTTGAAAGTCAAACTTCTGGTTCAAATTGCAAGACCAATCCTGATTTTTTACTTTGATTTTCCTCAGGATGGATTATACGATCTTATTCCTGGAATGGAATTGACCCCAACGAATCCGGTTACTCTGAAACCAGAAGCCAACAGATCTCCAATTCAGGTAACAAAATATTTGTGCTTCTACAAAAGACTTCCTTCAAGATCAAGAGCTGAAAACATAGTGGTCATTGACATTGCTTTTAGTTTGGCCAGATTTTCGCCAAGCCTTCATGGAATCATAAATGCACTCTAAATAGGAGGCAGTGTTGAGGTCATTGGGATAAGTTCCATGGGAAATGTGCAGATTTTTAAACGAGCGTTGGATAGAATAGCTGAAATTATTTATTCGTGATTTATCTACCGAAATTGAATAAGATAACATTTATTTTCTGTCATGAACTAAGCATTTTCAAAGTAACAGTAAATGTCGTAGGGGATCTTCGTAGACTTCTAGGTAAGCTATGAAAAGAACTTGCAGGAATTATTTACTTCTTATTCTTCTAGTGAAAAAGGATTGGTAGTAACTGTCATGCCTTATTTCGAAATTGAAAGATACTGATCAAATTTCCATACTTTAGATTTCAAATTTTTAGAATTTTGATAATTTTGGTTGGACGCTTTTGTAAAACTCCGCGAAACACGGCTAGAATTTTTCAACTAAAGTTCTTCCAATTCTCAGCGTTTGTTTGTGGTTTGGAGTGAAAATCATTCCTAGCTGAAACTTTGATTTTGTTGATGTTATTTTTATTATGTATTCATTTCTTTTTAAGATGCTGGAGGATCTCAGCCAAAAAAATAATTGGGGAGCACCCATTTACACGCTGCACAGCACTGTTATAAGTGATGGACAATTATTCCTGTACAAGGTAAAAGCAGATAACGAGTTTATTTATTTTAATCTCATGACACAATACAATATTATAATGCTATACATGGTCAGCTAAGAAAATGAACATAAATGTTTAGAACAGAGGAAATGTCAATGAAAAGGAAATTAAAAGGAAAAGTGAATGAAATACAAAAGAAAAAAAATGAAAGAAACTAAACAAAGCTAAACCTACTAACTAATGACAGAACTACTGCAAAGAACTACTATGATTAGATCTCACAGACACGTAAAAGCCTCTGAAACATTTCTGCTGATTCTTGTCCTTTGGTAAGGATAACTGAAATTGCAGCCAAATCGTTCAATGTCTTGCCAAGCTAACATATGCGAGAAAGAAAATTATATCAGTGCTATATCAATGATGGTCAAAAACATAGAATTCACAATTTAAGTTTTCTTTGGTTAAGAATTTTAAATGATTATTTTTTGCTTTGTATTTCAAAATTTAGTTGAAAATTTCACGCAATCAAGTATTGTAAATCTATTTTTGGTTTTATTTTGGCCTTTTTTTTGAATTTATTGTTTTATTTAAGTTGATATTTTAAAGTTAAGTTATTGCTTGTCATTGCATTTTTCTCAAGAGTATTTTTCTCGGTAGGTTACTCTTCCATTGCTTGGAACAACATACCAGCCACCAAAATTGTGTCGCACGCTGGAAGATGCGAAAAAATATGCAGCAGAATACACCATCAGCCAAATTAGTAAGTCTTTCAAATGATACTTTGACGCAGCTTTTATTATCTGGTGATCAAGACCTTTCTAATGACTTGAACAGAAATATACTCGAATTGACTTTACGTTTCATCCACGGAACTGATCAGTTTGATTGAAAGCTTGTGCAACTTCGGTACTAAGCAACCACCAAGTACCTTAACGTAAATGCTGTTTTTTATTTGTAATTCTATGTTAAGCATTTTATCCACGGTAAACTACAACAACGAGTCGGTATCAACGAGTCGGTATGTCGTACTTTGTTGATTAGAAGAAGTATATATGATAGAAAGCAATACGTTGATTATCTTGCATTACATGAATAACGAAAAGAATAAGTAAGTTTACGGAAGATCATATGAATGATTCTGTATAGAATTTGAGACAAATATAGAATTTTTAACTCATTTATAAATAAGTTTGTCAAAATGGCCTAACCAACAGCCAACGTAATCATGTATTCTTCTACATTGTAGGTGAGACGAGTTCACCTCAGCTTTCCCCAGTGGTGACCACTGCTCCATATCAAGTGCGTGCCTTAGCACCAGGTAGGCCTGTCAATTTGGCAGTTTACAGCTCCAAGAATCTATAACCTCACTAGCTGTTACCCTCTACCACAAAGCTTTCATGATATTTATAGGATTGTATTCAAATAGACCGAATCGGTTAAGGCTTGTTTTACCCATTTCAAGTCATGTTTCCATACTCTTGGGAATACATAAATAACGTTTGAATATAGTATATGGCCTAGAGCTTGAAATACTAAACGTTTCGGGCTTGACCCTTCGTCAGTTGTACTATCCATAACCGCACGCACAAACAAACACTTTATATCTGATGATACTCTTGGGAGGTTTTAGTATTTGCTACTGTTTGCACTCATGGTACAACCTTGCATGGAACGAAATATGTTAGAGAAATCAAAAGATATCTTATCAAAAGACTGATCACATGACTTGAAATGGATATAAACAAAGCTTAATCGATTTTGTCTGCTATTATTTTTTTCTGAAATTTATGAGTGAAGCTCTCGAAGGAAATTACAGAATGTTGCATCATCAAAGTTGTAACATAATGTTCTGGGAGTCACCTGTTTACTTCCTTTGATTAATAACATAACCTGATTTTTCATACTAGCATTTAACAATGCTGATTATTTGGAATAGGTATCAGAGCAGAACTTTTTTATGGCATCACTACAGGATCTGATTTCCTCTTTGTAGAATTTTCTGAGTGGACTGGAAATCTTTTGTTTACGAGAGACAAAATAGGTTTGAATTTGAATGCTACAAATGACAAACATTTATTGTGTAAAAATTAGTTCGCTGGGAAAATTCTACTGAGAGGAAATCAGCCTTTAGGATTCCTCGAGACAACCGAAGGCTTTCTTTGCTTTGATTGATAACTGATTATCCTGTGACTTAACCGAAGGTACCCTTTGATGTGGTTAATCAAATGTTTCTACAGGCATTGTGACAACATCAAGACCCAATGATGGCAATTTCCAAGCTGCCTACGCACCAATCACAACTACACAGGCCGTAGTAGCCAAAGTCTCATGGCCTGCAGGTATGCCCGCGGGACACGAGGGAGTTTATGGAAGTTTTGAATACCCAGAACCGCAAGCGTACACTACACAAAATGTTTACTCGCCCTACTGAACAGTGAGGTGATATTTATGAGTTTATAAATTTTGACGAAAGTTGTTGGAATTTTTATAATACATCTCTCATGGGATATACATTATAGTGTAAAGTTGAATATTTGTTCTTGTTTAAGGTGAAAACTATTTTATGGCAAGACCATAACTGTATCTTATTTCAGTCAGAAGCTGTGTGGCGGGCTAATGTCGTCGCAAATTTACAATTTTTTGAGCTAAGTAGAGGTTAGAATAAGCACAAATATTTGGTATTGCATATTTGTAGGACGCGAAAATACGACAAACAAGGTTGCAGGCTTTATATGAATCACTCTCAGTAGGATTTGTATTTCGTTTATGCATCCATCCAAAAACATATGCAGTTTTATATTTTAAGATTGTACGATGTAAAGCTTCGTTTCTTCAGAAAAAGGCCTGGTCGAATAAGCATACAATATTTCCTTTAAGATACCTTTTGAAATAGTCAAAAACGTTGTTTATTGACCCGAAGAGGCAGTGTCTTCGTGCAGCATTTCCTGCTCAGCGTTGATCTTGATGCTCACGTTTTTCAACAGAATATTCTTCTTTATAAGCAATCATGTTTAACTGATTTGATGTGCAGCCACCTAGGCACATTTCTCATTCGGAATGCTTGATGAAAACACTCGGAAGGAATTATATTAAAATTCTTTACAAAGTTCACGAAACATTCTGTGAACGGTGAACCTTGAAATAAGGTATAAATGATGATTGAAAGAATCCTTTTTCGTTCAGAGTTCTCATTTTATGGAGAGTCTGTGCTTTGTCTGCTCCAAGAGTTTAACCCGAAGTATGGAAAGGAGGACGTCCCAATGACGAAGTGTTATGATTCTATCGGAATTCGATAAAAGAACGCAAAGCATAGAATATCCTCAACACTGTCTCTAGCGTTATCGTTAATTGCAAAAGCTTCAAATTCTTACAGCATAGATTTTCAAAATTCTGAAGGCAAAACTGAACAGAACGAGCAGTCTTTTTAATCAAGGTGGGCCAGGCCATGAAAATTGTGCTTTTATCGGAAACCTTGTCGTCATCTGTAAATTTATACAAACAACTAGCTTACTGAAGTGCTTCAATGTTCAAGATTTTCAAAATTTTCCAGAATTTAATTGCACACCGTAGAAAAATTTTGAATCATGTTGAATCGGTCGACGTCGACAAAAAACGCAACAATTCTCATCCATCTTGTACTTTGCATAATTTCTCGGTGTACAAAGTTTCACTTTCGTATCGTAATTGTGCAATGTCACTCACGTATTTTTGAAGTTTATTTACAATGCCTTTTACTTTGTTAAGTTATTTTATTTTGGAGAGGTTACCTGCAGATTCAAGTGCATTTTTATGAGATCACTGACCAGGGTAATTAGTCATTTTGCGAAATTCTCTAAGTGGTACAAATTATGCTTGGAGAAAACTTATTCAGCTTTTAATAAAAAAAGTTCAGCATTTGTCCCAGTATCGTTTCACGCAGCATGTCATGTTTAATGATTAAATTCCAAGTTTTCGCGGAAGGGATTGACGGTTTTGCAACATTTCTTAAGTCCCTTGTGGTCTACTTTTTGTCCCTCTGCAAGCATTTTTTAAACAGATTCATCTAGCCGCATTAACATTGTAGTTAAAACCTTTTAAGCCGATTTTAGTACAATTTTTCATACTGAAATGTGGGATGTTGCTACTTCCAAAAGTTCTGTTATTTAGGACTTTAAGATTCCAAAAGTTGATTCTACAAACTGCAGTTTTTTTATTCCAATAGAATATTACAATGACATGTTAATGAATATTCTACTTACAAAATTAATCTTCTCATTACTCTACTTACAAAATTGCTCAACTATACTATACTACTAGAACGATACCGCAAGGAGCAAAAATGTGTGTCTACCCTGCAGCCATAACTTAAAAGGTAAAAATTACTAATGTTAAAATGAGACAAAAGAAAAGGAACTACCAGACCAAACAATACAAGTATCTAAAACAGCAAAAATTTGCTAAAGAGGCTATGGTGGTTGAGAAGCTTATGATGGAGTCTGAGATTTTCTGATCAAGTCGACCAGTTTAGTGGATGAAAATTTAAAGTTAGAAGAAGTATGCTTTTATTGAAGTCATTAGGAAGGTTCTTACTGCAGTTTGGGAAAGAGTGTTGAACACAGCGGTGACCAGAAATAGGTTCTAAATTAGCTGTTTTCTACCTGTCAATAACCGATGATCGGTTTTCGTTGTACCATTTGATACCCGTCAGTGACCGATAACCGGTTTTCAGTTCTCATAAAACCATATTGAATTTTGCAGGATTTATCACAAGATACATAGCTGCGAGCCGGTTACGATATTTTGTATAGTAAAGAGAGTTTTTCTTTAGAATTTTACGTCGTATGTTTAGAGCTACTACATTCAGCATTTTTTGAGATATTTTTTAGAATTTTGGACTTTAAAGACTACAGAGAGTTTTCACAGACAGTAAAGTCGTATAATATAGTAGAGTTGTAGTTGATTTCTATGGAGAAAGGCCTTTCATGTTGGCGTATCAAGAAGTTCTGTCAGCAAATTTCAACCACTGCGGGTCAAGATAAAATGTTTCGACTTGAAATTGCCGTTAAAAAATAGTGACCATGCATTTTTCGTAGCATATCTGTGCATTTTGCGCTTTATGCACGGGGGGAGGTAACTACCATATATGCTGGTGCGGGATGTGCCATTTTTTTGGGGTGCCTTTTTTCGAACAGAAATAGATTTTGGGGTATCATTTTTGGTAAAATCGCATATAGTCATAAACTTTGGGGTGTCATTTTAGAAAAAAACTCCTTAGGGTATTGATTTTGAGCAAATTTCACTTACTTGGTTAACATTTTGGATCGTTCTCACAATTTTAGGGTATATTTTCAATGGCCTGTAAACTTTGGGGTATCGTTTTCACGAAGACTGTGCTTAGACCAGGTTATACTGGAGGTAGGTACCACCTTAAGGCGGAGAAATTCTGATGGTCATTTTCACATAGCTAAATGCCCCAGCATTCGGAAAAATGGAGGTAAACGGGCATCTGCTGGGGTTTAGGAGTAAAAACGGGGGTTGAATAACGACTGGTCTAAGGCTTTATCTCTGCGGAGGAGAAAAAGGGATACTTTCCTTCTTGCGATCAATTATGGCATTATCTGTGCCCTAATAGCAACCATTTTTACACCTTGCCAGTTCAAATCGGTTTTGTGTTCGTAAGTAATTCACCTAAACCCTAAACAGCAAAAATTCCTGAGGCAGCCACGACAGATGTTTTACTCATGTTTAATTCGAAGAAAATTGAAGTCAACTCAACTATTAAATTTCTATTCTTAAAAATTTCCTGATGAATTTAGATGTTACATCGATGAGAGCAAATGCTAAGAACAAATGCACTTACATTTTAACAGTTCACAACGCAACTTTCTAGGACTAAAAATTTTCGAATTCAAGGCTTTGTATTTATTTGGGGGACACCTGGTGTAAATGCCTAAACAAACGGATCGCTTTCGAGAGTTTACGGGAATTTAAGCTGCTAGGTTGTTTGATGAAGTGCCAAAATGGCTCCTTAAATTGACTTCAAATGATAACTTATGAACAGGCAAGTTTTGGCAATGACAAGTTAAAGCGACTGTACAATAGTTTTGAATCAACATGTGATTTAGCTGTTGGTCTACTCAAGGTTAGGTACAAGAGAAAATTTATCCAAATGTCATGGTGTAAAGGAGGCTTGTTTTTGAATGTTTCAATACACTAATGCATTTTCCCAATTGCCTCAGCTGTATGCCACATGAAAGGTCTTGTATATCCTTCTATTCACAAATATATTTCATCGTTACAATAATACGTAGTCGTAAAAGTTAGATATTTCTCTAAATACACGGTGAATTATTTCACTTTTTTCTCTTGCTGTGGTTCAACAGCCTTGGATAATAAAACTGGAATATTATTCTTCTTGCAACTTTCAGGTGTATTTTTCTTTATTGCCAGTGTTATTATTATTATCATTATTGCCATCGTATTTTTGTCGGTTACCATTTAAGTTTTGTAGGATTTAGTTTGTGAAAGACTTTCGCCCATGATGCACTTTGATAGACCTTTTCTGTTAGGCCTTTGCGAGGTGAGTGGCTGAGCAACTGAAACCAGTTTCGTCGGGTGACTGAAGTTAAGCTCGGTCGAGTGAGGTCAAACTTCGGATGGGTGATCTCGGAGGCCTGACCTCACAACTCACCTCGCCGTCCTTCGGAAATGACGTTGAATTAGGGGTGCCATGCCTCACCGCAGCATGCATAGTGGGCCTAAATTAGCTTTCAGTAGCTAGAAATCTTGACAAGCCCACTCAAAATAGATTGCTAGTACCACTTCTAAATCAAATAATCAAATTTTTGGCTGTTAGGCCCAAAGAAAGTGTGATCATCATTAAAGAGTTTGTCGTCGATATTCATCGTCGATTCTCATCGCCAGGTTTTTTGTCTGCTTCATGTAGCTTGGAAAATTTTGCATAGCTCATGCTATAGGACCTTTTTGTGTTTGCTCACGGGCAATGATGCATCTTGTTTGTAGCTTGGAAATTAAAGTTGTTACCTCGATATTGCCATAGTTTTCTTCGTTGTTTTCCCTTTGGCCCAAGCCTTACCAGTGCTAGAAATCAAATTCAAATGGCTCCTGCCCGTCTGCACTGTTAGCTCCTACACAGCGTTCATCCACATTTCAAACTGCCTCTTATTTTAAGAGGAAATTTGAAACGAGGATGAACGCTGTGTAGGAACTAACTTTTCAGACGATGCCGGAGCCATGTGAATTTGATTCCTAGCACTGGATAGGCTTCAGCTGAAGAGAAAGCAACAAAGTAAAGCAGTATTATCGAGGCAATAAACTTTTAATTTCTAAGCTGCAAACACGGTTACATTATTGTCCATGGTTTGTTAACAGCAGCAAGACAGAGTTCGATTCTTACTTCTGCTTCATGAGTTTTTTTGGATATATCCAGCTAGCCGTATGTCACACCTCACTTTACCTAATGGAGATACCTTATCGCAGTTGTTTCAGGGAATATACTGCCAAATGCGTAGACTTGCTGAAGTCACTCTAGGTAGTACAACTCACCATTTTCCATCGATTGTTGCACGGAAGGAGCTTTTCAAGGCCTGTATCATTTTATTAGGTGGAAGCAGTAAGAGAAATCAAAGTGCTTCATGGTCGAAATTTACCCTTAAAACAAGATATGTGGTTTTGGAATTCGTAACAGGGAGAAGATCATGAATAATGAAGCAATGGATACCGTAGTATTTGTACGAGAACATTATACTCAATCCCAGAAGAACAGAAAATGAAACAAAATGCAAATAGGAAGTTGAATAGAACTGTCTCGTAAGAGAGAATTTACTTTTGGCACAAAAAGGTTCTATTATAGAGATTACTTTTCTGCAGAAACCACACTTTACATTGATGTAAGTATACCCTGACTTTTTTCTGTTAGCAAGGAAGGCTGCATTCAAGCAAACGATACCAAGTCGTCAGTAGAAATAGGATCCTAGCTTACCGAGTAAAGTCTTGAATGTAACGAGAAAATCTTTGCCTCTTTTTTTCTAAAAATTAGTCATTACCTATTTAGTATTTCTTTATGGTGAGACTTGACTTTGTTTTGTTTGCTGTGTTAGTTTAGTATAAAGTTTTGAGCTGCTTTATAGCTACAGTGCTTTGAATTTAAGGAATATTTGAATGAATTATCGTTAGCCAGGCATTGTTTCAAATTGTTTTTTATTTTTGTGTCGTGACTTCCTTTTCTGATGTAAATGCTGACTGGGTACTGATTGAAGCCTAGTTTGCTCAAAAATGCAGATGAAAAGATTTTATTATCTAAGGGTGTGTTTGATTGGTAATTTTAAACCTACCAACTTCTGAAAACGGTAGACTTCGCAGTGATGGAAACACAGTTCCCAATCAAACACAAAATTCTTCAAAGCAGCAGGTTAGGTTTCAGGTACATCCTGGTGAAGGCGAGGTTTCCAGTTGACAAACACGAAAACGAGGTGAAATTTATTAAGAATTCCAAGATCCAGTCCAGTCCATGATTCACTTGCTATTGAAATTAAAGTACTATTTCTGACATTGACAATTCCATTGAATTTATGCCAAATAAATCAGAATGGAATGGAACGTGGAACACTGGACTCCCATCCAAACTACTGAAAGGCATTTTGCTAGTTTTTGGGTCTTAAAGATCAGTGATTTTACCAAACAAAGTGTTCTCATCCACGTTAGGCTTTGATTTTAAGAGTAACATTTCAGCTTTGAAAACCAGTCACATACTTTTTCTTCCTCAACCTGCCAAATTGGTAAACATTTTTTGACTCACCCGCTAGCGTCGACAAAATCATTCCACAGTAGTAAGGAATTTTTCACAGTTAGCTTACTCTTTAGGGAAACATGAATTCTTCAGAGAATAAGTCTTCAAAGAACATCTGTTTCGAGCTTTCCAGCATCTGTAAGTCTTCAAGAACACCAACAATTTGGAGTTATGCTCATCATTTCTTGTTTCCTTCCTTGCCAAAATCGTGCAAGTTCACGTATAGGGCTCAAAACTTTCAAATTTTTAAAAAAGATGGATGTAGAATGTATGTCATTAATCTGTATATTGAGTGAATTGAAAGGAACTTTGGGTGATTCGCTGTAAATTTTCCTTGGTATGTTTAAATATCATTACGATTTTCAAAAAGGTGGCACTTCGCTTGTTTTTGTAAAATTCATCAGAAATTTTGAAGAGACTAAAGTCATAGTAAATCTTAAATTACCTGAGGAAAATTGATACAATCTTCAAGAAAATCATAATTTATGAAGGTCTACAATATGGTGGCACGTAGAAATCTGTAGCTCTTCTGGATAAGGATTTAGAAATAAGATGACGTCACAGCCTCAAAATTGATATAAATGCCACCATTTTGAGACTAATAGTAAAAGATTGCCACGGAAGATTTACATCAAATTACCCAAAGTTCCTTTCAAGCACTTTAATTCAACAGGATTTTACATCCACCTTATTAAAGATCTTAGCCCTCTGCTGCATAAGGTCATATCAAATTTGTCGCATCTTCTTGTCTCCCACAGAAAAAGCAAATCAAAACGATAGCTATTGCAACTGCTGCCAGAACACTAATTGCAATTGCGTTCACTGCTGATTCCTCCATATCGTTTGTGGCTTGTAGCAATTTAAATCCATAAACAAGGCCCTTTATCTTGCGTTGTTGTTGTTTAATTGGAACGAGCTAAGATGAAATAATCCCAATCATAAAGATGAATTTGTACCCAAAATTCAACAGTTTATTATACCGTGCAGTTTTCCTTCGTCGTTGTTGTGTCTGGTCATGAGCTGAAATAAAAATGATTTCTCTCTTCTCGAAGAAACATGTAATATGTACCAAATATTAACAGTCCATTTCACTCTTTCCTGACTGGCAGCAGCTTTGATTTTCTCCGTGATTTAGTGGAACAAAGCTGTTAATTATCTTTGCTGTTGTTTATTTTGGGATGAGCTGGAATAAAGTACAGTTCTTCTCTTCAAGATGAAATATGTACCCAATATTCAACAGTTATTCTACTTTTTGCAAGCTGAATTCCATCAACAGAGTTGCTTATCCTTGTTTTTGTTTATTTTGTGACGAGCTGAAATATAAACAAGTCCTTTCTTAAAATCTGAAAGATGGAGTATGTAGTGAACCTTCAACACATCAGGATGAGCTGATTGGATTTTGAACACCTACAATTATTTACGTAAATATGTGGCCCTAGGATACTTCCTTGAACTGAACGACAAACGGAAAGCTACAAGTTTAAAATCATGATTACCAATATTGGAATGATCAGATAGGATAAGAATATTTTAAAATTGAAAGTTGAGTGAGAAATTCTAAGTGATGGGAGGGAGTTTCGAAGATTAATTTTTGCCATATGTCTACAATTTGCGATTTGAGTCCAGAAGGTACCTTTCAAGAACACTGAGAAAATGAGAAGAAGAGCTTATTAGGTGCACTACCCTTCTCCTGCTTCTTGATGCGAGCAAATATTCTGATTCAAAGGAAACTCCTCACTCCACGACCATGTTTACAGAGTACTGGTGTTATTTTGAACCGTCGAAAGAGTGCATACATTTTCTCAGAACGAAGTTGTTCAGACATTGTAAATCACAAGAAAACTTCGGAAGGCTTTATTTCAATATAGGCAATTTAATATGTCTCCTTACCTCAATGTCCACAAAAGAGTAAGTTCTTTCTCGCCTCCTCTCCACATCGAGGCTGAGTTCCAAGTCAGCAATCCAGAAAATGCGAAACAGATACGGTTCTAAGCAATTTCAACACTCAAAGGCTTTCCCTCAGTGATAGTCTAAATTCTATGAATAGTGTAGCAAAATCTCTTCTCCTTTAAATCATGCTGCTCTTTATGTAATCCTCGTCTTAGAAAATACTTCGTTTAAACAACTGAACATGAGAAAGGTTCTTTAACACACAAGGTACTACTGTTCCATGAAATACTTTGCCCGTCCGCAAATGTGTCTTTAACTTATAAACAGTCGACGATGAATTACCATCAGTAACATTCGTCTTTGTCTTATCAACTGAAAACATTCTTATCTTTACCACTGGTTTTAACCTTTTCATTCTGTTTCAAAACCTATAATTTCAAAATATCATTTCCTCTTATACTCCCAATTAATGACGAACAACCCTAAAACGTTTGCAGGTTTCTCCTAAGTCAATTTCAAATTTCCCACAACAATCTCTTATCTGTACAGCTAACGATGTTGACATGTTACTATCTTCCTTAATTCCCGCCTTTAGCTTTCCTTTGACACAACCGTTATCTGTTCATAATATCCTACTTTAAAGTGTAAAAATTTGCTATCTTTTCAACAACAGATTTTCTTATTCATGCAGCAAACTGAGGCTGGATTTGTGACCCTTAATCCTGGCCACCTCAAATGGTTAGGCCTATAAACGCGAAGTCATCAAGTTCCGATTAATTTTCGTTTGAATGAAATCTTTGAAATGCCAAAATGACTTAGTTGCTGATGATGACGATGAAGGTTTCCTGCCCATGATTTCTTTTCGATAAGTCGTTCTTGATGTTAAAGGGTTTGTGCAAGGATATAAGCCTGCATTTGCACAGAGTAGAAAAATCTAAATATAGCCCATTGAAATTGATGGTCCACACGTGTTGTTAATAATCGATAGCTAAAGAAACAATGCTGTGTTTGCGCATTTTCTTTGTTCTATTTATAGAGAAGCCTATTTGCCATTGCATACTCCCTTTAATTAAAGATCATATTTTGACCAGCATGCTTTGCCCGTGCCATGTTTTGGTTGGCCTTGGCCTTCATCATCGCCATTTTCATGATGAACATTTATCAACCAAAGTTTGATCGATTTCAACACCTCAAGTATTATCTGGCCCATCCGCTAATTTCTTCATAGTAACCATTTCTGGTATATATATCACCCAAGCAACACTGTATCTCACGCATGCACTGCGCTGATTGTCCTCCATGAGCGAAGAAGACTGGGGACTAGGAACAAGTTACTGATTGCGATTGCGATTTCAAGGTTACATACAAACGAGGCTGTAATGTTTTCGCGCCTTTTCTTTTCAAATCTCAAGATGTCTGCCTTCTGGACAAGTTGCTGTCAAAGTTTTGTTCAGGTAAATAACTTTTATTGGATCAAATTCTTGCGTTGAGGCTTTAAATACTTCATATTTGATTTGAGACGTGACGGCAAGAAAAAGAATGACTCATCTTTCTTTGGTACTAACTCATTTGCAAGCCTGTTTACAAAGTTTTTGCATTCTGATTCCATTCCACACCCTTTGTCCCCTCAGGCAGCATAGAGGCCTTGTACTTGTTAAGTGGTGTGAACACCCCGTTCTCTATTCGTGTAACTCTATCAATAGAAACCCTTTTCTTCTCTTGCTCCTGTTGATGGAAAATTCTTTCTCATGGAAGGCTTCTGTTGCTTGCTGCGGCATTTACCTCATTTATGTGGGTGATTCTCTAACAATCAAAGAATACATTTTTTGGCTGAAACACGAGAAACCTATTGCTTTGATATCAGGCTTCATTACTCATATTTATAGATTGAAAAGGGAACATCTTGTTGTCTAAGGGCATAAGGTTGATCATTGTTGCACACTTCATTTTCAGCAGTGCACTAAACAGATCACAACACTGTCATGTCAATTTATGTTGTAAGGTACAATAGATTGTATCTTTAACTTAAGCCCAAGGTCAGCTATTAATCATGCTTGTTCAATTTAAAGATTGCAAGTCCTGGTAGAATCCTGTTAATTGGTCATGAGAAATTTGGTGTTGCTAAGCAATAAACCAAGATGTATTGCATTTAATCCAGGATGCATTCCATGTAAAACTTACACCGAAGGTACCCCAAGCCCTGACCTTTCATACGCCAGGTATTTTCAGGGAGACAGGAGCTACTAAAAAATAAGGATCTGACAATTTTCGGAAACATTCAGCACTGGCCCAGCCCAAATTCTTAGTTTCTTATCAAATGAAACTGCTAAAAGATCTAGGACAACTTCACATTCACACCAATGTAGGCAGATTTTCAAATGCTGTCACACCAAGAACCAATTTTACTGAAGAAACTGACGCCACTATACTGACAAAAAAGTCAGGTCTACACCAAAGATCTTCCGGCCTTAAGTGCATGGAATGCCCCCTGCCATTAATGGCCCTTAAAGGTCAGATAAAGGCAAAATACTTTTTTATTGATTTCTACCATTTACAGTCTGGAGATTTCAAAATTTCAAACAAAATTTCGATATGAGTTCCGGAACTTATCGAAACTGCCGCTCGAATTCCTTTTTTCAGTCAAATTTTTCAAAAAAACCGCACAAGCAAAAGAGCCTGGAACTAGCAGAGGCGTGACGTGGAATGAGTCGATTGAGTCAATGCAAAGCTGCAAGAGAATGTAGGAGTCTGTTTGCACTCACTGACAGTCAAGTCAGGAAAGTTCCAAAGTTCTCAAATCAAAACGCCGAGAAAGTGGGTAGGTTATGGTTGTGGCTGGTCAGCTTGTGCAGAGAAGAATGTACATGCACATTATTCTGTACTTTGGCACGGACAGACGTGTTGCAGCAGTGAGCTGAGCTGTGGACTGGCTTGGAGAGTGAACACGTACAAGAATTGCAACAATGAAAACATTGGGGGTCTGCACTAAATATTTCAATCCTAGTGACTTTGAACATTCATTGGCTGCTACAAATGATTTAGCTAGCTTCCAGAGCACCTTCTTCGGCGTGAGGAAAATGAAATTGTAGTCAAAATTGAAAGATGTACTCACCGAATCGCAGATGCAGACAGCGGGAAAATTGCCATGTCATGACTAGGCCAAGTGATAGTCTCTTACCATAGACCGATAAGAGAGCGTTCTTTCTGCAAATATAGTTTTCCTTTTCTTCGATGACTCTATCTGCGAACTTCTTAGGTGGCCTGTGTATTTCCTACCTCGTACAATATAATTTGTATTTAAAGATCATTCGTGAAGCCATGCAAATGTACCTTCGACAGGGGCTTGTAAGCCCAACGAGGAGAATGAATCCTGATAAAAACAATCTAACCCTAAGGGGATCAAGGTGTGTTCTTCTGGTAGCCTTTGCAATTAACACAATAGTCAACTGTTTGATCATTACTATGGTTTCATTCGGCTATTCACAGATCAAATAATCCTCCAAATGATGTTTTTGTAGTTTGATCCCAAAACGCTGCACTCAATAACTAATGTTATTGCTAGTCACAGATCAAATAATCCTCCAAATGATGTTTTTGTGTGCTTCCATTGCAGAGTGGGATCAAGTTGACACGCTGCGTGCGATCTTCGTCGTTACTGCTTTCTCTCAGCGCCTTGGGCCTCTCAAGTGATGAATTTCTCATTACTCATTCCACGTCACGACTTAGCTAGTTCCAGGCCTCTACCACCATGCTGTTTTTTGAAGAAGTGCCCTTTTTCAAAACCCCCAAACCCATCCTTTTGCATCCCAAAGATAAAAAATGTTATTGCCATCGGATTCCCCATAGTTTAAAGTTACAAATATAAAAAAATTGCATTTGCCTTTATCTGACCTTTAAGAAAAAGTTCAGCTTGCAACAAGCTTGTGCAAGCTTGACAGAAGCATGATTTTGGCTTGAAGGAGCTTGAAACAAGTATGTTGACACAATTTTGGCCAGTTTGCAGGTATCATAAAAGCTTGATCAAGCTTGACAATGACCCCATGTTACAGTTATTCTCAAACATACTGCAATCAAGCTTGATTGGTATTTTCTTCCAGTTCAGAAGCCAGTGCAAGCGGTGCAAAATTCTTGCTTAAATTGAGCTCTTAAACATACTCAAATCATACTCAAAACAAGTTAGCGTCAGGCTTGAATCATGCTCCCAACATACTCAATATTTTGTTAAGGGACCAAATCTCTCCAGAGTTTCAGTTTCAGTTTCATTTATTTATCGATCAATTTTAGATAAAAGTCAACACAAAATACTCTACAACTAAACATGTCACATCACTAAGAACTAAAATTATCAACATTCCTGGAATAAATTAAGGAAATTATATACTTTACGTGACTGTATTTAAGATTGATTACATAATTAAGGAGGAGCTCTGTAAATAGGTAATCTAACTGAGAGGGAGCCCTCAACATAAAACAAACCTAAAAAACTTTACATTGAAAACAAAGGTACCAGATAAGGATAACCAGCCTTTGATGGGGTTTGTCAGGTTTGATTTACATTAGTTAATTTCTTAAGAGTATGAATCAAGGAAATAAGTTTTCAATTTTGAACAAAAACTGCATTAGAACTAGCAACATTTATGAACTGTTCTAGAGCCTAGAATCTGACATGGTCCAGTGTTCTGCACATTCTTTACAGTACCAGGTGAGCCAGAAAAAAGTTCCCACTTTTGAAAATTCATTACACGAAGACTAATTCATGGATTTGAATCATTCAAATTCTAGTTAAAAGTTGAAAGACCAAAGTATTTTTGTGATTTTTCTTGCTGTCCTACCAGCACTAGAAGTATTGGTAAACTCAACTTTATAGAAATTTCATGGTCACAAAATGATGGAAAAAGGGCCTAAAACATTGATCAAATCATAAGGGCTCTATTCACACTGAACAATAGGTCATGAGCGTTTCACCTCCCTCAAGAGTTATAAGACATCAATTTTCAAACCAATACGTAGATTTCATTCCCATGGCAATTAATCCACAGAGGATATCTCTCACCCATGAGAAGTTGCATTTCCTTCATTATTCTGTGCGAAAAGTCATTTATGAATTTTTCAATGTTTTGGGCCATTTTTCAGCCATTTTGCAACCATGAAATTTTTTTTTAAGTTGAATTTACCTATATTTGTAGTGCTGGTAGGACAGAGAGAAAAATCACAAAAATATTTTGATCTTTCAGCTTTTAACTAGAATTTGAATGATTCAAATCCGTGAGGTAGTCTTGGTGTTATGAATTTTTGAAAGTGGGAACTTTTTCTGGCTCACCCGGTATATATTTCTTTCAAAGTCAATGAGGAAAACATAGCAGAGCACGATGAAATGAAGACACAGCAAGCTTGTTTCAAAGAAGTCATTTCAAAATATACATGCTGCAAAGTTGTTGCTCAATGATAGTTAAACATACAAACTATTTACCTGTTTTGCGTCCGCTAACGGGTGTCCCAAGGAAGCATAAACACCTGTGAAGTCAATAATATTGCTTGGAATCTTGAAAGTTTCTTTATATTTCCTATTGAATTTTTTTAAAGCTACATTGCATCTTTGTGATCCAATGTAGCTTACAAAATAAAACTCTGGTAATTAGAGACTTTGCAATATTTAGCTTGTGTGGCTCTCCGGCTAGCCTTGTTTTAAGATACAAGATGCACAAGTAAATCTTTACGTTAATTTTTGTTCTTGATTGAAATGAAGATTTTTAATCAAAGCATTCCATAAAAAGTTGTGTTTCTATATTTAATTTGTAGGTTTATCATAAATATAAGAAGACTGCACGGAATCAAGTTAAATAGGACTGTTAAGCACACAAAAGTTGAAAAATAACTGAGAAACATCCATTATGTACCTTAAACGGTATTTTTAAAAACAAGCTTTTTAGGATGCCCTTAAATGCCCCATCGAAACAAACATGTTTATAGCGCTTATGATTACTGAAACATGACAATGAAGTACTTTAGCGACTGGTTATCTAATCGGATATTGTTGACTTTTCAAAAAGTGTGCATGCTTTTTGGGACACGTGGAGTGATGTAGCGTAAGAGCTGTGTCTATGAAATCCATTCAGATGCAGAGAATTTTCCAATGGCTAAAGGAGTGTTTGTCACAAAGTCTCGTTTGTAAACTGAATGATTATTGCATCAAGTGTTCGTAGTAGTGGTATTTACATATTCCAGTGTTTAGCAAAAATTTGCGAGGAAAACCAAGCTTGTTTACATACAAAATGGCGTGACAGTTCATTCGCAAAATATTCAATCCTTGTAGGTGCAATTCCATGAAATCAGATGCTTCGTGCAGCAAAAGCAATCATTCTTTAATTTCATCTATAGCTGAGAACTCTTGCCTTCTTTGCAGTGTCATGGCATCGTATGGAAGTGTGCATTCTCGTTTGCTTGTCCCATTAGCTTGCAACTGCGCCACTGGATAATATCCACCGTCAGCAGACTTGCGCAGACAGCCAAGAAAGCTACCAATGAAACGCACGAGAAAGTCATCATGATCGAAGGTCGATCTTACTGGACAACTCAAAAAGTAAGTTATTGTCTTCAGATTTGAGAACGCTATCAGAGTTTCACAGTTTTGAAATCTAACTTCGTTTAATTTCAGTCAACAGAATTTAATTTACAAGTAGACAAATCGATTTAGAAAATTATTCTGCAGATTAAAAACATTGGTCACGTGGACAACCATGTGATCAGATATTCAGTTAATTCATGGTATTCGAATTCATCTTGAAGTAATTAATGCCAAGCGTACCGGGTGGAATACCTGTTTTTGACTGACGGGTCCTATTGACAAGCCGCAGTTTGACTGACAGAGTCATTGTTTATCGAATTTGTTGATTGACTCGTAGAATCAAGTTCGTTGAATAGTGATTTTTGATCCACTGCTGATCCGACAGCAAGAATTGTTGCTAGTGATGAATATATATTATTTTGCTTCTATTAGACCAGACTCTAGCCCCTTGTGATCTTTTGAAGATATTCAGCAAACCCCGCCTCGATGTATTTGAATCAAAGTCACAACCTTGCATAAAGTCGTGCTTATCAGCACATTTTAATGTTTTAAGGGGAGAGATTTCCTGCTGTTAAGGCAGCGATTGTAATCAGTTTACATGTTTACACCCATCACATTCAGTAAATCCCCGCGTAACTTGGGTTCCAGTATGATAAATTTATGTGATGGCAACTTTCCATTTTTTTTAAATGGTTGAGCTTATAATCAGCACTTGTCTCCTTTATCTTTCAGCCATCCTGTCCCTTCAAATTGTATGCTACCATCAGCTTCGTATTGATCCAAACATCCATGATGCCCTGGAATCTCACATTCGTTGAAAGATCCCGGATGATACTCATCCCAACCAGAATTCATGCGATTGTTCATCCAATGTTCTGCGTGTTTGTAAATCTCGTTTCCGTACCTGCAAGTATGGGAAAGAGGTTAGTTTTGAATTCCCGATTTTCATTATCATTATGTGCAAAATTGATTTTTCATAATAATAAAAATGTATTGTGTCAATTGTGGGAAGACAATAGCCCGTGAACTGCTAAATCAACAGTCAGTAAATCAAGGAGGGTTTGAGCGGTTGTGGCTGGAAGAAACCTGTGAACAAAGAGTTTTGCAAACTCCATCAAGATTTGTCACTCTACCCATTTTGCCCTAAACTTACCCATTTGACCATCGAAGACCCTAATTCTGGCTGTTGTGAAATAATTCTCTAAATACCTGTTTCTCATGACTTTCCCTGGGTTATTCGGAACATTGACCATCTGTCCAACAAATTTTATTTTTGTTGGTGCTTTCTCTTGTTTTATATTTTCTTGAGAGTCCAAAATCTGACTGCCATACACTTCGATATTCCATCCATCAGCAGACACAAGAAATGCTCCTCCTGTGTGGGTACCATTGACACAACACCAAGGCTCCTCTAAGGAAGAAAAAAGGTGATATCGTAGTCAGTCACTTTATCATAGGAAGTAAAAGACCTTACCGAAGAAATTTTCTCCTGCTCAAACTCTTGCTCTTGATATGTGTACCGGGTGAGTCGAAAAAAAGTTTACGCGTTTTGAGGGTTATGGAATATAAGGTATGTGGCCGACTTTCAAATCTAAAATGTTGATCTTTCAATCAAAGGCTAACTGTAAGGGGTTCCTATGGGAATCGAGAATTCCACGTTCCATGCTGGTCGATTATTTATGTGGCACTGAAGTTTACATTGCCATTTTCAGAAATAGAATTCTGATCTCAATTTCTCCAATTCCTTTACCAGCATTTCCCTAATATCTGGGTTTATGAGATGAGGGAGGATACCAAACAAAATTTCCTCATCTAAGTTAGCCTTTGACTGATAGATTAACATTTCAGTTTTGAATATCAGTCTCATACACAGCTCGCTAAATGCATAAACTTTTTCTTGACTCACCCGGTATGCATATTACGTTTCTACAGCTTGATTTTCATACCAGAGAAAATTCCTTCTCCTTTCTTTAGCTGAAAGATGAAGTATCTTATATCTAACTTGATACCCCTAGAAAAAGAAGCACTGCCTTATCTTTATTTTACTAATATTTAGTTGTAGGGCATAGCTATTAAATTGTCAAGCCTTCATTCCCAACTAGACTCAGTATATAGAGTCCCAGTTATCGCAACAACCACAACATATTGAGCTGAATTATTACAGCAACAACAACAACAACATATTGAATTGAATTATCATTGAACGAACGAAGATTCGTGCTTCTCTGCAGTTGTATATTTTTTCCTGCATTTTGTCGTTTATATTTCAGATTCTTGGAATGGAGTGAAAAAATTGGGATGAGCGGAGTAGGTCTAATTCCTAACAACTTCAATGCGTTGATTTTGTCGTTGTAAGTAAAAGATCATATCCCCAAATATGAAGGAATGGAGTCACCTGGTACGGTATAAGTATGCCCATTGCCCATTGACATCTTGCAACAGCGGTTTGTGTACTTCATTTTATTTCATCAACTTACCTCTAACAGATAATATATACCCTTTCTTCTTAAATTCACCATCAAGGATCTTCATTTTCTCAAAATGCTTCGTTAAGAATGAAATATCTGCATCGCGTTCCCATGGCAGAACTTTCTGAAACTTGACGGCACCTAATAATGTTCCTTCTTGCAGTTCGCAAATAATTTCATTATCTTCACAAGTCTTCATTATGAATTTAATTGCATCTGCGAGATTTTCTAGGCAGCATGGTGGAACAGCCATTCCTCTTCTCAGCCGACATTTCTTTTGCCGATGTGGAATGCCCCTTTTGCATCCATACCATCTAGTCCTGCCATTGGCTTCAATAATCTTTTTGATGTCCCAGAGATTTGCAAATTCTGCTAAACTTGAATCTTTTCTATCAGGAAAATTAACCCGAGTAAGAACATCAGTGCAGGCGTAAAAGTAGCCTTTCCTTTCAGGCTCACACGAACCTCTTGAGCCTCTCACCTGTCTTTTTACTCTGTATCCCTTCATTCTCAAGAACCAGTCTTCATAAATCCCATACTGTAATTCCTCTCTGAAAGCAAATTTTTGTAAAATTTTAGTCCTAGCAATGAATGGGCCAGTTAAGAAATCACATTTTAAACACGAATGCTTCGAAGTGTGATAACCTGATTTATAAGACAGTGTATAATTCTGCAACCTAGTTTGGAGACACCCATTTGACCACATACTATTAACATCATGTTTAACTGCCCCTCCAACAGCTAGAATGTCATCGCTTGTGCTCAAAAGGTCAATTAATCTTTCTAGGTTTAAGTTTTCCTCACAACCTGACAAATAACGAGCAACGAACACAAATGGTGTCGTTATATTTTGTACGATCTCGTTAATGATCATTGATCGGTTTCTGCTACGGCGTTGCGTCACTTCTGATTCGAAAACCATCTTTATCGTCACATTGTCGTAATATTTTCTGATATTGCGAACAATCTTTTCGAGATCTTCTAGCTTCAATCTGGGGCTATCGAGGAGTATTGTCACTGATTTCGAAATCGGTATTTTTGAGCAATTTCGCCTGACATAGACTTTACTATCCAACTGTTTTTTTCTCTCTTCTCGACAAAAGTATACTCCTTCATTTTTTCTTGTAGCCGCTTCCACGAACATGTTTTTGGACTCCACAGAATTTCGATTTTCAAAATCAAGTAACAATCTTTGAAATTTGTTATATTTCTCTTCGATAGCTTCCGCAGCATGCCCATCAACCGTTGCTCGCAGCTCGATTAAGTCTGAAACCAGAGTTTTTAGATTCTCCAGAATTTCTTTTCTCGACACAGAATTTCTCTCTCCCATTTCAAGTTCATATTGTAATTCCCCTATGTCAAGGTTTTCCTCCACTTTTTCTGACTTTACTTGTTCTTGATACTCAGTCTTGTCAGTCAAGCTTGCCACATCAATAATGCGTTTCTGAAGTTGTTCAAAATGTAACCTATCTTCAGATTCAAAATCTGAATTTCCGAGACATTTTGAACATGTCTGTTCACGTGCATCCCAGCTCATCCTTGTGAAAGCAAAGAGCAATATAAAAATCACTGTAACAAATATCACCAAGTGAAATCTTTTAAGTTTACTGCACATATTATCATTTGCATTTCGCGGATTTACGGGCGTTGTCACTTTTATACAAAAAAAAACTTACGAGCTACATCGTGCTGTTAGTACTGAGACCGAACGTAATCGACAAATCGTTGCTATCAGCGAGAGATCTTGAGCCCAGCTTCCTTGGAGATGTTGCTTGGACAATACAAAACACGCGAAAGCAGCTTTAAAACTTCAAGAAGCTATGGGCGATCTCGCTCGTGAGCTCTTTAGTCACCCAGTGATTAAATGCTGTTAACTAACGTAAATTCACTTAACATTGCTTCCCTGCAGCTCTAACTCCTAGTCAAAGAGTATGCTCTGCAATTTAAGCTTTAGCAAGTATTCTTTCACCAAATTGGGACTGCGTTCAGTTTATCATCTCGCAAATCAAGTGTTATGATTTGAAACTCCCAGCTTTAATACTCCTCCTGGTTCACTGTTAATTGGTTCTTCTTGAAAGCAAACGAACTTCACAGATTGACAGCGTTTGTATTTGTAAAGTTTTAATTCTTATTACTAGGATTTAGGCCAGTAACGAAAATATCCTGTTTTCTAGTAACGATCAAATGATCACAACACTAGAAGTACTGGTAACGAATTGGAAAGTACAGTGATCCTATTAAGGCTTGCAGAACACTGGTTAAGTTACAGGTTGTCAGTGGAGATAGTTGTGAACGCGCTTGCATAGATTTGGGTATTATCATCGATTCGATCACAGGGAGCCCAGGAATAATTGGCAGAATGGAAATTGAGTTGTCTGGAATAGGAGCTGCGTAGGAAATTGCTATTCAGCGAATCCATGGAAGCAGTAAAACCAACATCACCTTAATTCATGAATGATCTCCAAGGAGACAAGCAAATCACCAAGACAACAAGATATCTTAACTGTTGCAAGATTTGATTAAAAATTTTGCTTTATTATTTATATCATTCTTTTAATGTTTGAATGTATTCAAGAATTTATACAAATGAATTTAGTAACAATTTTTCAAATCAATAATGTAATGACAATGATATTTGATAAGATCTGGTAAATATATTAATTTGAACTTTCTGGATTAATAGTGTCAAGGGGATAGAGAATTCTCCAAGGTGATGTATGGTTTCGGAACTCTTTCGTTAATTAATCTCGTCAGATGCGTCGCAGAACTACAAGCTGACACAGACCTTTAACCAGGAGCATGAATGTAATACACTTGCAATAATTACCTGTAGATCTTTGTGGAAGTACGGACTGTTGGAAAGAATGAATTTGGAGAAAAATTTATGTATGATACATCGAGTTGTTCCTATCCTAATTTATCATTTTGTTCATGCTATATCGATTCAAGCTGCGTAGTAGCTGCCATTCTGAATGTGCTTCTCCTGCGAAGGCGCCTATTGATTCCCGCAAGTTGGTGGCAGATTGACACGACTTCAAGTGCCCGGGAGAAAATATGCCAACCAGGTTTCCGTTTGAGTAGAATTATTTCTCTAGGGCCTTTGATGTCATGTCAATCTGCTTTCATGAGCGGATTAAACTGGCGCCTTCGCGGTAGAAGCACAAACAGGGAAATCAAGTCAATTCAGGATATGAATAACTTGATGTATCATAGATGAATTTTTTTTCAAACTCAGTGTTTCCTGCCGCCCATGGTGGAAGATGTTATAATTTCTTCTTTTGTTTAAGGGCTTCAGAGCTTATTTCTCACTAACAGTTCCTGCAGTCGCAATTCGATTCCAATCATGGCAAACATTACCTAACTTTTGTTTCCTGTACTACAAACGGGCACGACCTCGCTTTTACTGAATAGGGAGTTTACGAAACCACGACGGCAACGGCGACTGCAACGCAAAGTTGCTTTTGTTTTAGAACTTTAGATTCAAAAAGATTTCTTGCTTTTCGTTCGAATTTGCTTCCCATGAGAGAATCTGAAGTTGTCCTCTTCAACTTCACAACTTGGAAACCGCATTTCTAGCGTTCTGTACTGCAGATCTAGGCCTGCGAAGTAAAACTCAGTCGTTTTAAATGTTTGTCTTCAAAGTAAAAATATCGTTTTCAGGCATCTCTGAGTTATAGAGGGCCTTATTTTGGCCTTTTAGATGATATATTAAAGGTAGCATACGGAAACAAGACTTGCTTTGCGGAATTTCAGATGACGTTCTGGTTGGCATTGCCGGCCTGGTTTCGTAAACTCTCTAAAACAAAAGTTAGGACATGTCTGCCGTGATGAGAATCGAACTGATACTGCAAGAAGGAGAGGCAGACAGGAGTAACGATAAAGACATAGGTATGATATGTTTATACAATTTATCTAGGAATAAGCATCTTGTTTCCTCTCACCCATGATCAAACTGCGTCAATCTTTAATCATTTATTGTACCTTTAATCCTATATTTTTTTGGGGTAAACCCAAATAACCTTATGTGTCTCATATTTATTAATGAAATATGTTGTTACTTAATAAGAATCTTATTTCTAGGATTATATTAATCTGATCCAGTCAAGGTTTATCAGAATCTGTATTAATCTTAATATTGGATATGTTCTTTTGGTTTGTGGGCAATGTTGGATTTTGATATTTGCTGAAACGGGTGATAGTCCTTAAAGGATTGGAAATCGTCGAGAACTTGCAAGAATGCATCGAGCAGGGTATCGAAACAAACATGACTATGTGACTGAGTGATCGCAGGAAATTTCGCAGAAGTCCTTTAATGTATCTTTCTCTGTTTTCTCATTTTTCAAGATAAAAGTTCAAAAAGTTTCTGTTTCCCGAATATCAAAGTGATAACATAGGTGGCACGCTTCTCCCGCTTTGACTGTAACTTATTTTCCTTTCATGGTTTCAGGTTAATTCATTGTTTCTTTTGCAGAATTTAAAAGTTCACTCTCTCTATTTGCAGCTTAATTTGGTTGTTATTCGTTTACAGGAAGTAACAGTTCCCATCCCCAGGTTACAGTGTCTAATGCTGCATTTATGATTTTATCACGATTAATCTGTTATTCAAGACTATTATTAATTGCGCGCGACGAAGGAGCGTGCTTACTAATTGCGAGGTAGTGAATTTTCGTTTGCTGGCCACGCATATTTGTTTTGTCTATTGCTTCATTGCCGCTGTTCAAAACGTTCGCATATATTCAACTTTCCTGATCACATTCATTGATTGGCGACGACGCAGCAAATCGAGCAAATAAATGCTCGTCAATAGGATTAACTCAGCACAATAATCTGTTGACCGTGCTTTCATCACCCTTCTTCTAGTCATAAAACATGGAATAGGGAATAATGGAACAATTAAATCCAGTTCAAGTGACAGCAAAAAAGTCATTTACGAATTTAGTGTGGCTTCATTTGAGTTCAGAAATATCTTAGAGTGCGCGCAGTTGATAACTTTTAGTTACTTCTAGTCTATTATATGGCCTGACTTCCTCCAAATGAAGTTATGAGCTTCAATAATTTTTGCCATCTTCCTTTGTACCAGCTTCCCACGGGATTAAGCCATAATCTTTTCAGGCTGAACATAAATTTAATGTATCTCACAGGAATCTGAATTTAATTTTTCTCATCAAAAGAATAATTTTACATCCCGCAGTTTGTTTACTTAAAGAATTTTGTTATTTTAGTGTTGGTAGAAGTTGGTTCTTACACACCATGGCAATTGCGAGGTAATTGACTTAGTGGCTAATTAGAAAGAAACTTATTACATTGATTTTGGATAAGCATTTTTGGTCTCTTGCAGAGAAAATTGTTAATAATTACTGCAAACCAGACGAATTACACTGACTTTGGGGCGTCTTTCCTTCAGACAGGCTTCTGTCTTGCATAAACGCCAAGTCTAAAGTTGGCAATTTTCTCATGATAATGCCTTCTTTTAGATGAACTGTTCAACTTCCCAGACTTCAAAGTCACATACCTCAACATTTCAAAAGCCAGTTTATTTTCTTTAAAATCCTTTGTTGATCGCTCATTTTGGCCCTGTTTGACAAGCAGAAAGGGACATTTTACAATGCAATATTCACATGGTACAAGTCTCTTGGTACAGACTTGGCACAACCGTCTGCTTTTTGCAGGAGATTCCTTGTTCAAGAGATTCCTAGTTCTCAATATCAAAGGCTTTCAACAGCTCACTAAAATCTGATGCTAACTTATGAAGCTTTTGATTTGTAGAATGCTCCTGCTGTATTATTTCTAATCGTATATGGCCCGCTAGACTGAATACATAAGCGTCAATCTCCACATTGAATTGAATGGTTTTGGCTTTTAACTGACCGAATAGATCCCGTCTGTATGAACTCAGGAAGACAGCAAAATAATTCTTTGAATTCACTCTCTGTAATTTTCTTCTTCGCAACGCAGTTTCAATCTCCCCTAACATTTAATTTAAATTCTGCTGCATTATTAGCCTTTTTGTGGCAAAATATTTCTCCCACAAGATATTACCTATAACAAGCTTATTTTAAAGTCATAATTTTCTCGGTCTGGACTACTGATTTCCAGACATGGATGGGACAAAATGAAACAAGCGTGGGTTATAGGACTTCAGGAGCAATACCGGGTGACCAAGAAATCTGGATTTTTGAACTACAAAAATCTTTTACTGATCATGAAACTGGAATATGCTTAAAGGCATGGAGTCCTAAAAATAGCGCTCTCATGACCAATATCAACTTCTTTTCAATCATGCAACAAAAGCTGTCATTTAATCCCCATTGAAATTAGACCAAAGAAATTCCTCAGGATAATGCAAGGATTAAGAAGTCTTTGGTCTCCACTGCTAATGACTTTAGCACTATTGTGCGATGACAAAGGGCCGTCAGCGGTTTGTCAGCAAAATTCAGGACAGCCTTAACGCTCAACTATTTATATGGACTCAATTCCTTTAAGAAAATGCAGCCAGAAGAGAAGCCCTCTTAGGATGACATGATGCAAAAAACTGAATCAATGAAAATCGGATTACACTTCTCCACCACAACATTTTCAACAGTGGGTTCTATGGACAGACCAGTTGTCTGGGGAGTATTCAATCATCTCCTTGACAAATATCAGCCATTTTGAATCCAAGCTTAGAATGAATATGTCGCCGTTATTACCATAGTAACTAATTCGGCAACTTCTGATGACACTGTATCATCCGCGGTATCATCATTGTCATCGTAGTCAAGCATTGATTGACAACGTAGCATTGGTTACCTGGCCCGGAATTTTTGATGTGTCAAATAAATGCTAACTTGCGATTGTATCCCTGGTAAACCAGCTGGTAACAATGTGGGAAGATGTATGTTGTTTTCTTAAGAAATGTGCCCAGAGTTGTCAGGGCTTCTAATACTTGAGTATGAAGGCAAACCAGCTGAGAGAAGATAATCGAAAATGCATTATCTATGAAACGGGAATCGATCAGGTCTGATCAAGAAGTCCAAGGAACTTTTCTATGCATTTGTGAACTTCCCTGTAAGCACATAGGGTCTGAGAAGAAATCTCTTCTTAGTTAGAGGGGTGCAGCTGTCAGGAGGACATTTTTTTCTGGAACAAGGGGTAATTTAGAACTACAAAATGACTGAGAAGGAGTACTTTAAGAGTAACTATAGCACATTCGAAGACTTTGGAGGACCACATAACTCCCTATGCCCCTGGCTTCTAAATCTATGTAATGACTAACCATAATCCATGTTCATTTAGCACAATAGACCTTTTAGCTATTCTGAAAAGAATCAGAATCGAATGATATTTTGCTACATTCTGTAGAATTTTCGAATGTGCACAATTGTGATAGAAGCTCTAACGCCACTCGATCGAACCTCGCGTATGAAAATGTATAAAAATAACGCTCGATCCAGGCTTTTTTGTAGAATAGCTAAAAGGTCTATTCCAGATCTTACGAAATTCATTCACCCTTGAATCTAAGAGACAAGGAAAACTTGAACACAAAATCATGATGACCTCAATAATTTCACCATTTCATAACATTAGAATAATCATTCGTTAGATTATCAGTTTGTTTATAGTGACTTTAATTAAGGCTTTACTAGGCCATGACGATCTGCTAATTTTTCAACCTTTTTAATTCTTAACTCGACCCGAAATCTAGGTTAGGAAACCCTCAGACACAACATTGGCTTTTCATGAGAATGAAGTAAATTCATCTCTTTTCTTGATCTCGATATTAATTTGCGGGTTTTTTAGCCTTGCAGATAAAAAATCTTGAAAGTTCAATGATAGAAATGGAGTAGAAACTAGGAGAAGCTTGCACAAGGTGAGATAAGAAGCTCCTAGCTTTTTTGTTGTTTAGTGCATAGCTATAGAAACCGTGGGGAACTGGGGGCACGTGCCCCACCCCCACCCGACCGAGAGTTTGGAATAAACAAAAGAGTGTCCTTTTAATTTTCAGGAAATGCCCCTTTATCTTAAGGAAAGAAGTGCCCTTGAGGTGTGGTGCCCTCCAAGTTTGAGATGCATCCTTAGCGGCCGTAGCTTAGCGTTAAGCGTTGGTACTGTCCTGACTTCTACATGACTTCGAATCCATCGCTATGTCGAGTTTTCACAAAATGTTGACTGGAAAATGATGGCGATTATTTCACTCAAAATGAGGCATCCTGGATTCGAAGTCTTCATTGAATCTGGTTTTTCGGATGGTGATCATTGCTTGAAATGACCATGTAGCATCTCAAAAGATAGCTAAGCCTTTCAACTGGACTGTGATAGAGAGCATAAATAAATTTTCAGTTCATAGGGAACTGCAGGAAATTTCTCGAAATATATCTTTTTTCGTATATTATGCACCGTTTTCTCATTTCTCACAATGTTGTATCTCATGTACAGTTTTTATAAATATTGTATGCAACAAACATGAGGTGAGTGGAGAACTTGATTTTCCCTCGTGCATCTTAGAATTCATAGATAATTTCGTTCATGAGTTTCCAATTTACTCAGCTCCCAACTTCATCCTAATTCATTTTTCATGCGTTTCTATTGCATTCATAGAATACCGGTTTCACGTTTATTGCAAATCGTTGGAACATGCACGACCTCTGTAAAAAGGTTCGATATTTTCACTTTTGTGTTCTTGCAGGAACTTTAAAGCGTTATTTTTGTTTGGTTGCAGGAAGGGAAATATTTTTTCACGCCCTGTGATTGATTTTCAATTTTGATTGCAGGCAACCATGACGAGGAAATGTATCAAGCTGCCTCAGTCGATGAAATTTACTAGGTAGTCAATATTAAGGTATGTCTTTCCAAATTTTTAACCACCGTAAAGCTTTCCCATCATGTTTCTCTCTCTCTAGGTACCATGCCCATCATGAGCGTAGGTGTTCATAATACTAATAATACTAATAATAATAACAGTCATCATCATCATCATCATCATCATCATCATCATCATCATCATCATCATCATCATCATCATCATCATCATCATCATCATCATCATCATCATCATCATCATCATCATCATCATCATCATCATCATCATCATCATCATCATCATCATCATCAATAAATTTGTATTTGTTATATGTGGGACACTACTGTACTGCACAGTCAGTTTATAGTTTCCATTCAGGCCAAGTTTAGTTTGAGTAGTCTGTAATTGTAGTCTGCCTGCAAAGGACCCTGGCTTTTTGATTTTCTCATTATGGCCCGGCTGCCGACGGCATGTAGCCTAATTAACAACTGCCGAATGGGGCAAGGGAAGGGACACTGCCCTGCCCTCGAATTTGAAGCAATTATGATTCTGATAGTTTGCGCGATGACCTTGTTTGCAAAACTCAGCGACAACCGGCGACATATTAAAATCGAGGCTCAATGAACGTGGTAATGAGATTTTAGATAGAGGGGTAGGAACAAAGCAACAATGCAAAGACTCTTGGTGATACTCATTAGGGGTATCTAATGAGCTCACGTGGGGGTATGTTACTCCCACACTCCGAGTTTACAGATTTCCCTGTTTTGAGAATCTGCTCATTGGAGAACTGTCTGAAACAATATGTCTATGCATGGGTAGTTGGACACCGCAGTTATTTTTCAAAATATATGCTGCTGCGAAGGAAAATCTATATGCCTCTGTGGAGGAGGTTTGAAGTTTTTTGAAATTTCATTCTTCATCCGTGCGAAGAAGACCTGGAAAAATAAGACGCGTTAGCTTCTGGATTGATGAATGAAATCTTAAATTCTTTAACATATTCAAATGTGCCGAAATAGTTGCTCATGGCCAAACATGGAACATTGAAACAAAAGTTACGAAGAATCTAGAGATTTCTAAAGAAAAAATAGAAAAGAAATTTACCTTGTTCCAGTCTAATAATTTTCCCGTCCCATAAACACAAGACGCAAAAAACACATCCAATATTGCATATGTCTTTTTGGATATAACAGGACATTATACGCTAACTAATCCTTTTATAAATATTTTTCCAAAGACTTCTTAACTATATCTGGTTATTTTTTCAAATTTAAAACCAAGCTTTTCTAACTTGTGCAAATCATTGGCTAGAATTTGGCTTTCCGATAAATTATAGAAAGAACTAGCAAATGGCCCATTCATTAATTGAACACACTAAAATATTTCAATAAAGGGGCTGCTTATCGAATCTTTACACATGAAGGTTCTATTTCTAAGGGCCTGTTTACATGGGGAAAAGCACTTTACTTTCCAGAATTGGGGTAGACTTATGACCTTGAGTCCCTTGTTTCCTGTACTCCTTTAACACAGACTCATAACATTACTCTCAAAAACGTGACCCTATTTGGTTTCAAACTCTGAGCCTCCTTTAGTGCCAATCAGATTGCTAGTTTGTGAATTACTTTTGTTACGGTAAATTAATATTGCCACAGGATTCGAGATTCGAAGCCGTGATTCCATCATAATTCCCTTGATGAATGCAGAAATTATGGTCAGCTTTTTCACTATTTCATTATGAGTCCCTGTTGAGCCAGGTTTACCGCAGGGATACAATAAACTCATCATCATAAGTCTAGACCCAGAGCTGACAGGAAAGATGCCACCGTCCCGTAGAATCCTCTTCTGTATTTTCCATTCGCTCTCATATGACAGATGCGGCACCACTGGTATAATAGGCTCTTTTAGCAGCAAGACGCGGACGCCTTTGAAAACGTGGCTACTTTTTCTATGTTCTTGGAGCATTCTAATTTTCCAGCCTTTTCCCTCCTAGAAAGCTGCTCACGGACAGACAAATTCCCTAAGAACAGTTTCGTTATTGCATTTCCATCATTTGTGAATATTATGCTCACATTGCATTTTGCTTCCCTTGTCGTCGTCCTATTTTATCAGTGCCGCCTTAAAAAGTATACTATTCAGGTTGTCAGTCTCTCGAGACTTGCAAAAGTTTTGAAGTTGATATTACTTTGTAATTTACATCGTTGAACAAAAGAATTATGCTGGCGTCTTCTTGACTCGCGTCTTCTTGCTGAAACAGCCTAAGGACATCTCACCTCACCAGAGGTGGAATCTCACCAAGGTGAGATGGAAATTTTCCATATAATCGAAACACCACCGGCATGGTGAGGTTAATGGAATTGTTCATTGATTGGTATTGATTGATGCGTTCTGATTTCGCGGAAGCGAGACTTTTCTTCCTACATGTCATC
This sequence comes from Aurelia sp. 3 sensu Dawson et al. (2005), assembly GCA_964020215.1. Lineage (NCBI taxonomy): Eukaryota > Metazoa > Cnidaria > Scyphozoa > Semaeostomeae > Ulmaridae > Aurelia > Aurelia sp. 3 sensu Dawson et al. (2005). Next base: position 15,465,486 of record OZ026593.1, on the reverse strand, counting down.
TCATATAAACAGTGATTGAAAGTCACCTCACCTCGCCTGTCAGCCCCAGGTCTGGCAAATGAGCTGCCATTCCTCATATAAACAGGTTAGAAAAGAACGTTTGAAGGAGAAATCTGTCTGTTGACTTCCTTTATTCTGTTGCTTCTATCGTGAAACAGTATTTTTCCACAAAAATATATTTTGACTTCTTTTTTATCCACATGAGATATTAGTAAATATACCTTACATTCTTCTATACTTTCCTACACTACACTAAACAACACTACACTAAACTACACTACACTACATTACACTACAGGGATGACACCTTGAGGAGCGAAAGAAAATAAATTTTAAGGTAGAAAGAAAAGTTACTAAACTGGATAAATTAATTACAAAGTAAACTGACAAGCATTGAAACAAATTTTAAGGTTAGAATTTTTCGGGTCAAATACAGAGTCTATATCATACAGTATAACCCCGCAAACAAGAACATACTTTTCTAAAAAACAGACTGGCTAGGTTCTTATAAATGTGGTACTTATGACATTTTCAGAGTGTGATTCGTCCTCTATCATCACCTATGTTGGCCTGACGTCCAGTGTGAAACCGGCTCAAGTAATTATTAGTAAAAAGTTTTTGTTTTAAATATTTATATCTAGTACTTTGTATCTAAGGGTGTATTTAGTTTTAGTAGTATTTCTTAGATTTATGTTAAATGCCAGGGGGTATTCATGATATATTGCTCCTCCTGGTACCGTATTTGTAGTGTCGTAAAGTAGTTCGTACGTAGTGTCGTAGGTAAATTCATTATTGTAAACTTTTATATTGAATATAAAAAAAAGAGTGTGGTTCTTATCACAAGGACATTTGTGACTATGATGAATATATACAGTAACTACAGTATACAGTCTATATGTGTTAAATACACTCGAGGGCATAATGACTGCATTTAAGTATTAGAGAGTATGGTATTTTTGTTGTTGACAAAGCAGTTTATATCACACGGCTTGATAAAACAATTTGCATATCCCTGAAAACTGTTAAAGGTGTTCATTTATCAATAGTTGGGAGTTTGTTTACACTGATATAATGGCATCTCTTGATTAAGTGTACCATCTCATAAGAACATTGAAGTAAATCAGTCTGTTTTTGGTTCTTATCTTTGGGTGTCTTTTTCCACAAAATCGGTCTGCGGGTTCTTATTTTTCTGTGTTCTTGTTTGCGGGGTTTTACTGTAGTGGAAAATTTGATTCTTTGACATCTTTCCTCCTTTGAAGTTTGGCAAGCTCATAGAAAGAAATGATCTGATTCCCCAAGACTTTAGTAGGATCATTAATGATTGATTGATTGATTGATTTATCATTTCATTGTTTATGACATGGTTTTTGATCTGATAATGAAACGATACTTGTTCTGCAATAGCAAATCTGTTGATTGAAAATGAAATGAAATTAAATTAAATGGAGCTATAGGAGGGCAGCGTCATCGCAACGTGATCATGATTTAAGCAAAAATCTTTAATTACTGATTCTTTGCGCAATCAGTGAGCCCACAGAAGTTTTAATCTTTAGTTTGGTATCTGTTCTTCCTTCAGCTGGGAAAGTATAGATCAAAGAATGTTCCGGCTCCGCTATTTGGAATGAATTTTTCCAGTAATTTTGAATCGTTTCTTTTCTCTAAAGAATGCTCTTACTCAAACAAGTGGACAATTTTGATTGATATATTAACTTCCCTTTCGAAAATGTTCATAGCTAAAAAATTGTCCATAATTTTAGAACGGCAAAGCTGATTTTATTGGAGTAAATTTTCACCTCTAACCCCAAATTAGCCTTTCCACCGTACAATTGTTTAAAGTTCAATTTAGTCACGTGTAACTCACCATTTTACATTGGAGAGCACCAAAACATTGTTGACTCCACCGGCAAAATTCTGAGTTTCGAAAAACGACAAACAAGCCTTCTAGAAGATGAATTTAATTTCCCTACTCGACGCCCCCTCGATGAATAAGCCTTCGCGATTCTTATCTCATTGTCTTCTAGACTGTTTCGTTGTATCTATCCTTTGTTTATTATGTCCTTCGCTAATTACTAATTCGATCTGAAAACCTAATTTGTCAACTCACTAGTGTGTTTTCAACAACAAAATTGATATAGTTTCACCGCTAAAATGCTCATATGATTCTGTTATTTTCTTCGCTACTGTTTAGTTTCCTGACAGTTTCATTTTGTTTATATCTTGTGGTTGGTGTTGGTGTCACTTGAAAGCGACTACATAGATTGCATTGACGGAATCTAGAATATAGCGGACACCTGACAGTTGACCCCCTGAATACATACGGCTTACAAAAGACGGGGCCTCGCGCATTTCGTCTATACTATTCAGAGCATTGAGAGCGTCCTCGCGAGCCGTCATTTTTTAATTGCAAGTAAAAGACTCTCTTGCAGCTACTTGATATTTCATAATCAATACATCAATAGTATTCAGAATATTACAAATTGAGGAGTCGTTAAGAACCTTGAATGCAAGCTGAATTCGAGCACCGAAGGCGCATTGAGTGTTTTATACTGGAACCTGTTTCGTGGTTTTCATTCTGTACTCGTTTGACTAGCTTTAACGGTGCGCAAGGAATCATTCCGAAGAAGAGAACGATCACTCAAAAGTGATCGCTGGAAAATTTCGTCTTTCTTGAAAAGGATGTAAACACAGCATTGCGAAGTTTCATTCTTTTCTTGGAACTGACATAGCATTATAAAAATTTCACAGTCCACGTTGCTTGAGTTCTGAGATCGTGGAAGTTAGAGAGCGCGTTTTAGAGAACCTTTAGAGAGAGTTTATCCGCCGGGATTAGAGTTTCTTGCCGATCAGCTGAAGAGCAACGAAGATTACTTGTCATATAAAGAAGTAACTTATCGGATCAAGGGTATCTTCTGTTTTGCAACTTTGAAGACAAAGATGAATGTTTTAACTCAGATTTGGGTTTTCGCAATCATGATTTTTGTTTGTGGTGAGTGAATTTTAGATTTGTTTGTTTGTTGTAAAATGTGTCGAAACACATTTTTATCACTTTCTCGCTTGTTGTATCAATGAGCATGAAAACCGTTAACTTCTAACACGATGTGATGTACTCTCGATTTAACTGCACAAAGGAAAGGAACTGGGTTTTCATGCGAGGAGAGTTTTGAAAGCCCTGTATGAGTTGGATCTGAAGCTTTCAAACAAGTAGGTTTTTCTGACTGTGGGTTTTCTAAATCTATTAAGTTTAATGCTTTCTGAGGTTTTCAAGCAAGAACACTACCTATGTACGCTCCATTAAACTTTACATATGAAAGGGAACTGGATTTTTTTCTGAGAAGAGTTTTGAAAACCCTGTGTGTGTCGAATTTGAAGCGTTCAAGCTAGTGGGTTTTCTGGCTGTTGGCTTTCTGAAGCAATTGATGTTTTCAGACGTTTTCAATCAAGTATTTGTCATTAATGTTGTCTTTAGCGTTGATAAAATCCAATTTCTCGTGGAGATGACCTACTATTCTGGCTGTATAATTTCGCTTCATGGAAGCTTCATGGAATTTCTTTTTAAGTTTGCAAAATCCGCAACAAATTGATACACAATCTTTTTGATACTGCGAAATTCAGGGACTGCTGACTGCAAGTGGAAAGGTGGAAAGGCAGGGACTGCTGACTTCGTGTGGTTGTTATCGAGAGAGGCTCCATTGATATTCTGTGCATTCTCTGGACGGCAATGCTTAACAGCCCTAACTGAACAATGCTACCTGACCTGTTACACTTGCTTGTGGTTAGAAAGTAAGTGATATAAAGGAATACGTGAGGCCAGCTTTTAGTGAGATAGAAATGTTCATGGGTGAAAGGAAACTTAGAAAGAAAGAAAAAGAAACTTTAGCTTCGAGGAGAAGAAGACTTAGTAAACAGAGATGACGTAATCTTGTGTGCAGGTTTTAGCATTTGTCTTGTTTGCACAAGCAGACTGATAAGGTCTTTGATGAGATGAATTTCGCGATGGCTTGGAAAATGTTTTCTGCAGAAAATTAGTTTCGCTATCCTTAGAAATAGTAGCGCAAGAATTGTCAAGGCTCGGTCGACGTTTGGCAAGCTTTCTGAATTTTTTCCTGCAGACAAGCTGGCGACTGAAGAACCGTATATTGTAGCTTTTTTCAACTTTTCACTTGCGGCAGGCGGGAAACATAGATGAAGAGGAAAATCATGGAACAAGCTTTGCTAAGAGTTGAGCCTTCTTGTTTCGCAGTTCCGTCCTTTATTTCAACAGACAATTTCTTTTGCTGTCCGCAAAATGTAACAAATTTTTGTCATATCTTACGTATATTTATCTTTCCATAATTGATAAACATTTATTTGCAATACTAATTCTTGATTCTGTAAATATCAAACATTAAGTTGCAATTATGTTTCTTAATTCTGTAAACATCAAACAAAATTCTCTTTCGGAACGCGCAAACTGCTAATATTTAATGGCCCCTATCTATGACACGCTTTGGTTTATTTATTATTGATGTTTGGCAAGTGAAAACCATGTTTGGTCAGTTGCGCTTTGAAATCAAACAAATATGATCAAAGTTCTTTACGTTACCCTTTTGATTTGATAAGTATAAATGTATTTGAGATAAGGCCATATATTGTTTGGTGGTACGACTGTTTCGAGGAACTGGCTTAGCGGAAAGTCAGCTTTCCATTTGGGGCCTCAGGTTATGAGCGACAGAAAAACAGACTAGTCTGGTACCCAGGGTACCGAAGCGTGCAACAGTTTGAATTTTATATCAGTAGCGATCCACCTTAACTTATTGTTTGTTGTATTTAGAACTCTTTACTTGGTATACAGCCACCTTTCACTGTTTCGTAATTTTGGAATTTTCAGTAGTGAGCCACCTTAAGTGCAGATCCACCTTAATCATAAAGGCGCCGGGGAAAAATTTGCAGTCAGATACCCGGGGGCAGGGAGTTGGGAATACTCTCTTTGCAAATACCCTGGGGTATGGTCAGGGTGAAAATTGAACGAGACATAATGGTCACTTTTAATAGATTCTATGAAACTCCTGACAGTCATATCAATAGGTTGTTTCTGCAAGAAGATGCAAGTCAAGAACACGCCAGCCTAATTCTGTTGCAGGAAGTAAATAGCAATGCGACGTCAACTTTAAAGCTACTGTACTCAGCGCAGAAGAAGAGAAGACTCGAGTTTATCCCTAGCACTCTCCTCAGCTGTCAGAGCAAGACAGTATTCCTTTGTTTCAGAAAGTTGACAACACCGATGAATCAAATAAATTCAGCAAAACTTAGCATCTCTTGAGAATTGAAGTGGAATATTGAAGCGGCAACTTTGAATGATGTTCTACAAAAGCTTAGCCTGCTTGCAGAATTCAGCCTGGTTCCCAGCGTCAACTTGACCGCGTTCGTTTGAGTGAGGCAAGGGAAGCGATTTTGGACCGCTTCCATGGAGCCCAGTCGCCTCAGTTGAAAATGACGTCAGGGAACATGACTTTACTTTACACTGTGTAGACTTTACTTTCCCCTGCGAAGGAGAGCCAAGGCAGATCTGAAAACGGTGGTTGAGAGAGGTTGAGAGCAAATGCCTAATCAACTGCATATTGTGTATGCTTTTCACGAGATCACGCAATAAACTTGCGATGAATGCGTGGTTTTTCTGACGATGATAAAATAAAGAAAAGATGAATATTTAGTTTCCTGTTTTGATCCTGCAAGGTCAAAAAATATCCGAAGTAACTTGTGACTGCGCATTTCTTAATAATTTAAGTCTAATAATCTTGAAGTTGAAATTTCACTCCTCCTTCTCCTTTGTCCGCACAATCAGATCGTTGTCTTAATGAATTTGACCCGAATTATGACAGTGTTGGATAATTCTTCGCATAAAATCTTTTTATGTGTGAAATGCCGAAAATATGGTCAGCTAACTTAAAATTTTATCCTCTGAAGATCTCATCTGTTAGAAACCGTTAAGAATAGGGATATTCGCTGGTTCATCCGATCCAGTTTGGAAGCTATCAAAAGGTCTTCTTCAACGTGCACATAACTTCTCTTGGTTGGTTGGCTTTTGAAGGCAATCCTCAACAGTTTTCACATAAAGTGACGTCATTTCGCACTTCTTAGCAGATTGAAATATGTAGTTTCTCAGATTAAAAGAGAAAAAATTGAAAAAAGTAGTACACACCATTCACAACAGTGTAATCTGTTGAATAATCAACTATTATACCAACCCCGAACTTGTGCTTTAAAGATGAAGTGACCCATATGCATGTGAACTGTACGCCTTCAAACCAACCGAACCTCCTTGAACATTTTCAAACCATATTTCTGCAGTTTTTCGCTACCATTCATAACGATAGCCATTCCTAACCCCCCTTGAAAGAGGCAATTCTCATTGACTTTATTATTAGTGTAACCTTTGATGGTTTTGTTAGGAGATTACGATACAAAAAGTCTAAATATAATGTCATTTGATTTTACATATTGGTTATCTCGTTATCGGCGCAGAACTTGTCCCTTCTGTTTGTATATTCATATTTGGGAACTCTGGTCCAGTGCGGCAATTTACTAAACTCCTACGTGGTTCTCTATAGTGAGCGTCGGCCGTCATACAAGTGAATTTATCACAGGGCCGGATCGGTTGGTTTTCACGTTCAGGGTTTCCCCAATTCGTTGCCTTCAAATTAACTATCGACCTCTCGCTCCTGTGTCTGTAGGATCTCTGTCAACTGCAATAGAGGTTTTTTGTCATCTGAACGACCTCGTTAAGTTCCAGTTATGTTCCAATGACTGTTCAAATTGGTAACTTTTTGTTGAAATTCTGTCAGTTCTTGTAAAGGCATGTTTGCCCCACCCTTTCACTTACAAAGATTTCGTACAATTTTATTTGTTTAACTCTGTTTTTAATTTACAGTGCTAATATATATTTCACCTTGAAACAACAGCTTCGCTTTGTGTTTCATTGTGGTATCACGAGTCAATCTAGATGCTAATTTTATTCATACCCCAGAGTTGTGCACAGTCATTTTGCATTCGAACGCAACTAAAGACTGTTTCTAACCCCGCTGTTGTTCTGAACGCGTACTTAAATTCCAATTATCTTTAAAGAAAGCCATAGGACAGCATATTACTTGTATCTTGAAGAATTTAACTCCTGCTTTCGAATCTAAAAATGTTAATTAAACGTTGACTGTTCCCGCTCACTGGCTCAGCGAGTCATATTCACTGAGGCTGTACGTAGCTGTTCGATTCTATCGTAGTCCAGGGCCAGAAAACTATGACCGAACGTTTTTGTGGATAAAAGACTCAGTTAGGCCAAGTAAGGCCCAGTTAGGCCTAAATGTTCTTTAGTCTTTCCACTGTCGATTTGCTATCAACTATGCGTATCAAAAAATATTGTTTTGTTGATTACGAAGTTGATTTCAGTTAAAGTGAGGCTTTCTCGTGATCGTTTACTTTTTTTGACAGCGTTTGGTTAAATTCTGCACATGTTTTAAAATTTGGATAAAGCACAAATTTTTCACGAAATTATATGCCCAAGATATCGAAGGGATTTGATGTCATCCTGAAAATCCATAAAAGTTCACCATTGAATTAAAGTAGCAAATTACACCTACGTGAGAGGTAGGGAAAGTCTGGTAGTTAGGTTTTTAGGCCTCAGGCACGCGGACGAGACTTAGCAAGTCCATGAAATGGTTCTTTATTTTCTTGTTAATGGGTTAAATGAAGATCCCAGTGGCGGCGCCACGGGGGGGAGCTGGGGGTCCCCCCAATCCCAAATGTGGAAAAAGTGCTCAAAGGACAGTGGCATAAAAATAGTTCAGTATACCTTTAGATTGAAAAACTACGTCAAAATCCCCCCGTTTCTCTGGATTTTTTAGGGCTGGCGAAGCCACTGGAAGATCCGTTAGTTACCAGAAAGTTTCTTTTCTTTAATTTTTGAACTTTAAAAGTTATTTCAAGATTTTCGTATTACATAATACCTGGCACCGAGTCAGCAGGACATGGCACCCATAATGCATCACCGTTAGCCAATAAGATTTCCAGTAAGACAATAAGTTCGAATTAAGATGTAGATTTCATTAAAGGTAGTTAGACTAATTATTTTTTGGATTTTAAGCTCGTAGATTTGATTTGATTTCTGCAAGATCTACCAGACAACGAAAGAGCGATCTCTTCGGGGGATTTTGTGCTGATTAGCTTACGAGATTTTATCCTAATCTTGTGTTTCCGACTTTTTTCATCGGGATCACATTGATTACTTTAAATCCAGATGAGACTAACGATTTTTGCTTCCTAATTGGGTTTGAGCAACAGTGGTCTTTGTACTTTGATAATTCAATGTTTGAAAATCAAATTGTTCTGTGCTGTATTTCAGCTTTGGCATGGACGTAGGAACTGGGGGCCACTGGGGGCAGCAGGGCCCCAAGATTATGTAATAAACAAAGAAGTGCCATTTTCATTTTCAGAAAGCGTCCACTTTTGCTAAGGAAAATCATGCCCTCGAAGCGTCGTGCCCCCTCCCCCCTTCCAAGTTTGAGATGCTTCCTACATCCTTGGGCATTGATATGATATACCTGAGTAATACAAGGTTACAGCTTTTGTTGTGCCGATCCAAAATCGATCGATAAAGGTGTCAGGTGCACCTCACAAGCAACCACTACTTAGGCTCCGGATAAACAAATTCTGCGCGAGTTTCAGTACAACTTGGCGGGCCGTCAGCAGGGCTACATTGAAGATTTTACCGAATATTCTTCTGACAAGATTTAGAGTGTATCAGACAAATTATCGACGAAATATGTTTTCCTTTGTGTTCGTTCGAATTCAGGCTTTGTCCAAAAAGTTGTGTAGTATAAGATCACCCTCAAACTGAAAACGTGGCTCGAATGTTCACCAAAATCTTTTGTTGGGGACGTAGTATAAAACCAGTTCATTGTCTCAGTTTTTCGTCTTATCATTTCATTTTGCAGACAAAAAATTTTCATAAAAGTCTTTCATTTTTGTAGAAGTTACTTAACTGCTTAATCGTCAGAGCTGACGAACAACGGTCACAATTTCGTTCCCAGAGTGTTCTTACGTCATACCCTGATCTCGAAGCCGAATGAACGAACTCACTCTGGGGACGAGATTGCAACGATCAGGCCAACTTTTAGGATTTCCATTTTTACGCGGTTGATACTTCTTCATGAATTGTAGTAATGTTTAAAGTCATGTACATAACGAGATTAAACACAGATTAATTAAGAAATAAACATTAATATATTTTATTTGATTTCGTAAAAGCGTATTTACAGAATTGCCGCCAGAACGACATGTGGACCGCTTCAACAGAAAGTCACTGTAACACAGCTTGTATCTAGTGATTAAATTCGATGATTTTCTCTAAAGTTGCTGTATGATGAAAGGAGTTAACATCTCCAAACAAATTGGTATATGGTCCATGTACATTTGACTATCTCACCAATTCAAAAACTGGTGCATGGGGATAAAACAGGGGCCGGAAAATCCCAACATTTTTGCACGCACCTTATGAATGCTCTCCCTTTTTAGCTTGTGTACAGACTTTCCTTTTCCACTTCAAAGGGGAGGAAGAACGAAGTCTGGTCGCAAGCTATACCCTATGTTATCTGCCTCCTTGACCTTTTTCCTGCCAAACGACCGAAGGTCCTTATGATTCCCAAATCCCTAATCTAAGAATCCATTTTGATATTTCAAATTTTTCTTCCAGGTGCTGTAAACCACAGACCAACATTTCTCAACTCTATCCTCGTCATTCCAACATCAGAAGGAACGGCAGCTGGTGAGTCCTTCTTTTAGTCATTTGAAGTTAATTTTGACTGTAATCTTTCTTTAGGTCTTGCTACTCTGGTTGCCAGATCAAGAATTATGCAGAAAATATAAAGAAAAACATAAAAGAGACGTTTCTACTCGTAATACAGCTTTTCAACTAACGGCATCGTTTGGAAAATTTTTGAAAATTTCTTTACACGAAATTTCTGACCGTTCTGACCATGGATTTGGATTCAGCACCCCAAGTTTAGTCTCAAGGCAAATTTTCATATTCCTAGAGTATGCAACTTCAATTTTATGGCGATATTAAATTTGAGAATTTATATGCGAATTGATCGTCAAAATGGTTCGGGGTGTAACTTTACACCCTCAGTCATTATTCACGGTCAAATCCCTTGTAAATTTTCAAATTTGTTATCTTCATATTAAATTCGCTAAAACTAAGATCATGATAATTTGCAATTAGAAGGTGAAGAAATTTTGAAAAATTTCAAAACAAGGCCGCTTAGTTGAAAGGTTTATTCCGACGTAGAAATATTTTGGCGAAAACCAAGCCCCCAGTGAAAGGATTGCTAGTTCATATCAGATTACATTTTACGTGAAAATGCCCGCGAACAACAGTAACTCAAGTGTTTGCATGAGCGATTTTGCGTTGTCGCAAATTTCACTTGACATTGATTTATTTACAGATCTACCATTGCCCTCGAGGCTTATATGGTGTGTAGGAATGCATGAAGATACGACTCATTTGAAACGTAAAATTGTGAAAAAACGTTTCATTTTAATTTGCGCAGTTACTGCGATTATCTGCATAGGCGCATGGCCTCCTTACAGCAAATCAGGTGCCCAATCAATGTATACTCAAATTTAATTAAAAAGATTAGCCGTTAGGCCGATTAAGAAAGCAAGGGTTTCTCCCCTCTTATCAAGAAAAGATCTGGATTTAAGCCCCTTGCAGACGTCTTTTTCTCAGCTAAAAGTTGATTCCGATCTTTTTCAGCGCGCGTTTCGTTGTTTTAATCGGATGACGTTGGGAGAATCACAGGATTTTAGGCTGCTTTGCCGCTCCCTCGCTTCTTTATCTGTGAAAATATCAGTGAAGAACACTTTGTCGGGGAGAAGTTAGTCAATATGGATACATTTTAGTCTTCTTTGTTTTCGTTTGTCACGCACTCGCTTTTGCTAATTAAGGGAACCGTCGAGAGTTCTTAGGAGTAGGCTGAAAGTATTAGGCCCCGAAAGTATAAGGCCCTTTCCCCGAAATAGTGCTTTTCTACAAGTCGGCTGATGATATTTATGCATTGTGCAGTTTAAGATGATGAGTAAAAAACAGTGACCGTTCGGAAGGTCACTGTAGCCTGGATATCGCAACAATTGCATTGGCAAATATGTAATTTCATGATGGATACGTTCAAATCAATTTGGAAATTTACTTGACTGAAATCGACCATTCCGTTCTGAGCTTATGAGCGATTTTCTCGAGAAACCCCCTTCCAGAAACCCTCAACACAGGCTTCAATCACGACCTTGGCACTGCGACAAAAATTCTTCAACCCTGAGATCTTTAAAAAGAAGGTCTATACATGAGAAAAGAAAAGAAAGTCGTAATTAGTTTAGGATTTATTGTAAATTAATTTGTATTTATTGTAAATTATTAGTTATTGCAAGTGTTTAGGATGGCCCCCCTGTGAATAAATTATTCTTATTTATGGGATAAAATCTAATCAATCAACACCTCTAGCATCGAACTGGTCCACGTAATTGTGTACTGTGACCTGCCAAACGGGATACTTTATTTCATGTCAGCTATGCCGGAACGTTGCATACATGATACCAACAAAGTACCATGAAATACAAAGAATTGTATCTCTTAGGCGCGTGTGGCGTGCCTGCACAACAACGCCAACCGAAACTGCTGTGTCACTTTTTCTTTTACACGATGCAAAACGCTGTCGCTTGTTCTCACATTTTGTCAAGGATTAATGCGCAAATGTTGAATACAGCACACCAATTATTCTTGGGATCTGTTAAATATGCACATTTTCCTAGTTGATCGGATGAATAACTGCGAAATAGGCCGGACATCTCAGCATAAAACATAGAACCGCACTAGACACCGAGGCCCATCGATTCAACATGCACGCATGAATAGTTTAATAGTTATTTCAGTAGGATATTCATGGTAACTTAGCCCTCAGAAAGACATCCCTTATATGGAGATGAAATTGACTTTTATGTTCTTTTTTATCATCATAAAACTTAACAGCAGGGATGTCACCAGCCCTGAAAAGTGGAGCGGACTAACAATAGAATTAAGCTCTGAACGGTATACCCATCCTTTTAAACACTTTTTTCGTTTCTGAAAAGATACCGAAAGCGAATGCCTGAAAGTTCATTTGGGCCTGCCAAACTCTCTAGATATCCTTAAAGAAAGCAACCCTTGACGATTTCTTCTTCTGGCTTTAAACTCTTAAAGGTAATGTGTCCCTGTAAGTACAGCAGCTTTGCGGGGGGGGGGGGGGAGCATACCAATTTCATTTGAAATTTCATGTGATAACTCAGGTCAATACTGTTTTGCGATAGCAACATTGATTGAAAGCAGACTAATGACTTACTTGCGGTTGCTGTTCCAGAGCTGAACCACGTCAGGCAGCCTCGTTATGAAATTTGACTCTTAGTTTGTATGTGATCATTTAATTTCTACCAATCACAGTGCGCTACTTGAGTCAGCGTCTTGTCAGCATATTTTGACAGAGGGTTTACACAGCTGTACTTACATGGATACATTACCTTTAATCCAGCCATTTTACCCAGTATCTGCTCTGTTGTTCGGAGGCAGATCCCCCAAAGTCTCTAATGCGAAAAGAATCATGGGAAATGCACGTTAATGTTGTCTTCAGCACAATCGTCTATTACACCATTGGATACCCCGAAACAGATCGTAACCAAGCTGAATATAGGATTCGTGTTTTAAAAATCACCAGAAAAACTTGGATAATTTTAAATTCGTGAAAACTCCAGCTGTTTTTTGCGTCATGGTAAATGAAACGCAGAGAATTAATTTATTCGGCAGATTCATTTGATCAAGGGCCAAGTTCAATGTTAGCAGGTTCCTTACAGTTTTGATCCATACCTCTATAGCTGAATAGTGTATTAAGGCCAGGTTATTTAACAGTCATCGGCCTGAAGCCCAATGTAATTTGCTCCCTACCCCGTCGTCGAAATGTGCTCCTGAAGTTGAACGGTAACAAAGTTGCAGCAGGTGTGAGCCAGCGTGGTGGGGGGGGGGGTACTTGACTTAAATCTGTACGAGGGTGTGCCGACGAATATCTCTTTCGCCCGCCTCTAGAATTATTCCCTCCAAATGATAGTCGACGCCAGAAAAACTTGATGAAAAGTAAACTCCAAAAACATAAATATTTGACCGAAAATGACCTGATCAAAAAGTATCCCCTTTTGACATATTTTGACAACCTGCTCTAGAAAACTTGCCTTCCTTTGATACCCTGCGCTACAAAACATAGGTGAAAACGATGCCTTTAAAAACAGGACATCCCTCTTGGATAAGATAAAATATACTGACTACCAGCCCCCATCTTTCACTGCGCTTTGCTTGAACATGTTAAAGTGCAATGGTGTAATCCTCTGATTTTTTAGCTAGAACCATCCGGCGGACAGGCTTCAGTCCCAGAGAGGGCCTCACCTCTTGAGTTCGCTGCTAATTCAATTAAGCCTTCCCTACTTCTGCGATCCCAGTGCGTGGCACTAAAAACTGCAACATCGCCTCCACGTTAGGTCGAGTTAAATCATGAAAGTCCATCATTTATGGGAGAATTTTTCGTGCAGAGGGAACTGACGTATGATCTACGAATCAAAAACACGCTACAAATTCCGCCTACCAAAACGATTTCTTTTGGCATAAATTCTTTAACCTTCCGAGGAAGCATCCTCTGGAATGCCATGCCTGATACAATAAAGAGTGCTGAAAACGTATTCAGATTTAAGAAAGGCATAAAAGCCTGGAATTGAGACAAATGTAGCTGTAATATATGTAAATAAGTAGATCTATATTTCAATTTTTCTTTTTCTTGTATGTAAATAGTTGGTATTAATTAGTTTGTACATAATTATTTATGTATATTAACTATTTCCCTACCAACTGTAAATAAAGAGATTATTATTATTATTATTATTATTATTATTATTATTATTATTATTATTATTATTATTATTATTATTATTATTGTTATTATTATTATTATCAGCCTACAGGCCAGGGGGAGAAATGTTCAGTTTTCTAAGATACTGCGTAACTGAAACTAAGCCATACCCAAGAAATTACTGAGAGGCATCTAAAACTTCCAAATCCACCTTTTCCGGGCCGGGCCTCCAGTGACATATCGCATCTCGTGCAAACGTTTGTATCGAACCAATCAGACTTTGTAGATTTTGCGACCTCGTGACTGCTTCACAAGGAGTCATAAAAAGGCGGCTTCTTGTTGGAACTTGCAGCGCCGACAGGGCAGGTGGAGAGGGATTGAGGGCCAAGGCCGATGATTGCTAAGACAACCAGTAATGGAGCTCAAAAGAAAGTATATAGAATCACCCGCCGTGAGCCACATCAAGCCGATTCAATGATTTCATGTCATTTAGTCACTACTATTCACTATTTTGTATAGATTTATGATTAATATTTTGATGCATACTGCGTTATTTATCACTCGCACTAATTTTAAAAACCACACTCGCGTGTGTTAACGCTAGGGACACTTAGGAAGGTATATGCAATTATGAAATTTTAATATGAACACCTTGTGCCTCTATGGTTAGCTTGAGATCATCGATGTGACACCAAATGAAAAGGACGCAGGGAAGCAAGGGAATTAGATTTTGAACCCCTGCGAACGTAGCACCTTTTGATCATCATCATCATCTTCATCATTTTCATTATGATTATCATTACCATTATCATCATCATCATCATCATCATCATAATCATCATCATCATCATCATCATCATCATCATCATAATCATCATCATCATCATCATCATCATCATCATCATCATCATCATCATCATCATCATCATCATCATCATCATCATCATCATCATCATCATCATCATCGTCATCATCATCATCATCATCATCATCATCATCATCATCATCATCATCATCATCATCATCATCATCATCATCATCATCATCATCATCATCATCATCATCATCATCATCATCATCATCATCATCATCATCATCATCATCTAGCTATGTTGCAGCTAATTTCGACCTACAATGAGCAGTGCATCCATCCAGAGTTTGATATAAGAGTGGCATTTGCTCCAGCAGCAAAGTTGTTCAAAGGACCACAGGAAACGAACTATAAGCGTGACGTGTGCAATATTTGGTGTTCGTCGAAGGGAATTTCAACTCAAAAGTAATTTTTGCCATTGTCATTGAAGACATACATGAAATTTTGTTTAGGTCTCTCATCCAACTAAGCCACACACAAAATGACTTTGAGGCAGTCTTTGACAATTTTGTGCTCTGCTCGTGGCTTTGGCCATGTGTTTAGACCCAATACGAATGTATGCAAAAAGAGCGGGAAAATTTGTCGACATTCAGTCGCGTGATCCACCAATTCTAGAGATGCATTCTAGCGACGTAGACCGTGAAGTCCAGGTCTCCTGGTCGAAAATTACATAGACCTAATTGCCTTAGGTTTGTTTTAGCAATTTCAAGTCATGTGACTATACCCTCCATAAGTTTTAGTATTATGCTGCTTTTTGCTTTCATGGCACAACTTTGCATGTTATAGAAATCAAAAGATGTTTTGTCAAGAGATTGATCAAATGACTTGAGATGGGTGTAAACAAACCTTGGTCGATTTATCCATTGGGGAATGAAAATGGTTATAGATGACACAACTGCTTGAATCGAGATTAAAAGTTGACAGATTTTGGTATAGTTTTTGGTAACATAAATACATTTATTATCAATTTATTGTGTTGTAAGAAAATTAAAGATTAATTGAGAAGGGTGAGACAGAAGATTAATTTACACAGGTTTGTATTGTTGGAGTTTCAATAAACGCCCCGACGTATGAATGAATCTTAGCGTTGATTCCAAAATTTCTTTATTTTGGTTATGAGAAAAATTTTTACCAGCCACTGCACAGGAGCGTAAAGACGTTTTTATCGTAAGATAAAGTGCTTGCTTTATGCTACCTGCTCGAAGAATCTCCCAGCGAAAACCAATTCTTCACAAATTTTAAATCAACTCCATCAATCGATTCATGCTTAGGCCATTATAGTTTTATTTACATGAATATGTACATGTGGCCGTAAACAGATTCCGCCTTCGGGGACGTCTTTCGATTAAGTTGGATGATAAATGGTTATTCACATTATGGTTGGTGTGAAAACATCGCAAACGAATGACACGCAGATAGGAAAGAGATTTGATTTTAATGCCGTATTGAATAATAAGAGTTTATCGGTTATGTAAAGTTACTTATCTGGTCCAGCCCTAATCAGGAGGTCGAACCCGAGACGCCATATTGAATTGGTGAGTCATACATGAATTAGAAGATTTGTTGGTTTTGCTGAGTTTGGTCTAAATGAGATTACAAACGTTTATTGGGTCAGAAAATGTCGAAAGATATCAGAATTTCTTCGAGACTGTATTGCCTCCTTGAATTAGGCCTTGATTTATATCGAGAAAGGACGGTTAAGAAATCTTATCTGTGGTAAAGTTTATACGCGATTTTGGAGGTCATCGGAGCTAATTTTAGAAACTGACCTGGAACAACGAAATAGTCAAAAACTAACCACGGGCATGATATTGTTCGAAAAGATTGCACTGTATAACTGGGAGCAGACCCTTCTTGGAGCATCAGCTCAGAACTGAAACGCTAGATACTTTTTCGTATTGAAAGAGGCCCCTCCGCAGTAACCATTAAATCTTGTACAGGCTGGTTCCCAGCGTCAACTTGATTGCGCTCGCATGAGAGACCTGGACACCAGTGAAGCGATTTGTTGACACCTAGACAAAAATTAGCGAAATTTCTCAATCTCAGTTCTCACTCCTCATCTAGAAAACTTTCCTTGTGGTTCTCGTGCGAGCAAGATGCAATATTTGAAGCAGTTAAAATGATAGATGGCAGAAATTGACGAACGTGGTAGATTATGATTTAAAGAGTACTTCTGTGGAGCCCAGTCTCCGTACTTTAAGACGGTTTTTAGACCGCTTAGGCCGCCCAGATTTTTAGACCGCTTCTTTGGATCCCAGTCTCCATAGTTGAAAATGACGTCAGGAAGACGGACTGAAACTTGTGTAATTGTTGATTACACAAAAGATAGCGGCGTGGAACTTTTTGCAAGATCCATTGCGTTTGTTAATCGAATCGCTATAGAACTGTTGCATATTCATAATTAACAGTTCGTCTTGGTAAAGACTTCCCCGCTGCCATCTTTAGCGAAATCATCAATTTTCGGTAAGGCAACTTCAACGAGTGCCTAGACTTGTCCTAAGTCGTCCTTTCTCACGAGACGACTTGGGCAAGGCTAACGAGTACTCTGATTGTGATTATTCGAATATTGTCCATTTATTTAGAATAATCATCGAATATTTGAATGTTATTAGATAAACCTCGTTGGCAATGCACAAACAATGAGCAATTCCAACAGGTTGTTGGTAAAAAGTATCGTAATTTGAAACAAACACATTGAATTTGTTTTCGAAAACATTCTACTTAAAGATTTATCCCCAAGCTGGTTACTACAACCAGAGATATTTACGCCTAGCTATTGACTTGTTTGTTTACGCTGGTTATTTACGTCGATTCGTCTGTAAGTTGATTAACACGCAGATCTAAATTAAATTTGATGTGTTGCGGCTGAGGGCTCAGGTGGCCGTGAAGTTTCCCAATGCGGCTTATGTGACAGGGGGTATCTTTAGGTTTGTCAGCCAGTTTCTAAATTTTTTGGTTCAGCACAAATATTGTTGCGCGCGATGAAGGAGCAAGCTTACTAAAGTGATTCGCAAATTTTCTATGATATACATGCATATGTCTATTGTTTCCTCTTTGTTGCTTTTCATTATGCGTTACCGCTGGTTATTTTAAATTGAAAGATTCGTTGACCACATTTCCTTTGTCACCGCAATTTTGATTGTGTCCGTGTTTGTCTTCTTGCCCATGATCAATGATGGGGATATTTTGCTATACTGTACCTCATGTGTAAAGATATGGTAATGGCGGACGGGACTTAGCCAGAGCAGTGAGCGTAGTTGATAACTTTTAATTACTTCTGGTAATAGATGTATTGGAAGGAGTGGCTTTGCAATAGATTGATAGATAGCTCAATATTGCCTTCAAAAATCCATCATTCTTAGATCTTAGTGCAAACTTTGTTTATTCCTAGTAAGTCTGAATTGCCAAACTTTCTAAAATTCTCTGCAAAAGACAGAGATTCCCAAGAGATCGAAGGATTTATCGAATGAACAGGCTGAGTTGAAACCTGCATATGCAGCTGTTGCGTTTGCCATTTATCTCCGTTAACTGACCTTATCAAAGATCGCGCACGAGACTACGGCGTGTATCTATAGCCTGGTACAACATTATTTGAAGTGCCCATTGCATGTAGGCCGTATCATGTCTATTTGTATTTGAACAGTTGTCTAAGGAATTGATACAGCTGAACTGAAACTAACATTACCTGAGCTTTTGTTTTCATAAAGTTATAGATAGTTCGCTTGCTAATGTGATATTGAAATCACACAAAGTTTATCTCATTGATGTTTGTTTACAGTGTACTGATCTAATATTTTTTGATATCCATATAGAATATTCCTACATAGGCTACATTCTACTATACCTCAAATAATTATGCAATACTACAGGACGATGCCATGGGAGCAAAATATATGACAGCACCACGACCATAACATAAAGAGGATGCGTGGCCGAGTGGTTAAGGCGTCTGACTCGCAAACCAAAGGTCAGAACGGCCGTAGGTTCAAATCCCGCGCTGGACAGTTTGGTCACTGTCCGTAACTCTTGCCCGACGAGAGCCATATGAGGGAAATTTGGTAGCTGCGGCGGGTAGCTGCGGCGAACTGATGGTAAAACATCCGTGGCCCCTGCTGGAAATAAGTCTCTCAGACTTTCGCAGGCTAGCCACGTTAAATATATTTACGTACCTACGTAGACATTGAACTATACTAACAACTACGATGCAGTTTGCTAGTTATCCAACTTACAAATTACTATACGGTACTTATCAAAGAGGAAAATCGGAGGTAATTGGATTACAATTTTTTAGCGTTTCTCGCGACTTATCAAATAGCTTCCATGTAAAGTTGTCCAGGACTCTAGAACCATATGACCGATTTTAATGAATGAAATTTCTTCATCTAAGTTAGCCTCTACGATTCAAAATGAGAGGTATTCGTTGATATCGGCGCATAACTCATGAATACACAGCTCTGCAAATGCTGATACATCATTTTGGGACACCCGATACAATGAACCCGTTTACACGATGCCGGTAGAATTTGACAACGGCAGAATTTTATGCCGCCTTGGAAATGAGCTCTCGGTTACACGATGCCGGTAGAATTTGAAAACGGCACGAAAAAGTGCCGTTTTGGCCTCCCGTTTACACGATGCCCGGTAGAATTTTATTCTTATTCCATAGACAAAAACAACTGACGTCAATAATCAATCAAGACCGATAAAACAAGTACGACAATAAGGACAATAGGGAGGATTAAAACTATTAGCCTCGTGACGAAAGCGGCATAAGATTCTGCCGGCAAAGCGTGTTTACACGATGCCGGTAATATTTGAAAACGGCAGAATTACAAACTTTGCCGTTTTGCTAACCGAAACAAAATTCTGCCTGCAGAATTTGGAAATTCTGCCGGCATCGTATAAACGGAGGCCAACATGGCACTTTTTCATGCCATTTTCAAATTCTACCGGCATCGTATAAACGGGGTCTAAATCTAAAACCAATCAGAAGCTCAGCAATGCCTGGAAAACGATTTGTTCACTGGTTTTCTTGCCGAGAAAGAAATTTGAAGATCAGATCTAAATTAACTTTTTGTGACTTGCAAACTATGGAGATTGGAGAACTCTTTTTTGGGAGAGCCGGAAAACACTTCATTGCATTTTTAGCAAATTTCATATCTTCATAAAGCTGACCATTTCATTTACTTTCATCATAGGAACAATGATTGCAATAATCACTGCGAAGGATGAAGAAAATAACCCAATCAGATATTCGCTAGGAGAGGAAGCACATGGGAAATTCAAAATCAACGAGGCTACTGGACAGCTAATGCTGGCTACTGTACTTGATCATGAGAAAGATGTAAGTTGTTGTTGTTGTTGTTGTTGTTGTTGTTCTTGTTGTTGTTGTTGTTATCGTCGCTGACTCATTTTGATTGAAAAGCCATTAAGAATAAAATTTCTTACGTCTTCTCAAATGAGAAGACAGCAACTGCAGGCTTGCAAACGTTTTCGCCCGGAATAGCTACTAAGTTTTTATCATCTTTTGCAGAGTATCATAACATTTATGGTGTATGCTAACGACAATGTTGAGCCCCACAAAAAGGTATGTCTGGCATTTTTCTATTGTCGCTTATTTAAACTGGAAATGGGGTAGTATTCTACATTCATGAGAAAAGTAAATATGTATATGGAATTAAAAGAGAAACTCAAAATTATAAATATGGAATGGCGTAGAAAATTGACTAACCTAAAAAGAAAAATTTATCCCTGTTTGGAGCCGGCCTGATCAAATCCCGCTCTTATTTTTCCGTACAATTTTTTCTTGGTTAATACCAGAGCTTTTTGTGACATGTGTAACGACCAACATCTTCATTTTGACCCTCTGGATGACATGATAAATATACGAAGCCAGTTAAAATACAGTATCCTATCATAACTGAAAAATGTAGATATATGTGTACGAGCCCATGGCAGTGACAGATCCAGTAATTAAGACATGATCAAGTGAAGACAGCTAATTAAGAAATTATCAACTAGATACAGGCGATTAAGAAATTATGAAAACGTTTTGGCACTCATATTTCAGTTTGTCTAAGCATATTCCAATTTCTCAGACCTCTTTAAGAAAATGACGACAAACAAGAGACGACACGTGCAAGGACCCTGTAATTTTCTTCAGTTTTCCTCAATATATATCTTGCATCTTTACCCCAAATTTGATCAAACTATCTCATTCATTTTTTAAGATATAATTAGTTTCTCAGAGGGTAGTGTTGAAAATTACATTTTGATTTCTTATCCCATTTAGTCACATATGCAAGTGAACGTACATATCAGTGATGTCAATGATAATCCACCTATCTTTACTGGAACACCATATGTCGCAGACATCAGCGAGGTATGCAGTGCTTATAACTGAGTCATTTGATTTAATAAGTCACTGATTGGTCATTGGGTTTGTTTGCAATTTAGCGGACAAACTTTACACATTTTCTTGTGTTTGAGTTTTGTGCCGATTTGGATTAGATATGCATCAGTACCTAGATTACAAGTATAGGGGAGACCAGGGTTAGTTCTAACACTTTTCAGAAAGAATGCGATTCTTTCCTCATCAGCAAAGCGCAGACCTGTCTGTATACTACCATGTGTTGTGTTTGACCATTGGCTATTGAACAAATGTTGTTTCACATATATGGCACTTTTAAGGCATGCTTGATTGGTGCCATTTCTGCAATGCTAGACTTGGGAAACTCAGAATTTGTATTTGATCGACTCCCAGATTCCGAAAACAGCAGGTTTGATAGTTTGGAAGGCCTGCTGAATCTTCTGCTACAAATACCCTTACTACTTGTCCCTGTTACTTCTAGCCTCAGTTTCCCCTATTTGCTGAACTACTTAGGGGTTGGGGGCAGCTCTCGAATTAATCGAATCACGTTCGAATTTCGCATTATCCAATCAGATGATAGAATCTATATCACTGTTGTTTACAAAACCAATCAGCAACCAGTTTTGACTATAGAATTCAATTCAAACTCCATTTTCCTTGGAGGAAGATCCATTTTCCTGTGTCCACTAAAGTTCATTTGACCCGATTACTGGACATATTGTTTGTGTGGTTGATAGACTGAGTGATCACTTGTTTACCCCATCCATTGATTCCTTTATTGCTAAATTGACTGCTAGTTGGGATGATTGATCTCTATGATTAGCTGGGTGATTATCAACTTGATTCCTACACTGAATGATGACTTATTATTTCCATGCTTCATTGGCGTAACTAATCGATTGCTTGATTATTTGATGGTTGAATATATACATTGATTGATTGATTTAATGATTTATTGATACTTCGATTGATTTATTCATTGATTGATTGATTGATTCACTGATCAGTCGATCGAGTGATTGATTGGTTGATGAAGTGATTGATTGACTGATCTGTTCATCTTTTTCGTTCAGGCTGCAGACATTGACAGTTTTGTGTTCAGAGTGACTGCAACGGATGCCGATGAGATCCAAGAGATTATTTACAACATCGTTGATGGAAATATCGTAAGTTTCTTTCGAAAGTTGGTCATTTCTTCCGTCGAAGTGCGAGATTTGCTGCAGAAAGTCCCGTTCGAAAACCTGCAAAAACGAGTGAAAACACCAAACAAGATTTCCCTTTGTTCTCCTTCCTAGCAAAAATGATTCTTATAGAAGTTACTAAACTTAATTTGACATATCGGGAATAAAACAAGATGGTTTTCAATTTCATTGCTTTAATATTCAGGGAGCAGGGAGCAGGGCTTTTTCAAACGCCGGGCATTTTTATTAGCTTACCCTACTCTCCTCTGCGAGGTTACGGACCACGGAACCGCGGACCACGGAATTACGGAAGTAATATAGAGAAACATTAAAGAAACCTCGCGGAGGAGAGTAGGCTCGCCCGATACATCATCAGATAAAGAATCTTCAACTCGATAAAATTAAAAAGCCTTGACTTTCCCATGAAAAATTTGAATCCCGCCACGTTTTATCTATAGACTATGTCAATCCAACTACTTGTCCAATTTATGGCTAAAAACTACTTGAAAATTCATAGGTCAGCTTGGAGTCAATTGAAATTGTGGTTTTAGAGAATTTGTTAACAATGAGGTCATGTGAAATTGTTCAGTGACATCATCAAAATTTGATCTGAACAATTGTGCTATTTTTGAATGAAAACATTTTATGATTTTTATGACCAAAATTGTATAATTGCCCACCATGTTCCTTCACTGCCACGGGATTGTGAGGAACGCTTGATACTTTTTCGTTTCAAAGTTTGAAGCGAGAGCCATTGCTGCGGAGTAGCTCAGGCTCGAAATACAGCTTGAACGTTATTTGAATAATGTATCCAATCCTTGTTGTGACAAGAGAAGAATGATGGAAGGCAACGTTATAAAGCTTTTCTTGCTATCGCGTTGTAGAGGGACAACGCAGTGGGGAGATTACAATTTTGATCATGATATAGGCCACATATGTAGGCCACATAAACAGTGCGTTATTGCCTATAACAGATAAAGTAACAAGTTTGCTGCAGTAATTTTGCTCTATCACGATTTTCGTATAGCCGCAATTTTGAGATGGATTTATTTCAATTTTTTTCGCATTCACGAAGGCCTCCCTGTCCATTTGCACCTCGCAATTTCAATTTTCCATAGGATAATGCATTCAAGATTGATAACTACGCTGGCCGTGTATCAACTAGAAAGAACCTGGATTATGAAAAAGTGCAACAATACATCTTGAATGTTTCTGTCGAAGTAAGATGCTTTGCCTTTAGATTTCTTGAAGTGTTTCGTTTCTTTATTTCATTATTTCAGCATAGAGTCGTTTTGTCAAGAAAGTCTTGCTTTGGATATTCTATAAGTCAGCGAACACACTTTGTAAATTTTTATCCATGTTTTAGAAATTTTAGGAATTTCGAAGATGCAAAATAACTATGGATGCTAAAATTCGTATAAAACTATTCAAAAATATCGCTCGAGCCAGATCTTTTATTGAAATCTAGACGGTATGTTGTTTGTAGTGAATCATAATATGCGACCAAGATTTGCTGAAGCCAAAGATAAGGGATTTGGGTTGGAAAATCTTCTGCATAGAAGGACGAGTTAAGGGAAATTCATACATTTTTAAAGTTTCGTAGCCAAATCACTATTGGGTGAATTGGATTCTCTTCTGTCTCAAGTACATCATTTTGCATCCACTTTTGAAATAAAATGATGACATTGCACTTTTTAATTTAGGACGCAAGACCGAGTAAACCAATTCGTCACGTGACTTACACCACGCTCACGGTTAACATCAAGGATGTTGATGACAATGGTGCTGCCTTCACAGAGTCAAATTTTACGTCACATATCAGAGAAGGGAAACTGGAGGTATGTACCGTTTGATTTTGCAAAGTTATTTGCTAAGGTTTTCATAGATTCTGTTTGATTTGATCTTGTTTTTTTTTTGTTGTCTAACGATGCTCCCTGGACAAATTGTAACTAAGGCTGTAAATAACCTTGTTCTTGGTACATGTCCATTATTTTGTCAGTTTGTTTGATGGCTTAACCCATGCACCAAGGAGTGACTATTAAAAAGCCACTTGTATTCAAAGAATCATGAGAGATTTGAATCCTTGGTTTGTTTCTCTGTAGAGCAAAAGGATTTATCTTCAAAACAACTCTTTCGTTTTGAGAAAAGATTACAAGTGTATGCGCATACTCAATATGATAGTCTTAAACAACTTTAAAAATATTGCTTAAAGAGTATGGTTCAGAATGAAGTTATTCAACGCGTTGTTTAACACTCTTACACTACCGAAAACAAAGATTTTATCATTATCATCTCCAAATATTTTGGATCATTGACAAAAGGGATAAAAAAGAAACTTTTAGCAGTCCTTTTCATGAGAAAATGGTACGCGTGCAGCATTTTTACCCGTAAATCATTTTGCGTGTGTGATCGCACATGCTGGAAAAACGTGAAAAGTGTCATAAATGTATCATATCTTTCGTAACATAAACAGACATAATAAAAGCATATTTAACAGATCACAATGTGTGCAGAGTTTCAAATTCGTTTCAAAGTAGCAAGCTCTTTGAAACTCGAAGAAGCGAGGGTAAGCACTAATGCCCCGTTCACACTACTCCGTTTTTGTTAGTATCCGTTTTTGTTGCATCGAAGCTACCGTTCACACTGCTCCGTTTTCGTACAAAAACGGAGAGAAAACCTCCGTTTTTGTGCGTTCACACTGATCTGCCCCGATAACAAAAACGGAGCGAAAAACATCGTTTTTGTGCGTTCACATTGCTCCGTTTTTTTGAAGCTCATTGTTGCATATTGGAGCGTTTTCAAAAACCTCCGTTTTTGTGCGTTCACATTGATCAAATGTGTTTTCAAAAACCTCCGTTTTTGTGGGTATCCACCTCTGATAGCGTTTTCGAAAACCTCCGTTTTTGTGGCGCTTTTTTGCGGATCAGTGTGAACACTTTCACAAAACCGGAGGTTTTTCTCTCCGTTTTTGTACAAAAACGGAGTAGTGTGAACGGGGTCTAAATGATAGTTTCGTGTGTGCGACAAAATGCACACGTACCTCAATCTACTTGTGTGCCTGTGTGCGCGAGTGTGATTGCACACGTCAAATGAAAAGAATAAGAATATGTTGTTGCGTGTGGTACTATGGTAATTAAACGAAAATGTTATAAATAAATGATTAAAGTACCAAGCGAAGCGTAGATGTTTAAAAAACTCGACGTTTAGAGCGTATACTCGTTATCAAGTCAAGTGAAAAGGCCTGTTTTAGAAAGGGCTTGATTGCCAAATTTAGGAGATTTTTCAAACTGGAGCAATTTTGTTTAGGATACCCGGTAGGAATAATCTAAGCAAGTCTCATATTTGAAATGATTTGCAATATATTTCTTATTTTGCAGAACGTTTACGTGAACAGAGTCCATGCATATGATATAGATCGATCCTTGAATGCCCCTGTCGCATTTTCATTGAATCAAGGTAAGCAGTCTTCCGCGATAAACTTCTTCCCAGTTTTGAAAGTCAAGTCTCTCCGTTTTGCAACGTTAGATAAAGAGATACCGGGTGACCCAAAAAAACTGCACGAGCTAGATCGCAAATATTTTCTTAAAAGCAAATGTTATGAAGATAAACGAGGTATCAGCATGTAGCTGGAAGCCTCCGCTATCTTTTGAGATATTGCTTGGTCAATTCAAGATATGCTTACTGTCCGAAAAAACAGTTTCAAAAACATGGAAATTCATTCATTTCTCACACCATTCTTTCACTTTCCTTCACTTTGAAGAGTCCATCTTCAATATAACATCCTGGCTCTGAGTGAGTTCTCAAAGGCACATATATTACCAGATCCCCAATAGGAGTGAACCCCCTCGGTTGCTTGATGTTACTCAGAAGATACTTGGAGTAACGCCAAAACATTAGAAAGGCTTCAAAAACATTGTTCTGAAATGTTCAGAGGGCACAGGAAGTACAAAATGAAGATTGTTATGATACTCGTAAGAAATCCATAAGAAACTCTGAGCACTCAAAATCTGATAATTTTAGAGCATGCAGTGTGTGGCTTAAATTCTTAGTTTTTATAAAAATAGTACTTATATTCCCATTATCTTGTTGTTGTTTTTGCTATCCATCCTTCACAATGCGTGTGCAACTTCAATTCGAATGGAATATTTTTAGGGTCAGTCCAGTTGCAAAGCAATTGTATGTTTTCATGATAATTACGGAGTTTTCAAATCACCTTGTTGGTCCATTCTTTCAGATAATGACCCCGAAGGAATCTTCAGTATCAATCCAAGAACTGGTGTTGTCACTGCAAATGGTAATCTTGATCGTGAAGTCAAGTCTAAATATGTCATCGAGATATATGTAAGTATATAAAGATTGTCTCAAATTAGATGTGATTCGCGAGAATGCAAAATTAATCGTATTAAGTACTTCAATTGTTTTTATTGGCGGACATTTTCACGTGACCTCTAATGTGAGACAGTGTTTGGTATAGAATCTTAATTTCAATCTTGATCCGTAGATATTCTCTCTGTCCCAAGATTATGCGATACATTCCTAGACTTCTGGATCTGAATTCTTAACAAATCACGGAATTCAATCATGAGTTACAAGATACGAATTATCTTAAATAATACTGTTGAATCATTTTTCTTCGTTGAATCAATAAGTTCTTCACCAGTTCAACCATTTTTTCAGAGAAATAGGCGAGTCTAACGTTTTCAGATTCCTGCAATTCAATTTATTTCAGCAAAAAGTCAGACCTAGTTTTTAGCCATTTTAACCTACGTCAATAACAAGATTTGAATGCCAGTAGCAGTAGAAGTAGTAGCAGTAGCAGCAGCAGCAGCGATTTCTTTTGAATGAGCTGGTCAGGATTTCTAGCTAGTTAATGCTAATGTAGGCTCACTATGCATCCCGCGGTGAGGCTTGGGACTCCTGGTTTAACGTCGCTTCCGAAGGGCGGCGAGGTGAGTTGCGAGGTCAGGCGTCCGAGGTCAGGCCTCCGAGGTCACCCATCTAGAGTTTAAGCCCACACGACCGAGCTTAATTTCAGTCACCTGACGAAGACTGTATAAGCCACTCGGTCACTCACCCTGCTACTCAATGAGAGGGATATTAAATAATATTTTTATGCAAATTTTAAGATTTGTAGCCGCTATAAATAGGCAAGAGAAACGCCCACAAATCCTTTGTTTCTTTAACTACACAATGAAACCGGATGGGTCTAAGTTGTCGAGTACAAAAGATTATGTTTTTGACCTAGACCGGGCCAGCTTTTAACTATGTCGATTCCCTTTAAATTAGATATTCTAAGACAGTTGATATTTAGATGCTTGATAATAGTCGTCATTGAAAAGGCAGTGTGTCCATGTAAGTAGAAGGCTACGAGGGGGGTATCTCGGAAACATGTGATCTTTTGTCGTGTTTTCATGTGAGCAGTTGTTTAGGCTTAGGCCCTGACTTTGTTTTCGAATCGTCACACACCTTGAGTCCATCACTATTGTCCGCCTGCGTTGTCATTGGGAATGGTTTCGTGAGCTTGGCATTGTTTTCCAATCTCTGTTCATCCCTCCTGCTATTGAATCTTTTCAAAACTAACTGTTTCTCGTCACTGTCATTGCCAAGCATCAAAGATGTTCGCTTGGTCGAAGCTTGCTTTGCCGCCATTCCGCCAATGCTCGTGTGATCTTGACAATGAGGCTCTTATTTTCATGTGATCAGTTTACAACAGCCGGCTGCTAACCAATCAAATCCTCGAACAGTTACATGCATGTCAGCATCGTGTCAGCAGTTTCATGGTTCGTGCATGCAACTTATTGATATATGGACACACTGCCTTTAAGTTGGTTCTTTTCCCATGGATGAGATTTGAAGATTGAATTGTGATTTTTGTGATTTTTAGGCCAAATCAACGCATCACCCACCAGCCCAAGCACTCCTCATTGTTTATATTGATGATATCAATGATAATGGCCCAAAATTCGAAAAGAATGATTACTTGGCTGAAGTCGTGGAGAATTCAGATATTGGAACATCTGTTTTAACTGTTTCTGCTACAGATGCTGATGCAGAGGTGGGTATTTCTCTTGATGGTGTTGTGGCCCTGTGGTGTAATCCACTGAACTTGCAGCCAGAACATTCAGGTGGAGTGGGTTCGAAACCCGGTATGCCCCCACCACTGGGCTTTATGAATAGTGATCGATGCTAGGAGGCCTATTGATGCTAGGAGGCCTACCTCTCGATCTGCCTTACAATAAAACACTTCTCTTGTATTTATAGGATGGGAAGAAGAGTCCTATTACCTATGAAGTATGGATGGATGATGGAACATTTGGAATAAATGATGATGGAGTTATATTTGTAAATGCAACTGTTGACCATGAAGTTAGATCACTTTATAACTTTAGGGTATGAAATTTTTAGATTTTTCTATTATTTAAATCACAAATAAACACAATTAAACTGCTAATACACATGAATATTCTGTGGCTGCCATAACAGGAAACGACATGATGCCACCGAGTTCCAACTTCGACAGCCACGTTACAGCAATGAAATAATGTACATCAAAATTCACATTATTGCAGATTAAAGCAGATTATCGACACTTACATAATATTCTCAAGCAGATGAAATACTCAAAAGATTATTATTCAAATGAATAGATCCAATCCCGACTCAAAGCAATATTTTCCCTCCCAGTAGCGAGTCAAGCACTTTCGCTTCTTCATATATACATTCTTCTTCTCACCCTAAATACCGACCCATTCTATCCCTCTTCTTTTCTCTTCTTTCTTTTCATTCCAACCTTTCCTTCCCTTCCTTCATTTCTCCCCCTCCTTTTCCCTTTCCTTTCGTTTTCCTTTTTCCCTTCTTCCTTCCTGGGAAATTTAGGCATTCCAGCTACCTTCCTGGTAGCACCCCCAAACATTCTACTTCAATTTTTTTGGTACTGTACCCAACATGACTTTGTTGTAGTCTTTAATATCTCTATGATTATTTATTAAGATCATATAGGGTACACATGCGTGTCATGCTTCCTATGGTATCGTCTTTGTAACTATGTTTTTGTTACATTGTACATTTTTAGATTGTGTATATAAAACGACTCAAAATCCACATGCCATTGCCCTTTGGTACAGTTTGCAATGAAACGCCTGGGTTGTTGTGACCAAAACTGAACTACGTCAGGAAGCCTCGTTATGTAATTTGACTTTTAATTTGCATGTGATCAGTTAAGTTCTACCAATCACAGCGCGCTACTGGACGTTTCTTCGTCAGCGTCTTGTCAGCATATTTTGACAATGTGTATACACAGCTGTACTTACATGGACACATTACCTTTAACTGATTCTAGTTGATTTATTGATTCATTGAATTGATCCAATTGATTGACTGATTCATCGTTTCATTTTACATCAGGTAATTGCAAGACAAGAAGAGAAGCCTCCAACATCAGCCCATGTCACAGTTCGGGTTATTGATGCAAATGATAACAGTCCTGAATTCAAGACAACAAGGTATCATGGAACTGTGAAGGAGAATGCGCCTCCAGGCACTCAGATAATTCGGGTAGGTTTCAAGGACGTCAGATTTCTTGTCAGACTAATAAGAACCATGTGCTATAAGAACCATGTGCTGAGTTTCGAGCCTGCAAGAGCAAATTTTGTAGAACAAAGGATCTAGGTTTCCGAGGAGACATAGCGATTTGCCTTTCAGAAGAATAAATTTCACATCTCTGATTGCACCTAATCAAATCAAAATAAACTGAGAAGGCAAAGCATCATAGCTGGCTGGATCCAAGGCGTAAATTCTATTCTTGAGGCTGCCAATATGCTTTTTCTTAATCAGACCCATTTCCTTTCTTTTGCAGAAGTTACCATTGCTTTTCAAGACACATTCAACCCTCTCAAAAGGCAAACAGTTTGCCTTGGTTAAAACGTGTTTAGATGACTATCTAGGCTTCTCTTGGGCACATTTATAAGCCAATGTATCCATCTTTAAGAGTGAGAAAGGCCATCAGTTACTAACGACAATGAAATTGAAGTACTTCTTCTCAAGTTGACAAAAGCTAGCATGCGTGCAGACTCTACTGATTCTCTGAAGAGAAATGAGGAACCTCACTTCTCTTCAGAGAATCAGTAGAGTCTGCACGCAGGCTAACAAAAGCCAGATATAAATGGGTTACAGAAGCACCGAAGGCCTGTAAAATGCACTTCAACACTAAGAAAACTTTCATGTATTGATGTTAACGAATCTATGTTATCTCCTACAGATCCATGCAAGTGATAAAGATTCCGACGTAAACTCAGTGGTGACATACAGCATTGTACCTGATGCACGTGGCTTTTCCAAGAAATTTACGATCAATGCAATAACCGGGTGGTTGTACACTGCAGTAAAATTGGACAGAGAAAAAGATGCAGTGATTCCTTTACTGGTAAGAGCTACTGACAATGCCAAAAAGTTTGAGGACAGACGGTGAGTGATTCTAGTCCGTAAACACCACCACTCCGCATTATTGATGTAATAAGTGACTATTATATGCTTGGTATGGTGTTTTAAGATAATCTTAAAGTCCTACTGTCGCTATAAATATAGTCATAGCCTCGCTTTTATCAGTAGCTTCTGATCACCACAAGAGACGGTCATGAAATCCATTGTTTTCGCAGAGATATTTGTACATTTTTATATAAAAAGTTCGATTGAGTGACATTGGAGATTCTATCACTATTATGCACATTCGAAAATTCTACAAAATGTATAAAATATCGTTCGATCCAGATTCTTTTTTCGAATAGCTAAGGCTCAGCGGATGACCTTCCTCTGCACGAAAACCAAATGAATGAATTATTGGCAGCCAATAATTCGTGCTTTCTTTATATAGCGACAGTAAGACTTTAAAGGAGACAGAGCTATAAAGGATACAGAGCTATAAATAGGGATATCTTTCCGCGTTCAAGTCCTGAAATTATTCTAAATGCCGAATAGCTGAATCCATTAATTCCTAAAGAAATGACAGCCATTATTTTAATGAAAAGGGATCTAGGTCAAGAGGGCCTGAGCAATTTGTGTAGCCCACTGTCTGTGTTAAATTTCCTTGTCTCAAAAATCACAATTTATTCTTCTCAGGTCGGTTGATGCAGCAGTAGAAATTGAAATTGGTGATTTGAATGATAATGCTCCTGTGTTTGAAGAGACTCAAATGGTTGTGAGGCTGTTCCAAGATGTTAGACTGAGAACTGTTGTCGCGAATGTAAAGGTTGGTACTGCCTCAGTTTTCTTTGTTATGCTGATGCTAACACATTCGAAAGATTTATTGGCCTGTTCAGCGTCATCACTTGTCGACCCCCTGAAAAGATGTTGTTGAATAACTGATGGGACTACCGTGTTTAAATAATTAAGAATGAAATGAAATGCCATTTCTCTATTCCTACAGACACATTTCTATTACATCTTAGGCTGTTGATGATGATGCTGGAAACTTTGGCACAACACGATATTACATGATTTCAACAAACAGCAAGTCCTTATTTTCGCTAAACACAAAGACAGGAGCAATTAGCGTTGCCTCGTCATTGATGTCCAAAGCTGGAAGGACCTACAACATGGTTATCAGTGCGCGAGACAACCCTGGTGAAGTCATCTTCAATATTGCAAAGAGAAATATCACTGTAATTTTCAGAATTGAAGAAGCCAGTGTGGATGTGCTGTGTGTTTCATTGATCAATAAACTTGTTATGCAAGCAAAGTCGGAATTGTTCAGAAGGTATTGTTGATCGAAACTTGATGAAAGGCTGCAACAATAGAGCTATTTGCCAGATAATGTTGTTTAGAAGACCAAATAGAAGATTTGTTTTTCAAGTAACCTGACCACATCTGAAGAGATTGCAAAATAGTTCGTAATGTAATGATAACAATACTAAATGTTGGTCAAAGTGCTGGAAGGCCAAGACCTATAAAACCCTGATTTCTATGACTACTAAATCTGGTTTAGTTTCAGTTCGATTTTTAATCCTCGTGTAGGCTATCAAAAACTATTTTGAACGCTATCACATCCTTTGATTTGATTTTATCCTGCTTTATCAAGAGGACTGTTGCTGCCCTGTATTTTTTGTTTTGATTATTAGTTGTCTTGAAAATGTTATGATAAAAGCACGAAAAGAAAGTAGAACTGAACGGAGAGGTGCTTTCCAATATGAAGTGAGTTTGTTCTCGTTTCAGTGGGAAACCACCACTGGAATGTACTTTGAAATGTTTACAGCCTCCATCATCACAAATGCTTTGATCTTGAATCAATTTTGTTGCCATAACCTACAAATTCTTGATGAAAGCGTGTTGAAAATAATCAGTTTGGATTCAATATACTTACTGTACTAGTTTGCCAGTTTTTTAATCACTTACAATTTTATATACCTTGTACATTTCTATCCGCAGAAACCTGCAGAATTTAATTGGCCTGGATATAGACATCGTTGAAATTGTGGCAAGAGAAAGCAAAAAAGGGTAAGAATAGCTATCATTTTGAGCTAAATTGAAGAGGAATAACATGATCATTTCAATCGCTAAATGTTACAGCTTATCAAAACTTAAGAACACCTTGGTGAAATACTTAAAGCCACAGCTGAGTCTTGACACATGTCACTTAGACTGAGTACACGAGTCTCAATTTTAGTATTGAATTGGATGATGTTTATGGCTTCAACTGAGACTCATGACAATACAGCTTCAAAACAGGGACTAATTTAGGCCAAGTCCGCTGAGTTAGCGGCGCAACCAGTCAGCAGATCGCTACTTTCTTGATATGGTCAACCCACATGCCTATTCTTAGCGTTTCATTGGCTGATTAATTCAAAGTTCGTCTTTTCGAAAAGACGCTTGAAGTGACGTTCGACTTTCTTTCAACGTTTGAAGGAGAGAAGACGTCCGATTTTTCTTCAGGTTTTTTGTAAGATTTTAGTCCCTGTTTAGAATTAATGAGTGAACATGAAAACATGAGGTTAAAAACTGTGAATGAATACAAGGAATAACGTCGTCAGTCTATGTATCACTTTCATGGAAAGAAAAATCTTTCATAAGATCAAGTAGTTTAAACCAACTTATGTTCTAATTGAGAAAAGTTCAACTTTAAAGGTATAAAACGGATACACATCAATACCTTTTTTTAGAATAAATGAAGTTTTAGAAAGAAATTAAACCAAACATAGTTTATTGAAACGGATTATGAGAATATTTTGCCCTTTTGATGATTACTGAGTGTATTTTCCTCCAAATTTTTAGGTCAGAAATCAAGATAAATGCCTACAACAGGACAACACGAAAAGTTCTTTCAAGGCCTCGTGTTCTAAGGTATGCCGTATGTGCCTAAACGTAAGGTATGCCATATGTACCGTATGCACTCCCCCCACCGGGATGTAAGCCAAGATTTTCGTGTATTTTTGTAGCCATAGATTTTATTAAATGATTTCTGTGCCAAAATCTCCAAAAATTATGAAAAGGAATGTCCAATGTCAGCAAACTGTTACCAAACCAGTTTTGTTTTTCTCTATGATGATAAACTTTATCCAACATAGTTTGACGTTATGTTGCGACAAAGTGACCTGACGAAGGCCCCAGGTTTTTACATCCTGCTTTTTATGCTGTAGGTTGTACTATGGCCTTGGAAAACATGTCACCAGTGAATTCAATAAGAAATGGAATATAACAAGTTGGAAAGTTCCAGAATTTGCAGTGCCAATTGCGAAGTCAAAATCAGTGGAGAATAAGTCGAAAATTAATACAAAGAGGAGTGGAATGACGTTGTATATAGTCATTGGAGTGTCTTCTGCTTTGGCTGTTCTAGGATGTATTGGAGTTATTTATGCTTGTGTTGTTAAAAGAAAGTAAGTCTTCAAATTATTTCAAAGCAGGCATTTTAGAATTGATGATGTGAAAATAAATGGCTCACATTTTCATTACAATTTTTTCGCAGATTTACTTTGCAACTATTGCTTTGCAAAAAGATTCACGATGCCAAAATGTAGCCTATTTTTAGGAACTTTTCTTCGCGTTATAATATAGCTAGCAGATTCAAACTTCCGTGTTTTCATGTAACGAAATAGTTTGTTTGTTTGTTTCAAGTCCTTTATTTTGGATTTACGAATTTGTGATATTTTGCAGAAATATGTTTTATCTTTTCATTTGGCTGCAGAGGTCTCGAGAAAAGAGAAGTAATATTTTATGGAATCACAGAAGTAGGAAATTCATGCGGCAGAAGTCTTAATCAAAAGTTTTACCAATTTCTCCGTCGTTTAAAAAGCATTTCTCACAATTTTAAAAATTGAATGATAAAAACATTGAAAAACGAGTTGATTAGATCATCTTTTTCTGGCGTTCTTCGCAATGAAAATCTTCTCTAATCCATCTTTGCGCTATTAGACCTTTTCAGTGGTTACTGGCATTTTAAAAGTAACACTCGTTTGATCATTTGTCCAGATACTATGGAGAAACGAACTCTTCACAAGCTGAAAGTATGATCAAGTTCAGAAATAATTTTGACAACAATTCCTATTGGTGTGGCAGTCAAGAGGATATAACAAACGCATCACATCGGTTGACAATCACTTCTGATCTTCCTGATTTGATTGAAATGTATGGCGACCAAGAAGATGAGGTAAGGAGATAATTCTTCGCGAAACTACTTCTTGGTCTGTGATAAAAATATCGGGATCTAGTTAGTGGTCCTTCAGCTGTCAGAGGGCCTGAAGTGGTTATTGGGGAATTTGTTTATGACAGTTTAGGGATGGGATTTCGTCCTGGGGCTTGATTTTTCACTAGGGCTGGGAATTCGAGCGGCAAAAGCGGTCAACTTGGAATAGGATATAACCACCTACTGTGTATCAGCGAAAAAGTGATTAATTTGCTCACAAAATATAGCTGGGAGAGTAAGATTGTAAACCCTCCTTTACGACCCTCTTGTCACAGCCCTCTGGTGCAAATTATGCACATTGACCTCAAAGCTTTAGCCCCACCTTTTAGTTTGTTTTGAAGATCAAAATTTCTTTTTTTTTCTTTTGATTTTGCCTTGTAATAATCAACAATGATTGTCACAAGTCAACGATAAAGTAAAGTAAAGTAAAGTTATTGCTTTTATATAGCGCCTTTACTATAATTCAATATTCAAGGGCGCTTTACAATTCCATTTCCAATTCCAATTCCATAAACATAGCAATTTAAAGAGCATTTTATGTATATCTATTTCTGGTTTTAAATTTTGATCATAACCTACTTCTCGTAGAGTGAAAAAATTAGTGATTGTGCATGTTAGGTGGCTCTAGTCCTGGTAGCGAATTCAGCTGCAAGATGTGGAAATACCGAGCAAGCCTGAAAAAGTTCCCACTTTTGAAAATTCATAGCACCAAGATTATATCACAGATTTGATTGATTCAAATTCAAGTTAAAAGTCGAAAGATCAAAGTATTTTTGTGATTTTTCTTGCTGTCTTACCAGCACTAGAAGTGTAGGTAAATTCAACTTTATAAAAATTTCATGATTGCAAAATGACTGAAAAAGGGCCTAAGACATTGATCGAATTGTAAAGACTCTCCTCGCACAGAGCAATAGGCAATGGCCGTTTCATCTCACTCAAGAGTTATAAGACGTGATTTTCAAACGAATACTAAAGATTTTCAGTCTCATGGCAATAAATGTGCAGAGGATAGTTTTCACCCATGAGAAATTGCATTTTCTTTATTGTTCTGTGCGAGGAGTCCTTTATGATTTGATCTATGTTTTAGGCCCTTTTTTAGTCATTTTGCAACCATAAAGTTTATGAAAAGTTAGAATCTACCTATGTTTCTAGTGCTTGCAAGACAGCAAGAAAAATCACAAAAATACTTCGATCTTATCACTTTTAACTAGAATTTAGATAATTCAAATCTGTGAAGCTCTCTTGATGCTGTGAATTTTCAAAAATGGAAATTTTTCTGGCTCACGCGGTATTTTCATCATGTCTGGCCAAAGCAACTCTGAACCAGAAGGTGCTTGAATTTAGAATGACTCAAGTAAATAAATCCAATTTCAACAGAGCCGTCTTATAAAATTTCTTGAAGTAACGTTATCAATATATTTGCCGTTGTAGACCTCTGTTCTTTCCCGTTCAGGAGGAACCTTTGGCAAACAACAACACCACTGAGGAGGAGATCATAATTGGTAAGCAATTATCAAGGTACGACTCAAAGGCCTCTTCCATACCGTTTGCAAATTCAAGTTGCGGTACAATTTACAGAGCGCCCTCCGTCGCCAGTAATTTCAGCCAGAATCAAGTAGTGCTCAGTGGAAAGAGCTCCAGAGGGTCAAGAGCATCACGGAGAAGGAGAAGACGGGGGGCTATGGGGAGAATGTCAAGTTCAGAGCCTCAACTACTTGTAAGGCGGTTATCGATAGTGCTGGACACTGATATTGACATGATTGGGGGCAGAAGGTACCCTGGTACCGCGAGGAGGTTCTATATGGGGGCTACCCAAGGAACATGCTGATTCTTCACCTCTGGGATTGCTAAAGTTCCTTTGGAGGATATTTATCATGGACAAAGTCATTGGATGAACCTATTGTAGAGCAATATTATTGATGGCTCTCTAATGAGTGACTGAAGAGACCTACAAAGGTTTTATCAAGGACAAATTTATTGGAGGTACCTATTGTGGATAGACTTTGGGCTGTCTGATGAGTGACTTGACTGAAAACTCTGGAAGATGTAAAGAATTTAGACTAGCAATATACATCTTCAGAGTGAGAGATAGTACGTAGCTATATGAAGGGTTGAAAACTTGACAGACGAAATTGTAGATTGTTGGGCAATGACTGCCACGATGTTTGGTACTGATAACTTGCAACCGGGCGAGTTTCAACTGAAATGCACGCTACACCTCGACCACTCTTTACCCATGGTATAAACTTTATCTCATTTGACACTGAACAACACCATATAAACGGCTGTTGTTAAGATTTTCAATCCACCACAGAACTGAAACTACAGTGAGATATATCGCATATTGGGACTGTATCAAACACCGTGACTGCACCATGTGCGACTGCACCATGTGCTTTTTAACGAGGAATTCATCAAGCATTAGGATTTGATGGCAACAACGTACTATTTCATCGCCCCTTTCGAATATAGTATTTCGCCTAACTTTTCAAGTGGCATATTTCATCTTGATACTCAAATCGTGCAGGATTTCATTTACTGTTCAACTGACATATGTCGCCCTTGCTGTTCAAATCGTGCTTCATTTCATCAATAACTGTTCAACTGGCATATTCAAGCCTTCCTGTTCAGATCACTTTTTGCTTCATTCATTGCTCAGTTGGAGAATTTGACTTCTTTTTCAAACGGTTATTGCATTTGCCGTTCAAATGTAGTATTACACCTTACTATTCATACATGGCCTTCTAATGGAGTATTTCACACGAGTATTTTGCCGTTGTCAACTAATTCCACGCCAACAAGACGCAAAACTTTCAGAAGCCATATGCATTGCAAAGATTTTGAGGATTGTTTATTCGTCACGATGGGGTTCCAAGAAAGAACTGACGTATCGCACGAAGTGTAGTATTGCACAAACTGGCCTGTTCATCGAACTGAAGCATTCCATTGCGTGATGCTCAGTGTGTCATATCGCACAGGCTTAGATCTTTTATTTGGCTGGCTAACAGTGCTTATATCAACGGAAGGAGACTTGTGGAGCCTTCAAGCTTCAAAGCGGAGGACTCCACTGACACGTTACAAATTCTTTAAAGTTCTTTCATTTGCCGTATTTGTGTGTCTCAAAGTTGTCCGGTGGATTTGTTCAATTTAGAAGCAAAATCGAAACTGATGTTTTGGCTGCACCATGTTCATACTTTTTATGCTAGATAGTTGGAAGGTGACAGTTCAGCTTGGCTAACTGCCATTTTTACTTCTGCAACCCCCCAAGTTTTCGAAACATTCCATATCAGCGCACTGTCCGACTACTCATGGAGATTCTGTTGTTAAAGACGTTTTTGCCGTGTAACGGTGCGCTCTTTACCAATATTGGTCCTCTTAAAGCGTTTACGTATTTACGTGAAATTCATTTCCTTGCCGTACTTGTGTTTCTTAAATTCGTCCTGTGGCCCTCTATATCTCTGCCTTGATCAAAAAAGATGAATCTCATTAGATGGACAACTGATGAAAGACCAAGGGTGTTAGGACACAAATGTTTTAATTGATCTTGCGCCTTCGCACAAGAAAGGTTTTCTTTTTGGTTTTAAAACCTATCTTGTGCGAAGACGCACTAAGACACAGAAATACAAGGGAGGTCTATTCAAACAACTTGAAAGCGGTTGGGTCTCGCCATGCCCAGTTGAAGACGAAGCAGAACAGAAAATAAGACAACGAAACAAGACACAGGGATCAAAACAAGATAAATAAATAATCAATTAAAACATCTGTGTCCTAACACTCTTGGAAAGACCACGCATAGAGCCTCATAAACGAATCCTACTTAAGTTTCCCTTTTATTTCTAATATTAAGATCTAGATACATTTGTGTTCGATGCATGTGTAAAAGTTTATCAAGGCATGTCTAGAGAACCATTGTAACCATGAGTGGCAGGACACTAGTTATTTGGATTATGTAGTGTAAAATTCTTTTCTTACCTTGAAATGCCATAAAAATCTCTTCCTTGCCTTTAGCGGCCTTCCTCAGCAATACTTCCTTGCCTGGAACTGAAGAGCTCTATCACATGTGCTTTCAAAATGTTTGGGCCTAAATTGAACTTTGTCATCTCCTGCACATTGCTTAGCCTACGCAGTGGTCTCGAAATCGAAGATTTCGAGACCGCTGCGTAGGTACAGCAATGCGCAGGAGATGACAAAGGTCGTTTATGTTTAGGCCCAAACATTTTGAAAGCACATGAGATGGAGCTCTTCAGTTCAAGGCAAGAACTATGGCTGAGAAAGGCTGCCAATGTCAAGGAAGAGAATCTTATGGCATTTCAAGGTAGGTAAAGAAGCTAAATTAACCTAATCTAATTTACTAGTGTCCCACCTCTCATGTTGTAACCCAGAGTTCTTTGTGGGAATTCTATAGACTTAAGCCGGATCTCCACTAGGCGGAAAAGTCTCCTCTTTTGCTTCTCAAAATAATCTATTGCAGAATAAGATCTGTCAGATCACTGAATCAATTGATAATTCTCGGTGTCGATTTTCAAATCCATGTTTTAAAATGGATTGTAAATAATAACTTCCTAACATTTTGTTTGATTTTATAACATGTAGAGATAAGTAATATCATAGACTTAAGGTTTGTAGACAAACTGAAAGACCTTTCATTTTATTGAGTAAGATACAAAAACAAATTAATTTATTGTCGAGAACTTCTATCATTTATTGTTCCCTTTAGTCAAATCATTTACTTAAACTGTAGTCTTACGTTCTTCGCAAAGATCAGCTATTTTCAAAACTGTTCTTCTCATTGGCACAAATGGCTATAGGCTTACCTTTTTAATCCAATCAGGTCTCTCTGAATAACCCTATTTTTCTTCAAAAAGTAAGGCTATAGGCTTACCTTTCGGGCCATAATCAGGTATCTTTGAATGGGACTATTTTTCAGGCTTACCTTTTTCTGATCAAATTATTTCTCTCTGAATAGGTCTCTTTTTCATCAAGAAGTAAGGCTATAGGCTTACCTTTTGGGCCAAAATCAGGTATTTTTGAATAGGCCTTTTTTCATCAAAAAGTAAGGCTATAGGCTTACCTTTCGGGCCAAAATCAGGTATTCTTGAATAGGCCTACTTTTTCAACAAAAAGTAAGGCTATAGGCTTACCTTTCGGCCCAAAATCAGATATTTTTGAATAGGCCTATTTTTCAACAAAAAGTAAGGTTATAGGCTTACCTTTCGGGACAAAATCATGTATCCTTGAATGGGACTATTATTCATCAAAACGTAAGGCTATAGGCTTACCTTTCGTGCCAATATCAGTTATTTTTGAATGGGCCTATTTGTCATCAAAAAGTAAGACTATAGGCTTACCTTTCCGGCCAATATCAGGTATTTTTTAATGGGCCTATTTTTCATCAAAACGTAAGACTATAGGCTTACCTTTCGGGCCGAAATCAGGTATTTTTCAATGGGCCTATTTTTTATTAAAAAGTAAGGCTATAGGCTTACCTTTCGGGCCATAATCAGGTATTCTTGAATAGGCCTATTTTTTATTAAAAAGTAAGGCTATAGGCTTACCTTTCGGGCCAAAATCAGGTATTCTTGAACAGGCCTATTTTTCAACAAAAAGTAAGGCTATAGGCTTACCTTTCGGGAAAAAATCATGTATCCTTGAATGGGACTATTTTTTATCAAAACGTAAGGCTATAGGCTTACCTTTCGGGCCAATATCAGGTCTTTTTGAATGGGCCTATATTTCATCAAAAAGTAAGGCTATAGGCTTACAATTCGGGCCAAAATCAGGTATTTTTGAATAGGCTGATTTTTCAACAGAAAGTAAGGCTATAGGCTTACCTTTCAGGCCAAAATCAGGTATTCTTGAATAGGCCTATTTTTATCAAAAAGTAAGGCTATAGGCTTACCTTTCGGGCCAAAATCAGGTATTTTTGAATAGGCTGATTTTTCAACAGAAAGTAAGGCTATAGGCTTACCTTTCAGGCCAAAATCAGGTATTCTTGAATAGGTCTATTTTTCATCAAAAAGTAAGGCTATAGGCTTACCTTTTGGGCCAATATCAGGTATTTTTGAATGGGCCTATTTTTCATCAAAAAGTAAGGCTATAGGCTTACCTTTCGGGCCAAAATCAGATATTCTTGAACAGGCCTATTTTTCAACAAAGTAAGGCTATAGGCTTACCTTTCGGGAAAAAATCATGTATCCTTGAATGGGACTATTTTTCATCAAAACGTAAGGCTATAGGCTTACCTTTCGGGCCAATATCAGGTCTTTTTGAATGGGCCTATATTTCATCAAAAAGTAAGGCTATAGGCTTACCTTTCATGCCAAAATCAGGTATTCTTGAATAGGCCTATTTTTATCAAAAAGTAAGGCTATAGGCTTACATTTCGGGCCAAAATTAGGTATTCTTGAATAGGCCTATTTTTTATTGAAAAGTAAGGCTATAGGCTTACCTTTCGGGCCAAAATCAGGTATTCTTGAATAGGCCTATTTTTCAACAAAAAGTAAGGCTATAGGCTTACCTTTCGAGAAAAAATCATGTTTCCTAGAATGGGACTATTTTTCGTCAAAACGTAAGGCTATAGGCTTTCCTTTCGGGCCAAAATCAGGTATTTTTGAATAGGCTGATTTTTCAACAGAAAGTAAGGCTATAGGCTTACCTTTCAGGCCAAAATCAGGTATTCTAGAATAGGTCTATTTTTCATCAAAAAGTAAGGCTATAGGCTTACCTTTCGGGCCAAATTCAGGTATTCTTGAATAGGCCTATTTTTCATCAAAATGTAAGGCAATAGGCTTACCTTTCGGGCCAAAGTCATGTATATTTGAATGGGCCTATTTTTCATCAAAAAGCAAGGCTACAGGCTTATCTTTCGGGCCAAAATCAGGTATCCTTGAATAGGCCTATTTTTCATCAAAATGTAAGGCAATAGGCTTACCTTTCGGGCCAAAGTCATGTATATTTGAATGGGCCTATTTTTCATCAAAAAGTAAGGCTATAGGCTTACCTTTCGGGCCAAAATCAGGTATTTTTGAATAGGCTGATTTTTCAACAGAAAGTAAGGCTATAGGCTTACCTTTCAGGCCAAAATCAGGTATTCTTGAATAGGCCTATTTTTCAACAAAAAGTAAGGCTATAGGCTTACCTTTCGGGCCAAAATCAGGTATTCTTGAATAGGCCTATTTTTCAACAAAAAGTAAGGCTATAGGCTTACCTTTCGGGAAAAAATCATGTATCCTTGAATGGGACTATTTTTCGTCAAAACGTAAGGCTATAGGCTTACCTTTCGGGCCAATATCAGGTCTTTTTGAATGGGCCTATTTTTCATCAAAAAGTAAGGCTATAGGCTTACCTTTCGGGCCAAAATCAGGTATTTTTGAATAGGCTGATTTTTGAACAGAAAGTAAGGCTATAGGCTTACCTTTCAGGCCAAAATCAGGTATTCTTGAATAGGTCTATTTTTCATCAAAAAGTAAGGCTATAGCTTACCTTTCGGGCCAAATTCAGGTATTCTTGAATAGGCCTATTTTTCATCAAAATGTAAGGCAATAGGCTTACCTTTCGGTCCAAAGTCATGTATATTTGAATGGGACTATTTTTCATCAAAAAGCAAGGCTACAGGCTTACCTCTCGGGCCAAAATCAGGTATCCTTGAATAGGCCTATTTTTCATCAAAAAGTAAGGCTATAGGCTTACCTTTCGGGAAAAAATCAGGTATTTTTGAATGGGCCTATTTTTCAACAGAAAGTAAGGCTATAGGCTTACCTTTCGGGCCATAATCAGGTATTCTAGAATAGGTCTATTTTTCATCAAAAAGTAAGGCTATAGGCTTACCTTTCGGGCCAATCTTAGGTATTCTTGAATAGGCCTATTTTTCATCAAAATGTAAGGCAATAGGCTTACCTTTCGGGCCAAAGTCATGTATATTTGAATGGGCCTATTTTTCATCAAAAAGCAAGGCTACAGGCTTATCTTTCGGGCCAAAATCAGGTATCCTTGAATAGGCCTATTTTTCATCAAAATGTAAGGCAATAGGCTTACCTTTCGGGCCAAAGTCATGTATATTTGAATGGGCCTATTTTTCATCAAAAAGTAAGGCTATAGGCTTACCTTTCGGGCCAAAATCAGGTATTTTTGAATAGGCTGATTTTTCAACAGAAAGTAAGGCTATAGGCTTACCTTTCAGGCCAAAATCAGGTATTCTTGAATAGGCCTATTTTTCAACAAAAAGTAAGGCTATAGGCTTACCTTTCGGGCCAAAATCAGGTATTCTTGAATAGGCCTATTTTTCAACAAAAAGTAAGGCTATAGGCTTACCTTTCGGGAAAAAATCATGTATCCTTGAATGGGACTATTTTTCGTCAAAACGTAAGGCTATAGGCTTACCTTTCGGGCCAATATCAGGTATTTTTGAATGGGCCTATTTTTCAACAGAAAGTAAGGCTATAGGCTTACCTTTCGGGCCATAATCAGGTATTATTGAATAGCCCTATTTTTTATCAAAAAGTAAGGCTATAGGCTTACCTTTCGGGCCAATCTTA
Source organism: Aurelia sp. 3 sensu Dawson et al. (2005) (assembly GCA_964020215.1). Classification (NCBI taxonomy): domain Eukaryota; kingdom Metazoa; phylum Cnidaria; class Scyphozoa; order Semaeostomeae; family Ulmaridae; genus Aurelia; species Aurelia sp. 3 sensu Dawson et al. (2005). Next base: position 15,421,917 of record OZ026593.1, on the reverse strand, counting down.
GGTATTCTTGAATAGGCCTATTTTTCAACATAAAGTAAGGCTATAGGCTTACCTTTCGGGCCGAAATTAGGTATTCTTGAATAGGCCTATTTTCAACAAAAAGTAAGGCTATAGGCTTACCTTTCGGGCCAAAATCAGGTATTCTTGAATAGGCCTATTTTTCAACAAAAAGTAAGGCTATAGGCTTACCTTTCGGGAAAAAATCATGTATCCTTGAATGGGACTATTTTTCGTCAAAACGTAAGGCTATAGGCTTACCTTTCGGGCCAATATCAGGTCTTTTTGAATGGGCCTATATTTCATCAAAAAGTAAGGCTATAGGCATACCTTTCGGGCAAAAATCAGGTATTTTTGAATGGGCCTATTTTTCATCAAAAAGTAAGGCTATAGGCTTACCTTTCGGGCCAAAATCATTTATTTTTGAATAGGCTGATTTTTCAACAGAAAGTAAGGCTATAGGCTTACCTTTCAGGCCAAAATCAGGTATTCTTGAATAGGTCTATTTTTCATCAAAAAGTAAGGCTATAGGCTTACCTTTCGGGCCAAATTCAGGTATTCTTGAATAGGCCTATTTTTCATCAAAATGTAAGGCAATAGGCTTACCTTTCGGGCCAAAGTCATGTATATTTGAATGGGACTATTTTTCATCAAAAAGCAAGGCTACAGGCTTACCTCTCGGGCCAAAATCAGGTATCCTTGAATAGGCCTATTTTTCATCAAAAAGTAAGGCTATAGGCTTACAGTTCGGGCCAAAATTAGGTATTCTTGAATAGGCCTATTTTTTATTGAAAAGTAAGGCTATAGGCTTACCTTTCGGGCCAAAATCAGGTATTCTTGAATAAGCCTATTTTTCAACAAAAAGTAAGGCTATAGGCTTACCTTTCGAGAAAAAATCATGTATCCTAGAATGGGACTATTTTGCGTCAAAACGTAAGGATATAGGCTTACCTTTTGGGCCAAAATCAGGTATATTTGGATGGGCCTATTTTTCATCAAAAAGTAAGGCTATATGCTTACCTATCGGGCCAAAATCAGGTGTTCTTGAATAGACCTATTTTTCATCAAAATGTAAGGCTATAGGCTTACATTTCAGGTCAAAATCAGGTATTCTTAAATAGGCCTATTTTTCATCAAAAAGTAAGGCTATAGGCTTACCTTTCGGGCCAAAATCAGGTATCTTTGAATGGGCCTTTTTTTCATCAAAAAGTAAGGCTATAGGCTTACCTTTCAGGCCAAAATCAGGTATTCTTGAATAGGCCTATTTTTATCAAAAAGTAAGGCTATAGGCTTACATTTCGGGCCAAAATTAGGTATTCTTGAATAGGCCTATTTTTTATTGAAAAGTAAGGCTATAAGCTTACCTTTCGGGCCAAAATCAGGTATTCTTGAATAGGCCTATTTTTCAACAAAAAGTAAGGCTATAGGCTTACCTTTCGAGAAAAAATCATGTATCCTAGAATGGGACTATTTTTCGTCAAAACGTAAGGCTATAGGCTTACCTTTTGGGCCAAAATCAGGTATATTTGGATGGGCCTATTTTTCATCAAAAAGTAAGGCTATAGGCTTACCTTTCTGGCCAAAATCAGGTATCTTTGAATGGGCCTTTTTTTCATCAAAAAGTAAGGCTATAGGCTTACCTTTCAGGCCAAAATCAGGTATTCTTGAATAGGCCTATTTTTATCAAAAAGTAAGGCTATAGGCTTACATTTCGGGGCAAAATTAGGTATTCTTGAATAGGCCTATTTTTTATTGAAAAGTAAGGCTATAGGCTTACCTTTCGGGCCAAAATCAGGTATTCTTGAATAGGCCTATTTTTCAACAAAAAGTAAGGCTATAGGCTTACCTTTCGAGAAAAAATCATGTATCCTTTAATGGGACTATTTTTCGTCAAAACGTAAGGCTATAGGCTTACCTTTTGGGCCAACATCAGGTATATTTGGATGGGCCTATTTTTCATCAAAAAGTAAGGCTATAGGTCTACCTTTCGGGCGCAAATCATGTATATTTGAATGGGCCTATTTTTCATCAAAAAGTAAGGCTATAGGCTGACCTTTCGGGCCAAATTCAGGTATTCTTGAATAGGCCTATTTTTCATCAAAATGTAAGGCTATAGGCTTACCTTTCGGGCCAAAATCAGGTATTTTTGAATAGGCTGATTTTTCAACAGAAAGTAAGGCTATAGGCTTACCTTTCAGGCTAAAATCAGATATTTTTGAATGGGCCTATTCTTCATCAAAAAGTAAGGCTATAGGCTTACCTTTCGAGAAAAAATCAGGTATTTTTGAATGGGCCTATTTTTCAACAGAAAGTAAGACTATAGGCTTACCTTTCGGGCCAAAATCAGGTGTTCTTGAATAGACCTATTTTTCATCAAAATGTAGGGCTATAGGCTTACACTTCAGGTCAAAATCAGGTATTCTTGAATAGGCCTATTTTTATCAAAAAGTAAGGCTATAGGCTTACATTTCGGGGCAAAATTAGGTATTCTTGAATAGGCCTATTTTTTATTGAAAAGTAAGGCTATAGGCTTACCTTTCGGGCCAAAATCAGGTATTCTTGAATAGGCCTATTTTTCAACAAAAAGTAAGGCTATAGGCTTACCTTTCGAGAAAAAATCATGTATATTTGAATGGGCCTATTTTTCATCAAAAAGTAAGGCTATAGGCTGACCTTTCGGGCCAAATTCAGGTATTCTTGAATAGGCCTATTTTTCATCAAAATGTAAGGCTATAGGCTTACCTTTCGGGCCAAAATCAGGTATTTTTGAATAGGCTGATTTTTCAACAGAAAGTAAGGCTATAGGCTTACCTTTCAGGCTAAAATCAGATATTTTTGAATGGGCCTATTCTTCATCAAAAAGTAAGGCTATAGGCTTACCTTTCGAGAAAAAATCAGGTATTTTTGAATGGGCCTATTTTTCAACAGAAAGTAAGACTATAGGCTTACCTTTTGGGCCAAAATCAGGTGTTCTTGAATAGACCTATTTTTCATCAAAATGTAGGGCTATAGGCTTACACTTCAGGTCAAAATCAGGTATTCTTAAATAGGCCTATTTTTCATCAAAAAGTAAGGCTATAGGCTTTCCTTTCGGGCCAAAATCAGGTATCTTTGAATGGGCCTTTTTTTCATCAAAAAGTAAGGCTATAGACTTACCTTTCAGGCCAAAATCAGGTATTCTTGAATAGGCCTATTTTTATCAAAAAGTAAGGCTATAGGCTTACATTTCGGGCCAAAATTAGGTATTCTTGAATAGGCCTATTTTTTATTTAAAAGTAAGGATATAGGCTTACCTTTCGGGCCAAAATCAGGTATTCTTGAATAGGCCTATTTTTTAACAAAAAGTAAGGCTATAGGCTTACCTTTCGAGAAAAAATCATGTATCCTAGAATGGGACTATTTTTCGTCAAAACGTAAGGCTATAGGCTTACCTTTTGGGCCAAAATCAGGTATATTTGGATGGGCCTATTTTTCATCAAAAAGTAAGGCTATAGGCCTACCTTTCGGGCGCAAATCATGTATATTTGAATGGGCCTATTTTTCATCAAAAAGTAAGGCTATAGGCTGACCTTTCGGGCCAAATTCAGGTATTCTTGAATAGGCCTATTTTTCATCAAAATATAAGGCAATAGACTTACCTTTCGGGCCAAAATCATGTATATTTGAATGGGACTATTTTTCATCAAAAAGCAAGGCTACAGGCTTACCTCTCGGGCCAAAATCAGGTATCCTTGAATAGGCCTATTTTTCATCAAAAAGTAAGGCTATAGGCTTACCTATCGGGCCAAAATCAGGCGTTCTTGAATAGACCTATTTTTCATCAAAATGTAAGGCTATAGGCTTACATTTCAGGTCAAAATCAGGTATTCTTAAATAGGCCTATTTTTCATCAAAAAGTAAGGCTATAGGCTTACCTTTCGGGCCAAAATCAGGTATCTTTGAATGGGCCTTTTTTTCATCAAACAGTAATGCTAAAGGCTTACCTTTCAGGCCAAAATCAGGTATTCTTGAATAGGCCTATTTTTATCAAAAAGTAAGGCCATAGGCTTACATTTCGGGCCACAATTAGGTATTCTTGAATAGGCCTATTTTTTATTGAAAAGTAAGGCTATAGGCTTACCTTTCGGGCCAAAATCAGGTATTCTTGAATAGGCCTATTTTTCAACAAAAAGTAAGGCTATAGGCTTACCTTTCGAGAAAAAATCATGTATCCTAGAATGGGACTATTTTTCGTCAAAACGTAAGGCTATAGGCTTACCTTTTGGGCCAAAATCAGGTATATTTGGATGGGCCTATTTTTCATCAAAAAGTAAGGCTATAGGCCTACCTTTCGGGCGCAAATCATGTATATTTGAATGGGCCTATTTTTCATCAAAAAGTAAGGCTATAGGCTGACCTTTCGGGCCAAATTCAGGTATTCTTGAATAGGCCTATTTTTCATCAAAACGTAAGGCTATAGGCTTACCTTTCGGGCCAAATTCAGGTATTTTTGAATGGGCCTATTTTTCATCAAAAAGTAAGGCCATAGGCTTACCTTTCGGGCCAAAATCAGGTATCCTTGAATAGCCCTATTTTTTATTTAAAAGTAAGGCTATAGGCTTACCTTTCGGGCCAAAATCAGGTATTCTTGAATAGGCCTATTTTTCAACAAAAAGTAAGGCTATAGGCTTACCTTTCGAGAAAAAATCATGTATCCTAGAATGGGACTATTTTTCGTCAAAACGTAAGGCTATAGGCTTACCTTTTGGGCCAAAATCAGGTATATTTGGATGGGCCTATTTTTCATCAAAAAGTAAGGCTATAGGCCTACCTTTCGGGTGAAAATCATGTATATTTGAATGGGCCTATTTTTCATCAAAAAGTAAGGCTATAGGCTTACCTTTTATGCCAAAATCAGGTATTCTTGAATAGACCTATTTTTTATCAAAATGTAAGGCTATAGGCTGACCTTTCGGGCCAAAGTCAGGTATCCTTGAATAGCCCTATTTTTCATCAAAAAGTAAGGCTATAGGCTTACCTTTCGGGCCAAAATCAGGTATTTTTGAATAGGCTGATTTTTCAACAGAAAGTAAGGCTATAGGCTTACCTTTTATGCCAAAATCAGGTATTCTTGAATAGGCCTATTTTTCATCAAAAAGTCAGGCTATAGGCTTACCTTTCATGCTTAAATCAGGTATTTTTGAATAGGCCTATTTTTCAACAAAAAGGAAGACTATAGGCTTAACTTTTGGGCCAAAATCAGGTATATTTGGATGGGCCTATTTTTCATCAAAAAGTAAGGCTCTAGGCCTACCTTTCGGGTGAAAATCATGTATATTTGAATGGGCCTATTTTTCATCAAAAAGCAAGGCTATAGGCTTACCTTTCGGGCCAAAATCAGGTATATTTGAATGGGCCTATTTTTCATCAAAAGGTAAGGCTATAGGCTTACCTTTCGGGCCAAAGTCAGGTATATTTGGATGGGCCTATTTTTCATCAAAAAGTAAGGCTATAGGCTTACCTTTCGGGTCAAAATCAGGTATTTTTGAATAGGCTGATTTTTCAACAGAAAGTAAGGCTATAGGCTTACCTTTCAGGCCAAAATCAGGTATTCTTGAATAGGTCTATTTTTCATCAAAAAGTAAGGCTATAGGCTTACCTTTCGGGCCAAATTCAGGTATTTTTGAATGGGCCTATTTTTCATCAAAAAGTAAGGCCATAGGCTTACCTTTCGGGCCAAAATTAGGTATCCTTGAATAGCCCTATTTTTTATTTAAAAGTAAGGCTATAGGCTTACCTTTCGGGCCAAAATCAGGTATTCTTGAATAGGCCTATTTTTCAACAAAAAGTAAGGCTATAGGCTTACCTTTCGAGAAAAAATCATGTATCCTAGAATGGGACTATTTTTCGTCAAAACGTAAGGCTATAGGCTTACCTTTTGGGCCAAAATCAGGTATATTTGGATGGGCCTATTTTTCATCAAAAAGTAAGGCTATCGGCCTACCTTTCGGGTGAAAATCATGTATATTTGAATGGGCCTATTTTTCATCAAAAAGTAAGGCTATAGGCTTACCTTTCGGGCCACAATCAGGTGTTCTTGAATAGACCTATTTTTTATCAAAATGTAAGGCTATAGGCTGACTTTTCGGGCCAAAATCATGTATTCTTGAATAGGCCTATTTTTCATCAAAAAGTAAGGCTATAGGCTTACCTTTCGGGCCAAAGTCAGGTATCCTTGAATAGCCCTATTTTTTATTGAAAAGTAAGGCTATAGGCTTACCTTTCGGGCCACAATCAGGTGTTCTTGAATGGGCCTTTTTTTCATCAAACAGTAATGCTAAAGGCTTACCTTTCAGGCCAAAATCAGGTATTCTTGAATAGGCCTATTTTTATCAAAAAGTAAGGCCATAGGCTTACATTTCGGGCCACAATTAGGTATTCTTGAATAGGCCTATTTTTTATTGAAAAGTAAGGCTATAGGCTTACCTTTCGGGCCAAAATCAGGTATTCTTGAATAGGCCTATTTTTCAACAAAAAGTAAGGCTATAGGCTTACCTTTCGAGAAAAAATCATGTATCCTAGAATGGGACTATTTTTCGTCAAAACGTAAGGCTATAGGCTTACCTTTTGGGCCAAAATCAGGTATATTTGGATGGGCCTATTTTTCATCAAAAAGTAAGGCTATAGGCCTACCTTTCGGGCGCAAATCATGTATATTTGAATGGGCCTATTTTTCATCAAAAAGTAAGGCTATAGGCTGACCTTTCGGGCCAAATTCAGGTATTCTTGAATAGGCCTATTTTTCATCAAAACGTAAGGCTATAGGCTTACCTTTCGGGCCAAATTCAGGTATTTTTGAATGGGCCTATTTTTCATCAAAAAGTAAGGCCATAGGCTTACCTTTCGGGCCAAAATCAGGTATCCTTGAATAGCCCTATTTTTTATTTAAAAGTAAGGCTATAGGCTTACCTTTCGGGCCAAAATCAGGTATTCTTGAATAGGCCTATTTTTCAACAAAAAGTAAGGCTATAGGCTTACCTTTCGAGAAAAAATCATGTATCCTAGAATGGGACTATTTTTCGTCAAAACGTAAGGCTATAGGCTTACCTTTTGGGCCAAAATCAGGTATATTTGGATGGGCCTATTTTTCATCAAAAAGTAAGGCTATAGGCCTACCTTTCGGGTGAAAATCATGTATATTTGAATGGGCCTATTTTTCATCAAAAAGTAAGGCTATAGGCTTACCTTTTATGCCAAAATCAGGTATTCTTGAATAGACCTATTTTTTATCAAAATGTAAGGCTATAGGCTGACCTTTCGGGCCAAAGTCAGGTATCCTTGAATAGCCCTATTTTTCATCAAAAAGTAAGGCTATAGGCTTACCTTTCGGGCCAAAATCAGGTATTTTTGAATAGGCTGATTTTTCAACAGAAAGTAAGGCTATAGGCTTACCTTTTATGCCAAAATCAGGTATTCTTGAATAGGCCTATTTTTCATCAAAAAGTCAGGCTATAGGCTTACCTTTCATGCTTAAATCAGGTATTTTTGAATAGGCCTATTTTTCAACAAAAAGGAAGACTATAGGCTTAACTTTTGGGCCAAAATCAGGTATATTTGGATGGGCCTATTTTTCATCAAAAAGTAAGGCTCTAGGCCTACCTTTCGGGTGAAAATCATGTATATTTGAATGGGCCTATTTTTCATCAAAAAGCAAGGCTATAGGCTTACCTTTCGGGCCAAAATCAGGTATATTTGAATGGGCCTATTTTTCATCAAAAGGTAAGGCTATAGGCTTACCTTTCGGGCCAAAGTCAGGTATATTTGGATGGGCCTATTTTTCATCAAAAAGTAAGGCTATAGGCTTACCTTTCGGGTCAAAATCAGGTATTTTTGAATAGGCTGATTTTTCAACAGAAAGTAAGGCTATAGGCTTACCTTTCAGGCCAAAATCAGGTATTCTTGAATAGGTCTATTTTTCATCAAAAAGTAAGGCTATAGGCTTACCTTTCGGGCCAAATTCAGGTATTTTTGAATGGGCCTATTTTTCATCAAAAAGTAAGGCCATAGGCTTACCTTTCGGGCCAAAATTAGGTATCCTTGAATAGCCCTATTTTTTATTTAAAAGTAAGGCTATAGGCTTACCTTTCGGGCCAAAATCAGGTATTCTTGAATAGGCCTATTTTTCAACAAAAAGTAAGGCTATAGGCTTACCTTTCGAGAAAAAATCATGTATCCTAGAATGGGACTATTTTTCGTCAAAACGTAAGGCTATAGGCTTACCTTTTGGGCCAAAATCAGGTATATTTGGATGGGCCTATTTTTCATCAAAAAGTAAGGCTATCGGCCTACCTTTCGGGTGAAAATCATGTATATTTGAATGGGCCTATTTTTCATCAAAAAGTAAGGCTATAGGCTTACCTTTCGGGCCACAATCAGGTGTTCTTGAATAGACCTATTTTTTATCAAAATGTAAGGCTATAGGCTGACTTTTCGGGCCAAAATCATGTATTCTTGAATAGGCCTATTTTTCATCAAAAAGTAAGGCTATAGGCTTACCTTTCGGGCCAAAGTCAGGTATCCTTGAATAGCCCTATTTTTCATCAAAAAGTAAGGCTATAGGCTTACCTTTCGGGCCAAAATCAGGTATTTTTGAATAGGCTGATTTTTCAACAGAAAGTAAGGCTATAGGCTTACCTTTTATGCCAAAATCAGGTATTCTTGAATAGGCCTATTTTTCATCAAAAAGTCAGGCTATAGGCTTACCTTTCATGCTTAAATCAGGTATTTTTGAATAGGCCTATTTTTCAACAAAAAGGAAGACTATAGGCTTACCTTTTTGGGCCAAAATCAGGTATATTTGGATGGGCCTATTTTTCATCAAAAAGTAAGGCTATATGCTTACCTATCGGGCCAAAATCAGGTGTTCTTGAATAGACCTATTTTTCATCAAAATGTAAGGCTATAGGCTTACCTTTCGGGCCAAAATCAGGTATCTTTGAATGGGCCTTTTTTTCATCAAAAAGTAAGGCTATAGGCTTACCTTTCAGGCCAAAATCAGGTATTCTTGAATAGGCCTATTTTTATCAAAAAGTAAGGCTATAGGCTTACATTTCGGGCCAAAATTAGGTGTTCTTGAATAGACCTATTTTTTATCAAAATGTAAGGCTATAGGCTGACCTTTCGGGCCAAAATCATGTATTCTTGAATAGGCCTATTTTTCATCAAAAAGTAAGGCTATAGGCTTACCTTTCGGGCCAAAGTCAGGTATCCTTGAATAGCCCTATTTTTCATCAAAAAGTAAGGCTATAGGCTTACCTTTCGGGCCAAAATCAGGTATTTTTGAATAGGCTGATTTTTCAACAGAAAGTAAGGCTATAGGCTTACCTTTTATGCCAAAATCAGGTATTCTTGAATAGGCCTATTTTTCATCAAAAAGTAAGGCTATAGGCTTACCTTTCAGGCCAAAATCAAGTATTCTTGAATAGGCCTATTTTTATCAAAAAGTAAGGCTATAGGCTTACATTTCGGGCCAAAATTAGGTATTCTTGAATAGGCCTATTTTTTATTGAAAAGTAAGGCTATAGGCTTACCTTTCGGGCCAAAATCAGGTATTCTTGAATAGGCCTATTTTTCAACAAAAAGTAAGGCTATAGGCTTACCTTTCGAGAAAAAATCATGTATCCTGGAATGGGACTATTTTTCGTCAAAACGTAAGGCTATAGGCTTAAATTTTTGGGCCAACATCAGGTATATTTGGATGGGCCTATTTTTCATCAAAAAGTAAGGCTATAGGTCTACCTTTCGGGCGCAAATCATGTATATTTGAATGGGCCTATTTTTCATCAAAAAGTAAGGCTATAGGCTGACCTTTCGGGCCAAATTCAGGTATTCTTGAATAGGCCTATTTTTCATCAAAATGTAAGGCAATAGACTTACCTTTCGGGCCAAAATCAGGTATCCTTGAATAGCCCTATTTTTCATCAAAACGTAAGGCTATAGGCTTACCTTTCGGGCCAAAATCAGGTATTTTTGAATAGGCTGATTTTTCAACAGAAAGTAAGGCTATAGGCTTACCTTTCAGGCTAAAATCAGATATTTTTGAATGGGCCTATTCTTCATCAAAAAGTAAGGCTATAGGCTTACCTTTCGAGAAAAAATCAGGTATTTTTGAATGGGCCTATTTTTCAACAGAAAGTAAGACTATAGGCTTACCTATCGGGCCAAAATCAGGTGTTCTTGAATAGACCTATTTTTCAACAAAATGTAGGGCTATAGGCTTACATTTCAGGTCAAAATCAGGTATTCTTAAATAGGCCTATTTTTCATCAAAAAGTAAGGCTATAGGCTTTCCTTTCGGGCCAAAATCAGGTATCTTTGAATGGGCCTTTTTTTCATCAAAAAGTAAGGCTATAGGCTTACCTTTCAGGCCAAAATCAGGTATTCTTGAATAGGCCTATTTTTATCAAAAAGTAAGGCTATAGGCTTACATTTCGGGCCAAAATTAGGTATTCTTGAATAGGCCTATTTTTTATTTAAAAGTAAGGCTATAGGCTTACCTTTCGGGCCAAAATCAGGTATTCTTGAATAGGCCTATTTTTTAACAAAAAGTAAGGCTATAGGCTTACCTTTCGAGAAAAAATCATGTATCCTAGAATGGGACTATTTTTCGTCAAAACGTAAGGCTATAGGCTTACCTTTTGGGCCAAAATCAGGTATATTTGGATGGGCCTATTTTTCATCAAAAAGTAAGGCTATAGGCCTACCTTTCGGGCGCAAATCATGTATATTTGAATGGGCCTATTTTTCATCAAAAAGTAAGGCTATAGGCTGACCTTTCGGGCCAAATTCAGGTATTCTTGAATAGGCCTATTTTTCATCAAAATATAAGGCAATAGACTTACCTTTCGGGCCAAAATCATGTATATTTGAATGGGACTATTTTTTATCAAAAAGCAAGGCTACAGGCTTACCTCTCGGGCCAAAATCAGGTATCCTTGAATAGGCCTATTTTTCATCAAAAAGTAAGGCTATAGGCTTACCTATCGGGCCAAAATCAGGTGTTCTTGAATAGACCTATTTTTCATCAAAATGTAAGGCTATAGGCTTACATTTCAGGTCAAAATCAGGTATTCTTAAATAGGCCTATTTTTCATCAAAAAGTAAGGCTATAGGCTTACCTTTCGGGCCAAAATCAGGTATCTCTGAATGGGCCTTTTTTTCATCAAAAAGTAAGGCTATTAGCTTACCTTTCAGGCCAAAATCAGGTATTCTTGAATAGGCCTATTTTTCATCAAAAAGTAAGGCTATAGGCTTACCTTTCGGGCCAAAGTCAGGTATCCTTGAATAGCCCTATTTTTCATCAAAAAGTAAGGCTATAGGCTTACCTTTCGGGCCAAAATCAGGTATTTTTGAATAGGCTGATTTTTCAACAGAAAGTAAGGCTATAGGCTTACCTTTTATGCCAAAATCAGGTATTCTTGAATAGGCCTATTTTTCATCAAAAAGTCAGGCTATAGGCTTACCTTTCATGCTTAAATCAGGTATTTTTGAATAGGCCTATTTTTCAACAAAAAGGAAGACTATAGGCTTACCTTTTGGGCCAAAATCAGGTATATTTGGATGGGCCTATTTTTCATCAAAAAGTAAGGCTCTAGGCCTACCTTTCGGGTGAAAATCATGTATATTTGAATGGGCCTATTTTTCATCAAAAAGCAAGGCTATAGGCTTACCTTTCGGGCCAAAATCAGGTATATTTGAATGGGCCTATTTTTCATCAAAAGGTAAGGCTATAGGCTTACCTTTCGGGCCAAAGTCAGGTATATTTGGATGGGCCTATTTTTCATCAAAAAGTAAGGCTATAGGCTTACCTTTCGGGTCAAAATCAGGTATTTTTGAATAGGCTGATTTTTCAACAGAAAGTAAGGCTATAGGCTTACCTTTCAGGCCAAAATCAGGTATTCTTGAATAGGTCTATTTTTCATCAAAAAGTAAGGCTATAGGCTTACCTTTCGGGCCAAATTCAGGTATTTTTGAATGGGCCTATTTTTCATCAAAAAGTAAGGCCATAGGCTTACCTTTCGGGCCAAAATCAGGTATCCTTGAATAGCCCTATTTTTTATTTAAAAGTAAGGCTATAGGCTTACCTTTCGGGCCAAAATCAGGTATTCTTGAATAGGCCTATTTTTCAACAAAAAGTAAGGCTATAGGCTTACCTTTCGAGAAAAAATCATGTATCCTAGAATGGGACTATTTTTCGTCAAAACGTAAGGCTATAGGCTTACCTTTTGGGCCAAAATCAGGTATATTTGGATGGGCCTATTTTTCATCAAAAAGTAAGGCTATAGGCCTACCTTTCGGGTGAAAATCATGTATATTTGAATGGGCCTATTTTTCATCAAAAAGTAAGGCTATAGGCTTACCTTTCGGGCCACAATCAGGTGTTCTTGAATAGACCTATTTTTTATCAAAATGTAAGTCTATAGGCTGACCTTTCGGGCCAAAATCATGTATTCTTGAATAGGCCTATTTTTCATCAAAAAGTAAGGCTATAGGCTTACCTTTCGGGCCAAAGTCAGGTATCCTTGAATAGCCCTATTTTTCATCAAAAAGTAAGGCTATAGGCTTACCTTTCGGGCCAAAATCAGGTATTTTTGAATAGGCTGATTTTTCAACAGAAAGTAAGGCTATAGGCTTACCTTTTATGCCAAAATCAGGTATTCTTGAATAGGCCTATTTTTCATCAAAAAGTCAGGCTATAGGCTTACCTTTCATGCTTAAATCAGGTATTTTTGAATAGGCCTATTTTTCTACAAAAAGGAAGACTATAGGCTTACCTTTTGGGCCAAAATCAGGTATATTTGGATGGGCCTATTTTTCATCAAAAAGTAAGGCTCTAGGCCTACCTTTCGGGTGAAAATCATGTATATTTGAATGGGCCTATTTTTCATCAAAAAGCAAGGCTATAGGCTTACCTTTCGGGCCAAAATCAGGTATATTTGAATGGGCCTATTTTTCATCAAAAGGTAAGGCTATAGGCTTACCTTTCGGGCCAAAGTCAGGTATATTTGGATGGGCCTATTTTTCATCAAAAAGCAAGGCTATAGGCTTTCCTTTCGGGCAAAAATCAGGTATCTTTTAATGAGCCTATTTTTCATCAAAAAGCAAGGCTATACGCTTACCTTTGGGCAAAAATCAGATACTTTTGAATGGGCTTATTTTTCAACATAAAGCAAAGCTATAGGCTTACCTTTTGGACTTAATCAGGTATCTTTGAATGGGCATATTTTTCATTCAGCTGGAAGGCTAACGGCTTATTTTATTGCAAAAATCTGATACCTCTGAAGGTTCCTTTTTGTTGTCCATAGGCAATGTGATAACTTATCTCTTTTGCAGAAATCACTCACTTTTGAAAGGCCTATTTTCACAAACTAAGGAAGGTATAGGTTAGTATTTTGGGCAAAAATAATGTATTTGTAAAATGACCTATTTTTCCATCAAGAAGTAAAGCTATAGGTTTATTTTTTCCGCCAAAATCAGATATTTTTTAAAAGGCCTACCTTTCAGCAAAAGGAAAGAAACAAAGACACAAAGATGCAAAAGACACAAAGAAAGTCCACGAATATAATAATACGAATTTTGCTTGGCACGTTTTTGTATCGGCTCCTTTTTTACTTAAAATGAGTTTAGATTGAATGATCTTCTTGGCTATATGGAAAGAATTTCTCCAATTTTGTTACAGATATTTTTTATCTTTCACTTTCATCTTTTGTTTTTATTTCTCTTTCTAACATACGGTATTATTCTAAAAGACCACAGCAATATTAATAGAAAAAAAATTCCATGAAACATTAAAAATCCATGAAACAAGATCATTTCAATTAAGTAAAGATAATACAAAAATTACTATGAAGTTTGAAGTAAAACAACCGTTCTCGAACCCCTAATACATGAAAGGATTAAATTTAAATGTTTCTAAAAACTTTTTGGTCTTAATATTTTTGATAACTTCATGATATTTGTTAAATTTTGAAGGTGCTTCTATATGACCAAAATCAAAGACTTTAGCTAGGATTGTCCTTTCCTACGATTTTCAATTGTTTACATTTAGAATGCATCAATGAACCCATTCGTTCTACGCTCTACATTTGAATGAAGATAAAAGCCAAGTTTCCCTTAACCCATGCTTTAATCCAAATCAAATATTTGCGGGAAAAGAGATTATGCGGTTTATATTGTGTTTTTCATGTTGGTCACACTGAGCCGACTGAGCACAGCTTCTTCACCCTTGATCCTCTGTGAACAGGAACAAAACATTACACCACGGCCCTACTGAAGAAAACTTCCACGTCTTCAGTTCCGGTATAATGCATCTGCTTATCAAGAAATTTGTGAAATTTGCCAATGAAGTCGATGCCGCAACTTTGTTTACAAATTTAAACACGATAAAGACATCTAGGGCATCTTCAGAAGTAACACAGCAAACGAGACTGACATGAGGATAGTCAGCTTTTTTAGGTGCAAAGGAGAGTTTTTATAACGTCTATCTAGGCCATCTTTCTACTTTACGATCAACAATGGCAGCCCAGGACAAAGTGCAAACTTCGAATGGCCTATTGGATTCAGAAAGTGAAGATGAGGAGACGATGTTTGACTTTCAAAGTCAAGATGAAAGGCAGATTGGAAAGCATATTTCAATGTTATTGAGGTGGATAGCCATGGTGAGCGAGTTTGAAAGTAAATACACAAAAAAAAACTAAATCAATGAATGAATATATACATTTTCAAATAGTTTGAAATATTCTGAACTACCATTTTTCAGCAAATTTGCCAGGTTGAGACAACGGTATGAGGTTCGTCTCATCGAGTGCAATGCTCAGTTGATGAACACAGTCACAGGTTAGAAGTAGAAGCTTTTATATGTGTCCTAGCAGGGTTGTATTCCCTAATTAACGAGTTTTTTGAAAACAATCTCTGCCCTGTTCTTGACACTGCAGTGGCGGCGCTAGCTCTGAAAAATTGGAGAGAAATCGGGGGGGGGGAGGGGAGAGCTTTTGACGTAATTTTTCAATCTAAAGGTATACCCAACTAATTTTATGCCATTTTTCTTTAACAATTTTTGACGACTTTTGGGATTCGGGGGGGGGGCAAGTCCCCCATTGACCCTCCCCCCGGCGTGCCGCCACTGTGACACTGGAAAACACTACCTGACGGCTGGTATGATGGTTGCTGACTGTATATCAAACTTTACATCCCCCCCCCCAACCCCCACAACATAAAATTTTACAGCAGAGTAAAATATTACAGCTCAGGTTCCATTATGCATTCATTGTTATGGAATCCATACTCTCATTTTAATTCATCCTATATTTCATAGGCCGTGCTTGGCTGCAAAGTGAGAACTATATCATTGGTTAGAAAAACTTCGGCAAAATTGATCACGTGAAGACAAAAGTACTAATTTGATTGGCTCTTCGCTAACTTGGGCCTCAGACCGAAGCGTCATAGCTCATTTTCTGAGAAACATTTCCCACTTTGCAGAACTTTCTTAAGTGGAATATCGATTCTAAGCAGAACCATATCTCTATGAACAGCGGTGGTGAATTTTCTTGCAGCAATCCTCTGTTGTAAAACCATCCTGCCCATTTCATTTACAGCCTTATAGGCTCTCCGTGCCAAAATTTTTTGCTCAACTATGAGTTTCCAGTTCTTTTAAAGGCAACATCACACAGTTTTTTCATCTTTTTTTCGACATGAAAGCGTTACTTTGATGGTCAATCTTTTTACTCCACATCTCTTACGATTACTCGGCAAGGGTGGATAGGATATTTATCCATTAGTTTTTGGTGAGTCAGGGCAAGGACAATAATGCACTGTGTTTGTAGCTTAGAAATTGAAGTTTATTAACTTGGTATATTACTGCTTTCAGCTGAAGCCTAACCAGCGCTAGAAATCAAATCAGATGGCTCCTGCGGGTCTGAACAGTTCGTCCCTACAAAGCTTTCATCCTCGTTTCAAATTTGAAATGAGGATGAACGCTGTGTCGGAGCTTACAGTTCAGGTGCGCAAGAACCATTTGAATTTGATTTCTAGCGCTGGTAAGGCTTGGGCCGAAGGGAAAACAACAAAGAACAGTATGCTAATATCGAAATAACAACTTCAATTCCAAGCTACATACACAGTGCATTATTGCCGGTGCTTAGGGGCAGCCACCAAACAAACTGCGGAAAACAATGAACACGTTCCTACAACAATGGTGTTCACAATTTGGCGACAGAGTCCATCTAGAGTCGCTAACCGTCATGATTTTCTCTTCCAGGGTATCATCTACTCGATACCTGGCCCACACCTGCTAGCATTCGCATGCAATGTGCACACTACACTGGACCAAATCGGGCTCCTCTTCGTTAGCCGTGCAGTTGGTATTCTCCTTGGCACATTTACTTCAAATAAAATTATCAACAAACTCAAGGGATATGGCGTACTCTGTTTTGCTTTGTTGGCTATGGGCATACTCTTGTCACTGTTTTCAAATGTAACCACACTGGCTGGCGCCGTTGGGGTGATGTTTTCGATTGGAACAGCCTATGGAGTTGCCACAGAAGGTAATAGGCTATTTTAGGCCTAGTTCACACAAGGTCGTTTGGATCGTTAAAGTCCTGCATAAAGATCCAAACGACCTAGTGTGAATCAGGCTTTAGCAACAAGACGTTAGTCAAGAAGACGCCAGAATAATTCTTTGTCAGAGGAAATAAATTACAAAGCAAATCAACTTCAAAACTTTTGCAAGTCTCGAGAAACTTCGCATACGATTTAATCCGAAATTGACAACCTGAAAAGAGTACTTTTGAATGCTGCCACTCTGGAAAAGACGTCGAGAAGGGAAGCTAAGTATTGTGCGAGCATATTCATAAACGATGGAAATGAGAATCTTAAGGATTTGCTTGTCTATGAGCAACTTTCTAAGAAGGAAACGGCTTCAAGGTTTGGATGCTCCAAGAAACTTACACGCATTTGCGTCTTCAAAGACGTCCGCGTCTTGCTGTTAGAACAGCCTATCATTTCCGTTCGTTCAGTTTCCTTTAAGTGCAACAGCTAAATCTTTATGATTTAGGCCATAGTGCTGCGATTCTTAATTTCCATCAATCCATTTCAATAGCAGTAATTAAGAGGTATGTTCTAAGTATTATCTTTTGAAGAATGAAAACGAAAGGTTCCATCGACTCTCCTGGCTTGTGTTTTCGTTTGGTATGAGAGACATGAAACGGTAAAAGATGTGAAAGTACTCCTCAGCTCGGCTGAAAAGTTTGTAGTGAAGTCATTCTTTATGCATCATTATATGAACGCTTCCTTGTTGGTCTGAACTGAAGCCGTGATGGAAGGGTTTTCGAAACGTTCTATTTCCTTTTTCACGCGAGTAATGGAAAAGTGCTCTCGAAAAAACTATTTTTTCATCGTTCCACTGAACGTTAAACCATACCTAAACTTGTCCTTTAAATGGCCTGCACAAGGTCCTCCATGTTTACTGCTTGTAAATAATATTTCTCCTATCTTTTTACAGGTTACAACATAATGGATTCATCCTGCAGAGTATATAAACCAGGGAACCTGAACAAGAAGGCCCTTGCTTTGTCATTAGGAGCAGCCATTACATATGTAATTTCTATCCCATTCGTGCAAAGCATGATAAAAATCAACTACGTCAACAAAACGATGAGCGATGTCTTCATAAACGACACTGTATTGGTGATACTCGGGAAAAGAATGGGAGTGAAAGATTTTGTATTTCCCGCTACAATCTGCCCCTCCGCAATCCCGTTCGACAAAGCATTACTCATCAGCACAGTTCCACTATATTTGCTACTCATTGCTTTGTTGTATACGACATGTAAAAAGTCATGTGACTTGCAAATCAACCAACCAGATAGTCCTGTCGTCAATCTGATCGCTGATTGGAGAGTCTATGGGATTCGCTTTGTTTTATTTTCAATCATGTTTTTCTATCATGGAAGCTATGTCATAGCTGCTGTTGTGTTATTCTCGTATATCATGTTAGGCCCGTTTGATATCAACACAACAAAATCATGCTTATTGCTTATGATGCTTTGGTTTTCATTTGCTTTCGGCCTAATCCTACAGCATATTATACTATTGAAGATAACTCGCACAGAACGAAGGCTTGGAGTCGCATTTGCCAAGTCATGTATTTGCTTTATCGCATCGATTCTTTTGATGAAAATAGATAACACAAATGGCCTAACTTTAAGTCTGTTTGTTTACATGTTTTTCATGGCCGAGCTCGGGACTGTGGCGCAAGAGGCACTCGCAAAGCAAGGTATAGTTACAGATACTCTCTCAAATAAGATGAGGCAGTTCGCAGAGGCACTCGCGGAAGCTATATTTCCAGTTTCGACTCTATCATTAATGTTCCATAAAGGCTGGCATGCGCTCTCGTTTACTGTACTCGTAATAAGTGTAATGCAGTTCCTAGCTTGTACTGTCTTGGCGTTATGCCCAGCTGGATTACACAGGGATATGTTGTCGTTGAATTATGAGAATCTGTCGACGACGGGGGTCGAGCAAGGTAATAGTGGCAAGAAGATTCGTAAAGAGATTAAAAGACTTCTTGGTGGTTACACCGACCAGGAGGTTAGTTACGTCACAAGTGATGAGGAGGTTGTATTTGACAAGAAACGAAAAGCAAAGTGAATTGGATTGAGCTGAAAATGGAACCAAAAAACTCGCATTATATGTTGACGACTGGTTGTCGAAATGCTACAGAGCTGTGGGAAACAGAGGTTTACTGACCATAACGTTATCTGCTTACTACTGTAGTTTTCTCAAAGTAATTCTGACCAGTTTGTCCGATACTTCAACTGGATTCATAATCAGATCAAGATCCGGTCTTCTCCTATTTTAATGCATTACTTGCTATGGCTTGGCAATGATTTGGAATCATATTTAGACTTTAAAGATCCATGGTAACCCAGGGCCGTTTGGGGGCAATAGCACTTGTATTGCCTAAACGATAGACTTATGACTTTGAGTCCCTTGTTTCTTAGTGCTCTTTCCCTTCATGATGGCGCTTCAGTCAACAGAGACTCATAATGTTACTCCTGAAAAACGTGACAATATTTAGGCCCAAACTCTAAGCTTCCTACGATATCAACCAGTCAGATTGCGAGACTTGTGAATCACTACAGTTATGGCTAATATGATAGAATGCTCGATTCGATTAAAGAACTGATAACATTCCAACGGGATTCGATATTCGAAGCCGCGATTCCATCATCATTCCATTGATGATTGCAGAAAATAGAATCAGCTCTTTCACTGTTTTATTATGAGTCCCTGTTGAGCAACGTTCACCGCAGGGATACAAGGGACTCGTCGTCATGAGTCTACCTAAACGAGTCTTTAATGGCTGCTTTCCCTTTAAGAAGGCTGCCACTCCACTATAAAAAGAATCTTTAATCATTTGGAAAACGGTAGGGGAACACATCGATAGCACCATTCCAAGCTTCTGCTACCACCCCATGACTATGCATTTTACAGCTCTGCGGCACAGTTAGTGATAAAAAATATGGTATGATCGAAAAGCTCTTTCTATGCTCCTCTCGGAAACATTTCCTTGTGACTAGAACTTCAAATAGAAACAATATTCAACATTTCAATAAGTCATATAAGCCCCACATCTCTGTGCAAACTAACGCCTATTTCGTAGTACATTACATCTTTATATACAATAGATAGAATTCAGAAATTCAAATCATAATGATAATAACAACAATGAATTACTTCTCGTTTCATAGTCGCTTCTTTGTCGATACCAGTCCTCGAGCGGTTGGAAATTCTGATTGGCTTTCACTTGGTGATGCTTTTGGTGATGAGACGTCCATTCTGCCACCGCTACAAAATATTTCAATGTTCTATTAATGCTGGATAGAGTGACAACTGCTACAGTTAATTTGGATTCAGTTTCAGTTTCATGAATAAAAATTTCCACTACGTACAACTTATCAATTGCACTACTATGATACTACACTGCTAAGTACAATAAATAAGACACAAACCTAATAGAAATCAAACACAAAGCAAAGTTACGAGATAATAACATTTATAATGAATTGTATGAACTATGAAGCAGAATTTCTTGAGGATGAACTCTCTCCGTAGCTAGGCCGATCGAGGAGAGAGCACCCCCTGTTTTAAGATTGAATATGAGTTGTCTCCAAGTAGATTTTCTATTTAAGCTCAGGTAAAAACAGAGGGATGCTACTAGTATTTTACATCAAATAGACTGGAATCAGGTAAGGAATTTACTTTCAGAGAAGAAGGCTTTTGAGTTTTCGATGGAAAATTTTGTGGAGGGAGATCTTTTGACATCTATGGGTATGCCCTTCCAGCACTTTGCTCCAAAGTATCAAACCGACCGAACACCATATTGCAATGTAATTTTATGAGTCAAAAATATATTATTCCTTGTAGCTTGCCATGTACGATGTTGATGACCACTCACCAGGTTCAACGAAATCAAAGAAGGAGTGAAAAGAGGCGGGAGAAATTTTGTTAACTGATTCATACGTAAAGCTAAGTAGTTTAAGCGGAAACAGAGCACATAACTTCATGATATTTGATCCAGCTGCCAAGGGGGGAAACATTGCCCCCAAATTACCCAATATTCTGTTGGAGAAAGATTCCGTACCAACTTAGGAAAGAATTAGCAAACTGCGAACTGCCCGCATAAACTTTCCTATCAGAAGGAATTTGGGGGCGACCACTATCAATAAGCAATAGGAAAAATTAACATATTTATGGGAGAAAATTTATCCACTGCAGTTGCTGTTGCAAGCAATGCTGCTGCTGGAAACTTTGGTCTTAGTCTGGTTCATTTTAAGGAAAGAAATCCATTGAATTAACACAGTTTGCAAGTGTGTCTTTTACCCATCAAGCAATATTAAAACGGAGACGGTTCTTACCCGACTTTAGCGGTTTTCGGCCTTTGTCCTCGCCTGCCTTTTACCTTGATTTTCGTATTAAATCCATTTAAAGCACTGAAACGAGAAAACAGAATGAACTAATGAAAATACAGCCTCATAGAAATGCACATAAAACCTAGCATGCGATGTTAGCATGAGGGGCAACTAAAACCTTACTCTGAGGAACGTCTGGTACCTCTTGCTAAAATCGAAAACATCAACGAGGTAGACTGATAACAAACTATTCTCTGAAATAATACAGTACCCAAGAAGTGACAGAAATCTAAAGCGATCAGTAACTATCATTTGTACTGTACCTTGCATCAAGTGTCAGATCATCTTCTCCAAGTAATGCAACTTCAAGGACAGATCGTAAAGTTTGTGAAACAGATGGACCATCATAATCGCGTGTTGTTCTGTTAGGCAT
This sequence comes from Aurelia sp. 3 sensu Dawson et al. (2005), assembly GCA_964020215.1. Taxonomy (NCBI): domain Eukaryota; kingdom Metazoa; phylum Cnidaria; class Scyphozoa; order Semaeostomeae; family Ulmaridae; genus Aurelia; species Aurelia sp. 3 sensu Dawson et al. (2005). Next base: position 15,400,539 of record OZ026593.1, on the reverse strand, counting down.
ATCCAGTTCTATTTGAATAATATTTTCAGCCTGAAAAAGTAAAGAGAAAAGATTGAAATGCGGGAGAGGGAATGTTATACTGATTTTGAAACATTCTAAAAATCTGAGCTGGAAGATGGGTTTATGTTAAGGTCGAAATTTTAAGGAAGGCTCTTTGAAAATCAACCACTAAGCTTTAGAGTCGAGTCATCCTTCTTAATAAATTGAAATATGAATATGGAAAATGAAATATGACGGGATCTAGAAAACGTTATTCATAAATGGCTCTGTTCAGCTAGAAATGAAGGGTAAGATCTCAATTAACTAATATTTTTGGGGACACGAAGAATCTTGAATGCCAGACTGACACAACAAATTTCTTCGCCACGAACGCGGGATAATCCAAAATTTATGAAAGGGAAATAAGTTTGCTCACATCCATGGTATCAAAAGCCGTAAACCAGTGCAGAAAATAGCACTGGATAACGGGAAAACTTGCTTTAATTTTCGTCCGACACTCATCACTGCAGGTTATTCCATTAGATCGGAGAAAATAGAGATGAGAGTATAAAACAATGCACTTATTTTAACTACACTTCACATTTCCGAATAAAGTGCTGTATTCATATTCTTGCCTCTCCTCTTTCGGATCTTATCCGATAATTTTATGTGAACAACAATGTCTGGCAATAATTCTAATACATCTTATCAAATGATTCGGCTACTCGCACATTCCCAATATTTTGTAAAACTCGAGGACCTGTAAAACAATTGAATACCTTGTATCTAGGATTTCCACCAAGGGCGGCAGCTCTTTTCGCGTATTCAGATATTGGTCTTTTGTTGCCCATTGCAGACACTGGTCGTTTCGCCATTTGTTGATTCCTAAAAATACAAACAAAGATAAACTGAATTGGTAGAAAATATTTAGTATTTTAGCAAGAAACAAAGGTAACAATTGGCCCAAAATGTCCACGGGCTACAAAGGCCCTACAGCTCCTTGAAGCAAACAATCGTATTGGGAAATACTTACGATGGTATTGATGTAATAGGTTTCAGTGTCCATTCACCCGTGTCTTCATCGAACGTGGCTCGATTTCGAATTTTGTTTCGATCGTCCATTGGAACAAAGTTTTCCATGATCAAGGCCCTGCAATTAAAAATCAATTTTTGTTTATTAATTTCCTTCAGATATTGCATTTCAATGGAATGGATTTAATGCCTTTTATATCACTCTCCCTTGTAGATTTTCTTCAGTAACTCTGGCGGGCGAAACTTAGGGCCATGAAACTTGTCAATCCTACAAGTTTTTTAAAAAAGGTGGTGATCATTAGTAAAGTGCAAACATTTCTTTTTCATACATGCAAGTACTTTCCTTCCATGAATTGAATTGTTTTCAATATATTTCTGTTTGATAAAAACTGTGTTACTGCATAAGGGACTGTGCAGTTTTCAAGTAAAATACCATTTTTCGAAACAATTACATACAGCCTTTCGAAATTCTAGCCTCTTGTAGGTTCTTGTTTATAAAGTTCTAATCACAGAACCCAAGCCTCAAGGTTCTTATAGGAATAGGTTCTTCTATGTTCATTTCTGCTGTATCCTGCGGGCTACCAATGTGCCTGTTACCTATGGCAAAGATTCAGCAATTATCAAGTTGAAAGATTTCCCAAGAAATAGAGAATTAAACGGAACTAAGACAAATAAATTTTACTCACTTCAATTTTAATTCACGGTTTAAGTCTTCTAGATTCTTTTCAAATTCTTGCCTCTCGTTGACATGAACCTCTTGTAAGTCTTGAATTTCTGCTTTTGTTGCTTGTAGTTTCATAAACAGCTGATTGAAAGAATAAAAATTATATCAATACTCAGACAAAGGACAAGAAAGAGCTAAGAATTGGAAAGAAACACGTGGTGTATTTGCGTCCTTTTTTCTGGTCATCCAAGCTATTTTACAAAATTATCCAGCTTATGGAGAACACTTAGGACTTTTGAGAAGCCATGGTGGTAGAAACGGGTCTCGTTTGACTGAGTTGGCTTAAAGTACAAAGAAAATATATCAGATGTAATAAATATATTTAGCATTTGGTGCAAAAAAATTGGTCTTAAAAAGGCTGTACAAGATTAGTAAACAAAGATAAAACCAGCTACCCAATATCAAAAATTCAGTACGAAATGTCCCTCTAATCGATGGATGATACACAAATTCTTCAGCTTGACACTCTTGACATATTTAGCCTTTCGTGTGTTCAGGCTAAACACATGTGAAACTCATCGCTCAGAATCCAGCTGCATCTCCATTAACGTCGATGGCACGAGAAATCTGATTGTATTGCCTAATTCTACAGAGTTCAAACTTCAAGAAAACATTATGGTATATGCTACTTTATCTGCCTGCATTAGGGGAATAAAGTCATTAAGTAGGAAATCGTAGGAGTTGGAAACCTGGATGCAAGATTTCTAAAAGCACGAAATTGATTGCTTATATAATCAGACTCTTGTTTACCTTTTTAAGTTTTTTCGTCTTGACATCAACTTCTTGTTGTAATGAACTAAAACTTTCTTTTATTTCAACAGTGCTATCGTCTTGTTCTTCCAATTTCTGCTGCATTTCTCGCTCTTTTCTCTAAGATAAAAAAGCCATTTTTCAATGCTAATTTCTCACATATTTTTCTTTATATGGTATATACTGAGGGCTTTACCCAAAAATATAGAAAACACCGGCAAAGGAGAACCTGTCATTTCTCAGAAATGGTTCTTGTACATTTGTATAATGGTTCCAACATATCAAGTGCTTACTTGGCGAAAAATCTGTCTGGAGGTTCTTTATCCGCAGTTTCTATAACGCAGGTCTGTACAGTGGTTGGGAACTTTTGCCCAGTTCTCAATATAGAGAGTTCTCTTCAAAACGGACAACTTGAGGAAATATCCGTCAAATTTTTGATGACATAAACAAATATACAAACCTTTTGCTCCGCGATTTGTTTGCGTCTTTCTTCCAATGCTCTTTCCTGTTCCGTTGTCTTGTCAACAATACTTTTTCCACCAATGAGCAGCTTGCTCTCCATTGCCTTCAAGGATATGTAAACAAATTTAAAACAGCCAATGAATGTTTTTATGGCAAACCTTATAGTACATATATCATGAAGCTGATTAGTTCAACAAGGGCAGATTTTGTAATACAATAGCATCAGTCACTTTGGTTCACACCTCAATTCAAAGCGATTAGCGAATGCAGACAAAAGAAATTCTCTGAAGCAGAATTTCAAAACAAACGAAGCTGCAAAGTTGCCCTGAAACCAGTACGGCAAACTCTCGTTTGGTGCGGGCGAAGGGAGGTTTTTTAGAGAAGGTATGTGCTTATAACGAAAGAAGAAGTGTGAATCTAAAGTTCTGTCTCGCAAATTTTGTTTATTTGATTCAGGAGCTGAGGAGTGATTGCGTACATCTGAGCAATAAATATGCAAAATTGTAATGCCCTCTGCTAGGTTTCTGAATCAAATAAACAAAATCCGCGAGACAGAATTTTAGATTTACCCTTCTTCTGTCGGTATAAGCACATACCTTCTCTTAAAAACCTCCCTTCGCCCGCACCAAACGAGAGTTTGACGTACTGGTTTTTCAGGGCAACTTTGCGGCTTCGTTTGTTTCGAAATTCTGCTTGAGAGAATTTCTTTTCTCTGCATTCGCTAATCGCTTTGAATTGAGGTGTGAACCAAAGCGACTGATGCTATTGTATTACAAAATCTGCCCTTGTTGATTGGTTCACACGATACAATTCTCTCTATTGTTCTAATGTTCATTACAAAGGACAGGATCGAGGCTGAATTTTCATTGCAATGAAAAATCGTGAAGCATAAATGAAAAGTCACAAAACAATGGATTTCCACTCCACACTTCTTTATTTTATTAACCAATTGCTAACGTGATATATATCCTTTAAGTAGGCTGAGAGCACTTTAAATTTCTCATTTCTTAACAACAAATTCACATGTTTTAGCAGTAAGAGTTCTTTGCTGCTATGTGAAATTGTTATATCATGATATCAAATATCATTACAAAAGGTTTCTTATATCATTACAAAGGATCAGCACTTGAAGAGCCTGTTTTACACAAGTTCCTTTGCTGGCACGCTGCAATTTAAGACTGGCTAGGAAGGGAAAAAGTTATCATCCTAAGTTCACCCTACAGTAGGCAATGGCGAACCATTGTAGTATTCAGCCTAGTAATACCATGATTATGCCAATAATTAATGATAGTAGGAACGACTGTCATATACTGGTCGCCGATGTCATACGATAAGGCACTACAAGAAGAAGAAAAGGATAATGTACCTTAATCTTTGCACCAATTAAGGCTGCTCTCTCTTGCTCCTTCTTTAACTGATGTGCCCTGTTATTCATTTCAGCCAACAATTTCTTCTTATCCTGAAATAACAAAATATCGTCAACTTCTTATACTGAACTTTATACTCTCGGGTGCCTAATACAAGGGGGGCGCTTATTAATTTTCATCCACCCCCGGCCCTTATTAAGACCCCCCCCTGTTTATTAATTTTGGTAAAACAATGTCCAAAGCTCAATATGATTTTTATACGAAATTTTGTTCGAAAGATAAACCATTGCAGTGTACTCGTAAACTAATTCTTATTCTTATTCTGTTTATTTACATTTGTTTCGTGAAGACTTGAAGAGTTCTAAGCATATAAAGTGCACTTGTCTCCAGTAGATAACGCAAAAACCCGTTTTTTGCGAATTTCTGACCCCCCCGTTTATTAGTTTCTTTGAGGGGTTCCCAACCCCCCCTCCCGTTTATTAAGACCCCCCCTTGTATTAGGCACCCGAGAGTATAAAGGTCATAGCTAGTGTAGCAAAATTTCAGCAGGATGGGCAGTGCCAAATTAGTAACATGTTTTTCCTTTACTCGTTGATTTTGCACGGTTTTTTGCCCTTTTTAACACCCTTTGTCACTGCTCTCAGAGTTGTAAAAAATATTTTCCTTTCTGGGAACCTGGCAAACGGGGTAAAAATTTTCTGCAAAGTCAATTATGTTATGCAAAATATCAAAGTACAGGTTGCAGCAAACAAAGGCTACTGGTTGAAAAAATTGATCATTTATAAGAAGAATCTTAAAACTTCTTAAGAATTCTTGCCATTTTGATGTTCCCAAGGCCTGTAACCTTGCATTTTTAGAAGGGATTATGTTCAATAGTATAGAAAGGTCAAAAAGCTTTCTATGTTCCAAAAAGATTGCTAAAAGACAAATCATTTCCCTTGTTTGGGAAAAACTTTTACTGAAAAACTTTCTGCCAAGGCTGAAGATTTTCTGGGAACCTAGTTCCAACGCTCCGATACTTTTTGCAGCTCTGGCCCTATCTAATAGCTGTTTATGTCCTACTTTACACGCTGATGATGAACCTTGGAATCGGTCCGAAACGTTTGTACTAATCAAATTATGGCTTAGGCACTTGGATTCGTCTCATGGATTTGTCTTAATCATTACATGGATTTGTTTTCACTATTACCTGATATTGTCATCTTTGAAAATTGACTAGTAAAAGATTATGATATGCTGAAATATGCTGAAAATATTACACGAACATGATTTTTTCGTCGTCGTTCTTGCTCTCTGATTTATCGTCAGACTAGCATAGAGCTCAAATCTTTAAAAAGAAGGGTGTAAAATTCTTCTTTATTTTTCTTTGAATCAAAGTGCTTGAAAGGAACTTTAGGTAATTTGCTGTAAATCTGCCGTGGCAATTTTTTGATATCGTGATTAGCTTTAAAATGGCGGCATTTATTGATTTCGAGGTTGTGACGTCATCAAATTTCTAAATCCCTAACCAGAAGAGCTACAAATTTCTGCTTGCAATCATGTTGTAGACTTTCATAAACTATGGTTTTCTTGAAGATTACGTCAATTTTCCTAAAGTAATTTAGGAGTTACGATGATTTTAATTTTCTCAAAATTTTTGAAGGATTTTTACAAAAATAATCAAAATGCCGCCATTTTGAAAATAATCAAGATACTAAAGAATTGCCACGGCAGATTTACGGCAAATTACCTAAAATTTCTTTGAAGTCATTCAATTCATGGAAAAATTTGATACAATTTCACACCCACCTTTTTTAAGATCTGAAAGATTTGAGCTCTATGCTCGTCAGACTGTAATTTCCGCTTGGTGTCCTATCTCCAAAATTATTAATAGCTAGAAGAAGGATGAAAGATTGAGCGTGTGAGGGATAATATCAACAAAATGTTTTAAAGGGCCTTTCAAGTAGAATTAATAATGATGAAGGTTTGATGAGATACCTCCTCCATCATACTGTGATTCTGTAATAATGCATTCTTCTCTTTTTCAAGTTCTGCTTGTTTCTGTTTTATCAATTCAGAACTGTCCACTTCTGTCTCGTCTTCGATATCATCTTCATCATCGTCGTCTCCTGGAAACGAGGTTCATGCAATATAAGTAAGAATGCATTCATCATTCTAAAATGCAGCCGTTTGGGTGAAGGTACATTCCTTTGAACTGTGAGACAAATTGCAGGAAAGCTGTCGAGAAAGCATGTCCACTTTCTCGAGAAAGCCCCGCTAGAGCATTATCAAACCGTACAAAATCGCGATCAAATGTCCTAAATATTTCTACCTTACACCAATGACCTCTACATGCTTTAATAAGCGTTATCCCTTTGGCAAACAGAAATATTCATTGCTGTTAGGCAAAGATATAAGGGAAATGTCATCAGTAATTTAGAGGACTGTTCTGGAGGTTGCATGAAAGAGATTTCTCAAAAACAGTCCCTCATAAATTCGGAGTGGAGCGGCCTATTTGAGTCAGGCAAATTATTGAAATTATCTGAATATGTCCACTGTTGAATAATATACTTGCCAGTATCAATGTCTCAATTCTTAGGAAGGAGTGCCCCTTGAAGCGGGCATTTTTGGTACGATTCGAAGAATCACACATTTAAAGGCAAAGTCTGGGTTTGGCTAGCCTGCGTGCAGAATCTATTGATTCCCTGAAGAAAAGTGAGGTTCCTTCAGGGAATCAGTAAAGTCTGCACGCAGGCTAGATCGAGCCCTGTTCAGCTGCAAACTCAGAGGATAACACAATTACTGCACCACAACAGCAGCATTTCTGATGCAAAGATTCTAAATAATTTTCCTACCTTGTCCACCTCCTTTTTTTCGTCGTCTACCTTTTCCTTTTCTTGGGCCACCTCTCTTGTCCAATTCATGCTTTAACCTATGGACAAAGAAATTTATTCAAAATAATCTAGATGCAATTTCGATGGACTATTACTCCAACGTTTCGGTCCAGCTCCCATTGCGAGAAATAATATCCCAGAAGAACACTTAAGTAAAGGTACAGGATACAAATTTCAAAGGAAGAATCGGATATGAAAGAGCAGATGAAGCGAAAATATAGAAACATATCGGATGTCCAAAAAACTAAACAGATAGGATGGGACTAGCGATGAAAATTTAGCTTTAGTCAATGCTTAATCATTCTTCAAACTTCCCATGATAGTTAACTGCAACACAGATACCTTGCTTGTTGACACTGGTGCTTTGAGAGTTGAAGTATTAATCTTAAAAAGTTCAAACTTATCTCCACCGGGTCTCCACCCAATACCTGAACTTTGGCCATTTTTGGCCAGAGCCAATATCCGAATGTTGATTTACATTGAATCTAAACATTCAAAAGTTTTTCTTTGTCTTTCTGTATCACTAATCTTCTGTCAATTTTGTACTTCTACAAAACTTTCACAAAATCAGGCATCATTACTATTTTGGCTGCTTTGCCACGCCACTCAGATATATATCTACTCCCAGGTGCCAAACAGCTGTCCCTCTCGTTCACAGTTGTCCCTCTCGCTCACAGTTTATTTTGATTGTTTATTTCTTATTTCTTATCAGTCGATTCTTGGCTTCTATCAAAATTTCGCAAAATTATATATCCTTAGTAATTAGCCATTTGGTCACTCCACTTACGAATCTACGAGATATTTTGCAACATTGCTACAGAGGTGTAGATACGACGTGATCACAAAATCGATCAAGATGATAAAGACATACTTGGCAATCTCTTCTTGAAATTCCCTAAGAAGCGCATCCTTTGGATCTTCGTTAATCTTAGGCTTGTTCTTGATTCGTTTGGCACGGTCAGCATATCTGAAATAAAAGGTTTAACCATCAAAGTCAAGTCCCTGCACAATATCATCGAGTGAACTACTGTCTTCAAAACTGGTTAGTTCATTTGACAAAGTTTCAAAGCACTGGCTAAAACTACCACTACGTTTCATATGGTCTGTTTATAAAGTTTTTTTTTCATATAATCAATTAAGAGAATAAAACACAAAAAGATACAACTACTGTGCCGATCATGGCGGGAATAGATGCTAGGTCATCGAAGTTGCCACCATGAAAGGCACTTACAACTCAATATTTACAATTTATCAGAAAAAAAACTACAAAGGAAAATTTAATGTCTGTCTCACATCTGATGCCAGGCAACGATATCAGGGAGTATTTAAAATTGAAAGGACACAGGTGCTAGGTAATGAGGAGGGGGCCCCACCCCGCCGATGGGCAGCCGCCGCCCAATGCCGCAAGCGCCATCCCAATCGGGATAACGCTGAAAACAAAGGCAAAGACAATGGAACGGAGTATCAGTAAACTATGGCTTTCGATGGAGAGAAGTATAACTTACCGTAAAGTTGTCATTGTTTCTTCATAATTATAGCTTGCTGGACCCTGAAAGTACAACAAAGAACCTTTGAACACATGGAACGTATACCTGAAATATTGCAGTTCCATCGTGCCATAAGACTACGTAGAAATTTTGAGTGGTACAAAAGCTAAACTAATCCATTTCCACTGATAATTTCTGAGTTTTTCTAGATCAAAGCTCCGGACGACAGAACATAAACTGCGTAAACTGGCGTAATTGAGCAACCTGAGTTAAGGAAGTGTTTGGATACATAACCTTTTTTAAAGGAAAAATCAGGAGTTTAAGGCCCAAGGAAGAAAATACCAAATGTTGCCTAATGGCGGGATCTGCTGCAGGAGGGCTCAAAGCTACGAGTTTTCGCGCATGCAAGCGCAGTATTTTGCTCTGTCACTTCGGACAAACTTCTCACATGTAAAAATGGCTGATTTCAAATAGACCTTACTTTGATGGACAATGCTTTGCAAAAACTTCGGTATCGATCCCTATCAAAAAAGGAAATGATGCAGACATTTTAGAAAGTAATGCCTAAAGTAACGTTTTTAATAGAAAAAGGCTGGTACTGACCATATTTGCAACCATAACAGTACGAGCATTGCCACCAAGGGAATCTAGAAAATGCAAATTGGCATAATTCAATGTGTATTTTTGAAAATTAGATGCTACTTATACTAGGCATGTTTCTACTTCAAAAGATGCATTCTCGTTTATAACGGAGCAACTTTCTAAACAGGGGCTAACAATGTGGCCAGTAAAATTCGATTTATGGATCACCAAGTTCTAAGCAAAGTTATTGCCACTGATATTTCGAAATGTGCAAAAATTGCCAATAGTGTGACTGATTGATTTCAGATTCCCTAATTCAGCATTTTGTTCATTCACTCACTTTTTAAAACAAATGCTCGTTCTTTCTTCTTTCAATCTCCTCATTAAACTGATCATCCGAATTTACACATTCATTTTTCTCAATTTAACCGCTAATCAGTTAAGAAAACAAAGGTTTTACAACAGTGACAACAGTAAACACAGCCATGATTAAAATTTCAAGCGTAGGTAAATGCAAAATTTTTTCAATAAATTTAATCACTCACCTTGTAAAAGTCGTGTTAACTTTGAGTCCCTATATGGCACGTGAGTACTTTTGCCATCAACCTATGCAAGCAAAGAATTAATCACACTAAAAGTGGGCAGGATCGTGTTTAGTATTGCACTGGAAAGACGAGACAAATGCAGACCTTACGGGGTAACAAGCTCAATTTTACAAAACTATAGGTACTCCAAATCATATTAAGACTACTAACGTATGGAAAGTTTTGAGCTCGTAACAGAGCCATCTGAATGCAACAAGTGCTGACGAACTATTTTACCAGTCATTCCTAGGATTAGTTACCTTCCAAGGTGGTCCGAGCTGACCGACGCATACTTGCTCATCCCAATAATGATCGTTTCGATCTGAGTACGAGCGAATGGCGGCAAGAACCGATTTTTAAATCTTTTTTGAAGAAATGACAATCATTTGAAATCTTCTCATTAGAATCATGACATGAGCTAATAAATTGCTTCCTAAAAGTGAAGTGGTGTTTGTCTGAACTTACCAAAGCAGAAATGACATTTCCAAGAGCTGATAACGATAAATTAATTTTGGTCGCCTCTTTCAGTCTTTCTCCCTGTGAAATAAGCACAAGTTATAATTGAATATGTACCATTAAAAAAGAATGCAGCTACTTCTAACCCCAGTGGGCGTTTCGTTACAATAGAGTCACCATTCTTCTTCATAGAAAACTAACGTTTTATCAACGAAATTTTCCTTCTTTTCGGGATGCTGCATGTTTGGGAACGCGATGGTTAGCGTCTATCTATGAACAAACGTAAGCTAACCTTGGCACCGGTCTTCGCTTGTCTCTCGCTTCCAGCTAAATCAACCATGTTTAATTTTCCAACTCGAATATGAGACTCTTCGTCAGGTCCAGTCTGAAAGATAGATTTGCAGCCATTAAAATAACGAATAAAGAAATATAATTTGAAATTATCAAACTAAAATTCCTTCCGAAAAATATCTTCTTACCTGCAACATTAAAGGAACAGACACAACTCAAATGATTCCCAAAAGATTTGGAGAATGAATAAAAAGTAAATGCTTTATCCGATGAAATGCACATATCAACAGTCCATTAATCAGATGGTCTATTTCCAAAGATTCCTTCCTATCACAAAACCAATGATGCAGCCACAGGCGTACAGAAAAGTGGACACATTTCTAAAATACTGGTCACAGTAAAAGATAGAGAATAAAACCAGAGATGCAGAGTGAAATGGAACCGGTCTTGAGGCAAACAAAAATAAAACATGGAGATATGTAAGAGTTAGTTCAGCTCACCTCACTGCATTCAATATAGATGAGAAAAATTGCATGGGATCTTGAAGAATGTTCATTCATATTTGTTGCTCTAAAAAGAGAAAAAACTATTTCAAAAGTTAAGTGTCTCAACTTGTCACATACAGAAGTCTGAAAAAGAAAATAATCTATTTGTATCAATATACAAGATTCAGATACCATAATCAACAGATATCTACAGCCAATCTACTCCCAAAGAAACGATTCAAAATTGAATTTCCTTTCGATAGTATGACATTTTTCTCACTTATTCCTGGCTCTTGCCATTTCAGACTTTCAAAGGTTTGACAATTATCAGAGGCGTTTGTGAGCATCCCATGTTCATAAACGTAAAAATTAATAAAGCAAACATACCCTACAGCTCTATTTTGATTGCCAACGTTCATGACATGTTCAATTTCTTTGACACTTTTTGTAACAAAGGATTGAAGATCCTGCAAATAAATCACAGTAAATGAAAACCTTCAGAAATATTTCTGCTGTAACTGAATGATGTAACTTTTTGATAACTTTAGTGTTTCTCATATCTTAGTTTATTTCTCCCTAGTTGTTCATTCTCTGCCAGGACTTGGGATATCTTAGGCATTAAAAAACTCAAGACTAAAATTGCATTTACTCCTGCAAGTTAAACCAGCTTCAATTAACCTGGGTTATTGAATGGGACCTTCTAATTGGTCAATTTGATTTCAAATCGATTTCATCTGAGACGTTCAAATTCAAGCTTGTCACCTTGTTATCAAACTGTTCTAATTGAGTGAATCTACTTCCAACTCTCAGGTCTGGGAGTAACTTTAATAGACAGATGATGGGGGTGTGCCATTTTGACATCTGAAATCACACCCAATAAAATTTATGAATTTTTGTAAAAACCATGCTCCAAAATTTACAGGCCATTAAAAATATATCCCCCAAAAATTGTGACAAACCCGAACTAAGTCTTAACCACATATATGAGCTTTGATCGAATTTGATACTGGAAAGGTTCCTTTTTCTAAAATGGCACCCAAAAATGTATGCCCATTTGTGATCTTACCAAAAAGGACACCCTAAAATCTACTTTCAGCTCCAAAGAAGCACCCTAAAAATGACACATCCTGTACAGGTATGTATGGTGGTTACCCCTCAAGCTGGATTCTTGACACAAACAACTTGATACTGTAAAACATTTGTGCAGTCTTTCAAACTAAAAACTCTGCCCTCTCTTTAAAGTAAATGAACTGAGATATAGCGACATAATCTAAACATAGCACAAAAGAACGGCAGGCGCCACTAATCTTCTTATTGTTTTCATAGATCAAAAACGTCAAATACAATACTAGGTTATGTTTAGATTGCCCAGTCCCCTTAGCTAAGTTTGCTTTTAACCCTGTTGATTTACCTTAAACAGAATGCGTGACTTTCTCTGAAAACTATATACATTACTAGAATTGACCTTTTCCACTGAAGGGTTCCTAAATAAACCAAAGCAACACAATTTTAAAAATGAATTTACCTTCACGTAAATACCAGTGTCAGGCCTTTCTTTTAGTTCTAGTCTCTTCTTTTGATCTTTGGAGAGCAAATCTCTGATTTCCTCCTACATTTTAAAAGTGCATTACTATTAGATATTACACGAGGGAAACAGCAAAAACTAGCCCTTGTGAATGCTAGAGTTAGTGTGTTAGGAAGATAAAGATCCTCCACAAATTAAAGTGCTATCCTGCCTAGAATTTTCAAGGATTCTGAAAATTCTTGAGAAAAGCTTTCTCCTAGGAATTCCTATTTAAAACTTTCTACCAGTCATTCAAATGTCAAAACTTCCTTGATGATTCTTAAGGGTTCTTCTCATGCTAAATTTAATAAAACTAAATTGAATATTAATGTGTGCAAGGCCTCCTGTATACACTATGAGAAAAAACAGAAATATATGACAGTATACTCAAGATGATATTACCTGATAAATTTCCAAATAAGATGCTCTAACAAGATACTGCTGATCATGTGTTCTTGAAATATGTGTGAATATATGATCAAATGAATTTGGAATTACACCCCTGAGCTCAGGATCTGACCTCACACCTACAAAACAAATATGTTTAAATCTTGTGTGTACAATGCTTAGTCAAAACATGAACAAACTGAATGCAAACCTCTATGCCCAAAAATATATCTTGGATCAAATCTTGCTCCTACAATACTCAGGTAAAACAAAAAATTTAATACAAACCTCTAAAAAGGCCATTTTTTCTTTGTACAAACAGTACAAGCCTTGTGGACAATATGGTTTCCCTTCTTACGAAATTATTCTTAATTCTTAAAAATAATCCAGTTATCATTTTGTTGCTCCAAACCCCCCTGCCCTAGGATAGGTGGGACTGATGCCAACCTATTCACCTCCAATTCCCTGAAAAATTGCCCTGGAGAGCAGGGACATGCAGGGTGATTCACTTCTCCCAAATGCTTACAGCTTTTAATGGTGCTGCTTTAAGTGGGGTCAAACACGAGCTGTCACCTCTCATCAACAGAAGAGTATTGCCCCCAATAGCCAAAGATATCACTGGCCTCCACAAGAGGAAAATGTGAATGATCAACATGGGTCCTTCTATCTTGGGAAGGGGCTTGGGGCAATAAAATGTTGCCTGCATAAAGCTTTATAGCAATGCAAAATGATCAAATATCCATTCATTTCACAAGATTTCCAAATTGAACAAAGGAGACAGAAGCTCCAACATCACTCAATCAAACCTTCCATATAAATATACAAAAAATATCACTTGCTAAAGACTCTCTTGTTGAAGAGCTAAATGATCTATTCCTGTGTAAGAAAATTGACAATGTTTGAAAGGCCTGCATTGAAGCTGACAAAATGCACAAAGCTGTGTTCCTAGATCATTTTCAGTTCTTCACAGCTCTTTCTAAAACTATTATCTCTAAAACTACTTACCTTCCATAGTAAATGTTTTCCCAGTCCCTGTTTGTCCATATGCAAATATTGTACCTGCAAAAATCAGAGAAACAAGATGCAAAACTGCCATGCTCTTGAATCAAATTCAAAAATTTTGTAGGCTCAATGCTGTCAAACTTTACAGGAACAACAAGGCAAAGCAGCATATTCCGGTGCAGTTAAGTTTGTGATTGATTCTCCTCCTTTGTTTGTTTATTGATCTGTCTGTCTGTTTTCAACAAATTTTGTCCCTTTCATCAGCGATTTTTGGTCAGCGGTTTTTGAATGGGCAATGGAATGATACATACACTAAAAAGAACTTTGTTATTTGTTCAGGAAAAGGACAGGAAAATCTTTTGAAATTTCAAAGGCAATGGGAACAAAGCCTATCCATCTGTTGTCTGTAAGAGATTGAGTTTTTTTAGTGAATTACGGATCAACAAATCAGAGATCACATAACTGTGGAACAAGGAAAGAACAATAAAGAAGCTTTATGGAAGAGATCAAGTGAACCCAGTGGCATGTCTCCCTGACACTGTTATTGCTAATTTACAGCATATATTTATCGAAAATGCAAAGCTCTTACCATTATATCCATTCAGAACTGAATCTACCAAGGGTGAAAATGTTTCATCATATATGTCTCTTTGTTTTGAGCTGGAAAAAATAAACCATACAGCACAATGAATCAAAGAATGAATTCTGCTTGGGTTTGTGAAGGGCTATAAGCAAGCATTTGACAATAAATAAAATTGAAAAATAGCCAATTAGATCAAAGATGGCTTTGTGTTATAAAATGCACATCCAAAGAATTGTTCTTTGATTTAAGCATAGCCAGACCTATTTACCATTGCACATTTCCTTTAAATCAACTTTTGGCGATGGCAAACTCACAGACATTCCAGTGCAGATCATGAAGTGGTAACTGAAATGATCTGGGCCACAATTTAACCCAAAGCTTTTTATCAAACATTGATCACATAATTTTCAAAGTTATTTGCAGCAGAAGAGAAGAGACTGTTTTAAAACACAACAAAACATACTTCCAATCATAAACAGCATCAAATGTAAATTCCCTTGGAGGCTCTCCCTTCTTTGTTGGGCATCTTAGCATAACTTGTCCATTCTTCACATTCATATCCACAACCCTGGATTTGAAAAAGACAAATATTAAATATTTTTGGGGTCTGCAGGGGTAAAGTGAGTAGGCTGGGGGTAAAATGGGTTTAGTTGGTTGCTGGAAACTGTAGATCCTGAACTGATGAATCAATATTCACTATGTTAAGAAGGGTAGTTGTTCAAGTGATTGCAGTTAGGGAAAAAAAGAGACCTCAGCATGAACTATCCAAATTTTTTGCACAACAAACCTTTTACTCTAAACTTACCATTTGTGCCCAAGAAGACCCTTTAATGCTTATTCATACATTTGTTCAACTATACACACATAATAAAGGGAGATTTAGCAAAATATTACATTTGTAAAGAGGCGTTTAACAACAAACATTGCAAAATCTCCAGACTCATAACAGCATTTAAATAGCTTACTAGCAGTATGTGATTTTGCAACCACTAAAAAACATTTGTCAAACCTTTCATGATTTGCAGCAATTTCTTTTTCATTCATAGGACGACACCTTACAATAACTTTCACACATTCTGCTGATTTTTTGCCAGCCTGGAATAAAAGTATCAATATATATACATATATTTATATCTTTAGGCTGAATAGGATACTTTTAAATACAGCATTTGTTTTGTTTTGCCACAACAAAAACATGCCTTATTTCATTGACTGCAGTAAGCAATATCTTTTCATAATTTTCTTTCAGATAGGCTAAGGCTAATTGCAAATCCTTGCATTCAAATGTATCTAGTAATTTCAGAGAGAGACTAATAACACAGATCTGTTGAGTCTTTGAAAATTAGTTGTGGTTTTATCTTAAGGAATCTTATTATTTCTTCACCAGTTATGATACTTTCCTTGATTCAGCATTTTAAACAAGGATTATCGGATATTTGCAAAATTTTATGGCATTCTTGATGCAATGCTCCCTTGTGAATAGGGTTTGGTGAGTTTCAAGTGTAACACAAAGAAACGTTTTTACAATCTTCCTGTGGAATCATAAACTTTTTTTCACTTATTTTGCTAACTGTCAAAAAGAACATTTTACTTCATTGATTGCAGGATTCAATCTTCCTCTCAGTGCTCACTGTTTGTTGTTCCAGGCCTGGATAATGGCTTATCATGACTGAAAAATTACTTGAATTGTTTGCTCTTCAAAACAGCAAATCATTTTCTACAAGTCATTTTGCTAGGTATCATGATTAGATTTTCACTTTCAATTTTAATTACCATCTCTTCTACGCAGTGATGCGTTCAGGCAACGTTCTTCCACATAAATTCTTCTTTTTTTTTTCCTAGCAAGACTAATCCTCTTCGTCTGAACAATTAATGTTTGTAAAATCGCTTCTGGTCAATAAACTGAAGTCAAAACATCTTTCCTTTGCGGGTGGGTAGCAGCGTCTGCAAGTGCAACCATGGAGACCTCACGTCACAGCATCTGACTTTATTTGCCCTCTCACTTCAGAACGTGAAATAAACAGCTTTTGGCTTCAAAATGCACCAGAAAGGATCCAGAATATTCTTTCGTCAATGTTTTTGCATAAGGACTGCTAAACTTCCAGTAAACAGGAGTAAAACTTTCAAGTGTCCCTGTAATATCACTGCAGTCTGTCTGCTAGGCCGTTCGTGGATTAATGCTCAAAAATATTTCCAAGGTACTTCATGTAAGCATCGATGGCGCTGCGCAGCAACGCAGCGTTCTCCATAAAGAGACAACAAGTTCGGATTTTCATCATTCAGTTTGTCATCAACTACCGTTTGTTTGTTCCATCAGCTACCAACTCCAGTTAGATTAAAGTAAATCTTTGCAACTTTTGCATTTCTTTTTGAAAGAGAAAATGAATTTGATAAATTTCGCCATCGAGTATTTGCAAAATTTTTTTCTGTGCCAAACGTGATTTCAAATGGCGCTTACTTTAGAGATCACGTTTGGCCACAAACATTTTGCGAAAACTTGATTGTGAATTTTGATCAAGTTGATTTTGACGAAAATTATGTAAGAATTACTCTTCATATGTGTCTTTAAAAGGAGTCGTCCGTTCTACATGAGTTTACCAATTTTTGGTTCTTCTTCGACTGAAGAATTACCTTGGGTACCAGTGCAAACACTAAAATGGTAACTAAAAAATTACGTCAGTATTGTACTTTAATGCTTTGTGTTAGGCTTCAAGAAGCTGTATTCAAATCAATAGTTTTAATTTTTTAGGTTTTCTTGCCACCATGGCTGATCAGACGATGACACTTTTTTTGCCCATCCGTACATCAGTGCCTTTATGCAAAGTTTCTCTTGCGCCCTTTTCTAGAATTCCCCAAAGGTGAGGAGACGAAGAACGCAAAAATCACAATTGAAAACAAATACAAAAACATATTCATTCATATCCTTGCAAATCTTTATTATCAATATTTCAGATATAAGTTCAACTACAATTATCTCTAAATACAAAATACAAATTAGCCTATGTCAAAAATTTCTGTTGAAGTTTGCAGAAACGAGACCTTTTACTGTTTTGGCAAAACTTTTTTGATGTAGTAAACAGTTTCTCATCGAGCCATGGACAATAACGCATCGTGTTTGTAGCTTAGAAATCATAAGCGTACGGGAAGAAAAAAATCTAGGGGGGCTACCCGACACAAAGCCCATTGTTTGCCAACATTTTTGCTCGACTAAGGACAAAGATTTGCCCGGTCCATCCAACCCTTAAGCTTGGTAGCAGTGATATAAGTGCAAAAATTGAGCATAAGCATCTTGGTATGATACTTGATTCTAAATTAGATTTCCAAAGTCATGTTAGAGAAGCTATTGTTAAAGCAAGGAGAGGCATTGGCATGATAAGATATCTTTCTAGGTATGTTTCGAGAGAGGTTCTCGATGTGATATATAAGTTACACGTAAGACCACACCTCGACTACGGCGATATAATCTACCACAAGTATGACCCTGATATGCGCTTGACCTTCACACAAAAGCTTGAACAAACGCAGTATCTTGCTGCACTAGCAGTAACTGGAACATGGAGAGGTACAAACAGGCGGAGACTGTTTAATGAGCTAGGTTGGGAAACATTGTATGATAGAAGGTGGTATCGTAGATTGTGTCATTTATTCTCCCTTATTAATTCCAAATCACCTGAATACCTGTATAGTGAGCTTCCCCAAGCGCGGCAAATGCAGTATAGCCTGAGAAATCTCTCTAGCTTCGAGCAACCAGTCAGCAGAACAGTTCGTTTCGCTAGCACGTACTTCCATAACGCGCTATTCGAATGGAATTTACTCGACGATGAGACAAGAAATTCAAAATCTTTGTTTCAGTTTAAGCATAAATTACTTGAAATTGTAAGACCACTAGGAAACTCAACATACAAAATCTGTGACATTTCTGGTGTCAAACTGTTGACAAAACTCCGCGTGCATTTTAGTGCCCTAAATGAACATCGCTTCAAACATGCTTTTGACTGCCTCAGCCCAGTTTGTTTCTGTGGTAAAGACAATGAAAATAACAAGCATTTTCTCCTGCACTGCCCCCTATACGATGTACTTCGTGGAGATCTCTTTGACCAGCTCTCTGATGTTCCAGGTCTAGATATCGCCAGTATCAGTAATATGGATGATGATACTCTTTGTCATCGACTCTTGTTTGGAGATCCATCTCTAGGTACTATTGAAAACAGAGTAATATTGGAAGCTACGATCTCTTTCATAAAAAATTCTGGCCGATTTGATTGATACAACAATATCAAGCCAGCAGCAGCAGTTCCCTATTCCTAGTTCCCTGTGTTTATGTTTGTGCTCTTTTTTGTTTTTCTTGTTTTTGTTCCGCATTGCTGAGGTGGATTACTGGGATAAACCATGCACTGCAATATTTTTCTCTCGTTTTTTACGGCTAAGAGTTGAATAACCTTAATTTCTTTTGACCAGTTATCTGCCTTGGCTCAGTTGCTTTGTTGTCGTTTGTGCGTATTGTATCTTGGTTTCGTAGTTTTGTTCCTTGTTTTTTGTATATTTAAATTAATTGGATTTGTAAGTGCCATCCATAGTGAAGACCCGGTGACTTTATGTCTTTTTTCACTATGGATGGCACAGTGATATATATCCCTATATATTGTAGTTTTTAATCTTGATAAAAAAAAAAAAAAAAAAAGATTTGCCCGAATGGGGCTGATTTTTACAAATTTCTCCAAAGTTGGGGGGCTACCGTCCCCCCGGCTCCCCTGCCTCGTACGCTTATGTTAGAAATTAAAGTTTATTGCCTCGATATTACTGATTTCCTTTGTTTTTTCTCTTTGTTTTCTCTTGTTGCTTTGCCAAAGCTAGTTTGATGTAGTAAACAGTCTGCCATTGAACAATGTGCAATAATGCATCGTGTTTGTTCGTGTTTGTAGCTTGGAAATTAAAGCTCATTACCTCGATATTACTGATATCCTTTGTTATCTCCTCTTCGGCCCAAGCCTTGCCAGCGCTACAAATCAAATTCAAATGGCTCCTGCACGTCTGAACAGTTCACTCCTACACAGCATAGACATTTGAGTTTGCTTTCTAGCACTAGGCTTGGGCCGAAGAAAAAACATCAAAGAAAAGCAGTAATATCGCGGCAGTTGTGGCGCCAGGGGAGGGCTAGGGAGGCTACAGCCCCCCTGTCGGAAGCATCTAGCCCCCGTCGGAGGACGTTTTAGGTTCCCGTCGGAGGAAATTTGGAAAAATGATGTACAAAACTACATATTTTAGCCATTTTAGCCCCCCCCCTGTCGGAAGCTCCAGCCCCTCTGTCAGAAGGTTTCTGGCACCAGCCCTGTATCGAGGTAATGAACCTTGACTTCTAAGCTACAAACACGGTGAATTATTGCACATGATTGAACGTATGTACCAAGGATACGATCTGTCATATTTACCAAGGATAAGACTAAGTCATTTCAAGGCTGGACTATGAGATCATGTATCGAGCTGAATGGAAAATAAAATTTCTCAGAGGAGAGCTAGTCAGGAGATACAAGTTTTTCACTAAGGTTTGTACGTTAATTATTGTTGCAAACTTTGATTTGAAGACGTTTCACTCTGAAATTGCTTTCTGGCGTTTTCGAGCCTTCTCACGAAAAGTGAAAACATCTGATATTGTTACGAAAAGTTTACACTAGTTGAAAAGATGACCAAGCAGGATATTGCTAACTTGCACCAAAATATCAAATGCATATCAAACTTAGCAAGATGAGCTACGGATTTCCTAAATCATTCTTGAAGCAACTCTTTGCCCGAAAAACTTCAATCAGTTCTACAATATCATACCGCAAAAATAAAAAAAACCTAATAATAAATTACGCAACAATATATACATCATATGTTTGCATAATATTGAATGATAAATGAATAATATCACTGAATAATACATTATCGAAAGAAAGACATTTTCATTCTTGAGGTTTGGATGTTGAGCAAAATCTGGCAGCTCTACAATTATGTATGAATTATAGAACAACGAGGTCCTTGGACTTCTCGTCAACAATAACGGTAAATTTAGAAAAAACATGTTTTTAGCTATAATCGTTAAAAGTAGTTTGCAGATTAAAACTAGGCATGTATAGTTTGCAGATTAAAACTAAAATATGCAGAATTATTAAGCAATGCTAAACAGATATTCAGCTGCAGGTTATTTTTTGGTCTCCTTAACCAATTCAGTCATTTTTTCACAGTAAGACCGCTTTCCAACTCTCATACGCTCCTCTGTTCTTACAAGTTCCAATGTCCTGGCTGCCATGCCTCGTAGTTCGTAAAAAACATCTCGTAATTTGATTAAACGTTGCAGGAAGAATTTGGGAATAAGCAAAGCAGGTCAAAAAATAAAAGTAAGTCCTTAGTTAGGCTTAGTTAGAAATCTCGTACTAACCTAAATTCGCCGCTAACCCAGAACTAATTTTGAGAAAATATATCTACCATGCAACTCGAATGAGCATTCCTGAATCAGCAGATATGTTAATTCAATTCTTCGAATCACCAAAGAAAGAATCCTTTTACTATAATCTTTCTGCATAACTTGATGGAAATGCCCCTGTTTTGCCGTTTGCTTTGCCAACCATCCATCCGTTTCCTTCATCTTCAATGAGGACGACAATCTGGAATTCAAACATTTAGATTTACAAAACAAGATCACTTTGGCCTAGAAATTACGACGCTCAATATTTCAGGCCTCAAATAAACGATCGCGTTGTTAAACTCCCTTATTATTATGCACAGAAATAGCTCCTACAGTAAAATACATTGTTGGTTCATTGCAAGCAACATCTGCTCACCAAAGCGTTTTATATACACAAAACCAAGAAAAACTGCCGAACTCATTGAAAAGATATCACAACACACAAAACTTTACAGAGTGTCCCAAAAAACTGTGCTCCATTTGTGTGGTTGGTCTGGAGGAGCTGTAGATTCAATCATCTCAGTTTTTACACAGTTTAATGGGCCAGGCATCAACTTAGAGTTTGAGACCTTCTACGAGTAAATCTGGAAAGAGGTTGCTGACAGGTGCAGTGTTCAAATATCTGGAAGTTACATTTTGAAATCCACAGTGAAGAAAAGATTCGTCAGTAACTGTTCACAAGAGATTCGCTCTAGAAAACATTTGCAGCTAAAGAATAATCTTTGGTCTAAATCGAATCGAATGCCTACTAAAATCCTCTATAATTACAAATAAAATTTCTTAAAACTAGCATAATTCCAGAGCCTTAAAGAGCATCGCTAAAACTTTTAATCTTTCCTTCTATGCCCTTAAGCCACTGCCCTTCCACAAAATAAGCAAAGAAGGCAGTTCAGTAGTTCACAATAAAACAGGCTGATGTGTAGATCTTCATACCTGTCCCTCGTCAACTTGTAATTCATCACCGTCTGGTTCTGCTTCGAAAGTATATAAGATCCTCAGTATGACATCATTCTCTTCGATTTTCTGGAGATAAACAAACAGGAATTTTCAACTCAGTAACTCCAAAAAGGTAATCTAGGAGCCTAAAACGAGAAATTCCAAACAGTAAACTGACTTAAGGTTTAGAATGTTGAATTTAGTTCCACTTGTAATAGTTACATTTAAATGATTATCTAAAAATTGTAGAATCTTTCAAATATTTCGTCCAGTGAACATATTGACTAATACAGCAAAGACAATCTAAAATTGTCAAAGGGTTAGGCCCCGTTCACACTACTCCGTTTTTGTGCAAAAACGGAGAGAAAAACCTCCGTTTTTATGAAAGTGTTCACACTGATCCGCACAAAAACGCCACAAAAACGGAGGTTTTCGAAAACGCTGTCAAAAGTGGATATCCACAAAAACAGAAGTTTTTGCAAACGCATTTGATCAATGTGAACGCACAAAAACGGAGGTTTTAGAAAACGCTCCAATATTCAACAATGAGCTTCACAAAAATGGAGCAATGTGAACGCACAAAAACGGATGTTTTTCGCTGCGTTTTGTTATCGGGCAGATCAGCGTGAACGCACAAAAACGGAGGTTTTTCTCACCGTCTTTGTACGAAAACGGAGCAGTGTGAACGGTAGCTTCGATGCAACAAAAACGGATACTAACAAAAATGGAGCAGTGTGAACGGGGCCTTAGAGGACACAATATAAACTCATGCATACTGTAAAAGCACTATCAAGCCCCCACCGAACTATTTAATTTGGAAAATCCAGAGGGGGGTTATTAGATAGGAAGGCCTATTCAAAAAGTCAGATGAAAAGGGTATATATGATAGCTTGATCAGTCTTTCACCTTATATTTTGCGGATTCAACATACAATTTTACGAGTTAAATACATAAATTCGACACAGTTTTATCCTAAACTATATCAAAATTAACTTGCAAACATTTTTAAGGTGAACAAATTGAGAACCTTTGGTAATTTCTGGAATTTGATATATTTGGGGGGGGCTCTATAGAGAAGGGAGTTTCTTTAAAATCTTGGCAAAGAGGAGAGGGGCTTAATACAGCTCTTACGGTATATATATCGTAAAAGAAGAAATGAAGATGAAGCATGACAAAAACCAACAAGGGATGCATCTGCCAGGGAATATTTTTTATCATCTTACCTCTGCGTATGACGACGGAAAATAGCCTTTTTTGCCTTTACAAAGACCCTGAAATTCAATGATATAGCATTCAATCATTCTGAGAGCTCCAAAGTTCGTCTAAAATTAGATGCAATGTGAAATAATTTCTACAAGAGGATTCATTAAGGAATATGTTTCTCAGTATTGTTCAACCACCTTTCAGTTATTGCTGCTCTGTTTGGGGCTGTTCCGGAACCACTAAAATGAAACACCTTCTAGAAACTACAAAACAGAGCTGCTAGAATTGTTACAGGTAGCCCTTTTGACACTCCAGCTGCTCCTCTATTGCAGCGGCTTTTCTGGCCGCCAATCGATAAATTAATCAACCGGGAAACTTGTACAATAGCGTATAAATCTTTAAATGACCTCGGACCTAAAATTCTAGGCAACAATTTCTACAAATTATCTGATGTTCATACCAAGTTTCTACGTTATACCAAATGCAATCTTGCTGTACAAAAATGAGAGCAGCTTATGGCCAAAATTATTTGCTTTTCGTGGAGCCAACGCATGGAATGAACTCGACTTGGCATTGAAATTAGGCCCTTCGATTCAGTCATTCAAAACAAAACTAAAAACTTTGAATTGAGGATATTCAAGGAAAGCTGCTCTGCATCGAAAGTCTTATCTTTATTTTTCGTTTCACGTTTTGTAGCTATTTACTAAGAAATGATTGTAAGTAGGTTATACCTACTTAGCTTTTTGCCTTTCCTGGGACAATTGGAAAGCAGTTGCTTACTCTTTCTACTGAACTGTATCCGAGGGTAAGTATGTTTAAAACGAAAATGAAAATGTCCACGAATGAAATAAATGGAATACTTTGCATGAGACGTTTTCTTTGACATGACGTTAATAATTCTTCTAAATAAATACAGATATAACGGGATGACGCCGGAACAGCAAGTGACAAACGTCTGGAAATCATAGGAAATTGATAGTAGATATTTTCGTCATTCTGCATTTCTGAACTTACCTCCCACCATTCATCGCTTGATTTTGCAATAATCTGAATTTTGTCTCCAGCTCTGGAAAGATAAAATAAGGGTAATTCCAAGTCAACGAGGAACATCTTGTTAACCATGTTCTTTTGTATTTTGCTGATTTTTTGCCTGCCATTTAAGCATGACAATAGTAGCAACAAATCCAAATTTCAGCTTTCTACCATTTGTCATGCTGGAAATATCGTAAGTCAAAGTTTTGACATTTTTGGGCCTAAATTTTTATTGGCCGATATTTTTAATCTACACTTTTCATGAAACTAGTTCAGAATTGTATCATCGAAATGCGGTTCCATGCGATTGTGAGGTGGCGAGCACAAAAATAGCCTTAAAATGCTGGTAAACAGAAATAAATGGCTATAAATGCCCAAATAAATATTGATAAAAATTTGTCTTTGTTTACATTTCATTAATTTTTTCCATGCTGCTTGACTCTGACAAAACTGATCTTTTCCAGGCTCAAAGTAGACACGTACATCTACATTCATGCAAAAAATCCTCTTGGACAAATTTTCCCTTAAGAATTTATCCATGATTAAACATTTGTCCATATATCTGCGTTGCGTGGAACAACAACATCTATGTTTGTATTGCAGCATTTTGTCATTTTGTTGTGTTACAATCTTAGTGCATCTTTGTGTTATTGTTGCTGGGAAGGGAAACAAAAGGATATCTGGCTTACTGCTTTCAATAGTTTTTGCAGGTTTTCGAAGGGGGTGTTCTGCAGCAAATCTCCCATTACGAAGGGAGGAAATGGCCGATTAAAGCCGGTAAATTACTCCACCCTAATTGGTCATATCAGGAATGAAAGAAGACAGTTTCCAATGTCCTTGCTTTAATATTCAGGGAGCAGTATTTTTCAAACGCGAGGCATTTTTATTGAATCATTCGGTACATAAGTGAAAAAGGAAAAGAAACGATAATTATTTCTTACTCTAATCTGAGATCGTGTGATTCCTCTCCATCGAAATCAAATAAAGCCACACACCATGGCAGGTCCTGAAAAAACAATGAACTAAGATGAAAATTGAACAGAAGAAATTTGGTAGAGCAAGATAAAGAGTCAATTCCAATAGAACACAACATCCAGCAGACATTGCTGACAAGTAAAACAACAAGTCTCCAAGCTTAGAAAGCTCTTGCAGAAAATATCTGAATTGGGTCTGAATCGACCTTTTAGCTATTCTACAAAAGAGCCTGGATCGAGCGTTATTTTTATACATTTTTATACCCGAGGTTCGATCGAGTAGCGTCGGAGCTTCTATCACTATTGTGCACATTCGAAAATTCTATAAATTGTAGCAAAATGTCATTTGATTCTGATTCTTTTCAGAATAGCTAAAGGTCTATTCTATCAACATTTTGAGAGATTTGAACGTAGAATTTCAAAGGATCTGCAAAGTTGTAAAATATGGATTTCACCAAATCCTCTTATTACTTACAAACATTATATGAAATCAAATCTGCAGAACAAACCTGAGGTGTTTCAGGCAGCGCCCTGTTCAACATACTACCATTAACTGCCCCAGTCGGTGGTAATGGCCTTGTCAATTGGACAGGCTCTGGAGATTCTAAACGATAACAGTTTATGTATCAGTCAGTGTATGTACGTTGACTTTCCAGCTATACGAGTTACAAAAAGTGATCATAAGAGCTTCAAGGATATCATAAACCTTAGAACTTCTTTGAAGGCGAAACCAAGACTTTCGTCAGATTACCAGAGCAACAACCGATAAAAATAACAAATACTTTATCAGGCGATGATTTTAGAAAGAAAGAGAATTCCCTCCGCATCTAACAAATGTTTGTAGCCCTAACTAAATTCTGTTGCAGGTTTCAGTGACAATAAGTTTCGCTTCAGGTTTTGTTCAACAGTATTTCAAAGATTACTGGCGAAATTACAAGTTGATAAATACCATAATTAGCATCACCAAATGACATGCTTCTTTGACTATTGGGCATCTGTCTATTTGCAATTACATCTTCTGGATCTATATACTCATAAAGTTCGTCTGCAAAAGGAAATGATACAAGAAGTTCATATGGAAATGCAATAAAGAGATTTAGGTGTCCAGCAAATCTGACTAAAGTTTGTCTCAAATTAGATAATAAATTATTACTCGTGCAAAACCCTCCACAGTTGTTTCTCGCGGGGATTTTAACGTCGCACCTAACTTGCGACAGATTATAGTGTTTCTACCTAACCAGCTGAGTTTTTATTCAGGCGATGAAACACCATAGAAATATTGATATTGCAAATCATTCTACAGGATGGGCAAATAAGACTGCTTAGTGAGGTGAAGGTGAAGTTGCGTTTTTCAGCGCCAAGCGCTGCAATAGCAGAAAAAGAGCAGACCTAAAATCGAGTCCACGACCCCTTGTCATGACGCTCATGTGGTGGGGTCCTACCGGTTATCGAACCCACTCCACCTGACTGTTCTGGCTGCAAAGTCAGAGACTTACACCACGGCGCAACAACACCTTCAAGTGAGTCAGGGCACGGAAGAAATCCCAAGAAAGTAATATTAGGACTTAAAATAAGTTTGAGTTAAACACCATACAAATAGAGACGAAACTAACGGGCATGTATGTCTCCTATTATACAGTGATAAAAGTATGTCTCTCGAGGCAGTTTTACACCGTGAAACCTTTCTAGCCTCCGTGCAGACTCTAGTCTGCAAGTGGGCTAAGTTTTTAACGAAACCAGCTCATTTTCTCTTCGAAGAAAAAACTAACCTTCACTTCCAGAAATGTACAGCCTGTCTATGAGGAGAAAACAAGGAAACAGAAGTACTAAGGAGGGTCCCTCCGAGACTCACTATTAAAAGCACTCATTCTTGCAGATATATAGTACCTTTTGGCTCCACGAAACGTTATTAGATTCGACTCGCAATTAGGTTATTTGTTCTGAAAATAACACAGTTTTCTTACCATCTTCCAGAGGTATATCTTGAGACGAAGTTTCATCCATGCTCGGCATACTTGATACTGATGGTCTTTGAGAAGGCTAAAAGGAGAAGCAATAGAAGACACGTATATATGAAGAATAAAAACATGAATACTTTTAAAAACATACATACTTTTAAAATATGAAGTCCTGCTAGATACAATAGTAAACACTTTAACTTCTTAAGGATCTTTTAGGGCACTCAAGTGCGTTTTCCTCATAATTATTCACAGAAATTAAACAAAAAATGCTAGTCACAGAGATGACATAAAATCCATTTCCAACAGGACAGGATGCACAATGCCATTCTTCTCTTGTCAAAGCAACGCCAAGCTCGGGACGTCCTGAAGATAGCAAGCATTGTACACATTATTCATTTAATCATTCAATCATTCATTCATTCATTCATTCATTCAATCATTCATTCATTCAATCATTCATTCATTCATTCATTCATTCATTCAATCATTCATTCATTCATTCATTGCCCTATTTTGAGTACGCTGGAAAGCTTTCTACATATTTCTAGCTAATTCAGACCCCTAGTTTAACGTCCCATCGAAAGCAAGGCAAATTGTTAGGTCGGACACCCGGCAAGTCACCCAAGATATCACCTTCCAATGCAATTGATAAAAAGTAATTAGTTAACTCACCCGAGGGCTTGCCTGTGCTACAATCGATCCAGTACAGAAAGCAACATTAGTCTTGCATTTTTTATGTACATTCATCCGACACTGTTGGCACTTTAATCCCTGCTTGACGAGACCTGTTGTGGAAGTAAAAACGGGAGATAAAGCAAGCTTAAAAAAGGACAGAAGAAATTCTTCGCAAAATTGAGTTACGGGGTAATATTATTTCATGTCAATGATTCTCTTCCTGGTGAGTAAACTAGCACAACCCATTTAACAGAATAAACCTTTCTAGCGGGTGACTCGAAAAAGTTTGCAAGGTTGGTGGGCTATGAAATAAAATGTATGACACCGATATTCAAAACTGAATTGTTAATTCATCATTCAAAGGCTAAACTGGATGAGAAACTTTTGTTTAGTAAAATCACACAAATATAAGACCCAACTATGAGATTAATGCCTGTAAGGGGTTTGTATGGGAATTGAAGATTCCAAGCTCCATTCTGGTCCATGATTTATATGGCAATGAAGTTTACATTGTCAGTTTCAGAAATAGAAATATTAATTCCAATAGCAAGTACATTATGGACCATAATGGAATATTTCTTTGGTAAAATCACTTATCATTTAGACCCAGAAATTAGGAAATACTGGTAGAGGCATATTTGGGGACTAGGATTTCCCATTCCCTTCTCGTAAATAATTTAGTTACCAATGAAATTAAAATTTCTATTTGTGAACTGACAATGTAGACTTCAATGCCACATAAATCATGGACCAGAATGGAGCTTGGAATCTTCAATCCCATACAAACCCCTTACAGGCATTAATCTAGTGTGTTTGTCAAGACTAGGATGAGAACCTATATCACAAAATTTCGAACATCAGTAAATGCTCTTTGGAAGAGTATTTTTAGAAATAAAATGTTAATATTGTTTGTGAAACAAAATTACGCACTGAAACCGCTAAAACTTTGAAAAATATTGGTCGAAATTTTGTACAACGGGCTTCCATAAACACAGTATATGACACACAGTTCATCAGTGTAAATGGCATGGGAAGCATCGCTGGATAGACAAAAAATTGTTTAAGACGTACCAACAATGATTCCCTTGCAATAATGACATTGCGCTGGTTTTAAGAAATTGTGTTCTGCGAACTTATGTGGTTTTTCTTTCATCGTAAGCATGCTGGTATCATTAGGCCTTCCAATTGTGATTGGTTGCTTTCCCGTTTCGCTTGCGTATTCGTCTGGAATGGGACCAAGTTTCTCAAGGATATCTGGTGAGAACAATGTCATCTGAAAAGAAAATCGAGGAGATCGATTAAACTGACTTGCCTGGTTTTTTTGCACTGGGAATTTATCCGAAATGAGTAGCAAAACTTTCCAAAACACAGTTTTCGCTGATACACTTCAGTTAATGGCCAGCTGTCCACTCAGAATTGCTCTGCTGCATCCCGTTTTAAAGTACCGTAAAAGCTCCTCGGGGAGCTTATCTAATTTCGGACCTTCTAGCGGGGGGCTTCTTCAGAGAATCAAGTGACAACGATATATTTGGTACCTTTTCAGTTCTTTTATCCCATATTTTGCGGAATCAGCATACAATGTTACCACTCAGATACATAAATTCGACACAGTTTTTATCCCAAACCATACTAACACTAACATGCAAGGTTGTGTAGCTAAATAAATGGAAAATATTTGGTAAATTCTAAAATTTTGTATTAGTGGGGGGGGGGGGGTGGCTTTTTTCAAATTTTCACTCAGGGGGAGGAGCTTATTAGAGAGTCTTAATAGAGAGGCGGGACTTAATAGAGCTTTTAAGGTAAATAAAATAAAACCCACATATGAGAAATTGCATGTAAAGAGAAATGATTATTCATAAAATTCATCTCTGAGAGATCACCTGAGCTCGATATGTGTGTAGCTGACATCTTTGATCTCTGACGTCATTTCTTTTTTGAAGTAAATCAGTTTCATCGACCGAAGGTTCTGTTGAATCAGAGTCACTACAGTGGAGGCAGATATATTAGATATTACGAGTAAGCATCATACATTGTCAATACTGTTTACAGAATGGAGTTTAATGTGTTTGTTAAGTGTTTCAATGGAACATAGTAGGAAGACTGAGAGACCACAAACCCAATTGCAACGGCAACGCAATGTCACTTTTGTTTAAGAAAATTAAGTTGTTATTACGTTGAGTCCTAATAATCACTACCACCACCGTCGCTCTACTAGATCATACTAATACTAATAATTTTAATACTCTGCTGAAATTCTCTCAAGGTATGAGACTTCTAGTGGCAACAAATGCAAGAGTTTGTGTTCAGAGTACCTAGTTGTCCCTACACCATAAGCATTTGCGTGTGGAATTAGTAACGACAAGTAGTTATTACTTCTCAATCTATATATTAATCGACCTTACCTCTCCAGCAATCCAAATGATGTGCCTATTTGCGAACTCAGCTTTTCTATTGATAACTCAAGGTCAATAATCTGGAGAAACAAATTGTAAATAAATAATTTGATCAATTCTAAATAAGACTACAACTACATAGAACTTAACAGGTGATTACGACATTACGACAAAGAAAGCGGCGAGGAACAGTGAATCGTCGAAGATCCTTTTTTTCTATTCATAACAGATTAACATTAAAAGAAACTGAAATACATTAATACTGTACCGCTCTTGGTATGAGAAAACACAAGGTCATCTGGCCTAAACTAAGAACGGCACTTACAATTTTCAAATAAAACTTCAAAAACTAAAGAAAACTACTGGGAACAGGAATCGAAAACTGATGGTACAATGAAGATGGCAGTAAAGCACTATGGGAGCAGTTGGATGGTTTGATGTGGAACTGTATAGAAGATAAAAAGAAGAGCTTCTAGATGATTGTGTTATGCCAAATTTATTGCCCTGATTGGAACGCAGTTATGTGCAGCTAGGTAAAAATGTTCCTCGCTGCCATTTTTAGTGTAATCTTCTTATGAAGACTTTGATCAACGATAACATGCTGTGTGATACCTCTTGGCACGATCTAACTTGTCTGGTGTACTGCGAAGTTATTGTTGGGAGTTCCAGAAAAGATATTCTTTGTCATAATACAGCAAAAACTTTTACATTTTATAATAAGGAGAAAAAATTGGTCTCATACTTGCAAGGCAGTTAGGGTGATATGTCAAAATGGCGAGAACCAGCACCAGTAACCATTCACTAATTCCTTTGTCATAAGGAGTCCATGCCTCAATAAGGCAAAGGTTTATTAGACAAAGAATCGTATGGTCGGTAAACGGCTAACTTATTTTTTACTATTCTAAAGTACAGCAAATAATAATTACCCTTTTTCTTGAGTATGCAGCGGTTCTTTTGAGCATTGGTTCTGTAAATTGATCGACAACAAGTGATTTGTTTAGATACGTCTGCAACAGAAACAGAAGTAATCAAGAGATCTTGTAACAGTTCTTAGCAATAACAACGAATCTAGTCATAACCATATTCTTAGGCCCCGTTCACATTACTCCGTTTTCATTTAGATCCGTTTTTGACATCATATGTAATCATCATATGTTAATTATGCTATAGCAACAACAACAACAACAATGCCAATTAAACCATTGTTCAAAAAATTTATTGTTTATATGGTGAACAACCTTTGTGCCAAATCTGGTTGTCATATCTCAAGTAACAACAGAGACAAACAGGGGGATGGGGCGGAAAGGCATTGAGTGTTTCAAATAGCCCAGGTCAGATAGGGTTAAGGTGGCTCTGCACGTAAGATGGCTCACTACCGAAAAATTTCAAAATTATGAAACAGTCAAAGGTGGTTGTATACTAAGTAAAAATAAGTTCAAAACACAAAGAAAAACAATAAGTTAAGGTGGCTTGCTTCTGATATAAACTTCAAACTGCCATACATTGGGTGTCCTATCGCTCATGATTTCAGTGAAGTTTTTGATCTTACCAGTTGTTTGTTCTCCGTGTCAAACTTGAATTCCTTTGTCACCTTTGGTTGAAAGAATTGTTTGAATGGTGTGCTTCGATCATACATTGTCTGGTCCACATATTTGACAAAATTGCTAATATCAGCTTCTACATCAATTTTCTTCGCACTTTCCACTGCATTGTCCATTCGAGTCATCAGTTTACTTAGCTGCATCGAAAAGATATTTTGCTGTAGACAGCAAGAAAGTCATAATATTTAAACGAGGATCATTTTACCTACCTACATTCATCTCGTCGGCAATATGGCAATGGATAAATACGCATTTTTGCATTGAAAATAAGAAAACAGAATTTTCATGTACTCTCCAACATCATGAATTTAGGCTATGTTTGCATTATTCCGTTCTCATTTGGAAACAGAACTGGAGGTCTCCATTTTGGCCTTACGTTTCCATTCAAAACGATCAAACACAGATACATTTGAAAACACAGTTCGAAGTGGAGTGATTTGAAAACGTTTGAAAACGCATCGCATTAAATAGAAACACAGGAAACAGAGGCTAGAAACAAAGGAAAGGTAATGTCTGAACAAAGGAAATGCAAATGAATGAAAATGGAGCAATGGAAACGAAAATGGAGCAATGGAAACACCTCCGATTTCGTGTCAGACCTTTTTCGAATTAAACTGAGTAATGGAACGGTTCTGGATCATCCCAAAGTGGAGTGACTTAAAAACGAAGACATTTGAAAAGGGAGTAAATGAAATAATATTAATTTTCACTGAAGGACTGTAACTTCATATTTACCGTAGATTTCTGGATTCCAAGAAACTGCTTCAAGTATTTAAACAACGAGCTGTTGATATCTTTATGGACTTTTTCTATATCCTGGGAAAAGCAAAATGAGTTTATTGGATTGAGAATCATTTGTCAGATTTTTGGCAAATCGTTAATGACAAAAGATAATTAATGTATATAAGGAACAGGAGAAGACCAAGGACAGAGCCCTGTGGTACTCACAAGTAACATTGAGGCAGCTGGAGTTGTGACCATTTACAGATACATACTAGCTTCTGTTTCTCTGAAGGTGTATCAACAAAACGCTAGATTTTAATTATGCGAGATTTAAAGGAGCTGGATAAGAAATATGTAAACAAATCCTCGTTCTCTGCATCAAATATCGCACTGTGAAAGGAGAAATTCCTTTGTAATTGGCTAAATTCAAAAGGAAAGATTCTTATCTAGATACAGGCTGATCTTTGGGTGAAAGATAAATGAAAATACTTGTCGGAAATCCATTCATATCGCACCCATCCCAAAACATAAGGAGGTTTGATTTGTGTCAGAGGAAAGTGTAAAGGCTAATTTCCAAGATGAAAAGTTCATTTTGAATTTTCGTTGAACAGTCGCATTAAATTAGCTCAGCAGAAAATGGTCAAATCAAAAATTTCCCCGATAGCTTCTTATCCAGCTCCTGTAAAAGTGGCTTGGCAGTGTTTCGTGATGTGTACTGAGTCCTGAGTCACATTGAATGTCTACTTGGTGAAAACTCAAATGGAACCTGGAAAACGGCATCAATTAAGATATGACTGTATACATACTTACATCAAGTATATCAGGAACAGTGTATATATAAAGTGTTTCATTCATACTGTTAACACTTGCTAATTGTAAAAGAAATGAATTGTGTCCATTGTGATAAACAGCGATATGATGATCCTATAAAGGAAATAAATCAAACATGCCAAGGCATTTAATTTCAGCTACTACATAAAAATCCTTGCAGCACCATTGGTGTTATAACTCAATCTCCAAGACACCCAAGGCTTGCCTAAACACTAGTATATATACCTTTTATTCTCTTTCTTAATTTCTTATTGCATTGAGCAACTGATAAAACTCTACAGTATGGATCACAGTAAACAGTTCTGCAAGAGGAATAATATCAAGACATCTAAAAAAGTGTTTGTGAATTTTTCAATTCTCTTTTATCTTTGATGTATCAAAATGGATTGGCCCTCAATCTATTATTTTCTGTTAGAATGTTTCAACTAGTTACAAGTCTTGAACATTTGTGCCTGGGGTATTCTTAGCTTTCTCTATGTACTATCTTACGATTCACTGTTTGAAACACTTTGTCCACCTTCAAAGCTCAACGAAAGAAATCTTGGGCTAGAGCAACAAATATACAGTTGTTTTCTCAAAATGTTTAAGGATTAGAAAATCTCTCAAAAATGATTTCCTCACCTTTAATGTTTCCCTCTCATGTGTATTGAATTTGTACCATGCTTCTGAATAGTCCTTGTGTTTCTGAAAAGGAAATAATGAAAGATAAACATTGATTTGCAAATTTTTCAGAGCAAATAAATCCATTCTGCTCTCCTCCATTTTGCAATTACTCAACTGAAAAGTGAACTTTAACAATGGAAAGGAACCTGTTAGATCTCATGTGTATGCCTTTTGGAGTGTTCAATACCAATTTGTGAACTTTATTATGCAATTTGCACATAGGTAATGCAATGATTCTACAAAAAGGTTGCTTTTGCAAAGTAACGAGACTTTATGATGATAAGTTTATTCTACCTTGTTTAATTCCTCCTCTGATTTGCTGATCTGCATTTGACACTGCTCTCTATATGCAAAGCTCTGTTGAAAAAAGATGTTGCATGAGCTGAGCATTAAAATATGGTATATAAATGCACAATCATCAAAACTCTTATAAATTCATTTGATTATATCTTAGGATAGGGGGGGGGGCTCTCTCCTCGATTAGTTTACCTATTGAGAGGGCTCCTCCTTTTAAGTAACTCCCTGCATACAATTCATTTAGACATTGTATTTGTATATTGCATTAATTTTTTCTGTATCATTGTATCAATTTTTGTGACATTGTTTTTCATATTTGTAGTTTAGTTATTCGTTTTTATTGTTAGCATAAATTGTATGTATTGAATTTAAATAAGATGAAATTGAAACTGAATTAGAGTGCACAGCTTTCCAAACCACCTTTGCTTTGCTACCAAGCCTGACCTTAAAAATTAATGAAACCAGAAGGAGGAGTAATTCCTGAACGGTTCCCAGTGGTGAACTTACCTTCTTGCAAAAATTCTTTTTCCTAGCAGCACCGCTCATTAGTGGATTTGCTACACATCTTTGCAACTGTTGACCAAGGTCAATTAGATCCTGTTGAAGCAATCAAAACATGTGGGATTCACTACCAGCATTCCACTGCCATTTTGATACACTGTAAAGTGTTGCCAAGAGCAATGGAACCATTAACTAAAAATTTATCTAACACTGTCACATTGCAAGCAATAAGACATATACCGTACAATCTGTTGGACTGACTGAATGTAAAATTATTATTTTTGCAGTACTGAACAAGAGAACATTACCTTGGCTTCATTTTCAACTTCAGAAAGGATTGTGTCCCAAGCATCCAAGAATGTTTTACTTTGGCATTCTGGCCTACAAAAGAGAAAGATATATAATGCATTTCATCACACTTTTGAGTCATACCTAATCACTAGGAAGCATTTTTGCAAACTCAGAAAAATATCACATAAATTTTGCTATGATCCCGGACAAAACTTGTTGAGACAAATGAGTTTTATGTTAAAAAGATATCTTTCCTGCCAGCAAACTATTACCTGTCACTACCAAAGGCCCCCTCTCCCCTTTGCAATGTTGGTAGATTGAAGAACACATACTTGTGAACTCATCTATAACATCTCCATTGCCTTCCAACATTGCAATGGGGGATCTCAACTCAACATTTTCTCCAAAAAGCAGAGTGCTTCAGGACTTCTGTTATGGATTGTAGCTCCCCATATTATTTTTCAGTGTGCATTTAGAATGTTTAAAACTTTGGATGGGACTGAATTAGATTTCTGGTTGAAATGCTAATAGCAAATATGTACAACTCTGGATTTAAAAAAAAATCTATTGAGATGTATTTGTTGCAATGTTTTGCAGATTCTAGGATCTCACCATACAACCTAAACTTGTAGGGAAACAAGGGATAAAATGTGATAAGTCTGCATGTAACCCTTTTATGTCCACTCTAAAGTCTTATAAGAACCATATATAAATTTCCAACATACCGTAAAAGCTCTATTAAGCCCCCGGGGGGCTTATTTAATTTTGGACCTTCCAGAGGGGGGGCTTAATAGAGAGGGGGGCTTATTAGAGAGGGGGGGCTTATTCACAAAATCAAGCGAAAAGGATATATTTGGTAGCTTTTCAGTCCTTTTATTCCATATTTTGTGGATTCAACACACAATTTTCCGGCTCAAATACACAAATTCGACTCAGTTTTTATCCCAAATCATACTGAAATTAACATGTAAGGTTGTATAGCTAAATAAACGGAAAATATTTTGTAAATTCTAGGATTTTGTATGAGTGGGGGGGGGCTTAATAGAGAGGGGGGGCTTATTTCAAATTTTGACTCAGAGGGGAGGGGCTTATTAGAGAGGGGGGCTTAATAGAAAGGGGGGGCTTAATAGAGTTTTTACAGTAGTACCTCTTTTTTATCTCATTTGTTTTTTTCCTGAACACATCAACCAATCCAAACAGGCTTGCTGCAGTCTGCTCTTTTATGCTTGCTAACTTGCCACAAAATTCACCAACTACAAATTTAAGACAAGACAAGACAACTCCTTGATTAGTCTATCTACTGAGCTCCTCCTTTAAGGAATTCCCCATATACAAGTTTCATTATGTTCTCTTCCTTGGTTTAATCTTACAAGCTCATATTGTTTGTTTTATATCTGGTATAATTGTATTTAATATATTTTGATTCAAAACTTGTATGTTGCGTGAATTTCAAAATGAAACTTGAAACAGAGACAGATTTGTCATTTAGTGGTATTTCTATACCAACATAACTGTCAACTGTTTAAAGACTTCCCCCATCAGATCTCTAGCAAAGCAACATGTTCCATTTTAGCTCTGCATCTGTTTGTTTTCAAACGACGTTAATAATCAAAACAATAACAGTCTAGTGTAAACAAAACAACAAACAACTTTAGTAGTTTTTCTCAAAGATTTAATTTGCACCAGTCAGGGCAGGTAATTGTTTCTCAACATTTTGATCTGACAGGTTTTTCTAAATTTAGCAAGAAAATGACTGGTCACCAAAGTGTAAATTTTCATATTTTGTTGTTGACCTTTTGTTATCTATCATTGCATATTTGTTGTTAAACTACTGTAAAGCATCATTGGCACTTGCCATCAAGTTCAATCCCAACCCACTTTTCTCAGGGATGCCAAAACAAAATTTATGGCTGCATTCCAAAGGCAAAAAAACAGCATCTCTGGCAAAGCTATAAGCGAAACTTTGAGCTACATAATACACTGACTAACTCAATAATCAGGATAAAAACAATGCTGAAAGGCAAAGCAGTTTAATGCTATGATTAGGCCCATTTTCCTCCTGACCTTTTCAAGTGGGCCTAACCCACAACAAACTTTGGCCGCACTGTTTTGTTTAAATGCCATAATCCTATATACTTTACCTGTTTTTGTTAACTTGATAACTGAATTAACATTAGCCTTTATCGTTTCATTCTCTCCTTTAGAAACTAGCTCTCTGAACCGCAAATCATGGACATACCCGAGAGAGTCCATCTTCCCGTTCTTGGCTCTTGCTTAAAATGGTTTCCATGTCGCAAAGGAGTCGTAACATTCTTGCGACATGCCTCAAAACCATGACATTAATAATACGAACAATTATTATTGTTTAAGAACAATAAAGATCATTATTAAACAGCAGATTACAAAGAAGAAATTGTGTGTCATATTTCTTAAGGCAATGCGATGGCTGGTGCGTTTAACGAGAATATCATTACGGAACTTGACAACTTCATGAAAATTCGATCACTTCCTGGTCTGAAAAATTTCAATTTTTAACAATATTGTTTTCGCATTACATTTATCAACAGTTATTGTTCTTCAAAGATTAATTCATCAGCTAACTTCTTTCCTGACGATTTAATGAATTCCAGTGTCAGCTGTTGCGAGAAAGGAGGGTGAGAAATCAGTCCTGTTTGAGAGCAAACCACAACGAAAAATTAAGGAAATCACGCACGCCACAAGCTTGACCGAATTGATAATGGAAAGTAAAACATAAAAATTAAAAATATTTGTTACACCAAGCTAGACTCAAGTCGCGGAAAACTTAGGAGAGTACACCAATTTCTTGTTATAAGAAAATGCTTATTATAAACTCAACTTGCAGATCACCAAAAATTGTGAATCCCTGAACTGAAAAAGTCCATCTAAAGAAGCTATTTATTCTGATAAAGGAAATCCTCAGAACAGTTTTACTTCATTTTCACTTGTTACTTGTATCAAATCAATCGGAATGTACTTGAGTAATGTCTTAACACCGGGAAGGCTGCATGAAGAAACATTTGAACGCTCAAGTGGTGGGGCCCTAACGGGTATGGGATCCTGTTCCCCTGACTGTTCTGGCTGCAAAGTCAGAGGATTACACCATTGCGTCACAACACCTTGCGTAGACTTGCTCCAAGTCTATTTCGTTGATCAAAAAAAAAATTGGGAAAGGGAAAATTAGGAAAGAGAAACGCGAAATTTCATACCCACGTCGTTCACTGTTTCAGGCAGACATATTACAGATGACGAAATGGACTTGGGGTACGTCTACAACTTGTGAGAGCACGATGCTAATTGCTACGATGCTGAAATCCTTGTCTCGCTACTTCGTCATAACACATGTTACAGTAATGCCATAGACAATTCAAGAACGTTGATCGAGGAAGCAACTTTGCTTTATCAAAAAGTTGTAACTTCAAACTGAACAAAGCAATTGTATCATTAAACCCATGAATACAAATCCCTACAAATCATGAACTCTTATAAATGCAATCTAACAAGGAATTCAAACCAGAAAATTGATCATCAGTTCATAAATTTACACACTAATAAACATGATTACATACGTCTTTAATGTTGCAACATAAATCTCTATATTTTCATAAAGTTCTTCTTAATATTCACTTTCACTTTAATGTCCTCATGAAGATGATATATTTCATGTCGGATATTCGTACGTTTGCAAATATACAACTTCGATTCCCAAGAATGGGATAGTTGCTACACATTTCTCTTTTGAACGAATGGGCTTGAAAGGAACTTTAGGTATTATTTATTGTATTTTGACTCAAGCATTTTTTAAATCTTGACTATTTTGAAAATCATTTTGTCTTTTCGTCTTATGGACGGAATTGATGATGATAGAATCAAAAGGCTGCAGGTAGAATCGAACAATCTACTCCGAGGATTTTATATCTTTGCTGATTCTTTGCACATCAAGCAACGATACCTTTTCAATACCTTCTTGCACGATAGCAACTGTTTACAGAAAGTTTCTGGTAGACTAGAAACTGTTTTTTTTTTGGTAAACACAGTAAAAGAAACTTAATCCGTAGTCATGTTTGATCTTGAAGCAACGTTTTGATGTCTTTCAAGACTTCGCAAAGTTCGTTATTTCATTATGACTATATTTCTATGGTAAACAAGAAATTGAGTGCAGCATTTTGGGAAATTGGAACAAACTGCACCAACATATGAAATGGAATAAAAGTAAGAGACCTTTCTCATTCTGTTGACATTACAATATGCCTTTGCCCCCTGTCTCGCAACCCCTCATTCTTGCAGTCAGTTCAGTTCTGTTGGCATTGCATTTCAAAATGACTGCCCACTGTCTCAAGACAACACCCAAGTCAGACAAACACGCAATCATTCCACGGAATTAAGAGGGCCCTGATGACACCACCTCTGATGTTTTCGTTATTGTGTAATAAAAATTTTAGAGCAAAGCGAATTGCAGGAATGCCATATTTCCATAAACCGAAAGAAAGAGAGGTATCGCTGCAGCAACAACGTTTATGGCAACATTTTTTGGCAATGACATACTAACAAATTATTGAAACTGCAATGACTATTTGAAATCATCTAATGCTTTGCAAATCGAGGGCACATGATCTGCGGAAAATCTTATCCATCATTCTCTTAAATACCTTCATAATGAAAAGGAAATGAACGTCATATCTTGACGACGAAAGACTTATCCACAGATAATCAAAATTTATGTGCAACGCATCAACTTGTCCCAAGACAAAAGAGCGTCCTCTTTCCTTCTTTTTTTCTTTCCTTTGACTACCAGCTGCAAAAACCTGGATTTTCAGTTGCTGTGCAAGCTTTGGGGAGTGAACTTTTTTTAGAAAATCGTTCATAATTTCGAATAGTTGAATCTGATTATGACACGGCAAACCCCTGCGTCCAAGGATGGATAAAGTAGCGGACCACTGCACCATGGTAACAAAAATTTGTTGAACCTTGAAGACACTACTTTAATCTGTCCAATGTATCATACACCCTTTTTTGGATATATGGACACTTTTGAAGCAACACGTTCTCTTCTTGCAGAAACTTTTCCAAGGATATGTTTTGGTCCCAACGGTTAGAAGTTTGTTCTATCACTGCTTAAGTAACGCATTAGCTGTTAAAAAAATAAATCTTGGCTGGATTTGTATGAACTTTCATAAATTCATACCCATTAAAACGGGGATAAGGATGCTTGCTCCGTATTATAAAACAAAACGCTAGATGTATGAAAAAAGACTTATCGCATAAGTGTTATGAATTCTGTCCTTGATGATGGCCTACTTTTCCATTCTTCTTTGAGTTTATTAACAACATCTTGCTTTGTGAAGGAATAATTTCTTGATGTTCGATATCTTGATGGGAATGTTGGTGAAATTGTCCGGTTACCATATGTCGAAACGTATCGTGGTTGTTTTGTATTTGGCCATGTATTTCTGAAATGAATAAAATAGTCTTAAACAGCGGAGCGGACTCATCATAATAATGACGTGGACGCACAATAAACTTGTAACCTGTAGGGAAACACTATCAACCCCTGTAAAAGAACAATAATCAAAATATAAGATAAACCTGTACAGAGAAAACTGTTAAACCTGCCAGAAAATCAAGTTGTCACTTGCCAACAACGTTATCATACCAAATTATCACACCAAATGCGCGTTTCATCGCACATTCTTCAGTTTGGTTCATGCGGAGAACAGATAAAATTCACGATGAACCATGTTTTACAGGAGAACAGATAAATTACACGATGAACCATGTTTTACAGGAGTTGATAGTGTTTCCCTACAGGTTTCAAGTTTATTGTACGTCCACGTGTTTATTATGATGAAACAAATAAAATATTCCTCATAAAGAATCAAACAGAAGAAATTTTATTAGAAACCGTGATTCGTGATTCAAGGCCGTGATTCCATCATAATTCGATTGGTGAATGCAGAAAATAGGGTCAGCTTTTTCACTTACTACTTCATTATGAGTCCCTGTTCAGCAAGGTTTACCGCGGGGATACAAGGGACTCAGCGTCACAAGTCTAGGGAGCAGTAACCTTTCAAATGGGAAGTTTTACGACAATAACAAATATAAATTACCTTCTTTCGATTTTTCCACTCTCTACAATCCGTCTTCTATCAACGGGTATTGGTCTTGGGACTGAAACAGGAATCTTATGTTCTCTTTGTCGATTGTCAATACTTAGCCCTACCAAATTCATAATAGGTGTTGGTGCTCTACTGTCTCTTCGAGGTAATAATGAGCTATCCATTTCTGTTACGTCGATGGTGCCTCGTGATCGCAAATCCCAGGAATCGTTCAATGATTCTGCAAGGGATGATAATACTGCATTCACACTGACACAATTAAACCAGTTTTATTTAAACCAGTTTAAATTTCAACCAATCAAATGACTGGATTTGTTGGATTGACCGATAAGAAGGCCCTATTCGAAAACCTGAAATGGTTGAAGCTGGTTTAACTGGCAGTGTGGATGGGGCATAAGACATAATTTTTAGCTCGTGAATTTTGCGGAGTAACAAAAAACGAAGTGATTTATAATCAATTGGGTTTCAGAGTAAAACAAATCCTTTTTAGTTCGCTAAAATGCCAGTT
Organism: Aurelia sp. 3 sensu Dawson et al. (2005); assembly: GCA_964020215.1. Lineage (NCBI taxonomy): Eukaryota > Metazoa > Cnidaria > Scyphozoa > Semaeostomeae > Ulmaridae > Aurelia > Aurelia sp. 3 sensu Dawson et al. (2005). The sequence continues at coordinate 15,358,763 of OZ026593.1, read as the reverse complement.
TTGGTATAAAGTTCTGTAAGGGCCTCTAAAAATGAGCAAGTGTAGTTATTCTAAAAACCATTTTTGAATAATAAATGGGCCGTATACCTTATACCTTACTGGGTGAGTTAAAGAGTTTACATGTTCGGCGGGGTGTGGGATAAAAAGTATTCGGCCGATATCAAAACGGAAATTTAAAGCTGCCATTCAAAGGCTAATTTAAATGTGAAAATTTTGTTTGGTAAAATCACTCATCGTTTAGAGCAAGAAATTAGGAAAATGCTGGTAAGGACTTTGTAAGGGAAAGAAAACTATTTTGGTCCATGATTTGCTTACCATTGAAATCTTTAATTCAATACAATAGACGATTACGCTAAAGATGGTGGCAAGGAGCTTTTAACAAGATGCACCACGGTTAAAATCTTCAACGATTCTATAGGAATTCGATTAAAGAACGCAGTGCATCTTAGTAAAAGTTCCTCGCCGCCATCTTTAGGGTAACCGTCTGTTATCGCTTCAAAGAATAAATTTTAATTTCATCTTGAAAGACAAGTAGATCATAAACTAGATTCGAAAGTGGAATTCTCGTTCCCATACAACCTCCTTCTCCGGATGAGTGATAGACCAAACAAAATTTTCTCATCTAAGGTATCTTTTGGCTGATAAATTAACATATCATTCTTGAATATCGTCCGTGCACTTTTCATTCCACAGCCCACCAAGCATTGCAATCAAAGTTTTATCTAAATGCGTACCTATTTGTGTAAGCTCAATTCTGTATGTTTTTGATGAGATGAGAACAGTGTTATAAATCACCTAACCACAAAAAGTTAAATCGCCGAGCAGCACACAGTATAGTGAACATTGAAACTTGACATACCTCTGATTGATTGCAGTCTATAGTCTTTAAACTTGTTCTCAAAAATTGCTGAAATCCCATCATCAGACTCCTGTCTAGCATATTGGACTACATTTTGTTCCTGAGTACCAATCTCCTTTCTGTTACTCCCCAAAATATCCGCGACTTCAGCCGATTCTCTATCTTCATCCTTCGAAACACGACGCTGCACTCCTGAAGGTTTCTCCAAGCACAAATCAAAATCTTCGTCAATCCGTCGCGAAACTTTCTTTGCTCTGTTCAACGCTGAATACCCCTTACGAACGACAAGCTCCATATTCAAACCATTACCAGGGTTCGACGTATTTTCGGCACTTTTTACGCCATGATTATCGTAATTTGTGCGATCGCCTAGTGGCATTCTTCCTACATCTCTACCGTCAGCAAATGCTCGAAGGAAATCGTCACCAAGACTTTCACAGTTTCTGTTGTCGTCATTTGCCAACCCTTTTCCAGTAGCAAACGTCCTTTTTTCAAAATCATTGCTTCTAAGATTTTCATTTGAAAGCCCATCAAAATTATCTTTCATCGGAGTTAATGTTTTCTTTATTTCTTTAATATCCTTTTCATAATTATTCACAACATTTCCAAGTCTCTCTTCCACTTGCTCCAACTTTTCTTCAATTTTTTCAAATCGGTTTTCAAATTCGTTACCTTTTGGTGCTCTGTTAGAACTGCCTCGGTTTGTAGTGTTTTTCAGAATGCCTCGTTTTGGAGTAGGATATGGTGAAACTATGACGACAGGAGCTTCAAATACATCATCTGATTGGTCAGTAGGATCATCTTGGCTATTCTTTTCATCTGTCCCATGTGGTGCAAGTGGCAGACTCAGGTCTGTAATTTCCAAAGGTCCACCATCGTCTACAATCTCATTGTCGTCTCCTGACAATTAAAAAAATATTTTAGGTCAGAAAATCCTCAATGAAAGAGTAAATTAAATTACGCTTTGAAAGTCTGCAAATGTATTTTATCGAGCATGAAATCAAAATCGACGAATCAAATAAAAAAGCAATTAACAACAGCCGAGAGTGATTGACATCTGATCAACGTTGTTTTGTCTCAAACATGTTACATGTTAATATCACTTTTTCTGTGCTCCTCTTTCAAATCACACAAAATCTAAGACTGTGTTCACACGATGCCGGCACATTTTGAAAACGGTGAAAAATGTGACGGATAGGCCTCCCGTTCACACGAAAACGGCACATTTTTTGCCGGCAGATTTCAAAAACGGTAGATTTTGAAAACGGAACCCTAACAGGCCTAAATTTGAAACAGCATCGTGTGAACACTCGACAATGATGTAAACAGCACATTTTTCGACGCTTTTCGATCGAGACTGGTCGATTCTTAGGGTGTAGGTACTTTTCTTTAGCATTAAACTCCTGTAAAGAGTTTTCACTGTCAAATTTCCTACAGTTTTCAAATTGTTCCGGTTTCGTGTGAACGCTAGCTCAAATTTTGGTGCCGTCACTTTTTTCACCGTTTTCAAAATGTGCCAGCATCGTGTGAACGCAGTCCAAGACATGCTTTTCTTCGAATTGATTTACCTATTCTTCGAAGGAATCGAGAAGGGCGAGGATTCAGTAAGAATACAGTTTTTGTGTCACTAATTCAGAGTCAAGAGAAAGACAAAAACTGCAGTGAGGTTATCGAGGACTTGCAGTTATCCAGGCTGGAGCTCAATTCGTAAAAATTGGGGGCAACGTTTCAAATAATGATTTTTGTCTTCCTTAAAGGAGAAGTCCGGGGTTGGTATAATAGTTGATTATTCAACAGATTACACTGTTGTCAATTGTGTGTAGTACTTTTTTCAATTTTTCCTCTTTTAATCTGCGAAGCTTCATATTTCAATCTGCTAAGAAGTGCGAAATGACGTCATTTTCTATGATGTCACTTCATGTTGACCTGAACGAGGCTGCCAAATGTGTTGATATCATACCATAGACTTATGCCTTTTCGTCCCTTGTTTCCCTGCGTTCTTTGACTTTCTGATATCACTTGGTCAATAGGGACTCATAATATTACGGTTATATAATGGGCCCACTTTTTCAAAATGGCCTAAAAAGGTGAAAGTTCTCGTACACTCAACAAAATCGCTTCAAAATGTGGTTTAAAGAGCTCGAACATTGAAAAGGAAACTTTTAGTACAAAGAATGATGTTGTGTTGACCTACAAAGCGCAAAATGCATACGTTTCAGGCAGTAATCTTCCTCTGTAGAAGCAAAATAGATCCATTGAAGCTGCGAGAATTCCAGGCTTCTTCAACCGTTCTTTAAGAGCAACAACAACAACATTCTGAATAGCGGCCCCTGATTGGTTAAAAACTGAATTCTAGCGATTTGATTGGTGAATACGGAACCACCCTACGCGGGCCTAAAGAGGGCCCACTATTTAAGAGTAATGTTATTAGTCCCTCTTGACCAAGGAACGCAGGGAAACAAGGGACGAAAAGGCATCAGTCTAATCATACCATTCAGATAGCTAGCCTCCTTATCGCGCCTTCGCACACTCGTACAAAAAACAAAATGGCGACGATATTTGGCCTAACTTACGAAGATTCACTAAGCAATTTATGAACGTTGGAGGCATCATAACTTGGAAAGAACTCACGATTGGTGTTCAGCAGTTGGTAAGGTTGCTTTTTAAAAATAATTCTATCAACCCCGGACTTATCCTTTAAATCATCTACAGTACCGTGTCTTCGGGAATGTGCACGTGTAAATAGACTTGTCTTTAAACAGAACAAAAAAAGTTACAAAATCTGCCCTTGTTCCGCTTCCTAATTTCTTCAGATTGTGGTCTTGTGAATTTGGCTTGAAATAGGCACTGGCACAAACCCTTCAAAGCATTTAAAACGAACAACAAAATTCACTTGCTTACCGAAGATTCCATCAACAAAAACTTACCATTTTCTATTTGATCTTTGGATCCCGAATTTTCTCTATGGTCCAAACTTTTCATGTCACTCGCATTTCTACTACCTTTGATCGGCGAAAATAATCCCGTAATTCCATGAATATAATTCGCAGTTGATTCTTTCACAGATACACCATTATACTGCATTTCATATTCAAGTTTCGATGACGAAACCACCGAAATATCCATTGCATCATCCTGCTTAATAGGCGAAAATCCAGGATCCATAGGCGCAACTCTCGTAGATTCTTTGATATCGACAACCGAATCGGATGGTTCGACACTCATCGTATTTACGCGGTTTTGGATATCGAACGCAACAAGCTTCCTTGCATGATCATCTGTCGATGTTTCGAGATCGGAGCTCACGAGCTTTTTGCCTCGAAACGGCGAATCCGTTATCGATGATATCGAAAAATCGAATGATGTGTCGGGAGATTCGAGTTTCGAAAATGATTGTGCTATGTCCTCCTCAGCGTCTTTGATTGGCGATAATACAGGGCTGTTGAGAGGATCACCCAGGAAGGATGACTGTAGCACAGATTCAGCGTCTGAGGCATGTCCTCCTTTTGGTGTCGCATCACGGCATGGGCTCGAGGTCACCTGGACAGTAAAAACATTAAAGGTATACTGTGTGACAAAGAGTTAAACGAAATTGAAAACAAGCTGTGCAAGAAAGCTTTTCGAATTACTCTTCAGACAATACGTGCATCCTTGCCTTTATGAAGGAAGTTTATGAACACCGTTCTTTGTTTCTATGAAGAAAATCATGTTTCTCGCTCCCTAAATACAGTAAAGTCCCACCTTTAAGAAACTACATTATAAGAAACTCAGGCCTGAATAAAAGACTTCTTTATAAGAAATTATCCAGGCAGATTCATGTTCATTTTCTTATACAATGGTACATAGCAATATCATAATGCATGCATTTGAATATGTCTCCAAGAGGTCTCAGTTCTCTGGAAACAAGAATGAAAGTTTCAAGCCCAAATTGTCATAATTTCAAGAAACCTTCAGTACTGGCTCAAACCGTTGGTTCCTCACACAACAGTGCATATTTCAAAAAGGTTTTCTTAGCAATTTTGACAGCTGTTTGGAGTATAAAAGTGTTTCTTATACCATGGTATACACACCCTGTTTTGAAGAAGTATATCTTGACATAAGTATCCAATCAGGCTGTCTTTGTGTAACGAGTCTCTTAAAGGCAGGACTTTACTGTAATCTCAAAGTTGAAACAGAAATTAGTGCATTTGATGGAGAAGTTGCGCTTCAGTCAGTTCACTTTGAAAACTTTTCTTTTGTTTTTTGTAACGGCTATTTTCAACATTTACCAATGCCAAATAAATATACAATTTAAATAAAATACTTTTATCTATTTAAACTCAGTTTTGCAGTGTCTTATTTTTCGTTCAGCGAAAAATTTGAGGCTTGACATTGGTGAATATGACCATTAAACAATGTCCTATAAAACCAACGCGCTCGACATTCAAGTCAAAATTTTAGCAACTTGTCCAAAAATTTATCAAAACCAATTGGAAGATAGAAAAAACCACCTACCCAGTTTGGTGTTCTTGGTGTCCGTGGTGTGCTGCCAGAGCTTTTCAACCTAGAAAAGAAGATTTTACCATCAAATGAAAAACTGAAACAGTCTGTTTAAGGGGCCTTAGCAACCGGCATGCTCTGTGAATATATCGTTTTGTGGACTCATTCCTTGTTGTCATCATTTTGATGGTCCATGAAGAAAGCTGCCAACCAAGATATGACACGTGCAAAGTATGCTGTTTGCATAGACCCTTTGAATTTTCATGTAAGCATCATCAGGCAGAAGGCGTAGAACTACAGAATGAATTGCTTAAGCCATTTAGTTGTCAAGTCAATCATTCAAGAATCTTAGATTGTAGCAAACAATCTTTTGTATTTGTATCCAAAAGCTGCACTTTGCTTGGTAGCAACGATAATCCCCACGGGGGGCACAACATATATTTTGGCTACAGGGACGTGCCATCGGGAAGGGTATCAATTTTCATGATTTTGGTATAACACACGGCATCGCTTTCCACGTCTTGGGTATAAAGAACATATAAATATCCCTTTTCCCAAAAAACTGGTAAAAGGTTGGGTACATTTTTTGGAAAAATTGGCATGAGGAACGGGCATGTTTTTGAAGCTTGGATGGCACGTCTCCGACCAAAATCTGGTCAAGTGCACCCACGGGCAATTCCCTTCAATTCAAAATCATCGTCAAAGCAAATCAACAAAGCTAAAAAGGAGCTTAGGCAAGGGAAGTTTGGCAGTCAAAATAGAGCCAATTGTATTCAACAATGTTCTCGATTGATGAAAATAGTACGAACAAAAGTATGAGGTGTCTTTCTCTCGTTCTATGATATGATCGTGATAACTCCGCTCATTTAGTTTAAAGGGCCGGGGTCACGTTACCGTAAACAAACCTATTATCTCTATAATCTATATTGTTGTCCACACGTGGCTATTGTGTTCTGTACAGATTTTGGTGAATGGGGTGAATCCACACTAAAGTTACTTCTAAAAATCCATCAATATCTCTGCAATCGTACAACATATGAACGTTTCGTTTATTTCTCGACGAAGTACAAGAGTCCATCTTCAGAAGAACATTTTCATTTTGAGAAAAATAGTGGAAAATCACTGTGATATGGCCTATCAAAAGTACTACAAAATCATCGTTTCGAAAGAAGTTTGCTTACATTACGTGGCCCTGCCCCTTTAATATGGACTGAAAGCCCTTAATCCTTCCTTACCCGTTCCTCTGACTTTGTTGATTATTATTATTATGATCTGTAGTCACTTGATCCCTTTCTGGTGAGATGTCTCCTTGTGAGAACAGCTTTCGTCGTAGCGTGCTAATATTTAGTTCCTTTGCATTTTGATGAACTTCTGGTTCTTGATATATGAACATGGAATTACCTGTGGAATCAATTTGGTATCAAAATCGCTAAATAAACGTCTGTCTTGAATTAGATGTTACCTGAGATCTGCGGTATCCCAAATTGCTAATGCTGAATACTTCAATTTTTGCGGAAGTTGACATGACATCTAATTTTAGATGAAATTTAAGTCTTAATGAAAGTATAACTATAAAATTCAGTTTTCAGTTTTAAGTTTCATATAATTTTCAAAGTATTGCAAACCTCTTCCTTGGTAAGATCGAACATAAAGTAGAAGTCAATTTTCCGTTTGTAAGAATTAAAACAGAATATTCAATTCTAAACCCAGTGTTAAACCAATGCCACCTCTCTTCTTCCATAAAACTTGATCTGGTATGGTATACTCCCTTCAAATTTCCTCCCTCCCTGCATCCCAAGGTGGTATTTGGACTCTGTTTTGGGTAGGGAGTTCCAGCCTGTTATCTCTTCTATGGTTTATTCCATATAGTATCATACAGTAGTTGTACGTGGTTTTAAATGAACCTTTACGAAACAAAAGAAGTAGAAATTTCCAGGCAAAATGCATACTAACCAAGAATGTTTTCAAGATCAAACTCGGGAGGTATTGTCAGGACAGTTTGGCAGCATCCTACATGAGAAATCAAAAGTTAGCAAGTAAAATACCGGGTGAGTAAAAAAAAACGCCCTTCGTTTGAAAGGCTACTTCTCTCTGAATATGTAAGCAATGATATTTTGCAATATCTCATTGAATAGCTAACATATTCAATTATTTTTAGAAATTTTCCTGGCTAAAATCGATCACTCCGTTCAGATTCTGTGGGAAATTTTCTACAATGAATCCCTTTGAGAAACCTTAGAAAGTACTAAAATTACGAACAAAAAATCCCTAATGTGTTTACCTCACAGCGATGACTTTCAGCATGCTTTGGTACGTGCTTTCGTTTTGGCGGGTTGAAAAGTCTTGCCCCTAGTGTGAATAACTTATTCAGGAGGATTCTATTCTCCCATGGGGACAAGATACATAAGCACATCCAAGAGTCATTATCGCTAAGAAGGAGAACAAAGGGAAATTTTGCTTGCTGTATTCACTCGTTTTTGCAGGTTTTCGAAAGGGGCTATCTGCAGAAAATCTCCTATTTCCACGGGAAGGAACGACTGATTAAAGTCGGATGAATTACTGAACCTAATTTGACATATCGGAGGTAAAACAAGACAGGTTTTAACATCATTGCTTTGATATTCAGGGAGCAGGATTTTTTCAAACGCCAGGCGTTTTTATTGACTCACCTGGCATGATCAGTTACATCTTTCTAACTTTGTGCTTTACAAAGTTCATCATTGTTTAGTAATATTTTAAGGCTTTGCAAGAATGATCTCTCATTATTAGCAACAATCTACAAATTCACTTGTGTGAAAGAAAACCATTATTCTGTACCATCAACAAATTTCTTTCCATCATTAGTTTGGCTATCAGTTGATATGTCTCCTGAGCTGCTGTCAGAATGATCTGGTTTTTCCTTGAAATCTGTGAAAAGAAGGTGGAAATTTTAGCAAATAGAAATTACAGGTCTAGAGATCTAAAAGAATACAGTAGATAACCAAATTGGAAGAATTTTGTTGAAAAGTATTTGGAACTCTGTTGAAGTAATTCGGCTGAGGTTTGTTTTATTAATTTCAAGTCATGTGACCATACTCTTGGGAAATTCTAGTATTGTGCTACTTTTTGCACTCATGGCACAACTTTGCATGGCAGGAAATACATTAGAGAAATCAAAAGATGTTTTATCAAGAGATTGATCACATGACTTGAAATGGGTGTAAACAAACTTCAGCTGATTTGCATATTGGGTGCAGGGGCGGCTCCAGCCCAAATTTGAAAGAGGGGCAGCCTGCTTGGGAGGGCATGCCAAACATTAACGGAAAATAAGTATGCTGAAGGTATGCAAAACTTTTTGGCCTTCTAATTGAAAAATTGTATTGGTTTTCTATTAACAAACATATTAATTTGTTGCCCCATATTCTGATAAAAATAGTCAGGAAAGGGGAGCCTTAGGGCCAGACATAATATAATTATTTATACAGGGTTGCCTTTTCAGCAACAAATGTGCCGTTATCAATAAGGGCCCTGACAAGAGGTGCACTTATCAGCAAAAGGGGGCACCAAGCTGAGATGCCATCATGAAGGAGGGCAAGTTGCCTCCACTTGCCCCTTAAATCTGCCACTGACTGTGTGTAACATGGAAAATTCAAAATTTAGCTTAGCTGCAAAAACACAATAAATGTAAAAAAAATGCTTTTTATGTTTTATTGCAAACATAACTCACATGTTGGTGGATGGGGTGAAAATGTTACCCTCTTGAATGCATGCCTTTCATTTCTTGTCCATGGGGATGGCAGTGTTATGTGGGAGAAATACTGAAAAGTACAAAGATAATATGATATTTAAAACTTCAACAATGCAGCGACAGAATAGACTCAAAGTGAATTTTAGATCTTTGGAAATGGAACAAAAAGTTGAAAGCATTATGGCACAAAGAGGGCTAAATGCAAAATGTTGGTCTCTGCTTTGATGGCAATTCACTTGCACACATATCTTCTGCAGCAAATATGTAACAAGTTAGTAGTTAAAGTCAATAGAAGTTTTTAAACTGTTTCCATTTTGAACCAATGTGCAAACTTTGCACTTAGATAAGTTTTTCAATTCAAACAGTTTTTCAAGCTTCTGGCAAACATGCAAACTTGGCTGTACAAACTCTGAAAGAACAATTAAGCATCTCAATGCAAAAAACTTAATAAAATTTGCACACATGGTATTTTTTACTGTAGCTTACCTCAGTTATTGCACTTTGAGCAGCTATTTCATCTTCTTCCCTAAGAAAATAATTTATAATTCTCAAATCAGTTACCTGGGGAAGCTTGTGATTATGAACATGTTTCATTGTTTGGTGTGAAGAAATGGGGCTTGGGGCAAGTGATAAAAAAGATTGGCAGCTTAAAGAGTCACTGCTAACCATGATCCTTTGTGGCGCCAAATTCGACTTTTGTATTATCTGAAAGTCGTTTCTGGCCTAAATTCTCTTGACCTTGCCTTTTATTCAGTGAACAAAGGATCATATTTGACAATAGGACTAAAGCATAGACAAAGGTGTAGAGTCCAAATTTTGATATTTCTCTTCCTCTAATTTCAAAAGGGGCTTAGGCAACGGACATACCTCCCATACCTCACACGTGTCATCTCCAGTTGTTTGTTTGCACATGACAAAGAATGGGCGCAAAGCCTAATAGTTAGCACAGGGTCTTTAAAACAAAATTTATGCAATTCAGCTTTTCCTGCTCAACGGTGTGAAAAGTTGCATCATGGGCATTGGCGAACACTTTGCTAAATATTGGAAGGTGAAGCTATTGTTTCAGTTAAAGAACATTGTTTGTTTCTATAATTTTCAAACAAAAGATCTTTGTTCCAATTGGAGTGATTGCATGTCCTCTTGCACCCCCCCCCCCAGGTGTCTGCCATTGATCATGAACTTAGATTCATCATCTTCAATTCCCAGTATTAATTAATTTCGTTACAATCTGTGTCCACTAAATCTTTGCGAAACTCAAGAAAATCATGACAGTTAAATTTGGATTTACCTTTCATATGAAGCACTGTATTCTTGATTAGGAAACTCATCTATTTCTGCAGGTTTCTGTTTGAAAAATATTTGAATAAATAGCACAGTTAAAGGGAACCTAACTATACACAAGCCTTACTACAGAGACCCAAAAAAATGTAGTGAGAGAGAAAGGAAGCTAACAGAGTATAGAAGTTATTTGCCTCCCAAGAATCTGGAGTGCAGTGGGATAAAATTTCTATGAGTTGTAAAACAAAATCAAATCCATTCTCTCATTTCCAAGGAGTCCAAGATCATTTTGCATAGGGTGCCATGGAGTCTCCTTGTGGACTTGTCTGGATATATGGTAGGGTAAAACCATTTTGCTGGGATTTTAGGGTCCACGGCTGTTCTGCAGTTTGAATGACACTTACCAAAGCTGCTATTTGATCTATTGACCATCTGAAGCTTTTGTTTTTCTGCAAAATAAGATGTGAAAATGGAAGTAATGGGGTTTGCAGTGGTAAAATGAGTGAGTAGTAAGGCAATTTATGCCAATGAATTTCCCACAGATCTTGAATCAAAATTTGCTTCTAGACCTAAAACTTTTTAATTATTTCCCTTTTACATTGCAAGCCTCCATTCAAATGCTCATGATCTCAATTTCACCCATTTTACGCCCCTCACCTGTAATGCATTTTTAGTTTGCTGGTAGTTGGCAAAATATAAGCCATTACTATTATTATTATTATTATAACATTATTTACAGTTGGTTTGAAATATAATAGTTCTAATTTGAACTAATTAAGACCAACTATTTACACAGAAAGAAAAAAACTAATTACAATCAGGCGATCATTATATACAAATACACTTCTGGTGAAATTCCCACGGACTCTTTATCTACATATTTTGCATGAGCAATTGTCCCCCTTCCACTCTTTAATTGATCTCTTAAAGCTAGCACTGGTTGCCAGACTTTTTATTGAGTCAGACAAAGTGTTCCAAAGGATGGCACCCCTGAAGGATAATGAATCATTCCCATATGATAATGTATTGGTGCTCGGTAACTGTAGAAGATTTTTTGTCCTTAGGTTATAGGCCACATCTTTTGTCTGGAAGATATTCCACATAAAAGATGGATTTTCCGAATTGAGGCATTTATATATTTCCAGCATCAATTTTTGCAAATTTCGAATGTGAATTGTGCATTCGCTACCCCTAGCTAAGAGTTCAGCAAAGGGGGCTGCGATATCCTGCCACATTATTCTCAGTGCCCTTTTGTGGACTCTGTTTATTGATACATTGGCATCTTTGCCACAGAACATCCATATTAAAGGAAAATAATTGAAATTTGACATGATAAATGTATTGTGCAGAATACGTCTCTTGTCCTGATCTAAATACTCTGCTACTCGCGAAAACGCGCTAGTCTTATTGTTGGCTTTTTTACATAGAGTATTCACATGTTCGGAAAATTTTAACCAGCAGTCAATAGTAATACCTAAGAGTTTGACGGTGCTGGTTGCAGGAATAGGTTTCTCATCAATTTCAAACACATACTCCTGGTCTGATTTCAGTCCAAGAAACATGACTTGAAATTTTGAGGGATTTGCAACCATTCCATTGTCCCGAAACCAACACAACGCACTGTGAGTATCATCCTTGAGACAGGATACAACGTGCTCTACAGCCAGTTTGCATTCTTTGATTTTGGCGCAGGGAAACTCATTCTGAAATAAATTTTGGCGAATCTGAGGGTCAGGGAATTTTGTAAATTTCATAAAAATACTGTTACTGATGGTGTTATTACAGGGTTTAGGGGCAGCCGTAGCTGGAAGCAGTCAAAGTGGTGCAGGGAAGCACTTAAAAGAATGCAGACTAAAATAGAAGCAAAATCAAATTTTCTACACATGATTTTCCAGGGTGGTTCCAGTTAATATCCGTACCCCCCTATGGAAGAACAACTCATCAAGTCAAAGGCCCCGGATTTTTCATGATAACATGTGTTAGAAAGATCCGGATTTTGCTTCTAAAAGTAGAGGAATGTCCGGATTTTTCAATTTTACAGTCAAATTACCCTTATGTTGCCCCTATGGAAGAGTTGGCAAGCACCTTGAAGGTCTGGATTTTTCCTAATTTTTGTCACTTCCCCTGGATTTTTGCATCTCGGCAGCGGAATGCCCCTGGATTTTCAGGGATTTTTGCATACATCCGGATTTTCTCTTCCATAGGGGGGGTACGGATATTAACTGGAACCACCCCCATTTCTCAGTGTTTCTCTAGCTTCTCTGTTTTCAAATGAGCTGTTCATCAGGAATTATTTGCAACATTTTCCAACTTCTTTGCATGCAAGATAGATGTTTTTGTTTTTAGAAAAAGCTTGGGCTTGCACAGTACCAGGAGGTTACTAACAGCTGACATAGGCTATAATTCAAATGTCAGTCCTTTCAACCCTTGCACTTCGTAAATTTTACAGTCCTTCTCAATTTGATGTCACGCATTTTCATTTCATTTTTTCATTTTATCAATATTTATACACGGGCTACCTTTCAGCAAATACACTAATTATTAACAATGTTTGTTCAAAATAATATGGGAAAAGATATAATTAATATGAGTTGCTGCTCTACCAAGGGGTCGTGTTTGGGTCCTGTGAAAGGTTCAAAAGATAGTCTCTAAGACCTGTTCTAAAACGAGCGATTGACTCTCTTTCTCGAATGTTGTCAGGGATATCATTCCAGCTTTTGACACCAGAAAAGTAGAAACTTCGCTTTGCATATTCTAACCTAACTTTAGGAATTTGCAAATCTCCACTGTTTCTGGTTCTATACTCTGAAATCATGGATCTTTCAGTGAACTTATGGCGAAGATTTTCGGGACAGAGGTCATGCAAGATTTTATATGTCATGACTCCTTGGTCAAAGGAGATCAATGACTTTACATTGAGCCATTTGCAAGTCCATCCGTCCTTATACTTGGCATTCGCTATTAGCTTCTTTGCCCTTGTCTGTAATCTTTGCAACTGGGATAGCTTGGTGTTGGAAAGAGCACTCCAAACAATGTTGCCATAGCGAAGATGGCTTTCAAAGAGAGCTTTATAAACTTGATCAAGTTTCCTTTGCGGAAGGATGTTTTTCAGCTTTCTTAAGGAGCTCAAGCCCCCTTTCAGCTTATTTTTGATAGCTTTGTACTGCACTTTCCAGTTAAGGCTTTCGTCGATGTTTATCCCTAAGTATTTTGTCTTGTCAACCCTTTTGATAACTTCATTATTGAGGACAAGATCTGGCAAATCATTACCTATCTTATTCAGTTGTCGCCTATGGCCTATAACCATATATTCACTATTGCTGGCATTCAAACTAAGTTTATTAATCCTCATCCAATTCGATATATTTTCCAGCTCGTTTTTCAAATCTATTAGAAGTTCATTCAGGTTTTCTGATGCGATATTCACACATGTATCATCAGCATACATATTTGGGATCGTGCTTTTTAGACAGTTCTCAAAATCATTAATGTATAGTATGAAGAGTAAGGGTCCCAAACACGAGCCCTGGGGAATACCACACTCAATGCTGCTTTTGCTGGAAGTGGATCCGTCAAAATAACAGAACTGCTCCCTATTGGTCAGATAAGAAGTGAACCAGCTGTGAGAAGTACCCTCAGCACCATATTCTCGTAACTTCAACAATAGGATTTTATGGTCAACGGTATCGAATGCTTTCTTGAGATCAAGGAATATACTCAAATTTATTTTCCCCTCATCAGAGTTCTTGAACCATGGGTCTATAACATTCAGTAGACATGTCAGTGTACTGTGCAGTTTTTGGAATGCAAACTGGTTCAAACAAAGCCTGTTTTGTCCCTTTAGAAACTCCATTAGTTGGTCGTGTACAATCTTTTCTAAAATTCTCGACACAACTGATAACACTGAGATAGGCCGGTAGTTGTTTACATCTGTTTTCGTGCCTGCCTTATGAATAGGTGTTACTCTGGCTAATTTCCAGATCTGGGGGAAAATACCCCTTTCTAAAGATGCATTGTATATCAGTGTCAGTGGTTTCGACACTAAGTTTATGGCATCTTTCAGTATTTTGACGGGGATTCTGTCAGCACCAGGAGACTTGGAGTTATTCAGAGCTTTTATAGCACGTTCTACATACTCTACATTTACTGGCTGTAGCTTAAATTTGGTTTCTCCGGTTTTATCTCCAAGGTACTTAAGAGGGTCATCGGAAGGCTGACTTTCTATTTTCTCCGCCAACTTAGGTCCAACCGTCGTGAAATGTTTGTTGAAAGCTTCTGAAATTTGTGAAGGTGATTTTAGTTCTGTGCCTTCAAAAATGATGTTTTGAGTTAGACGCAAGATTTGCGAAAACGCTAAATTAATCATCGCAAATACAAACATATTTATTCGCGGACGTTTTCGCGTGACATCTTATTAGATTAGAGAACTAGGCCCATCATCTTTTTTTATAGCTAGAGCTAGTAGAGTCAAAGCTGCATTCAGGTCCAAATCACATCTAAAATAGAAAGAAACGTCAACTTCAATAAAGAAAATAGATCTATACAGGCTACTCTTACCTTTTCTGAGCTCCTGCAAGCCGATGGAACAAATATTGATGGACTGAAAACAGGCAAATTTTCCTTGTCGAATTCTCTGCTGTCGAAAGGGTTTCTTGTAACCTCAAGATCATCCCTCTGAAATGACTTGCATGGTGTTACATCCATATTTTCTTGTGCAGAAATGATTATGGTTTATTCTAAAACTAATAAGGTTTAGATTTAATAGTATTCCTTGCATCTAGAGCTCTTTTTATGGAGGGTTATCTGACTTCGATGTGAGCGCCATTTTGTGTTCTTCGTTATGATGCCAAAAGGGAAAGAATTTAAATTGAGCCCGCCATCAAACCCCACTCGATCCAGGTCCCCTTATGTACGCGATTTGCTCTCGGCGATAGGCGATTTGCACCAGGGAGCGCCGCATGGCGCCGAGCGATAAGGATGATACTTAGGGCTCCCTAAGGTCAGAACAAATAATTTTTCTTTCATTCGACTGACTTCAAAACAGCCTATGACAGATGTATAGTCATTTCACTTTGGCTTTTCATAACCTTCTGCTGGTCAGAGCAATACATACAAGTATGATAAGTATTTTTTATGAAACTGCTTACAAGCCTGTACCCTGGGTACCAGAGTCTCAAGAAGAAAACAGAAGAAAGGAAAATTAAAGAAGAAAGGAAAATTTTTCTTTCTTCTTTTATTTATTTTTTCTTTGAGGCTGTGGTACCCAGGGTAATAAGCCTGGGGGTTCCACTTGACCTCATTTTGGTCGGGGACGTGCCATTTAAACCAATTCTTCGAAAAAGTATACCCGACTTTATACGAATTTTTCTAAAAAGTATACCCGACCTTATATTTCATTCTAAAATCTTGAAAATCGGTACCGTTCCATATATCAAAATTGTGAAAATCGATACCGTTCCTTATACCAATATCTGGAAAAACGATACCCTTCCTGGTGCCCGGGGGGGGGGGGGTGACTACCATACATGCAGGTACGGGATGTGCCATTTTTTGGGGTGCCTTTTTTCGAGCAGAAAATAAACTTTGGGGTATCATTTTTGGTAAAATCACTGGTAGTCATAAATTTTGGGGTGTCATTTTAGAAAAATAACTCTTTAGGGTATTGATTTTGATCAAATTTCACTTACTTGGTTAAAATTTTGGATAGCTGTCACAATTTTAGGGTATACGTTTTCAATGGCCTGTAAATTTGGGGTATCGTTTTCGCAAAAATTTATAAATTTTAGGGTGCGATTTCAGATGTCAAATGGCACACCCCCGTCACCCGCCTATTGAAGTTACCCCCGGGTCCTGGTGTTACGTCCCAATGGTATCGCAAAGGACCCTGGGTGACAATGGCTCTTTATGAAATGGACTGTCAAGATTAAGTGATAAAAAATAAACAAGTAATGAATAAGCTGAATAAATAATTTATGTTTAGTTATGTTTTCAGCTGTTAGTTAAGAAATTAAGAAAAGCTAAACTGGGAAACAAGTCAAAATCTTAATCAACCTGCCTTTTGATATTAATCAAGAACTGTTGATCATAATTCTCACAAAAACTTCTGAAATTAAAAAGAAAAATATGGGAACTAAACCAGAAATCATAGCTTTAAAATGCATGATTTTGCTCATGGCCATGGCAAGAAGAACAGATAGCCAGGTATTCAGAATTTGAGCTTGTTACGCTTTAACGGAAAGTATTTTATCGAAAAACATAACTTGTATACCCATCATTGTGGCAACGGTGATGCCATCATGAGAGTCCACCACCAGAGCTCTAGTGAGCTCAAAGCTGAAAAAGTCAAGTGAGGCTGAGCAAAAAAATTATTACAAGGGGTGTATCATTTTCCAAAAATACCATAAGTGGCCCAACGCCTTTTGTTTTCAAGCAAAATCCATAAATAGTCCATGAAAACAATTTTGTTGTAAAGAGTCTCGTACGGTTTTTGGAAGAGTGTTGCACCTCTCGTTTAGAGCTGATCGTTGTGAATCGAGCTCTTTTGAATTCACTGCCCCAAGATCACTTGATTTGGGAACATTCTCTACTCTAGCTAACAACAGTTTTTAATCTCTGTTGGCCTTTGGGTAATTTGATGAGCTTCGGTATGATCACCTCTCTGCCTTTTTCAGGTTCACAATTTTCCATCTTCAAACAGCATACTTCTACAGCCAAGTGCTAGTATCGGAGGTATGAATTGATTATCGCATGAAGCGCAGTTCCTGAAAGTTCCTGAATTGTCTATCTTGACCAAGGGGCAAATCACGCCAAAAATTGCGCACGAGATTTTGAGATCTTAAAATCTCCCAGATTCTTTAGATTTTCCTTTGACTTTCAAAGATCGTTTAAGATTGCTGAGACTTTTTTGAGATTTGAGAGGTTTTCGAAATCTTTCGAGATTTTCAGCGATTTCGAGATTTTGCATGATTTTTGAGGACTTAAACGACTACTATTGAGATTGTCAAAGAATTTTCGGAAAAACGTTTTTAAAAATTTGCATCATTTGCTTGGGGAGATTTCCAACGATTTTTCTGGACTTGCTTTAGGATTTCTAAGATTTGGTGAAGTTTTTGACACTATCAAGATTCTTGAAGATATTTAGGAAATTGTACCAGAATTTTGAGATAAGAATACGAAATCTTTACGCGTTGGCATCACCCAAGAAAAGGTTCAGTGGAGTTGGTTGCACCAAATTTCAGCAAAGAGCACGGGGTGGGGGTTCTGCCATAGTAAAGGTATGTGGGGATGTGCCGCCCCCAAGGGTATACTTTTTTGGACTTCTAGTCCAGCCAAGTGTATACTTTTGGCAATTTTAGTCGAGTTTAGTCGAGGCAAGGGTATGCTTTTTTGGCCAATTTTGGTCAACGAAATGTCAAAATTCAGTAATTCCTGTACAAAAACCCAATCTTTTAACAATTTTGGTCCAGAGAATGTGAGAACTTGGCAACTTTTGCCTAGAAAACGCCAACTCAGGGCACTTTAGATGCATAAATTAGTCTAGCCATGGGTATCATTTTCACAACAATTGGTCTAGCCAACGGTTACATTTTGAAACTGCGGGCGTCACACCCCTACCCGAAATTTAGCCGAAACTCCCCCTCCCCCGTCGCAAAGAGGTACCCTTGCCTCTACCAGGTTTTTGAGCATTTCTACCAAAACTGCCACTGCCACCTTCTCAAGGCCAAAGCTGTCAAATCTTTTCCCTATGCTTAGGCCGATATTTCCAAAAGATATACCGTCAGCTAGACTGGAAGTTCGAAAAATTCATAATTGAGGGCAGCACATTTAGAAGAACCCTCTCCCTTGCTGCCATAGTTTCCGATTCTCAACAATCTTTATTTGTATCGAGTATAGTTTCTTTTTTGTTCACCCTAGGATGCGGGGCAGTTCTTACTGGAGAGAGTGGGACCATTACGTCTCCGCGTTACCCAAACAGCTATCCTTCAAATGTGGACTGCACTTGGGATATCAATGCACATCCTTCAAGGATGATTTTGATTGAATTCGAAGATATAGAAATTGAAGATGATAGCAAGTGCGGTTATGATAAGTTGCTTATTCAAGAGAAATATGGAGTAAGTATCAATTCAATTCAATTCAATTCAATTTTATATAATAACATTGCTACACTTTACAGGAGCGTCGTTATACTAACATAACATAACAAAACAAATGGATTACAACTTAACTGAATAAACTACACTAATATCAAAGAAGTAAACGAATATCAAATGCGAGTATTATATGTTTACTGCCAAGGAGTTCCATTCAATGATATACTTTACCAATGGTTTGATCCATAAATCCATTGATTACTTACTTCTTGCGCCTGTGAATGCTTCTTGCAGATGGTAGGCTGTTGAAAACTCTTTGGACTAAAGAATTCTTACTTCTTACTTCTTGAAGCATAAATTCAAGACCACTGCAAAATTCTGTGGCTCTACAGTACCAAATGCATTCAGGACGCAATCAAACTTGGTGAAGATAATCTTCAGGAGTGACGAGAGTGAAAATCGGAGAGGGTTCAAGCTGAACTGGAAAGCGATCTCAGGAGATATTGGTAAGCGGTAAACTATCTGTACATCTAACACAAACTGTGGACTTGCTACAAGTCTCTCTCGCGGCAAAAACGGGAGAGGGAATAAAAGCGAGAGAGACTTGTAATACTTGGTAGCCTGGGTCGTTGGCTGGACAGGATTCTGTCCAGTCGGCATCCTTTTACAAAATACCAATATCCAATCATATGCTTATAAAGGACAATGATACAACGCAGTTGCGTCGATGTTCTGTGACAATGGCCGACTCAAGCTTCGAAGTTGACAACATCCTCGTCATTTTGAAAATGGAAGCAAGGCTCGAAAGCTCATGAATATTGATGAGCATGCCAAGTATTAAAAGTCTCTCTCGGCTTTTTCCTTCTCTTGTTTTTTTCGCGAGAGAGACTTGTAGCAAGTCCACACAAACTGTAGATGAACATTGATCGAAGCTGACTCAATTACGTTCCAAATCCTTCCAAACAGAATTATACTTTCAAAAAGTCCAAAGATTAGGGGAATAAGACTTCATTTTTGTAATACCTTTTTCGAGGCGAATGATGAGATACAACAGTGTAGAGAAATACAATTCTGGAGAAGAGGAAACTGAAGAAAATTCTGACAGAAAAGAAAGATGATGACCCTTAATATGTTCAACAAATTCGGTGGACTTGCTCCAACTTTCACTCTTGTGATCAAGAGCGAGACATGGAGCAAGTTCACAAATTCGGACGTTTCAATCCTTTTAAGAATTTAAGGACAAGTACCAATTACCTTGTACATGTAACTATTTCTTTTCTTTTTAAGTACTGCTTATAAGAAGCTGAACTCTTCGATCGTAAAAAATTAAGCTTGGAAAATATAATTTATTCATTTTTGAGAAAAAAATCCTCAGTATATTTTCTTGCACTTGTTTCCCATATCACATTCCTTGGAACGAATTTGAGTTATGTCTAAATATTGAGAAGACTTCAAACAACTTTGTAATTAATAATGACAATTATCATCAAGATTAAATAACAACCTAAGAAGACGGATCAAATATTCTCTACGCTGGTTCCCTACAATGAGCACTTTTCATAAAATTGTCGTGAGGGTCTTCCATGGAGAAAACAACGGAAATATGCCTGCCGTATAGACTTGCCCCAAGTCTATTTCGTCATCTGTAATGAGTCTGGCTGATACAGTGAACAACGAATTTTCGCTTTCCCCTTTCCTAATTTTCCCTTTCCCAATTTTTTTTTGATTGACGAAATATACTTGGGGCAAGTCTACCTGCCGTAGGAAACAAAACACTGATCCTTGGATAAGATGCAGCAAAATGGCTGGTGTCTTCATAAAAGTCCTACCAATCCTGGACAACTGTCTTTATTGACAAAGCCATCAACAAGAACAGCAACAACAGCAGTTGTAGGAACATACGTTAAATTTATGCATTATGTGACCCATCCAAGTCCTCAGTAACTAAAATTTATTCCAACATCAATAAAAACTATGCCGTAAATTCAATAATTTCTGTTAGAATTTATATTTAGCGTCAATAAATTCATGTTTTTATGCTTTTTTGTCTCAAAATCCTCCAAAACTAGTCATTTAAACCATAAAAATTCCGACAAGAGAGCAAAACCTTCCGACAAATGGTCTCATAGGGAGGGGGCACGCTCCAACCCCCAGCTCTCCCAAGGAAGGCTTTGGCCCTGCACTAGGCAAAGGTATAGACTCCACTAGCAGGCACATCTCCAGGTGCTTGGTCTAAGAAGTAGACCCCTTCCTCTGCATAACTGCTTTACCTATTCGTTTAAATACAACTTCTCCTTTAACGGTTCCGTCCCTGCAGTTTATCAGTTGCTTTCCATTCTTATCTACGAAATGTTTCAGCAACAAGCTTTTCACAACTTCAAAGTTAGCTTTTCGAAAAAGGCCTTGGGAGGCCTTAGCAATCGCTTTTGCTGTGGCAGCGGTGCAACCCAAAACAGAAGCATTTTCCATTGACATCTTTACCAGTTTCATTGCGATCCCTCGTCGGCCGTATTCATCTGTGTTCACACAAAGAAAATCAAATTTGATGATTTTGTGACAATCTCTTGGGATT
Organism: Aurelia sp. 3 sensu Dawson et al. (2005); assembly: GCA_964020215.1. Lineage (NCBI taxonomy): Eukaryota > Metazoa > Cnidaria > Scyphozoa > Semaeostomeae > Ulmaridae > Aurelia > Aurelia sp. 3 sensu Dawson et al. (2005). The sequence continues at coordinate 15,337,755 of OZ026593.1, read as the reverse complement.
AAATGCTCGTATCCTTCTTCAAGGCAGTTCAGATACACTTCGAATACAGTGACTGGACTTAAATTATCCGATATGCAAGGCATGGTTTCTTTCGTCGAGGGAGGTGTCGTGCTTCGCATTAGTGCCAGATCACAAATATAATTTAGGCCCGTTCCTACGATCTCATTCTGTATTTTGTTCACTGCAATAAAACTGACTGGGTTCCGTAGACATTTCTTTATCCCAACTCTTAATCGATTGATCAATTCTTCATTTGCAGTTATAGACAGAGCCTGGGAAGTAGGCTCTTTTGGAACGTAATTTTTAATTAAAAATGATTCCACAGCATTGAAGTCGTCGGCATTTGCGATGCGATACAAAACATTTTCAGTCGCCATCGTGTAACTGGTCCTTTACGGTGAATGAAATGAGTCAAAAGGCATCAGGCGATGCGACCACAAAGTTTAAAGCAAGCAGCTATTCCCAAGAAAGAAAATCCGTGGTAACGCTAAGTTGCGGTTTAGAAACAATAAGACAAGTTATCCACCGTATCCACCATGCAGTAATAGACTTGCTAGCTGGTAGTTGACGAAATAAACTTTGTGCAAATCTTAGAAACGCCAGCACCAAGCGCTGGGATCGCAGCAGTAGAATAGGGTAAAACGGGGTAAAGTGAACTATTTTGGAGGTATTTCAATAATATCGCAAAGGGAATGTAGCTGATGGCAAACTTTTTAACGTTGATTTGACATTATGTATTTGTGTCATTTTATTCAAAATGTTGAGGTTTAATGAAAGTTTAAGTAAATGTATCATCGATTGCAGGGACTTTAAGTTACAAATATCATGGAAAAATCTTGATCACACATTGAACTTTGCAACCCACTTCGACAAGATTTATTAAAAGGAGAAAGGCTACAGGAAGATTTAATCTACTTCGACACATCAGGATCTTCATTGAAACTGCGAGCACTGAAATGATCTATCGCACCATGATAATGCCTGTTTTTGGATCGTGGTTCGCTGTCGCTCGGATGATCTTCATCATACAAAAAAAGAATTGAAAGTCTTGAGCGTAGAAGCCTCGATGTTATTAGATCAACCAGTGTTACATCTGTCAGCTTGCGTGTGCCTAGCATTGAGGCAGGAGTGAAAAGGAGGTTCTGTAATTTGGTGTTTGATACAAGGCAATGTCTGTAATGCGAATGAAAGATTATTTCGTTCTAAATGCTCATGGGAAAACTACTAGAAACGACCATCATCTCGTTAAGCTTCTTAAATTGGATGGGCCTCCGGGGGCTTAATAGAGCTTTTACGGTAGGACCTTCTTTTTTAGGCGACAGATTCAAACAAACGTTCCTACCCCTGATGCTTCTCAGATTTCTGTCACTGTCACTTGTCAATTAGGGACCTTTAGCAACTAGGACGGTGACTGCAACGACAACGCAAATGTGCCTTTGTTTCCGAACTTCGGCTTGAAAAGACTTTTTGTTTTCCGTTCCAATTTGCTTCCCTTGAGAGTCTGTGAAGTTGTCCTTTTCAATTGCACAACTTGGAAATCCTATCTCTAACGTGCTTCTTCAGATCTGGATCCTCAAAGTGAAACTCAGTCGTTTTTAAATCTTAATCATCAAGGAAAAAGAAGGTTCCAAAGTATTTAGGTGAAGGGGGAAATTTTGTCTCGTCTTATATATTTAGAACATGTGAAGGCAACGTGAAAAACTATGCTCAGTTTGTATCATACAAGATGACGTTCTGGCTGGCGTTGCCGTCCTGCGTGCTAAAGGTCCCTATTATTCATCAAATCATGTTCACCTTCTTCAGAAAAATGTGGCGAAAACATCTTCAATACAACCGTTGGCTCATTGCAAAGTCCCGGATTCCCAACCTCGTATCCAAACAACCTCAATTGCAGTTATCAAATACGACTACCACAGGGTCACAAGGTGGAAATTACGATACAGTCACTGAACCTTGAATATGGAGCTGGATGCCAATATGACGTCATGAGGATATATGATGGTGAAAGATCAGCGAGCAATCTTTTGGGTGATTAAATTTTTCGCTCTTTTTCATTCAGGAAGCTTGAAGTTCTGTCGCCAAAAACCTTAAGCATAGGACTCGATTCTTTGCAAAAGTTAAAACGAAGGCCCCGTCCACACGTATCCGTATGATTTTGAAAACGCATCTTTTTTATCCGTATAAAACACGAGGAGAGTTTTCGAAAATATCCCCGTCCACACAAAAACGCTATGAATCATAGCGTTTTCGTCTCTCTATGATCTTCGAAATCGGAAAACAAATAAAAAAATGCTCTCGCGTGATCCCCAAAGATCCGAGCGCATCCTCTGATGGCTTATAAATCGCATCCTCTGATGACGTCAGCGTTTTCGAAAGCTCCGTTTCACCCGTACAAACGACAAAAGGAGTTTTCAAAAAGATCCATCATGGAGAGCGTTTTCGAAAAGCTTCGTTTTTGGTGACCGAAAACGCCGTCTCCGTACGGACGCTAACCCAAAGTGGATAAAAAAAGATGTGTTTTCAAAAATATACACGTGTGGGGACGTGTGGGCGGGGCCTGAATATGTAAAATATTTATTGCCTAAATTCTTTCAACTGAATAGATCTTTAAAAAAATCCTTCGTCATAATTCCAGAAAGAGCAATTTTGCTGTCGTTAAGGTGAAAGGATTTTTTAATTTTCCGAGACGCCATCAAATTGCTGAATCGTAAACCATGAAAGCTACAGAAATCTGCTTGTTACCATCTTGTAATTCTTCAACAACTGAGTATGTTTTCATGATTTCTTGTTTTGGTCATTTCGACTTTCCTCGACCAGTATACAATTTATAGTGCTATTAATCTTTGCAAAAGCTTCTGATAGCCCCTCTCCTCAAACATCTATCCATAAAGCTTAACGACACTGCAACTCCAAAAATAATGATTCTGGAGTTCCATAAGATCTGACCAGTTTAAAGAATTAGGCAATAACACCTGAAATATTTAATTTCAATTCTAAGGTAACGGCGCTCTGTCAAGGCCATCTAACATGTGAATCTTTGGAAGCATAAACTTTCCAAGCCAAGGGGACAGACCATCATGAAGGTAGTTATAAATTCTACACTTTACTCATGCTCAAAATCTCTTGCAGGGAGCTTCTGTGGAATCAAATTACCTCAAGAAAACATCGTCTCCAGAAGCCATACCGTCATGATAACCTTCAAGACAGATAGTTCTACCGCTGGAAAAGGCTTTAATTTAACATGGGTGGCAAAACCCACAGAAGAAAGCGCAAGTAAGTTCTTTAATCAAATCTTTAAAAACATTGCGAGCGGCCTCATACTATTTATTCCACAGCCACGAAACATGTAAATTTTGTGGACACACCCGGTATTCGTTTGCCCATCGTTGCCCAAGATAAACCATTGCCATCGTTCTTATCCAGGCAACCGGACGTGCGGCAGAAAATTCCATTCAACAAGAATAGTAGGCGGAACATTCGCAAACACAGGAGAGTTTCCATGGCAAGCAGGATTCTTCTGGAGAGTGGGAATCGCGAAAGGGAAGTACTTCTGCGGAGGAGGATTGATTGATCAACAGTGGATTCTGACGGCAGCACACTGTTTTGTCAATGGCAAAAATGGGACATTTTACAAAGTTGTGCTTGGTAAGTCTAATGATAAAGTCGATATGCAGTTAAACTAAGATGCAGTAAGAACTATACTGATCACAAATCCTGCTCCCGTGCTCTACCCCCTTACCATCTCCGGCACCGTTGAGGCGCACGATGCAACACAAAGTTTAATATTTTCATAACTGCAAAACTTCCCCTTACAGGTGATCATAATATCCATTCTCAAGACGGCCACGAACAGGAGTTCAACATCTCTTCAATAATCATACACCCTGGATACAACATGATTACACACGACAATGATATTTCACTTGTTAAACTTGCGAAGAAGGCTTTCCTTAACACTTTTGTCAACACGCTTTGCTTACCGACATGGGGGCCTCAAACTGGTGCAAGATGCCAGATAGCAGGTTGGGGAGCAACGATGGAGCATGGCAGAGCTTCAGTTATTCTAATGAAAGCAGAGGTTCCCTTGATCGGCCGGGAAGTCTGTTCTCATCCAGATGTCTATGGGGCGAAGATCACCGACAACATGATGTGCGCTGGGTATGCTAGAGGGGGGATTGACACATGTCAAGGTGACTCCGGTGGACCACTACATTGTCAAAGTAAAGAGGACCTTGGTAGGTGGGAAATTCAAGGGGTAGCGAGCTGGGGACGAGGATGCGGTAGGCAGATGAAATATGGAGTTTACACCGTTGTGGGTAACTATTTGCAATGGATTCAATGTATTATGGAAGCAAGTACTAATTGTTTTGTTACTCCATCACAAAGCGAAGTTCAAGTAAAAAGTGAAGCAGCAACTACAACAACAGTTATCCCAACCATGAGCATACTTCCCACAAGGACTCATTTTGAGACAAAAACGGAAACGAGGTCTCCCATGCGTAATTCAAAATATACCGTACATCAGACGCTCAGTATGCTTACAAATCGATCTCGGGAACCAATAACGCCGAATTCGTCTACTGAGCCATCCACTGCTTACTCAAACGAGCGCCATGAAATCAACTCAAAATTTGCTTCAAGTCCTTCCAGTCACTTAAAACTATCAGGGCATAATCTTCCATGTCGAAAAACGGTTATGTTACGAAGCAGAATTATGTTATCAAACGAGTTGCAGCAGATCACCAGCTCTGGCAGTTTGGATACAAATACTACCACGCAGCAAAACATAGGGACAATTTGGATAACAAAAACGTCAAAAACAGTGCAAATGACAAGCGTAGCACATCCCATATCGACTTATCGCTCGTTGGAGACAACACAGTTTACCAGAGCAAATAACTGGAATACTATACTAGAGGGTTCTTCAACAGCAAACCAAATTCAGAAATCTCGTTATCTAAATTCAACTAAGGCAGCAAACAAACGCCCAACGTCAAGCTACCTGTCAAGGACAAACTTCTACGCCACGACAGATTATTTGACTCAAACGCAGACAGTGGTGGATACCAGCTTTTCGAAATCAGAGCTTTTGAGAAAAACATCAGCGAATTCGGTTACAGTTGGAGTGCTTGCTACCACAAACGCAAATACATCGAGTTTCACTTTAAACGCAACGAACCTAACTGCCAATACATCAGAAACGATTTTCCGCCCTACTATTGTCATGCATAATGTAACTTCATATATCCTCTTTGAAGAATCATCAGCCCTGTTTGCAAGCATTGCTCCGAGTGTTTCAAGAGACGATGAAAGGAGGACACAAACAAAATCAAAAAATGCGAAAAGCACTGGGACAAATTTGATTCCAGCTCAATTTCAAACAATTTTGATCCCAAAAATATTTTCATATATCTTACTAGAGTACATTGCGTCATACATTAACTGGATATGAATGCTACGAGAGATTACCTTAAAATGCTACAGTCTCCATAAATTTCGTTCATACAGCAGTATTGATTATGTTTCTCGATCTGAAACGAAGCATCAAAATTCGCCGGTGCCTTAATGGTTGGGACTGTTTCCAATAATGAAAGATTCTGTAATACAATAGCGACAATTGCTTTGATTGACACCTCAATTCAAAGCGATCTGCAGCTGCAGACAAAGGAAATTCTCTTAACAAGTAAATCAAAACAAACATACCCACAAAAGTTGCCCCAAAACCAGCAGGGCAATTTCTTGCCTTGTGCAAGCGAATGTGTTCTTGCAGAGAAATTATGTGCTTGTAACGAAAGAGGAAGGGTAAATCGAAAGTTTTGTCTCGCGGATTTTGCTTATTTGATTCAGAACCCAAGCAGAAGGCATCGTTTCTCTCGTGTTCAGAAAAATGCCATTTACAGTTTTTCATCATCCATTCAGTCATAGGGTTCAAAAAAGTCTTAACAGCGATTTCAAAATTTCGCCTAGATATACATTTTAAATGAAACAATTACCGCACAGCTCCTGAATCAAATTAACTAAATCCGCGAAACAGAACTTTAGATTTACCATTCTTCTTTAGTTATAAGCACATAACTTCCCTTAAAAACCATCCTTTGCTTGCACAAGGCAAGACTTTGCCCTACTGGTTTCGGGCAACTTTTGCGGTTGTGTCTGTTTTGATTTCTTGGTTGAGAGAAATTCCTTTATCTGCAGTCATTGATCGCTTTGAAATGAGGTGTCAATTAAAGCAACGAATGCTGTTGTATTGCATAGTCTATCTCATTCCCGTTTTCTGTTTACTTGAATTGCTAAAAGTCAATGTATTTATATTTTTACTTTTCATCTCTGAGAGCGTAGTACTGGATAGCCAATGTGCAATCTTCTAACTAGGGCAAAACTTTATCTAAAATTCTGGACATGTTCTCAATAACTAAAAGGAATGTAATCCCAGAGCCCTAGCTTTCTAATAGAAAAGGATTGATAAGTTGTTGAAATCATTGCATGATCCAAGCTCGAAAAGTTTTGAGAGTGCCCTACATCATTTTTGGACACTGAGGGGGGGGGGGGCTTACAAAACTCGTTTCGTTAGATTAAACACTCTCTTGATACGTTACAGAAAAAGTCCGTTATTTTTCTCACTTTTAGGCTCGGGTTAAACGTCGCACTTCTCATGTGCCGAACCTAATTGCTGAATCAAGTACATGAGAAGCACGACGTTTAACTTGATCTGGTTCGACAGATTCAATTTGGCACGGCAAGCTGCATTTGGCGCGACTTGTTTCGTCGAACTTCACGGCAGAAGCGCGACTTTAAGTTGAACGTCGAGCTTTTCATGTGCCGAACCAAAAGCATGAATTATCTTCAATTGACTGTTGCTCCAAAACGAGGCCAAGCATGCACACAATAGACAAAAAGAGCGCCAAACTCAGATCTCAACCGATTTTGATTAAGCACGGCACAACTGGGCTCGACGTTTGACTCAATGTCGTGCTTTTGCCGTGCCAACGTTGAACTTAATCATATTAGGTTCGGCACATGAGAAGTGCGACGTTTAACCCGGGCCTTAATAGCTTTTCCTTTAGCTACTGCACACATTATTATACTCGTTGCAAAGCCCTTTTCAAGGAATGGAAATCAAATACAAAAAGCGACATTTTGGTTACAAAAATAAGTTTTAAAACCATCACCACTAGTACAAAGATATTGAAAATCAGTGTGTCTTGTCATCCACCCCATTCGTCCCACGTTGGGTTATTCCCGTCGGTCCCTCTTTGCCAGTATAATTGTCCAGTCCCGGTTCGCTCCGATCGTCTGCCATTTCTTCCCCATCTGTGTCGAATAAATCTACTGACTCTGCATCTGTTTGCTTTAAAATCATACGATCAGCATCTTGCGTGTATGCGGAAGTAATATCTTCTTCCGGGACGTCTTCATTTCCAAGAAATGGATTGCGCTCCTGGTCACTTTCGTACGGTATTGCTCCTTTGTCTGGGGTCAAGTAAAATGGCGGAGAAAGGGGATCTTTTGGGGTCTTCTCAAAAACCGATCCTTCGTTTTCTTGCAGGAATGGATTCTTCTCGGCTTTTGTCAGCACCAGGGGAGATTCATCACTCTTCTTCTTCCCTTTTCGTTTGCTTTTCGCTTGACTAAGAAACTGATCGAATGGCCTTTCTTCTTCTTGCCCAACAAGCTCATAGCCGTTTCCTTGTTTCTCATCCCACCAGTACTTAATCAGTTCGTTAAAATCACTGCCCGTTGCAAACTGGAACGTCAGATAAACTGACGTATACAAAAAGCTAAGCCCCATTAGCAAAATCAGATTCAGACAAATGACAAACCCAGCTTCATTCCACGGGTAAACATAGGCTAAAGCAGTAAAATTCCCGACTGTCAGCATGGCATCGGAGATCACATACAACCCAAACGTGTACCCATGGCCTGAGACAAGAGCTCCAAGTCCCATGATGATAACAGACGAGAAAGTTATAAAATAAGATAAAAGGAGAACAAGTAATTTTGCAGTGAATTGATGGGAACTGATGTCACGTTTATCGAGTCGTTTCATTAATCCAAAATCAACACTTCGCTTCAATAGTGTGAGGAGTATAATGCCTATGTAGTGAATGAGGCAGACATACAATACCATACCAGTGACAGCAGTGAAAACGAAGAATAGTCGACTTTTCCATGTCTGTAAGTACAATCCACTGTTACCTGAAATGCAATAGTGAAAAGTTAGAAATATTTGGTTGCATGATAAGAGGGATCAATACAGTAAAGAAAGTATGCAAAACAGAAAATTTTCTGATAGTTGAGAAGATATTTTGGAATTTTGGATGGGCACAGGATTCTGCTCCCAATCAATGCCATCCTTTTACAAAGATACTTGATGAGATTTTTCCCATTGGATGTGCTTCAAAGAAATTATAACTGAGATGCTTGGCTGATTTTTGGTTGGTTCTTAAATCTGCAGTCTTTTTATCTTTTTGGATCAGGATTTTTCCACTTGGGTAGCACAATATCATACAAAGTATGTTTTGGGGTTAGAAATTTCCATCTATGCATTTCTTTGGTAGCTGGTTCTCAAATTATTATAACTTGACACACATATAAGACATAAGAATGATTTTTTTAATTCTTTCTAGTGCAAATAGCTTTTTAGGGGTTGAATTTGAAAGCATGCATTATTTTGGGCTTCCCAGTGGCGATTATTCTGGTTTACTGGAAAATCTCTGGGCCAAGTCCGACTCATGCACTTGGGTTCAACCCCCCCCCCCTCCCTGGGAAAAATGTTTGTTATAGACAGAGCAGAAACTGCATAAAATGACATCATCAACCAATCTGAGATAAGGAAGTGTTTGAATAGATAAGCTTTTTGAAATGATAAATCAAGAGTTTAACATCTAAGGAACAAAATATCAAGTGTTGCCAAATTTTGGGATCTATTGCACAAAGCTTGGGGGGCTCAAAGTTTCGAGTTTTCACGCATGCGTGCAGTTTCTGTTCTGTCTTTGTGATATATATAAATTGCTTGTTTGTACCCAGTTTTTTAAAGATATTAAGTGAATGGGCAAAAGGTTCAGAGGGGGTGCAGTATCTTAAGTATCAAAATATTAGCAATGAACCCCAGCTCTCCTCAGTTTCAAAACACTCATTTTTCCTGGTCAAAAGATGGCATTCACAGACTTCTCGCTGCAAGGTGGGCCAAGAAGGTGTTTGCTTTATAAATTGCACTGAATGTTGTTTTCTTGTTTCCTTAATGCCAAAAAGAACTACAGATAGAATAATGACAGGCAGTATTTGCAACATAATTTTGTTGGGGACTACTAGATGATCTGCCAACCTGTTGGGCCATCATATGAAATTCATATAACAGTGTCTTTTTAGCTCTGAAAGGGTCTAGTGGGATAAAATGCAAAGGCATAAAATGTGAATAAATTTCATAAAAATCTTCAGATACGGATTCTATCAAAGTACGTCTGGTAGAAGTAGGCCTACCCTCCTTGAAGAAGTGAATGTTGATTGAACAGCGCTGGCTTCCTGCTTCTCTTCTTCGTACAGTATGGCTATGCCATTGGACATTTGTTGAAAGCAACCCATATGATGCAAATCGACCTTTTAGCTATTCTAGGAAAGAATCTGAATCGAATGTTGTTATGATGCATTGTGAAGAATTTTCAAATGCACACAACAGTGATAGAAGCTCTAACGCCACTCGATCGAACCTCGCGTATAAAACTAACGCGCGATCCAGGCTCTTTTGTAGAATAGCTAAAAGGTCTATTGTACATTAAAAAAAGCTCCAATCGCAAATGAGTATTTCAGCTCTTTATCAAGCAATCTACAAGCGTAATCTTATTCTTCAAACATGGCTAATGGAAGCCTTAAATTGCAAAAACGCAAAAATTTGGATGACTCCTTACCAGCATTTATTTTTCGCGAGTTCCACAGAGATTTGCGAACGAAACCACGACACTTCCCAAACAACCCACACCCTTCTTTCTTATCCACTATTCCCCCACGATACTCACCTACAGTTGTCACAGTCGTCAGTGCAAACATATACGATTTCCACAAACTTTTGAAGGATTTCCTCATAAAATAGCTCCTATCATTTTCAACTGCACTCCGTATTTCAATGATCAATTCTTGCTTGCTCTTTTTAGGCCGGTTGCTGGGTGAAGCGACAAAGAATTTATCAACGACCTGCTCAAGATGTTTTGTAACAGTTTCTGTTTCAGCTGGGCTCTCTAAGAAGTGATAAACCAATCCACTTAAGAATACATAAGCATGTACTCCGATAAAGAGTGCTGTAACTCGTAATAACAACATTATTTTCGTGTTCTATCATCGTCCTTTACTTTGCAGTGATTTTTCTTCCTCTCCCTCCATATTTCCGCTCTTTGTCTGTACAAACGCTCCTCCGCATTCGTCGCACATGTCGCACATTCCTTCCCTGTGGGGTTCATCAAGGGGGTTAGAAATCCGCCATTCAGCGCGATTTTCAGTTAAAATCCGCCTTTCCGGTCATTTTTAGCCAAAGTTCCGCGTCCCGCCACTTTGTTATCAAAATAATGGCACAAATTAGTATTGTTAGACATTTTCACCGATCCAGATGGAAAGAGGAAGATAATGGCACTTAAAATTTTTGTTCAAGCTTGGAAAATATTCTCATAATGCTGACCAGAAAAGCAGAGATGTGACCACGACCTCTTTTTACAAGACAACAGATGAAGCGTCCGCAAATCCATAAAATTTCATGAAAATTCCGCATTCCGCTTATCATTTTCGAGAAAATCCGCGTCCGGTAGGAGTGGAGAATTCCGTCGTTCCGCCGAGAAATCGCTAGAATTCCGCATTCCGCGACAAATATTCTTCAAATTCCGCTGTTCCGCAAACCCTGATGACCCCCACTTCCCTGGAATTTCTTGTTTCAGTTTTTCTGAATTTCATTTGCCGAAAGATCAAGAAACTCTGCTGGGGAAAATTACTCAGAAGATATCCCAGTGCCAGTGACTTCTAAAAATTGGAAAGGATCAAAGACTTCGTTATGCAATGCAGTTTTCACGAGGGCACAGTAAGCATGAAGATTATTAAAAACTCTTGAGTACGCAAAATTTGATATTTTAAAGAACTGGCTCAAACATTCAATGCTGGCTTACAGTCTTAGTTTCTTACAAAAGTACGTATATCTTCTGCTTTATTACAGTTTCAAAGATGTTGTTTTGTCACTGGATGTAACTACAACATGTACTCGTACATAAAGAATAAGATTCAAACCGCGATATGAATAGCATGTGGGTTTGCAAACTTACAAGTTTTAGAGTGCTGGGTTCAGACCGATAGCCACCATTGTCAACCAACAGAAGTGGTAAAATCGCAAAAACCACTGACGACAATTTTAGTCAAAATTCTCGAAATTCGATTTGCATGAATGTTTCTCATTTATTTAAATTTGCGATCGCTCATCCATTACATTCCAAACCATTCTGAAAAAACATTACCCTGGAGACCATGCAACTGCCAGTTCATTTGTTAAGATTGGCCTGACATTCTCAACTGTATCTATCTAAACTTGGATTGTTTTGAATGAAACACTAAAAATTTAGATCAATACTTTCAAAGAAATTTCTGGTATCATAATTGTTGTCTTCAAGCTGTGTCAGTACAGCTGAGTACAGTAGAAACCCTCATTAAGAACCCAGCTTTTTCTTAGGCAGCCTGAATAGGTTCTTTCTTAAATGGCTGTAATTCTAAATTCCAGCCTGCAAGGTTCTTGTATACAGTACACACCTTGCACATATCAATACAGTTGTTAAGCACAAAAACGCGGCAGAGTTTATGAGAGATTTCTTGAGAATGCGGGTTATTTCTTGAGTTTCGCAGTGTCTCGTTCGCAAAAGACGCACTTCGTCTGGTTTTTGCTACTTTTTAAGGCGGCGCGGCCCCCACGCTCAAAGTCTAAGTTGAAGCCTGTGTAAAACCCGAGAAAATCAAAGCTACATCTCCTCCACAGAAGCCACAGCAACGGGGCACAATTTTACGGGACAACCTGTTGCTCATGCTTAATTCTGAAACGATTCACTGGTGCTCTGGGGTTCTATTATCGAAGGTGACACTCCCCGTCCATTTTGGTAAGGGTGGTCAACGCTAATTATACGAAAGAAACTCAATTACTAAAGATCAAAGAAGCTCCTTGTTAGCGATCCAGATATGGCAAGTATCTATTGCGTTTGCTGGTGTGGAAATAGATTGATCACTGAGCAAGGACTACCGGTACCAAAATCAATCGAAATCGATCAGGAGAACTAAAAACAAAGTCATTTATAAATAAATATTTGCCGTAACCAGACAAGAATAGCAAGTAAGTGTTAACTTAAGAGCAAAGATAAACAATCAGCGGAGTTGTTTATAGAGAGGTTTGTACTTTCTTTTCAGAAGATTCAGTTTCACTTTGGGCCGAATCCTGAAATCAAAGCTTCTTTGCAGAGTAGAATCTTTTTATCAATTCTTCATAAAATCAAAATAGCACCTCGGCCCCATAGCTACCAAAATGAAACTCATTATAAACTCAATGTGCCCAACAAGCTATGGCATTGTTGTCTATGGCAATGTGCCCAACAAGTCATTGTTGTGGTGCAGTGGTTTATTCCTCTGACTTTGCAGCAAGAACAGTCAGCCGGAGTGGGTTCGATACCCGGAAGGACCCCACAACTTGAGCGTTATGACAAGGGGTGGGGGAGTCGATTAGTTGTGCTCTATTTCTGCAATCCCAGCGCTTGGCGCTGAAAAACGCAACTTCACATTCACCTATGGCATTGAGGATATGTAGCACTTTTTATTGCTCAGCCTTTCTTTTGATGCTAACGTCCAATCTTCTCGCTGAAATTAGTGAATTGATACGATCATTTCTATAATTCGCCAGTCTTCCAAATGATACGCGAAGATTTGAATATGAATAACGCAAAGAGCCTTTGATATTATAAGGAATTTGATACGAAGCATTTTTATGAAATCTTTTGTAATTTACGAGGCATGAGACCGATTTTGACAAAGTAAATTTTCTGACCTAAGTTAATCTGTTAGCAACACGGGTATTTTCAGTCACAGGAGCCTGATGAATGATTTAAGAGCTACGGGCTATCAAACGCGTAAACATTTTGCCGACGCACCCGGTACAAAAATGATAAAACTGATCTGATACCATAATTCTTGTTTCCCATGAAAGATTTCATGAAAGGCATTTGGTGAAAATTATAGACAGTTTCATCTGGGAATTAGATTAAAATATTTTACAGTAATCGAAGTCTTTCTCCGTCAACAGATGCTGCAAGATGGCGGCGCCATACATTTTGCTGATATTAGCACTGAATGGTGCTGCGAATTCGTTTGATTTGTTTGAAGAAAGTCGAGCAATCCCTGCCGATGGATTTCATGATTTGCTGGATCTCACGCCATTTTGGCTTTCTGAACATCAAGCAGAAGATATTCGCCGTACTCTTGGGAGTAAGTATTCTTATCAAATTAATATAATAGCATTGTTGGTAAGTAATAACTTGATTTTTTGTCAGGTTTAACAGTTTTCTCTCTATTACAGGTTTCTCTTATATTTTCTTTGATTATTCTTCTTTGACAGGAGTTAATAGTGTTTCCCTACAAGTTACAAGTTTTTTGTACGTCCATGGGTTTATTATGATGAGTCCGCTATCTAAGGTTATTTTCTCAAACGATAAGTTCATTCACTTTTATTCATTCATTCATTCATTCATTCATTCATTCATTCATTCATTCATTCAGACTGCGTTCACACGATGCCGGCACATTTTGAAAACGGTGAAAAATTCGACGGATAGGCCTCCCGTTCACACGAAAACGGCACATTTTTTGCCGGCAGATTTTGAAAACGGTAGATTTTGAAAACGGAACCGTAACCGGCATAAATTTGAAACAGTATCGTGTAAACACTCAACAAAGATGAAAACAGAACATTTTTCGACACTTTTGGATCGAGACAGGTCTATTCTTAGGATGTAGGTACTATTCTTTGGCATCAAATCCTGCAACGAGTTTTTATCGTCAAATTTCCTACCGTTTTCAAATTGTAAATCTTAGGGCGAGTACGACGACAAAAAACATGTTCTTTTGCATATTTCAATGATGCTATATTGACAAATCCATTTTAGTAATAAAATAAAGATGACAAGTCCATTTTAATTATTGACAGAAGACAAGTCCATGATGACAAAATCGAGTGGCTAAGCCATAATAATTATTTAGAACGTTTCGAACCTTCCTAGGTCCATCCTCAGCAAGTAACTGGGTGGAAACAACGATTAAATACTAGACGAGCTACACGTTAGTGGGACTTGGGAATAGTCCAAAAAAGGGCAAAATGGCCATAGAAAGAAAGGCTGTGTGCAAACCAGGGGAGAAAAACAACTAAGGAAACCAGTAATACCAGTAATACTGGTGGAAAAACGGAGACAAACAACTCAGAACAGTACCAGGGGGATTGAGGATTGCTGTGAATTAAGGGAAGGATGGTCCCGAAGGATTAAAAGACTTTCGTGAATAAGTAGGTCAAAAGAATTCTCAGTTTTGCTGAGAATATGAAAATCATCAAGGGATCCATTGTGGCCGGACTTAGAAATGTGGTCCCCAATGGCGGAACAGTTACTTTTGATCTTTTGACCTGCTTTGTTGATTCCCAAGTGCTCTCTGCAGCGGGTAACTAAATTACGGGTTTTCAAATTGTGCCGGCATCGTGTGAACGCTAGCTCAAATTTTGCTACCGTCACTTTTTTCATCGTTTTCAAAATGTGCCGGCATCGTGTGAACGCAGTCTCATTCATTCATTCATTCATTCATTCATTCATTCATTCATTCATTCATTCATTCATTCATTCATTCATTCATTCATTTCTACTTATTTTTACATGGTAATCAATCAGTAACATGTTACTGGTTCACATTAGGCCATGAAAAAGAAACTGCTTACAAGCTAATTTTGTCTAGTAACCATAGAAATTGAATAATATCCCCGGGGGGGGGGTACTTCCATTGTGGCCTAACAGGGGGGTCCAGTCAGTTTGAGGGTCTTACCAATTGGCTACCAAATGGCCCTTTTTTTCAACCACATACCACCAATTAGGGGAGTTCTAAGATTCGAAGCCATTTATTATGTTTCAACCCGGTACGCTCCTCCGCACACCAATTTAGTCATTACAGCATCAATAATAAATTAATTTTGAAAAATTTCTTGCTTTGTTCCATCAGTTTTGCCATAAAACATCGTGAAAAACCGTAGAAAATCTTCATCTCTAAATGCTACCAAATGACCCAGTTTTCAGGTTCATGAACTACCATGTGGAGGTTTTTGTAAAAAGATACTACCATTTGAGGGTATTTTTCAAAATTTTTGCTTTGGCCCTCTTTAGCCCTGACTGGACCCCCCTGTCAGGCCACAATGGGAGTACCCCCCGGGATAATATCTCTTTATTAACAAAGTTTGATCCAAAAAACTGATAAAGAAAAAGTTATGTTTGGAATATTAGTATCTCCACTTTGAGTTAGAGACCGAAGCTCGAAAGAATCAGTATTTCTTTCAATTCTGTATTAAACTGTTCCTTATTTCTGCCCCTCCATAAGCGAAACAATAAGCTGTCCAGCACTAATTTACAACTGTAGAACTCTATAATTTATTGGGAAAAGCACCACGCAGACTTTAAGCTCTCTCGTTCCTTCACTGTTTGAAAGCCTGGTTCTCATTAGATCACTTAAAATTGCTGTTAAGTACCCGAAAGACCCCAAAAGAATGGGGGGGGGAGCAAATGAAGTCATGAACGACTATGACGACCTCAACGTCCCTGACGAATCTTGGCACTAAGCAACAACAATGTTGCTTTGTAGTTTGGAATCGAGGTCGCATAATCAGTGCTACCCAGCCAACCGTAAAATCCAAAATTGCTGCTTATCTATCCACTTTTTGACAAAACTGCATAAAGTGTACTATGGTGTTCATTCGGCTCCTTGGTCAGCATATGACGTAAGAACATCCTGGGAACTAGGTTGTCGACGTCACTGACTATGCGTAAAAGTTCAGTAAAATTCGACGTCACCTAAACGACTTTCAAGCTTAATGGAACTTTCGAAGAATGGACATTATAGCGAGGAACTTTCCGCCGATGGTCAGACATTTAAACTTGCGTGATCTGCACAAATAATTATCTCACATATCACAATTGTATGCATGATTTGACTTCACGATTCTGCTAGTGTCGTGATTTGAACAAGTTTGGGAGAGATGTTTGGATACCTGTCTGATCTTTGCTTCCTTAGATCACAAAGATAATCGACCAGAGAAAAGCAGGTATCCAGTATAGGTGTGAAGCCTTTCATCATGATTGCACTTGCACGAATAGTTAAAGGCAGGCTTTCACACATCTGAATGGGTGATCAGAACATTACAAAGAATAAAAGAACTGCGTGACTACTGATCCTAATGACTTTCTCTAAAACCGTAGAGCGTAGGGCTCAAAAGGAAGTTTAGGTAAAGCGAGGCTGTCCTCGTTTCTAGTTTTTTCGCAAGCCTCCATATTATTGCAGTTATTGCAAAAAACTGGAAACGAGGACAGCCTCACTGTTACGGGAAATTAAAATTAGGCCCTGTTTTGCCTCGATATGAATCGAACTGAGACTGCAGGAAGGAGAGGAAGACAGAAGCAACGATAAAGATAAATGTATGATTTGCTTATACAATTCATTTAAAGAATAAACATATAAACATCTTGTTTCCTTTCACCCATGCGGACACCGACAGAGCAGAAACTGCACACGGATGCGCAAAAACTTGTAACTTCAAGCCTCCCTAGTTCCCTACAACAGATCCCGAAATTAGGCAACATTTCATATTTTCTTTTTAGGGCCTTCAACTGTTGATTTATCATTTCAAAAAGCTTATCTATTAAAACACTTTCTTATCTCATATTGGTCGACGACGTCATTTTACGCAGTTTCTGCTCTGTCGCGGACACCCAGTATTTGGTGTTGAGTTTGTAAAGCTGAAGGAGTTCTCTGCGTTGAGGATTTAAAGTGAAATGAAAACTAGAAATAACTCTCTTCACTTTCATTTACTTTTGCAGCAAAACGTGACAATCTCCCAGAAGCATGGATCACTCTCGTGGCACAAACTGGCGCTAAAACCTACACAATCGCTGGCAGATGCAGTGTCGCGGCTGCCGTCACCAGCGAAAAAGTGACCCTTACAAATGAAGAATCCGGAGGTTGCATCAAAGCTTCGCTGAAAATGATCTTTGATAAATTATTCCCAGCTATCAACGTGATGTCTTCTACCCAAAAATTCATTTACCCAGACAAGTTCTTCTTTGAAAAGTTGGAAATAACTAAAGCAAACAAGGAAGTGAAAATCGATGGCAAATCTAAGGACCCTTGGCGCGTGCTCAGTGGAGATAATTTCGTTTTGACTGATGTGTCCTTGAGCCTCGGTTTCACAGCTGGTGTGCCAGTACAGGGTATCAAGGAATGGGCAATCAAGGCTACAGGTAAATTTGATTTACCGCATTCTGTCGACGTCATTGAAGTCACAATATTTCAATATATTTGAAAACGTTTTGTAAAGTACTGAATCAAGGACGAAAAAATGAAAGCCGTTATTTCACAACTTTTTGGGTTACGACAGTATACTCTAAGGTAGACTTAGCTTTAATTTAGATTTTGAGTGGAAGTTTGAAAAGAAGACGCATCGCTGCGTAGGAGCTAAGGAGCGAAAAAAGTCTGAACTTTATTTAAATACTGTAATGGCGGCATCCGTGTTGTGACAAGAGAAGAACGAAGGAACCGCAACATTACCAAGCTTTCTGCGAAATCCTGCAGAAAAGAAACAGCGTAATGGCTAGGAATAAATTTTGATCATAATTTAGGTCACTTCTATGGTGCATTATTGCCCATGGCCTGCGGCTAAACGATATTCGAAACACTTCAATGTTAATTCCATAAGCTTCCATTTCTTTGCGTCCACAGGCACACTCGCTGTCTCAGCACACAGCCTGAAGATGGTTATTGACAAGCCAAAGGGGAAAGCATCTATGCCTTTTACATGGGAAATCGAAACATTACTCATGGTTGATATCATGGGAATATTCGGCGTCACAATCTCTCAACTTAACTTCATGGGAATTGGCCTAAGCACAGATAACCTAGAGGGTGTAACATTCGCAAACCCTGAATGCACTGGTGAAATCGGGTTGGTTGATGATATCGAAACTACTGGTTCAGAAACATTCCAACTTGCCTGCAAAGCCTCAGTTTCCAACTCGAAGGCAATGAAATCAGGAGATGTTTACCTGGTTTTGACAAGAGCAAAAGGACAAGTTGTGAGACCAGCGATTGTGATTGATGTCAAGGATATCTTCAACATACAAGAAGCCTTGGAGCATTTCATATCAGAGGGAGCATTCATTAGTGATTTCGGTATGCTTGGAAGGATCGAACGTGATTGCATAATTATGATTGCAAAAGATGATATCATTATGGTGAATAACGAAGCTTTGATGAAACTTGTAGGCCCATTCATCACACCGTATGATACCAAGCAGATACCTGAAGGTGTTCATGTCAGGGTGAAAATACCCCTCAAAGGTAAGCATCATACCACAGGGAGACAGGGAGTACTTAGCAATCAACTTAAAATGTGTCTCAAATAGAGCTTCGTAAATAGCTCCGAAGGGTGCGCAGAGCAACGAGCTGCGAGGGATCTGCAAAAAACGGAATCTCACAGCTCTTTGTGCCCAACCTTATTTTTCGGTTGTGACCCACCTTAAGTGCAGAGCCACCTTAATCGTGAAAGGTGGCTCTGCAAGTTAACGTGGCTCACTTCCGAAAATTTCAAAATTACAGAACAGTGAAAGGTGGTTGTATAGCAAGTAAAGTAAAACAAAAAGTTAAAGTGGCTCGCTTCAGATATAAATTTCAAGCTACTACACACTTGGTTTCCTATCGCTCATGAGTCATGAGTGCTCATGTTCGAATGTAACATTTTCAAATATCCTTTGAACTTCAAATTAATGGATGTAATATATCAAATTAGCTAAAGCTTTTTTCGCTAAGTGGCTTTCATTATGTATCCTGTCTCATTTTCTCCACAGACAACATGAAAAGGGGCTGCAAAATTGATTTACCAGAATCTGACATCCCCGATATCTTACCAGTCACAATCGAGATAAAACCTGGCGGACTCAACTTTAAATTCCCGGATGAGTTCAAAAGCAACATGCAAAAATTTCTCAAATGTCTCGATCCACAAATAAAAGCAGAGCTGCCGTCACAACTCTTCCCCCGTCCTGACGGACTCATTAACATCAAAGAGATGACCATTGGACAGGGACGATACTTCAAAATGACAATTGTGTTGCAAGGACCATTCAAATTCCTAGGGGGTAAGATTCAAGTCGCTGATTTGGAGGTTTCAGTTGAGAGGGAAAAAGGAAATGATTTGAAATTTACTGGTGTAACGACAATCACAGTAGGAAAACTTGCAGTTGGCTTGACACTTGAAAAAGAAGGGGACACATACACATTTTCAGCTTATGTTGAAAGTTTCAAATTTGATCAGCTTGAACAAATGATAGGACCAAATGATATCCTGGACTTCGTTAAACTTCTTGGGAATTTAAAAGACTTCGGAATCAAGGATTTCAAGCTAGTGAAAGAATTTGGTGCAGGAAGTGAACACAAATCGTTGAGGTGCGTTTTGTTCGATCTTTTAACGGGGCGGCAGGAAGCAGCTCGCAGCTGCTGATTGGGGGGGGAGGGGGGGGGTAATAATTCTCAAAACGAGTTGACTGGTTCGTGAGATTGCCGGTGAACAGCAGATAAATCGATCTCCATTTGTTCGCTCAATTGCTAGCGAGACAATGGAAATTGAAATGAGAATTACTAATTTGAATTAAACTGTGTAGGGTTCGCTGGCGATTGCTCAAAATTTCAAGCAACTTGAACTCCAGGGCGAACCGCAGCGACCGGCCTGAAGGCGTGAAAAAGTGAACTACGCATGCTCAAAATGCGGCATTCGCTGACGGTCGCTGCGATTGAATTCAATAGAGATTGACCTTTAAGACTTGGAAATCGGCCAAAGAGACCGCTTGTCTTTAACTGCTCGTACTGGCGTCTGCATACAGCTCAAATCCGATCAAAATCGATGTTTGAACGAATGTCAATATTCTTCGACGGGAAAATGAATGTAATTGCGGCTCCAAATGAGATATTTTTCCAAGCACGCTATAAAACTGTGGAGGGGCATCCCTTCTAATGATTTATCTAAGAAAATTCCATTTAATTATTGTAACTTAGTTGTCATTTCAACTTTCGTGAGGGTACTTAAGAATTCATCTCGAACAGCCAATTTGGTTTCACGTAATTGGAAAGGGGCTATTTGATTGGCGGAATACCGTGAAATTAGATGATTTCTGCGTGCTTCAGTAACCAGTAAGGATTTGAGCTGTATGCTTCTGGCGTCAGAGATTTTATATCTAGACTGATTTCATTGTTTTCAGGATCGCTGGTCAACCCATCCTATGGGGCTACGAAAATGTCCACTGTGAAGGGTTGATATGGAAACCAAGACAAGATGGTAGTACACAACAGCCAAAGACAGCTATTGCCTTTGGAATGGTGATTGAGAGTGTGAGGCTTGATAAAATTCTGGAGAAAATATTGGGAGATAACCTATTTTCTGCTGCTTGGTTTTCAGAGATGACTTGTAGTGAGTATTCTTTCCAATTTTTGTCCTTCCTTTGCAGTCTGGGATTTCCTTCCAGTTGCGGGCTTATAAAGAGACGATTCCTTTGTCGCTGAAAAAATAAACACTTTATCATATGGCGTTCGAAAATACGGCTCCTTTGACCGGCAACGGATCGATCGGCTCCGTATCGGTCTGCAAAGGCCATATTTTCGAGGCAATACTGGACCGACACCATACCTGTCAAAGTTATTATGCAACATTATGTTACTTAATAAATGGAAAGTCTCTGATAAAGGCTGGTTTTCATGTGTCGCATTTCATCGTATTTCATCGTAATTAATCGGATTTCCATAATTGGGATTGTCAAATTATATGAAAATCGAAAGTCGTAATTCATCGCAATTCGTCCTATTTCATCGCAGAAAACAATTTTTTCTAATTCGCTGGGATCAATTGCGACGAATTGCGACGAATTGGGATGAATTAGGATACCTGGTTTTCATATGATTTGGTTGGTTTTCATATATCGGAATTAATCCTAATTGATCGTAGACCCGGAATTCCGATGAAATGCGATGAAGTACGATGAAATGCGACATATGAAAACCAGCCTTAACTGCTTTCATGTGATGTGAGTGAGGAGCTTAATAGAGAGCTTAATTCAGAGTTTTTGGCTGAAGAGGGAGGGGCTTAAAGGGGCAGGGTCACGTAACCGTAAACAAACCTGTTATCTCTATAATCTATATTGTGTCCCACACGTGGCCATTCTGTTCTGTACAGATTTTGGTGGAAGGGGTGAATCCACACTAAAGTTATACCTCTTAAAACTCACCAATATCTCGGCAATCGTACAACATACGAGTGTTTCGTTTGTTTCTCTGCGAAGGACAAGAGTCTATCTTCAAAATAACACTTTCATTTAGCGAAAAGTAGTGGAAAATCACTGTGATATGGACTATCAAGAATACTGCAAAATCGTCGTTTCGAAAGAAGTTTGTTTACATTTACGTGACCCTGCCCCTTTGGTCGAGAAGGTGTTAAAGGGCCTGTTTCACCCACCATCCCTTGCACGCGTATTCTCTTGGTTTGCCTTTGTTGTCGCCATTTTCATGGCCCATGAAAATGGCGACAAACAAAGGCCAACCAAGAGACGACAAGTGCAAGGAATGCTGGACGAAACAGATCCTTCAAATGGGGCTATTACGGTACCTCTTAAAGGTTAAATCTTGACTTTCCCAATGTTACATCAAAATAGTAGCAATTTATCTTTGTTCGACCATAGTATTTATCATCAGCAATGCAGACGGAAAAGTCGAAGCTTCCGATGACACAAAAGGGAAAGCAAATGATGTGGACAAAGCGAAAGAAACGAAAGCTGATTCAACGGACGATGACAAACCAAGCCCCCCCGGACGATCAACTGTTGGTGGTGACTACTACGAACAACCTCATGTACTAGAACGATATTCTAGAGGATTGAGAAGTAGATCCCATTTGAGAAATTTAAGAAAGGTGACGTTTTTTGCTAGACTCATGACTTGGAGTCCCTTGTTTCCCTGTGTTGCTTTGACTTTATGATAGCGCTTCGGTCAACAGAGACTCATAACATTACTCTGAAAAACCTGACCCTACTTAGGCCCAAACTCTGAGATTCTTAGAGTACCAATCAGATTGCAAGATTTTTGAATTTCTATTGTTTATGTGGCAAATGTGCATTCCCAAGGGATTCGAGTTCGAAGCCGTGATCCAATCAAAATTCCATTGATCATTGCAGAAACAAGGGTCAGCTTTTTCACTGTTTCAGTATGAGTCCTTGTTGAGCAAGGTTTACCGCAGGAATACAAGGGACCCATCGTCATAAGTCTAGTCTTATGTCTTTAAAGAGCCATTGCCAGTCAGCGTCATTTGAAGGCACGCTACAGTTTCACACTGTCTGAAATCAAACCACGGGCAACGATGCACGGTGTCTGTAGCTTAGAACTTAAAGTTCGCTACCTCGATATTACCATAGTTTTCTTCGTTGTTTTTCCTTCGGCCCCAGCCTAACTATTGCTACCATAGCTAGAAGTTAAGTTCACATGGGTTCTGCGGATCTGAACTATTAGCTCCTACACAGCTTTAAGCCTCAATTCAAACATACTCTTGTAGTAAGAGGAAGTTTGAAACGAAGATGAACTCTGTGTAGGATCTAATAGTTCAGAAGCACAGGAGCCAACAAATTTGACTTCTCACAAAAGTTAGTCTTGGGCCGTAGAGAAAGCAGTAATTTCGAGGTTATGAACTATGTGAACCTATGCAACTGAGTAAAAATCGAGGTAACTCAATCTATAGCTCCTCCACAGTAGCCACACGAACGGGGCACAATTTTTTTGGGACACCCAGTGTGTATGCATTCAGAACAAAGCGTGCTTACAAAATGCTACACAAAAACAAAATTATATGTATGGAGTGTGTCTTAAAACGCGTGCATCTGAAATTCGAATTAGGAGAAATCTGTGCTTCAATAGATTTGAATGTGTTATGGGCAGCTATTGCAGCTAAAGCGCTAAAGCGAAAAGGACAACCAAAATACTAGTATATCCTTTTCAATGTCCTTCTTCCGTTTATCGGAGTATGTTAAAATATCTTTAAAAATGAATAAATTTCTTGAAAGGTGAACAGAGAAAATTGGAGTTCATTTACTCACAAACATTTTTTCTCGTCAAGCTTGACATTCTTCAACCTTGTTAACTTTATAGAATCATCATATTATTCATTTTCAGAGAGGAGGCAACTTGCGAAATCTTAGTTATGCTAATTATATGAACCAATTCAATTCAGCACAGCGAAGTACCCGTCCCCATCTCAGGCAACATCATCAAGATACATTGTTCCATAGAAGAGCTGATGCTGGAAAATCCGGGGGTAAAACTGAAGATACATCAGCAGAGAAACCAAAAAGTGATGGTGATGATAATAAGTCAGATGACAAGAAAGAAGACGATAAGGAGGATGAGGCAGAAATCAAATTCAAGGTCCCATATCTGAGTTCAAAAGATATCAAGCCAGGTATGCTAATAAACATTCACGTAATCTGCAGCAGCAAAAATTTTTGATAAACTGAATTTGATTCATAACTGATAAATCGACCATTTAAATTCTCGATTAAGATCCAACAAACCTACAGTCGTAGACTCGCTCCAAAATTCTCTTGTTTCGCCATGGGCAATAATTCACCATGTTTGTAGCTCAGAAATTAAAAGTTCATTACCTCGATATTACTGCTTTACTTTGTTGTTTTCTTTTCGGGCCAAACCTAACCAGTACAAGAAATCAAATTCAACAGTTAGCTCCTACACAGCGTTCATCTTCGTATCAAACTTGCTTGAAACCAGGATGCACGCTGTGTAGGAGATGACTGGTCAGACGCGCAGGAGCAATTTGAATTTGATTTCAAGCACTTGTAGGTCTGGGCTGAAAAGAAAACAACAAAGAAAAGCAGTAATATCGATGTAATGAACTTTAATTTCTAAGCTACAAACATTATTGCCGGTGATTTCGCTCCGTGATTTGACTTGTTCCTACAATAGACGCAATAATAGCAACAGCAACAACGAGCAAAAGTTAGAGGAACTGGAAACCAAATAACCAAGGTTTTATTCGAATTCAACCAGCAATATCTAAATGCTCTGAAAGAAAAAAATGCTAAAATGTTAAACAATGCAATCATAATTGTTAGGAAGGCCAGGTATGTATCGAGCAAACTACTGTTGAAGATGTTGTTTGTACTGAATTTATTTACATAAATGATACATCGAGCCCATAAAACGAAAGCAAGGCAATTTCAAAATGACAAACACAAGACGATGGATGAGCCTAACGCAAAGTCCTGGTGAGCATTCATCTCTTCCTCTAGTAATATCACATAGAGGCGTCTGCTTCTGCGCCTGCTGGCAACATTATCCTTCCGATTGTTCCTGAAACAATCAGAACATACAATGAAAAGTGGCCACAAGCAAGTTTCAGAACAGAGCCATTATGCGCACATTTACACAGAACATATCTCATCAAGTATCACAAATTTGGAATCGGAAATCATTCTGCTTCATTTTACGCCTTACCTCGTAATTTGTGCAGAAGATATCTCAACAAATATTAAAAGTTTGGAATCGCAAATCATTCTGGTTCATTTTATGCTTCACCTCGTAATTTGTACAGAAGATATCTCATCACGATTCAAAAATTCGCCATCTTAATTCACTGTTTCACTTTAGGTCTTACCTTTATTGGAATATTCAACATCCCGCAAGCCCACAATTGTCGTGGGGACTCCCTTTGCCTCTGGTTGGCAGAGAAAGTGGGCAAGGATGCCACTCTTGAAATTTCTGGAAGAATCGGAAAAGGCGAATTCGAATTTGGTGCAAAGTTCAGTGGAACTATTCCAATAAATTCAGATGGATCTTTGGTTATCCAATCAATTGAACTCAAGTTAGAGTTGAGTGGAAAGAAATCAAGTGTCAAATTAGAATGCACTCTTTATTGGAATATTCCTGAAAGTCTTGGATCAAGTCAAGTTCAGTTTATCGGTGAGTATGAATTTAGCGGGCCAGTGTTTACTCAGAGGTTAGGGTTTTGCATTCTTTTCCCCATGAAAATAACATACAAATAGAACTTTGCTAGCTTCTTGCAGCTGTCCAACACTTAGAACGGTGTCGGGAAGCGTCCCTTTATATCTCTCTCTCCAATGCCTAGGATACTCGTGTTATAGGTAGCACTACCTCTTCTTCTTACAATGAACTAAAAATAAACAACTTCTTTTTGTCAGGTGGCATCGAAGTAAGTCTCACAGGAAAACTGAGTTTAACATTCGCTATGGCTAACATGTGGAAGAACCCTTTCAGGGTAGAATACCTTGCTTTTGGAAATCTTAATCTTGGCATCGGGATAGCAGTTGGCATGCCTATCCCTAGTTTTGGTAAGTATCCTCCATACATCAGATTTTAGCAAAACTTTGCTGTGAAAGAAATATCGAAACCCTCTGGAATTTCAGAAGGTGGGGAATATTTGTTTTGCTTGTGTAAAAATATAAGAACTGCAATGCCTAAGAGGTCAGCTTCTAGATCAGCGCATTCAAACAGCGGTGGGAAATTTAAGAAAATTTCTTTCTCCGTTGGGCTCATATTTTCTCTTTATCGTCTCTTTTTATGTATGATGAGTGAGTTGGCCACACTGTTTGCTTTAATAACATTTACGGCTCAACCAATAGGCTGTAGAAATCCTTTTGTTTGAAATCGCTAATCACTTCGTATGGGCATATCAACCAAAGGAAAATGACATTATTGGCATTAACTTGCCTTTGTCATTTGTGCCCTTCCTTAAAGGGAATCGACACAGTTAGAAGCTGGCCTGGCAGTGGCGTGGCCAGGGGAGGGTATGAGGGGGCAATTGTCCTCTCACTTTTCAAAAATTGGCAAAAATTGTAATTCAAAAAATGCAATAAAGATGTCTGGGTATACCTTTTTGCCCCCCCCCCCAAGTCTGAAAATTTTTTAGTTTTACCCTCCCTCTAATTTTGTTTGGCCATCCCACAGGACCCTGGCTAAGTTAAAGCCTTATTATCGCTATATATAACAACGGCTAAAAGCAAACAAAGATGGTGCTGTTTGTCAGTTCTTGGCGAAATTAATAGTTGTGCATCTTTAGTTTGCATCCAACAATGATGACTTAACTTCATTCTAGAATTCGGAGGTGAAGTTTGGGTCGGCGTGATCGACTCAAAAGGCAGCAATGATCACGCTATAAAGATTGCTTGTTACTTTGGCATAGATGTCAATAGACCTGATGATAATTACATTTACGCCAGTGTCAACCAATTCACAATTGGTGCTATCTTCAGAGCATTTAAACTCGCAGAACCGAGAGATATTCCAAGATTCGTCAGAGAAAGTGGTTTCCCAGAGGGAATTACTGTTGCCTACAGCACAAAAGGTACGTACTCAACGGACAAAAATCTTTTAATTCATAGTTTCTGTTCAAATACAATATCATAAGATACAAATTACTAATATTAAGCAGCCATTCCGTCATTCCGTATTCCGTGTTTTAAAGATAGCCAAAGAATTACGGCCACATTGACGATGAAGAAATAGGATGAATAAAAGCCGGACAAGGTACCATTGGACAGAAAATTTTGGGCGTTATTTCAAAGGAATTTTGGACATGTTGATATTTCGGGCGATTACGAAATGATAATTTTGGTCTATTTGCAGTTTACCTTTATTGTTTCGTGGCTAGATTTCATAATTCTACTGACTGCCTAGCCAGTGGACAAGGCCTGTTCACAGCCTATGGAGGCTCTAGCCTGTGGACAGGCTTAGGTGTTCACAGGCTACTGACTGCCCAGCATTAAAAGTTTAACAAGACGAACATATTATTCTGACATTCAATCTTTTTCAGGGAAAGAGATTGATGCTTTGGATATAAAGATCGAGGCTGGACTGTACTTAAAGGGCACACTAAACTTCCTCGGATTCAAACTGGCTGCGGAGGTGATCGTTCAACTTCCAAGACTTTTGATCGATGTCGAAATGTC